>HG996557.1:28683206-30163429 GCA_905340355.1 Rhagonycha fulva
CAATTTACAAGATCCTCTCTTGATTTGCTGATGTATCCAAAACTTTCTGGTAATATTTAAATATTTAAATAAAGACCTAACAAGCGACACGTAGAGCAGGCTGACCACACGAGGTTCTTTAAATTCATTCGATTGCCTAATCACGAAGCTTAACATCTTTGAAGCTTTGCCAACAAGCTCATTGATGTGACACGAAAAGCTTAATTTACCGTCTAAGATGACTCTCAAGTCCCGGATAATGGTAACTTTCTCCAGCACAGTCTCGGAGAGTTGATAATTAAAATTAGAGTTAGCACGCTTACAAGAATAACATACGACCTTGCATTTCGAGATATTAAAATTCAATTTATTCACTTTGCACCACGATTCAAGAGCTTTCAAGTCATCGCAAAACATTAACCAATCAGAGAAATTGTTCACTATTCTGTAAATTTTGAGGTCATTGGCATATAGCAAGAACAAACAATATTTGAACACGTTAATAATGTCGTTAATGTATAGAATAAATAACAGCGGCCCTAAGTGAGATCCTTGAGGTACTCCAGATAGAACTAAAATTACTTTGAAAAGATTGTTACCGATAAAAAAAGAGTACGATTAGAAAGGTACGATTGGGAGCCGGACAAATGGACGCGGCCGAAAGGACGCGACCGAAAGGACGCGAGCGTTAGGACGCAGACCCGAAAGGACGCGGGCCATATGGCCGCAGACCAAAAAGGACGCAGACCCAAAAGGACGCGGGCCATAAGGACGCAGGCCCAAAAGGACGCGGCCAAATAGACGCAGGCCCAAAAAACGCAATTTTATGAAATTAATAATAGAAATTATTTTTATATTTTATACCAGGTTATAAAAACGGTATTAGTTCTTTTATCAGATCCGTACTTGGGTGACGTCTCTTACTATTGGTCTGTTTATAGTCAGAACCGTATTCCTCGATTATTAGTGCTGTGTATAAATCTCGCCATCTAGGGGAACGTAAGAAGGAAGTATTCTGATAGGATTAAAAATCATTCAAAACTTTACTTAATTCAATTTATAATTTATTAACATTAACTAAATAAATTATACAAAAATATTTTTACATTACGTAATTATGGGAAATTCCACGAAGATATTCAATCACACTGCGATTTTCATAATCCATGACAATACATTTGATGCGGTTGTCGGAATCAATATATTTTTTTTTCTTTCTTGGGGGTTCAGCACCTGCAGCTAGTTGTTCGAAAAATACGTCCCTACCCCGTTGAATTTGTTTTAAGGAATAAATGAGTTTCCATATTGTAGGACGATCCATCGACAGCTCACTTTGTAATCGTCTGTGAGCTGCTTCAGCGTGATTATTCGTTCTATAAGTATCTGTTAATACTCGTGTGTAAACAGACCACGTTTCAGGAGGAAAAATAGGACGATTTCTTCCATTACCTCTGCGATTGGGTCGTCCTAAATAAGAATCCTCAAACCATTGTAATAAAGGTTGTAATTCAAGAGGAATTTCAGTGGCTAATTCATCAACTGCAGTATCCAAATCATGTATGGGTACAAATGCCAACGATGTAACCATTCGTGCATATAAAGCAAAATCGGCATCATTATTATAACGCCCCAGTAGCTGAAGATTGCCTAAATGCTTTCTCATATTTTTGACGAGGTGAAAAAAGCATCCTAAAATTTTACAAGCTGGAAATGCTTCTTGAAACGCATTGATTGCTGCTAACTCGTAATCGCATGAAATTTTCCTAGGATTTAAATTTGGTTGAACTTCTTTGAGAAGTGCTATCATCCTCATATAAGTATTCGTTTGCTTATTTGGCAATAAAGCGTAAATTACGGGATGTACAGCGCCAAATTTTTTAGCCATTATCACATATATTTGATAAAACAGTTGTGGTGCTGTTGAAAACGTTCCATCGACGAACCAGTGTTCAGAATCACGTAGAATTTCATGAACATTTCTTTCTCGACCAAAAAGTAGAATTCTGTTAGTTTCTGGCCCGCTATCGGCTATCAAAAAGTTTTCTTCTATTCCATGTACCTGGAAAGTTTTATACATTTCCGGAATTACAAGATCTTCCAGCCTTGTTGGTGCAGGAGGCGCAGAATTAACTTCGTTTCTCTTTCTTCGAACGGTTTTTTTTAATGAACTTTCATTTGGTAAAGCACCTTGTGCTGCTTGTGACATTTCACTATTAAGGCATGAATTAATTATTTGTGCGGTTGACTCGACGGTAGTTGCGGCACGTTCCTTCATGTCATTCACTAAAACTTTGGCCTCAACTTTGGCCGCATCACTATCATGCGTGTGTTCATTTATTTGTTTTACTACTACATTATTTGTGGTATGTATTCTTACTTTGCAGCCGTAATTTTTTTGATCTCATCGCCAAAACTTTTTCAGTTTACATGCACTGAATCTGTCGAATGTAAAACTGCAACCTTCATGAACAAATTTTTCAATACCTTTTTGAGAAAGCATTTTCGTTGTTTTCAAAATAAATACTTACTCTTAATAACAATAAAACAATAACAAAACAATAATATAAAACAATAATAAAATAAACTACAGGTTATTTGCTTACTCGGAAAGGTCGGAAAGGTGACTACCACTTGGCTACTTATATGTACTTCTTGATTGAACTAGACTAGATAGGTTTTCATGATGCCACACTCTACACAAAGGGTATCAACATTAACATCATCAGTGTACCAACCTAAAGATATTATATATAACCAATCTCCATTCACCTCTCTACCTCTCTTACGCATTATTTAATTTTTAAATATTTATTATTATTACATTGTAACATAAAGCAAAATAATATAAAAAATTATTTTTTGCATTTTTTTGGGCCTGCGTCCATTTGGCCGCGTCCTTTTGGGTCTGCGTCTATTTGGCCACGTCCTTTTGGGTCTGCGTCCTTTTTGGTCTGCGGTCTTATGGCCCGCGTCCTTTCGGGTCTGCGTCCTTTCGGGTCTGCGTCCTTTTAGGTCTGCGTCCTTTTGGGTCTGCGTCCTAACGCTCGCGTTCTTTCGGTCGCGTCCTTTCGGCCGCGTCCTTTTGTCCTAGACCGGGTACGATTCTAGCCACTTAGTTATGCGTCTACCCAGGCCTAAGATATGCAATTTAGATACTAACCTGGGAATATCAACACAGTCAAAAGCTTTTGAAAAATCGGTATAAAGGCAATCGATATTTGAACCAGCTTCCATGCAATTGATGTTATATTCTAAAAATAGAAATAAGTTTGTTGATGTAGATCTTCCTTTATAAAAACTATGTTGCTGTTCAATTATAATGCCCTTAACTGCATTATACAGAATTTCAGTAACAATACATTCAAAGAGTTTGGGAATGCAAGACAAGATACAGATTGGTCTATAATTTTCAACATTTGACTTGCAACCATTTTTATGTACTGGAGTCACCGTGGATATCTTTCAAATATCAAGAAAATGAGATAGGAGGATCAATTTGTCAAACAATATCTTTAAATGTTTCACCAGATTAACACTGCACTTGTTTTGGAAGATGGAAGGAATGCCGCCAAAACCAGGATTAGGATTCAAATCAAGAGCTCTTAGTTTATCGAAGATGTTGGTATGTACTCTTTGATGAGATTATCCCAAGGATTGTCAACGTTATCCATATCACTAGAAGCCTTGACAACATCTTGATTGCAATACACGGATTGAAAGTGATCGGCAAAGAGATTTGCTATGCAGAACTATTATTGAGATACATACTTGCAGGAATACCATTGCTTTTCTTTGAAGAGTTTACAAATGACCAGAAACCCTTAGAGGAATTTTCTAAGATATTATTTTCAACCTTCTGAATATGCAGTAGTCTATCATACTCAATCGAGAGTGTACATTGCCTTCGGAATCCACAAAATATTGAATAATCCCAGTGATTTTCATATAATTTGAAAAGCTTATGTTGCAATTTTTGGAGGAAATCAATCTTTTCATTGTATAACTGAACAAATTTGGATAACTATTTACACGTTTGCAACCCAATTTTACGTGTAAGTCAAAAATAGCATGAATTTTATTGTAGAAAGCAGCAACATTTTCATTCACTGTCTTAAAATTGTTCAAAAATTTCCAGTCAATTTGAGCTAGTTGTGTATTGATAGCAGCATAAGGAGCATTTTTAAAGTCATGGAAATATACAATATTTGACCTAAATCAGTGATCGTTTTCAGTAATGGAGGATGACCGTATAGACATCAATTGTCGAGCTGGGAGGAATCTACGTAGCACAAAGTAATAACTTATTACGACCAATGCTTACCCATAGTTCTTCTCGTAATCTAATTGAGTTAGGAATCCTATACGAGTTTAACTTTTTTGAAACAGCAATTAGAACGTCTCCACCAATCTTCTTATTATTTGTTACTTCAGATCAATCACAGCAATAAACAACATATTGTATTATCTATTGTCAATAAATTCATTATCAAAGTGCTGATAGGACATAATAAAGACTTATGCAAATTTTCAGCTTATTTGCTTTCATTCCGAGGTTTACCTCTTTTTTCTGCTTATTTGACTGGGCTAACATTAAAGGCAAGTAAAATTACAAAATGGGAAATATTATAACCAAGATCATTAGAAGGTTAAATAGGAGAAACCAAAATAATGGCGAAAACAACGCCACAAAAAATCACAATACTTATGAAAAGTGCTCCAGCAGCTTAACAGGCAAAAATATTGTTTATCCAGTTATTTGTAGACATTCTTTTTGTTTAAAATGTATACCTACTGAAATGGACAAACTGTAAAAAGTCTTGTCCTTTAGATAAAAAACATTGTGATTATTTCTTTGTGACAAGAGAGAATGATCATGAGGAATGTGGAGTTCTTCAAGTTGGAAATTTTAGAGACGAACCAACCGGAAATATTGGATGCTTCCTACCCAGTATAGCTGATATGCGCGCCATTGGAATTGCTGTACGTGCACAACAATTTGGAAACTGAAGATTTGATTTAAAATTTATTTTACTTAATTTAAATTTTCATTTATATGATTTATTTATATTTTTTACTAGCTGGTCCGGCAAATAAATAAACCTTGTTTTTAATTAATATCTTAATTTGAGACAATGCAATAGTATATTTTATTGTTGAAAATGTATTTACAACAATTATTTGTAAACATCACTAATACAGCAGCGTTGTCCTTTTGGACATTTTACTTTGTAGTTGGGATCTTCCGGTATATAACGAGATTCGCAAAAGTAAGGATGCCTCTCGCAATGTGTGTGTATTATTGGATTTCCATTATGTAGACAAACTCCTACAAAAAAACATTTAGTTTATTATAGATGGTTTCATGTCATTTGACGGTTGCGTCATATCTGAAATTAGTATGAATCAAGCTAAAAACATCCAGAGTGCGATTTTATCTTTTCTTTTTAATCGAATATAAATTTTTCCTTCATCACAATTTGACATAACGTAGCTATCACTACGTGAATCAACACTTTTATTGGTTTATGATGTAGTTATAGTTACGACATACTAACTTTTTCTTAAATTGGTAACGTACTACTTTTTTTGATTTTGACGGTAATACAAGCAAAAAATTCTTATATCTATTTTAAATAAAGTTAAACGATGTCCTAAATTATGTTCAAGATATTATTTCTTAACCAGAAATCTGTGACGCAGCCACTAAATTATTTGAAGCCAACTAATTTTTACACTTTAAAGACACTAATATTTATAATTCTTTCACAACACACAAAAATGCAGAACCGTTTTGGGTGAACCAACACCTCGAGTGCTATTTTATAGAAGAAACTGTAAAATTAAATCACAAAAGACCTCAGCAGCATGGCGACATCTCTATATTGCGCACAAGAGAAGTTTACTATTATGTATTTATTATTAAATTTTTAAATTAGATATTAAGTGTTATTTATTTCTATTGTTTTGCAATATGTTTAAATGAAAATATTAGTGTCTTGAAGGTGTAAAACGCTAATAACAATAATTTGTTTGGTCAACTACATATATATAAATTTGTTTCTCAAATATTATTTTGTCTTCCAGCACATCATGCAAAGTATTTCACTAATTATGTGAAAAACGTCTAATTTTTTCCCAATCCAAAAATAATTTTTATAATGTACTTACGACCTTCACCTGGGCGCTTTTCGGGTTGGGCTTGTATTACTGTAATTGCCATTGCAACAATAATGACGAAACAAATTAGCTTCATGGTTATTTAAAATATTCTGCATTTTTAAGTTTTAAAGTTTTCACTATTTATACCTTGACAAATTATTGCAACATTAGCAGATAACACAAATTTCAAAGTCATAGATAAATATACATACATTAAGTAGTATAGGTATTATTATTATTATGATAACATTTTTTAATTAAAAAAATTTACAATAATATTTTTAAAATAATTAGGGAAGTACGTTTTGCGAAATGAAGAAAAATAGCGTTGCAGAAAATTTTTCTTTTAGAGTGGGAGCGTCGCCGTCGCCTAATCATATAATTTATCTTACAGTGACATAATTTATAATTTTTTTTGCTTTTATGACGCAAAGGATGTAGGTACCGAGTAATGTTTACTTTTAACTTCTATAATCGGAATAAAGCCGAGGTCAAGGTTTACTTTGATTTTTGGAATAAACACTTGCTTGCAACTCAGATTCTCGTGTGGGTTGGCAGTACTGTGATAAGAAGAGTGTGTTTTCTAAATATAAAATATGAAAATAATAGATTAGATAAAGTGCATAGAAAGTGGAGAGAATAGATAAGAGGTTGACTTGATTGGGGGATGTGATAATTGGAAAGGGGAAGTGGAATTCCAAACTTGGGGAGGCTAACAAAGTATAGGAAAATTTTTGAGGTTAGAGAAAATCTTATAGTAAAACCGCATCAATAAAGTAGAATTAACTTAAACTATTGAATCGCATAAGGGAAAAGCCATTTTATAGGAGAGAACAAATTACAAGAGTAAGATAACGTAAGTACCTCCGACGTGTTGAACCGGGTACTTGTGTTATTCGAGAGCAACAAGGAGCTGGATTACAAAAACTGAGAAAGGCGTCCAAAGTACAGGAAATTTATATGAGTAAAAAACCATAAAAAATAATATAAAAAATTTACACTAAAGTGAAATCAAATGAAAAAGAACAATAAAACAAACCAAGGAGTGAGTAGAATAGAATTAAGAGAGCGATCTAACAGTGATAACCAAATAACAGACTACTTTAGCCGTAAAAGACAGGCAGAACAGGGAGAAAACCAAGAAAGAATATTTAAGGTAAGCAAAAAAACAGAAAGATCCCCGTCCAGAACAAGCGATACATCACTAAGTGACAACGGGGAGAGCTTTATAATGGATCGGGTGCTCCAAGCAATAGAGGAGATGAGAGCAGAGATGAGAAAAGGTTTCAAGGAAAATAGGAGAAATGCAGAAAGAAATGAAAGCTAAAGAGGAGAATTGGGAAAAAAAAACATCATCTTACCCAAAGAGTCAAAGCATTGGAAAACACAATCGAAAACCAAGAAAAGTTCAGAAGGAGAAATAATATGGTGATTAAGGGAATCGAATCGTCAGGTGAAGGGAACTTAAAGGAAAAAGTAGAGGTTTTTTTGAGGAATAAACTTGAAGTTGATGTTAATCTAAACGAAGTTTTTGAAATAGGAAAGAGTAATAAAAGGAAGGCAATTGTGGTCAAGGTTAAAAGGTGGGAAGAGAAAATGAAGATCATGAGAAATAAGAACAAGTTAAAAGGAACCAGAATTTATATAGACAATGATATGACTCCGAGAAAGCTTCAAATACAAAATAAAATAAGAGAATAAGCCAAAAAGGAGATCGGAAAGGGAAACAGAGTAAAAATTGGATACCAGAAGCTGATTATAAATAATAAGTGCTACAATTGGATAATGATGAAGGAAATGATGAAACCCCGGGAGAGTGTTACAGATTCAGAAGCCTCAAAAAACTAACAAAAACTGAACCGGACTGTCAAATGATGACGACATATGCAATGGGAAAAGTTATTGAGAAGAAAGAGCGGAATAAAAAAGAAAAATCAGCAATGAAATTGAAGAAGAAACGGAAGAAAGAAAGAATTAGAATTGCTACGTGGAACGTGAGAACAATGATGATTCCGGGTAAAACAAGAGAAGTTGTAAATGAGATCAAAAGATACAATATAGCACTAACGGAACTTCAAGAGGTGAGATGGGCAGAAAGTGGTGAGGTGAAAGGAAGAGACTATACAATAATGTACTCTGGAGAAAAAAAACAAGACAGAAACGGGGTGGCCTTTGTGATAGGAAAAGACTATAAGGAAAAAATAATAGAGTTTAAGCCAATGGGAGGAAGACTTGCATATATGAGAATAAAAGATGAAACAGTAAATTTGTCTGTCATAAATGTTTATGCCCCAACAGAAGACGCGGATGAACAGGAAAAAGAAGAATTGTACGATAAAATTGAAGAAATATATGAAAGAATACCAAAAAAAGATGCAGTGATAATTGTGGGCGACTTTAACGCAAAGGTGGGAAGAGAGGAATATCTGAAAAACATAGCTGGTAAACACACTATACATGAAACCACAAACAATAATGGAGAAAAACTATGTAGCTTGGCAATGGCATATAACATGAGAATTGATAGTACTGATTACAAGCACAAGAGAATACACAAGGAAACATGGATAAAACCGGGTACCGACAGAGGTAATCAGATCGACCATATTATCACAGCAACAAAACAACTTTTTAAGGTTTGCGATGTAAGATCATATAGAGGAGCAAGCGTAGACACGGACCACAACTTGGTAATAATAGAAATAGAAAAGGAGAAGATCAAGAGAAGAGAAATAAACAAAGAGAAAACAAAAAAAAGATTCGCAGTGGGAAAATTGAAACAAGAGAGAAAACAACAACAAAATTCACAAGCTTTACGAGAAGAAATCAAGCAAAAGGAGAAGAATGAAAATATTAACGAAGAATGGCAGCATATAAAGGAAAGTATAAAAACGGTGGCAGAAAAAGTATTGGGCCAAAGAGACAAAAAAAGAGAAAAGGAATGGTTTAATTTAGAATGTGAAAGAATAGTGGAGTCAAAGAGAAATGCAAGATTGAAATGGCTGAAAACCAAAACAATGGAGGATGAAGAACGGTATAAAGAATTGAAGAGAGAAACCATAAAAATATGTAAAGTAAAGAAAAAGAAGAGTATTGATAAAGAGATTGAAAACATAGAAAGAAATCATAAGAACCCCAGAGAATTTTACAAGAAAATACGAGAACAAAAACATCAGACTAATACAATAGAACCAAGAGGAATGAGAGACAAGGAAGGAAATATGAAACATGGTGAAGAAGATATAAAGAATATATGGAAGGAGTACTTTCAAAACCTATTAAATGAAGGCTCAGAAATAAGTAAGGGTGATATTGGAGAACGGAATATTGGGGAAGATGTAAACGAAGAAACGACTACTGAACCATACCTATAATGAATTTAGAGAAATAGTGAATAAAATGAAAAATAACAAAACACCCGGAACAGACAACATAGATGGTGAACTCATAAAGAAAGGAGACGAAACACTATCTGAAAGACTGTATGACTTGATACTGAATGTATGGAGGAAGGAGGAAATGCCAGAAGAGTGGAATGAAGCAAGTGTGATACCAATACACAAGAAAGGAGATACGTCAGAGTGTAAAAACTACAGAGGAATATCCCTGTTAAACGTTGCATATAAAGTATTAACAAAGTTGATACATAAACGTGTTCAAGAACACACCGAAAAAAAGCTGGGTGATTATCAACAGGGTTTTAGACCTGGAAAATCAACGACTGACGCTCTGTTTGCGGTGACACAGATCTTAGAAAAAACATACGAATATGACATGGAAATGGAAATGCTCTTTGTAGATTTCAGACAGGCTTTTGATAACGTGAATAGAGACGAGTTACTAGAGGAGATGGAAACTATGAAGATACCCAACAAACTGATACGCTTAACACGTATGACGTTGAAGAATACTAGAGCGGAAGTACACGGAGAGAAATCTGTAATCACTAGTTATGAATAATGTGTTCATAAATTCCATATTTAAGAACATTTATAAGATAAGAATTATATTATCATGTTATGAATAATACGCATAACATATTCCTAAAAGTTCAGTTTGTATGAGTAAGATATATTCATGGATTATGAATAGGATTTATAAATGCATTAAAGTTATGAATTGTTAATCATGTTCGAATAAGCCAGGATTACTGAAACATACGGTAATCGGTAAAATAGGCTAAGGAAACATAATCTACGGTAAATTAATCTAGGTAAAAAGGTCTACGGAAAAAAAGTCTACGAGTAAAAAAGTCTAGGTAAAATGGTGTAAGTAAAAAAGAATTTTTTTAAAATTTTTTTAAGTATTCTTAATATGAGAAAAACTTTAAAACGTCGGTAAGTGACGTCAGCTACCGGTAGAAGTGAACCAATCAGAACTAAAAATGTCCGATTTATACAACAGCGCATAATTATGCTTAATTATTATTGGTCAATCATGGAGCTCAATTTAAAAAATCTTTCAAATTTCAAGTTATTTTTTAAAACCTTAAGCCCGTATGACACGATGCATAATTTTCTATAAAATTTACATGTAAATGGTAACTAACCAATAGAAAGAGCGTATTAGTAGCCATCGGACGTTTTTCATTGGTTAGTTACCATTTACATGTAAATTTTATAGAAAATTATGCATCGTGTCATACGGGCTTTAAGGTTGAATTTTGAAACCAACTAATTATATATTTATATTAGGTAGAAAGCCCGTCCACGGACGGGTAGGTAGCAGGTGGATCTCTATTTTAGCAGTATTAATTTAAAAAAAATTGTTTCTAAACACCAACACTAACCTCAGCTCAACTGATGGATCTCAGTAGGAATCACAATATTGTCCAAATTTCTTTAGGGGGGGGGGCAATTTTATAAATATAGATTTTTGTAAAAAAATACCAAAATTGATAGCACCTTCTATACTTTTTTCCAGTAATTTTAGTTTTTACCTTATATTTATAATGAATAATTTTTCCAAGGGGGAGGGGGCAATTGAAAATTAAAAGTTACACTGGGTTACACACACTTATTTACACTAACACTAGAGGCTCTACCGTCGAGCTTTATCGCTAATTCTCCTATAAGAGAGCAAGTAAGTTTGACGTTAACACCTCTAGCGTTAAAAAAGTGAACTTTATCTAAAAACTTTTAACTCGAGAGAACGCTAACGTCAGTTTTCTCACTCCTCATAGAAACTTAATCTAGACAGTTACTAAATATTCAGTACAGGCAAGTTTTTGGTGGCATTTATCAAAAAAAAAAAAATGAGAGGTGAGCTAAGTGAACGGGCTAAGGACCGGACTCTAGGCTAGCAGCCCTAGGTTCGATCCCCAACCCGGCTACACAATTTATCCAACTTCATTATGATGACCCACTCCTATCGGAAAGCAATGGCAAACCACCGAGAGTAATCTGCCAAGAGAACCATTTAATACCAAAATTAATGGTCACGATGCTTCTGTCAAGAAGCAAAACGATTAGAAAGAATATCAAAAAATAGTTTTCACGATTGACCAAAGGTTATCGACTGGCCAAGTGATGACGTCATTAATTGTGCAAACATTGGTTTGAATCCATTGAACCCCCTCGAACTTTGAAATTTTGAAAATCAAGTTATTAATAAATTTCAATTTTATTTTGGATTTTTAACATTGAATTTAAATTTTGGCCCCACGTTTTGCGGTTTTGGGCGTTTTTTCAGTTAAAATTTGGCGCCACAGATTTTTAAAATCTGACAACACTGGTTCTATTTAGTTTTATAACTAAATACTAAACAGACCACCACAGAACTACCTGTTGGTTGTTCGAGACGCGCCGTGCACGTGTAGTTAATTTGTGATTCAATAAGTTAAAAGATTTAATTTCAATTTACATCATCGTCATCATATCAGCTAGTGAAAAGGTAAGCCATTGAAAAGAATGTCCATTACTTTTGCAAAGCAATGGTAGTCGTCTTGTAAGTATTGCATCCGACTTGATAAAAGAGGATCTTATTTAATTATTTTATTTCAGATTGATATAGATTTCGAGCTAAGATTTCATCAAAGTTAAGGAAGATAACATATACTTGGTAATGAATGAATACAAGATTAATGGATTTGATCGGCATTACTACGTGTATATGATTAATGAACCTATTAAAAAAATTATTTGTATTAATTTTCTTCAACTTCAATACAAAAAAACCCTTTTTGTTAAATTATCTTCCCGGCGATAGAGGAAAATCTTTTATGGTTAGTAACATGTAACATTGTTTAGATTTAGATATTATATTATGTATTATTGTGTGTTGTAACAAATAATAAAAAAAATGTGCTGTAAATATAATGTATAAATGTAAAAAAATAAATATTTTTTGAAACTTATTGTATTGCGAATCAAAAATTGAGTTTGATTAATTTCTGGTTAATCACTTAGAAGTATACAAATACTATGTATTATTGTGTGTGGTAACAAATAATAAAAAAAATGTGCTGCAAATATAATGTATAAATCTAAAAAAATAAATATTTTTTGAAACTTGAAATATACGTTTTACTAATTTATAAAATATATAGTAGAAATACCTTATGAATATTCCGTATAAGAAGAGAAAAATTAACTCTGAAATTATGATTATTATTCATAATTATTGATCCAATATTCTGAATATTACTTAATAAGCTACTTTATTTATCACATTTTATGATTAGCTGCTTAAAAAGTTATTCTTTATAAATTATAGTTTATGAATATTAATCATAAATATGTGATTATTAAGTGTATTTTTTATGCTTAGTATGATCAGCACTTATGAGTATTACTCATAAAGATATGAATATTAATCATAAAAAAGTGATTATTAAGTGTATTTTTTATACTTAATATGATCAGAATATATGAGTATTACTCATAAAGATATGAATATTAATCATAAAAAAGTGATTATTAAGTGTATTTTTTATGCTTAATATGATCAGAGTTTATGACTATTACTCATAAACGTATGACGTATTACCCATATATAATGAAACTGTTTAATTCATAAGTTATGAATTATAATCATAACCGATGCGATCATGACTATTCATAAATTATGAATATGGTTTATAAATTTATGAATAGTTAGTAGTAGTACCTTTTTTATGAGAAAATTATGCATAAGTTATGCGTATTCCGAATTATATCTGAGAACATTTCTCTCTGTGTATTAACAAGTAAAGCAAGAACAGAAAAATTTAAAATCAACATAGGAGTGCGACAGGGTGATTCACTATCAGTAACTTTGTTCAATGTTGTACTTCACAGGATAGTAAGAAGAATGAAATGTGAAGGGAAGATCACAACTAAGGAGGTACAGATTATTGCATACGCCGACGACGTGGTGATTGTCGCTAGATCACGAGAAGCTTTGAAGAACGTTTTTAAAAGACTAGAAATCGAAGCAAGGAAAGTGGGACTTGTTGTAAACGAGAGCAAGACAAAATATACGAGGTGTCATAGAAAAAAAGACGAAGATGTAACAGAGCTACAGATAGAAGACCACAAATTTGAAGAAGTGCAAACGTTTAAATATCTGGGACTCCAAATAAATAACACAAACGATAGAGAAGATGTCATTAAGGAAAGAGTAATCGCAGGAAATAAAGCGTACTTTGCAATACAAGGACTAATAAAAAACAAAATGATTAGAAAGAACACAAAAATAAGGATGTACAGAACACTAATAAGACCGGTGGTAGAATATGGGATGGAGATAATGTGCCTGACAAAAGTACAAGAAGAGAAGCTAAGAGTGTTCGAACGAAGAATAATAAGAAGAATACTGGGATTGGTTAAACTAGGAGAAAATCAATATAGAATAAAAACTAATAATGAAATAAAAGAAGAATTAGGCGGGGAGGATATAGTAAAACACATCAAAGCTATGAGGATTGGATGGTTTGGCCATGTAGGAAGAGCCCCCGAAGACAGTCTAATAGCAACTCTAATGAACTGGAGCCCGAACACAGAAAGACCTAGAGGAAGACCTAGGAAGAGATGGAAGGATGAGGTGATGAACGACCTGCAGAGCATGGGAGTGCATGACTGGAGAGAGAGAGCTATGAATAGAAGCCGATGGAGAAAGGTAATAGAAGAGGCAAAAACACACGAGAAACTGTAGAAGAGAAGAGAGAAGAAAATATGGTGATTAATCCACCCCAGAAAAAGGATTTATAAGCATCAAACGATGCGGCTATATTCCACAAGGAATGGGAAGCCTAATGATGATGATGATTATTCAACTCAAAGCTTTCTTTCTTTTCGAATGCAAATTCTGATGCATCATCCTTGAAGGCGTTTAATCTCAAGTGAAAGGCACCATGCACGATATTCCAATATTAATCAAATTATTTACGCACACCGCACTTTATGCCGAAGACACCCAATGAAATGGAAAGTCAGTTTGAACTTTGGAGACAATTCAAACAGTAGCTCAGATATGAAACAAAGCAAACGGGAGGATAGTTGAAGAAGAGATTTGAGAAAAGTTTTTTGCAAAATGCATTGGAGACATAAAGGATCGCAAGCAAAGGATCACCTAAAAAACTATATTATATCCATCACAAGCCTAGTCTAAAGAATCTCCACTAAACTTGATTTGTTTATCGGCTGGAACAGCAAGATATTATTAAAAAACAAACTTCACATCTATAAAGCAAACACAACATCATGAGACTACGCTGCACATAGAGTGATTTGATCAATCTGGGGGGACAAAAAGGTATTTTCTGAAATCGGCCCTATAACCGTTATATTGAAAATTTTGGAGACTAAAGACCCTAATGCATTACTATGTATCAATATTTTTTTCTTTGTTGAAATATTTTCGTTGCTAGGCGATTTCAAAGTTGACCCATGTTTGACATCGATATCGATGGAGAAGATAAGTAAGAACATTTTTTATATTTGCTTTACATGATATAAGCACTCCCTCGGGTTCCATGGCTTTTTTAAAAAAGCTCCTTTTTGGACCTTGATTTTCCTAAAATGAAAATTTCAAAAGTAAAAAAGTTAGTGAACCCGGCTCGTGCCGGCATTGAGTCTAGTATCATTGGAAAGCCTGTTTTCTCAGCTTTTATCCCTGTAAAATTTAGAAGTCACTTTTAGTCACTTTTTTTAGGGGCATAAAAACTGAGGGTACTTCAATGTACAGTAGCGATCAAAAGTAAGTTGGCAAACAGAATTTATAATGTGATACTATATAAAAAAATTTTTTTGTAAAATAAAATAGCAATAAAGAGAGCACTATGAGCATAACAGAGTGTCAAGTAATGACTCGACATCAGTTGTTCTCATAAATTCAAAAGGTGAAAATTTTGGAGAAAAGCTAAAGAACCTGGAAACCTATCTGTTCAACTTTGGACCATTTTCTGACGAAGACACTGCAATTTTTCGTAAAGAAGTTTGTCGATTCAAAAGAGATTTTAAGACAAGGTTTTCTAGTTTCCGTTACAGAGAAGGTTTGTTTGAAAAACAGAACAAGAAATGACTGGACGGAAAAATTAACATACCTAAACCTCTGAGTCCACCCGCATCTTGAACTGTAATGATGGCATTCTATGACCCCAACCCTCCATAAAATCCTTATCCATGGAGCGCAAGTCATAGAAAAAGCTTTGTTGCCAATTGGGCAACTATCGGAGGAGGCAGCTGAAGCTAGAAATAAGTATATTCGTCTATATCGACGGAATTTCGCTAGAAAATTCTCTCGTACTGCCTGTAATGTGGACATATTAAACAGGTTACTGATCAATTCTGATCCTTTGATGACAGGGATGAGACCGCCAAGCAGTCGCAGAACATCAGAACCATTTTCAAAAGAGACGATATCCATGTTTCAATGTTCTCTGAGTCCTGATGAAAACCCAGTCCATGATTTCATCAGCTCTGATGAAGAATGAATTCATGGATATTTCTGATAAATATATTTATTTTTCTTGTTACAAGTTTTAAACAAGTATTTGTTTTTAGTTAATAAACTAAGGGTACCTCAATGTACAGTAGCAATCAAAAGTAAGTTGGCAAACAGTTTTTCTGCAATAACTTTTTCAAATTTAAATATTTTCCTTTCTACCTGCTGCTTAGCTATAATAATGCTAAAGTATAGTTTAAAATTCATTTTTAGCCAGTTTTAAAATGAATAAACCCAGAAAATAATTTTGTCCCCCCAGATTAGACAAATCACTGTATGTGCGCTGTTTGCATTCAGATGGACAAATTAGAAGTAATCCAAAGGTAAATCGTTTGAACTGTAAAGATGCTCCCAGATGCATCATCAATTACCTCCGTCTTTGTATTGACTCTAAAATTGAAATCATCAAGAAATACATAATATCCAAAATCGTTTGGAAAAATCGCCTAGTTTTATTTGCAGCCCTCCTTTCTTACCAAGATCCCCCATTATCAAGATTCCGGGTTTCTTTTTAAATATAAATAATTCAAGATCAGCAATGAAAATAATAACTAATATGCGCATTTGATTTCATTAGTAACGTCAGTAGTGATCATATAGAATAATAGATATTTGGTGCAATTTTCTAAGAAAAGTTGTTATGATAACAACTGAAAGTTAGTTGTTATAATTACACTGAGTCAAACCTATTTTTTAGTTGTTAGGTAACAACTGCGATAACAACTTTTTTAGAAAATTGCACCAATAATTATATATTAACGACGATAGACGTCGTTATGGAACAATTGGGATTTGATTTCCCAATTTACATCCATACCAGTCAATGTATTTATGAGTTTGGTGGCCGATATTTTTGATAAAATTTTTGATAACTTATCGTTATCGGAGTTCTGCATATAATATTCTCCAGTTCAAATTAAAACTGATCTTCTGTCAAAACATCCCCCGTGCTCTCAGTTTACCAAATGCCACTTAGAACGAACCGTCACTTAGAACTGTTGTCAGAGGTTTAACCAGCCATTTTCATTTATGTCGACGTCAAATATGTCAAATGTGTAGGCAACCACTTTGAAGACGACTGCACCAGACTGCGTAATCAAAAACGAGCTTGGTACTGTTAACTACGCCATCATCAACTTACCTTAAATCACCTGTAATTGACACGCTGCTGAGTAACTCATCTACGAAATTTCAGAAATCGTCTTAACCTCTTAACCCATCACGATTCATAAAACCAGAGTTGTAACACCCTGTATGCTTTCGGGCGTTATTATCTATTAAATTGAATTTTTAAGAATATTTTGCGCCTGAAAGTATGCAACCATGCATAGTTACTCTCGATTATCTGAAATCTTTTCTAGGGATATTTGAAAAGAATGATTAAAAAATGGGAAAGCGAGATCGAACAAGTAGAAGTGAGATATTGAAAAGTTCAAGTGTCTGGCTTCTGTAAACAGAACCATTTGCTAATTACCGTTTATAATGAAGAAGATAGTAAGGCTTGGCATCAGTGATGCTTCGCACTAATTCTCAAGTTTTTACAAGCTCATTCTTAATAAAAGACTTTTATTCATTTCTAATAACTCAAAATTTGTTTATTCCATCGTTAACATTACAATTATTTGCTTGTTGGTCAAAGTTATACTTTTTTCTGATCGTCCTTTTAATGCAATTTTTGAGAAAACTTCGGTCAAGCTGTGATATCCACTCGGGGACCATCAAACCTTATATTTAAACAATCACTTTGGAAAAAAATTTAAAGTAAAATAAAAAACTTTAACATAATATATTATTATTAATTATACAAGTACTTAATTAAGCCAAAAAATTGGTATGTGCCTTCAGTAAAAACGATTACATGTAAATCTGAAGATTATTATTATTACAAGTAGTCGGTCAGGTTTTCTAACAATTCCTTAAAATTTTAAGGTAAAATCCACACTCTGTGTAAAGTAGAATTTAAAAGTGTAAACATTTTGTAAATATGACATAGCAGGATAACAAATAAACCCAGTGCTTTTTTCTCTAGTACATGCACCTACCATGATTTTTATGATGTGCAGTCATCCAAAGTTAATAATAACAAAAAGTAAGTACAGTACAGCAAATTTAAAATGGCACTCAAAAATGTAACTTAATTAAAGGGATCCGAATTACCCTCAACATTTTCATTCTTTAAAGTGACTTCCTATATTTGTGGACTATACATTTACATTTTTTAATAAATTTATTTGTTAATTTGTATGAGCACGATGACGTATGACGTCACAGTTCCTAGCAAACCAAATAGCATAGTGTAATCTACGTTGAAAAAGCCTGCAGCTGAGAAGTATGGGCATTGATGTGTTGCTTGTTGTGCTAGCAATATTAATTCTTCCCTTAAAATCCGGTCTTGAACGTTATTACTAACTGCAGGGACATCTAGCAGTAAATTGTAGCAAACAGTTGCAGTACGTTGAGCTTCTTTTGTTGTCATATCGCAAGTGACAGCAACTACAACTCCCATAATCTGTAATAAAAATAAAAGTGTAAAATATTTTGTTACAAAATTTAAATTAAGAAAATAATTATGCATTATTCGTTTTAACCATACATTGGTAACATACGAATTTAGTCTAATAATTCGAAAAAATTAGTTCAATGTACTACTGTGGGATTATAGGTAATTTTTAATTTATTTAGTATTCGATTTTGAGAAATTTGCACGTTGAACTTACCAATAGCAACATCAAATTACAGAACATCGCAACTATTACGACTACCATGTAATAAATTTTTGTTCTATGTTCAGCTAAAACTGAACCAAAAATTATATCTACCCCAATAAGAATTTGAAAAAAAGTGCAAATGTAGAAGAATAAAATCTGCCAACCAAAAAGTTTGTTGAACATCGCCACCCGTTCACCCAAAATTTTAAATGTTCTTCTATAATAAAGTGTATTTTTATAGTTGTGATTAGCATTCTTCTTCTGTTGTGGTTCAATGATTTGTATATTGCTGGAACAATTTTTAACTAAATTCTCTAAGTCGGAATTAAATTGCAGGAATTGTTGTTTTATTGAAAATATGTAGAAAGTTACAAGTAAAAAAAGAAGCAACGCTAAATAATTTAAAACGTAATCAACAAAATAAAAGACACAGAACTGTGATTCTTGAATTAAATAACAAGAAAGAAAGTTAAATAAAACATAATTAAAATAAATCAGGTGATAAATACACAATCCAATACGACAAAATTTTGTTTCTGATGAAATTTCAGTTGTTGAAAATTTGAAGAAATCCTCTCTATTTAATTTGAAGAGCTTTAAAGATGAGATATTAATGCATGTGACCATGGTGATAGTACCAGCCAAATCAGAAATGCATAAGGAGGTGTTGGTAATATTCCACAACGTGTAAACTCTCATAAATAAAGAATATACTACAGAAGAGTCGAGAAGTGTGAAAAAAATTACGGAATAAATTTTATGCCATTTTATGTTCAGATAATGAGGCACCACCGTTAAATACAATGCAAGTTTGTAAGCTACAGTAAAGCTGTTCATTATAGAACTGATGATATTTATATGAAACCAACGAGCATTGTAATGCTGATGGATGTTTAATATAATAAATGTAAAAGTTAATAAAAACCAACTGTCCACAAAATAAAATATTATATTATTTTTAAGTCATTTTGTTTGTATAATTTATTATTGTGTTGTACTAAAATTTTAATCAAATTATTGATGAAATTTGTTGATGCACAGTATTATAAGTTATTCGATAAAAATTTATGTATATGTAATATTGCATTTTAAATTGAAATTTACCTCAAAATTGAGTCAAAATTAATTATATATTAAAAAATTTTAGTGGTTGCCACAGTGCAGTGTCAATACATAAAAGGCAGTTATAGGTGTCCTGCAGTAGGAGGTTACTTAAGGTGGCTCTACTGATGCATAGGTGAGAGAGTATTCAAAACATCTAGAATATTCTCAGGAATTTTTAGAAAGTACTAAACCATATTTTGAATTTTTTTTGCAAAATTAAATAAAAAATTGTTAACTCACCATTAAAATTGTGAGACCGAAGAAGGAGGTGCTTATAACATAAAAAGCCTTTCTGTATACTCTATCGTCCGGTTCGATTGCAAAAATGAATTTCATATTAACAATGCTTGAATTGATACCTTCCAAAAGTTCGTTAAATATGAATAGGCACAATACAACAATTTGGACACCAAAAAGTTCATTATACCTATTAACATTTTTACTCATCAAATTGTAAGATTTTCTGATAGATTTCATGGTTATTGTATTGACACAATCAAATTTTCTTACGTTTCTGATTCCATCATTAACAACAAATAAATTTAATTGTGATTCATCTTGAAAAATTGATTTTAGTTGTTTCACGATTATTTTAAAACGCGATTTTAATGAAGCCGCATAGTTGTAAATTATCAAAGATGAGAGTAATAATAAATAATTTACGTACAGAGTTATGCAGTGATTGGGAATGTAGTCACTTTTCCCAAAACTATATAAGAATCTTATATCATAAGTAGCATATGAGCAATACGCGCAGTGAAGTACTAAAATTTGAACCCAGATATGGCGATTTTCATGTATCGGAAATTCCGAAAAAGCTTTAAAAAATTTTTGGTATTTTCGCTTATTCCACATGGAGAATTGTAGTAATGTGATATTGATGAAAATCACCGACAGTGCTTTTGATAAAAAATGAATAGCCATCTCTGTCGTCGATTTTTCAAAATATAATTTAATATGTATTGTGTAGTTATAAAGCACGTATATTAATAAGATGTTGATAATAATTAGCATGACGATCGAATAAATTCTGTTCCATTTGGATTTGGAGCCGATAAATGGTACCAAGCCACAAACCACAGCGATATTATATAACGGTTTTATATTATGGTAATAGTCGTTTGTACTTTTTGAACTCATTTCTAGTAATTTACTACAACGTGTGGTGATTATTTTTTTCAATTTTCAAGTGCTTGGATAATCAAAAAAAGCGTAAACAAAAAGAATTAATCAGGAATACAATAAAAACATAAACAAACCAAGCACAAACAAAGTACACGACCGAACACTTTCGACACACTGAAAATTAATGATCAATACCTTTTTTTTTACTTGGAAATTCACGATAATTAAATTTATTAACTAGCAAAAAAGATTTTTGTACTATATTATCTAGTCCGAAAAATTTTGTTATGTTTACCTTTCTCCCGACTTTCTAATAATTGAGGACAATAGGCCACGTAGTAGCGTTCCAAATGCTTTGTTTGCACAAATATAGTAATTCCCCTTTTTTCCAGAATAAAAGGTCCGCAGTTAGTTATATTAGGTACATAATATACTGGAAAATCTGAGCGACCTGGACACCGTGGGGGTAAAAGATTTTCTGCATAGAAATTGGTCTAAATAATAGAGTGATCGAGTTATTGTGATACGAATACCATTGTAATTAACAAAACAATTACCAAAAATTAAAACTGATAATTAATCAAAAACTTACCACGGAGACGCACAACCACATGAATATTAAAATCAAAATAAGCATAGCTTTGAAAATCTCTTCCTTTGATTCGGACGTCAAAATTATTTCCATATTTCCTATTAATCCGTTAACGTTTATCAAAAAAGAAATGAATATATTAAAGCACAGTACAATAATATGAACACCAAAAAGTTGATTAAACTTCTCCACAGTTTTACTCAGCAAAATATACGATGTTCTAATATTTCTGATAGGATTATTGGAGAAAGCAAAGTTAAGCTTTTTACTAATGGAATTTATTTCCAAATCGGCAACAAAAATTGCTTTCAGCTGTCTCCTGATTGTTTTGAATCTGGATTTTAATAAAAATATAAAATTACAAATTAATAAAAAAGAGATACTCATTAAATAATGTAAGGGAATACTACAGGCACTTGCAGTAAAACTGAAAATTTCAGAAATATAACCGAACTTAAAAATGCATGCCGCGTAGAATATAAAAAAACTATGCAAGGTAAGAATTTGCATCCAAATGTTGCACTTAGATTTGTTTTGTAAAATTGGAAAGTCCTTAAATGTGTTTAAAAATTTCAGATATTTCTTTCTATTACATACGAAAAGTTTGATTACGTTGATATTAACATAAAAAATTGTAGATAGATCGGAGAGGAATATAAGTATCAAATGTGGTATTTCAGCATGCATCTTGAAAATCGAGTAAAACTTCAAATAAAATGAGAATGCGGTAAAAACGTTTAAGAAAATTAAAATTGAAAGCGGGCGTATTAGGATATGCCACGTATGCTTAACGTTAGGATTTGGTACTAAACTAAACAATTTTGCTATGTTATATAACGGATTTATATCATCGTAGTCAAGTTTAGTGGTTTTCATCATTTTGTTCACTTATAAACGATGTTATAGTTTTTTATTCAATGTATTTAATTTTTATTATTTATTAATCACTTCAATAGGTATAAAATAGTAACACTTTGACGACGGCGTGAGATCATGCGGTTGCCTCGCTTTCATACTCAGCCGGCTTTTTATTAATATGATATCACACAATAATTATTGGCTTGACTTTTTATAATTATATAAGTGTGATCGATAAGTAAAGCATAACTATTTTTAATCAGAGAGAGTACTTATATATAGTAAAAATAAATAGCTAAGTTGTGTTAAAATTATGCTTAGTCATTATATAGTTCTAAAAATTTATAATTTTGTATCACTATGATATTTTTAAATGTTATTGAGAAGCTACAATAGGGGTTTAAAAAATTACCAAAAAAACTCTAAATAATACATTGACTTATATTTGAATTGATAAAAACAACAATTCTATACCCTGCTCATTAGTGAGGTGCAGTGAAATTACCCCCTTCCCCCCAAATAGAGCACGCGCTATTTCAAATAGAATAAAATGAAAAATAATAAGGCCCTAAGCTTAGCTGCACCTGACTAATGAACAGAGTAAAGTATGTTTTTACAACTGAACTCTCAATGGCAATGTTAGATTGCTTCTCGGACTGCGATTAAGTACCAAAGTCTAACTACTTTTTTTTATCTTAAAATAATCAAGTGGCGTTGTGACTAACTTTACTGTTAAAGTTTGGTGCAATTGTTAAAAAAGTTATGGACCTGCAAGGATTCTCTATATAATTTTAAAGTAGGGTTTAATGACTGGTAAGATCTCGAGGGGGTACATGAATACCGAATAAGTGTACTCCAATAAGTATCGAGAAAAGCCTCTACAATGGACGAGCTTCACTGTTTTTTTTTTTTTAATTTGAAAGTAGAGGTCAAACTGAGTCTTCAGAATTTTTTTAAAATTTTTTTGACCACTCCTAACATGAGAAAAACGTTACCGGAGCTGACGTCTACAGGAGCTGACGTCACACAAAAGAACCAATCAGAATTGTCGTGTTGTCATATGACAATTATCATTGGTCAATCATGGCGCTCAGCTTAAATACTCTTACAAACTTTAAATTGTTTTTAAAAATCTAAGGGTGAGTTTTGAGACTAACCAATTATACATCCATATAGAATTTTTATCAAAGTTTTATGTTCATATGTTATTTCAAAAAATTATCTTCTTCTTCTTCAACTGAATAAATTCAGCCTAAGCCTAGGGCTTGTTATTTTCAGCCACTGCGTCGTTTCCTTGGCAGTGCTAGATCTGTGAGCATATAAATTGTTTAACGTCCGATAGGTAGTTTGCTAGACTTGCCTCCAGACGAGCCTGTGACCCTGGTTTTTATGTTAATGATGGCCATTCATTAACCCAGGAGGACCACCGGCTTAACGTGCCTTCCGAAGCACGGAGACTTAGTCATAAGAAAGTTGCCCTTCTCCGGATTTGAACTCGGTATCTCGCATTCGCAGTTGATCGGGTTACCTGCAAGGGAAATGACCGTCTCCAAAAAATTATGACTAGTGAAACTCCCCTGTTGTAGCTCTTACAATAAATCCTCTTCCACGTTCATATCGTGCCTCCTGACTGCAGTCATAATAAACTGTAACTAACGGGGCAGGGTGGTATGATACAGATTGGCAAACTCAATATCACAAAAAAAGAGATGAAAAAAGCCGGAGTGGGAGGGAGCCACATTGGAGAGGTAGCGGACATTTCAAGACAGTTGAACACTGTGTATACTTTTTCAGTGGGGAGAGAGGTGGACATGGTGGTGTTGCTATAATCATAGAAAAGCAACTGGAAAAATATGTAGAAAGCTGTAGACCGGTGAATGAAAGAATTATAACATTGACACTAAACACAAAAACAGCAAAGATGAAAATAATACAGGTATACTTTCCGACACTGAGGGCACAGGATGAGAAGATTGATGACATGATTATACGGCTTAAGAAATAATAATCGAAAGCGGATCTAAGAATATCTTAATAGTAATGGGCGATTTGATGGGGATAGATGGAATAGATAATGAAAATCGACAATCATATTCGCAATAACTTAAGCAGATACGGATGTGGTGAAAAAAACGAGAGAGGAGAAAAACTGATACAGCTTGCTACCGGAAATAATATGACAGTCATGAACACCACTTTCAAACACCATGTTCGAAGACTTTTCACCTGGACGTTTCCGGACGGTAATTCTAAAAACCAAATTGACTACATCCTGATAAACAAGAAATGAAGAAACTCTTTTAAAAACGTCAAAACAAAGCTCAGTGCCGAGTATGGATCTGATCATCGACTATTAACTGGAAGTTTCCTCATAAAATTACTAGCAAACACAATAATTAAGAAGGAAAGCCGCACGACTTCCAGGATGCCTTATGCAGAATAAAGCAGCCTGAGCAAACAAATGATTCCAACCAATTATGGATAAAAATTGAAAAATGGATAAAGGAAGCAGTTCAAGCATGTAGCCTTCCAATAACCAGAGAAAAAAGAAAACACTGGCATTTTGGACCTAGAAATGTTTCTGCATAATTGATCAAGAATGGTGCAGTGTTTCTATGGGAAAAAATTATTTTTTAAAAAATTACGGGGTAAGGACCGGGCTTTAGGCTAGTAGCCCTAGGTTTGATTCCACACACTTACTTAAATCAACTAAGTATCGGGTAATAAAAAATTTACTTACCATTAAACCACACATCCATAAAAATGTTGTCATCAAAAATTGAATATCTGAAATTTTATATTCTGCCTTACTGTCGGAAATATCGGTTGCCATTGAAATAATTCTAATATTTATAAAATCTAAAAATTCCACGAAGATACAAAAATACAAAATCAGAATTTGAACACCAAAAAGTTGACTAAACCACTTCATAGTTTTACTCAATAACATGTATGATTTTCTGATAAGTTTTACTCTACTCGAGGAACTATTTCCAGATTTCCTCATTGTTTCACTGTTAGTAACAAACAAATTTTTTCTTAAACGAACTCCAAAAATTTCTTTTAACATTTTGTTGTTTGCTTTGAAGCGAGAATTCAGAAAGGTTACATAATGTATCATTAGTGAACATGAAACCGACATTAAATAATATACGATCAAAACACAAAGGTGAAAAAGTACATGCTCAGATAATTGCATAATGTAAAAATTTTTTATGGTCTGACTTAAACATACTCCATAAATAACATGAAATGTTAGTATTGGAACCCAAATTGGTTTTCTATTTTTAATAGGAAATTCTGCAAACGTATCCAGAAATTTTTTATATTTTTGTTTACACATCACGGATAACTTTATTACGGATATGTTGACAAATAATAACATAGAAATTCTTGATAACACTCGAATTACTATGGCAGAAATTACTTGCTTCAGCATTGCAAGATTGACTGAAAAACTCCAATAAAGACTGCAAATTCCATACAAGTTTAAAAGTGTTAAAATCGTAAAGCAATATACAGTGCGCCACATTTTTGTACTAGTACTGGGTGCTAAGGCTAAAAGTACTGCAAAATTGTACAGTGGTTTTATATTTTCGAAATCGTTAGTAGCCATTTTAGAAGTCATTTTGACTAAACCTTTTGTGATTACTTTTGAAACGAAGTTCATGTATATACGAAAATAGAATAATTTTAACTGATTACTGATTATATTATTATAATATTATACCACTTTATTGATTAAAAGTTAAAATAAATATTATTAATAAAAAGAGATAATTTAGTAAATTTGTGTTGGCTTGTCCCATAAATATACGAATTTATAATAAACCTCCAATTAGATTCATAATATACTCTGTTTTATTTAAGAAAAATGTAAAACGTTTGCACTAAACAGATGACCTTTAAATGTTAACCAATGAAATTGCTTTGAATAAACACTAAATCTCGTATAATTTCCTTATTGTGAGTGAGTCATCCGTTTAGTGCAAACGTTTTACATTTTTCTTAAATAAAACAGAGTATAGGATCGATTTTGTTTTAAATTATTTTTTAAGATTTGGTCTAATTTTGAAGAAATTAATTATAATTTTACTTTTAAACTAAAAGTAACATGCAGCAGCTGGAAATTGAGTCTAATACGACCTTTAACCGCGAGAAGTTTTGGTTCTCATACCCTAAACCTAATACTAACCCCATAGTAATAACTAACTTATAATTTCGATTTTGTGGACATTTTGAACTAAATTGGAGCTATCGAAGAAGTCCATTTCATTTCTACTTATAGAGGAGAGGGCGGAGAGTTGAACCCACTTTTAGTTTTCCTTTTTTAGCTCCAAGATTACTCTTAAATTTAAAAGTTTCAAACATGGAATGTATAGCGTGAGCTTTTATTTAACTTTTAGCACCTTCTACTTAATAGGATTAAGAGCTAAAATTGTTTATTCAGAAAGGAAAAGACATGCCAAATACTATTTGGAAACTTGCCAGGTGCAATTTTGGTACACGTATCTGTATAATGGCTTTACTGCAATTTTTTTTCTAATTATAATATTATAATGAAAAACTTACCATAGAGAAGCAAAACCAATTGAACGACAAACCCATTTTATAAATAGCCTTAAAGACTTCTTCTCTTGATTCGGATATCAAAATTGTTTCAATATTTTCTATAAGCCCATTAACATTTAGCAAAAAAGTAATAAATATATTAAAGCATACTACGATAATATGAACACCAAAAAGTTGATTAAACCTATCCACAGTTTTACATAGCAAAATAAACTTTTTTTTAATATTGCTAATCGGATTATCGTTGAAGGCCAAACTGGACTTTCTGATTTTTAAATTTGTTCTGAAATCGGTAACAAAATTGATCTTTAACTGCCTCCGGAGTACTTTAAATCGGGCTTTTAATAAAAATACGAAATTACACATTAATAAACATGAAGTACCCATAAAATAATTTAAAGGGGAACTACAAGCAGTTGCATGAATATTGAAGGTTTCTGAAACATAACCAAAATGTAAAACACACGATACAAAGGAAATAAAAAAGAAATGCAATCCCAAAATTTGTAACCAAATGTTATACGTCGATTTTTTTTTCAAAATTGGAAATTCTGTAAATATGGTAAAAAACTTTTCATATTTACGTCTATTACATATAAAAAGTTTGATTACGTTCAAATTGACATAAAAGCATCCAGAAAAATCGGAAAGGGCCACAAGTATGAAACTGATTATTTCAGATGACGGTGGAGACTTCACTGTTGTGTTGGAAAAAACTTTCAAATAATGTGAGTAAGTGGTAAAAATGTTGAACCAAAGTAAAATTAAACAGGGACGTATTAAGATATACCATTTAAACTGAATATTAGGGTTTGGTACTAAACTAAAAAATTTTGCTATGTTATACAACGGTTTTATGTAATCGAAATCAAGTTTGGTAGTTTTCAACATTTTCACTTTTAAAATAAGTTACTTTTGCCTCGTCGTGTATTGAGTAGTACCATTAAACTATTGAATATGGGTATAAAATATTAATGACTTTCCAAGATATATAAGATAAACAAAACATATGTGTAATAAGTAGGTACATATTATTATACAATCATTTTAATCAGAAAAGTGCACTCAATAAAATTACTAAACCATAATTATAGTCTGCAAAATTGGTAGTTTTTAACACTTAGACAATTCTAAATATAAACCGGAAAATGTTAACGTATTGTAAAAAATGTACTTACAATTAAAATAATTAACCAAAGCATTGGAGCACTCATTTGGTATATAATTTGACGTTTATCACATGTGATCCATTTAGAAGAAATTTATCTACTCCATAAATAATTCTATTCATGGATCCCAAAAATTCAATAATTACGCAATAACTCATTGTGGCGTTTTTCACCACATAAATAATTAAAATCAATTTTTGTTAGTTGTTGGTATTTATTAATGTAGTATTTTCAAATTATATAAATTACAAGCCTTTTTGAAAGATCTACCAGAAAACAATAACAATAATAATTAATTATCTCTAAGTAACAAATCAAAAATCTTTTTTTTTATATTTTTAATTACTTGATCTAAATTAATAATTAAAAAATGAACGATGCTGCCATAGTCTAAGATCCGGTATAAGAAATATCTACCCTCATCTGTTATTTATTAGTGATAAGAAATAAATGATAGATAATATACACATTGACACATTGGACATAGGTTGCCTAGTTAAATTGCGTACGGACAATATTAATAGCCCAGTCAAGTTAGACGAAAAATAAGCTCCAGCTCAGAAAAATTACCATCGAGCTGAATTTTGGTATACACCTTTATTATATCATTGTAAATAATATGTGAAAAATTGAAATCGAAATCATGTGAGCTTCAAAAGTTATTCGAGGTCAAAGGTCACAAAAACGACCTTTTTGTAAATAGTTCACTTTTTGTTAATTTTACGATAAAAAGTTTCAAATAAAAATTATAGAGGAGATAATTATCTACAAAAAAGCTTTATAAAATTTTTATTAAAAAGCTATTGTTTGTGCGCTAGAAGGCCTACAATGAGCAACAACCACCCGAATATTTGCTCATTGTATGCCCTCTAGCGCAAAAACTATAGCTTTTTCATAAAAATTTTATAAAACTTTTTTGTAGATAATTATTTTTTCTATAATTTTTGTTTGAAGCTTTTTATAGGAAAATAAACAAAAAGCGAACTATTTACAAAAAGGTCGTTATACTATTATTATACTATACGTTATAATAAAGGCGTATACCAAAATTCAGCTCGATGGTAATTTTTCCGAGCTGGAGCTTATTTTTCGTTTAATTTGACTGGGCTATTAATATCGTCCGCACGCAATTTAAATAGGCAACCTATGTCCAATTTGTCAATGTGTATATTATCTATCATTTATTTCTTATCACTAATAAATAACAGATGAGGGTAGATATTTCTTATACCGGATCTCGCACTACCACATCATTAACAACATTTGCGATCCAAAATAGTTATTTAATAAACTAGTTTGTTAATGAAGGCGATTAATAATCGATACTGTTTAAAGCACGAACGAGTGAAGCGAGTGAGTCTTTAATAGTAGAGATTATTAATCACTTTTTCATTTAGGTATAGGGTAATTACATATATTAGAAATATTAAATATTTAATAAATATTAGCGGCATGATGGATCATAGATTATTTTGAGATTCTTATTTTGAATCACTGGTAGTTTCTTATCATTCTTATTATTACATCCATATTATGTAATAATGGGGCGTATGATAGATTTATAGCTAGATAATGTTTTTGTTCTTTTGGGATAGTTTAGATTTTTCCGCCATAATTGGATCAAGGCTTTTGCCAAACTTACGCGCCTAATTTCTAGCATGGTCAATATGTGGTCCAAATGTCAGTTTTTTGTCTAATGTGACTCCCAGATGTTTTACAGTGTTTGTGAAGAGTACCTCTGAGTTGTCGGTGTTACAGTTAATATGTGGTTGACGTTTTGGTGATTTATTAACCGGAAAGATTTCCGTCTCTCATTTGTCGCTAATCAACGTGGGGCATATGATGAATATTTTTGTGAAGTAGATTTTTGAAAAGAAATTGATGTTCACCACAGAACTTACTTTGAACCCTGAGATTTTGATAAAATAGTAACGAAGATGAGTTATTCTGAAATCATGAATTTTTTAAGAATGCAGGAGGAAAAGAGAGAGAAAAAAAGAAAGATTGAAAACGAAAAAAGAGAATGCAAAAAAAAGATTGAAGATGAAAAATGAATATGAAGAAAATGGAAGAACTTATCAGGAAATGCTGTAAAAGTATAACCGAAGAAATTAACATTATGATAAAAGAACCAAAAGAAGAAGCTGCTATTCCAATTCAGGAGAGCATGAAAGTTATTGAAAAAACGATGGAAAATAAAATGTGTCACAACGGCGGCATCGAGAAAAAAAGTCGGAATATGACAAGAAAGAAAGTACGAAGAAATGAAAATTGTCGAAAGTTCATGTAGAAATATCAAAAATTATCAATAGTATGGAAAAGATTTAGATTTGCAAAATCACGCACTGCGAGTGTACGATAACTAAGACAATTGAGCAAGCTGGGCTGATAATAGCAAATACAAGTACCTAATCTGGTCAAATTGAGTAGTAATTTTGAAAAAGTTCATATTGCAGAAATTTTAAGTAATTTGGAATTTTGTGGGCTGGATTAAAATTTATGTCATCTGGCATGTTGTCAAAACGGCATAACGTCAACATAAAGGCATCTTTATGTTGATGATATACTTAGTTTTAGCAAAAGATAGGAGGGAGATGTCGTATATTTTTTTGGGATGAAGACATTTATTTACTTATTTTTATTTTAAAAATTTGAAATATGACGCCCTGTTGTGATAGCAGGTGCAGTCGTTGATTCTTATGTAGGAAGTACCGGTTCGATCCCGGCAAAAAGTTGAAAATTTATTAAGATTATTTAAAAATTGTAATTATAAAATTAATTACTTGATATATGAGGACTCGCGAGCGACTCACGGAGCTGTGAGGTCGCGGTTTTGTGCTTTTGCGATTTTTGATGTAAATGTTTTAAAAGGAATAAAAATTATCAGAAACCGAGTGTGTTTTTCTTTTAGCTAATTTTGGAAAAATAATATTTTGGAAAATTTTTATAAAATAATATTGATTTTGCGAAGAATTTGCGTTGAAAAAGAACAAGGCCGCAAGATAAGAGCGGTGCGTGTGCACTGAGAGAACACTATCGTCAGTAATACGCAAAATGTTGTCTATTTTACAATATGTTGTTGTAGAATAGGCGCTGGCAACAACAAAGCTTATGTATTACAACAACAACTTGGTAATGTAAAGATGACGAGGAATACTATACAAAAAGTATAAAAGTACTTTCTTAATGAGTTACACATACAATGCTGTTGTTGTAAACGTTAATAATTAAAATGTTGTATTGGTAACTAATAACTTCTGTGAATGTTAAAAAAACAAAATATTTATTCAAAATGGCACACACAGATTCAACTCTCTTTTTGTTTGGGATTATTTATTACTATTTAAATTAAATTTTTGTACTAATGTCCTGTCCTTTTTCTTGGATATTTTATGGTACCAACATCACGTGAATCTGAAAAAACTGCCTGGATCTGGACTCGAACTCGCGCTAGACCTTGTAACGGTACCCGAAGACTTGCTCTGTAACCACTTACCTATCGAGGGTTTCATGTTAGTGTCCTTAAGTTTGCTTCTTTTCAAAAGCACATTATTATTTTTGAGCCATATCTGATTAAAAAATATTATTCAAAATAAAATGCCGTTTTAAAAAATTTAAATGTTACCTACATAATATTTTTGATTCTACATTTTATAACTCTTTTTTTGTTCTAGAAAAACAATACGTATACATATAATATTTAAAATACAAAATTTACACTGCATTGATAAGTTACAATGCCCTAACTCAAACTTTTTTCTGAATGCATTGCTGAATGTCTCTAAATCCTAAATCGGTCTAAAAATTACCTCTTTTTATGACATTAGAAAGCCCAAATCTAATACAATAAAATATATATTTACCGTAATTTCAATTTGAGCTTTGAAGTAAAGAAGTAAAATTTTGTTCTTCGGAGGTAGGGTTTCTTTCTACGTTAGGGTCAATATTCACATTGCTTTGTCGGCACGCATTACAACAACATATTATTGTATTGAAAAATTCAGTTTCACGTTGTAAGTTTTACAATAGAACTTGACAAATGTAATACTGAAAATAATTTAATTTTATTACTCAGCCGTCTGATGTATTTTTGCGAGTTAATCTTCTGTAAGGCAAACTATGATATAAGTGATGTAAATATAAAATTGCTTTTTATCAATTTGTTGGTGTATTAATAAAGATCAATGTTGCTATTTTATACATTATGACTGATACCATTTGGCTATAATATTATAAAATACTTGATGTTATAATTTATACCTAAATTTAAAGTATACTTACAGTAAAACAGTGTATACTATATAAAAATTTTACAACAACAATGTTATGTATAAATACGACGTCAAATTTCTCTCAGTGTGACAACTTGGGCGATTGAGCTAAGCTGGTGTATGTTAGTACATATTGGAGGTTTCGTTAAGTTTTTGGAAAACTTTTAGTTTGAATTTTAATAAGGCGGTTTTATCTACTACATTTTTAGCTTTTGAAAACAAGGGCATCGGTTATATTAGTACCCCTATTCGTCTTATCGATAAATTTTGTGTTTTGGACGTACTAGTCGTTCCAGATTTACTTCATGAACTTTCTTTCATACATACTTTCAAGTGGCATATCGGTTCGGGTCCGTCCATCTCTTTAGTAAATGGCGTAAAAGGTGAAACTGATTTGTCTAGAGAGGAGCGCCTTGCTTTGGATCAACTTCTTGATCAGAGTTTTAAAATGTTAGGTACCGGTGTAAGCGTTACTAATGTTACTGAGCATAAGATAATTATTAACGATTCGCCACCCGTTAAACAGCGATACTACCCGTATCTCCGATTAAACAGCGCATTATTAATGAGGAAATTAAAAAAATTTTGGCAGATAAAATAATGGAGCCTTCTAAATCCGCGTGGGGCAGTCCAGTTTTGTTAGTTCCTAAGAAGGACGGGACTTATAGATTTTGTGTCGATTATCGGAAGCTGAATTTCGTAACTAAGAAAGACAGTTATCCTCTCCCTTTAGTTAATTCAATTCTAGACCAGTTGAAAGGTGCCAGATATCTTAGATACATGGATATCAAATCCGCGTTTTGGCAAATTCCGATGAAAGAGTCATCTCGAGAATATACGGGGTTTACGGTTCCCTGTGAATTGTACCACTTTCTGCGCATGTCTTTTGGGTTTACGACAGTGGCGGCGCCAGGGGTGGGCGCGGTTGGGCGAGCGCCTAACATAAATTGTTCTTGCCCAACCGTTCGCCCAACCTGCTAAATCGAGCAAACATTTGAGCAAAATGTATTAAAAAAAAACTGTGATCAAGTAAACAAACCGCTTTTAATATTATAGATCTTACAATAATTATTATTATAACTAAACTTATGTTATTTTGTCCTACACTTACGCAAAAAAATATATAAAATATTCATTTTCTATTTTACTTATTTTTTTTCACCCGTTTTTCGCATTTTCTGCATGCCCACGTAATATACCCTTTGTTTTAAGCCGCTTTAGGTAGCAAGCAGTGGCGGATTTTCAAACAGGCGCAAGAAGCGAGCGCCTCGGGGTCTCAAATAAATCAAGGAAGCCTCAAAATAAAAAACTATTTTATTTAATTATTAAAAAAGTGGGAAATAACATTTAAAATTAATCAATTTAAAATGACAACTGCTTGGATATACAATTGATTTACAATTTATATTTCGGGTGAAATGTTTCAAATATAAATTAGGTAGCATTTTCAAAACAATCGCCTGCGGCGCTTATAAATGTCCTACATGTATGCCGGAAATTGAAAATCTTTGCTGTAAATTGTAGGAGTACTGAAAATATTTAAAAGAGGGGCCTCAAAATTCAATTGCGCCTGGGGCTTCATAAGTGCTAAATCCGTCGCTTGACGCAAGATTTTTGTTATGTTCAAAAGCACCGTGCTGCCTGTTATCACATTAACATTGTAAGAACCCTTCTAAAATAAAATTAAAAACCAACAGTACTATTGTTTTGTACCTGATTTGTACCCAATTTTCCTGATCTATGAAAAATTTTGTATCTTAAAAGTTTTCTAGCAAAACGTAAAACAAACGTGGGGTTCCTATTTAATGCTGTAACCCCCATGAAAAGATATTGCCATCAAACTATACATGTCTTTTGTGCTTGATTTGTACTCAATTGTATCATCGATAAAAAATTTTGTAGCACCAACAGTTTTCCGGAAAAGCGCTAACAATTTTTTTTTCTTATGTAGGTATTAAATATTTAAATATTTTTCTTGTATTCTGGAAAATATCCTTAATTTGTTAAAACTTAGAACAGAGATAGGAAAGCTTTTTACCATGGAAGACCAATTTTAATTTAGATAATTATAATTTATGTAAAATAAACTTTGAAGTAATAAAAGGTTTTTGAATTCAATTTTTTAATTTTAATTTGCCATAAATCCAAAATAATAGGTTGGTATTATTTTATATTTTAAATTTCACAAATCCAAAACATTTTGATTATCTATGAAAATAATATATTTCTCGACATATTGCTAATTTTTTCTGCCCACCCTTTAAGTTTTTCTGCCGGGTGTCGCCCAACCAGAAAAAGAAAGCTGGCGCCGCCACTGGTTTACGAATGCGACAGAGTCTTGGCAGCGCCTCATTGAACGTGTACTAGGTGCAGATCTCTTACCATATTGTACAATATGGGGAAGACAACGGGAAACCACCCCATTAATATTTCCCTAGTAAAAGACCTCTTGGTTTTAGCCAGTAGGATCTTACCAACGTCCGATATCGGATACGGTACTCAAAGAAGAAGAATTGTACAATACTCTTACAAATGCCATACAAGTTTAAAAGTGTTAAAATCGTATATCAATATACAGTGCGCCACATTTTTGTACTAGTACCTACTGGGTGCTAAGGGTAAAAGTACTGCAAAATTTATAGTGGTTTTATATTTTCGAAATTGTTAGTAGCCATTTCGAAGTCATTTTGACTAAACCTTTTGTGATTACTTTTAAAACGAAGTTTATGTATTGACATGTACAGGGGTAGTTACCAAAAGTTTAAAATATCCACAATTGATTTTGATTTGTCCTTTCATTGAATATTGTATGATTTTGAATTTTACTCTGATAAGTTGAATGGTTTTTCTCTTAATGGTCATTATTTCGCTTGTTGCTAAGAAAACAGGATTTCATAGATGGATAATTTTGTTCCAGAAATCTAAAAAGTTAAATTAATCAGATTTGACTGCATTTTTGTTTTGATTAAATTTTTGCATTGTTAACTTGTTTACCTTCTTTTTAATAAATTAGTGAATGCGTGCATAGAAAACTATAACGTCGGTATGATCGTAAATAACTCTAGATGGTGCGGTTAGTATTGAAAAGTAATTTTAAAAATTTGTGATATAAAGTTTTTTTTTGGAAAATTTCAAATTTGGCTGGAAAAATCAACGAATCGGCGTGGGCCACGTTTTCAAAAACCTGGAACGGAAAGGAAAGGAAAATTTTGTAGGAGATAAGGATTACTGACGGAGAGGCCGGAGTGTTGAGTGGTGTTTGTCGAGGAAGCAAATTTTCTCGAAAAGTTGTGAAGTGTTGGAGTTTCGGCCTGAATTGTAAATTATAGTGGCAATTGTGATGAGTACAGTGTCAGTAGGATGAATATGATGGGTTTTTCTGCAAGATTGATTTCCGGGATTGGAGATGAAATTTGATACCTGGGTCGTAAAATGGCTGTAATTTTGATGTTTTCCATCGAGTTTTATTCACATTTAACAGCAAGTAAGGAAGCCATCGAATGGTAATTAGAATTTAAATTCTTTTATTTTGCATTATTTCGATATTATTTATCTGGAAAATGGAATTTATAAAAATTACAATGGAGGTTATGTCAATCACATTTTTATACGAACCTGGAAACTTCGCTAATTATAGACTGATTGGAGTATTATAACAACTTTGATCACTTTGATGCACCAATTTAAAAATTTGTATTAATTAGTTTACCATCGAGATTAACTTTATTTTTTACGATAATCAGTATCAGCTACTATGCTACGCGTTACGTCGAACTTTATTTGTGTTTAGCGGTAGAAATAAACAGTTTTTTATGTGGTTGATAACAGGTCGGCGCGAGATTTAAAATAAGACAATAAATTTTGTGCTATTGATTTTTATTTCATTTTGTACAATTTATCATGCCAGATTTGTTTGCAAGTTACAGTAATAATTTTGAAATAGTAAATGTGGGAACTTGTAGATAAATCTCGTCTATATCTGATTTATTCATTGTGGAATTTGATTTAACAAAAATTCTGTTTTCTGCTTATTATAAAAATTTTATTCATTACCAATTTGCCTGAGTAAAATTTTATTGATGCCTGGTAAAAATTTTGTTTCATTGATTGTGGATAGTTTAAAGATAAATTTGTTTTTTGAACCTACTCCTTGAGATTGTCTCAAAAGTGTAAACTCCGAACAACGAGCTACGGACCTCTTAAGTGCTTGTTCGTCAGAACACGACAACTTTATTTGACGCGTCAACGTGGGGCTCGACAAAGTAAACGTGGGGCTGGTAAAAGCATACGTGGGGCTGCAAAAACGTCTACGTAGAGCGGCGAAAATAGTTCGTGCGCAGATAACTTTAATTGGCGCACGAACGTGGGGCTCCGAAAAACAAAAGTGGATTTTTTTACTTTATAAATTTAGTTGTAGGAATTTTTGAAAGTAAGGGGATTATTTGTAACATTAATTGAAAATGGAAAATATAACAGGGGATAATCCATCGGAAGACATTTCCGATATGGAAGTACAAAATGTGCCTGGGGATAGAGTAGTACCTGAGACAAGGGAAGAAACAATACAGGTGATTAGTGATGAGTCAGTTGGGAAATTAGAACAGGGGGATGTAACAGGTTCACCTGGGATGACTAGTACACCACGAGAACCTCAACAAAAGGTTGAGGAAATTAACCAGTTTGAGATGTTGTTTCAAAGAATGTCGAAAGAAAACAAAGCTTTATTAGCAGAAATGAAAACAGAGCTAAAAAATGATATTAATGAAGTTAAAAGTAAAATTGCTAATTTGGGTAAAATTGAACTAAATGTAAAAAATTTAATTGAGGACAATAGGTTATTTAAAGAAAAATTAGCAGAAATTGGTCATACTTTGTCAGAAACAACAAAACAAACAAAAACAATAGAAAAGAACAATAATTTAGATCAGAGCAAAGGAACAAATTGCAAAAGTATTCAAATAGGGGAGACAAATTTGATTGCTTCAATCTGTCCTATCAATAATAAATTTTTGGTACCTGCAATCGCAGAGGAGCTTTCGAAAATAAAATTTAAGGGGATAGAAAAAGTTTGCAATAAAATTGATGAAGTAGGTCAAGCTGTTCAGATAGGGAAGGAAAGTTTGATTATTGAAAATTGTACTATTGATAATAAAAATTTAAAACCAATAATTGTAACGGAGGATTTAGTTATTGATAATTTTTGTGGTAAAATTGTAGATGATGAAAATAAAATTAAAATTTTTACTCGTAAAGAAATTAGGGAGATAAAATTTAGAAAGTTAAAAGCTAAAAGGAAATTAAATTTTACAAAAGACTCAGGCATAAGTAAAGCTAAAAGAAAAGAATTTAAATTTGAGGTAAAAATTTTAAAAATTTATTCTAAAAATGAGGTTTTAGCGAATTTAAAAATTTCTCGAGTAAATGATGAGCTGAATGGACAACAACAAAATTTAATTTCATGTCAAACAAATAATGAGGAAGATGAGTATGCAAATTTAGGATATTTTATTAAAAAAAATTTTGAAGTTTTTGATAAAAATAACAATGACAAAAATTCAAAATTAATTCAATTGATAATTTTCAGCAAGGTAATTTCTTGCACGAAGAAAGTTGCAGGAAAGGAATGGCTGTGTGCCATGTTAAAATGGGCTTATCGCAGGGTGCGATGGAAACAAATTTGTAAATAGAACCAAAATTGATAAAGATCAGGAAATTTGAAAAATAAGACAATTGCAATTAACGTGGAAATTGATGATAAAGTTTAAGATAATAGTAAAAATTTGTGAATTGAAAATTTTGTAAATAGTATGATTGGTTAATTGATTAATTAAATTTAGTAGTTTGTAAGAAAAGTTAAAATTAGGGGATAGCTGTAAATTTAATAAAATTGAATTAAAATTAAAACTGTAAATTTGATCATAAGATAAAAATTAAAAATAAAATTATGAATATGAGCATCAAACATTCCTGACCAAATATTGTGATAAAAGATTAAGAATTAGAACATGGGTAGAATAAAAGTTTAAATGAGATACTAAGCAATTTTAATTAATGAAGATTTTTCTGAAAATAAGGTGGAAAATTTACAACAAAATTTAATAATAAAAAATTAAAGTCGTATTTGGCAAGATGATTGAAAATTAATAATAGAGTTGATAATTATCTAAAGAATTTGTTACTGTGAAATTTTGGAGTTTAATAATTTTAAGGGGTTTAATTAAAATGGGGAAAATTAATGAAATTGTGAAATGAGATTATGATGAATTGATATGAAATTTATGAATAGTTAATTGGGAAATAAAATAAAATGATTAAGTAATTTGAAAGCCACAGTAAAGGATTTAAGTAAATGAAAGTCAATTTGAAAATTAAGATTTAGTAAAATTACGAGGTACGAGTGAAAATTTTATAATTATTAAATATCCACAAGGGAAAAATTAAATTTTTGAAAAGTTATGAGGTATTTAGAGGAGATTTGAATTCTATCAGTTTTTGATAACTAATTTAAAGTTGCATAATGTAGGGGATTGTTTTGATGAATTAGTCAGTAAATTTGTAAAATAAAATTGTAAATTTGATGAGAAAAATTAAAGTAAGATAAGAATAAGGATGAAATTATAAGTTTAATGCCAATTGAGTTTATTAATTGGGACTTTCATTTGATTTTGTAAATAATTTGTAAATAAGTTTAATAATGGGAAGTTCGAAAATTTAACGTTTAAGGAAATTTTTTTTGTTGTTATTTTACTCACAATTTTTTATAAAAAAAAAATTGAATTCGTAAAAGAAGGGGATGATGACATGTACAGGGGTAGTTACCAAAAGTTTAAAATATCCACAATTGATTTTGATTTGTCCTTTCATTGAATATTGTATGATTTTGAATTTTACTCTGATAAGTTGAATGGTTTTTCTCTTAATGGTCATTATTTCGCTTGTTGCTAAGAAAACAGGATTTCATAGATGGATAATTTTGTTCCAGAAATCTAAAAAGTTAAATTAATCAGATTTGACTGCATTTTTGTTTTGATTAAATTTTTGCATTGTTAACTTGTTTACCTTCTTTTTAATAAATTAGTGAATGCGTGCATAGAAAACTATAACGTCGGTATGATCGTAAATAACTCTAGATGGTGCGGTTAGTATTGAAAAGTAATTTTAAAAATTTGTGATATAAAGTTTTTTTTTGGAAAATTTCAAATTTGGCTGGAAAAATCAACGAATCGGCGTGGGCCACGTTTTCAAAAACCTGGAACGGAAAGGAAAGGAAAATTTTGTAGGAGATAAGGATTACTGACGGAGAGGCCGGAGTGTTGAGTGGTGTTTGTCGAGGAAGCAAATTTTCTCGAAAAGTTGTGAAGTGTTGGAGTTTCGGCCTGAATTGTAAATTATAGTGGCAATTGTGATGAGTACAGTGTCAGTAGGATGAATATGATGGGTTTTTCTGCAAGATTGATTTCCGGGATTGGAGATGAAATTTGATACCTGGGTCGTAAAATGGCTGTAATTTTGATGTTTTCCATCGAGTTTTATTCACATTTAACAGCAAGTAAGGAAGCCATCGAATGGTAATTAGAATTTAAATTCTTTTATTTTGCATTATTTCGATATTATTTATCTGGAAAATGGAATTTATAAAAATTACAATGGAGGTTATGTCAATCACATTTTTATACGAACCTGGAAACTTCGCTAATTATAGACTGATTGGAGTATTATAACAACTTTGATCACTTTGATGCACCAATTTAAAAATTTGTATTAATTAGTTTACCATCGAGATTAACTTTATTTTTTACGATAATCAGTATCAGCTACTATGCTACGCGTTACGTCGAACTTTATTTGTGTTTAGCGGTAGAAATAAACAGTTTTTTATGTGGTTGATAACAGGTCGGCGCGAGATTTAAAATAAGACAATAAATTTTGTGCTATTGATTTTTATTTCATTTTGTACAATTTATCATGCCAGATTGGTTTGCAAGTTACAGTAATAATTTTGAAATAGTAAATGTGGGAACTTGTAGATAAATCTCGTCTATATCTGATTTATTCATTGTGGAATTTGATTTAACAAAAATTCTGTTTTCTGCTTATTATAAAAATTTTATTCATTACCAATTTGCCTGAGTAAAATTTTATTGATGCCTGGTAAAAATTTTGTTTCATTGATTGTGGATAGTTTAAAGATAAATTTGTTTTTTGAACCTACTCCTTGAGATTGTCTCAAAAGTGTAAACTCCGAACAACGAGCTACGGACCTCTTAAGTGCTTGTTCGTCAGAACACGACAGTATATACGAAAATTGAATAATTTTAACTGATTATAATATTATATCACTTTATCGATTAAAAGTTAAAATAAATAGTACCTATAACTAAAAAGAGATAATTTAGTAAATTAGTGTTTGCTTGTCTCATAAAAATCCCATAAATTCACACAATCTTGTTTTAAATTATTTTTTAACGTTTGATCTTATTTTGAAAAAATTAATTCTAATTTTACTTTTACACTAAAAGTAACATGCAGCAGCTGGAAATTGAATCTACGACCTTCAACCCCGTGAAGCTTGGTTCCCATACCCTAAACCTAACTAACCCCATAGTTATAACTTATAATTTCGTATTTGTGAACATTTTGAACTAAATTGGAGTAATCGAAGAAGTCCATTTTATCCCTTCTTATAGAGGAGAGGGTGGAGAGTTGAACCCATTTTAAGTTTTTCTCTCTTAGCTCCAAGATTATCCTTAAATTTAAGGATCTCAAGCATGGAATTTATAGCGTGGGCCTCTATTTATCTCTCAGCACCTTCACTTCCTCCCATTGATATAGAAAATGTTATCAAAACAATTCCTAAAAGACCTTACAAGAATTTTTAGTTTTAAATTGTTGGGAAATTTCTTTGCCTTCAAAAATATTAAATGGTCACGGGAAAAAATTATATATCTCTTATTAGTTATAAAATTAAACATTGGCGTTGGATTTAAAAATTCGAAAAGAGAACGATTACATATCCCTGAAACCGTGCCAGGAGCAATTTTGGTACGGTTATCTGCATAATGGCCTTACTGCAATTTTTTTCAAATTATAAATATAATGAAAAACTTACCATAGAGAAGCAAAACCAATTGAACGACAAACCCATTTTATATATAGCCTTAAAGACTTCTTCTTTTGATTCGGATATCAAAATTGTTTCAATATTTTCTATAAGTCCATTAACATTTAGCAAAAAAGTAATAAATATATTAAAGCATACTACGATAATATGAACACCAAAAAGTTGATTAAACCTATCCACAGTTTTACATAGCAAAATAAACTTTTTTTTAATATTGCTAATCGGATTATCGTTGAAAGCAAAACTTGACTTTTTGATTTTTGAATTTGTTCTAAAATCGGTAACAAAATTGATCTTTAGTTGCCTCCGGAGTACTTTGAATCGGGATTTTAATAAAAATACGAAATTACACATTAATAAACATGAAGTACTCATTAAATAATTTAAAGGGGCACTACAAGCAGTTGAATGAATATTGAAGGTTTCTGAAATATAACCAACATGTAAAATACACGATACAAAGGAAATAAAAAACAAATGCAATCCCAAAATTTGTAACCAAATGTTATACGTCGATTTCTTTTGAAAAATTGGAAATTCTCTAAATATGGTAAAAAACTTTTCGTATTTACGTCTATTACATATAAAAAGTTTGATTACGTTGATATTGATATAAATGCACCCAGAAAAATCGGAAAGGGCTATAAGTATCAAATAGATTATTTCAGAGGACGATGATGACTTGAAATTTGTGTTGAAGAAAACTTTCAAATAATGTGAGTAAGTGGTGAAAATGTTCAGCCAAAGTAAAATTAAACAGGGGCGTATTAAGATATACCATTTAAACTGAATGTTAGGGTTTGGTACTAAACTAAAAAATTTTGCTATGTTGTACAACGGTTTTATGTAATCGAAGTCAAGTTTGGTAGTTTTCAACATTTTCACTTTTAAAATAAGTTACTTTTGTCTCGTCAGTGTATCGAGTACTATTAAACTATATTAAAATGGGTATAAAATATTAATGGTTTCCTAAGACATATAAGGTCAGTATAATATATGTTGTTTAATAAGTAGGTACATATTATTACACTATCTTTTTAATCAGAAAAGTGTACTTAATAATATTATAATAATTATAGTCCTCGAAATTGTTAGTTTTTAACACTTAGACGTTTCTAAATATAACCGGAAAATGTTAACGTATTGTAGAAAATTTACTTACTATTAAAATAATTAACCAAAGCATTGGAGCACTCATTTGGTATATAATTTTGAAGTTTATCTCATGTGATCCATTTAGAAGAAATTTATCTACTCCATAAATAATCCTATTAATGGATTCCAAAAATTCAATAAATACGCAATAACTCATTAACAACATTTGCGATCCAAAAAGCTCATTAAACCTCTCTACAGTATTGCTCAAACTTGCGTAAGACCTTCTAAAATTTCCCATATCATATCCCAACTTTTCTGTTTTTTCATTGTTGACGGTGATAATGATTTTCTTTCTGAGTACAGTAACTTTGCATTCTAATTCCTTCCAGATGAATTTGTAACGAGTTTTTAATAAAGTTAAATAGTTGCAAATTAAAAGGTTTGCAAATAAAATTAAATAATTGAAAACGTAAATGATGAAATAATGAACTATGAATATCATGAATCCGGTAACATAAAATGATCCTGAAAATATAAATATATACAACACAAAAAATAAATGAAAAATTATTAACTGAATCAACAGTTTATTAGATTTAGGTCCGGTTGCACCAACGCATAATAAGGATTTAATAGAGTAATAAGCTATTACTAGATTAAAAATTGACATTTTGACATAAGATGCGTTGCACCAACGAGACTTAACTTATTACTAGATTAAAATCTCCACTAAAATGAATGACATATGTCAGTTTCCCTCGCAACAACGTTTATTAAGGAAATTATTAGCAAAATTATTAAATATTTAATAAAAATTCCTTAGTTACCAAAAAAATGCGTTGCACCATTGCGACTTAGTTTAACAGGGTAATAAATTTAATAATAAGCAAATTGGCCAAAATTGGTCAATTAAAATTTTAAGTTGAAATTTTATTAGAAAAAATTTGATGAAAAAAGAAGATTTTTAAGTTATGTAGTACATAGAACTTGAAAAATTAATCGCTGAATTCAAAATTATATTATTATGAGTAGAAAATGTCAGCTACAATTTCTTTTTCGAGTACAGATGAAGATATAAATTTGTTAATTTGTTACTAAAGCCTCACATTTTGAGTAGTTAATATTCCTCTATGGATTTACTCACAATATGTGAATATTATGACAGTAATATTATGTTGTCGTTAATACAGAAAAGAAAAAGTTATTCATTACCACTGAAAAGAATTCGTATTTAATAATATTTCTCAAATATTAAAGTTTTCAAATTATTGCAGTTAGATAACTGTTTTCTGATTGAGTGCTAAAGCAAACGAAGAGTTACTTCACTTTTTGCCACTGGATATTGAAAACTACTATTGGGCCAAGAAAATCAAAGCGTGATGCAAAAATTATAGGATATTGTCTCTTTTATAAAAATGATGACTTGGATTGTTGCAATTTCTGCTTATATATTTTGCTCAAGAACTTTCCTTTACATTTTTTTCGTTAATTTCCATGATATATTTTTAATAATCACGTACACATTTGCCTAGTGGCAGATCTAGGAATAGTTCAGGAGTTTAGGATTGAGAGTTAAGTTAATATTTAAAATTTTTTTATTAATTTTTCAACATTTGCATCTTCTTGGATAGTACTTGATTTTTCCTTTTATAGATATTATATAGATACGCTACTGTATTAACCTAAAATTAATATTTAAACAAGCGAGAAATGTCAAATTAGTATGGCGACCATTGTTGAATTTCATAATAACTAATATGAGATTTTTAATTGAGAAAAATGTTGGTGCAACGCAAAAAAATTTAACAGGGTAATAGTTTAACAGGGTAATAACTTTTACATGATGTCATGTTATTTTTTTTTGTTATATTTTTAAATAATAGTTTTAAAATTGAAAAGAAAAATTCTTTAAAATTTTATTTGCGCAATTTTGCTTCTGTTTTTTTTTTGACTTCTGTTGTGAAGAAGTCACAATAACACTTTGTTTTTTTTTATAAGGCGCTTGTGTCTTTTTTACGGTTTGAATAGCCAACTTGTCCATGTGAGGAAATTGTTTTAGTGGATATTAATTTGTAAAGAGTAGGAGTGAAATATTGTTTTAAGTTGGTATGGAAATGGAAAGTTGGAAATTTTTAATTTTAAGAAGTTGGGCAGGGGAACCGGAAAAAGGGCTTCTTCGGAAAGGGACGTCAAGTTAGACGGACGTCCATCTTGCGGTTTTTGAGAAATTTTACGAAGTTTTAATTTTGGATCCAGTTAGATGAATAGAATTTTTGTTTTTTTTACAAAATTGTGCTTAAAGAGTGAGGAGCTTGCTAAATTGGAAGAAATAATTTGAAGCGGAGAAAATAGCGTCCACCATTTTTGGAAAATTATTAATTTTGGACAATAAATTTAAATGTCAACAAACCGCATGGATGCATTATTATTTTGATGATTAAGAATTGGACTATTTTGTATAAGCCCAACAGATGGTCAAGATTTGGAAAGAAGTAAAAGAAGATAAAAAGGTACCCAACGTTTTTTTTTTTGATTATAAAAATTTATTTCCGCAGCGTGTTTTTAACCAGTAGTTTTATTTTTGAAAATTTAAATGTACCTGGTTACAGGCACGTTAAGTGGATTGTTGGCTTTGAATTGCTATTCATAGGTTCAAACCAAGTAATCAAAGTGTTATATGAGTTTTTTTTTTTTAATTATATGCGCATAGATTTTCCTTTTCTCTTTTGTAAAATAAAGTAAACAATGAAGGCATTCATCGTTTTGTTTTCTTTAAAAAAACAATTTTTCTTTTAGTTTAGAAAGCTAGCCGGTGCATCAGGGTTGTGCTCTACAATTTGCGGATTGAGTTTTCTTTGTTTTTTTTAATATTTTACTTTTGCAATTGTAGAGGACAATATATTTTGACATAAATAATAGATTTTTAGGTTATGAACTACATCGAAGTTGACAAGTAATCGTTGAATTTTGAAATAAATTTTTTAAACAACAAAACTTTTTCAAGGAAGCAAGCGAAAGATAGAAATATTAATATTTTGGACAAGCCTTATCAAAAACGAGGTAATTTTCTCAAGCTTCACAATTTTGTAGGCATAAATTTTAAACTTTGTCGCTTATGAAAATGTTTTTATAGGACCGGGCGATGTAAAATTTTTTTTATTTTTTTACATCTTCTGTGGCCGTTATACAATTCCAATATGCAATGATTTCAGCAAGAAACTCACGTCGTGAGATGTTCAAAAATCTAACAAATTGCTACGGTATATTGAAAATAATAAATTTACTCCCTGTGTATATAAAATGTGATTGAAAAAAGACAACTTAGAATGCATTTTTTATTAGAAATGAAAATTAACGTGAAAATACACCATTATAAGGGCAGTTCTAACTGCAAAGTTTTGACAATGACAATAGCGTTGCCTTAGCAATTATAAAAATATTAAACTAATAGCCTAATAACGTTATTAAAATAATTTTAACAGAGTATTAGCTATTATGATAATAGCGCTTAATATGCCAATTTTAATAGACGTTGGTGCAACCCGACCTTAGTTTCAAATATCGGAAATTCGGAAAACGCATTTAAGAACTTTCGGTAATTTTCTTTACTAGAAATGGTAAGTTTTATTATGTTTACATTCACGAAGAGCATTAACGAAGTATGTGATAGAAATAAAACTATCTTGTAGATGATTGGAGGAGCTTCTGAAGTATTTTTAGACAATCTAACATATAACGAGTAAATGAAGAATCCGTTTAAAATTAATAAAATTATGATAGAGTATAATGCATGTCCATTTAGTTTTGTTTTCTTACTAGAAGGTGCCAGAGCCAATATTACAGCAAAATTGTAGAGAGGTTTCACATTATCATAATCTGTATTTACAACTTTAGATGTCATTGCGGATGAAAAACTAGCAGAACTATACGTCTGCTTTATTAAAACTACATTACTATAAATCTATAGTAAAATAGAATTTCTTAGCTTTTATATAAATGAATAATTACAAGACCAAAATAGTGAAATAAATACCTACATTATTATTATTAAAATGTAATTAATCACTTTTCCATAAGTATATGGTAATTACATATATTAGAAATATTAAATATTTAATAGATGTAGTATAAAACTATTTACAAAAAATATGTCTCAAATGTCAAGATCAACAAACTGCCAAGTTAATGACCATTGAGGACCCTTTCAGAATGAATTTTACGAATTGGGTGCATATACGAAAAATACTTACAAAGGGACACCACAGTGAGTATATCACCAAAGCAGATCCCAATTTTTTTGGTTACTGAAGGACCCAAAAAAATTATCACTTTTTTTGGTGTTTAGTTCATTGGGCCTTAGTTTTTGAGTTATTAATTTTTGAAAACAAGCAATTGGAATGGCAATCCGTATAAGTTTGGAGGTCGATAATAAATGATACAAAATTTCAGAAAATCTTAATATATTCTTTTATTTATATTCTTAAGGAGCTTAAAGACATGCTCCGCCAACTCAATCAAGCCGCCAAGGAAATAGGCTTAAAAATGAATGTGGATAAAACCAAGATTATGAGCCTAGATGACGCAAATATCGTTATTGGCAACCACACAATTCAGAATGTTACAGAATACATATAACTCAGTCACCTATTAAAACTTGGCAAAGAAAACCAGACTGCGGAAATAACACAAAGAATTGGGCTAACGTAAGCAGCTTTTGGAAAATTAGGATACATTTTGAAGAATTCAAACATACCAATTAACTTAAAACGCAAAGTGTATGACATGATGTGTGTCCTACCAGTAGCTACGTACGCCTTGCAGACAATGGCTATAACCAAAAAGATTGAAAACCGCCTTAGAGTGACCCAGATGGCAATGGAAAGAGCCATGCTCGGTATTTCTTTGAAAGATAGAATCAAAAACGATATGATCAGAAAAATGACGGGGGTGACAGACGTGATGTGACGAGTGGCGGAGCTAAAGTGGCTCTGGGCTGGACATATAGCAAGACACGAGAAAGATTGCTGGACACTACGGATTACGCGACCAAGAGAGACCAAAAGAAGTGCGGAAAGACCGCAAAGAAGGTAGAAAGACGACATAAAAGAAACAGCGGGTGTGAGTTGGCAACAGTTAGCACAGAGCAGAGACAAGTGAAAGGAAAAAGGATAGGCCTACGTTTAGGAGTGGACAGAAAATGGCTGAAGAAGAAGTAATGGCATGTGGAAACCAAACTTTACGGTTCTCAGCGATTTGATAACGATAACAAACGTTTATAAAAAGTTACAAAATAAGAAAATTGGTCTAGAGTAATGCAAAGTAAATAAAGAAAAATGTTCTTACTACAGAAAATATACTGTATTTTTTTTAACTCTTAGTTGATAGGATAAGTATGTTAAACTACTAGCAAATCAGTTGCAAAATTGGACCAATTCGATTTTGGAACGTATTCAAGGATGGAAGTACGCACTGATTGGATGAAAGCACTTATTCAGCAAATAAAGTTATTTGGTACTTTATTCGGAGATATACCGGATTATACCGGCCCTAATTTAAAAATCTATTTTTCACCTTTTAACGTATTATGTTATATCTGAAGCTTACCGTGCTAAAAATCGCATAATATCTGTTGATATCCAGGGTGGCCCTTTGAAAACGAACCAGACGGAATTGTGGCCAGCAGAATTTTTTTTTTAAGAAATGCAAAAACATTTCAATTTTATCATCGAGGGGGACAACTTTTGCGACTAATGTCACTCCCGTATTGTTTCATCCCTTCGCGCTGTCATGACAACCCCTGAAATGTTAATAGGGATGATATGGCAAGTAACACCTTTGAAAGTAACAGTAAAGTAAGTAGCAAGTAACACCTCATTTGAAAGGTCTTTTTTTCCTGAATTCAGTGCTATAATTTTTTTAAAGTTTTATCAATTATTCAACAAAAACTTGAAGTTGCAAAATGCGAAATGAATTCGATATTTCCAGACATTTAAAAATAAAAAAGAGAAAAACGCTTGGATAAGTTGATTTTAATTTTAAGAAGCATACTTTTTTAATTAATAAAACTTTAAAAAAATTATTTCCTGAATTCAGGGAAGAAAGACCTTTCAAATAAGGTGTTACTTGCCATATCATCCCTATTAATATTTCAGGGGTTGTCATGACAGCGCGAAGGAATGAAACAATACGGGAGTGACATTAATCGCAAAAGTTGTCCCCCTCGATGATAAAATTGACGTGTTTTTGCATTTTTTTAAAAAAAATTCTTCTGGCCACAATCCCGTCCGTTTCGTTTTTAAAAGGCCACTCTGTATAGATCACATGCCCTGAATACCTCAAGTAGAGATAATTTTTTTGGTACTTTCAATGAGAATCTTTTATGTAAATATTAAGAAAACAAAATTTGCTTACCATTAAACCACACATCCATAGAAATGCTGTCATCATAAATTGAATCTCTGAAAATGTATGTTTTATTGTCTCATCGGCGGAAGAATCGGTTCCCATAGAAATAATTCTGATATTTATAAAATCTAAAACTTCCACGAAGATACAAAAATATAACATTAAAATTTGAACACCAAAAAGTTGCCTAAACCACTTCGTAAGTTTACTCAATAACGTGTAGGATTTTCTAATATTTTTTACACTACTCGAGGTACTATTTCCAAATCTTCTCATTGTTTGACTGCTAGAAGTATCAAACACATTTTTGCTGTAATCAACTCCACAAATTTTTTTTAATCTTTTGTTGTTTGCTTTGAAGCGAGCATTCAGAAAGACTATATAATTTATCATCAGTAAAGATGAAACAAACATTAAATAATATACGATCAAAATAACGCAATGAAAAAGTAAATGCCCAAGTAAATTTTTAACGTAAAATATTCTAATGGTCTGACTTAAGCATAATCCATAAATAACATGAAATATTACTATTGGAACCCAAGTTTTATTTCTATTCTTAACAGGAAATTCTGCGAACGTATCGAGAAATTTTTTATATTTTCTTTTATAACGTACGCATAACTTTATTACCGATATGTTTACAAATAATAACATCGAAATTCTTGTTATCATACGAATAACTATGGCAGAAATTACGTGATTCAGCCCTGCGGCAACGACTGAAAAATTCCAATAAAGACTGGAAATTCCATACAAGTTTAAAAGGGTTAAAATTGTAAAGCAATACACGGTGTGCCACATTTTTGTACTTGTACTGGGTGCCAAGGCTAAAGATACCGCAAAATTGTACAGTGGCTTTATATTTTCAAAATCGTTGGTAGCCATTTCAGAAGTAATTTTGACTAAACTTTTTTTGATCATTTTTAAAGCACAATTATTAATGTATGCACAAATAGATTAAATTTAAGTTGTTATATTATTATATTATACCACTTTACTGATTACTAGTTAAAATAAACAATTTTACTGTAAGAGACATTTTAGTGAATTGGTGTTTACTTGTGCCATAATATAAATTTATAGGAAACGTCCAATCCAATCCACGAGTATTAAGGTTTTGCCGTTTGTTTCACATCAATATAGAACCACCTTTTGACTGTAATTATTTAACGTCATTTCCTGTTTGTTATAAATATAAATTTTGATGCAGTTTACCGATCCTTTCGAGGGAAGTTTGGTTCATGGGACTAAATGGTCCCATTTTGATCAGTGACTTCGTGATGTTTACGTCATTTTAGTAATCATACTGATGTCAGTAGAATTCAAAGTTAGATGAATCAAAATTATTATTTTGTGAAAATAATAATAAAATAAATAATTTTATTACAGTGTAGAGATAAGAGAGATAAGTGATGAGAAACTGTAGAATATTAACTTACTATTAAAATAATTAACCACAGCATTGGAGCACACATTAGGTATATACTATTGAAATTTATTACATCTGGTCCACTTAGAAGAAATCTATCTACTCCGTTAAGAATTCTATTAATAGTTTCCAAAAATTCAATAAACACACAATAGCTCATTAACAACATTTGCAATCCAAAAAGTTCATTGAACCTCTCTACAGTTTTGCTCAAAAATCCGTAAGACCGCCTGGTACTTCCAATATCATATCCCAACTTTTCTGATCTTTTATTATTGACGGTGACAACGATTTTCATTTTGATTACTTCACATTCTAGTTCCTTCCAGATGAATTTGTATCGAGTTTTTAATAAAGTTAAGTAATTGCAAATTAGGAGGTTTGCAAATAAAATTAAATAATTGAAGACGTAAATGATCAAATAGTGAACTATGAATATAATTTTTCCGGTAATATAAAATGATCCTGAAAATAAAAATATATACAACACGAAAAATAAATGAAAAATTATTAACTGAATCCATAGTAGTTTATTGGATTTGGGTTCAAATATGGGAAATTCGAAAAATGCATTTAAGAACTTTAGGTAATTTTCTTTATTGCAAATGGAAAGTTTTATTATGTTGGTATTTACGAAAAGCATTAACGAAGTATGTGATAGAAATATGACAATCTTGAAGATGATTGAAGAAGATTTTGAGAATTTTTGAACAATTTGAAATATAAGGAGTAAATAAATAATCCGTTTAAAATTAATAAAATCAAGAGACAGTATAATGTATGACCATTTAATTTTCTGTTCTTGGTAGAAGGTGCCAAAGCCAATATTAAAGCAAAAAGGTAAAGAGGTTTTATATTATCATAGTCTGTATTTACAACTTTGGATGTCATTGCGGGTGGAAAACTAGCACAACTATTAGGTTGCTTTACTTTAACATTGCTATCTTATGCTTAGAGTAATATAATTTTTTTTTATATAGCTTTTATATAAAAAAAATATATTAACGTTATTAGAACGGTAATTACAGAACCAAAATAATAGAATACCTATTAAAATGTTATCAATCACTTTTTCATTTAAATTTAGTTATAGGGCAATTATTTGGACAAGCAATATTAAATATTTAATAATCGTATTTCACATAATCTAAAAAATACTCAGATTACCATTAATTCTGTACTTTACTGAATTATTATTTAAGCTTTTTAATAAATTAAATTATTCAGAATCTCGGATTTTAAGAAAAGTTAATGATGCTTAATTTTTAATGTTTCGGAGGTATTATCATGAAATTCTTTTTCATCGTTTTGCTTCTTGACAGAACAAGCATCGTGACGATAATGGTTTTCTTGGCAGGTTACTCTCGGTGGTTTGCCATTGCCTTCCGAGAGAAGAGGGTCATAATGAAAGTCGGGTAAATTTTGTAGCCGGGTTGGGGATCGAACCTAGGACCTATGGCCTAGAGTCCGGTCTTTGGCCGGTTAACCTAGCTCACCTCTTTTCAAATTAGTAATTCAATTATAAATTCAAATTACTCTCTTCAAATTCAAACCATCAAATTACGGAAACATTAAAACAACATTACTCATCATAAGTCATAACAGAATTAGGCAGCTAATTTGTCGCAGCTATCGTTAGAATTGCGGGTTGGTTTTTATTTTATTACAAAGAAAAATATTTAAAAAAGTCAGTTTGGAGTTGTTCACATTGGGATCAACATTATCATGATATTGCAATTTCATTTTATTTTACCTGTAGTCCACTAATAAAAATATAATTTTCAAAAACGGACTGATGCCGAAGCACTACTAGAAGCATCGTTCTATACTGCTAAAAAATTTTAAAGGAGATAAATATAAATAAAATCATTTTAATTGAAAAAGAAACTTTAAACTCGTTTTTCTCGACTTTTCATTTTCGTTTGGTTTTGCCTTGATTCCAAGAGAACGGAGGTCTCTGGTGACTTAAAAAAAATGGAGGATACGTAAAACATGTATAATTTTGGACTAAACCTCCAAAATAATCCATAAAAATTCGAGATTTTCCAAAGAAACTTAAAAAGTCACGATTTTTCTGTCCACTTACAAAAAACTCACATTTTTATCGTAAAAATCGCGGTTTTTTGTCTACAAGTTTAATAATTCCTTTTCAATCGTTGTGATTTTAGGTTTAGTCCGAAACTACATATCTTACAAAAAGATAGAATATCTGCAGACCCCAAAAAAATTATTTTTTTAATACGATAGTAGGGAAAAATGAAAAATAAACGTGTAAGTACGCCACAGATTGTACCGCCATTTTGTAAGCTTTTATGGGCTTCATGGTACAATTTTTTTTATCATTTATATGTCAATAAGTATTAGTTAAAATTACACATGTGTAGCTGCTTTCTTTCTATGTTAAAATTAAGAAAAACCAAAGCGCCGATTTCGCCAATAACCATTGTCACCTTAGGGTGACTTGTATAGATCTAGTTTAAAATTTTAAACTGTAGATTAGCCAATCACAATAGTCAAAATCCGAGTTTAAACCATAGTTTAAACTTGCACTATACAAATGACCCTTAAGTGGATTTTTCATTATAAAAAATTTATATTTACCACATAACTTATTTTTGACCCTGAGAAATTTTCCAGAATGGGTTTTTTAAAAATTATACATTTTTTGAGAAGGATAGATGAAAAAAGAGAAAGAAAAACAAGAGATGAAAGAAAATTTAATAAGTATGACCAAAGAAATAAAAAATATGATAGAAGAACCAAAAGAAGAAGTAGTGATGAAGGAGATCAAGAGCAAATTGTTATAAAAGATGTGGGAAAAGAAAAGGTTATTGTGCAAGAGTGTCATGCAGACGACACTGGCAAAGGGGTCTTGATATTAAATAGAAAAAAAGATGCCACAAATTAGGTGGAAGAAGATGCAAAAAAAACAGAAAAGTTAATTATGTGAGGAAACGAGAAAGAAAGAATTTAAAAGAAGATGAAATAAAAATAAAAGTTAAGCTTCCGGTGATTTTGTCCGGCAGGAAACATATCTCCTGTTTGATAGGATGGGGAGAAGAAAATAGAAATGAAGAAAAAGTTGGGATGAAAGAAATAAATGGATTAATCAATTATGGGGATGGTTAGATTTTGGAAATTGGATGTTTGTCATCAGAAAATTTGTGTGGGTTTGAGTACGCTTGCAAAAGAAAAATAAAATAAAAAAGAAAATTGAAGCAAGATAGAAGGTGGATTTTTACAAACGTGAAATGGGCACATCGTCGTAAAAGATGGAAGCAAGGTTTGAAAAAGATACTATTAACCTATTATTAAGTATAACGAAAAATTTATAGAAAATGAAACGACAACCGCATAAAATTGAAAAAGATTAGATATTTGAAACAAAATTTTATTAAAGCTGGCACTTGCATGAATATTCAAATAAAAGCATAAAATTTTAATAACAATTTAGTTATTATAAAGACGGGAGTTTTTAAATTGATAAGAAAACAACAAATAAACAATTTTCATCACAATTGAAAAATTTAATATCATAAAGATAATAATAAATTAAATTTTTCTTTTATAAAAGTAAAAAAATGGATTAAATTTGTATTTAAGCAGTTATTATTGAATGAATTTGGAAGAATTGATGATTTTGGGAAATTAATTACTGTGAATAAAGTGAAGTTACATAATATTAAAACTTCAAAATATCGAGTTATTAATAAATTGAAAATTAATTAAAAGATTTATTTAGCATTTCGTTTGAATATTATTCTGATGACGAACGAAATAATCGTTTGAAAGCTAAATAAATCTTTTAATTAATTTTTAATTTATTAATAACTCGATATTTTGAAGTTTTAATATTATCTAATATCAACGAGTTAATAATTTATATATTTAAGTGAAGTTACTTATATGGATCAAATTATAAAATTTGAATGGTGTTAGTATTAAGTACCTATTCATATAGCACACAACAGCCTGTGGACGTTCGTTAAAAATCCATTTTAAGTACGTACGTCTATGGACTATAAAAGGATAAAACCTATTTTACCCAGGTAACACACAATACTGCCCCAGTGTTGCCCCAATGTTGTCCCAATGTTGGGCCGTTGCTGCCGGTATTGGCCCAGTGTTGGTCCGGTGTTGCCCCAATGATGTGTGTTACCTGGGTACTGTACGTTTGTAGACTGTTCATAGCAAAACGTTCGATGAATGTCCATTTAAAGTATGTACATTGATGGACTATAAATAGACATACTTAAAACTTACAGTTACGCACATTTTTGGGATGTCAAGAATAGGACGTTTTTTATATGTACAGAGTCATCTCTTATTAGGACGTACGTTCATGGGCTATAAATAGACATACTTAAAACTTATAGTTATGAACGTTTTTGGAACGTCAAGAATTGAACGTTTCTTATATATAACGATGTACAGAGTCACTCTTTCTCAGGACGTACGTTCATGAACTATAAATGGACATACTTAAAACTTACACTTACGAACGTTTTTGGGACGTTTATGTGTACAAAGTCATCCGTATTCAGGACGTATGTTCATGTACATATAAAGAACGTCCAACTCTTGACGTTCCAAAAGCATCTGTAACTGTAAGTTTTAAGTACGTCCGTTAATAGTCCAGAGATGTACGTCCCGGTAAGGATGGACTATGTACATATGATGAACGTCCAATCCTTAAAAAACGACTCAAGTTGACCAAATATTTTTAACCTTTTGACGCGTTTGTCATCGAGCGTTCAAAGGGTTAAACTGTATAAGAAAAGTGATTTCTGTTTAATTATAATAATGGGAATAATTTTTTTTTTTAATTTTTTTTAGTGTGAATAGAATTCAGAAGGGTATTTTTTATTGGAAGGACAGCCCCAAGTTAATTAAAAATAATTAAGTTAATTTGATTAAATTTTGTTTAAAAGTTTTAGATTTCTACTTCTTTAATTTAAATTAATAAGCTCTGTAAAAATTCGCCTTTGTAATAATTAGATCTTTTGTAATTTTCAAATCATTTCTGAAAGTTTTGATTTTAAATTTAGAAAAGCTTAATGAACGTTAATATTCAAAGAATAACAAGTTACAGTTGTTTTCACAAAAACTGAATCTGACGCAAAGACCTATTAAAATAAATGGACTGCTGTTACCTATTGTTCTCAATCCAAGAAATGTCTAAATGAGCGCCGCCATTTGTGATGGAGTTCTAGACAATTTCAAATATTTACTGGTTCATGTTGGTACTAAAATTAGTGTATTTCACTTTTTTAGCTTTAAGATAACCATAGTATACACATATAATACTTACAGAATAAGTACTTAGGTTCCCTTGGCCGATTTTATGACCAAAAGTTGAACTTGCGCATTTTATTATGCGCACCCTTTAATTGTCAATTGAAGCAATTCATTTTCTCTATTGTTGCAATCTTAGACCATTTAAACTTATAGACACGCCCTTTCCTATCTCTCTTTGAATAGAAACTGAAGCAAACATGTGTGACGTCACTGGTGGGGTTGTATCGAGATTTATGTTAACGGTATACTAAAATAAACTATTTTTTTCATTTATAGTTGGCATTTATAGGTATATCTTTACCCCATCAGTGACGTCACTTATGTTTGCTTCACTGCTTGAAAATCAGGGCGTGTCTATAAGTTTAAATGGTCTAAGGTTGCAATTTTAATTTTTAAGTTGGCAGCATACATCCAGATTATATCGGTAGTTTCCTAGTAGAAGTTCATATGTCTTCTTCTGCAATAACTTTGGCCGTAACACCACAGATATACCAACTACATACATCAATTCAATACAAGATAATTAAATACATACAAATATTTACCTTAAATTCAATATAATCAATACTTGCGCACATGAGAATGAGGGAGTTCAACTCGTGGTTACTGAGAATAATGGTAAAGACAACAAGTAAAACTACTAAACTTATTATTATATAGGTATTATACTATAAAATAACTTCATTCTTTGTTATGGGAAGTTTAAATTTAAATTACCCTCCAAAATCCTAAAGTACTATTGGCTATAATTCAGTTGCATCACAAATGGCGGCCTCTTAGGTGGACACACTTTTTACTTCTATTAGTAGTCTATTTATTTTAAGAAGCCCTTGATCTGACGTCACAACCATTGTGTGACGACACAGTGTAATTAAAAATCATTTATGTTAGGGTGTTTTTGTTACAACCTAGGTTGTTACAACTAATTAATAAAAAAAAGGTTGTCGATACCTAATTCAGATGGTTGTGACCAAGGACGTACCCAACTAACTTTTTTCTAAGTGAGAACAATCCCAAATTTGCCAACTGATTTAATTTTAAATATTGCCAACTTTTTGTAAATTTAAAAATAAAAAAATGACAACTTTCCCAACTTTTGAGCGTTTTTGCCAAATTTATATAATATTGGGAGGGGGGAAAAGCTCCTATTTCTTGGGCACGTCCCTGGTTGTGTGACGTCAGTTCATCTTTTGTGAAAACAACTGTATGAATGTTTAATAACATTGTTTTGTTAAAATGTCAAAATTCATGACTTCTTAATTGAATCCGTACGAAAGAAATACTTAAATATTTGTGTGTTCTTGTAATATTGATAAATTGGTATGTTACCTTGTTGAGTATTATTAGAATACACAGTTAAAATATTGGTCACATTTACATAAAACTAAAGATTAACAAAAATTGTTTAACATTATTCAAAATTAACTTACCATTATAGTGATTAACGAAAGAAATGAAGAAAATAACGTGTACACTTTTTTTAAATCAATTTCTTTTAATGTGCCGTTTTTATTAAGAATTTTAGTAGTGAGTTGTAATAATTCAATAAACACACAAAAACTTATCAAAAGAATTTGAAATCCAAAAAGGTTATTAAACCTCTCCACAGTTTTACTCAAAAGTACATAAGCTCTTCGGATACTTTCAATACCACAGTATATCAGTTATTGTCCTTCCTTCTTTGCAATAACAAAAATATCTTGTTTTGTTACATTTCTATGCAGTTTTACTTGGCTTTTCAATTTTTCACAAATAAATTTGAAACGAATTTTTATTAAAACTAAATAATTATAAATTAAAAAACTTGCAACTAGAACTAAATATTTGAAGACATAAAATATGCAAAAATCAACCATTACTTGCCTTTGTTCCAAAATATAAAATATTCCTGACTGAACTATTACATATATGACAAAAAATATATGAAGAATCATTTACTGTTGGATTTTGTTTCAAATAAAGGAAATTCTAAAAATGCATTTAAAAATTTTTGGTAATTTTCTTTGTTGCGAGGGGAAAGTTTTATTACGGTCATATTCACGAATATTACTGAAGAAGTATGTAATAGCAATATAAGCGTTTTGTCGGTGACTGAGAACGGCATCCAATGAACTTTGAAAAATTTAAAATATATCGTGTCAATGAAATATCCGTTCAAAATTGATAAAATGAAGAAACAGTAGATTTTATGTATTATAGTATTCTTAATTTCGTATTGGCGGTAGAGGGCGCTAACGCCAATAATACAGCAAAATTATAAAAAGGTTTAATATTATTATAATCAGTATTTTTCACAATTTTAGATGTTATTTTGTTAGATATTATACCTCGATGAATTACCCGGCTGCTTTAGTAAAACTACGTTATTTTAAATTTACGTATAACAAAATTAAAGTGTACCAGTGATCAAGATTATTGGAATAGTAATTGCACAATATATAAAATAGATATTAAAATAATCCATCAATTACCTTTTAGTTACTGATGAGTAAGTATTATTTGACAAATAATATAATCAAGTACGGGAAACTGGGGAATAATAAATTATTATTGGTACAATGAATGCATTTGAGGGTTTTACCACAATTACGTGGAAATGAGATTATTATAACATTCTAATGACTATCTTCCACTTAATTACAAATCTGAGTACACCCCAATTGCGCAATAACGAAACTAAAATTATTTTACTCACCATGTACATGAAACACCAAATGAACTGCGATATTATTAATTCCATTATAGTTGAAACGTTCCAAACCCAATTAGCAGTTTCCAATAAACTGTTAATATTTCTAAGCAAGGACACCGCTATAGCTACCACTAAAATAAAAATTTGCCATCCAAAAATTTCGTTAAACATTTGAACTAACTCGTTTAATTTCATGTACAATTTCCGAATTTGAATCATTTTAGCATAAGTGATTTGGTGTCCAATAGGTTTTTTTATGATAGACTGATTTTCTAAAATCCTGTTGATACGCGCATATCTCCTTTTTATCATAACTATATAATTAGTTAAAAGTAGAAAGGATATTAAAACTAAATAGTGAGAAACTGCTGTGATCAGGGGCCAGATGAACGGAAAAAGGCTACTATTATATTTTGAAATCGTATGCAAGATGTAGTAAATAGCAGCAGCTGGATGAATTACATGAAGTAAAATTAATTGCAACAAAATTTTATTGTTTTCTTTATTCGGGCGGAGGAAGTTACCTAATAATTTATTAAATATTTGGATTTTTTTGGTTTTAATGAACCCTACTAGTATGACGTGAAGGTGAATGTATAGAAATGTAATCAAGGTTCCAAAAAAATTGAACAGAATAGTACTGGTGTAGATCGTTATTTCCGAATAAGTAAATACTACATTATTGCACGAATAAGCAGCTATTGCGATGTACAGGAAAAGTAGTAACATTGAGTAAAGTTTTTGCCATCTTAACATCTGCTGCGATTGAAATGGAGCTAATCCGAAAATTGAAGCAAGTTTATGCAATGGTTTTAAATGGACAAATTTAACGTCAGAAGTAGAAATAATATTCATTACAAATGTGTACCAAAAGTTGAGATTGAAACACGCACTTATAGCAAAGCAAACGACAAAGTTATAATTACTAAATTAAATGTTGTCATTAATAGAAAAGCTACTATTGTTTTCTTCAAAAAGTCAATTGATGACTATCTCACAAAATCCCATTGTTAGTCATGTTAAGTTTTATCATTCAGCTTTATATTTGCTTTTTGTGCGACACAATTTTATTTCACCCCGTCAAATTTATTATTAATCAGATTTTTTAACATGACTTTTTTATCTCTTGCTGTCTCGACTTTTTCATCGATATGGTCAGCATTGGATGACATATGAAGAGTTATCTTGATATGATGATGAATGATAACTTAATGATATTCTAAAACATTTGTTAGTTGTTCATGCTTTTAATTTTGCTGTACTTTATTATCATTTTCCTGAAAGTGATCCATCTTAGGCATTTTTCCCCTACCTAATAATTGTATTTTCTCATAAAATTTCACAATTTTTTCACGACTTTATCTTCCGATGCCCGACATGGATGATCTTTCCATATCATATTCACATCTGAACAACTCCTAACCAGATTCTTCTCTAGGGAGAGGCACCATAGAATAATAGATATAAATAGAATAGAAACTCCCATGTTAAAAGTTCAGACAGTCTTAAAAATGAGCCACCTTCAGAAAGGTAATAAACTAAATTTAACAAATAAATTAATGTGCTTGCTTAGTTGCATACCTAGCAAGGAAAGAAGAAATCTGTTTGATATGTTGCCTTGCATAATTTTTAATTTAATATCTTAATACTACATGTTTTAACTATGAAAATAAATTAAATAACTCATACTATTACTATAAAGTAGTATAAAGTATAAATGTACTATAAATAACAAAAGAGATAAATTTGATAGAAATTTATATTTATTTAAGGAAAGTATGATTAAATTTTGCATATTAACATAATGATACCCACAAATCATATAATTTTAATTGTTTAAAATATAAAAAACACCAACATAAGCAACAAACTTGCTAGGTTATGTTATTGTTAAATATAGGTTATGTTATTGTTTACTTTTGAATATATTTGTAAACCTCACAATAGCGCCACTTTCAGAAAGGTAATGAACTAAAAGTACACCGTCCGAACTTTCCTATCTGAGTTTCTGCACCATGAGAGGCACTCATAATTTGTAAATATGCAGGGCCGTACGCAAAATTATTTAAAAAAATGATCTTATTACTAAGCCTTCTATAAAAGTAAATGTACAATTTTTTTTTAATAATTTCAAGTTAAATGGTTTAAAATAAATAGAATTTTAAGATAAAAAAATTTTTCTTGAAAAAATTGGTTTAGTCTATAATTAGATTAAAGTATTTTTTAAATCTTTTTGTATGATTTAAAAATTATTTATTTTGAATAGCGATTAGATTAGCATTTGCAAACTTTCTACGAAACCAAAACAAGATCCGCAGCTTTAAAAATTTTGAGTAGAGTTTGAGTGCTACTAGGGAGTGTCGAATAATATTAATTAATATTGTACAAAATTAACTTACCAAAATAAAAATTAACCAAAGGTTTGAAGAAACCATTACGAATAATTCCAATAAATTTATTCCATTTGATTCACTTAAATAAATTCTAGTAAGTATTCTATTAGTGGTATGCAGAAGCTCGATAAACATGCAGTAAGACATTGCCATCATTTGACATCCAAAAAGTTTATTGAACCTCTTTACAGTTTTGCTTAAAAATATGTAAGATTTTCGGATACTTTTAGTACTACAGCCTGATGTTTCTTTTATTTTGTTATCTGTGATAGCTAAAATATCTTGGTTTGCTACATTTTCTCGCAGTTTAACTACCCATTTTAATTCTTTAGACAAAAATTTGAAACGTGTTTTTAATAAAAATAAATAATTACAAATTAAAAGGTTCACATATAGAACTAAATAGTGAGAAAAGTAAATAAGGCAATAACGACTAATTAAATGATTACTATTTAAAATATGATATTTTAATAAACTCACTAATATATAGATCACAAAAAGTATATGAAAAATTGTTAACTGTATCCAAGATTTATTGGATTTGGCTTCAAATATGGGAAATTCGGAAAATCCATTTAAAAATTTTTGGTAATTTTCTTTGTTGCAAATAGAAAGTTTTATTATGGCCGTATTTACGAATATTACCGAAGCACTGTTAGATAAAAGTAAAACCACTTTGACAATCATTGAGCTCTGTATCCACTCAATATTATAAGAATATTTAAAACATACCATGTAAACGAAGTATACATTAAACATCAATAAAATGAAAAAGGAGTATATTTTGTATTTATTTAATTTTATGTTGTTTGTAGAAGGTGCCAAGGCCAATAATACAGCAAAATTATAAAGAGGTTTAATATTATCATAGTCAGTAAATTTTACAACTTTAGAAGTCATTTTGTTTATCAAGCTACCCTGGCTGCTTTATTGAAACTACGTCATTTATAAAAGTTAATTTAAAATAAATACATTAAAATATTTATCAAGATTATTGAAATCGTATAATAATTATTATTATTCAAAAATATATTATAATATTATTAATTACTTTACTATTTAGTTACAAGGCAGTTAAATGTATTGATAAGTGGGGTATCATACAAACATTTACATAAGTACTCCTATGTTAACTTTTATAACTGTAAATAAAAAAATTGAATGATATAGGTGAATTAGAAGAAAAAAACTTGGATCAGAATTATTAAAGATTCTTATCATTTCATTCTTATTGGATTATCAAAGTTTTCTTTGAAGAAAATAAATTGGAGATTACTATAAAAGCTAAAATCTCGTTGATAGATAAGTAAATTAATTTTACCTAGGAAATCGCTGTACGGTTTCTGACAAGCTGATAGAAGTTGGTTTAAGAAGCTCAACGGGACTTATGTACCTTTTTTTAAATTTATAAATGGTTGTGAATTATAAAAATCGCCCGAATAATTAAGGTGCAATATTTTATTATTAGCACATAAACCTCTTTTTATCCATGGATCACTGATCATCAGTCCTGTATCAAGAATCTAAAAGTAACGGTTACATAACTTTAAATACCATGTGTAATGAACTATTATGATGTTTTTGATTTTAAGGTGGTGATTCAGCCTATGTTAATACAATGTTAATCGTGGCGTTTTTTGTGTCAAACGGGAGCGTTTGAGCAGCTAAAAGTATCATACTTACAAGAAAATGATGTATATGTTACAGTTAAAACCCGAAATCAGTTAAAACCCGATCTAACTAGTAAATTCTAGTTTTAACTAACCGCTTTAGTAAATTCTAGTTTTAACTAAACTTATATCAGTTAAAACTAGAATTAACTGAATTCTAATAAAACTTCTTTAGTAAATTCTAGTTTTAACTGGTAAAAGTTTAGTTAAAACTAGAATTAAAGTAAAAATAGACTAAAAAAAGATAAAAATTGTTTTATTAAGCAATTATTTTATACATTATTATTATAATCTGCTTATTGCCACATGGCATGCTGTTGTAACATTTTGAATTGCAAAGAATTTCCTTTTTTAAACAAAGGCAAAGATTTAAATTACAATTTTTTTTGCAAGAACAGCGGGCAAACTCTTGTCCAGATCTAACGGCAGCTTTTTGCATTACAGTCTTCAGAAAAATTTCCTTATTTAGCACTTGTTCTTGAGTCAAAAGAACTTCAGATTTTTCTTTAATTTTTTTTGTCATTGTCACTTTCAAAGTAACTGGACCAATAATAGCGCTTCTGGATGATTGGATAAACATAACAAACAAATACATGGAAATTGACCTTACCCTCCCCTCCCCCCTCCTATTCGGTAATTTATCGTTATCGTTATCGAATCGTTAAGAACCGTAAAGTTTGGTTTCCATTACTATCTAATGCAGGGGTAGCCAAACTTTTGACATGTGAGATCTACTTGTGTTCGAAAATATTTTTCAAAAATAATTAAAGAAAATTTTGAAGTTTTTTGCAAGTTTTAAAGTGCAAAAGCTGCCGTTTGGATCTGGACAAGGGTTTGTCCGCTGTTCTTGCAAAAACAATTGCATTTCAAATCTTTGCCTTTGTTTACAAATGGAAATTCTTTGCAGTTCAAAATGTCACAACAGCATGCCATGTGGCAATAAGTAGAATAATATAATAATAATGTACAAAGTAATTTCTTAATAAAGCAATTTTTATCTAATTAAGTCTACTTTCACTTTAATTCTAGTTTTAACTAAACTTATACCAGTTAAAACTAGAATTAACTGAATTCTAACAAATTTCTTTAGTAAATTCTAGTTTTAACTGGTATAAGTTTAGTTAAAACTAGAATTAAAGTGAAAGTAGACTTAATTAGATAAAAATTGCTTTATTAAAAAATTTAAGAAAGGGGTAGCCAAAAGTTTGGCTACCCCTGCATTAGATAGTAATGGAAACCAAACTTTACGGTTCTTAACGATTCGATAACGATAACGATAAATTACCGAATAGGAGGGGGGAGGGGAGGGTAAGCTCAATTTCCATGTATTTGTTTGTTATGTTTATCCAATCATCCAGAAGCGCTATTAATGGTCCAGTTACTTTGAAAGTGACAATGACAAAAAAAATTAAAGAAAAATCTGAAGTTCTTTTGACTCAAGAACAAGTGCCAAATAAGGAAATTTTTCTGAAGACTGTAATGCAAAAAGCTGCCGTTAGATCTGGACAAGAGTTTGCCCGCTGTTCTTGCAAAAAAAATTGTAATTTAAATCTTTGCCTTTGTTTAAAAAAGGAAATTCTTTGCAATTCAAAATGTTACAACAGCATGCCATGTGGCAATAAGCAGATTATAATAATAATGTATAAAATAATTGCTTAATAAAACAATTTTTATCTGTTTTTAGTCTACTTTTACTTTAATTCTAGTTTTAACTAAACTTTTACCAGTTAAAACTAGAATTTACTAAAGAAGTTTTATTAGAATTCAGTTAATTCTAGTTTTAACTGATATAAGTTTAGTTAAAACTAGAATTTACTAAAGAATTTTGTTAGAAATCAGTTAATTCTAGTTTTAACTAAACTTATTTCAGTTAAAACTAGAATTTACTAAAGCGGTTAGTTAAAACTAGAATTTACTAGTTAGATCGGGTTTTAACTGATTTCGGGTTTTAACTGTAACATATACATAAATTAAAGTAGAAAGATTGATCTACATTATAAGCTAAATTAACGCTCAATTATTTATATTAATTAAAATATGGCATGTTGAAAATCACTATTTTTAAATCTCTTTTATACATAGTGAATTGAGTTTTTTTATAAACCCTAACAACTTGGGCTATAAATAAATGTTTTTTAACTGTAAATAAGCTTTTAAATCTTACTACCCCGACTTAGTTCAATCGTATTAAAAATTATTGAAAATTTATACTGTGTGTCTACCCTAGGCGGTTAATTAATAATTATCTAATTACTTTTCTTTTATGAATTGAATAATGAAATCCACTTTCATTCAAAGCCCCTCTGTATATTGAGTACAAAAATGATTTGCTTAAAAACATAGGGATCGTACTGTTATATTCATTATTAATTTCTAAGTAATTAAACTTTGAGCAAATTTGCAAAATAAATCGTATCCTGGATTGCTTTGATTGATTGATTAGAAATCTAGCTTGATTAGGTACCAATTTCTAATCCGAGCGTCATTCATGTGCATGTACTTAGCACCGCCATTTTTGAAAATCACAAAAATTTTAATTGTGCTGGATTGTGCCCGGTGTGTGCCGCGTTGTGCCATATTTTTTTTTTTTTAATTTTTGTTTCCGGATTTTATGGAGGTAGCCTATTTTGAGGGTGGTGGTTAGCACCGCCATTTTCAATAATCTTAAAAATTTTAATTGTGCTGAATTGTGCCCGTTGTGTGCTACAGTGTGCCGTAAATTTTAAAATTTTATTTTGATATATAAAATTTTTATGGGCCAAAACGTGTTTTATCGAAAGTCGTTAGCACCGCCATTTTTGATAATCTCAAAAATTTTAATTGTGCTGGATTGTGCCCGTTGTGTGCCATAGTGTGCCGTAAATTTTAAAATTTTATTTTCACAAATAGAATTTTCTAAGAAGCTTCTAAGTATTTTAAATTCTTTAAGCTTTTATTGTGTTGTGGGACTTGATTTGGACAGGGGTAACCTCCACCGATGGTCAAATTTTAATCCTCTTTTTTTCTGAGCTGCAGAAGGTTACCTGTAAGTTCCACCGCTGGTAAAAAAGATAACCAAACAAAACATGAAAGTTCCACTGATTTTAACTTAAGGTATTACTGACATAACCAACAAAAATTATACGAATCGTAATTCGATTTCCATTGAAAAATGGATGATGAAGGTATGCTTCTTGGTGCCAAATTAACAAGACAGGAATAAAAAGAACTACAATTTAAATTTTCAAATATAATGCTTTGTTTTGATTGGCCGGACATAAGAAACGTACTGTAAAAGATGAAAGTTGGCGAACACTTCCGTTCCAGTCCGTTTCACTTACGTTACGTCATGCGCTTACGTTCATTTATATACAAACGTACATAAATTCTATAGTTGATCTTTTTGCAGTGCGTCTACGCTTACAGTCCGTCAAACTATAAATCCAGCTTTATTTATAAAAACACAATTCATGATTAAAGTTTAATTATCTTTTTTTGTAAGTGAGTGTGTTTTGACATGCTCAATACGAACTCAAAATAGCTTAAGATCAAGAATATTGTTTATAGAATAGTATTATCTCAACGAATTTGCTATATTTTAAATATAGCAAATTCCTCTTATTTTATAAAAATATTTAAGTAGGCGCCATCTGTTGATTAAATTAAAAGGACCCTGAAAAAAGTGCCCCTCTTAATTGAATTTAAGTCTTGATGTAGAAAGGGGAGGGTTAGGTTACTTTTGTGGTAGAATCGTTCATTTTTTAATTAATAATTTTGATCAAGTAATTAAAAATATAAAATAAAAGATTTTTGATTTGTTATTAGTAGAGTACGGATTTCTAGAAAATTTGCTATACAGAAATATTGATAGCAGAAGTGTAATTGATACAAATGTCCATGAATCTGATAAAAATAGGTCACTTGGCGCTATTTTTTTTATGCTTATATGCTTATTTTGATACTTTTATGCTTAGATTTGGTTTTAAGCTTTTTTAGTGCTTATTTTAGCACATTTTGAATAAATTAAAAAAAAATTGCAGTAGATACATAAAAACCTACGTTTATTTCAATTTCCAATGGTAAACAAACTTGTCAAATATGGAAAAAAGTTTTTGTAAAGGCCAAAGACGTGCCCATGGCGGGAAGAGGGAGCTCCCCCAATGTTTTAGAAATTTGGCTAAAAATTGGCAAACACACTCAAAAGTTGGTCAATTTAGCATTGTTTGTCTAAATTTACAAAAAGTTGCAAAACTTACAAAAAGTTGGCAATTTTGAATTAATTCAATATTGGAAGCTCAAACGATGCTCAAAGGTTTGACGCAAATTTTACCAAAAATTCGATTTGGGGGAGGCCACGACGACATGTACCTTTTTATTACTACTTTTTTACTTTTGTTGCTTTATTATTGTGTTACTTTTCAAATAAATTTTATTTCAAAAAGGTTTATTTAATGCTTATTAATTATTACGTTAAAGTTTAATGCATATTTTTATGCATATAATGGCAATTGTTTGTGCTATTTTAAGCGCTATTTTCACGATTTTTTAAGCTTAAAAGTCCGTACTCTAGTTATTAGGATATAAAAAAATTATTATTGTTTTTTTGTTTTTCGGTAGACATATTTAGAAAAAAGCTTGTAATTTTATTTAATTTGAAAAATAATTTGAAAATACTGCATTAATAAATAGCAACAACTAACAAAATTGGTTTTAATTATTAATTATGTGGTGAAAAACGCCACACTGTTATTGTTTATTATGCTATGCTTACTATTTCGGACGCCCACTATTTCATAATGCATTCTTATTATTTATTTATTTTGATAATATAACAAAAGGCAGAGATGGGTACCGGAACAGGCAACAATGCCTACACCATAAAGCGCAAAAGAAGAAGAAGAATATAACAAAAAATATGAAATAAAGAAAATAAAGAAATAATAGTTTGATTTTTAGTATTTTTTACATTAACTGAACTAGAGTCTTACTGTAAAAGAGGGGGGGTTAGGTTACTGTTATTGTATATTATTATGCTATGTTTACTATTTCTTAATGCATACTTATTATTTATTTATTTTGATCATATAACAAAAAATATGAAATAAAGAAATAATAGTTTGATTTTTAGTATTTTTTACATTAACTGAACTAGAGTCTAAAATGTAAAAAAGGAGGGGGTTAGGTTACAGTTATTGTTTATTATGCTATGTTTACTATTTCATAATGCAAACTTATTATTTATTTATTTTGATAAATTATATTCTAAGCACACAGCATACTCGCAAATTTTACGTTTTACAAAATATCTCTAACCGTATCTCTGAGATAGTGGTGGAAAAATCATAATTTAAGGAGTGGGAGAAGTTAAAAGTAACATTTTAGAGTTTCTTTTCAAATAAGCGCTATTTAAAAAAAAAATAATAAAAAAATCAACTTTCAATTTTTAAAAATTATTTTGATTTTATTATTTCAGCGAGTTTTTTACAGCATGCGCCGTTTTACAATGATATAATGTTCGTCATATCATTTCTATCACAATTTTACTATAAGCGGCTTTGTGGGTCTTAATCCAGTAACACCTTAAGTTAAAATCAGTGGAATTTTCATGATTTGTTCGGTTACCTTTTTTACCAGCGGTGAAACTTACAGGTAACCTTCTGCAGCTCAGAAAAAAGGAGGATTACAATTTGACCATCGGTGGAGGTTACCCCTGTCCAAAAAAGGATCTGAGGCAGTTATTAGGTTATTACTTATACGTGATTATCGTGTCTTTCATCTCAACTATGCTGAAAACCTATTACACTAAATTTAGATATTAATAGTTTATTGCATACAGCTGCACACATTGAGTAAAATGTAACACTAATAAAAAAAATTTAAATTATCAAAAATGGCGGGGTTCATTTACATCGATAAAATATTTTTAAATAATTAAAATTTACGGCACACTATGGCACACAACGGGCACAATCCAGAACAATTAAAATTTTTGGGATTATTGAAAATGGCGGTGCGAACGACTTTCGATAAAACACATTTTGGCTCATAAAAATTTTATTTATCAAAATAAAATTTTAAAATTTACGGCACACTGTAGCATACAACGAGCACAATTCAGCACAACTAAAATTTTTAAAATTGTCAAAAGTGGCGGTGCTAACGACCATCGATAAAACACGTTTTGGCCCAAAAAAAATTTATTTATCAAAATAAAATAATATGATTTACGGCACACTGTGGCACACAACGGGCACAATTCAGCACAATTAACATTTTTAAAATTATTGAAAATGGCGGTGCTAGCCACCACCCTCAAAATAAGCTACCTCCATAAAATCCGGAAACAAAAATTAAAAATAAAATACGGCACAATGAGGCACACACCGGGCACAATCCAGCACAATTAAAATGTTTGTGATTTTCAAAAATGGCGGTGCTAAGTACATGCACATGCGTCATTCGTACTAATAAGTTCACATAATTACTTACCACTAACAACCAACTCCAATTAAACTGCACTACTAACATAGTAAAGAAGTAAGTTGGAGTTAACCAATTCATATGTTCTATAACATTATTAATAGTTTTGAGTAGCCATGTCGTTAAAACCATCATTAAAGTCAAAATTTGCCATCCAAAAATATCGTTAAAAGAAATTACCAACTTGATTAAGTGTTCGTATGACTTTTTGATATAAGAAATTTTAATTTTCTGATAACAATTTATCATTTGCAAATTTTTATTGATATATCTAAATTTTTGCCCGATCAAAACCACGTAATTACTTAACAGCAGCGCCGAAATTATAATAAAATAATTACAAAATATGAGGACAGTTGCGGGAAAAATTTTATGAAAACGTCGGGTTTTGTATAAAGTGGTTAGATTATTAGCACCAGCAGCGATGACAAAAAAATGAATTATCAATAATTGTATCCAAATTTTAATACCTGCTTTATTGGCAGGAAATCTGAAAAGAGAATTGATAAATTTTTCAATTATATTTTTTTTGAGTAAAGTTAGTGTTACAATGGTAACGTTAATATAAAGTAATATAGCAACATTTTTAAAAAAATTTATGAAAGTCACTGTTACGGTTGAACGTTGAAAATATTCAAAAACCTGATAACGTATCGCGTATATGATCAATGCGTTATAAATTAGCAGTAAAACAATTGGGTATATTTTAAACCATGATAAATTTTTGTTCGAAAGATTTGGAATTAAACCAAAAAATGATGAAATTTTGTGTAACGGTTCCATTTTAATGTAATCATTGCTGCTAACCACTAAATGCATTTTTGTTATAAAATTTTTATTCGAAAAATTCAACCAATACTACGAATATCGCGTGTAAGCTACTCGATTGAGACTACAAAGAAAAATTTTCGATAATATGAAAGTTATTTAAAAAGTAATTACTTCTATTGTTAAATATTGAAAGCACTTACCACATAAATAAAGCACCACACTAAACTAAATGTTGTGGCCATCGGACTTAAAAATGGCACTAACTTCTTCATCATAACATCATCCACGTTTCCACATAAAATGCAAATTGCCATTCCAATTAATTGTAGAAATTGAATAAATATCGATAAATACAGAAATAATATTTGCCATCCAAATAACTCATTGAAAATTTTGACCAAGTTGGACATCTCTCCATAAAATTTTCGTATTTGGATACTTTTTGGGAATTTTTCACTATCAGTACATTCTTCCAAAAAATTGTTAATAAACGTAAACCGTGACTTTAACAATGCTACGTATTTATAAATTAACATAACCATGATCACGCTATAATAAAGTTCAAACATTCTGACACAATATTTAAAAAAGGAAAGTAAAAATTGAAATCTTACAGCCATGTAAATTGAATACACAGAGTGCAATAAGAAAAAGATATGGAAAATTATAATGTTGATATAAAAGCAAAAGGGAACTTTGTCGTTTTTAATATTTTGATAAAATTTATTGTTGGTTAGAAAATATGAAAATGTTTGAAACAAGTCGATTTTCCACAGAGATATTCTGATTATATAAGTAAAATGTGCTATGGAGGCAGCAACGCTAACGCCAACGTCAGCAGCAACTATGGTGGGATGAATGTGTAGATAAATTGTCGTTATTCTTGCATAAATAGAATATGCACTTAAAGTTAGGAAAATTACAGAGATTACCAGAGATTGGAATCCGCGAGGGTTAAATTTTTTGGAAGGCAGAATGGCCAACACTACAGCAATTTTGTTAATAATGCGAAAACGATACATCTCAAGATTAATTTATTGATTTCATAGTTACAATGCTACCGATTAAATTATACTAATGGTTTTGCAGGCAATTGGAGAATTGGAACGTTTTAATTTAATACCGGTATTAATTGATTCCAATTAAGTTTAAATATACAAAACAAATATTAGAATAATGTTATTCCAGTGGTTGTTAGCTTAGTGTTGTACCAATCCATCGTTTAAGTGGGTCGAATGACAAAGGTAAATTTGCGAATAGATGATAATGAGATTAACATTAAAAAAAACCAAGTTTAGAAACGATAGATGATGGTTGATATTATGATAACATAAAAAGAGTCACATTTTAATAAAAAAAATTTAATTCACTCAGTCTCTAATATTAAAAATTCGAACCACTGGCCAGGACGGTTGCGAAACAAAACCAGGCTCATCACATGCGAAAAGCTCTAAGTGAACCTCACTATGATTAACTTTATTGTTTTTGAATTTATCGATTTGAATAAATATTTCTTAGCATAGAAACCGCTATGGTTACCGTTAAAATAAAAATTTATCATTCAACAAATATTTGCACTAATTCGTTTAAGCTTGTGGTCGTCAAGAACGGCAGAACATAGATTATTTTATCTATGCAAATAAAATGTGCTGAAAAATCTTTGCACCGAATTGCATCTTCACATGCTACTATACATAGTACCATGCAGAAGACAATTAATTGGAAATATATTTAAAAGTACCGATTTTTACTACCGCAGCCAGAAGCAGAAAACCTGCTTTCTTTCTGTTGGTAAGTTTAGCCTGGTTTTTCCTATTTACAATTGCGATATTTTATATCGTTATTTAATTTATTTTATATTATAATTTGAACTAATCTGCTAATTTTTAGTTTTAATTAAAATGTGTTTGAAATTATACATAATTTTATCAGTAATATTTTATATATCTAAAGAGCGAGTATAGAAAGTCCTGGACAAAAATTTTTCCGGCTTTCTGGCGGATTTGGCAGCTCATTTACCGGAAGTAACTTGTTTAGCGCTAACTCGGAAAGTGTATACACGATTCTGACTCAACTAAGCCTCCTAGAGCAAAATATACATCAATATGACCCCCCCTCCCTCAAAGCCACAACCGTGGAGTAATGTGACTTTTGTTTGAGTACAGACGTGAAATTCTGGGTTCAAATCGTGGACTAGACAGAACTTCTAAGCTCGGCCTTCTGGTGGGCATGCAGAAGCTATGGTGAAATCGATTTAGAGTATCGAAGAAGATAAAACAAGGAGTGATTTACTTCGGTAAAGGAATCGTAAAGACTTCCAAGCAAGTAGGCATATTCCAAATGGAATGGATATCTGATAATAATATAATAATAATAATGATAACCCCCTCCCTCCAATGTGACTATAAAATATTCATTTCCGTCTTAAAATCAGTGATATGATGCACACTTAAAACATAGTACCACAAGTTTAAAACATAAGTACAATAATGAGAAACAAACAACGAATTTACAATACAATATTATTACACTTTAATAACCAATTACAATAATATCCTACATATAGATAAACATAGATTAACTTTCTACATTTTTAAACGTCAAATTTAAAACGAATGCGCGCGACGTTGGTTTGTTTCTATTGGACGGATGGTTTTAAGACACGACTGCTGCTAGCCATAGCCATAATTATTTATTGAGCTTTCGAAAGATTATTTCATTTCTTCGTCAGAATAATGTGATGTCTCAAAATATAAAGTTTACTTGTATCATACGAAATAATAGGAAATAAATAGGAATGAAATAATCTTCCGAAAGCTCAATAAATAATTTAATTGAATTTATAGTATAACTCGTAATAATTAAAGTTTTAAAGATTATTTAAGCTTTTTACTAATAGTTTTACAATACCATAACAAATTCAATATTGTGAAAATATACCTATGTATTAAATATTTGTATTGAAATATACAATGTATGCAATTACCAAATTAATTTAATAAATTTACATACTTAAGAAAGCTGCTATTGTATTCGGCATAAAAATTATGTTCTTTTTTATCAACCATGGAAGGACAACAATCAACTCTTCAAGATTTAATCTTTATTAAAAAAATCAAATTATTGTTTATTATTAAAAATTGTCATTTTCAATATTAAACATGGAAATTTCCATTTCCACGGTATAAATTATATTAATATAACTTATGTAATTTATGTAATTATTAAAACAATAATAATTAATTTTACAAACTAATCCAGTCATTTATATATTAAAATAAATATAGTGCATTAACAGAAAAAATCTAATATCGCGAACTCAAAATATGAAGAAAAAACCGAATCTTTGTGAAGATGTTGGAAATTCTGTTCCAAGACCAATGTGAACAGTTACTCGTATTACACGCACACAAATGTAATAATCTAATAATAATAGTAAATGGAGGAAGTAAATTTTACTCCATAATATACAAGGTGACAAACCGCTCATACTATCAGAAAAGTTACATAAATAATTAGAAATTTTTTTTAATTTCCACTTTTCTTATAACAGATAAAAATAAAAAAGATATTAGTGTTATGCTCTTTTTAATTTTTAATCCACTGCTGCAATTTTCACTCACACAAAGAAATACTTTAAATTTCTTAACTACTTTATTTACAAATACTAATAAAAATAAACCTATAAAATAATGACAATTAATTAGTCCGTCTTAAAATTAATCGCCCGTCTTTTCGTCTTAAATACACTCACACATACACGTCATAAGTCACTCGCACGTCTTTAGTAACTCCCTTAAAATTGTCCCTGAAACCACCTCATTAACCCTCGGTCAATTTCCGATTTCACCGCTCACCGCCCGCTAGCGTCACAAAATTAATGTCTTTTTGTTTCGAACTTAACATTAGTTTAAAAAAATTTTTACCTTTAGTTAAAAAAACTTTAAATTATTGCAAAAATAGCAGAAATTTAAAAAAAATCAATTTCTCATGCTACTTTCTTATGATCGGATTGGTCGGCGGTCACCCGGTATATCAACTCTTCCACAACGACACTTGTACAACTAAAATTGTTTTACTCACCATATACATGAAACACCAAGTAAACCTCCCCATGATTAATGTTATTGTTCTTGAAATGTCTGAAAAATTATTTACCGAATTTATTATACCGTTAATGTTTCTGAGCAAGGAAACCGCAAGAGATACCACTAAAATAAGAATTTGCCATCCAAAAATATCGTTGAAAATTTTAACTACTTTATTTAATTTCGCGTACGTTTTTCGAACTTGAATTATTTTTATATAAGAAATTTGGTTTCCAAAAAGCATTTTTGTGGTATTACGTTGATTTTCTAAAATCTTGTTGAGATGTACAAATCTCCTTTTTATCAAAACTATATAATTACTTAAAAGTAAAAACGTTACAATATTTAAATAGTTCAGAAGTACGGTGGCAAAAGACCACATGTTTACACGGTGTTCATGTGATTTTGGAATAATAATTGAGATGTAGTACAGACTAACAATTGAGTGCATTAAATGAAATAAAATTAATTGTAAGAAAATTTTATTATTTTTATTTTTTCTGCTAAGTATGTCAGGTACTAATAATTGATTAAATATTTTAAATTTTTTACTTTTAATGAACCCCATCAAAATAACGTTAATATTAAGGTTTGTTAATAGAATCAAGTTTCCAAAAATACCAAACAAGAAAGTGCTGCTGGTATGGAAATAAGTAGATAAGGTACTACCTTCAGTATAATATGTATAAAAAGCTATGGCCCAATATAGAAACAGTAGTGAGATGGAGTACAATTTTTGCAATCGTAGCTTCTGATGAAATTGAAATGGAACTAATCCGAAAATTGCAGCAAGTAGATGCAGTGGTTTTAGGTTGACAGATTCATAATCGGAGGTATACTCATTCATTATTTTTCACCAAATGTTACACGCACTTGAAACACCAACACGAAAACAATATTTCAGTTTTACAGTATTTAAATATGCATTGTAATAACTAAATTAATATAATGAATGCTTTCACACATAGAAAAGTCTCTATTGTATTTTCCATAAAAAAGTATGTGTTCACTATTGTAAAAAAATTCTTTGTTAAAACTAAGAAAATATTGATTATGCCAAGACCATTGTAATATTGCAACTAACTTTCAAATTTCCCAAATTTTACCATTTTCAAACATTTGATTAGGTTTGTTGAATTATTTTGTATGTTTAAATTGAAAAAAAGTAGAAAAAAATCTAGTTTAGCAAAACTTAAGCAAAATTAAAAAGAATTTACTTACCTCCCTACTCTTTGTATCCACGATGGGATTAACTCGAATTAACCTCGGAGGTAGCTAGCCTGTGGATCTATATTTTAGCGGTATTGATTAAAAAACTATCGTTTCCTATTACTAACCTAAGCTCAATAATCAAAGATAAATCATTTGCGTCAACATTTTTTTACTTTACCATACCGAATGGGAAAGTTATGTAATCGAAAAACTTTTTTTTTCAGATATGCACGGATTTACAGTCTTTGAAGTCAAACAAGTTGAAAGAGACCCAACATCAAGAAATGTCTGTGTGGTTGTGTGTCTGTATGTCACTTAATTTTGTGTGCGCTGTAGCGCCCAAACTAATAACAATTTTTTAACCAAATTTTATATTTAGTACTTTTATATTAAAACTTAGATTTGATAAGATTTTGGTTAAAATCGGTCCACGGAAACGTAAGATTGTGAGTAAATTAGTGACGTGCATTAACGAGATGTCATTTTTTTTAAATTTTTATTATTTTTTGTGATATAAAATAGGTATACTGTGCAAACTGCACATGGGCGTCGAATCATAGAGAACGGCCAAAATCGTAAATCAATATTTTTTGTAAACTGTATTAAAGTTTTAAAGCCTTTGGCTCGCGCTTTAAATTTTGCCCCCAAGCACAAAAGATTCACTTTTCGCTTTTAATATGCAATATAGGTACTATTTTTAAATAGCTTTTCCCTTTTCCTTGACATTGGCTCCTCCTTTCTCCAGCATTTAACTTTGAAGATCAAATAAGTTTAAGAGTTCAAATATATGAATTTGGAGCTCTTTTAAATACCGCCCGGGTCAGACCCGGGCTCCCCCCCCCCCCTAGATCCGGGGCTCTCTACAAGTTTAGTTCATAATTTATAATTGCAATATTCTAAATATTTTATGTATAACTTCTATATTATAATTATAAAAATCAAAAATGTAATTCTGTATTTCAATTTGTAAATTAATAAAATAAAATTTTTATAATTATTTAAATTTTTTATATTATATTAAAAATGGTTCCTGAAAACAAAAATTAGCTAAGTAATAGAATAAAAATGTACCTAATAATCAAACAAACTCTTACTGCAACTTACAGTAGAGTGTACTGACCAAAATAACAAAAATATACTGACCAAATTAATAAATAATACTGACCAAAATAACAAATTATACTGACCAAAATTCAATTTAATACTGATACTTAAATATTTATACTGACTAAAATATTATTAAATACTGACCTTTTATTTTAAAATATACTGACCATTCAATGACAAAAATACTGACCAAAAATTTAGATGCCATTTGTAAATCGGCCTATGATAATGTAAGGAATTGATGAAAATTCACATTGTATACTTTGAACGTGACGTTTTGCATTACTAACAGACAGACAAAACTGGCATTTTTTTATTTTTTATATAATAAGGTAATTTTTTTTAATTTAAAATTTTCTTAAAGAAAACAATTTAGTTATCAGCTATAATGTACCAAAGCCGATGCTAATCATGCAATAATTTTGGCTAATAATTTACAAAAGTGTGTTTCTTAGTAATTAACTGCCCAACGCTGCACTGTATGATGTAAGGTATATCATACCCAAAAACACTAGCAGACTGGGGAATTCAACAAATTCAAACAAATGGCTTTTTGAAATAATTCTTTAATTTAGCCAATTTTTTATACAGGACACAATAAATATACCATACGGCCTCTGTTTGTTGTTATAAATAAAGACTATTTATGTAATATACTTACAATACCTTTCTAAACAAAAACTAATTTTCAAAACTGTACAATAATTTGAAATTGGCGAGTTAGGCCATATGTACTTTGTAGCGTTTTAAAGTGGTTGATGCGCTCATTGGTTTAAATTTAAACCAATTAACAAAACGCCACGACACGGAGTAATTTCAAACTGCTGTTACATGTGATGTTGTTATTGACGGCGGTGCCACTCTTACAAGGGGTCAGCCAACATTGGTCTTACCAATTTGCCCCATTTTTAATATATTGAAGTGATCTCGGCGAGATACCTCCAAAAAAATGCACCGGTAGCCCGTAACTATGGGAACATTCGAAAATCTTCTTCAAGGTACGTGGATTTCAAGATGAAATGGAATAATCAAGTCGAAATCAATAAAAATTAAAAAATTTAATTTATTCAAAATTAATTTTACCAAAGAGACCCTTTTGTACTCACAACTTGAGTTTTGAAAAGCGTAGTGTTTGATGGTGTTAGTAAATACTAATGCGTTGCTATAAATGATAATCAAATACTCAAAAACAGCAAAACAACGCATTCGCATCTACTATGGTGTAATCGTGTAAATAATTATAAAAATGTTATAAATACAATTTAAAAAAATAAATTTCTTTAATCAAATAAGTGAACTTTAAATAAAATGTTATTCGGCGCCACAAAAACTTTAATTTCACAAACGCGTATTTCAAAAGTTAAACAATTTTTATTGAGCTCAAGTACCTTGTAATTCGTTGGTGAAGAAAACTCCTCATTCGACACGCAGGAACGTCGAACCATTGACCAAAAACGCACAATAAATTTTCCAAAATAGTTGATTCTCGCAGACAATTGCAAGTTTTGCAAACCAAAATGATTCTCCTCTCCAATTCTGAACAATTCCAAATTGCCGACCAATAACTTTGGTCAAACGCTAATCCAAACTTCAAAAAGAATTCTGGTTCTCACAAGACCAAGACGATCTCACTAATTTTATCACTCAAAGTTAACGCCTTTTTTGGCGGCCAAAACTAACTCAACAAAATGACTAAATGCTGACTCTCTCACGACCCTCGGTCGATTGACTTTTCCAAAAATTTTCTTCTTTTTGTCGATTTTTGATATCGCACCGAACTTGCGTTGTGCGAATAATTTTATCGCGCGCTCACTTTTAAATTTTTAAATAATTCACAATACAAAATTAATTTACAATTTCAAAATTTTTAAATAGAAATAAAGTTTTCTTTGTTTGTGTTAAGAGTTACAATTAACTTTCATTGTTCTCGTTGATAAATCAAAATAACAAAAAAATTAAAGAAAAACAAAATTATCAATTTCGACTTAATTTGTCAAAAATAATGATTTTTTTAAAAGTCGTTTCACGACAATATAGTTTGATCATAATTAGTTATACATCATGTAAAAATAAAAAATCCTTTAACTCAGCCAATTTGGAGAAAATCGATTTTAAGAAAAAATTCGTATGGTTGCTATATAAATTGCATGTCAAGGTTGTCAATGTAATTCTTATGAGAAAACCATTGGTTGCATAACCGTAATGCATATGTTCTGTTTTAAATATTACTCGCGATGTATGCAATGTAAAATTAATGGAAATTTTCGTTCTTAAAAATCGATTTTCTTCAAATTGGCTGAGTTAAGGAATTTTTAATTTTTACCTCATGTATAACTAATTATGACCAAACGATGTATTAAAAATGGTGCAAATTGATGAGAGCCAATGTTGGCTGTCCTCTCGTTAGACCATCTAAGGTGCCACCAACAGTAATGTAAAACGCGAATATAATGAGAAATTCTTTTTAGGTTCTAACCGTCACTATCGATTAAAATTAAATTTTTTTAAATTAATATCCTTCTACAATATTAATTGAAAATATACGAGCATTCACTTTATTTAAATAAAAATAAAAAAGGAGTCACTTAGGGTGACTTGTATAGATCTAGTTTAAAATTTTAAACTGTAGATTAACCAATCACAATAGTCAAAATCCGAGTTTAAACCATAGTTACCGGTTAAACTTGGACTATACAAGTCACCCTTAGAGATAAAATAATAGAAAGTGCTATATAATGCTACCGTGGAATATGAACGGTTGCTATACATATATACAAATAGAGTGCATTACCTTTGTGTGGTCCGCAGTTTCTCGGAAAAAGTATAAGCAGAACTTTAATCGCTAATATCCGTTAATCGGAATCAATTCAGATTATTTACTCGTAGTAGCTTTACGCTCTACAGCATGGGTTTTCAACCGGTGGTACGCGTACCACTAGTGGTACGCGGGAACGTTTCAGGTGGTACGCGTAAATGATGTGTGCAAGAGTGAAGATAAGTTCTATTACTCCTAATGTTGATATTTTAAATTTTAATCTTTAAAAAATCGTTAAAAACTCGCTATTCTAGTTCCAGTTTTTAAAAATTTTCCCCAGGTGGTACGCAGGTGCAAAAAGGTTGGGAACCCCTGCTCTACAGTTACAAGACCCTTATGGGTAAAAAGAGCATCATGGCTCACAGCTACCGCAGAAACGACTTCGACCATACGTTTTGTAGTTCTTATACCAAATATTTATTTCTATAAATTTTAAATAAAACAATTTTATTTTTTAATTCAAAGTAAGTTCTAAAAAAATTAAAATAAAAGTAGCGGTTCGTGACAAAATTAAAAAAAGGAACATAGTCCAGTCGAAATATAGGTCTAAAAATTAGTAAACCTGGAAAAAATTAACGGGTCAGATTTTCTTCTTTTATACTTGGGAGGGGATGGTTGGGAGTGTAAATCTTAGTTTTCGGAAAAATTTCTCCGTTACGTTTGCCGTCATCTGGATTTAAATATACAGTAGACTCGCGTTAGTGTGAACAACAAAAATTAACCTGAATAATATAATAAAAAATCGTTAAATAATACAATTTTAAATGTTTTTTGTTCTTTATAATAAAGGTTGCATAATTATAATAAAGAACAAAAAACACTCAAGTTGTTTAAAAATTTTATTTTTAAAATTTTAATAATTACTATGTTAATAAACTGCTTGAATGAAAAAAAAGAGTTTTTAAAATTGAAATAGATTTCAATTTGTTGCCATTTTGTAAATAATCAAAAAAATAAAAAAACGGCTAGGTACAACGATAGCTACATTCATTTAAATTTTGATATTTTTTTCATTTTTATTTTCGGATAACTCTTCACCGAGATATCGATGTCACAATGGAGAGGGGATTTCTTTATCAGTCTTTACATAACGGTTCATATTTTTATTAATATTTAAAATAATTACTTAAATATAAATTTATATAAGACAAGTTCAGTATACACTTAATAAAATAACAATAATCCGATTCCTACGTTTTTACGTACGAAAACGTTACGTTTTTGCGGATTTTTTTCATTACATTTTGGTTTGTAGTGGCTGATAGAATTTTGGTAAAATTTTCCAACAATTTTACCTAATAAAAACTTAGAAACGCCGCAATGCTTTTAATATTTTGTATTATTGTTTTTCAAAAATAATAATTAACAAATTAGTTTCTTACCAGAAAGACTGTGCATAATGTTGCTTTTAAAAAGATTTCAACAGTAGTTTTACAACATAAATAAATTTTAACAGGTGTGCTATGTAGTAATCGCTTGTTTAAAACTCTTATCTTGAAATGTTTTATCAGTTATCATTTATAAGCTGCATTACTATTATACTAAGAGTATTCTCTATCCCAATCGCAATAGTCTACCTGTCAACCATATCGAGTTAAACTCTATCTTACTTTGAACTATCGCTATTTGATAGCACTGATCGCAATAATTTCCAAGGATTCCTCTTAACAGGAAAATATCTAATACCGAAATATCAAAATACGAAGAAAAAACCGAATCTTTATGAAGATGTTAAAAATTCTGTTCCAAGACTAATATGTAGACAATCTTACATTATTATATTTATTATATATGGGGCATTCCACACCAAATCGACCACTTTTGAACCCGACCCTTTTTGATTTTCCTGAAATTTTTACATATTATACTATCTCATCAACAACAGTTCTGTGAATTTTTTCAAAATTTTTTACTCAACCCAAAAAAAGTTACGAATTTTTAGAAAAACTGCTGTTTTTTTTTCAAACGATCGTAACTATTTCAAAAATTGACTAATCGAAACGTTTTTTTTTGGTTTTGTTAAACGTACTTTTCAGGAAAAAATACAAAAAAATATTCAAACTTAGATTCTACAAAATATTTCATTTTTTCGGAGAAAATCATTGATTTTTCAAAGTTCGACAATTTTGATTTTTTTATTTAAAAAAAAAAATCTGATTTATTCCGCGTATAACAACGCAAACCTCATAATGGGCCGACATTTCTTTCTATTTCTTTTGTTTAATTGAAAAATATTATTTGCGTAAAAATAAAACAAAATATTTTTTAATTAAACAAAAAAAATAGAAAAAATTTTCGGCCCATTATGGGGTTTGCGCTGTAATACGCGGAATAAATTAGAGTTGTTTTTGAAATAAAAAATCAAAAATCAAAAGTGGAAAAATTTTAAAAATTAATGATTTTTTCCAAAAAAATAAAAAATTTTGTAAAATCCAATGTAACTAAAATAGAGGGATACACAAATCTCAGCTATATCAACCATATTATTCTATCTTAGAATCATATATTATTCTTTGATATCAACCCTTCCACGATTCTTGAACAACTAAAAATATTTTACTCACCATATACACGAAACACCAAATAAACCTCCCTACGATTGATTTTATTGTTTTTGAAATGTCTGAAAAATTATTTACCGAATCTATTATACCGTTAATGTTTCTGAGCAAGGAAAATGCAAGAGATACCACCAAAATAAGAATCTGCCATCCAAAAATATCGTTGAAAATTTTAACTACCTCATTTAATTTCGCGTACGTTTTTCGAACTTGAATTATTTTTATATAAGAAATTTGGTTTCCAAAAAGCAATTTTGTGGTATTACGTTGATTTTCTAAAATCTTGTTGAGATGTACAAATCTCCTTTTTATCAAAACTATATAATTACTTAAAAGTAAAAAAGTTACAATATTTAAATAATTCAGAAAAACGGTGGCAAAAGACCACATGTTTACACGGTGATCATGTGATTTTGGAATAATAACTGAGATGTAGTAAAAACCAACAATTGAGTGAATTAAATGAAATAAAATTAATTGTAAGAAAATTTTATTATTTTTGTTATTTATTCTGAGTATGTCATACACTAATAATTTATTAAATATTTTAAATTTTTTGGTTTTAATGAACCCCATTAGAATAACGCTAAGATTAACGTTTGATAATAAAATCAAGTTTCCAAAAATACTAAACAAGAAAGTGCTGTTGGTATGGAAATAAGAAGATAAATTACTACCACCAATATAATATGTATAAAAAGCTATGGCTGAATATAGAAACAATAGTAAGATGGAGTACAATTTTTGCAATCGTAGCTTCTGATGAGATTGAAATGGAACTAATCCGAAAATTGCAGCAAGTTGATGCAGTGGTTTTAGGTTGACAGATTCAATATCGGAGGTATAATCATTCATTATTTTTCACCAAATGTTACACGCACTTGAAACACTAACACGAAAATAATATTTCAGTTTTACCGTATTGAAATATGCAATGTAAGTAATAACTATAACTAAATTAATAATGAATGCTTTCTCACATAGAAAAGTCTCTATTGTATTTTCCATAAAAAAGTGTGTTTACTATTGTAATAAAATTCTTTGTTGAAACTAAGAAAATATTGATTATTACCAAGACCACTGTAATATTACAACTAATTTTCAAATTTCCCAAATGTTACCTTTAGTTTTTCAGACATTTGATTAGGAATTATTTTGTATGTTTAAATTTAAAAAAAGTAAAAAAAAACTAGTTTAGCAAAACTTAAGCAAAATTAAAAAGAACTTACCCCATAAATAGCGCACCACAGTACTACACTTAATAATGTAACAGTCCAATTACTGATCGGTATAAAATCTTTAAGAGCCACAAAATCCGCGTTACCACATAATATAGAAATTGCGGTGGCTATTATTTGCAAGTAAGAAACAGATATTGAAAAGTAAACAAACAAAATATGCCAACCAAATAATTCGTTAAAAATATTAACAAAATTTAAGAGTTTATTGTAAAACTTTCTAACGTCTTTAATATTCCACAAATTCTTTTCCGAATTGTTTGGGTTTTTATTATCTTCACTAAAAGTTCCAATATGATTTTGTAAAAATTCGTTAATAAATTGAAACCGTGATTTTACCGAAGTCACGTAGTAGTGAATTAAAAGACACACGATTATGCTATAATACAATTCCAAAAATTTTGATGGACATTTTAGGTAAAAACTGAAAAATTTATTCTGAGTGTAAAGAAAAACACAGATGGCCATATAAAAAGCGAAAATGAGATGTAAAATAATTGCACACCATAAATTAAAATTATTTCTACTGATATTTCCAAAAAACGAAGAGTTGCAGTCGGTTAAATAATTTTGTGAAAAGTTTTGGAATAAGCTAAGTTTTGTCACAGATATTCTGATTATATAAATAAATTGTGCAATTGTACATACGGTGTTAACAATAACGTCTACTGATACTGTTGTAAGGTCTAAATATTGGTATACTGTTGAAAATTTTTCAAAAAATATATATATACTAGAGATAAGAAACAACAAAGAAATAATAATTGCATATAAACGATGAAAGTTAAATGTTGTGTTATTTTTTCTATGTGCAGGCAACAATGCCAAAACAATCAAAAAGTTATTAACAATTTCACAATTCATTTTTTAAGTTAGTGTTATTATAATATTACTTCTGTTTCAGTACTATTCATTTCTTTAACATGCTGAATTAGTATGTATATAATATTGGAAATTAATTAATTATGTAATGTATGCAAATAATAATACACTCACAATAATACGAACTGAGTTTTAAGAAATTAGTTTTATTTTTAAATTGTACAAAAATTAATTACTTAAATGAATTAAAACAATAAATGAATCTTTTCCCATAATTTTTTCTTTCCAACTAGTTACTAAAAATAAACTTCAGTAACTCATTAGCTAATGCATATTTCTTAATATATTGTCATTAAAAAACTTCCCTATTTTTATTAAAAAGTTTATTAGAATAACAACTTTACATTTTCCTAAAATTTAGAAAGTAAAACAAAAATAGAAAAATACAGAAAAGCAAAATGTACTTAGGAAATTGCTGTACGGTTTACAACAAGCTAATAGAAGTTGGTTTAACAAGCTTAACGGAACTTTCCTTTACCTTTAAAATTTAGAAATGGTTGTGAATTCTGAAAGTCCCGGGTAATAATTAAAATGCAATATTACATAATTTTATCAATATATAAAAAAATATAGTTTACATAATTACTTACCACTAACATCCAACTCCAATTGAATTGCACAACAAACATACTAAAGAAATATGTTGGAGTTAACCAACTCATATGTTCTATAAGATTATTAATGAATTTGAGCAGCCGCGCCGTTACGACGATCATTAAAGTCAAAATTTGCCATCCAAAAATATCGTTGAAAGAGATTAACAATTTGATTAAGTGTTCGTATGACCTTTTGATATAAGATATTTTAATTTTCTGATAGCAACTTATTTTTTGCAAACTTTTATTGATATATCTAAAAATTTTCCCGATCAAAACCACGTAATTACATAACAGCAGCGCCGAAATTATAATAAAATAATTGCAAAATATGAGAATAATTGAGGAAAAAATTTTATGAAAACGTTGGTCTTTGTATAAAATGATTAAATTATTCGCACCAACAGCGATGACAAAAATATGAACTACCACCAATTGTATCCAAATTTTAATACTTGCTTTATAGGCAGGAAATCTGAATAAAGAATTGACAAATTTTTTAATTAAACTTTTTTTGAGTAAAGTTATTGTTACAATGGTAACGTTAATATGAAGTAATACAGCAATATTTTTAAGAAAATTTATCAAAGTCGCTGTTAAGGTTGAATGTTGGATACATTCGAAAAACTGATAAAGTATCGCGTATATCACCAATGAATTATAAATTAGCAATAAAGCAATTGGGTATATTTGAAACCGTGATAAGTTTTTGTTTGAAAAATTTGGAATTAAACCAAAAAATGATGCAATTTTGTGTAACGGTTCCATTTTAACGTAATCACTGCTGCTAACGACTAAATGCATTTTTGTTATTAAATGTTTATTCGAAAAATTTAACCAATACTACGAATAACGCGTGAAAGCTACTCGATTGAGACTACAAAGAAAAATGTTTGATAATATCAAAGTTATTTAAAAAGTAATTACTTTTATTGTCAAATATTGAAAACACTTACCATATAAATAAAGCACCACAATAAACTAAATGTTGTGGCAATGTGATTTAAAAATGGCACAAACTTCTTCATCATGACATCATCCACGTTTCCACATAAAATGCAAATTGCTATTCCAATTATATGTAGAAATTGAATAAATATCGTTAAATACAGAAATAATATTTGCGATCCAAATAACTCATTGAAAATTTTGACCAAGCTGGACATCTCTCCATAAAATCTCCGTATTTGGATAACTTTTGAAAATTTTTCGCCATCAGTACTTTCTTCCAAAAAATTGTTAATAAACGTAAACCGTGACTTTAACATTGCTACGTAGTTACAAATTAACATGACCATGATCACGCTATAATAAAGTTCAAACATTCTGACCAAATATATAAAAAAAGAAGCTAAGAATTGCAAGCTTATAGCCATGTAAATTGAATACCCATAGTACAAAAAGAAAAAGATATGGAAAATTATAAAATCGATGTAAAAGCAAAGAGAAACTTCGTCGTTTTTAATTTTTTGGCAAAAGTTATTGTTGGTTAAAAAATATGAAAATTTTTGAAACAAGTTGATTTTCCACAGAGATATTCTGGTTATATAAGTAAAATGTGCTATAGAGGCAGCAACGCTAACGCCAACATCAGCAACAACTATGGTGGGATGAATATGTTGATAAATTGTCTTTAATCTTCCATAAATAGAAAATGCACTTAAAGTTAGGAAAATTACAGAGATTACCAGAGATTGGAATCCGTGAGGGTTAAATTTTTTGGAAGGCAGAATGGCCAACATTACAGCAATTTTGTTAATAATGCGAAAACGATACATCTCAAGATTAATTTATTGATTTTATAGTTGCAATGCTACCGATTAAATTATACTAATGGTTTTGCAGGCAATTGGAAAATTGGAACGTTTTAATTTAATACCGTTATTAATTCATTTCAATTAAGTTTAAATATACAAAACAAATATTAGAACAATATTATTCCAGTGTTTGTTAGCTTAGTGTCGTACCTATCCGTTGATAGCTGACATTACGATAACAATGTAAATATATCGTTAAAAAAAATTTGATTTGCACAGTCCGTAATATTAATATTTAGAACCACTGGCTAGGATGATTACGAATCAAAAAAAGACTTTGCTTTCTACATGGAAAATGCTCCAAGTGAGCCTCACTATGGTTCACTATATTGCTTTTAAAACCGATTTAATTAAATCCACTATATTTTTAGCATAGAAACCGCTAAGGCTACCATTAAAATATAAAGCCATCCAGAACGGCAGTACATAGAGATTATTTAATTATATTGCGCCTGGTTCAAAATACCGTAGAGGTAGCGCTGAAAATCTTCACATGTTACTAAATAAAACCTTACAGCTAAAGCAAATATTTGGAAATATATGGTCGTATAACAAAACCATCTTATAAAAGGGATATGAATGATAATTCCGGTTTATTTTTTTAAATAGAATTTGAAGATTTAGAAGGAAAATATGTTTTTTAAAAATTTTGTTGGCGCAATTTTTACTAACTTTGACTTTTGTTGTGACTTGTGAAGAAGTCATTTTGACACTTCTGTTCATTTTATAAAGCCTTTGTGCCTTTTTGTGATTTTAAATAGCCAACATTTCCGATTGAAGAAAATTTTGAATGTTAATTTTATAAAAGATAGAAATTTTGAAAAGTGCTAGTTGGCAACAGAGGTTACCTAGTGGAAATTGAATAGAAAAGTGTTGAACATTTTTATTTTGAAAAGTTTGGCACAAGTGCCGGAGAAAGGATTAGTTTTGGTGGGACGTCAAGTTAGACGGACATTTATCTTGCGTTTTTCCAAGTATTTTGACCAAGTGTCGAGATTTGGACCAGTTTCGTATTTTATTTTCAAATGGTGTTTTCCCGAAATGTTATAAATAAGCGTGGAAAATTTTTTGAGTATTTTGGAAGATCGGAAAGTCGATTTTATGTTCCATAGTAGCGTGGTCAATTTTTGAGAGAAAGGAACGTATATTAAATTTGACAAAATAAAGTGAAAATAAATTCGAACGATAATCAAGATTTGAGGAAGTAAATAAAAAAGATTAACACTCAATTTGGATCTCTACTGCCAACAATTGGACCGGTTGAAGCTGGTGATTGACTAGAAGCGATCAGAATTGGCCAACAGGAAAAAAGTCTTCTTCCATCAGGACAACGCTTGGCCACACACGTCAATAGTGACTCGCCAGACATTCCGGGAGCTCGGATGGGAGGTTTAATAAGAATCCGTGGAAAAAGCGATGGTTTTCCAATAATAAATGTTGTTTTTTTTTAGTTTATAAATTTTTTTCACAAAGAGTTTGTAACCAACAGGTTATTTTTTTAATTATTAATAGTATCTGGTTACTGGCACATTTATTGAATTGTTGGCTTTGAGTTGTAATTCATGGGTTAAAACCAAATAATCGAAGTGTTAGTGTCTGGCCACACGTGCAGTAAAATTCTGCTGGTAAAACCTAAGTAGGCGCATTGAGGATGAGCGTTCCTGCATCCTCAAACGCCCATCTTCAAGGTAAATGAAAGGTAATGTCGCAGCTTTAGCAATGCACTTGTATTAGCATTACCTTGAAAATGCGCCTATTTGGCTTTTACTGCTTTTACCAGCAGGATTTTACTGCACGTTAGCCAGACACTTAAATGAATTTTTTTTTTAATTAATCTGCGCAAAATTTTTTTTGTTTTGACGAATTAAAGATTGTAAGTGAAGCATTCATGTCGTTTTTTTTTCTCTTTATTTTTTTTGACGATAGAAAGATTAAATCAGCTGGCCGGAGCATTGAGGTTGTACTCTGCTATTTGCTGGTAGAGTTTCTCTAAATTATTTTTATTTTTTTATTATAGCAATAAAAGAGTACAATATTATGTATTTTTAAATCCACCGAATGTTACTAGCCCGGCCAGAAGCAGAAAACCTGTTTTTTTTCTCTTCGTAAGTTTAGTCTGGTTTTTCCTATTTACAAATGCGATAGCAAATTGTTTATAATATTATAAAGTGTATAAATATTTCACATACTCGTTTTTGAACTGTAGTTTGTAAACACAACTTCTGATAAAAGTAATTAATTTTCTGATTATAAATTGTGCTAACTTTATTTTTAGTTTTAATTAAAATGTGTTTGAAATTATACATAATTTTATCAGTGATATTTTTATTACAATCAGGTAAGGATATTAAAATTTATAATCTAACGTTAATATTACAGTCAAAGATAAGTATGGTACCCTTTGATTTGTTTCAATCTGTTTATCGTACGCATATAGTTGACAATATTTTGGTTACAAAGTAAATCATAATATTCAATAAAGTATAAATTGATAAAGTAACTTATACTTTGAATTTTTTTAGATATACCATTGACCGAAAGCATAAGATGCTATCAATGCACCGCAGACCGACCACGACCATACCAAAATGAAGCAAAACAAATGTGTTCCGAATTTGATCATTCTGAACGCTACATAGTAGATTGCCCATATTCCACTTTCTGTATGAATAAAACCTTCACAGTAAATTTACAAACATGTAAGAATTATAGTAAGACTAATTTAATAGTAGACGAAGTGAACTCTCAAATTTTAACTCTCAAACTCTCAAAAAAATATCATATTTTTTAGACGAATAGTTTGCTTTAATATAAGTTGCGCTACTTTTCTTGCAAGAACGCACCGTAAGTAAAACCTGACCCGTGGTAATAAATATTTTATCTTACATATATAATTAATGGAACATCGAGGGATTGCGCAAATCAAATGAACGTAACACAAGAATATGATGGTAAGAGGTGGCAAAAAAAGATTGCAATTGACGAACCATATATGGAAAGCTGTTCCAAATCCAACGGTAATGGACAGCGATGGTCCGCAACCACAGAATGTTATTGCAAAGGAGATCTTTGTAATGGTGGTTTAAACAAGATGGTTAATAATAATTGAGGTTTAGTGCTGTAGAAAACCGCATCAATGTTTATTTTTATTGTTCTATGTATTTTTATTATTTTATATATTTTTATGGTTTTTTGATAATTTCTTGCAATTGCAATTTTAATAATAAATTCTAACTTTTTAATCTCAGATGAAATTGTACATCTGGTGACTGTTCATACTAAAATATAATTATATGCGCTACACAATAACACAACCTTATTTTACTACCTTACTGTATCATTAATCTTTCCTCATAATTATTCACTTGCTTTAGCTTACTTAGCTTCATAGCATTGCAAAAGTTGGCAATTCTGTTAGTAAACCTGCTCACAGAGAACCGATAAGGAGTACCTATGGCTTCCTGTTGTTATATTAAATATTATTTGGCCATATATTGTACCCTCCCAATCATTGTTTTTGCAATGCAATAGAAATATTGGGACATTTTTACAAATAGAAATGGGAAATACGATCTTTGAATGCTCCGCCTAGCAACGACTCTTATTCTTTATCATGTACGTTGTAATAAATGCACCAAACTGTGATAAATCAATGATGCAATAAAACTCCTTATAATAAACAGAATTATACTTTCAAATAAAACGACAATTTTATGCTAGCATCTCTAATCATAACTCAACAGATTACTTGTTTTGAATTGTACCCTTGAATCTTTTACATGTTCCGACTTTCTAGCTCCGTCGTAAATGCAAACGGACTTTCACTAATAATACAGAAAAATCACTCCTCTACTCTTTGCATCCACGTTGAAATTAACTCAAATTAAAAAATGTAAATGTATAGAAAAAAAATTTTTATACAAAAAATCAACTGAGGTTCTATTTTTCCGACACTACCAAAGATAGAAGTCCTCGACACATTACGTTAACTTGTACCACAATCTTGAAAATCAGATACTGTCTTAAAAAAAAATTACATATTACTACACTCAAAAATAACTTTTACGACGTTTCAAATTATCTGAATTTTCTAACAAAAAGCTTCTGATCTGTGCAAGGCACTCTTTGTTTTATCCCATCACGCGGTCTTAACCTCCAAAACTTCGTTTTAGCGTATCGATTATAGGGTATCGTCAATTGATTTGTGGATCAAAATAGTTATTTATGTACCAAGTCCTGAAAGTGCATCTTTTTGGTATAAGCGTGGAAAATTATAGACTGAGGCGTAGCCGAAGTCTATGACCACGCAAATGACAAAAAAGCACTTTAAGGATAAGGTGCGTACACTATGATGATTATTTAATCAATTAACAAATTCCAGTTAATTATCAGTCGAAATACGTGATTATTTTTTCACTTTTATCTATAAACATTTTTTATGTGGATCTCAACTTGAAAATGACTAGAGCACTTTGATTAGAGAAAAACTCAAAATTTTACTCCAAAATCCTATAAGAAGGAAATAAAAACCAAAATATTTCTAATATCTTCTGATGGGATGAGTAAATTAAAATTTTATACATCCGAGCACTATCGCCAATTTATTTGTTATAAATAGGTATTTTATTTCGCAAACAACATAAAAAATTTTAATAAAATTTTAATTAAAACAACAACCCTGGAGTGTTTTGAATGACAATCCTTTTTCATGCCATCAAATAACCTGTTTTTATCAGTTTCGCTGCACTGGAAACTCAGCTTTATCAACAAAATTCAGCATCAAAATTGTAAAAATTGTTTTTTATTATTATATTTACATAACTAACATTCTTAAATTCAATTTCTTTTAGTGTTTTCACCACAGCTCAACACTTAAAAATTGAGACATATAAAAAATAAGACGACAATATACTGAAAATAACTCTGTACGTGGTTGCTCGCTAGGCGGTGGATCTGTATTTTAGCGGTGTTAATTGAAAAACTATCGTTTCCTAATACTAACCTAAGCTCAAGGATTAAGAATAAATCATTTGAAGATTTTCCAAGCTTAATTTTTTTGGGTGTTGTTTTTTCTGAAGTATTTGTTGTAGTTATCTTTCTTTTATCACTTTTTGCAGAATTTTAAGTAGCAACAGGAACATGTGGGGAATGTAAAGTAACTACTTGAGTGAGCTCCACAGTAGATGAAGAAAATTCGTAAACATCGAAATGACGACTATTCAGTAAACCATGAAATCGAAGTCTTTGATAGCCAAAGGCTTCGATAGTAAAATTTTTCTGAACATAAAAATCTTAGTTTTCCTATCTAGTATCGAAAATATCTATTGTACTTATGCGTGCATATTATGGCAATAACCACCGTAGTTTAGTGTCGTGATCTCTCCGACAAGCACGCTAGCGGTGGTCGTTTTATGTACTACATGGTTTTTTATCCAAAATGTGTTGCCAACTTTAACAATGACGTTTTGTTATCTTTATAGTAATCTGTGTTATTAAATATATAGGATTGTATAAAACCATATTTTCAATAATATTTAAGTGACTTTCAGTATATCACAATAATATTAATTTTTTTTATTAACTTAAGCTTTTTATAATAGTTTTACAATACCATTATAAAACTCAATATTGTTATAATATTATCTATAAAATTTTTTAAAACGGTTGTATTGAAATATCCAATGTATGCAATTACTAAATTAATTTACATAAAAAGCTGCTATTGTATTCGACATAAAAAATTATGTATGTTCTTTTTTTATCAACCATGGAAGGACAATAATCAACTCTTCAAAATATAATCAGACCACACATTAAAAAAATTTAATTATAAATTAATATAATTATTTACTTATTAAAACAATAATAAGTTTTACAAATTACTGCTGTCATATTTTATTAAAATAAATATAATGCATGAATAGGAAAATATCTAATACCGCGACATCAGAATATGAAGAAAAAATCGAACTTTGTAAAGATGTTAAAAATTCTGTTCCAAGACTAATGTAAAAAGTAACTCGTATTACACCCACACAAATGTTATAATAAAAGTAAATATAAGGGGGTAAATTTTACTCCATATACAAGGTGACCAATCGCCCATACTATCAGGAAAATAACATCAATAACAATATTTTTTTAATTTCTACCTTCCCTTATAACCGATCAAAATAAAAAAGATATTATTCATTTTTTAAATTAAAAAAAAATCATTTTCCCAAATTATTTTCTTATGATCGGATTGGTGGTCGGTCACCCGGTATATCAACCCTTCTACGACGATTTTTGTAAAACTAAAAATATTTTACTCACCATATACATTAAACACCAAGTAAACCTCCCTATCATTAATTTTATTGTACTTGAAATGTCTGCAAAATTATTTACCGAATCTATTATACCGTTAATGTTTCTGAGCAAAGAAAACGCAAGAGCAACCACCAAAATAAGAATTTGCCATCCAAAAATATCGTTGAAAATTATAACTATTTCATTTAATTTCGCGTACGTTTTTCGAACTTGAATAATTTTTATATAAGAAATTTGGTTTCCAAAAAGCACTTTTGTGGTATTACGTTGATTTTCTAAAATCTTGTTGAGATGAACAAATCTCCTTTTTATCAAAACTATATAATTAATTAAAACTAAAAAAGTTACTATATTTAAATAGTTCAGAAATACGGTGGCAAAAGACCACAGGTTTATACGGCATTGATGTGATTTTGGAATAATAACTAAGATGTAGTAAAGACCAACAATTGAGTGAATTAAATGACTTAAAATTAATTGTAAGAAAATTTTATTATTTTTGTTTTTTCTGCTGAGTGTGCCATGTACTAAAAATTTATTAAATATTTTAAATTTTTTGGTTTTAATGAATCCCATCAAAATAACGCTAAGATTAACGTTTGATAATAAAATCAAGTTTCCAAAAATACTAAACAAGAAAGTGCTGTTGGAATGGAAATAAGTAGATAAGGTACTACCACCAGTATAATATGTATAAAAAGCTATGGCCGAATATAGAAACAGTAGTAAGCTGGAGTACAATTTTTGCCATCGTAGCTTCTGATGAGATTGAAATGGAATTAATCCAAAAATTGCAGCAAGTTGATGCAATGGTTTTAGATTGACAGATTGAATATCGGAGGCATCATCATTCATTATTTTACACTAAATGTAACACGCACTTGAAACACCAGCACGAAAACAAATTTTCAGTTTTACCGTATTGAAATATGCATAGTAGTAACTAAATTAATATAATAAATGCTTTCACACATAGAAAAGTCTCTATTGTATTGTCCATAAAAAAGTATGTGTTCACTATTGTAAAATAATTTTTTTTTGAAACTAAGAAAATATTGGTTATTACCAAAACCACTGTAATATTGTAACTAACTTTCAAATTTCCCAAATTTTACTTTTGGTTGGTTTTCAGAAAATCATTTGATTAGGTTTGTCGAATTATTTTGCATGTTTATATTTAAAAAAAAATACCAAAAAACTTACTTTAACAAAACTTCTACAAAATTAAAAGAAACTTACCCCATAAATAGCGCACCACAATACTACATTTAATAATGTAGCAGTCCAATTACTGATCGGTATAAAATCTTTGAGGACCACAAAATCCGCGTTACCACATAATATAGAAATTACGGTGGCTATAATTTGCAAATAAGAAACAAATATTGAAAAGTAAACAAACAAAATATGATAACCAAATAATTCATTAAAAATATTAACAAAGTTTAAGAGTTTATTGTAATACTTTCTAACATCCTTAATATCCCACAAATTCTTTTCCAAATTGTTTGGGTTTTTATTATCTTCACTAAAAGTTCCGATATGATTCTGTAAAAACTTGTTGATAAATTGAAACCGTGATTTTACTGAAATCACGTAGTAGTGAATTAAAAGACACACGATTATGCTATAATACAATTCCAAAAATTTTGTTGGACATTTTAGGTAAAAGCTAAAAATATTATTTTGTGTGTAAATAAAAATACAGGTGGCTAAATAAAAAGCGAAAATAAGATGTAAAATAATTGCACACCATAAATTAAAATTATTTTTACTGATATTTCCAAAAAACGAAGAGTTGCAGTCGGTTAAATAATTTTGTGAAAAGTTTTGGTATAAGCTAAGTTTTGTCACAGATATTCTGTTTATATAAATAAATTGTGCAATTGTACATACGGTGTTAACAATAACGTCTACTGATACTGTTGTAAGGTCTAAATATTGGTATACTGTTGAAAATTTAATAAAAAATAAATATATACTAGAGATAAGAAAACACAAAGAAATAAAAATTGCATATAAACGATGAAAGCTAAATGTTTTGTTATTTTTTCTATGTGCAGGCAACAATGCCAAAACAACCACAAATTTATTAACAATTTCACAATTCATTTTTTAAGTTAGTGATATTATATACTGCTGTTTCAGTACTATTCATTTCTTTAACATGCTGAATTAGTATATATGTACATACATAATATTGGAAATTAATTGATTATGTAATGTATGCAAATAATAACACACTCACAATAATACAAATTGAGTTTTATGAAATTAATTTAATTTTTTAATTGTACAAAATTTCATTACTTAAATGAATTAAAACAATAAATGAATCTTTTTCCATAATTTTTTCTTTCCGACTAGTAACATAAAAGAACTTCAGAAACTCATTAGCTAATGTATTGTCATGTACAATCTTTCTTATTTTTATTAAAAAGTTTATTAGTTAAAAGCACACTTGACAATTTTCTAAAATTTACAAATTATTGTGCGTAATGTTTATACTAGGAGATTGCAGATTTTTTCTTATAATATAAATGTAAGCTAAGCTTAGTCAGTAATGTGTGAGGTTGTAGATGGGTAATTAATTGTTATTGTAACAATTTAGATCCAAATTCAGATAATAATTAATTGCATTAACGTTATTGGATACAAAGTTAACTCTTTCAAAATATTTTAATATCAAAATCTTATTAAATGTTTTACTGGACAACCTTACAAAGCACATTTATGATTTTTTATTTTCAAGCTTGCTAATTTTGTAAAATGGTATAAGTCATTATTAATATTAAAGCTTTTTTTGTCTACTCCAAACTACTCTCAATAAGTTAGTCTAAAAAATTGCAAAAATTGATTGGTGTAAAATCACCGACTCACTTTTTACACCAATAAATTTTACACTACTTTACTCAGAGTAGTTTAGAGTAAGACAAACAAATAAACTTATTCATCGAGTTATCGATAAAAGAGATGATCCCTGGAAGGTACCTCGATTCACCATCAAATTAGTGACGCACTAATTAGATACAAATTGTATTGAATTAGTCTGTAAGACATAATATTATACTATCATAACATTAATGTATGGTAAAGTCATGTGATGGCCACATCTCTCATTTTTTAACAAATTATTCATATGGTTAGTATGAAGCAAAGTTAAAACAACAACGTATACTTTATAGAGCTGCAAGAATTTTCTATTCTAAGATTTATTTATTTTTATTTTTAATTGTCCCACTGGACACCTTCAATAGAATTTATAAATTAGATGGTTTTTGCTACTTACCAAAAAACTAGTACACCATAATACACTATAAATCATTATATACTGCATACGCATTTCATGTCCCATAAATAACACCATATCGTCGTATGTATACAAGATAACCGCACTTACAACTTCGAGTATTTCTAATCCTATGCACATCACCAAAAATAAAACTTGCCATCCAAAGAGCTTATTGAGTAATTTCACTACTTTACTTAATTTGCTATGAATAACCCGGATTTTCAGAATATCTTGAGTTACAGTCAAATAACGCATTTGTACAGTTAACTCACCATTTGGAAGTTCTCTTCCGTATAATTCAGATACACTGCATTTCAGACACACCAAATAATCATTAATATTCACATACCGCGTTTTCGTAACAAGAACGTAATTGTATATCAATAAGAAAATGATCAAATTATAATATTCTGCGATTTCGCGCACAATCTGAAGTAAGTAATCACGTAATCCTACAGTGACGATGAATACAAATACATCAAAACAAAATAAGGATCCTATGATCAAGTGGGCCACAAAGAGTTCCAAAAAAAACCTGCAATTATTGTGATATAAGGCATTACCTCTCAAACTTGTCAATTTTCCATCGATATCAACAAAAAGTAAGTAAATATGTCTGTAATTTAATTTGTTTTGAAAGGCAGAAGAAACTACAGCAAGAAGAATAGATAAAATGTGCGTCAGCTGCAAACTCACCTCCAGCACAATTTGCGTTGAATGGATTACCAAAAACCAAGTGTGAAATTTTTTGATAAAAGAAAAACCGTTCAATAAAAGTAAACAAATTATAGTGAAAATCACATAATATTTGTGGTAAAGCGACTTGAAGTTATTAGAAGGAACTAAACAAAGAATCAAAGCAATTTTATTCAACGGATTAAGAAATTTTAAGTTGTATTGGCTACTAGGATACGCCATCACTCACTTCTTTCACAAACCAGGTCGACATTAGCACTAATAAGTGTATCAATTAAATTTTGGGTTAATTTATAACAGATAATTAAATGTACTACACGCATAGTGAAAAATCGATAAGTTGGTAGATTGACAATGCAATTATTAGAAAATATTTGCTTTATAATATTTTTTATATAGTAGTTTTTTTCGAACGGAAAAGAAGTGAAATTATGATTACTATTTATATCATTTTAGTAGACGGGCTATGTTGGTTCTAACTTATTTTAATATTAAATTTATTTGCCTTTTATAAAAAATTTGATTTCCGGATTATATTGAATGATCTCATAATGGGGCTAAAGAAAAATTTAAATTATTAGCCAAAGATTGTCACAGAATCTGCTTTAAAAAATTATATCTGACATACAAAAGTAAAACATTATTTCGTACTTTAAACTTGAAAAACGCTGTTAATTAATTTTTTATCTTTAGAGGAACGTTACGTAAGGATAACCATTCCTACCAGAAAACACAGAAAAGCCGTTTGTCGATTTGAACTATAATTGGTGGTCCCTCTATATATTGTCGTATTTTACTATCCAATTTTAAATAAATGAAGCAATAAATCAGTTATTTTTGTTGCATTTAGGTTTAACAAAATTATCGTTTTTTGAAAAAAGATAATTGCGATGACAAAGGAATCGATTAAGCTCGCATGTAAAATTTAATTACTTAAATTGCATTTAAAGAATACAATATAACGCCGCAGATAAGCAGCTTAGAAATTTTATCACGAAAAGAAAGCCTTTTTAGATTTTTATCAGACTTAATTTGATTACTGTTTTCAATAACCGTATTTTCATTTAGTAACTTTCCAACGAGCTGAAAATGAACCAAAATGGTGTTCTGTATACATTCGCGATTTGTTTGGGAATTGTGCCTCCAGTTTTATTCAAAAACTTGCAATCCCGGAATTTGCATAAGCTTCGCGTATGTTTCATATGTTTGATTTTAATTCTTACTATGGTAAATCAAGTTTATCGGATGGTTTCTATAAAAATCTATACTAGTGACACAGTAACTATCGTAATTGATATAGTTGTTAATCTTATTTCAGTAATTAAATCCGTTGTTTCTGTTGTGAGGATATCAGTATATCAAGTTGATTTATTCCAAAAATTTCAAAACCTAATTTCAGACATTGAAGTTACCTACCAAATAAAATTCAAGCAATGTTCGAATTTTAATATACTGTTAATTTTGCTGAGCCTTTTCTTTTCTACCGGTATGATCGTTTTCGTTGTTCTAAATGTTGAATCTGAATATAGCAATATCACACCTCTAGACCTTCTGTGCACTCAATTTAATTATTATTTTGATGTTATGCTAATTTTGATAATATTCAATTACATAAACAACTTCAAATGCATGTTCCGCTTTATTAACAAAAATTTAGTAGAAAGTGTAATAAAGTACAAAAAATTTAAAACCAAACAAGGTTTTTCAAGCGTCTATGGGTTAAGAAAACTTTACACTAAAGTAGTGAATATCATCGATTATTTTAATGTGTTGTTTGGATGGCAGATCCTTTTTATATATCTGACATTATCAGTAACTTTCATTAATTTTTTGGACATTTTAATTAAATATATTCTAGAAACAGAAAAACATAACCATTTCTATAACGGTTCTAATTTGGAAACATTTTTGTTACTTTTAATATTATGCAGCATAATCGATTTGGTAAGCCATGTTGGTTTTTCGATCATTTAAAAGGAGCTTATTCCTGAATAATTTTTCACAATAGAATACCTGACGATAGAAATATAATTTTGTCGAATGGCCTTCTCAGGAAGAAGCTCTAATGTTTAAATATACTTAGCCGCAAACTGAGGTTAGAAAAAATTTTTCTTTACTGTTTCAGGTAGTAAGCGTTGCAATAGCCGTAATTGGTGAAATCTCCACCAATGAAGCTAAACGTACAGCGGTTGTATGCTATAATTTATTATTGGATCTACCCGAAATAAACAAATTTGATTGTATGCTGCGTCAAGAATTGATAATTCTAGCACACCAATCAACTTTTCACCATCCTTATATTTCGGCTACAGGATTTTTCAATATTGACCACACAATGATTTTAAGTTTGTTTGGTATAATGACTTCATATATCATTGTACTTGTACAAATAAATAAATATTAGGTAAGAAATCATTCAATTATCTGGACCAGTGGTTCGTGAAGGAAGTCGCGAGAAAATTTCGTAGCCCGCCAAATTTCAAAATGATGAAAAAACTTAGAGGAAATTTCAGTTGAACTACGTTAACGAATAAGAGAACGCCTACTGCCAAAATAGGAGTTTAAAATGGAAATAGTTTGAGGACTACTGATCTAGAATAATATAATTTTGTTGATTAAATTTAAATAATAATTTTGAATTTTACTAGTGTAGTTTGCAGTAAATAATAATTATTTACTATTACATTGTATATCAATAATTTATTGTTAAAGTACATAATGAAACTAAAATATACTCTTTTACACGTTTTACATTTCACGAATATATTTTTTCATCTGTCTAGCCCAGTGGTTTTCAAAGAGAGCGATATCGCCTCAATGTGGGCGATTTCTAGCTTTAGAAATCCCGGCCGGAAGGAGGGAGTTAGTGAAAATAGAACTTTTTTTTTATGAACAAAAATATGAATTAACGATTTTCGGAAGTGGTCCAAATAAGTTTGAAAACCTATGGTCTAGCTCATAGAGAGCGAGAAAGCTGCCCTTTAATAGTGTTAAACAAGTTTAGAATAAAAGTTTACTTTTTTAACGCTAGAGGCGTTATCGTCAAGATTTCTCGTTTATTCTGCTGTAAGGGAGCAAGAAAGTTTAACGTTAGAGCCTCTAGTGTTAAAAAAGTGAACTTCTTTTCTAAAATTTTATAACTCTGAGAACGATAACGTCAGTTTTTTGATACCCTAGGTTATTATTTTAAGAAGTTCGTGTGTTGATCGCACTAACATTCAACGCCTCAGCTAGCTCAGTCCCAATTAGCATACACTTGCTATCATAAGACTTTATTAGCGCTCAACTGGTGTGGCTCATATTCCAGGAACCACGTGTACTACAGCAAGCTTATTGTACCCCTCCCATGCTAAGATGGATTGTGAGGTGAAGACCCGTCAGAGCAAATCTCGGTGATTACCTCGGTCACCAACAGCGTAGATGTCCACTACAAGGCCGAGCTTTAAAAAATTTTATTTGGTTCTATCTTTTACAAAATTAATTATTCTTAATCCAATAAAATTCTTTACTGAAAATAACCTAAAATTCTTTTCTATTTTTGTATATTATAAACACTAAAATTAAGAAAATGAACACTTATTTTACTAACTTATACTTCTAAGCTCAAAAAAATATTAAATTTTTTACCATTTTCTCAATCAGCAAAATTAAAACACCACCGTGCGACTTGACAGGTCCCACACCTCTTCTTTTTATCAGAAACTTTTACCCCTTACCTCGACTATTTCCAGGAGCGTTTCATACATTTTTACAAACATTTTTTAAATGAAAATTCTCAAAATAAAACTAAAAACTAGATAACGTACCATAAAGCTTTTTTATTCAAAAATAATACGACAATTCATTTTAAATAATAAAATCTACAGGTTGAGGTGTATTACAAAATCAAATACTACAGTTTCAAAATAGTTAAAGATACAGATAAAATAAACATCAGAATTTATTTAAATAAGAATAACAAACATTTTTTATATGTCTCAGCTTTGGAATTGCAGTGTTTGTTGGAATACAGTTAAAGCTTTAAATTGTTGCTGTTTTTCTGCAGCGAGCTTCATGAAGCTGCTCCATACAGTAATTTTTCCTACTTTGCAAACTTTTCCAGTCATTTTCACCAAATCCAGATAATCAAAGACATCTACTCTCCGTTTTCAACTTAGAGAACAGCTGGGTTCTTATAGGTTGATATAGGAAGGAATAAATCCAAAACTATAGTTTTCTATAGTTTTCACCTATTCCAGGTCTATTCACCTGCGAAGGTTACTGTTATAACAGTAACCTTCGCAGGTGAATAGATTTTGGTCAAAGAACGCAAAGTGTAGTATACAGAGCTGAATCAGGAGTCACAATCTGTACACTTTCCCACAACATGAAAAGTTCTATGGCCATCTATGGTGCGAGTGTTGTGATCCACGTCAAAGATAATATTGCACAAATGCGCCTAGATCTACTTGGGCACATTTATGGTCATGGAGGATTCGTATTTTAGAACCTCGCCGTAGGATGCACAAAGATCCAAATTGTGCTAAATTTTCGAAGTGAAAACTTTGGTGCACATGAATAGCGAGACCCACACAAACAGCCAACACAAAGACTTTTGTGTTGCATGCATGCAACTGTAAAGACCTTCTTATAATTTCTTGCATTTGTTTTAATTTTTATTACCCTGTGAAGTAAATACAGAAGCAAATCACTAATCCGATTGCTACCTCGATTTTTAATTTTTTTTAAATGAGGGATAAGTATCAGAATCATTAACTTGTGTGCATTTTTCTTTCTGAATAATGGCAATGACTGCATTCACGACCCTATTTTCTTGTCAGCAAAATTTTTCTAGCGGTTTTTTGTACCAATTTTCTGTTAAAAGGAAAGACGCTACTAGACGAAAACTGATTACTACTACATTTTCTCCTACGAGGTGGCACAACAATGGATTGCTTTTACTCATAAAATCATAATGGTTCATCAATTTTTTATTTAAGTATTTTTCAGAGTACGGTGGACATTAATTGCTAGTGTCTAGAAAATCGCATAACTGATTGAAAGAAGTGGCTTTGATCTCGTCACATGGCATCCCGTGCAGCACCGGCATTACTACCAGGCATGCTAGAATCAACAACAGCGAAGGCAGCATTGCAGTTATTGTGGTATTGGCTATCTGCAGCTACAGAATCATACTTAACATGAATCCTGCTTTTCTGCTATTAATGGCATATTAATTATATGGTGTCAATTTGAGTTGCAATTTGACAAATGCGAGAATATCTTTCAGGGTGTTTCTTGATCCTCCCTTGGTCAATGGTGTTGTAAATAATTTGATTGTGAAGAAGTTTATAAAATAGAATAATAATATTGGCCTAAGAAGTAATTATATTTAGTTACCAAGCTCACATAATAATTTATGGTTATTTTTGAAACATTACTTGAGATCTTCCTATTTAACAAATTCTTCAAACTGAAATAATATAATTACATAAGTAGCCGTAGCTCCAATCATCTAAAACAATACAATTCAATATATTGCACTTCTCAGCGTAGTTAAGTATTTACTGAAAATATGAAAGACATGTCCAATACAAAAAATCCTCCTGCTGATACATAGAAATCTTCGTGCAAAAGTTGAAGTAAAAACGCGCTCACCTAAAAATAACAGTTGAACTGTAATTAAAATGCATTTTATTAGCTTAGCTTATTATAGACTATAGCTGCGCTTTGCTTAGCTGGGTCTAATATAGAAAACTTACTTCCTTTCTTATTAAGTGGTTTTTGCAAAACATTAATAACTTTAACAAATTATTTTTTAAACCACCAATCTGAAAAATTAAAAAACAATATATTAAATTTTTGAAATGTTCCATTGGTTCACCTGCTTTCCAACTAAATTGCTATAAAAAATAATCAACCAAGTATCGACTATATTGATGATCAACATAATCATAGTCTCCATAATTCCATATTCAAAATCAGTAATGTGTGATAACGACACAAGTATGTAATACGATTGAATTACAATCATAAAAAAATTTATTGTTAAATTTATGACAACAGGTACAAAGCCGATTTCACTCATTTTTTTAACAATGCTGCACAAATCGTAGTGAATAACGCGTAGCTCTATTATAGAATTAGTGTCTAGATTTTGAAAATTTTTTTCTAATAAAATATTTTGTAGTGCACAAAATCGTTGATATACTGAAAACATCCAACTTCTATATAAAATGCTGATCAAAAATTTATAAAAATATGCAAGGCATTCAAGAGTAATTCCTATTTTATTCAAGAAAATCTTTGAAAAAAAGCTATGGAAATATATACTTGTTAAAATCATATAATATATTGTTATCGAAAATGTATTTAAGTAACATGCAAATTTATTATTAACAGTTCCGTTAATTTTGAACAACTTTTTATCATTTTTAATAATATTTTCTAAGGCATAGTTGACAGTATTGCGATATCCAATGAAGAAGAACGCTGATGAAATAGCAAATAGCGCATTAGCAAATGTTACAAGTATTTGTAAATAATCAAAAAGTGCACTAGGTTTTAAAAATACGTTATTTTTAGCGAATATAGTAACATAAATAGTAGTAAATATTAAAATAATGAAATAATATTTTACTTGAAACTGAGATGCTGCTTTTACTGTTCTTTTGTGACATGGACCAGAAACTATAACTTGCTCGGCACCTAGCAGTTTTAATACGGTATAACCTGGTGATAATGCAGTCCATATATCCGAACTTTCTGATTTAATCATTTTGAAAATATTTAGTGATCGAAGATATCTACCCAAGTTAGTGATTAAAGTAATCTGCTTTTATTGAAATTTTTTTACATATTTATTAACTTATTGTATTTAAATTTAATTTGTTATATTATGCTTCATCATGTACTTAGTAAAATTAAAATATTCTATTATTAATACTGAGCGTAATGGTATAATTTATATAAGTAGTTTACTAGAGTAAATGATAAACTTATCAGGTGAAAAATACGGAAAATTCTGCACGGGCTGCCGTGCTTACAGCAAAATTGAATTTATTTATTTTTATCTGTTCACATAATTTGTTAGCAATTAATTATTTTCAAGACCGTCCTGTTGCACCGCTACCTCATTATCTTGCACGACGTTCGCAAATTTATTTGGAATTAAATATCATAAAATAAAATACAACGGTTGCAGGTAGCTACTTTGGGCGAGAAAATACAAATTTTACGATTGAAATCTCGATGAATTCTGAAAGAGTTTATTTTAAATAAGAGAATAAGCGGAGGTACAATGCCCTAAGTGCACCTGTTTTTTCAAAAATCGAATTTAAAAACTTCGATTTTTGCAGTAAATTTTAAAGCAAAGTCGCTCGGGATTGGTTAATTCTGTCGGTACGTGCACCCAGATATAGTCTTAGCTTTGCGCAGAGTGGGAGCGACACTTGCATTGCGATGCAGTAACAGAGCACTTCGAACGAAAATCATGGTTTTCAACCCTAAATGTGCTGGTAAAATGGCTTAAAGCGCCCGAGCGCAGCGAGAGGTGCTTTAAGTCGATTTTTCCTTGCACAACCACCTTTCCGAATAGTACATGTGCTAGAAAAATGGCTTAAAGCGCCCGAGCGCAGCGAGAGGTGCTTTAAGTCGATTTTTCTTCGCACAGCTACCCTGCGTTACAAATCCACTCTCTCGAGTTTCACCTCTCAAAGATTCACCTTTTCCTTGACCTACGGGCCTAGGGATATTTTTAAATTAGTTGTCATTTTGATGAAAATGGCTCGAAGCGCCCGAGCGCAGCGAGGGTTGCTTCGAGTCAATTTTCATCAAAATCACCATGGCAAGAGTCGGATCTACGGGCAAAAGTAACTACCGTTCGTTAAATTTAAGTAACCCTTTTCTGAAGTAATTTTGGTCCTGAAAAGGACCTTTTTGTCGTGACGTTACACAGGATACCGTTCCGCTATTTGATGGAGGAGTTCATTAAACACGGCTCCTGGTGTGCGCCCAAATACGCCAACCCACAAAAACTGGTCCAAGTGACTCGCAAGTAAAGAGGAATGCATCACACCCAAGCGACGGCAGAACCCCTTTAGCTGCGACCAATAGCCCTCCACTGCATTTGTGCAAACCCCTGTAGCGGGGTCTACAAAATTGCGGCTGTGGTTCACCGATTTATGAATGTAGGCTGGAGCAACTCCCGGTATCTCCTGCAAACCCAGGTAACCCCGCCAACCATCCGTCCAAATTTCGGTCCCGGGTCGTACCAAACCGACGATGAGTTTGTGCAGCGTTTTCTGCTTGCGATCCGGAACGAAGGCAACAACCCCTCGCTTAGCAGTGAGACTTTAGATACCTACAATCCACTGCTGAGGAACGATTCTGCCAACGTTATGCTTACGCTTCGCGATTACACTCTCGTCAATCTGTACCACCTCACCCGGGCCGCCGAGTTGAACGAGTGCAAGGTTGTTGCGGAGTTTCCAGGTGCAGATGCGTCGAAATTTCTGGTGTAACTTATAAACGGCGTGACGATCCATCCCGAGAACGCCAGCAGTTACACCAGCTCGAGAGTTGTTCGCCCAACACCATAAAACGCTGAACACCAGCTTCGGTGGAAGCCTAAGACCCGCAAAAAAGGTCTTGTCGCTGAGTGAATGCCTTCTCCTGCACTTCGGACACCGGAAGCAGTACTTGAGGTTGTACGTTTGGTCTCTCACCAATGTGCAATAGCGTCTGCACGAATGTTTCGTACAGCGCTTATTGGTTGGCAACAACCGAAGACCCTGCAGGAACTCCACCACCTTTGCATCGCTCCCACTGAACAATGCAGAAACGTCGTAAATAGAATTTACATTTACATCAGGAATCGGGAACGGATTCGCTGCCATTGCGTCGACTACTGAGTAATTTGTCAAGTGCAACACTACTATGCATTACTCCACGCGTACCGACAACAGAATGCCTCGCTCGCAGAATGCCACCGTGATTAACCAATAACAAGCGATTTATTCTTCGAAAATCAAGCTTTTTTAAATTCGATTTTTGAAAAAACAGGTGCATTTAAGGCATTGTACCTCCGCTTATTCTCTTATTTAAAATATACTCTTTCAGAAAAGTTCGAGGTTTCAATCGTAAAATTTGTATTTTCGTGCCCAAAGTAGCTACCTTTCCCCGGGTATTCACACTGTCGTGTATAGCATAGCATAGCATCACATTGTGAACAGAATTTTGTTTGGAGGCGAAGCCTCCATTACCTCTTTCAACATCTGAGAACATCGCGTGGATGGTTTAGAGTATGATATACTGAGCGAGCATTGAGCCTTGTCGCACTTTAAAGTAGTGTTGACTCGCGCGAGGCGATAATCAACCTTTGATGAATGAATAAATTTCGAGTTAGACTGGAGACGCAACAGTAGCCGCATTGGGATTGTACAGTTGAAAAAGGTTTTCTACCATACATGCCCGCGTCTAGTTCACTTAAGCATTGATCTAGATCGGTGCCGAGACATTGAGTAAACGCCCCGGCTGTGACCCTCACTGTCGTGTATATGTTACGGGAAAAGTACGTAACCGGAAAATGTATACATATACCGGTACATGTGTACATGTTCCACGGGAGTTGGTAAAAGTGAGTTGAATAATTTAAAAGACAGCGTTATCCTTATATTTACCGGGAAATGTGCACATGTGAACTTGTACCTTGGTAAAAGTGAGTAGACGAAGGCAATGTTGTAAACATAACCTCAAAATAAAAATGTCAATATAATATTTAAAACTTAAAAAAATAGAAAATCAGTAAGTACGCGATCAGTTCTGCAATAAAGATTAATTTAATTATTATTATTCTTTTTTTTATTTTTAATTAAATTTAATTAAATTAATTTGAAATTAAGTGGGTATTAGGAATTATAATTTTGATTTATAAAAATTTAAAATAAATAAATTTTAACAATTTCTAATCATTATTCGATTGCGTACCTTTCAATAATTTAACCTTAAATATTTTTTGTCAGTCGGATTGTCTTGTCTTTGACAAAAGAAAATTTTATAGGGTGAGTGGTACCTCACAAATAATAATCGCATTTATGCGTGATCAGACAAATAAATACTATTAGATTAATAACAAAAAACTATTGCTATTAGTATTGAGAACCAATAGCAAAAGCATCGATTTGTTTAACAGAAAATTACTGAACCAATAACTTTTTCGTAATTAGTCCAATAGTATTTTCTCATCAGGAGGGGGGGACAAGCGTTGAAAAGAAAGGAATAAATTACAAACTAATATTAGACCAAATTAAAGTTGAAGTTATATAAAAAATTTGTAAAAGGAAGTAAATACATTTTTTGCAGCATTTTAGTTTACTTAAAATTTTTATTATTTTTATTAAGAGAGGCATTTTTTCAGGGCCCTTTTAATTTAATCAACAGATGGCGCCTACTTAAATATTTATATAAAATAAGAGGAATTTGCTATATTTAAAATATAGCAATATTTAAAATATAACAAATTCGTTGAGATAATACTATTCTATAAACTTTAATTCTGAATTGTGTTTTTATAAATAAATATTACGAACTCAAAATAGCAAAAGATCAAGAATATTGTTTATAGAATAGTATTATGTCAACGAATTTGCTATATTTTAAATATAGCAAATTCCTTTTATTTTATAAAAATATTTAAGTAAGCGCCATCTGTTGATTAAATTTAAAAAACCCTGAAAAAAATGCCCCTCTTAACATCCCCATGATACATCCCACAAAAAGTTCAAAACCCGCCGCTCCTGCCTAAATACACTAAATTGTTTTCAAATCTCAATATATGTACTTTTCCCATCAACGCTTGGTTTATGTGCACATTTTCCTAATTCTATTGGGAAAAGTACATTGTATACACATTTACCATAAGCGCCGGTATAAGTGCACATTTACCGGAAAATGTGTACTTTTACCGGTATACGTACTTTTCCCGTAACATATATACTATATATACTCGGTGCCAAATATCTGTGCCTCTACGTCACTAATTTCTGATTAAAAAATGACTTACTGAATATAATTTAGGACGTCGTTCAGTTTTATTTAAAAGAGTACGAAAACATTTGTATGTCTTGCTGATCGAAACTAATAAAAGTCGTACGTTACCAATATTGGACATTATAAAAACAAACTAAAAACAAAATTAGTATGTCTGAACTTTTACTGCATTGTAATGCACTAAAAATTTTGAGTCACGTAGTGCTTTTGGTATCTAATGATCCCAGCGCCAAGTGCGGATAAATTCAAACTTTAAATAACAAACTTAAAACGTCAAAACGTAAAACGTATTCAAATTTAAAACGACAAATTTTTAATTTTATATTAAATATTCAACTTTTGGTTACGTTTAAAATGTTTATACATAAGTGGTCGCACTATAAAATCTCAATGGCAACAGTTGATTTTGAACTTATGAAATGGGTTACTGAAAAACTAATATGCAATTTAGAAAAACCAAGTTTAATAATAATGAACAATGCATCATCTAATCACTTGAAATTGAACTAAATTGAACAAGGAGGAAAAACAGTATGAAGTAGATGAACTGTTGCAAAATCATGAACACAAGGTCTTACGATTACCCTCTTACCACTGCGAGTTTAATGCGATTGAACTTGTATGGGCACATTGTAAAACTTATTATAATAAGTATATTGGAAGAGATGGTTATGGGGATGACAAAGTAATTTTGATGTGGAATGAAGCATTGCAAAATTATACATCTAAATTTAGCAAAACTGCATTCGGCACACTGATAAGGTCATAGCTGATTGGTATAAACGGGAAAAACTGTTAGATGTCACCGTAAAAGAAGTCATTACATCAGTGTCAAATGATTCAGATTCTGATGGTGATAGTGATGGATAACGTCATTTCCAATAATTATCTAAACCAATTTTAAGCACTAAAACTATTCGGCATCGGGAGTTAGGCATTTATGAAGAGTCCCTCAGAATCGTTGAATTTAAATGTTTATGTTTTCTTCATTTTGAAATTTCTTGAAGTTATTACTTGTTTAATAAATATTGTTTTATTCTATTCTTGACAACAAAATTGTAATTTATTATACTTAAATTTCTTACTAAACTTTCCTTTAATGAAAAATTATTTGCAAATTAATGAAAAATATTTAATTTTTATTTATAACCTGCATCATTTTGACAGTGACATTTACATTATGACAAGTTGTGGTGAAGAGAGAAAGTTATATCAAAATAAAAAGAAACAATGCATTTTAAAAAGCACTCGTTTGACTAGTTTTTTCCAGCTTGATTCATACCATTTTAAACTATGACGCAGCGGCAAATTTATTTGGCACCTACTTTACCCTTGTATTTCTACACCGTTGTATTTATCCTAGCAACGCCAAGTAAAGTTGTGTATTACTAGACGTTACTAGGATATTAAAACGGTGTATATTTACAACACCAATACACGAACCAGTATGAATACCCCTATTATATCACAAATAAAGTTTAAAATAAAAAGGTTGTAATATATCGTGATTCGTCCTTATGATCATCTGTTATAGGAATTTACTGCTTCAATTTACATTGCGTGTGAAATCATGAGATTAAGAGAAAGAAAAAAACGAGAGCAAAAATCTGGATTCCTTGAAGAGTACGGAATGTTTTCCAACGCAATCTACGCTCTGGGTAGACATTGCTAGGCTTTGGACAATTGACGGTAAGGTTGACATCAAGACATTTCAGGTATCTAGAGGCCACCCGACAAAAATTTTCGCGTGACCAAAAGATGGGCATGTAAACTGTAATAGTAGTTTATATCACGAGGGCGTAAGGGGTTGTTTTTCGTCACGAGACGTAGTTTATGACACGAGCCGCAAGGCGGCGAGGGAAATAATAGTCGAGAGATGAAAAAACCCTGGAGCCCGAGTATTATGAACAGCTTTTCGTGAATTTGGGAATAATATCCGACAAAATTCACGATTTTTTTGCAATAATTGCATAAATTTCATAAATTTATAACACGTTTTAATTGACATCGTGGTAGTGTAAAACCAACTTTTACTTGTAACCATGGTGTTTTTCTTGGCACCAGTTGGTACCCTGGAGGGCGGCCATGTTCATTTTTGATCTCGAAAAGGTTGAACGTTTGTGTATTGTGTCGTGTGTTTTCAATTAAAAATGCTTAAAAACCAAGAAATAATCGTTAAATAATCAATAAATACGACATTGTGGTCGCATCTATCGATGTTCATGGACACGTTGCAAAAAAATCGCAAATTCGATATTGATGGATCACGTGGTAGGTACTATCGCGTTCAGCAAAAAGCGGTGTTTATGGGGCGAATTTATACATTATTTACTATTTCAGGCTACATAGCCACGATAATCGATATACGTGTTCTAGGGATTTTTTATGCGCCGACAGGCGCATATTTTGAAGATCAAAAATGAAAACGACGAAAAGCACGTTCGCCGAAGACAACCGCAAAACGTTGTCGATATGCAAGACAGGCAAGTTTTTCACAATTGTGTGGTTAAGATAAAATATGTAAATAAATGATTTTTGAAAATTTTTGTTTTTTTGAATTTTTTTTACTCCCGGTATTTTTTTACTCCCGGGAGAAAAACAAAGTGTGACGAAAAGAGCTTCTTTACTCCCGAAAAACCGGGTGTAAAGTAGTCACTTTACACCCAAAATCACGAAAAGTATTGTTCAATCCGAGTCCATCCTGTATTTGAAAAGTAGTGACTGGATCTTCACCGACATCGTCAATATTTTCTCAAGTTTGTTTATAGTCCATGCAAGATAAGAACACTATAGGTGGCGCGTCGTTAGCAAAGTCTATTTTATACCGGGAAACTTCAAATAATTTAACGGTTATACTTCACAATATACAACAACATACCAATTAAAGAATTTGTTTAAATAAATAGAACTACAAGTGACAGTAATCGTACTCGCTTCGGCGGTACATCTACTAAAATTTGAATAATACAGAGAAGATTAGCATGGTCCCTGCGCAAGGATAATACGCATATTCGTAAAGCGTTCACTATTTTTCCACGTTCCAGGATATAAGTTATAAGCTTGTAATCGTAGATTATTTGCTCTCATCCTTGGAGCCTAGACAGCAGCGTGGCGCGGATAGGGAAACGACTAAGTAAAGTGCGTTTGGTCAGCTTTCTGCTCAAATTTAAAATTTTTATTCATTCATTAAAACATTACGTGAAATCCCTCTAAGTAAGATATTCCAATAATGTTCTATCTTGATATGTTTCGACAATTTGTTGTATTCTGGTATCGACTGCTTGATACTTTAGTCTTTTATGAGGAGGAGCTTCACCACGTGTAAATTGCTCGTGTAATGTGCTTTTTCCCTACTGGACACTTCGTAGGATATCAATAAATTTCCATATGGATGGATGATCCACATCGAGTTGGCATTTTAAATTACGATGAGCTGCTTCAGCAATATTATAAGACCGATTTTGATTATTCAGCACCTGATCGTAAGTAAACATTCCATATGTGCAGAGAAAACAATACTGATGTATTGTATACTAAAAAGAATACTGATGGTACAGTCCATTATCGCAAATTTGCTTTTTAAAATTTTTTGCTAAGTGAAATAAACAACCATGTAATTTAGTAGCCGCTAAAGCTGCAGTAACTGAATTTTTTATTTTTTTTATTTACATTTTAACGTGCATCAACTACTGGGTTATTAGCACTTCTAAATGTTCAGTATTTTTTTGTATGTTTATGTTTTATTTTTGGATTGGGTATTTTGGTTGGTTGGTTGGTTTTTTGGTTCACCTCGGAGTGAGAATGTCCACTGGAAAGCCGAGCTAAGAAATTCTGATGCGTCCGAGATTTGAACTCAGAATTCCCGCTTGTAACGCAACCAGCGATCACATCACTCCACTGCCGTGGCTAGTAACTGAATTGATGACAGCTAATTCAAATTTAAAGAAATAGTTTGTGGTTCAAATTGTGGCCACATTTCTTTGATTAGGTCGAACAACCTACACTGAAAAAAAAGTGCCCTAAATATAATGAAAAATTTCATAACATTTATTACAGTTTTCAAAGTAGGTCAAAATATAATTATTTAAATATTACCTAAAAAATCAGTTGATCAAGTTTATTATCTGTAAATGGTAATGTACCGAAGTTTATTTAATCCAATGTGGATAAATTTATCGTCAGTTGTTTTTATTATGATTAATTTAAACTAAGTAACTACTCAGTTACAATTTTATTTAAGTAAATTTTGCGAAACGTTTCTTCAATTAGGATATTTTTTAAGAATTATTTTGTGTCTCCATGTACCGCATTTTTCAGATTATCTTTTATTCGCTTACATTATATGTATGAAAAACATACCTACTTTTATTTGCGTTCACCGATTTTTATTTCAGAGATTTTTCTTTATGTAAAAAAAAGAGGTAAGCGAGTGGGTTGTTCCAATACTGATAATTACTCTGAGGTGAGAGTACTTGCTAATTCTTGGATTTTTCAAATTCCAAGAATCCCAAGAAGGGCTGCCGACGGATGAGCTAGTCGGAGAACACGCCAAGGGGGGTGTATCATTGCATCGATTTCATTGGTTGGATTTACCAAAAAACTTTATTTTATGTCATAACTGTCACCTTTATGATAACGTTGGTGATACATAATACCCCTGAATATATAAGTGACTTAATTTTATTAGAAGATAAAAAAGTTATAAAAATTCGTAAAGAAGGAAGTAATAAAAAGCGAATGTATTCTCTATTGTACCATTTCAGAATTAACGACCAAATGATACGTACCTGCAAGGGCTGTTTCATAAAAACGTTCGATATTTCTTCAAAATTTATTGAAGTTATAATTCGAAAAAGAAAAAAAAGTTTGAATATCTCAAGAATACTTGAGTTGGATAGAAGAGGGTACCACACAAATAGAAAGAAAATTAGTAATGAAGATAAAAACACAGCAAAAGAACATATCTTATCCATACTATCATATGAAAGCCATTATACTCGAAGGCAGTCGTCTAAGAAATATTTCCCCCACCACTACACTCTGGCCTTGCTATATAAAGCCTACAAAGAAAAGCATCCAACAAACTTCATAAATCGAAGAGCCTATGAAGAAATTTTCCATAGCTTAAATATAAAAAAAAATTAAATAAAAAATTAAAAAATAGTATATTATTGCATGAGCGTGTAGCACCGGTTAGAGTACAACGACCCTAAACAGCTCGTAGATAGCAACACGTAGCAGATAGTCAGTCGCAGGCAATGAGATCACACTCAGGGGATGAGCTTGGTTTGGACCTCGTTTTGCTGGATTGCTGATTAGTATCCTGAAAGAAAGAATTCGGGCGCCAATCGTAGAATAAAACAATAGGAAGGAGGTAAAGAGATTTATTCCACGGTATGAAAAGAAATATGAGGTTACAGTTAAAAAATTTACTGATAACAGCACTGATATAGACAACACACGTTGCACCGTAGATGGTCGAATCGTCGAACTTGATATTGAGCTCACTGCAACAGTAATTGTATCTTCTGCACGCACTACCAATTTGCATGCACAAAGGGAATTCGCAATAGTGCCTAATGCGTAGCCTGCTTCGTCAAAAACTATCAAATCAAGACTATGGCAGTGTACGATCAATCGATCGTTCAAAAAGTGAAACAACTCACAAAAAATGACAATAGTAGTACTAATTTGTATAGAGATTAATTGACTTACCCCTAGACACTCTACAAAGATGGTTGACAGCAATCGATCTGGTCGAAGCGATTTGAATAAATCTAAAAGATAAATCAAAAATTAACCACACAAATAGCATACAATATGTCACTGCGGTTCTTTGGATAAAAAACAAAGCTACCACAGTTTGATTTAACAATCTTTGACTAGCAAACAAAACTACTGGCTTATCAGGGAAAATCAAAAGTAAAAGTTCAGATACTATAATTACTGTGCAGGGCTCCACTAAGACGAATTCTTGCGACAGAAGGTGAACTGTTTGTAGTCATTGGCAGACAACTCCTCGGATGTCCCTTAGCCTCGAAACTCGGGGTTGAAAGGTGAGAGTTGAAAAATTCCAAAATGGAGGTTCCAGATGTCACTCCACCGAACCAATGGAACATACGGTCTTGAAAGTGCAAATTCTTTACCAGCGCTTCGCGGCAAACGAAAAGTAATAATAATTACGGTAGTAGCACTACTGTCAGAACACTGAGTCATCAACTTGGTTTTAATTAAAATGATAGAAGAATCCACTATCTGGGATTTCAAACTAAAATTTCTGTCGATCAAGGATCAATGCGTTCGATCTCAATGACGCTGTCAGACTCGCTCGCTGTTCGCGCTTCGTACTTAATATCACCGCCAAGGTTCTCGATGCTAGGGTGCGTTCATACTTGACGTTTAAATAAAGTCGTGTTAAGCTTGAAGCAGAGGGCTTAACTTGTAGCATGCATTTAGCATGTTACAAGCGGTTAATTATTGCATAGAAAATTTAAAATAGATTTCTGTACTTCAACGGCGACATATTTAAATCAACAGTTGAACTAATTTTAACTAAATGTGTTGCGCTTATATCATTTAACCTAAGTCAATTCAAGTTCCTGCTAAATGTAGTTACGGCATTGCAAAAAGAAAACTGCTATGGTCTATAAAATCCAACTTCCAATACACGTCATAGGCATTGATGACTTCAGATTCAAACATCGTTGCCACAATTTTCATAGAAATTTGAAGTTATAGGCCACAAATAAAACACCTATAATGTCGATATAAGTTGATATTTTCGATTTCGATATAAGTTGATATGATAATCAGTATTTTTAAAGAAATATATGCTACGTACACACAAAAGAACGTGAAATTGGTTCAAAGTAGCTACCGTTTAGGGGACGAAAATGTAACACATTCAGGGCTAATTTCATAAAACTTCTGATCTTCGATCAAGCTGGTGATCTCCGATCCGATCTCCGATCAATGTTATGTGTTCAGCATCTATAAAAATAATATTAGTATAGAAAATATTTGAATTTTATCGATCGATTACTTACGGTTTTCGTACATTCTGTAGATAATATTTCTAATGGCATTTGCTTCAAAATCATTTAAATCAGTTATCGGCTTTGCATTTCATCTCTTCTTACAAACTATGAAATTTTTGTTTGTTTTAACAGCTTGCAAAATTTGACTTACAGTTGATAAATTTATTTTTAAAGCAAAAGCGACTCGCTACGATAATTAATAAATTATTTTTATATTACATCGACAAAATATTAAAAATTATTACCTGATGTACATCTGACAAATGGGATTAAAAGGCCATATGTCTCGTTCCAATTCAAAATATTTGATTAAAGAAGCCACAAATAGTTTACCTCGTTTGTTAATATTTTGAGTCATTTTTACAACAATAATTAATATTTATAACAGCAGTGTAACTGGTATAAATGCTTTTTCGAGTACAAAAACTTACTAGGTTAACTTTAAACTTTGTAAACAACTCGACTACTGACAACAGTATGTATATGACATTTAATAACAACAAACTGCTAGACACAAAAATTACTAAATAATTAATTTTCGCATTATGTGATAAATTGGAATTTAATTTTTATGTGGTGGTTATGATCGACGTCATCGAATTTGAATCTGTGACGTGTATTGGAATAACTGTTGTAAGTACCATACCAATAGTTTTTTCATGGGCTTCCACAATCAGAGCTCTCTAACCTTGTTATTTTATTTCAAGAAACAATTTATTATTACATAACTTTATATTGAGTAAAATGTAGCATTGCTAAATAGTATAATAATATGTGGTAAAATTATTGTATAATTTGCGCCTATCAGCAGAAAATATTCTAGGCACTTCTTTGCAATTGGCATTATATTTTTTTAATATTTAGTTAAAAATCATTACGATTGTAAAAGCATTCTATTATCACCGAATGTAATACCAAAGCTAACGAGGAGATGGTTTCATAGTGGAATAACCGATTTGATTCGTTATACCTATACGTGTAGACCAGATGATTAGCTAATTTTGAAAACCAGTTTTGAAAAATTTGTTTAACAATATTAATATTAACAATGGTGTCAAAAAAACACGCATGATTGGATTAACAAGATTTCTACTGACATTAATCCACTGAATTAACAATTATTAATTAACTAGATCTTAAACCAATATACTTTTTTTATTAATCGGTACATCTTTTATATAATTATTATAATTCTTCTGTACGTCTGTATGTTTTGAACTTCTCCTTAAAGACTAGATCAATTTTGATAAAAAATTTTGGGTGTGTGTTTGAGTGGGTTTCCGGATAGTTTTGATTTACAATTGGACCCGATAGGTCCACAAGGTTAACTACACGGTTTTAAGAATTTTGAATTTTCAAATGTTTAAATGTTGGCAACCTTGCAAGTCTTGATACCCTATATAAGAGGCCAAAATGCTAGATAATAAATCAAATCTATGATTCCAATGTAAAACCTTCCTTTTGTAAGTGAATTACGTGCGGTTTTTAACCCAGGAATCAATTGGTGTGTGATATAAAAATTGTAAATACAAATAATCCATCCAACCAAATAATATGTGATTCCGAGTATTAACAATTTGATCATTACTGATTAGTAATAAAATGCATTATTAAATGATTAAGTTTTGCTAATTGTTGCTATAGTTCTTGTTTTGGATTCCTTTTTGGGCTTTGCTTGAAAATAATTGTATCCAAAACGCAAGCTAAAGTAGTATAGCAATTCAACAAAGCTTAAAATACTTGCACCAACGAATAATCCAGCACTTCCTCCCATAGATACTAGAATTTAAATTATAAAATATAGTGATGGAGCTAAGTGAAGCTTTGGTACTAGTAAGCTTACCAACTAAATCAAGTTTTCCTCTAACAACATTTCTTTTAAATCTCTCGGAAGGTAAGCGCTCCAGTGACAATTCTACTATGGCAAATTCATTTTGTGTTCTAAAACATAGTAAATCAGAATTGCATTTCGCAGAAATTGGATCTTTTACCCCTTTTTTTCATCCCTAATAACTGCCAATTCAATTTCTGTGCAACTAGGAATACAATCACACACCAAACCTGGTCTGTTAGCCCATGAAGCTTTTAGTACAGCAAGGTCGTTGTAGTGCTTGTTTAAGCACTCCAAACCTAAGATGTCGCATTGCTCCTTAGGAACTAAATTTTCAAGTTACTATCGGAAAGTTATTGATTAGAAAACGTAGTTACCTGCGTTAGGCATAAAATGATGGGTGCAGTTACACTTTGATATTTGGGCATCTTTACGACATTGTACGTTACATGCGCTGTAACTGTAATAATGATATGTGTTCAAGTCAGATTCTTCAGCAAAACGGCAATTACGCTGTGAGATGTCTACATCCCGTACCTATTAAAAATAATTTAATTTTGTAAAAACATAATAAGAAAAGTAGTCAAAAAGAACTTGAGACATCAAGGAAGAGCTTTTGAATGGAGGTCGGGGTAGGTACTACTAATGTAAGTGAGCTGCAAGATAAAAGTGGAGAGGTATTGTTAGAACTCAACGAAATTTGGGACTTTAATAAAAACCAATTTTCTTGTGAATTTATCCAGAGCCAAACTTATATTATACTTACTTCCTTTTCGTTATCAATTTCTTTAAGCGATATAAATCTATGATAATGAATATGAGGAGTAATTTGAAGCACATCTGTTTGTAGAGACGTGAGAGTTGGTACATCTTGTTCACTCAATATGTATAGCTGAAACAATTGGTGTTTTAATTACTTAAAATATTTCAATGTATTACAGTCGTAACTTGTAAAAATTATACCTAATATAAATTACAAGTTATTGGACAAGTTATTAATGTAAAGTTTTCACATAAAATCAAAACATATGTCATAGTTTGTATGCTTACATCAATTTAATTAATATCTGATCACTTGTACTTCATTTAAAATAATTTATATTATTATTATTTTTTTACTTTTATAACCTGCACAAACATGAAGAAATGTAACTAGGTTTACTTACACTGGAATATCCAAATATTTCGATATACAAAGTTCCTGGTCCAGAACGTAAATTAGATTCCATTTTTAATTTTGGTGTTTTTCCATTTCTGAAAATGAAAGTTAAATATATGCATTTTTAAGTTATTAAAAATCAATAATATACCGTAGCTGATAATTATTGATACCATAACACATTCCTAGTTCTGTATCCATCCTGGAAAAATATTTGCAGCAATCGAACAGGACATTATCCCACTTGCACTCTCTGAAGAGTAAACTGCATGGACTGCGAACCTATACAGTGTTATACACAATTATTTTTATTTAATATAAAATAAGTTATTTTGTTTACCAAAGATTCAAACATACTAAAATTTTTTGAAATGCACTGCTCGTTTACTGGTGCATTTGGGCCACATAGCTGTAACGTGTAGTAGGATAATCCACGAAAAAACACCAATTCTTTGACTATTTCGTCCAAGTTATAATCATGAGGATCACCAAACAACCTAAAATGATTTAGTGTCAGGAGTATAAGAGACCTACAAATTAGCATATTTACGTACTGATCGGTGACTTCCACAATTCGCGGTTGATTATCCGTTTCACACACTGCTACCGATGGAAATTTTGTGTTCCATTCTAAATAGCTAGTTTCCACCACAAAAGTAATTGCATTATGTTTGAAATCATACCAAGCAGCGTGCATGAGCTGGCCGCATCCAATCCAGCTCAAAATGCAACAAGCCAACCAAAATATCCTGAAATTGTAAAAAAAATGTTTTCACTATTATTAAAAAAGAATTTTACCTTTCTGTCCAATGCCTATCTCTTTCGACCAAATATCTAAAACCATGAAAAGAAGTATTTAATATGTATTGACGGACAAATTCCATTTTGATGAAATGTGTCAGTTGCCGTTCTTTCTTGTTTATAAATCAAAATGGACTATTATTGTAAATCAAGATAAATGTTATGAATATTTTATGTAAAATTTCTTTTCAATCAATTCGGGCTATTGTTATTCTCAAGTTCTGTACATAATAAAGATATTGATGAAATAAATAATATTTAGTATTATTATGTATCCTTACAATACAAAAGAGGACTATTATAATCAATTGTATGGTAGGTATCTGATACACACATCTAAAAATAATTAAGTGAAGTATTACATTACTAATATTTTCAACTACAAAATTGAAAGCATAATTAACAATTTTTTATTGTATTTATTTAAAACGTTTATTCACTTAAATTATGCTAAATTAATAATTTAAATGTAAAGTACCGAATTGATTAACATTTTTATTATATTTAAATCAATATCGAGAGTCATAATATGAAATTAGCAATCCTAAAATTAGCAGTAAATTGCGGTACACGTCGTTTCGGCGACCGCAGTTCGGCGAAAGCGATTCGGCACCGTATATTCGGCGACGGTCAATTCGGCGACCCGATGTTCGGCTATGTTAGTTTCGGCGATTCCAATTCGGCACCGGCATTTCGGCAATTCCCATTTGGTGACAGAAAATTCGACTACGTCGATTCGGCGACGGGAAATTTATTTAAGTGTTAAAATTTATTAAAAATTTTTAAATTAAAAATATTAAATAAATATTTTTTACTTTTAAATTAAATATTTATTTACATACATAACACATACAAATTTTAATCCATGCTATAATTATAAGATATACCGCGAAGATATTCTATAATATTAATAGAATTATAATTGGTTACCTTCGCCAAAATTCGAGAATCAGCCGCTTCGTACCGCGGCCTTTTTTTAGAAGGTGCATGTCCGGCTAGAATACGTTCGTATTCTGTGTCAAAAGTTTTTTGAATTCGTCTTAATTTATCCAAAAAAGTCCACAACGTTGGATGAAATATACCACCACCAAAACCTAATTGTATTTTTCGATGACAAGCTTCGGCGTAATTGTTAGTTCTATCAATTCCATCCAACGTGCGTTGATACACAGACCAAATATTTGAAGAAAACATTGGAATATTTCTGGTACCATTATTTCTAAGACGTCCAATATATGTATTTGTAAACCATTCTAAAATTGGATCAAATTCTGGTGGTAAATAATTTTCTAAACTTGTAATTGCATGAAAAATATCATTCTCAGGAACAAACGCAATTGAAGTAACCATTCTTGAGCGCAATGCAAAATCTACATCGGCACTGTACCTTTTTAACAAATTACTTGACGATAAATGTTTTTTTAAGTTCTTCACTAAGTGAAATAAGCAGCCATGTATATTAACGTCAGGAAACACTTCACGAATCGCTTGATGAATGGCAAGCTCAAAATCAACACTTATACTCAACGGATTTAGTTGAGGCCACAATTCACGGATCATACTAAATAATTTTACATAAGTTTCCCTCCTCTTATTAGATAGTAAGCAAAACAAAACAGGAAACACTGCTTTTCCATCTTTTCTAGCAAGTATAACGAATACTTGTGAAAAAAGAGACGGGCAAATTAGAAAAGTGCCGTCCATAAACAATTCTAACATATTTTCACACCAACTAGAATTATATTCTCTTCCAAATATCATAATACGTTCAGAGTCCAAATTCTCACTCCCTGAATCGGCAAGAAGAGATCTCTCAAAATTACCAGGGCTAAACTCATAAGTGGAATAACCTTCCGGTATGATTATTAGTTCCCTAGATTCCGCATTTGCTGGTGCTTCAGAATTTTGGTGACGTTTCCGTTGTATCGTTCTGCTCATGACAGAATTGCTTGGAATGTTACCTTTTATGGCATCAGGAACATTTGCAATAGCCCGTGCTCTTATTTGCGATGGATTGTCCATTGTATTTTCGGCTAAAAGTTTTATAACAGTATTAAGTTTTTGAAGTTCGACGTTTTCTGCATTTCCTACGGTCCTACAGGAATGCTCCCTTCGCTGTGAATTGAACGAACCGTCTCTAATATTGGTCCATATTCTGCCATTGCAACCCTTATGCTTACTTTCACATCGCCAGAATTGAATAGTACTATTTGTGTTAATTTTATCTTTAACATAGAGGTACCCATCACGAGCATATTTTTCATTGCTTCGTTTGGTTAAAATTATTTGAGTTTCTTCCATTGTATTATGAATTAAAAATTAATATATTGATTTCTAACACTACACTGGAGTACTTTTATTAAAATCTATACAGCGAAATCTATAAACTGGAGATAAAATGTCAATTATTGCAATCTTATAAACTTACTTAAGTTACTTACCTGAAACGCTTCCAATTACTTCTTCTTTGTCTAAACTGAAATGTTTTGATACCAAAACCCAACTCAACTGACTATTTTAGCGTAAAAACTCAACTGACTAAAGAACTCAACTCAAAATGCCATCTATGACTCCTCGAAAACCGTTACTAAAAGTGGAGAGCTAATTGAAATTTTGGAAAAGATACTTAAGGAAAACGGTAATATTTAATTGAAAAGGCTGAATTGTATTGAAATGGGGAAAACCAAGAAAAGATTAACACAATAAGCATTATTGAAAAGGAGGATATACATAAGAATTATATTGAAATGGGGAAAACCAAAGAAAGATTAATACAATAAGTATTATTGAAAAGGAGCAAATAACAAAAAAGGGATCTATTTAAGAGAGGTAGGGAGAAAACCAATTTTTATTAACTATGAGTTTTTAAATAAAAGTTCGAAAAGCCGTAGGCGTCGGTACTAAGGTTTTTGTGTACATTTAAATTTTAAATTTGGAAGAATAAATTAAAAGTATATTTTTCGTCGCCGAATCGACGTAGTCGAATTTACTGTCGTCGAATCAAAATCGCCGAAATGCCGGTGCCGAATTGGAATCGCCGAAATGGCGGTGCCGAATATCGGGTTGCCGAATTGCCTGTCGCCGAATCAGAATCGCCGAAATGACGGTGCCGAACTGGAATCGCCGAAATGACGGTGTCCGGTAAATTGCGATGATTCATATAAGTTCCTCGGTAGCGCAATTAGTTTAGGGTTCAATTGGTCACCCTTATAGAACATTGATAGTTTTTACCCGAATACTTCACCTTAATAAATATAAAAATTGAGATATGAACATCGGCTATTCCAAAAATATTAAAAAATATAAATATAAAAAATATTAATCGTACAAAGAAACTTTCTCAGGTATAAAACAGGAGTAATAATATAAATGTTACAAAGTAAGAACACAAAGGATACAAATTCTAGGAAACCCAAACGGAAGTAGTTGTAAAAAATTAACTGGAGTACACTCATCAGAACAGAAAATGCTAGAACAAACGACACAAAGAAAGCAGCTAAAAAAGTGAAAACAAATATCATATAAACTCACTAGGGTCAGTTGTATAAAAGTGGATAATCCTTGACCATAGATTAAATTCTAATTTAACCAATCAGCACAGTTAAAATTGTATTTTAAGTTTTTTCCAAATGTTTTTTGTATTATTCTGAACGATGGGAATTTTAATTAAAGCATAATATTTAGTAAAAAAAAAATATCCTAGTGGAGTTATGCCATGCTATGGTCATCATTGCAAAAACTTGGGAAAAACATTATTGGATAACGGGAAGCCCCTCAGTAGGAAATTTTATTCAAACTTACAATAGGCCAATATTAAAACAATATTAGATTTGATAAACTAAATTTTGCAATTTTATTCCTTAAAACTATACAAGATTTAAAAATTCAACCAAAAAAACTTTAACAAGCAATAAACCAAACAATAATAGAATCCTGACTTGAAAATTTGTTTTCTAAAACTAAAAGTCACAAATATAAATATTAAATATTAGGTAGGTACACATGAAAGGATATAATTCAATAATTCCACCTTATAATTTTATTTCTAACTTATGAAAGGATTGTAGTTTTTATTTAAACCAACAAGTTCCAAACTAACATCCCACAATTTCTTAGCATCATCCGTATTATTTGCCTTATCACTTGTCTTAGAAACTTTACATTCCTCATAATACAACCCGGTTTCTTTCCCGGCATTTTCATCCAAAGCACAATGAAGAGTCGTTTGTGCTCCTTGTTCCGGTGTTTTAATAAACGGTCTGGCTAAAGTGTTCATAGTCCATCTAAGACCACTAAAATATGTTTTATCCAAATGTCTTCCCAAATCTGTTGCAATCACTCCAGGATGCAGACTGTAAACCGTAACATGCTTAATTCCAGCTTCTAAAATTAAAATTTTAACTTGATAATCCCGTAAAGATAATATAAAAAAACCAAACCTTCTATCCTCCTAGCCAGTTCTTTCGTAAATAAAACATTTGCTAATTTACTTTGAGCGTACGCTCGCACTGCACTGTAAGTTTTTGTTTCATAATTTAAATCATGAAAATAAATTGTACCATCTGCAATTAATTCACATTTAATCATTTAATTTATCTGAAGTTTTGGATTTGGACATACTTCTATGAGCCATTGACGAAACATTCACAATACGCGAAGACGAGCTATTTACAACTTTTGGCAACAAAAGCAGCGTAAGTAAAAAATGTCCCAAGTGATTTGTTCCAAATTGCAGCTCAAATCCATCTTTGGTTTTACTGTACGGACACGCCATTATTCCAGCGTTATTAATCAACAAATCAATATGTTTCTCGGATAAAATAATATTTTGTGAAAAATTTCTGATTGATTCTAAACTGGACAAATCCAATTGATTGATTAAAATTTCACCCAAGTTGTTTTCATTTTTACACTTATTTTGAATATCTTCGGATGCTATCAGTGCTTTTTCTTCACTTCTACATGCCATAATCACACGAGCACCTAATATACATGAATACGTTTAGGTTCAAAATTTTATTTTGTTATAGAAAATATTTTACCTCGTTTGAAGAAATCTAACGCCGTTTCTTTTCCAATTCCAGTATTGGACCCAGTTATTATTGCGGTCTTTCCATCTAACCGAGCGGTTGACAAGCATCTTGAACTAAATGATCCCATAATAAAAATTTATTTTTAAATTTTTATGTTTTGTTGCTTACTTACACGTTTTGTTAGCAAAAATGTTATGCTGTTAGTGGGACGACTACAACTTCGAACGGTTACTTTCAATCTGATGTCGTTGACTCACTAATGTAATTTACCGTTAGTTGAATCCGTGGAAGTACATTATGTAGGTATAATTAAGATTAAAATAATATTTAATTATATATGTACGTAAGCATTGTGTTAAAGGTTTTGCGAAAAACAGGAAATATTTTAAAAGTTAAAAGGCTTACTTTAGCAGAAAATTTTTTAAAGTGGAATTCATTTATGTTGATTGATTATTATCGTATAAATAAACAGTAATGAATATTTGATGTTGTCTTTCGTATATTTAATAATACAAACTATAATGGGCGTTAATAAAAATTTTTCCAGGAAGGGAGTAATCTAAAATAATCCATTTTTAAATATACACTGCAATGAAAAGAAGATGAAATCAACAAAATATTAACATAATTTAAAATTTTTTTTAAGTCAAACTCATTTCTTGTTGATGTTATGTAGAAGCTTCGATTATTCATATTAAAATTATTTTTTAATTTTTAGTGCACATTTGAATTTTAAATAAAAGGTTTTTTTTAATGTCTAATTTTCTTTTACACAATAATTATTTTTGCCTGTGGTTGGCAATTCTATTGTAACTTACACATTTTTTTTAAAAACGTTTGTTCTTGCGTATATAAAATTACACAGACGCTTTTTGACAAGCGGTAAGTTAATTTTTTAAACTATAATACTTCGTGTAATGTACAAACAGAAAAAGAACACATGAACATGAATTAGAAAAATGGGTTAAAATCGATAGGAAAGCGAAATCCGAAATAATTCTATCGATTTGTCCATTGGAGTTGAAACAAGTCAGAGGTTGCGAAACATCAAACGAACCAGAGTTGAGAGAATTTTCTCTATTTTGCAAGTAATTTGTTTTAGAGTTTAGAAGAGATTTTAAATTGCAACGAAGGCGAAGAATTGAGAAAAACATACCAGCTGAAGGGTATCGTTAAACGCAGGATACTCTGTAAATTAATTATCGATACAGAGCTAAAAGGGAATTCTGATGGAAGGTATTTAGTGAAATTCTAAAAACTTTCAGAAAAGTTTTAATTATTGTTCTCCTTTTAAGAATCGATGGTATCCGGTTTGAAGGTTTAGCTGCTCAAATCACCCAAATTTTTCCCACAGAAAGTCAAAATACCTACTGCATTAAGGGCCACAAAGATATTAATGGAAAAAGCATTGGAAATCATGGTATTTTATGGGACAAATACGTCAACACTGGACGAAAATACCGAGAATTAGGTATTATTTCTTCGTCGAAGAAACGAAAACTTTATTCGAGTGGCAACGATATTGATGGTATACGAAGTTCATAATTTTGTTGTGTATGTTGAAAATATTTTTACTTTCTTTAAAGCTCTTCCCATAGAAGAAAGTACATTGCAACTTCCAACAGAAATATTTTTGGTACGTATTTAATATTTATATATTATGTACTATATAGATATAAATTGCAAATAATTGTTTTATATTCCTATTATTATCACTTTTACAGTTAGAAAATGATTTTATATCTATACATTTAAATTCCTCAAATAAATTATATCATCAGACATGGTCAACAGTCAGCAAAGCTGTTTTAAAAATTGGCCAAAGGAAAACCTGTCCAATAATAAAAAATATTTAAAAAAATGTATATATTGAAACGGCTGTTGATAATAAGTTTTTAAATCTTATATTATCATTTATATCTAAAATGTGTTTCACAAATTTTAGGAACAAAGGACTTACTCGCATTTTTAATACTTTTCCTGATTTTTCCAAATCTTTGCCGAGAACCACGAGGAAAAAAGAATGTAATAAATTATTCAAAAATTGAAATTAGAGATTCACTTATATTACATGTAAATGTAAGTTTATTGAAGTTCTTCCGAATATTTTCAAAAATTTCTAGTCCAAAGTGGAATTACATGGCATTTTAGAAGCGAGAGAAGAAAAATTCGCCCGATTAAAAATTACGGAGCAGCCACTAGTTCTTGTTGTAGGGCCAATCGAAGAGCCACTCAGGTTTGGTGTAAAAATTAATAGGTACATTTTTAATGTTGAAACAATTGAGGAGTATAAAATCAAAGGTGGCTATATCCATTTTTGGCGAAATTAAGATAGATACGTCATTTTGTTAAGAATTTAGTTCTTTATGAGACCCACTAATCAATTCTTAAAAAATTAGTCAAATTTTATACTTAAAGTTGGCCCTTAATTTCAATGTCGCTATAATTATCCATAATAACACTATATTTTAGTCAGTTTGATTTATTTTTGCAATTTTAGTGACTGATTGTGCTTATTACTGTTCCAGCAATTATTATAGTTATTAAAAAAATTTAATTTTTAACTAATATTTTTGTTTTATTTTTTGGTTTTTTATCTTTTTTTTTTGTTTTATTTCAAATAAAATTTCTTCCTAAAGCCTTTTAAAAGCAAATTAATATTTAAAAAAATACCAATTTATCCATTCTTCAAAATAAAGGTTACTTTTATGAATTTTGACAAAATTTCCAATATTTGTAAATATTTCGGAAACGGTAGAATTATTTTAAAAAATGATTATAGAATCTTATTTTGTTAGTTATTATATAACACAAAATTCATATATGAGCGACTAGTATCCTTACAATTAGTTTAAAACAGTTTTTCATCTATACTGAAAAATCGCAAAAATGGATATAGCCACTTTTGATTTTATACCCCTCAATTGTAAAGTGTGTGGATTTGTGCTTCAAAACATTTTTTTTCATTAAATGATAAATATCCCCGGGAATGTGAGCAAAGTGTACATGTACTTACAAAAACATATTTATTGCATAGACGCTAATCAAGATACAAATTTTGGATCCGTTAGTGCAGTTAAGTCAGACATTGATGATGTTTTACATAATTTAAATTTACATACATAGCCATAATAATTATAAATCATGATTTGCAAACAATGTAGGCGGTTATATAATTCACTGCAAGCTTTCACAGTCCACTACGACATTTTTTATAAAAATTACCGATCAATATTATGTGGTAGCAACTCTTGCTATCGTGAGTTCTCTTCAGCAAAATGTTATAGAAAACGCATTATAAAAATGTTCATGGCACAGATGTTGCTAACGAAATTGAATTCCAAAAATTTTCTAAGTGTACAAAATACATAGTTTTGCATGCAAGTAAAAATAATCAAAATAATAGCTTAATAAATGTTACTGAAGATGCAGGAGAGGTTAATTTTCACATTAATTGGGAGCGTAGATTTTCAAGTTTGATTTTGAAAAATGTATCGCATTTGTGGCGTACATACATCTCACACCCCTTACAAGCAGCCCTTTGTAAATTTTAAAAATAATTTATTTTAATTTTTGTTAGGTAGGTAGAGACGCTGGACAGTTGGATGTCCTGAATAGACCCCTCATAACCACCACGTTATTTTTGTAAGAATAATTAATTAAGAAATAAATAGAAAATAATTAACGAATTTGTAGTTTCATAAAGTGGTGAGTCCGATATAAAATGCCAATCAACGACGAAAAAAAGAAGATCGACCAAACAATGCAAAATGTACCAATGCAAACAAACGCGGTAAGCATAAAACAAATTCCATTTTGGATTCAGGAACCTGAAATGTGGTTTTTACAAATTGAAGCGCAATTTGCATTAGCTGGAATATCGCAAGATACAACCAAATATTATATTATTATGTGTTAGCTAATTTTAATGAAAAAGCGATGTTGGAAATGAAAGACGTGTTGTTAAAACCCTCTTCACAGGACAAATATGAATATTTAAAAAATGAAACTGTAAAGAGATTCGCTGTTTTGCAAGAAAAGAAATTGATCGCTTTACTAGAAGACGAACAGATTGGAGATAGAACTCCCTCTCAATTTTTAAGACATCTTTAATGTCAAGCAGCAACGGATGAATTGGTCAAAACTGTTTAGACTCGACGTCTTCCTAATCATTTGCATGCGCTAGTGGCAGCCCAAATCGACATACTAGTAGAAAGAATAGCGGAAATCGCACACAGGGTGGAGGACGCATTGCCTCAAAAAAACATTGCGGGTATCAATAGCACACAGGATTTTTCTACTAGTAGGAACAATTTGCAAACTCAGCTAACCAAGTTGAGCGAAAATATGGTAAAAGTAACAGAAGAATTGGCAGAATTAAACAGAATCGTTTCCAGAAAAATATTCGACCTCAAAGAGAAGAGTGGAGAAGTTATGAACGACAATGTAGCAATAGTCGTGATAGAGCAACTGAAAATTCAACATGTTGGTACCACCAGCAATTTGGAAAAAACTCTACAAAGTGTAGACCCCCATGCAATTGGAATTCAAAAAACGGAAATTGTGGCCAGTAGAAGAGACGCCTGGCAACAGAACCACTTCAAGCCGTTTCTACGTTCAGGATCGTACAAGTAAAATAAAGTTCTTGATAGATAAGGGCGCGGATGTATGTGTAATGCCAAAACGATTAGCAAAAGGATATAGCAAGATCAGTGAAACCAAATTGTACGCCGAGAATGATTCGGTAATAAACACGTATGGCTTCATAACAATGATACTAAATTTGTATCAAGCAAAAATCCCTTTCATACGTTATTAAAAAAATTTCCTTTATTAACAAATCCGGCTGCACCTCAAAAACAAATCCAACATGGAACCTTGCACCATATTGAGACAACGCCTGGACCACCAATAACCTGTCGTCTTAGAAGATTGGCCCCAGAACGAATGATGACAGCAAAAAAAGAATTCGAGACGATGTTGCAATTGCAGAAAAAAACTGCAATTGCAACTCCATTCGGATTGTTCGAGTTTTTATTTATGTGTTTTGGGTTAAGAAATGCCGCACAAACCTTTCAAAGATTCATCGATGAAGTAACGCGTGGGTTGGATTTCGTTTACATATATGTGGATGATATTTTAATCGCATCAGAATTGGAAAAAGAGCATACAAAGCATTTAAACATCTTATTCGAACGCTTGGATAAATTTGGAATCAAAATAAACATTGATAAATGTATTTTTGGAAAAAGCGAGGTAAGTTTTTTAGGATATACAGTAAACACACACGGTAGCAAACCGCCAGATGAACGAATTGAGGTGATAAAAAATGCCCAACGCCCGATCACAATTAAACAATTGAGAAGGTTTTTTGGGATGATAAATTTTTACAGGAGATTTATTCCCAAGATAGCAGAAATCCAGGCGCCTTTAAACAAGCTTTTAACAAGAAGCAAGAAAGATAACCGAAAGATTGAGTGGAATTCGGAAGCTGAAGGAGTAAAGAAATTTAGACACTCTTTAGAAGGAAAAGAATTCACAATTTTTACGGATCATTAACCGTTAGTATTTGCTTTTAAGAAGAAATCAGACCATAGTTCGCTACGTCAATATAGATATCTAGATTTCATTGGACAATTTTCAACAGATATTCGACATATTGACGGTATTGAGAACATTCATGCAGATACGTTATCGAGATTACAAATTGAAGAGTTAACGCCAGACCAAATCGTGATAGATTACAAAAAATTAGCCATCAATCAAGAAAACGATAATGAATTAAATATATTTCATAAAAGAAACATTCCTTGCAGCTTAAAAAAATATTCTTTTCAGAACCAGAAACTGATCTAGTATGCGATACGAGCACCAATAATGTTCGACCATGAGTTCCAAAGAATTTAAGATTTGCGATATTTAAAAAATGCACGGGTTGGCGCATTTCGTAAGAAGAGCAACAGCTAAACTAATCACAAAGCGTTTCGTTTGGCCTGCAATCAATAAAGATGTAAAAAACTGGTGTAGAGAATGCATTCCATACCAAAAAACCAAAGTCCAGAGACATACCGTAGCCGCTTGGGAAATTCGTCCCTCCCACAAAACGCTTTGAACACACATTCATCTCGATTTAGTTGGCTCACTTCCTTATTCAAAAGGTTTTACATACTGTATAACGATGATTGATATATTTACTAGATGGATTGATGAAGTTGTTCCAATACAGAACATTTCAGCAGAAGAAGTAGCCCAGACTTTTGTAACATCGTGGATATCAAGATTTGGAGTACCATCGCAAACAACAACCAAACAGGGACGGCAATTCACGTCAAACATATTTAAAAATTTGTCGAAACTTTTAGGAGCAAAACATATTCAATCAACTGCATACCATCCAATGGCGAATAGAATGATTGAAAAGCGCAAATAAATGTCATGCCTTAGAGAACAATGAAACTTGGGTAGAAGCATTACCGATAGTACTACTCTTAGTATAATATATTACGGCTTTACAAAAACGGATTATTGTGTAGGAAAACCGTTAACGAAATTATCAATAATGTTCACAATTTATATGAACCAGTACTGAGCATGTTACAAGATTTATTTAATACAATCGCCCAAAATTCTTCTGAAGAGCCAAATTTAATTAATAACATAATAATAGATATCAAAACTTGTAAGAAAAAATGTTCGAGTGAACATAAATGTTTAAATTTTTTTAAATGTAACAATTTGTACATTGAAGCTCACAATGTCCTTATAGGATCTAAACTGTGCAAAAAGAAAGTTAATGAAGAGAACATATTGCGTAATTTTATACAAGGAGATTTTCGGAGAGATAAATTAAGATCAAAAAGATTCTGTGGTCATTCCAATTTTTAATAATATTTTGATGAATTTGAAACGGGTAACTCTCTAGGTTCACATGCTGGTATTAATAAATTGGGGGGTATTTATTATAATATCCCATGCTTGTCTCCAGAGTTTCAATCGTTATCAAATATTTTTATTACCTTGCTCTTCAAAAGTTCAGATTTAAAAGAATTTAGAAAGAAACGAATGCTCAAATGTTTATTTGATGAAATAAATTTTTTAAATTCTACTGGTATAATTATTAAAAGATAACGAATTAATTTTGATTTGGATCTTGTTTTGAGTGATAATGTGGGACAAAATATGATGTTAGGGTTGACGGAGTCATTCAATTCTGACTATTGTTGTAGGTTTTGCCGAGTTCCTAAGCAATTGCGACACAAGCAATGTAAAGAATATATTCAAGATCTTAGAAGTATAAATAATATAATAAAGACTGTGAGATCAACAATTACCGTAATATGACAGCTACCTGGACAGTCATATGCATGATATTTTAGAAGGAATATGCATTTCAGATTTTGTATTCATTATTCGGGACTATATCGAAAAGAAAATATTTTCTTTAAATGTGTTAAGCAATCGTTTAATAAGTTTTAATTTTGGATTTGAAAGAAATATACTACCTATTACCAAAGAACAAAGAATATCTAAAAAGCAACAAAATCCGAATGTTTTCTGCTGAAATTTTATGTTTCTCCAGGTACTTTGGAGTTTTAATTGGTGACTTAATTCCAAAAAATTAGTGTGTTTGGGAATTATACACTTCATTGAGACATTTATTGGATTATGTTACTGCTAAACAGTTACCAAAAAACTGTTATACTATAATTGAATATCTAACCGAAAAACATAATCAGTTATATTTAGATTTAACTAAATTGAATTTAAAATTTAAGAATCACGTACTTTTAAACTATAGCCGCTCGTTTAAAAATTCTGGGCTATTTCCCATGTACTCCTGTATGAGATTTGAAGCAAAACATGGAAAATTTAAAAAAATAGCCAACTGCGTTGCTAGTAGAGTAAACATTCCGGAATCATTAATAAAACGATATCAAATGACTTTTGCTTTCACGATCAAAAATTAAATTGGTGCTTAGATAGCGGAGCTACGTCACATATTATTTGTAAGACCGCAAAGAGTTTTAAAAAAATCAACAAATCGAAGAACGGCTAATTGAATCTAGCGAATAGTTCGTTAACCAAAATTCTTGGAAGAGGAAACGTTGGACTTACTGTGAACGTGTTAGGCAAATTAAAGAATATAACCTTAAACGACGCTTTACGTGTACCAGATGTACGCACAAACCTAATGTCTGTCAACAAGATAACGAATAAAGGGTTTGAAGTGGAGGATTAGGTCAAAATGGTAGCATCGTATTAATCGCCAAAAGTATTGGAGATTTGTATTACACTCAAGTTCAAAATTTAATAGAAAACATTGCAAATAATGTAGAAAATCAGAAACTATCAAAAGATTCACCGGTAATGTCGTGGCATCGTCGGCTGGGACATTTAAATTTTAAAGATCTTATAGAAGGCAACAAGAAAGATACAATCAAAGAGATGAAAAATAATCGCAAACATAAAAAAAGAATTCTCGGATAAGTTTGAAATCAAGGACATGGGAAAAACCAGTTATTGTCTTAGGAATTGAATTCTCTCAAAACGAGGCTACATTTTCAAATTACTGAATCCTTTTGGAATGATAGAATCAAATCCAGTAAGTACGTCATTGGATCCAAATGTGAAGATGTACAAGCCAACAGAACCAATAAAGATTGAAGAGGAAAAGTTACTTTATCGTGAACTAATTGGTGCTCTAACATATTTGGCTGTAGCTACTAGACCCGACATAAGTTATGTGATAAGTTGCTTAAGTCAATTTAACAATTGTTATGGTGAAGCTTACTGGATCGCTGCAAAACGCGCATGTTACGATACCTGAAAAGCACGTTGAATTAGGTGTCGTGTATAAACCGGACAGCCATGGACTTAGAAGCTACGTAGACACCGATTTTGATAATTGTACAATCGACAGGCGTTCTTGTAGCCGATATGCCTTTATCATGTCCGGTGGTCCGTTTTCATGGGAATGAAAAAAGCAAAGAACTGTTGCACTTTCGTCGACGAAAGCCAAATATATGGCAATGACCGAAGTTACAAAGGAATCCATATATTTACGCGAATTTATGATGGAACTTGGATGAGAGGACGCAAACGACGTTAAGATTTCAACAGATAGTACGAGTGCACTGAAACTGACAGAAAACCCAACATTCCATGCCCGTATCAAACACATCGATATAAGATATCATTTGATATCTTTTTTTATAGTTTTAGAGTTTAGTTATAATTTAATTGATATTTTTTACATTTTTGGTGTCCCATTGATTCTCCAGTCAGATAACGGACGAGAATTTGTTAATTGTATTATAGAAGAATTGACAGTCATGTGGCGCCAATTAAAAATTGTCCATGGCAAACGGCGTCATTCTCAGAGTAAGGAGGGTGTAGAAAGAAGAAAATAATAAGAACTTGGATGATAGATAGCCATTCCACTCAATGGAGTGAAGATTTGCGTTTCTGTCAGTATCAAAAAAATAATAGTCTCTATTCTGGAATCAAACAATCGCCATATAAAGCATTATTTGGGAGGAAAGCGAAATTAGGACTAGCATCGAGTAGTTTCCAGTTCCAGCTTCTGTAATTGAATGGTTGAATTTAGAAAAGGATGTAGAACTAATTATTATTGATTCAGTGACAACTTTTGGGGAACAACTAGATCAAATTAAGGAGAGAGAAGTCCTAACTATTGTAGAAATGTCACTATGTAAAGAAACAGAAAAATCAGACTAAATTGAGGGAGTCTAAACTATTGCAGAAACAACACTAAATGTAGATGAAGATTTTATAAACAAAAAAGAAATTTCACTAATAAATAAAGTGCATCTAAACATCTAAAGCATCAACAAGTAGCCGTCAGTAGACTAGAGAAGTAAGCAAAACGCATGAAGTTACAGAGTGATTCTAAATATCCATCCAATAAATAAATTATGCTTGTACAAGGAAATTACATTTACTTTAAATAAAGTGAAAATGTTTATATATCTTGTCTTGTTATTTAAATATTTATTCTTCTGCTACTCTGTCGAGCTTTGTACAATATTAAGTTGTACCTAGTTTACAGAAAGGTTGAAACAAACAACAACAACAAGTAAATCTCGTAATACCAAGTCCGGTAAATCGCAGTTCGTACAAAGTAACTTGTACACTTCGCGCTCTGTACAAAAATCACTGTACAGACCTCAAACTGTACAATTTCCGGCTTAGTACGTAACATATACCATGGGTTTCCAACCGGTGGTACGCGTACCACTGTTGGTACGCGGGAACGTTTCAGGTGGTACGCGTAAGTGATGTGTGCAAAAGTGAAGATAAGTTCCATTACTCCTAATGTTGATATTTTAAATTTTAATCTTTAAAAAATCGTTAAAAACTCGCTATTCTAGCTCCAGTTTTTAAAAATTTTCCCCAGGTGGTACGCAGGTGCAAAAAGGTTGGGAACCCCTGAATATACTATAAATGTTCAACTGTATGTGTGTAGATATATTAGTTTGTTGTGTTACTTTCATATTTTTTAATATTATTTTAATAAAATAAATTATTTTAATAATAAATAATAAAAAAAAAATTAAAAACAAAAAATATCATTGTGAGAAGCAAAGGTGGTCATAACAATAATCCAACAGCAAGGCTATTTGAAAGCATGTATAAACGTTTATTAATGCATGCAGAAATAAAGGGAGCTGATACAGCAAATGCAGTAGTACTAGATTGTACATCTATCTTGCATTGCAGTACCAATTCCCTTACGAATAACAACGAAAGAGAAGATCTACATGAGTCGAATGACTATGTTAAAATATCACATGAAATATTGGATCGATTATGTTCAATCTCAACTATGGCATTTAACCACATACGTAGACGATGTAGTATCATATACAGCAGGCTTTGTAGTTAAATGTGTTAAAAAAGTCATTTCCTGTGAAATTTGTCGAATGCCTCTAAATTTGTTGTCGATATTTGTAAAGAAAGTGAAAGATGTTTGCGGTACGGCAAAGCAGAAGACAATTTGTTTAGAAGAAATATGGATAACTATTTAATTTGCACTGCTTTAAGAAATATAGATAATAATGTATTTAACTGTTTTGGGGATCACGTATTTGATGACGATAATTTAAATAACCATTCAATACAGTTACCGAAGTTACTTTTAAAACATTATTTCAAAATTAGAATTCACTATGAAACATCGAAGAAATGCAATAGCAGTAAAATCACGATACACAGTAAAATACGGTGTAGATTAAGGTGGCGATTCAGCCTATGTTAATACAATGTTAATCGTAGCGTTTTTAGTGTCAAATATCTGTATCTATTTTATACATAGATTTTTTCTATATGTTTCGAGAAAAAATCTAAATTCTAAGATATACAAATCGTAAAATCGACTTTCAACTTTATTTTAAAATTTAATTACATATTAACGTAATCACAATAATAGACAATTATTGTCTCCCAAATTGTTGACAGTTGGTTTTTTGTTCTTACTTTTCCAACCACATAACACAATTAACGACGCCACATGACATACGAAAACTGAAGTACTTCTATGACTGACAAAAAAGAATTTCCGAAAAACCTCTGCATAGGTTCCACGTTTAGTAATTGGGGGATACGCGCCAACAGGAGCCCTTTATGGAAACTATATTTGTAATATTGCTCCAAACGGCGCTGTGCATCGAATATACTAATAATCTGTTTTATTTAAAATCAATAAAGAATCGTTAAATCGGAAATCGTTAATTTTATTGTGAATATTATTATCAACCGATTTTAATTTTAATGATGGGTAAACCCAGAAGTGGAAAAAATACGGTAAGTAAAATTGGTAGAAAGCGAAATGGACGTTCAATGGTACGTAGAATTGCACATATGCAAGTTCAATAAAGAGAAAGATTGAGCAAGAAATATTGGAAAATAAATTGGAAGAAACGCTTGTGGAATCGGATATAACAATATCTTCACAAAACGAGCCGTTGATTGAATCATCAGTAGAAAATGATCAACTATACAACCGTTGATTGAGAAATATATAAAGATATGCAACCTTATGAACAAAAACGTGCCAAAAAAATGTGTCCACATGTAGATGGCGTTAGTGTATATCTTGGGTCGAGATTATTTCGAGATTGTGCCGTTGCTTTTATTCAATAGTAATCTGCTTTACCCACTAACATTTTACTTCAAATATTTACTGCGTTGCCAAATACTCAAAAACGTTTTAGTGCGTTTTTTGAAACTATTTTTACATGCGCAAAATATATAAAGTCGAAATATTTACGGTGTATATTTAAGCTTTAGTATAGGTATAATGCGATAGTATAATGTAAGGTACGCGTGTCACCAAGGGATGTTTCATTTATTAATTCAGACAATTTTTTAATAAAATATGAACATTTAATATTTTATATGAATTTAAGTATAAGAAAAAAATTACTAATTACCAATTAAGTACTTCCAGAGACTTAAGAGGGGCATTTTTTTCAGGGCCCTTTTAATTTAATCAACAGATGGCGTCTACTTAAATATTTTTATAAAATAATATGAACATATTAAATATGCTATTAATTTATTAATTATGCTAAAAATGTATAGGAACCTTAAAAATGTATCAGAAAATCTGGAATTAAAACGTTTGGATTCTAGTACCGAAAGAAAAAAAAATCGTAAACTTAAAATATTATCCTCCGCTTAAAGGTAATATTTCCCATTTTTTGTCAAATTATTATTATTTAAAATAAATCTAATTTTTATATTACGGTTTTTCTTATGATTTATATTTTTATATAAAATAAATATTTTTTTATTTGTGTCTTTGTTTTTATTATCTATAACGTGCACGCATGTATATTAAAATTAAAATGATTAAAAGATAAAAAGCAGCTAAAAGATGAAATATACTAGTAATAAAATCGTTGATTGAAAAAATATTTCTTTATTTATTCAATCAACTAAAATGACCTTTTCTACATTTCAATTGAAAATATATAAATGAGACTGAGTGACTGAGAGCTTTACAACTTAGTACAAAGAAATGCAGATTCAGGTGAACAAATTTTGTTATGACTAAGCGTCGACCAAAGAAGGGAACACAAAGGGTATTAAAATTTGGCAAACGTTGGATAATTTACGGACGATTATATACATTTGAAGTATTTAAGAAAATGAATGGTTACTATTTTTACCGCAAAATTTTTAAGGGGCGGTATGCGACAAGCCGTAATTTAGTTGTAAAATTAAGAAAGGGGTAGATAGCAGCGACCACAAATTTTAACACAGGCATTACGTATCTTTATATTTCTCAATCAACGATACAACTTCATGCCGTTGGAAGAATTTGAAGGGTGAGTGTACCTCACGTGTAGCAACAGTTATTAACCTTAATTTAATTTTAGAATAAATAAAGAAGAACTTGAAATTGAGCTTGAGCCCTATGTATTAAAAATTGACGGATATCGTATAGTAGAAATAGACTATTTCCTTAAAAAAACAGTCCAGTTACAAAGTTCTTATTCGCAAAAATGTACGTCAGGTCCTCTTGAATACATTCGCGAGAAAAGAAATGGTCTCGTTGGTGTTTTCACCTAGAGAAGTTTCTTTTGAGACAGAAAAATCTCGAGAAAAATCTGTACTCGACATATCAGCAGTATGGGGAACATTATAGCTACTGATAGTACTCATTCGCACTTATCAGATTTGCTAAGTGATATAGATATACCTGCCTTGCCAGCATCAAAGTTCTACAAAATACAAAGATCTTATTAGTAGGTAATAATATTTGTATGCAAAAATTTAATTAACAATATTTTACAGCTATAGAAAGAGTCATTATGGGAAATCATGAAAGAGGCTGAAACAAAAAGAAAGTAGGTTGGCAGTAGAAAAAGGTGATATTGGCTTGAATGGTATACCATTTATAACAGTATTACTTGATGGAGGATGGTCAAAAAGAAGCTATGGGCATAGTTACAATGCAGCATCTAGAGTGGTAATTATACAACATTAGGTACTTACAGACTTTTAATTTAAAAGAAGGGTTTCAGGCCGTTATAATTGGTAAACAGACTGGCAAATTGCTCTTTTTGGGAGTCAGAAATAAGTTCTGTTCTATATGCGCTAAATCAGAGATTAAAGGCAATGACACTCCTGCACACACGTGTTTTAAAAATTGGAATGGTGCATCATCTTCAATGAAACCTGACGTTATTGTGGAAGAATTTAATAATAGTATCCAAATGCACGATTTACGGTATACAACGTTTATAGCAGACGGTGATTCTACTGTATATACTAAAATTAGAGAGAAAGTTACGTATGGCATGGAAGTATGATTTATTTTATTATTAAAATACTGTCTAAAAATCAAATACATTTTAGGTCATTAAGATAGAGTGCACAAATCATGCTGTGAAAAATTTCAGCAAACATTTGCATAATATCAAGAAGGATACTAACGCTGTATTAACGAGGAAGCTTCTCACCAAAGCAAAAATCGATGATTTGGTGAGAATTACACAGAAAGCCATATACGCTAATGCACATAGTAACATTGAAACTCTAAAGACAGACATATCTAATTCTGTTGACCCCACTTTTGGCAATCATACCAAATGTTCGAAATATTTATGTAACACAGTTGGCAATGTGAGTAACGATATTACCAAGGAGTTAAAAAGCAGCAGAGGACATCATCATATTCATGCAGCGTTGAACCTCCTATTAGCGAAGTCTCATTTATTAATAGATAATGAAACCAACAATCGTGCGGAGCTCCTCATGAACATACTTGCAAAATTTAACATGGAGAAAAGATTAAACTTAATCCAAAGAGATGGTTTCTAGATGAGGTCATATTTAACCGGACTTCGTTATAATGAAGGACAAATATGGCACTCTAAGCCATGGAGGAAATGTTTTGGGGTAAGTCCAGGAAGAAATTTCAAAAAATATATCGATATTCAGCATGAAAAAAAAACAGAAAAGAAGAGAGACGGACAGAAAACGCTCAAAAGTAGTAAAAAAATTAAACTTTTCATCTGCAGAAAAATCTAAGGATTGTGGTCCAGATATTGCTGGTCCAGACCAATTGAAAGGCGCAGTTAGAAATTTAATGGAAATGCTATAGGTTCTCATCAATTTAAATTATATCCATTGCTTTAATTTTAACAATTGCAGATCCTACCCGATGAACAACATGTGATTGCCGACAAAACTCTCAGATAATTTAGAAATCCGTTATATCTATCGTTTAGAAAGAATAAGTTAACGGCATCACACTTTGGCAGCGTTATTAAAAGAAGGCAGTCTACACCATGTGCTGTATTAGTAAAAACTATTTTAACACAATCTTTGTTTTGTACCCGTGCAACAGAATATGGTAAAAGAAATGAAATAGTCGCCATTCAGAAATTTTCAGAAAATACAGGAATGGTAGTAAAATCTTGCGGAATTTTTATTGACACACACAATGGATTTTTGGGCGCCTCTCCTGGTGGTAAAATTACAGTTTTGATTTTAAATATTGTAAAATTACAATATGGTAGTTAAGGGTGGATAGCCCCCCTTGAAAAAATGATACATTATAAATATAACGTAAATACTAAAATTACTGAAAAAAAAGTATAATTTTGGTATTTTTCTTTTATGAAATAGCCCCCCCTCCTTGAAAAAGTTGCTGGATACGCTCCTGATGGTAGTGTCTATTAGTAGCTATGTAGTCCACAAAATACCTTTTTTTTAGGTCTAGTAGGTAGTGAATATCTTATTGAAGTGAAATGCTTCCATAAAGTTGTCAAATCTGGTTTATCTTTAGTAGAGGCAGTTCAAAAACATATGGTTGCTTGTTTATTCATTAATAAAAAGGACACGTATAGTTGAAAAGAACACGCGAATACTATTATTAGGTAATACAGCACCATTTTTCTTAAATTGTTCTGTAAAGTTTTAAATCTGTAAATATTTTAGATTCAGGGCCAATTAGCAATAACAAAGCGTACTAGGTGCTTTTTTCTTACATATTTTGGCGATAATAATGAACTCTTCACGGAAACAATAAACGGAGATGAAGGACTTTCGATGGATGTTATTTCGCTGAATAGATGTGAACCTAATCTATCGCCTTAAAATTATTTTTGAATTATTTTCTAGTGGACTAGAGATCAACACAAAAAAGTTCTCAATCTATGCCGAAGAAACTGCACAGCTCTATGTTGAACTATACGGATGGCATCCTATGACCCCAACCCTTCATAAAATCCTCATCCATGGACCGAAGTCATAGAAAAAGCTTTGTTGCCAATTGGGAAACTATCGGAAGAGGCAGCTGAAGCTAGAAACAGGTATATCCGTCTATATCGACAGAATTTCGCTAGAAAATTCTCTCGTACTGCCTGTAATGTGGACATATTAAGCAGGTTACTGATCAATTTTGATCCTCTGATAACAGGAATGAGACCGCCAAGAGTTGCAGAACCTCAAAACCATTTTCAAAAGAGACCATATCCATGTTCCAATACCCTTTGAATCTTGATGAAAACCCAGTCCATGATTTCATCAGCTCTGATAAAGAATGAATTTATGCATATTTCTGATCAATACATTTATTTTTCTTGTTACAACTTTTAAATACGTATTTGGTTTTATTTAATAAATTAAATCGATAATGGAACGACTTAAGGTACATATATAATATTATATCATTAAAAAGGTCCTCGAATCTACAATCTGCGGAATGCGAACTTTCCACCTGGTTTTTAGCTGACTATAATAATGCTCAAGTATAGTTTAAAATTCATTTTTAGCCAGTTTTAAAATGAATAGACCCAGAACATAATTTTGTGCCCCCAGATTGGACAAATTACTGTATGTGCGCTGGGCGCATGATTTTATGCAAAAAAGTAAAGTTTTTGGAGGAAGACATCATTAAGTTATACGAACTTTGTTTGCAAACCAGTGCTTTATATACAAATTATCACGAAATACAAGGTGTATTGGATGTCGATCATCGATCGAGAAATATATGCCCGTGGTTGGCATATTCTCCCGATGGATTAATAATAGAAAACCTTCAGCATTTGCTGAAGAAATAAAATACATATATGAATGTAAGTTCTTTTACCTATTTAATTATGAAAAAATAACTTACAACAGCTTTTTAGGTGTAGGAAAGAATATCCACGATGGTTTACCAGGGGTTTAGTATATTGTTAAAGAAAATAATAGGTGGACATTAAAAAGATATAAACATTATGGACAGATCCAAATGGGAATGGCCTTTTTAAATTTAAGCAAAGCACATTTTGTATTGTATGGATCATTCGACAAAGATGGCAAGCCGTCGAGTCAGGCTGATAGTCAAATACTATCGAAAACTTCATTAACAGAAATGTTATCATGCAGCTACGAACTACACACTTTGGGTACGAAGAACGATTTGAATAATTGAAATTTGGTTTTTCTGCAGATGAAGAATCGACACAGGATAGGAATTTGTTAGATGCAATAAAGCATCATATCGATGTAAGATTTGAAGTATAGTGGAAAAAAATATTTTCGAATTGAAAAAAAATGTAAAAGTTAATGTAAATTTATCGCCAGTTGGTTCCATGGAAACGATTTTTTCCGCGCGGAAAAACATTTCAATGGATCTTCCAATTCGTGAAATAGAAGATTTTAAAGAATTTGACGATATGCTGAGCAAGGTGACAGCATTAAAGATGCTTTGGTAAATACTTTTATGAAAATTATAAAATGCTCATTGGAACTAATACAGGGCCTTATTCACGAAGTCGTTCGTTATTGTCAAGAATTGTTAAGTTTTGTTTATGTATTATATCATTACCATATTAATTCTATTTAATTTGTCAAGTGAAATATGGGTAACGTGACCAGACGTCCCGTTTTGAACGGGACCGTCCCTTTTTTTGATTACCTGTCCCGGTGTCCCGACAATGAACTCCGGGACGCAATATTGTCCCGTTTTCGGAAACCGCGTGTTATGTTGCTACCATAACAATGCAATGTTATGATAAATAATATAGATAAATAACTAAACATTTTGGATATCTTTTTTTAATTTGTAATAAAAGCTAACTTTTTCTAAATAAATAACTTAAAAAAAGTGTTTTTTCTGTCAATTTACTGATGAGTGGGAAATGAGGGACGGGTGTCCCGTTTTGAGTCAAAAAATAAATGGTCACGTTAAATATGGGCCAAATGATATCCGCTGTAATTGCAAAAAATTGCAAGTGGGTAGTTCGTAGCTGCAGGATAACATATCTGTTAATGAAGTTCTAGATAGTATTTAACTCACTCGAGCTTGACTCGACGGCTTGGCATCTTTGTCAAATGATCCACCCACACAATACAAAATGTGTTTTGCTTAAATTTAAAAGGGCCATTCCCATTTGGATCTGCCCATAATGTTTACATCTTTTTAATGACCAAGTATTATTTTCTTTAACAATATACTAAACCCCTGGTATGGATATACATTGTATTGTATGGATCATTCGAAATTCTGATGATTTCTCAACTCATTCAGTGTCATATCAGATTCATAAAAAATTTAAATATCCTTGTCCGCGGCTGCTTATTTGATTACTATTATTCACAGCTGACCAAACGCACTTGGTCGTTCCCCTATCCGCAACCCGGGGACGCGCCACGCTGCTGGTTAGGCACCAGGGAAGAAGAAAGCGAACAATCTGCAATTGCAAGCTTACACCCTGGAACGTGGAAAAATGGTGAACGCTTCACGAATATGCGTGTCATCCTTGCGCAGGGACCATGCTAATCTTCTCTGTATCGTTCCAATTTTAGTAGATGTACCGCCGAAGCGAGTACGATTACCTTTTGCTAGCGACTCCACTTATATAGAGAAATTTTTCAGTTGGTAATTCTTCATAAACAAATTTTTAATCTGAGATTAAATTTTCGACTTTGTGTTTTTGAAATTACAAAAATAAAATTTAATTTAATTTGCTACAAAATTAAATATTTAAAATAAATATATTTTTTAGCGTAAAGGTACAAACATACCAAAGATAAACATGAGCAATTTTATTCTGAGGCTTTGCTGCAAATAAAATTTCATGCAACCACAGTAATTCTTTACCTTGTCCAATGTCCACGCATCATTGTAATTTCTCAACCGTCTTAAGGTATAGACTAATATAAATTACCAATAGAAAACGATTATTAGCGCTAATAAGAGTTTTATATTGATGATAGACTTTGTTTGACCAATTACTTAAGAGGTGTAACCCCTAGACGGGTCTGTTATTACATATAAATCCACTCTCTAGTCATCACTCATCAGCATAGCCAAGCTGTGTTACTCTGGTTCAACAATTTTTGTATCTTTCAAATAATCGTACAAGTGAGCATCTCATTGGAAGGATCCTGAAACTAAACCTTGAGGACAGCCCGTACTATAAAACTTTCTGACCAGGCTAATCCAAATTGCTTTTACTCTGTAGAGTAAAATAGACCTTGCTAAAACCTAACTAACTAAAAACTAAAACCTGCTATTAATTCAAAAATGAAAATGCTATTTAGAAATTCTTCTCTATGGTGGGTCGCCACTATCCAACGCACATTAAAATACTATTAAATTCTCGGTGGCCCCTCTGTGATTTTAATTTTACTACCGAAGAATTTTTAAGAATTGAAATATTTAACTTCAAGCTTTAAATTTCAGTAAAGTGCAACATTTTAGTAATTCTAAACTTGTAGTAAAATGCATGTAATTTGCTACAAAATTGGGCTACGAAAACGCAAACGTTAAAATCTGACGCTCAATTAGTTTTTGGGCTTTTTAGTTATGTTCCGGCGCAGTCCGAGCTTTGCTTTTTTTATCTAATGGGTATCGAGGATAAGAATACAATAGCGTTTGAAAATTTTGTATATTTTTGCCTATTTTTACTTTATACAACTTTGTTTATTTTTGGAAACACTTCATACAGGACGATCCAAAAATATATAAATACAAATACAGGGTCGCCAAATAATTATCATTTGCCATTATTTGTTTTGTTTTTGCTAAACGATAATTTGCAGAACTTTTTACCTACCATTGTCGTTATAATACTTTTTTAATAAAGGGGATTTTAAAATCACGAAATATTATCCATCAACTAGTTACTAGTTCATAAAATAATGCAATGACGTGAAAGTGCGACGGCAAATGTGATCAGTTTCTTATTTTAACGAACCATACTACTAACAGCAGCAGGAGAATTTTCTAGACATTCCAGTGACTGAAAAAATTATTTAAGAAATTATATAAAATTTTCAAAAATTTTGCCCATTGATTGGATTGCTACTGCAAATTGAACTACGTATGAGAAGGAGAAAAAACATCAATCTTATAATCCGAAAATTATTTGAGTATTATAATTTGTACTTAAATCGTTGATTAGAGTCTAACTGAGCATTAAAAAAACGGTTTTAAAAATGTTACCATTTCAAAATGTTTTTTTATTCAAATTTAAACAGAGGTATGCAGTTTTACTAAGTATTTTTTAAATTATATAAAATTCCAATCCTCATTAAATCTTAACTACTTCATAATAAAAAAAAGTATCCAAGTGTCTACTTACGTTTTGGTTGTTTTACTTCAAAATTGTCTACAACATTTAACATTGAAAATGGTAATAACTATAAAAATTTTGAAATAGAAAGTGAACCGCTAAACGATTGAAAAGTTAACATTCTTACACTTATACAAACATCCACAAATCTTTTTAAAACTTTGGTTAAATCCACATGATAAGCGACGTATCAATGCAATGTTGAAAATCTACGCGTTAATAAATTTCAACAATTACCTGACGGTATAATTTTATGACAAAAATGATAAGCTTTTGTTAAGTTTATCTCAAAGAGCTTAACAAAAATTTATTGTTAAAGTTGTTATTGTAACAACTTGTATTGTAACATAAATAATAAATAAAAATGTTTTGAATAAATCCAATAGAAAAAACGTTAATTATGTTTTCAATTTCAAAGTTGAAAATATTTGTAATTTAATAATTGGAAAAATTATTTTGTATGTATCAGATATACCATACAGTGAATTATAAAAATCGGTTTTTGTATTATGAGGATGGATAACAATACTAAATATTATTTTCATCGATAACGGTATTGTGTTGAAAACTTGAGGATAACAATTTATTGAAAAGAAATTTTACATCAAATATTCATAACTACCCCGATATACTACTGCTCTATTTTCAGTTATAAACCAGAACCAAGTGCAAGTGACACTCATCAAAATGGAATTTTTTCGTCAATACATCTTGAATACTTCATTTCATGGTTTCAGATATCTGGCTGAAAGGGATAGGCATTGGACAGAACGGTAAAAAAAATTTAATAATAGCGGTAACATTTTATATTGGAATTTTAGAATATTTTGGTTGGCTTGTTGCATTTTGAGCTGGATTGGATGCGGCCAGCTCATGCACGCTGCTTGGTATGATTTCAAACATAATGCAATTAGTTTTGTGGTGGAAACCAGCTATCTGGAATGGAACACAAAATTTCCGTCGGTAGCTGTGTGTGAAACGGATAATCAAGAGCGAATTGGTGACGTCACGGATCAGTATTTAAGCGAATTAGTAACGTTTCTTATTACTGACACGAAATGATTTTCAGGTTGTATGGTGATCCTCACGATTACAACTTGGACGAATTGGTTAAGGAATTGGTGTTTTTTCGTGGATTGTCCTACTACACGTTACAGATATGTGGCCCAAATGCACCAGTAAACGAGCACTGCATTACGAGAAATTTTAGTATGTTTGAAGCTTTGGTAAACGAAATAGCTTTCTTATACTAGATCAAATAATTATGCATTAATTACATTTATAGGTTCGGAGCCCTTGCAATTTACTCTTCAGAGAGTGCAAGTGGGATAATGTTCTATTCGATTGCTGCAAATATTTTTCCAGAATGGATACAGAATTAGGAATGTGTTATGGTATCAATAATTATCAGCTACGGTATAATTTTGATTTTTAATGAATCAGAATATAATATATTCAACTTTTTATTCCAGAAATCAAAAAACACCTAGATTAAAAATGGAATCTAATTTACACACCGGTCCAGGAACGTTGTACATCGAATTATTTGGATATTCCAGTGTAAGTGCGATGCTTGTGCGGGTAATATAAATAAAAAATTAATTTTTTTAGCTATACATATTGAGTGAACAAGATGTACCAACCCTCACATCTCTACAAACAGATGTACTTCAAATTTCTCCTCATATTCATTATCATCGATTTATATCGCTTAAAGAAATTGATAACGAAAAGGAAGTAAGTATTATAGAACCCTCTACTTGCAGCTTAAATGGCACCACGACCTCCATTCGAACGCCATTTCATTAAAATCTCAAGTTCTTCGTTATCCAATGTCCTTAGTATTTCCTTGCATAAACAAATAATTCTTTTTAACAGGTTCGTGATGTAGACATCGCCCAACGTAATTGCCGTTTTGCTGAAGAATCTAACCTGAACACATATCATTACTACAGTTACAGCGCATGTAACGTACAGTGTCGTAAAGATGCCCAAATATCAAAGTGTAACTGTACCCATCATTTTATGCCTAACGCAGGTAATCATTTGCTAACCTATAAATTTAAAATCTTAATTTAGAACTTTAGCTCCTAAGGAACAGTGCGACATCTTAGGTTTGGAGTGCTTAAACAAAAACTACAACGACCTTGCTGTACTAAAAGCTTCATGGGCTAACAGACCAGGTCTGGTATGCAATTGTATTCCTAGTTGTACAGAAATTGAATTAGCAGTTATCAGGGATGATAAAATGGGGTAAACGATCAAATGTTTGCAAAATTTAATTCTGATAGACCATATTTTAGAATTCATGAAGAATTTGCCATAGTAGAATTGTCACTAGAGCGTTTACCTTCTGAGAGATTTAAAAGGAACGTTGTTAGAGGAAAGCTTGATTTAGTTGGTAAGCTTACTAGTTTCAAAGCTTTAGCTCCTATTATAATATTTTATGATTTAATTTTAGTATCAATGGGAGGAAGTGCTGGACTATTTGTCGGAGCAAGTATTTTAAGCTTTGTTGAATTGATGTACTACTTTAGCTTGCGTTTTGGACACAATTATTTTCAAGCAAAATCCAAAGAGGAATCTATAAAAGAAACTGTAGCAACAATTAGTACTGTAGAACAAGCTAATCCGTTGCCATTGGTGCATTAATTATCGCGGTATTTATTATTACCTACTAAAGATTAAATTACTAGCACATATTATTTTGGTTGAAAGAATTGTTAGGACTTACAATTTTAATAAAACACACGCCATCAGATTCGGGAGTTTGAAGCCGCACATGATTTACTTACACATTAGAATTGGATTATATCCATTTATCCCGGACTTCAGTAAGTGCAAGTGGTAAAATTCAAAGTCTAGGTAATTTAAAAATAAATCGATTTTTGGAAAATTTTGTACAAATAAGCCAAATATTGAATGGTAGATCATTCAACTGGATCAACATTGGAGTTGGAGAAATGTAATGGATTACTATAAATCAGTCAAGAATCTTGTTAATGTATTCATCAGTGTCACATCCACTCTCAGCAATATAAATTATAGCTAATTAAAATTTTTCAAAATCAATTTTGGAAAATAATAGTGGATCAAATTAGTGATTCCAATGTTAGACCTTCTTCTTGTTAGCTCTTGATCTTACACCAAGCGAACAGAAATTATAATATTTTTTTTAAGTAAATATTAAAAGTAAGGATATTCAATTCAAATGATTGCCCAGAATTTTTACTGCTGATGGGCGCCAATTATAATATACATCTAGCACTAGATATTTTTATACTCACAATGCTAATTTTTCCAGTATGTAGAGATGAACTGGTATATAATGTAATAAATTGATGATTAAAATAAAATGGCAGTGTTCACAATTTTATTTTTTCTTTCGAAGCGCTCATTTTTACTATACTAAGCTTTTCTGTGAGGCCATTTGAACAGTTTCTAAAAATGCTGCAAATTAAGCCAAAAGTATAGATAATTATTGTGAATTTTTGAGATAAGTGAAAATAAAGAAAAATTTATGTTCTACAGAGGTAAGAGTAATTTGTACCCGTATTTTACTGGTTCTTATCGTGATTTTGTTGATGTCTGAAAAATCATAATAGTTTATGAATATTTTTATATCCATCCAATATAATCATTCTGGATTATTTGCAAATTGCATCTTTTAAATAAAAATAATAGACGATTGATATAAATGAAGCAGACGATATCTAAAAAAGTTAGAATTACAAGCTTCTACCAACTGAGGTTAGCGTTATAATTTTGAATTATATCCAGGGTGCCAACAAAAACACCATGGTTACAACTATAAGTTAGTTTTACACTACCAAGATGTCAATTAAAACGTGTTATTATTTATGAAATTTATGCAACTATTGCAAAAACAATTGTAAATTTTATAGGATATTTTCCCGGAATAACGAAAAGTTTTTCATAACCCTCAGACTTCAGGGTTTTTTCACCACTCACACACTTTTTACTTTTAATGTAAATTTGAATAATCTCTTTATGCTGATTTTCAAGTCTATTCCTTTGGCTGTACGTGCAGTAAAGGGTAGGTAGAACATTGAGAATTTCGTAAATCAATTCAAACGTGTCATAAATTCTAATCTATTTCTACTAATTAATTACAGAAAAGCTATGATAATCAAGTATTGATATTATGTAGCTAACAGATAGGTTTTTGTGTAAAAATATTAACTTGGTGGTGAGATAAACTTTTTTTCACCTTTTATCTGAGGAGTAATGCATTATTTTGATAAAATATGCCTATAAAGTACCCCTAGCTGTTCCACAAGTGGGCATCTACTACGTATGAAATATTTATGAAACTGGTACAAAATATTAAAAAGACTTAATTAAATTAAGTAATAATCTGTAACATGGAATATTTTATTAGAAATTTACTTTTTTTATAGTGCTACAATATTTTGTGAATTTAAATTTGCATAAATAAAAACTTCATGTGTGTTTTCGCAATGCTTGAAAATTGAAAATGTGTAGTTTCCAGTCAATCATTTGTCTTCAATATTAACTATTGTTCTCAGTAGATAGCTATGTTGTGGATATACCGCGAAATTGTATCAATATAATCACATATGTACAAACTGCTCCTATGATCTAAAATAAAAAAAAAATACATCAGGAAAAGAAAACCTTCAATAAAATGTTTAAGTGTGACCAGTTGTCTAACTGTCGCTTGGTATCTTCAGCTTTTGAGAGTGAAGATGTGCAGCAAAGTGGTGACCATCTGACCAGTAACTTTAAGAGCAAAGAAATTTGAAAATTTAAAACAAACACCAGTTAGAAAATATTTACTAAAAGAAGCAAAATAAAAGGTTTTATATAAGAAATGGTGGCGTTCTGTCATGCTACTGAGCGATGAAGTGAGCGATACTACCAATATATCCTTACCGAAAACAGAAAAGCCATATCCATTGTGAAAAATCCTCCTGCCGATAGTTGACTATCTTCGTGTAACAGCATGATTGAAAATGAAGTAATCTGTCAAATTTTGGCATATTATTAAAATAGAAAGTTATTTTTGATTAGTTTTGCTTACTTCTTTTTTTAAAGCATTACCAACTCCAACACAGGTAAATAAACTATAGAGTTTATTTTTCATATAAATCCTCTAAAAATGATATAATATTGTAACGACCAGAGACTATCAGGTTATACCATCACCAATTTAAACCATTTTCATTATACTTGCAGAATAAACCATAAAAAGTTTTACTCATAATTGGTTGAAAAAAAATAAACTACAAGTTTTATGGAAATGGATCAAATCGGTGATCAAAAGGTACCACTTACCTGTTTACCTAATTCATGACTACATAAAATAATTAACAACGTGTCGATTCCATACACCAAGAGCATTGTTAAAATTTGTAACAATGAAACATTTGATATAATTGATTTATCGTGTAGCATAATTTCAATTAAATAGAAGGAATTAGTTACAAAGAAGGCAAAATTTGTCGATAAATTTATAATTGTTAATTTAATGCATCCTAATTTATCCATATCTTTTACGACGTTGCACAATTCGAAATGAATGCATCGCAGTTTTTTAATTTCCATAACCGTACGTTGGTTTTTTAAACAATTATTATTTAACAAAAAAAATCTCTGACTTACTGAAAATATCCAACTTCTGTATGTAAGACTAATAGAGAATTTGCAGATACAAAATACCAAAAAAATTACCCTTACAGCAATTGACTTTAAATCGACTCGATCTAGGTAAGTCAATTCTAAAACAACTACGTTTAAGGAAAAAAATATTATAGAAAATATATTAAAATTACGTGCTAGTTTATTATTAACCCGAATGTTTATTTCTAACAACTTTTTATCGATTTTTACAATTTTGTAAAAAAGATTAATAACTCGATTCGTGATCAAATGATTACAAATTTTCGAATAAATTAAAAAACATACGGTGCTATATGTTACCAATACATCTATAAATATGTAAAGAAAATCTCCCTTATCAAATTTAAAAATTTCTTCTTTTAAATAGAAGTAAAATGCAATAAAACTAATAGTGCCCAAATTAGAAACTATCTGATATAAACCACAATATTGTGAAGCTTTTAACTTTCTGTTGTTGCACGGCCCGGAAACTGTAAATAGTTCTTCACCTAATATTTTTAGCAACAGATAAATTGGTGACAATGCTGTCCATAAATCAGAATCAATCAAACCTTTCATTGTTACCTTTGAAAATATTGCTTCAAACGTTTTTTAGTTTTATTGATAACACAATCTACCTCTTTTATTGGGCGTACTATTGACTCGTTTCCCTTCTGGACATAATCGATAACCAGACGTAATGATACAATTTTTAATTGAAGTGGTTTTTAATTTGATATAAATTATACTTTTTATTATTTTGTTTTAATGAATTAAATAATATTAAACAAGAAAGAATAATATGTATTGTGGTGTTATTTTGAACAATTTGTAACTTTTTGCTACATTACTAAACTTATGTATGAATATGAATGAAGAATGAAGATGAAACAAATACAACAAACGGACAACACAAATGAATAAATTGATACGGAATTTGAAAAAAAGATAGGCAGTCTAATGCAAAGAAAAACCAAGAAAAACAGGAATTTTTAAAAATCGGAACATGGAACGTACGTACACTACTACAACACGATGTGTTGATGATACTAAGCGATTTCAATGCAAAAATTGGCAAAGAAGATCACATTAAATCCATCGCTGGAAAATATACCATACAATATACATGAAATAACAAATAATAACGGCGATAGACTATGCAACCTAGCAAAAGCAACAAACACAACGATTGCCAGCACAAAGTTTAGTCATAAAAAAATACTTAAAATTACGTGGAGGTGGTCAGGGAGAAACGTAGAAGAAGGTAATCAGATAGATCATGTCCTAATTTCAAAGAAGAAAGAAAATCTGTTAACAGATGTAAGAACATACAGAGGAGCCAATGCTGATTCAGATCATTTCCAAGTAGCCTCGAAATTAAAACAAAAACCCACAAAATATAATTTACTAATTAGAAATGGTTTGACATTAAATGTACCTACATTAGATAACAACAAAAAAAGCAAATAATAGACTGAACTGGTTGAGAAGGAGTGAACAAGGAGACCACGACATTTATTAAGAAAGCTTTAGAGAAACCAGCAAACTATTTAAACAGAAAAAGAATGCATGATTTACAAAGAGAATGGATGAAATTAAAACAGAAACCAAATCTAAGTGTAAAACCAAGAGGCATGAAAGACGTAGATGGAATGATAGAACATGACACAGTAAAAATAAAACATATCTATTTATTATTATTATTACATTTTTTAGGGATTAACCATTTTACAACTTTTTCATACATTAATAGTATATTATACATCATGGGACTAAGGTGCCACTTTTCATCCCGCGTGTGAAGGTTTTTGCACGAGGTTTACCGAGTAAGAAATTGTAAAGATACAAAGTTTTCTAGAATATCATGTCAGATGTAGAGGTGTAATTTTAGTTTAAGAATTTTCTCTCTTTAAAAAACTGTTTATTGTTTTGATTTGTAATATTATCCTTGCGTGTGTTTCTAAGTAACATGCTGAATTTTTGAACTTTAATAGTATAATAACGGCTTTAGAGACATAAGGAATTTTAGCTTTGAACTGTAATTCATGCATTCACATCTCGAAACCGAGATGTTGAATTTTGTTAATTCATCCATGCACAAAATTTATTCTTTTAAAATAATAAAATCTTGTTTTCACTTGATAAGAGTTTGTTTTAGTATATATTATAGCACTACAGGCCCTGCGGACCCATGGCTTGCTTGGAAATACTAGCCCATATCTTCCTATTCTTCGCTTTTTCCTTCTATGCAGTGATGTGTAAACAGTCCAAGTCTTCCAGTGCTTCCTTTTTCCACCTTGACCTTGGTCTTCCTCTTCTTCTCCTTCCACTCATTGTCATTTTCAACATAATACTTGGTGTTCGTTTTAGTATAAGAGCTAAAAATACCCATGGTGTTATTTATTTTGCAGGCAAAGGTAAAAATTGTGTTAGAAATGCTACAAGCTGCTACCCTGCTATTTGCTAAGATAATTTTTTTCATAACTCATTGGATAGCTTTTTCATAGATGCACAGAAGACATTTACTATCAAATTTACACCCCGCTATCCTGTGCATCTACTTGTACTATAAAGTAAAACAATTTATATGAAATTATATACATGAACTAAACAAATTACAATAAAAATGAAAGTGCCTTTAGGTATATACCTGAAAAAAGAACTCCATCTGGACGCTAATTGTTTATTCACAGATAATTTTTCAAAATCTCTATAGTACCTACACCTGATTATTACTAACGTTTGCTTCAACCATCTCTCATGCTAAGTTCATAATTTGTAAAATTGTTAAATTATTCAAAAGTTTTTGATTTTGTGCGCCTTAAATATTATAGTACGCTGTTCTACGGTTAATTAAACAATCTCTATACTCATCATTTTCCATGTAAGTTTAAATTAACTTTTACTAAAAACGTGCTTAACCTCACAATTTTATAGGTTATCTAATTTTTCACAATTCACAGTCAAATTAAAATTGTTTACCAAAATATAAATCATCCTATAAACGAAATACGTAAAGATTTCTTCACACTAACTTAAAGTTTTCGTTAACTTCATCCCCCCCCAAATAAATATTTTTTTTCAAAAAGCAAGCTCCGCAATCTTTATAGCTAGCACTCAAATATAAAAACTAGCACCATTATAGTTTTCTCACAAACCGTAACTGAATCCGGGGGGGGCTAACTTAACGCTAGCCCTCAAGTTAATATTTTTCCTTAAAAAGCTAGCTCCTGAATCCTTATAGCTAGCACCAACTATACTCTGTTCACTTAACAGGTGCAGCTAAGCCACTCCCCAAAATGTGTTTAAGCCAACATGTAATAAACGAGAGTTTCAAAATTCAAGCAATAGAAAAATTTTATTCTATTTTTTGGAGGAGCTTAGCTGCATATGTTAAGTGAATAAAGTATAGTACCCAAGTATGAAAGCACCATTATAGTTTTTCTACAAATCGATATTGAATCCGATGCACAGTGGGGTATGTGGCTTCAAAAAGTGACATTAAATGAAATACTATTTCAACGGATTTATAAGTTAGATATCTATTTTTAGGGCTCTTAGTAGTATCTAAAAAATACTTTGCATAATTCTAGTACATTTATTTACTTAAAAAATGAGTTTATTAATTTGAAAAAATTAACTTCAGCAAAAAACACAGGAAAAGCTTTTGGAAAGTAAGTGTAAGTACGCCTCAAGTAAAACGTGAATTAAAAACAATACAGCAAAGCTCAGTAAAAAATTAAAAATTTTTAAGTTCCAATTATCATTATCCCCAAGATAAACCAAAGTTACTAATCTGCTTTAATTCAAATCCAAATCTTCGTTTTTTCTGAAAATCATTTGCAAAAGTTAATTTTTATTATCTCGGATCTACACTAAAGTCTACGCTGGGCACATAAATTTTGATAGAAAATGATGCATTGAATGATTTTTGAAATAATCAGTGTCTTTGATTTTTCTTAAGAGATTTGTTTTGAAAAATTTAGTTAGTTCTGGATTTTTCAAAAATATTTTTTTTATATTAAAGTAAATTAATTTGCTATTTTTCCGATCTTTTAAAATTTTTCTCCTGCATATAAACAATTTTTATTTTGTTCAGAACTATTTATTTTTTTGAAGTTCTAAAATATTTTTGTTTTAAAAAGATTTAAGAAAAAAATAAATTAAAAAGTTCAGGTCCGGACTTTACAAATATAACTTTAAAATAAAATTTAAAAAATAGTTATAAATTATTTTATACTTTTTTTATTAAGCTTTTTAAAAATCTTTATAATTATAATTCGGGAATTGCTTCCGCAAGCTTAATAAAAAACTATAATAAAATTTTATTTTAAATTAATTGCAGTAAATAGCGGAAAGTGTTATTGATCCAATGCAGTCTTCAACGCTAATAGTGGTTGCTTGCATATATTCTTCCTTGAATGAGTCTTGCTGACTATGCTTAATTGACGACTTGATTATAATTGCAGTACCACCGTATGCAGCACCATCCGGGCGTTGTGTACTATATATATCATATCTTGGTATTTTTAGATAACTTTTTTCCGTAAAATGCGTTTCTGAGATCAGCATTACATCTATATTTTGGTTAATTAGAAAAGTTTTTAATTTTGGTACTCTTTGGACCAGTCCGTTGGCATTCCAGACTGCAATTCTTAATGAAGACACAATTATGGCATTTTGGAAATGAGGGCTGTAAGTAGGTTTAAAATAGTGTCCATTTTTCCCATTAAATCTATCAGCATATTTTTCAACTTATTGTTTGATTGCTGTACTGGAGCAGCAGGTTGTACAGTATTATTGGTTTGTTGTTGTGGGAGATTTGCACTTACTTTTTGCGCGAATGAAATTCCTGGTACAATATTAGCTTGTTGATTCATTTGATTAACATTAGTTTGGTTGTATTGCTTATTTCTAAGCGGAGGAAACATTTTTTGAATTAATAGTTTACGTACCATACATCCCTTGTAACAAGCAGGATGATTGCCATTACAATTACAACATTTCACTTGTGGGCTTCTTTCTTTCCTTGGACAATCTGTAGTTAAGTGCTTTTCTGCACACTTAACACAATTAGGAGTTTTGTGGCAAAAACTTTTGGTATGTCCATATGCTTGACATCTTGTACATTGAGGGATGTCTCTTTTTTTGTGTGGTTGTTCAAAGTTTATTGCAGAATTCATAAGGTGCTTTATTTTATAGATGTCTTTGTTATTTTCCTTAGCTTGCAGTTCTACTAGGAATAAAGGCATTGGTATTTTTGCACTACTCTGCATATTTGTAATTCTCAACACTTTGTGATTTTTAGCTTCGACTTCCTTTTTTATGTCTTCTATAAGTACTGATGGATGTAAATTGCGCAGCACCACTTTAAAGCTTCGATCTTGTTTTCTTTGGTATGTGTGAAACTATGTGTTTTTCGTTTTTAGGGCTTCAATAACCGGCAAGTACTTTTCCGAGCAATTCAGTTGAATTTTAACCTGATTGTTATGTAAGGCTTTTATGGTGTACTTATCTTTCGCTATGTTGTTTAGAAGATCATATAGTGGACGTATATTTTCAACACCATTTACGAAGATAGGTGGTGATTTTATAATTTTTGTTGGTTCATTGATTTTATTTTCTTCCTGATTGTGGTTGCTTAGTGGATCAAACCGGTTTGAGGTAGTCACAGGGTTACCCAGCCAATAATCTTTGATAAATGTTTGGCGTTTTGCCCCAATATTTGTTTCTGGACTATTCCTTAATCGTTTTCTTCTGTTTTCTACATCGTGCCAATCCTCGATCTGCTGAGGCTGCTGAGTGTCACTAACTTCAGTATTTATATTGGTTATGGTTTTGTTTGAGGTTAGGTTTTGTTCGACACATTTATGACATCCCCATTGATTAATTTCTTCGCTTCTGTTCAACTCGTTTAACGTATCTAATGTCATTTCGATACACTTTAAGTGATAGTTGGATTTACATTTCATCTTACATCGTATGCAATCCTCATATTTCGTTGTAACATTTCCGCACACACCACACGTCAACATCGCGCAGGGCCGAACTAAATATGCAATCAAAGAACATCAGTTTACACAATTCTTTCAACAACTTGGAAATAGATTCATCGCAGGTGGTGATTATAATGCTAAGCATCCATGGTGGGGCTCGAGATCCAATAACCCTTCCCCAAAAGGTAGACAATTATACCTAGCCTTGCAAAAGAATAACCTACAAGTAGCATCAACTGGAGAACCTACCTACTGGCCTTCTGATCGAAGAAAGATTCCTGATTTAATTGATTTCTGCGTGACTAAGGGAATACCAGAAAGTAACATAAAAGCTGAATCTTGCTTGGATTTGTCCTCCGATCACTCCCCCATAATAGTTACTTTTGACTACCAGATAATAGAAAAACAAAAGCCTCCAACACTCCACACTAAAAAAACAGATTGGAATTATTTTAAAAATATTCTCAATAATCGCATTTGTTTGGATGTATCTCTAAAAAGTAAAGAAGAACTAGAAGTACCAGTAGGGAACTTCACCTCGGCAATACAGGAAGCGGCATGGGAAGCTACCCCAAAATTCAAAACATCTAGAAAAAATCAGACATGCTCGACGACTGTAAAAATTAAAATTGCAGAGAAGCGTAAACTTCGGAAAATATGGCAAATAACCAGATCACCCCATGATAGAGCCAAGTTTAACAAATCTATAAAAGAATTAAAAAATCTTATCAACGATGAAAAAAATGCAGCAATACAGGAATACCTGGAGAGCTTAAACGCAACTAAGGCCACAGAGTACTCGTTGTGGAAGACAACAAGAAAGATTAAACGACCTCAATTACACATTCCACCAATCCGACTTGAAAGTGGAAACTGGGCAAAGAATAATAAAGAAAAAGCACAAAGATTTGCGGAACATCTACAAAAAGTCTTTGAACCCTTTCCTTCAGAATTGGGAGAAGAGGAGGAAAAAGAAATCTACAGCTTTCTGGATGTGCCTCTTCAGATGGATCTTCCTATAAAGAAATTTAAACTAAAAGAAGTTCAGAAGATAATATTCAAAGATCTTGGCCATAATAAGGCGCCGGGTTACGATCTGATAACTGGTTCAGTTTTGAAAGAACTCCCCGAAAAAGCTATCAAATTGCTAACCATATTGTTTAATGCTGTACTACGACTTAGTTACTTCCCACTACAATGGAAGGTGGCACAAGTAATTATGATAGCAAAACCAGGAAAGAATCCAGAAGAGGTTACATCTTATAATAATAATCTTTATTAACGGAGTACCTCCTTTTCAAATACAATAACAACAAAACAAAAAACAATAAATAAAATAATAATAAAAGTAACAAACAAATTAAAAGAAAGAAAAGAAAACAGGGTTACATGTTCAATGCAAGCCTTAATGAAGACTTAAATCCCGTCGGGGAGCTTGCGAAGAAGTCAACTTCAACCTTGTTGGCAAGATTCTGAAGCCTTGTAACGGGCCTATTAGTCTGCTTCCTGTAATATCGAAGGTATTAGAAAAACTAATAATGAAACGACTGAGAACAATCCTGCAAACAAAAAAAATAATACCAGATCATCAGTTTGGCTTCAGAGAACAACACTCAACTGTAGAACAAGTCCATAGGATTGTCGAACAAATCAACAAAGACTTGGAACAGAAAAGATACTGTTCGGCGGTTTTCTTAGATGTGTCACAGGCGTTTGATAAGGTCTGGCACCCGGGGCTTCTATATAAAGTAAAGAAGCTACTTCCTTATGAATTCTACCTTCTTATTAAATCATATATTAGTGACAGACATTTCATTGTAAAATGTCAAGAAGAATATTCAGAAATGTATCCAATTAAATCAGGAGTTCCGCAAGGTAGTGTACTAGGGCCAATTTTGTATCTTCTGTTTACGTCAGACCTCCCAACAATGGAACAAACTACCAACCCAATATTAGCTACGGAAATTCTCCAAATACACCTAGACAAAATACTGCGCTGGTTAAGAAAATGGAGAATTAAAGTCAACGAAGCCAAATCAGCACATATAACTTTCACGTTGCGAAATGAAACATGTCCCCCTGTAACCATGAATAAAAAACAAGTGCCACAAACAGAAACAGTAAAGTACTTGGGAATGCATTTAGATCGTCGCCTAACATGGAAAACCCACATCTGGACCAAAAGGAAGCAACTGAATATACAATTCCAGAAAATGTACTGGCTTATTGGTGCTAAATCTAAGCTCTCATTGGAAAGCAAACTGTTGGTATACAAAACCATAATTAAACCTATTTGGACGTATGGAATCCAACTGTGGGGCTCTGCATCCGACTCTAATTTGGAAATAATCGAAAGGTTTCAATCGAAAGTTCTTAAAAACATAGTAAACGCTCCCTGGTTTGTCCCAAATGAGGTTATAAATAAGGACCTTGCTATTCCATTGGTGAAGACAGAAATCGGTGCTTATAGTGCGAAGTATAGAGACAGGATTGGTGCACATCCAAATCAACTAACAGTGAATTTGATTAATAAACAAACCGCCAAGAGTAGATTGAAAAGATTTAAACCACAGGACCTTACAAATAGATTTAAATAATTTATTTATAATTAGTTACCCGGCTTCATAAATAATTTACTGTGTAAATTAATATTTTAAAGGTATGTCTACTGAGATTATACCTAACAAGTCATTATATTATATTTTGTCAAACTATTTACTTATTGTCTTGTACAGATTGTAAATTCCTGGGATGTTAATAAAAAAAAAAAAAAAAAATCAATTGCAACTTAAAATACAAAGTTTGAGTCCGTCGAACGAGGCGGACGTCTAGCTGATGTGCTCAAGTGCATAAGAGTGTCTATATGATATAATAGTGGATAAAGTAGTTTAAATAGTTTTAAAACTGACAGGTGAAAGTGGGAATTGTGAAAATTATCAATAGATTCGTTGATACTATAGTATCAATTTAACCACATTGCTCTCTGGGCTGATATCAGCCTAGCCATACTAAAAAACTAAATACATATACATATATATATATTACAGCTCTACAGGCCTAGAAGGCCCATGGCTTCATTCCCTGTCTACCTTAACCTGTCTTGTAAACTCTCGTGTGTGACGCAGCCGTATCAACGGTAATGACGTCGACACAAACATCAGGGATCAACACAGGAGTGTAGATGCCCACCGGAAGGCCGAGCCAAGAAATTCTGTGCAATCTGCGATTTGAACCCAGAATTTCCGCTCTATACTCAACCAGCGATCACATCACTCCACTGCTGTGGCTCACTAAATACATAATTTTAACAATTAAACCATGGATTTAATAGAAACAGACGTTAATATGGATGACGATAGCAATAAAGTAGGGTATGTAGAACCTATTATAATTATTGAAAATCACGACACAACTAAAAACAAACGCGGTGCAGATACCCTATCACCAACTGATACTGATTTACAAAAGCGTTATAAATGGTGTAATGAAAGTGAAATTTTAAAACAAAATAAATACTATTTGCCCAAACATCTTGAGAAACAAATTGGCAGTGCAATTACCAATAATGTTGGTCAACCAAACCCCAAAAACAACTCTGTCCAAGAAAAGGAAACAAAAGTAAAAATTCCTCCTATATTTTTGCATGAAGCAAATAACCATCTAGTAATCGTAGAAGATATTAAGAAGATTGCCAAATCAGCATTTACAACGTCATACAGCAAAGATCAAATTCGAATAAATTTAACAACAGTAGAAGACTACAGAACACTGTCCAAATACTATAAGGATAACAAATTGCAATACCACAATTATAGAGATCCACTAAATAAACTTCTATCAGTAGCAATTAAAGGTGTACCACAATCGTTGTCTGAAGGGGAGGTTCGGGATGAATTACTCATGGATAACCCAAAATTACCGATCCTAAAGGTAACCAGATTACTAAATAAATATAAAAGCCCAACTGGAGTATGCTTTGTGGATCTGACTGATAATGAGTTAGCCAAAGAAATTTTTAAGATTAAAAAAATGTACTACAGCTTAGTCACTGTTGAGCCTAGAAAGAAAACAACTGACATACCACAGTGCACAAGATGCCAGAAGTATGGCCACACCAAAAATTACTGCAACCTTGAGCCTAGGTGCGTCAAATGCCAGGGTAACCACATCTACACGAATTGCAATAAACACCAAAATGCGCGCCCAATTTGTGTTAACTGTGGTATGGATCATCCAGCCAACTACCGAGGATGTGCATATTTTTTAGAAATAAAAAACAGAATCAATTTTCGGGGTCGGCAGCCATTGTTGGGAAGTCAAGTCAAAAGCAGTGACCCTCCTAGGGTTGCAGTTGCCAGTGAGAATAATAAAACAGACAAAACATATGCCCAAGCAACTAAACAAAGTGAAGAAACAAACTATCAACAAAACCCAGTTAATAACATACTGTCAATTATTTTTAATATGTTAACCCCGTATCTTGAACAGATAAAGAACTTTATAGTCACAAATGTTATCCCTCTGCTCTTTAACCTTAACTTTAATGGATAAAAAAGAACAATGTATCAAAAGATTATCAATCCTTAATTGGAATGCAAATGGTATAATACGGCAAAGATCTATTTTTATCGATTTCCTTACACGTAATCAAGTAGACATAGCTTGCATAAGCAAAACACACTTAATCAAAAACCAAAAACTTCAAATTCCAGGATACAGCATCTACAGATATGATCGTGAAACAAATTTTGCAAGTGGAGGATCAGCTATCATAATAAAGAACAACATACAACACAATCATTTAGATACAATAAAAACAACATCCCTAGAAGCAGTAGCAATACAAATAAAAGAAAATAATGGAAGAATTCTAAAAATAATAGCATCAGTCTATAAGTAATATAAGTATATAACCAAACGTAAGATTGAACCATCAAGATATTGAATCTCTATTTGACGGAAATAATGCAACAATAATGCTGGGCGATTTAAATTGTAAAAGCACAGCATGGAATTGTCGAACTAATAATCCAGCAGGTGTCCTTTTGTATGATATCACAAACATCAACAATATCCACATTATAGCTCCAACCGAGCCCACATATTTTCCTACTAGAGTAGATTATCAGCCAGATATATTAGATATTATCTTGATTAAAAACTTTACAGAGGTCATACAACAGACAGTGCTTACTGAGCTGGATTCCGATCACTTGCCAGTGCTAGTAACGTTCTGTAGTGAACCAGCTATTAAGCCTTGGATCCCTTGCCTGATTGAGGGAAAAGTCGACTGGAATCAATTTCAAGCTGAATTAGATAATAAATTTACGTGCCCATACAACATAACTAGTAAAGAACATATTGATGTTGCAATTAACAACCTCATCAATGCGATAAAGACATCGGTACGGGGAGCAACTCGACATAACACGCGAAGAAAAACAATTCACCAAACAACAACACCTCTACATATTCTAGCATTAATCAAAGAAAAAAACCGAGAACGCAGGTTATGGCAAAGAACGAGAGATTCTTCACATAAACGGATATACTCACAATTATCGCATCAAGTAAAGATACAATTAGATTAGTATCGCTTTGACAATTACAACAAATTTATCCAAGAACTGAATACAAATGATCCTACCTTATGGCGTACAACAAAGCGAATCTTAAACACACCAGAAATAATGCCTACACTAAGAAATGGAAATCAGCAGTTTACCACAGACTTAGAAAAATGTAACTTGCTGGCAAATCATCTAGAAAAAGCCTTTATGGATGATGAAAGCAATACTAACACACAACAAGAAATACAAGATACAGTAAAATCATATTTGTTACAACCAGAGCGACTTTGAGCCCACATCAGCTATTGAAATAGCAACTTACATCAAGCAGCTTAAAAACAAAAAAGCTCCGGGTAATGATATGATCCCAAACATTGTGCTAAAACATTTGACAAAGAAAGCATTAGCAGCATTAACAACCATCTTCAACGCATGTCTTTGATTGGGTTACTTTCCTAACAAATGGAAACGAGCACAAATTATCACCTTCCACAAAACTGGAAAGCCAAAGGAGGACCCAAGCAGCTATAGACCTATATATTATATATATAGCTATATATAGCTATAGACCTATAGAAATATATATTAGCTAATGTTTATAGAAATAATTAATAAATAATTATTTTATTCCATGAGGGCGGCAAAACCCGCAAGCTTATAACCCTAAATTTAAAAGGGTACTTGCAACTTCTTATGAACTTATTATCACAAAGGTAGTTGTACGGTCAAGATCAGAAGGATCCACGTTTTTTTGGAAAATTGGTAAGTTAAATTATTTTTTCATAAAAACCAGTGCGGATCTGATGATATCAGTTTCACGTGTAGAATCGTGAATTAGATTGAAACATGTAATCCGATAAGGTGTTCTTTTGATTTTATAATTTTTCTTGCTAATTATTTCAATAAACTTCGAATCTTGAGGACGGTCCTGACTGTCTCTACTAATGTTATAATGAGTTTGTAAAGAAGTATAAAATTTAATATCTACTTGTAGATGATTAATTAAACTAGACCTATTCTCAACAATAATTTCTATTATTTAAAAATAAGGTCAACTATATACACGTTTTAAAGAAATGCAAATTTCAAATTTAAAAATAGCTTCATTCCTAGAAGATCGTACATTCAATGTTAGAGTGGGATTGGAGATTTCCTCAGGAAAGGTGGCTGAAACTGGAGTGCCGCAAGGATCGGTCTTGGGGCCTCTGCTATACAATATCTACACATATGATTTGCCTCAAGATAATGCTAGCTTAACAGCTACATTCGCAGATGATACTGCCAAACTGGCACAGAGTGAAGATTTAGAAGAAGCTCGTGAGGTATTGCAGCACACAGTTGATGATCTTGAAAAATGGTGTTCAAAATGGAAGATCAAACTCAACCCAAATAAAACAAAAACTAAAATATTTACATTAAGAGGGGCATTTTTTTCAGGGCCCTTTTAATTTAATCAACAGATGGCGCCTACTTAAATATTTTTATGAAATAAGAGGAATTTGCTATATTTAAAATATAGCAAATTCGTTGAGATAATACTATTCTATAAACAATATTCTTGATCTTAAGCTATTTTGAGTTCGTATTGAGTATGTCAAAACACACTCACTTACAAAAAAAGATAATTAAACTTTAATTATGAATTGTGTTTTTATAAATAAATATTACGAACTCAAAATAGCTTAAGATCAAGAATATTGTTTATAGAATAGTATTATCTCAACGAATTTGCTATATTTTAAATATAGCAAATTCCTCTTATTTTATAAAAATATTTAAGTAGGCGCCATCTGTTGATTAAATTAAAAGGGCCCTAAAAAATGCCCCTCTTAAGAAGATATACAAACCCATTAAAAATACAAATCAATAATCAAGAAATAGAATGGACCGAACATAACATTCCAGTTAAGTTCCTAGGAGTATATTTGGACAGCAAATTGACGTGGTCTTATCACATAAATAAAAAACTAAACGAAACATACTCTAGATTGGGAGTACTCTTTCCCATAATCAATAAAAAATCATCATTAAAAATTGAATGTGGATTGCTGTTATACAAATCCATTTTAAGACCAGTGTTCGCATACGCCAATATAATCTGGGGAACTTCATCTAAAACCAACATAAATAAACTTCAACGACTACAAAATAAGATAATCCGAATAATATGCAACGCTCCATGGTTTGTAAGAAATGAACAATTGCACGAAGAGTTACAAATTCCTACAGTGGCTCAGTTTAATAAAAAATGTGCAAAAAACTATTTTGATAAATTGTCAAAGTGCTCAGGTGCTATGCACTATAAAATAGGCGAAAAAACAGGAAATCGCAGACTTAAAACAAAACAGCTACCTCAAGATCTTATTTAGGAATTATTGCTATTTAGTTAGTGAATAAGTTAACATTGCATTTAATATTGGGGGGGGAGAATTTAATTTTGTGTAATCAATATTGTGTATAGCTTAATTGCTGAGCCAATAATAAATAAATTAAAAAAGAAATACAAAGTTTTACATCATTATTTATTTTCAACGAGTTTATAATATAACCGTTTACATTATTTTTGTACTTATTGTATTCCAATTTAAATAAGTGAAAAAGTTACATTTTGTATTAAAAAACTCGGCGCTAGCGCCTCGCCAGGGGGTCCGCCCCCTGGACCCCCGGTTTACTTCTGTTTTAGTCTCTGACTGACGTATTAAACATGGAACATGTTTTGCGATACCGAACTACCTCTCTTACCAAACAAGTGGATTAGCGTCTTGGCTTTTTATATATACGCCAGTGGAAGCTTACTTGGTGTGCAATCTCATCAGATCAAAAGATCAACAGATGATAGGATGGAAATGTAAGGTATAAAGGTTGAAGCTGTTAATAAAATTAATAAAAAAAGAGAGGATCTGCATTGAAAGCAGAAAAAGGCAAAGAAAATAGTGACAACTGGAGACTTCTAAAGAAACCAACTCTAGACAAACAACCAAAACAATGTCACAAAACTCTAAATAATACTCGATTCTTAAGAGAGGGGAGGTAGTTTTTAGGTTAGTAACCTAAAAACTCGATGTGCAACTCGATCTAAGGGGAAGGAGATTTTTAGATTTGTAATTCTAACCCTGCACACTGGATTGGTATGGAACTCGATTCCGGTGATATGATTTTTATATGATGTAAGCTTGATTGGTGTCGGTCGTTTTTTGGTGTCAATTTTTGACATTTAACTACCGCTAAAACATGTTCTATGTTAATAAGAGGGGTGAATTGCTACAACTACAAAGTGGACAAAAGAACATTATAGTAAAATATAAAAAATGATTTTCTCAATATGGTAAAAAAAAGATTAATTGAAGGGGTGAGAGCAAAAAGGGTATAAGTGACATTTTCAAAATTATTGATGTAAGTACAGAAATTGAGACTAGAGGGTGCAATCTTTCAGTGCATAATGACTTTACTATTAAAATTGTGCATTAAACTGTATATCAATTCGACATACGAAAACAGTGTGTCGTTTTTACAGAATTTTGAAAGACCAATTAACTTTAAAGGCAAATATTTCAAAACTATCTGGGATGTAAAGCAATCTTCAAAAAAGTTATAAAAAATAAGTTGATGTTTATACACAAAATTCTAGAAATATGTACAGAGAATTTGCCGCTGGCAGCAGCAGTAGAACCGCAGGAACGCCCATTCTCAAGGTAAATGAAAGGAAATGTCGCAGCTTTAGCAATGCACTTGCACTTGTATCAGCATTAGTGTCTGGCCACACGTGCAGTAAAATCCTGCTGTTAAAAGCAGTAAAAGCCAAGTAGGCGCATTTTCAAGGTAATGCTGATACAAGTGCATTGCTAAAGCTGCGACATTACTTTTCATTTACCTTGACGATGGGCGTTTGAGGATGCAGGAACGCCCATCCTCAATGCGCAATGCGCCTACTTGGCTTTTACTGCTTTTACCAGCAGGATTTTACTGCACGTGTGGCCAGACACTTACCTTGAAAATGCGCCTTCTTGCATTTTTACTGCCACTGATAGCGGCATTCCACTGCACGTGTGGCCAGACACTAAGAGTCAGCAAATAAAAAGTGAATTTAATTTAATTGAAAATTTGTATTTTTGTAAAATATTATTATATGTAGACATAAAGTTATTATTATCAAAAATTATTATCGGAGTTTTAGAAGATAACGTAAGGTTAAATATTTTTGTATAGTTTTATGATTATTATTGAATGAAATAAAAGTTAATGTTAAAAATTATGAATTTTATTTCATGAAGTCGATTATTTAACAAATTAACAAAAGTAGGAAATTGGATTACGTTCATGGTTTGTTCCTCCTAATCGCGATGTTCTAATTATTCAAAAATAACAAAATTAAAAATTTTTCTTGTTGCAGGGACTCGAAACTAAAAATACATAGTTGTTTACCGATTATTTTCAATAACAGAAAAATTTGTGACAATGCAGTCCATAAATCAAATCAATGATATTTTTTATCTTTTTTGTAAAACATATTATATCAATCTTTTATTGATATCACGATTGACCTATTTTGTTAGGTATAATAATGACTCGTTTTTTCCCTTTATTTGATTGATAGTCAGTTTGTAATAAATAAATATTTAATGAAATTGATTTTTAATAAACGATTATTTAGTTATTTACAGACAATTAGTCTTCTGGCTCATCGTGGGCCACTTAAAATCTAACCTGAAGTGATGAAATTTAATCTTTATTTAAATTTCATAAATTCAGAATAACGAAAGTTAACCGATGCAAAATATAAAATATTAGAATGGAAGTGAACTTTGAAGAAATAAAGACGGATAAAGGATATCATAAAGTTCAAAAGTGTTATGGCCTTTTATTTTTATTATGGTTCATTAACCCATTTTTTGGTCTGCTTTGGGGCTATATTGACGTTTAAAATTATCAGCAAAAACTTTACATCACATTTTTCGATAGATCTTATCGGAACGTTTAATGGTGGGCAAGGGGGATCTACTTTTTCATTTTCTTAACCAATTTCTAATCGCTTGATTCATTGAATGTATGTCCACTCTTGATTGTTTTCAATTACTGTAGAAGCGGAGCTGATAAATTTTTAACAACAAAATTTTTATATTAGAGCTGAATTGGTGCTCAATTTTTAAAGGTTTTATTGGCTACTACAAAGTTATTGTATTCTCTCTTTTACTATAATTCGCCATTACAATTTATACTCACTATAATAGACATTGAAAAATTTGACAATATCGAAAACTGCCAGTTAAATTATATATTTTTTTGTGAAAATATTTGGCCACAACTGCCCCACACGTGTATATGAACTAAGAGCTGCATAAAAAAAATTATTATTATTTAATTCTTTATTTACATTAGTTAATTTTATCTAAAATAAACAGAATACTTAAAACTAATATTATACTTTCACACTTCACATCATTTTCTTATAGAAAAATTTGTATCTGTACCTACAATTTCTTCCCTAATAAAATGTATTTATTAAACAAATATTAATGATCAATAATTATTACACTTCTTCTTCTGACTTTTCAGGTTTAGGCACATTTGCCTGTTCCGGCTTCACCAACGTTTCCTTGGTCTACCAACGTTTTTCCTTCCTCTAGGACTGTATTCAAGTGCTTGTTTTGGGATTCTGTTGTTTTGCACTTCAAAAATTAAAATAAATATTTTCAGTGCCTACTAAGATAATATGTGAAATGTAATATAGTTAATATTAAGACCACATCTATATATAATATTACAATTTACGTCAAGCAAAATTAATTTCATAATTATAATAATTTTATAGATAGATATTATTGGCATAATGTACCTAATATTCTACCCACTTATTATAATATTATTAAATAATATTAAAACTTTAATTATTTTAAGTTATTATAAATTAAAAAATTCAATTAAATTATAATAAACTTTCGGAAGATTATTTCATTCCACCTTCAGAATAAAATAAACAAGTTTCAAAATATGATAAAAGTAAATAATTACCCCCGTATTCATAAAAAAAGCAATATTTACAACAGGTTTACTAAAGCTTTAAAAGCCTCACAAATGCCCTTAAAATGCCTTATCTCCCTTACAAAGGGTTTACAAACCTCTTTTAAGTATTTTTCGTTTTTATGAATACGGGGGTTAAAGTTTTAAATTACTTAATATCAGCGAGTTAATAATATAACATTTTTTAACATTATGAAATACAAGCTTATCATCAAACTCAAGTGCTTTTATAAAATTATCTGAGATTTAAAAAAAAGACTTTTATTTATCATAAACATGGCAGACCATCCAATGTCTACTCGATCTTGTCGACAATTGCTTGGTTTCCATATTCAATAATGCGAATCTTCTAATGTATAGAATATAAAGTTAGTTTACATATCTGCAAACTGTACCAATATAATTACGTATGTACATGCTGCTCCAATGAACTGAAATAAAGAAATTTTTAATTTGTGATTAATGATTATAAATACTCGAATGCACCCCCCTTCCCGGCTCTTGGCTGCTTACATTTTTTTAGACATTTAATATTTCACCATCCCAAATTTTTAAATTTTTTTAAAACTTTTGGTTTTAAATGATTAAAATTCTTTTATAATAACATTTTTTTATTTTGCCCTCCCTCTCTGAAAATGATCTTATAAACGCCCATGCTTAATATATTTTTTTCTGAGATTTTATGTACAATTTATTATATAGCATAATAATTCTAATATACAGTTTTATTGTATCCTTACTGAAAATAAAAAAGACATATCTATTGTGAATAATCCTCCTGCTGATAGTTGACCATCTTCGTGTAAGAGCATAAGTGAAAATGAAGTAACCTGTAAAATGTTGATTTCTTAAAATTTAGAATTAAGTTTATTTAGTTTTAATTACTTCTTGTGATAAATCTGCATCATTTGAAAATGGTAACAAATGAAATAATTTTCTTTTTATATCGACCATCTAAAAATTTCATGGTTAAGAAGATACTACCACAAAAATAATACCTACCTGTTGGCCGAGTAGATGAGCGTGTAAAATAATTAAAAACGTGTCAATTCCGTATATTAATACTGTCGTTAAAGTGTCACACAATAAGAACCTAAAATTATGCTTTTCGCCGTATAATGCAGTAATTACTTCAATTAAATTAAAGGAAGATGTTACAAGGACCGAAAAATTTGTCGATAAATTTATAATTGTAAAAACGAATGCCACTTTAATTTCATGTTTCACAAAATTGCACAAATCGCAATGAATCAATTGAATTTTTTTAATTTCATTAATACTCGGGTAGTTTTTCATTTTATGTTTATTTAAGCAATTGTTAAGTTGCAAAAATCGCTGACACAACGAAAATAACCAACTTCTAAATAATAGGCTAATGGAAAATTTGTAAATATTCATTAGGCAATGAATAAAATTTACAGCGAAAGACTTCAAATTGATCAAATCGAAACCATTGAAAAATAGAATAAATACGTTTATGAAATATAATATTATCGTAAATATATTTAAATTTCGCGCTAGTTTATTATCTAAAAAGATGTTTAGTTTTAACAACTTTTTATCGATTGCTTCAAGTTGATAATAAGCGTGAACGGTGTGATTCTTGTTCGCGCTAACAGAAATTATCGATGAAATTATAAAAAATACTTTACTATACGTCACGTATAATTTTACAAATTTAAAAAGAAAACTTTTATCTGCAATGTTAAGAATTGCTTCATTTAGATATACGAAAAATGTAAAAAATAGAAGAATAGCTAAATAAGATATTATTTTATACATACTGAAAGAATGTAAAGGTTTTAAATTTCTGTTGTTGTATTGTCCCGAAAGCATAAATTGTTTGTGTCCAATTATATTTAATAAGAGATAAATTGGTGACAACGCTGTCCATAGATCAGAATCATTCAAATTTTTCATTTTAATTATTAAATTTTTTTCCATTTTTTTATTGTTATTGAGAATCTCGTGTACTGAATTACGTGTATTATTGACAGTTACTAAAAAGAAAAGTTAATGTTTTAGTTCGATATTAATTTAATAAAAGTGCTTTTTAATAAATGACCAATTATACTTCCTATTAATACTTATGTTTTTTTATGAATGCTATGGCAACATGTCACTTATAGAACGAACTTTCCTAATTTTACAATAAATTTTAGAATACCATTTTTTATTTTAATATTAATTTGGGGAATCCCAGAACAAATTTTTTATTTAGAAACCTTAGAATTCTGAATACTGATTTTTTATTGCATCATCGGGTAATTAATAGTCAATTACAGATGAAAACATGACACTCACAATTTTAAATTTTATTATTATTCTTTGTCTTTTCTTCTAGCTTTTCACAATATTAAAAATTAAAATATTATTTGTTCTAGTGTGATTAAAAAGATTAGTATCCTAGTGTGATTAAAAAGTTAATGCTCGTTAAGTTAAAAGAAATAAAAGCAGTCATCAATAAAGAACTAAACCCAAAAAAAGCACCGGGATTTGATCTAATTACTGGAAAAGTTTTAAAACAATCGACAAGGAAAACTCACATTGCAATTACACAAATTAATTTGCAATGCGATGATTAGATTGGGATATTTTCCAATAATAGAAAGTGGCGCAAATCATACTGAATGAATGTATTGAGAATAAAAAACACGGTTAATATTTTTTAGGATTTTATTTTAAATATGCTCAAAGTAATTCCCTCCAACAATGATACATTTGACCATTCTTACTTTCCACTGCTTAAAAGCTCCCAACCAATCTTCTTTCGGAACACCTTCAAAATAAGTGTGAACTGCGGTATCAATCTCTTTTTCAGACGAAAACCTTCTGCCCCACAAATTTTTTATAATCCCAGAAAATAGCCAAAAGTCGCACATTGCTAAATCAGGTGAGTACGGCAGATGTTCTATGATTTTTATATTTTCTTCAGCCAAAAACTGGCGAGTTAAAGCTGCCGAATGGGATGATGCATTATCATGGTGGAGCATAATTCAAGCCAAGGGGCTGGAACTCTACTGAACACATCAGGTAAACATTTTTTAGTGTACCATTTAGCTGTAACTGTCCTTTATCCATCTAGCTTAATGGCATTTACTAGGCCCGTACTTCTGAAGAATACCGCATACATAACTTTTTTCATAGCTCGCTGTTTCTTGATCATTGTTGGAGTTTCCTCATCTTCGTGAATCCATACGTGACTCTCTTGACAAGTAGGTATGTCAAAAAAGGAAATATAAGTTTCGTCACTTGTCACGATTCTGGAATAAATTTGATGTTCGCCATTACTTAACAAATTTAGAGTTTCATGGCAAATTCTTACACGCTCTGCTTTTTGGAAATCAGAAAGGTGATGCGGCACAAAACGACTGACTACTTTTTTTAAATGCAGATGATCGTGTATGATTGTTTTAACAGCTGAGGATCCAATCTTGAGTTGATGCTCTATTACCCCATAAGTGGATTTATTGTCCTATTTAATTATTTTTTTAACAGCAGCAATGTTTTTGTTGGTAACAGCGGTAGAAGGACGTCCTGCTCCTTTTTGATGCTGAACGGAATTCCTTTCGCGTTCAAATTCCTTATATCATCGGTAAATTGTAGCCAAGGAAGGTGCTTGTTCACTAAAATTTGTATCTAATCTTTCTTTGCACTCGTAAGCGCTTAATTTTTTTTTTAAATCATAATAAATCATGATTCGAAAAAGCTCTCTTGTTAATTCCATGTTTTCACTTGCAATGTCACTTTAAAATATTAGTAACTTGAATTATAACAAACGTATTTTCAACTTCTAAACTTCCAATGACAGATAAAGAGTTTTTTTAAATAATACCGTATGTTTTATTACTAATAACTTACCAGATCTATTTTATTCTCAATAAATTCAGCTTGACCCTCGTATAACATTTTTATCAAAGTTTTAAGCCTGTATGACGCGATGCATAATTTTGCATACCTAATAATTTTCAATTAAAAATATAAAATTAAAAGATTGTTCTTGCGAGATGTTCTTGTTTTTATTTATCAGAAAATAAATATATAAACTATTTGTATATAAAATATTATAGGTACTTTTGTCATCGATTGTAGTGTGCCATTAATTGTGGTTTTGAAAAAATTTCAAAAATATATTTTACAAAACATTTTAAAATAGTTAATCGTTGCACGCGATAAATTATCGAGTGCAATGAATTATTTTAGGCGACGAATTGTCGTAGGGGACGAATTGGCCGCGACGAATTGACGTAGATTCGTCGCCGCACCGCTGTGAATAGTACTCTGCAAAACAGAACGTGGTCTGTTTAATTAAAAATACCAGCATTGAAAATAATATTAAGTATTTTAATACTGGTAATGTGCCGTCGTCGGCGAAAGCTAGAGCATAAACGATGTTGGGTTCATCCTTTAACAAGCAAAAGAAAAACTAAAGGAAAGTTTGTTCTTTTGCATCCTGATAAATTTTTTGAGTTTTATAGAATGTCTGTTTCGTCTTTTCATAAACTTTTCAATTGATAAAAGAAGATTTAAATAAGCAGGACACCACAATGCACAACAGTGTGAATGCAGAGGAAAGATTGCAAATAATAATAGACACCTAATTACTATGTAAGTATAATATTTTATTATAAATATAAGAATATATTTTATAAAAATACATCAGCAAAGCAGTCAAATAAAAATGTGGGTATTTACAGCTGTTGAAAAAATTAACTAAAATAAAAAAAAAGCAATTAATTACATTATTATGTAAACGTAACTGTCAACACTCGATAAGTCAATAGTATTTTTTTATAATACGTTGTGAACTGTATCGGAGTCATCAGAAAATTGGGTGCTAGGAGAAACAAGTGCTATCCTATAACCTGGGAGGGTGGAACCTGGGTGGAAATTATCTGTCTTATAAGTTGCATCACTTGAATTTTAAAGTCCAGCTTGTTCATTGCTACCATCTGCTTCACGTCAGGCAATAATGACAGAAGGAACATTTTATCTTCATCATTTTGATTATCGGCTGCCTGACAAGCTTGGACTTGTTGATGTACTGCTGTATTACTAGCATCTTTTAAAGCTTGCAACAGTTGCTTCCTAAATAGGTTTGCAACACTCCGTCGGCGTTTGAGAATTGGTTTCCTGACATTAGAAGTGGTTGGCATGGGCTCGATAGGGTTAGTGAGTGTATCGTTTTCATCTCCAATTTCTTGAATATTATCCTCCTCTCGATCATCTCTGGCTACATTCTCATCACATTCGTTGGATTCATTCATAGCCCCAGTTGTAGGCCTTGATTTATAAATTGTTTTGATAAATTCCAATTGCTTTTCGTAGACATACGGCTTTTTAGTATTAGCTGCATCCCCATTTTTTGTTTCCCGAGCTTTTAATGATCTCAAGAATGAATCTTTTATACTTTTCCACCGCTTTTGTAAATCCTTCCCTGAAAACCAATGAAATATTTCAAATACAATTATTTTACGTAATACTAAAAATAGTATAAAAATATTATTAAGTTTTATTTTGTTTTCAGGTACTTGGCGACTGACTGTTCCTTTAGATCTTTGTATTTTGACTGATTAATTTGTCGCTCAACAATTTCAGAAATTATTGAAAGCACATGCGCCAAGCTAAATAGCTTCCAAATAGTTTCCAAATGGAAACTTAACTCCCAAGTAATGAAAAAACCATCTGAGCAAGATTGGTTTAATATAAGCAAACAGTTTGAAAAGAAAACAAAATTTCCTCACGCCGTTGGAAAATAATATTAAATTAAAATATTTAAAAAATATTACATACACAATAAATAAAATATATAATTAACGAGTGTTTAAAATTATTAATATTATTTATCTACCTATTATTTCTTTTGTTTGAATATCTAAATCGTCCCAACCATTTCCATATACGGTTCTCCAGACACGTGTCCACGCTCTCATTTTGGCAATTTTATTTTTATAATTTGCCGATTTAACATCGTACAAGCAAGCATTTGCTTGTACTGATAAAATCAAAAGTTTTGTGTCAACGTTTTCCATTGTTAATCACGAACAACCTGAACAATGCAATTGAAAACGCAACACTGATATCGTGGTTGAAAATAAGTTGATACAAGTGCATCGATCGTCCGTGCATCGTGAAGCTGCGTCATTCATTACCTTGAACATTCGCCTTCTTGTGTTTCTCAAGCGACATTACTTCCAGCTACGTCTAGCCAAGCACCGCATTCTACATAAGCGCATGGCCACACGTGTGGTAAAATGCCGCTAGCAGTAGCAGTAAAAACGCAAGAAGGCGCATTTTCAAGGTAATGCTGATACAAGTGCATTGCTAAAGCTGCTACATTACCTTTCATTTACCTTGAGAATGGGCGTTTCTGCGTATTTACTGCTACTGCTAGCGGCATTGTATTCTCGCTATCGCTCGTTTCGCAAAATTCCCCACTAACAAAATAAAATTTCATTTTTAACATTTACATATACTATATCGTAAATAACTATTTAATATAGTTTTTTATTCAACTCAAAATTTACTATCGGAAACTGCCGAGTTATATTTTTTTATACTTCAAATTTAACCGGAAGTAAACATTAAATATTTTTTTTCAAGTGGCAACATGTCTTTTTTTAACAATTTTGCAATCTGAAATTTTTTCTCTATAAATACTACATATAAAATTTTCATACAGTTACATAAAAAAAATATTCGAGAAAACACAAGATTTTACGAAGGCGTCCTGAGGATATGAAATAAAACTTTTTTTTCTAATTGTCAATTGCGACTTTTAAGGCGCCTCTCTACCTGCTTGAAATGCAGTGCTTAGAATACCTAAAAGTTCAGTTTTTGCTATTAATAAAGAACATTTTTAAACCAACCAAAGAAAATTAAATAGATAAAGCATGAATCTATTTTGGTACATGCTTAAAATTTTAAAAATTAAATCAATTTCGAAGACCAAGAGTCTTGGGAATATTAGGTTCAAGGTAGCTAGCCTGGGCGCGAAAATACAAATTTTACGATTGAAATCTCGATGAATTCTGAAAGAGTATATTTTAAATAAGAGAATAAGCGTAGGCACAATGCCCTAAGTGCACCTGTTTTTTCAAAAATCGAATTTAAAAACTTCGATTTTCACAGTAAATTTTAAAGCAAAGTCGCTCGGGATTGGTGAATCAATTCATTCAGTTCATTCTCCTGACGGTACGTGCACTGTGAACTGGTCTTAGCTTTGCGCAGAGTGGGAGCGACACTTGCATTGCGATGCAGTAACAGTGCACTCCGAACGAAAATCATGGTTTTCAACCCTAAATGTGCGGGAAAAATGGCTTAAAGCGCCCGAGCGCAGCGAGGGGTGCTTTAAGTCAATTTTTCCTTGCACAACCATCTTTCCGAATAGTACATGTGCTGGAAAAATGGCTTAAAGCGCTCGAGCGCAGCGAGGGGTGCTTTAAGTCGATTTTTCTTCGCACAACTACCTTGCGTTAAAAATCCACTCTCACGAGTTTCACCCCTCAAAGATTCACCTTTTCCTTGACCCACGGGCCTAGGGATATTTTTAAATTAGTTGTCATTTTGATCAAAATGGCTCGAAGCGCCCGAGCGCAGCGAGCGATTCAAAACTTAAATGAAACCTTCACATTAAAAACAAACTTGTCGAGGACAATGTGAAACTTTTATATCCACTAATTAATGGAAATCATGTTTTTAAGTACCTATAGCCAAATTTTATTGAATTATGCGAATGATCTTAACATTTTTAGAATTATTAAATTGATTACAAGCTTTGTGACAAGCACCATGTAAAAATGCGATTAATTTATTATGCATATTAAATTTTCTATAAACAATGACGGTCCTCTTACATCAGCGATTCTCAAACTTTTTTACGTTAAATAATTATGCGCCTCCTAAAAACAGGAATGACCTTTTTTATTGCAATTGCACCACTTAAAAATATGAGTAATTTTTATTATGGTATTTCATGTAAAAAGTAACACGAACATAAATAAAATCGTAAAAAATTAATTCTGAGTTATGTTCATTTATTTGGCACGCTCTTTACAGATTTGTGAGAGAGTGCGTCCCACAGTTTGAGAGAAACTGCTGTACCTACAATATGAAAAACAATACAAAATTGTTTTATATTAAAAACCACTTAAAAACATTAAAAAGCAACATCGAACTAAAAAGTCGATTGCTTGCTGTTTCTCTAGTCGCGGTGTAAGCGTCAATAATACCCGTAATTCAGTACATAGGATCCCCAATAACACTAAAAAATTGGGAGTAGTTTTCACAGTAAAAATGAAAAATTTGAATGATTCTGATTTATGGACAGCATTGTCACCGGTTTTTTTCTTATTAAAAATAATAGGTTACCAACAATTTATAATTTCGGGTCCCTGCAATAACAAGAAATTAGAAGCTTTGCGTTTTTTTAGTATGTATAAAATAATGTCTTATTTGGTCATTCTTTTATTTTTCACATTTTTCGTATATCTAAATGAAGAAATTTTTAACTTTGTAGATAAAGGTTTTCTCTTTAAATTCGTAAAATTGTACGTAACCTATAGCAAATTATTTTTTATAATTTTAACGACAACTTCTGTAATTTTAAACAAGAATCTTAGTATTGATATTTTTTGTCGACTTGTAGAAATCGACAAAAAGTTATTAAAAATAAACATTTTTGTAGATAATAAACTAGCGCGTAATTTAAATATATTTACAATATTATTTTATTTTTTAAATGTAGGGGAGAGGTTTGCAAGTTGCCAGTGCTTGCAGGTTGCCAGGGTCTCTGAATTTCGGCATCTAAGCGAGCCACACAAAAATTTTCGACTGAAATCGTCAACAAAGGAGGTGTGGTCAATTTTAAACTACTTTTGGTCCAAAAATATCCAATATTACAGTGTCTACTGAAGAAAGTGTGAAAAAGCGTAAATTTAAAAGTGAATAATTAAAATTGTGTTTTTGTTTTGTGATTATAAATTGAACATTTTTATATAAAATTCAAAGTAAATATTTTTACTGTGTTGTATTATATTCAATTTAATTCATTCCAAAAGAATTTCAAAAATAAAACAAATTGGAAATTTTTTGTACGAATTATTGTAAAATAGCTTCAGAATGCAGGTTGCCAGGCTTTAAGACTTGTAAGTTGCCACCCCTTTTTTATCCGCTTATTTCAACTTGTATGCCAGCTTTCATGATTTTTTGATGATTACAATTGTTATTAAGTCAAAAGTAAACTGTTTTTCTTACAATTTTGAAATATTTGTAGTAAGACAGCGCGTAGATCTAGAAAAAGCGACCGCGGTATTAAGAATTATGATGCATTGCTCGTCGGGCAATTTCATGCCAATTTACACAAATTTTTTTATAATTATGTTTTTAAATATGACTAAGAACAAAGAAAATGCAATATATTTTTACAATCAGATGTTTTTCTTTCCGTTTTTCTACATTTTCAGCAATTTTACAGGGGGTGGCAACCTGCAAACCTAAATTTCAAGGTGTCGATTTTAGGTACTTTAGAAAATTGCCTGTAGAACTTTTATTTTTTGAAATTTCAAATGATTTCTACTTCAGGATTGTGGCATTATAGTTCCTCTTTCCAAAGTATTTTTTTATTTACAATATATTAATTTTAAGATGAGTTATGATAAAAAAAGCTAAGGGGTGGCAACCTGCAAGTCATTCCCCTATGTGTGCTATTTTTTAATGGTTCGGATTTGACCAATATGAAGTCTTTTGCGGTACATTTGATTCATTGCATAATGAATATATACAAATTTTCCATTAGTCTCTTATTTAGAAGTTGGTTATTTTCGTTGTGTCAACGATTTTTTTCACTTAATAATTATTTAAATAAACACAAAATGAAAAACTCTTGGAGCAGTAATAAAATTAAAAAAATTCAATCTATTCACTACGATTTGAGCAATTTTGTGAAATATAAAAATAAACTGGGATTTGTATTCACAGTTATAAATTTATCGACAAATTTTTCTGTCGTTGTTACTTGTTCGTTCAATTTAATTCAATTAGTTATATTATACCGCGAAAGAGATAATTTTAGGTTTTTACTGTGTGACACTTTAACGACACTATTAATATACGGAATTGACACGTTTTTAATTATTTTACATACTCATGTATTAGGTCAACAGGTAGGTACTTATTAGTGCTAAGGTTATAATTTCAACTTAACTATGGTGTTTCTATAGATGATCGATATAAAGAGAAAATTATGTAAATTGTTACCATTTTCAAATGATGCTGATTTATCACAAGAAGTAATAAAAACTAAATAAACTTATTAGTTATTAGTAAATAGTAACCCTAAGAAAGCAATATTTTCCAGGTTACTTCATTTTCACTTATGCTTTTACACGAAGATGGTCAGCTATCGGCAGAAGGATTTTACTCATTAGATATGACATTTTTATTTTCGGTAAGGATACCTATATTGAACTTTGCCTAGAGTTGAAAGGTACTTCATGACCCCCAAACCCACCAGTCAGAAAAACCAATATAATATATTATGATCTGTCATCAAAAAAGACAAATAAAATCTGTCATGCCAAATAGTTACATTCAGATCTAAGACCGGGAAATTCTAAGGCATATGGAATACCTTTCAGATTCCGGAGATTATCAATGTTTTGATGATTGGGGCGGATGGGCCCACCGGGCTACCGGGAAATTTTTCGGTGGGCCGTCGGCGTCGGTCAATGGAACCGTGGGACATAATAAAATAAAAATTTTGCCTGCGCCGCTATTGTGGAGCCGCCGGCTGCTAATTTCCTGGTACATTTTTGATAGCCCATCCGCCCCTGATGGTTTGTGTAATGATGAATAATTTCCTTATTTCAGTTTATTGGAGCTGCATGTACATACGTGATTATATTAGTACAGTTTCTGGATACTATGTAAACTGAGTTTATATTCCAAACATAACAATATTTGCATTATTAAATATGGAAGCCAAGCAATTGTCTTTAAACTCTCTCTCTCTTCGATCCTTACTCTTAAAGAGTGTAGTGACATATTTTGAACACATTGCGTCAATTTATTATCCGCATTTGTGTTCATCATATGTGCTCATGGGAAGTTAATCGAGTTGTTTCCCGTTGCCTGCTCGATCCTCTGCCGTTGACCATAAATTTGGTTCATCCGCCTTTGGGGACGATTTCTCATCCCTAGGACTGAAGGCAGCCCTGCTCCATCGCAATGGAGTGGAACGTTTATCCCGGCGTTCATTCGGTCCCCATCTACGTTAGCCGTGTACATATTGTCGTATAACAAACTACCTTTAAAAAAGAAAGGGAAGATAAAGCGATATGAATAATAATTTTTGTTTTGTTTAATTTAAAAAATTTTGGGTTTTGAAAAGGAAATTATTTTATTTTGTTGGCGCAATTTTTTTTTATTATTTCGACTTCTGTTGTTAAGAAGTCACCATAGCACTTTTATTTTTTTTGTGAGGCGCTTGTGCCTGTTTTTGGGATTTGAACAGCCAACGTTTACAATTAGAGGAAATTTGAATACCTATTAATTTGTTAGATTTGTAAAGTTAAGGATTTGAAAAGTGTAAGTTGGCATCAGCGGTTACCTGATGGAAATAAAATGAAAAGTGGAAATTTTTGATTTTGAAAGTTTGGCGGAAAACCGGAAAAAAATGATTGATTATTATCTGGTGTGGGACGTCAAGTATGATGGACGTCGATTCTTGAGAGTTTTTCCAGAGCGTTTTTGAAATTTCCAGTTTGGAACAATTTTAACATATTATTATTTGGTGTAATTTTACACAGTGGTATTGATCAAGTGTGTGAGGAGTTTTGTAATTTCTGGAAGGCTGGAGAATTGTTTTTTTTGCGTTCCCGTATAGCGTGTTGGAGATTAAGAAAAAAATTTCATTATTTTACATCGTGGCAGTTATTTGGATATTTTTGTTTCGATATTGAGAATTGAAAGGAAATTTTTCACAAGCTTGGATGAAGACATCAAAGAAAAAAGGTACCCAACGTTTTTTTTTTTATAGTTGTAAAGTTTATTTCCACAACATGTTTGTAATCAGTAGGTTATTTTAAATTTAAAAGTATCTGCTTACAGACATGTTAAGTGAATCGTTTGCTTTGAATTGCATTTCTTTGGTTCAAACCAAATAACCAAAGTGTTATATGATTTATTTTTTTATCTGCGAAAAATTTTTTCCTTTTCTAATTATAAAATTAAACTTTGTGTTAGAATATTCACATCGTTTTTTTTTACTTTAAAAATTTTTTTTAACGAATAAAAGGCTGGCCGGAGCAATAAAGTTTGTGCTCTTCTATTTGCATGTGGATTTTCCCCCCCTAATTTTTGATTTGTTTTTTTCTAATAATTTTTAAAAAACAGCAGTAGGAGAGTACATCTTTTTGACGCACAAACGTGGGGCTTATTTGGTAACACATTTTAAGAGTAATTTTTGGGGAAAATATAATAAAGTTAGGGTCACCTAAGAACTTGCTCTAACCCTGAGATAATTTTTATAAATTTGATAATATGAGTGATCACGAAAGAGAGTTAATAGAGGAGGGAAGTCCTGTATTTAATCCGGAACACCATCTGCAAAGTACTCGAAGGGGTACAGAGCAAATGGAAGGAAGGGATTCAGATATTATGAATTTTTTAAAAATCGAGAAAGAAGAGAGAGAGTGAAAAGAAAAAATCGAGAAGGAAGAGAGAGAAAAAGAAAAAAAAATCGAGAAGGAAGAGAGAGAAAAAGAAAAAAAATCGAGAAGGAAGAGAGAGAAAGAGAAAAAAAATCGAGAAGGAAGAAAGAGAGAGAGAGAGAGAAAAATCGAAGACGAAAAGAGAAAAAAGATGGAGCATAATATAGAATGCATGATAAACGATAAGGTAGAAAAATTACAAGAGAAGATTCATAGTAGTATTAATGAAAATATTGGAAAAAGGATAGAAAAATTAGAACAAAACATGAATGACTCACAAATTGAATTTCAGGGAAAGTTAGATAATTTAGATATAGCTATGAGGGACTTGAAAGAGCAAAATGAGGTCTCGAACTTAGGAATCTCTTTATTACAAAACGCGGAATTTAATAATAAATTAGATATTAAAATAGTTAAGGTAGTAGATCAAAATGTTACTAATAGATGTAGTGAAGATATGGAAATCACTTTGTTAAAAAGCCCCGAAACAAATAAAATAGTTCAGGAAATTAAAGGTAAAAACACAATTAGAGAAAAGGAAATTACAGAAATAAAAAAGTGGATGAATCAGAGGGAAGACGCTTTTATAAAACTGGGAAAGGAAAGTACTAGTAAAGACCATGAGTTAGATAGGTTAAAAAATATTATAGGACATATTGAACAGAGGGTAAATGCATTATCGGTACATGAACGAGGTATTAGTAATGATTTAAGCGGTAATTACATGTCTTCTACATGTCAAGATCAATCAGTATTAAAAAGTTTTGTTCAAGAGCTGAATCTTAGTTTTAATTCAGATAAGATTAAGAAATTTAGTGGTGATGGCCAATACAACCCAAAGTTGTTTGTCAAAAACATTCAAGCAGTAACGGATAAAATTGGGGAAGTTGATAAACTTAAGGCAGTACTTAGAAACAGCATGAAAGATGATGCTGAGAACTGGTTTGGGATCATTGAGGATAATTTTGAGAATTTTGAGCAATTCAAAGTTTTATTCTTGAATCATTATTGGGGGGAAGTAGAACAGCAAAGGGTACAAAATAATTTAATTAATGAGAGATATAGAGGCTTAATGGATCAAAATTTAACAGCATATGCTACACGTAAAATAAATGCGGCAAAACAGTTAGATCCACCTATGTCTGAATGTGATATTATAACTAGCCTATCCAGACATTTTGAATATAAGATTATGGAAAGAATAATTGTTGAAAACATAAAAACGATTGATCAACTCTTAAGCTTGTTAAAAAGATTTGAAAACCTGTCAAAAATGGGCAATACTCAAAATTTTCAAGATAACTCATTCAGTAATTTTAGTAGATATAATGCGAGAGAAAGACCAAGTCAAAGTTTCAACAATCATTATTCACAAAATGGAGGGAATAATGGGCAGTTTAATAGAAACTTTGGTAGACAAAATTACTCGCGTGGAAACTTTAATAATAGAAGTGATGGTCGCTATGGGCAGCAAAATTTCAATTATTCCAGAAATGAAAACTATTCTCAACAAAATAACTCAAACGATAATAGTCATGGAAGTCAAAATAATGGGGAATCAAGTGTAAATAATAACAGCAGAGGTAGAGGTAATTATCACAGTACTCAAAATAATGTTAGGCAGCACAATGCTGAAGTAAATAGGAATGCAACAGTAAATAATGTAAATGTGACGAATGTCCAAGAGGCAGAGTTAAGCTCAACGAACAATCGTTCGGTTTTTCAGTAGGCGACAAACCAGGTGCGGTAAATTCCTATCAACATCCCAGGGAATTTATCGGAGAAATACATGAAAATGAGGGTGTAGATCGTTTAATTTTACCTTTCATATTTTTGTATGTAGATCATTTAAAAATAAAGGCTTTGATAGACACTGGGGCAGAAATTTCATTAATCAATTCTAAAATTTTAGAAGAAAATTTTGAACATTTTGAAAAATCTATTATAAAAACTACCCCAGTTAACTTAGTTACCGCAAATCATAAAAAATTTTCAAAAGTAGATAAAACCTTATTAGCGAATATAAAAATCGAGGACATGAGCTTAATGGAAGGAATTATGGTCATAGATGATATGAAGTTGGATTGTATTTTAGGTATAGACTTGCTAGAAAAATTTGAAGTAGAAATCCATGTTCCATTAAAGATTATTACCATAAGAGGAAAAAAAATTCCTTGGATAAGTGAGGAAAATTTTAATGAAGAAATACCAAAAGTTAGTGAGGAATTCACAACAGTTAATTTTGTTAGCAAGGAGAAAGATCAAAATATGAAAGTATTGAGTGTATGTTTAAAGGATAGTGGGGAGAACTGGAAAAAAATTCCATTAAAATGCCCAGATTCAAAAGTAGTTATGGTAAAAAACTTGTTGAAAAAACATAAAGCTTTGGTCAACGAAGAAAACAGAATAGCATCCGGATATGAGCATAAGCTTCACATTATCAATGAAGATACTTTTAAATGTAAAAATTACCCCATTCCGCAAGCATACAGAGAACAAGTATGGAATGTAGTGGAGAAAATGATTGATCAAGGCATTATTGTACAAGCAAGCACTTCCTATATAAATCCGCTAGTTATTGTTAAAAAAGCATCGGGAGAAATTAGAATTTGTTTAGACGCGAGAAATCTCAATGCTATTACTAAACCGCAATATGAAAGTCCTCAGGGAATTGAGAATTTATTAGGTAGAGTTGGGGGTAAAACAGTATTTTCAAAATTAGACCTAAAAAGTAGTTTCTGGTTAATTCCATTAGCTCCTGAATCGCAAAAATACACAGGGTTCAGTATAGATGGAAACACTTTCTATTTTAAAGTGGTTCCATTTGGTTTGTCGACCAGTTCAAGCGCTCTAGTAAAAAGTATGCAACAAATTTTGAAAAATTATGACGATTTTTGTGTTCATTATGTTGATGATATACTTATTTTTAGTAAAGATGAGGGAGAACATTTTGAGCATTTATCCAGTATTTTAAAAGCGTTAGATACGGCAGGTTTGAAACTTAATGTGGAGAAGTGTGAGTTTTTTCAATCCAAAGTTAATTATTTGGGATTTAGACTCCTGACTCTGTAGAAATAAATGAAGATAGGTTATTAGAAATAAAGGAATATCCAAGACCGAAAAATTTGCGAACGTTAAGAGGATTTTTAGGGGTGTTAAATTATTATAAACGTTTTATACCTAAGTACTCTGATAAGACATTACCTCTAGTTGAGTTATTGCGTAAAGATAAGAAATGGACATGGAAAGATAGTCAGGGAAATGCTTTTCAAGATTTGAGATCTATTTTATTTAAAAATATTAGTTTGGTCCACCCGGATTTTTCTAGAGAATTTATTTTAAGAACGGATGCGTCAAAATTTGCAATATCAGGGGTGTTGATTCAGATACATAATAAAGTTGAGATACCTGTATGTTTTGTTTCTAGAACACGTAGAAAAAGTGAAATCAATTATACCGTCAGTGAGAAGGAAATGTTGGCTATAGTTTTTGCATTAAGTAAGTTAAGGTTTTATCTGATAGGACAAAAGTTTATAATTGAGACAGATCATTCCTCTTTAACATTTCTTTTATCGACTAAGTTTTCAAATAATAGGATATATCGTTGGTCTTTGCTAGTGCAAGAATATAATTTTTCTATTAGACATATCCGTGGCAAAAATAATGTTATTGCTGATGCTTTCAGTAGAAAAGACAATTACGAGTTAAACAAACTTAAAGAAGTGTTAATTGCCATGAATGAGATGATTTTGGATGTACAACCGTATACTTTAGATTGTATTAAAGAGGCACAATTAGATGATTCAATTGTATCTTCTTAAATTGAATTTCCCATAAACGATAAAAGTCATCTTTTATCAGCGGTTTTCAGACTTATTTACGTTGAATAGTTATGCCTCCCACCCTAAGAACAGGAATGACCATTTTAATTACAATTACACGACTCAAAAATATGAGTAATTTTTATCATGGTATTTCACATAAAAAGTAACATGAACATAAATAAAATCGTAGAAAATTAATTCTGAGTTTTGTTCATTTATTCGGCGCGCTCTTTATAGATTTGGAAAGCGCGTCCCATAGTTTGAGAAAAGCTGGTACAATATGAAAAACAATGACATGTTGCCATAAGCATCCAAAAAAAGTAATCTAATAGAAAGTATAATTTGTCTTATATTAAAAACCACTTTCATTAAATTAACATCAAACCAAAAAGTTAACTTGTTCAAGGTGAAAGCGTCAATCATACTCGTAATTCAGTAGTACCTACATAATATTCCCAATAACACTAAAAACTTGAGAGTAGTTTTCACAGTAAAAATGAAAAATTTGAATGATTCTGATTTATGGACAGCATTGTCACCGGTTTTTTTCTTATTAAAAATAATAGGTTACAAACAATTTATAATTTCGGGTCCCTGCAACAATAGGAAATTAGAAGCTTTGCGTTCTTTTAGTATGTATAAAATAATGTCTTACTTAGTCATTCTTTTATTTTTCATAATTTTTCTATATCTAAATGAAACAATTTTTAACTTTGTACATGAAAGTTTTCTCTTTAAATTTGTAAAATTGTACGTAACCTATAGTAAATTATTTTTTATAATTTTAACGACAGTTTCAGTTATTTTAAACAAGAATCTTAGTATTGATATTTTTTGTCGACTTGTAGCAATCGACAAAAAGTTATTGAAAATTAACATTTTTGTAGATAATAAACTTGCGCGTAATTTCAATATAATTACAATATTATTTTATTTCTTAAATATATGTGTGCTATTTTTTAATGGTTGGGATTTGATCAATATGAAGTCTTTCGCAGTACATTTGATTCATTGCATAATGAATATATACAAATTTTCCATTAGTCTCTTATTTAGAAGTTGGTTATTTTCGTTGTGTCAACGATTTTTCTTACTTAATAATTATTTAAATAAACACAAAAAGAAAAACTATTGGAGCAGTAATAAAATTAAAAAAATTCAATCGATTCACTACGATTTGTGCAATTTTGTGAAATATAAAAGTAAACTGGGATTCGTATTTACAATTCTAAATTTATCGACAAATTTTTCTGTCGTTGTAACTTGTTCATTCAATTTAATTAAATTAATTACGTTATATGGTGGAAGAAATAGTTTTAGGTTTTTACTGTGCGACACTTTAACGACACTATTAATATACGGTATTGACACGTTTTTAATTATCTTACATACTCATGTATTAGGTCAACAGGTAGGTACCTATAAATTACAAAGGTAAAAATTTTAACTGAACTATGGTGTTTCCAGATAATCGATATAAAGAGAAAATTATGTAATTTGTTACCATTTTCAAATGATGCTGATTTATCACAAGAAGTAATAAAAACTAAATAAACTTAAGGGGGGAAATAGGTTTAGAGGCTTCAAGAAATTTAATTTTTTTTTCTTTTATAAATCGATTGTAAAACTATTCTAAAATATACTCTAAAAATTTCAAAATAAAATTTTCACATGTAGTAAGTGCGGAGCACTCTAATTTTCGGGTTGGGTACAATTTGGCCGAGAACGTTTCGACGGCAATCACGATTCGCCGAGGGCACATTTCGCCGGCAGGCACGTTTCGCCGAAAATTGTTCAAAAGTTAAGAAAACAATCATTACTTTTTTTTAAATTAATACTATACGGTTAATGTTCTGACCGTTAGCTTTTCAGGTACTATGTAACTGTTTTTGTACTTTCCTGTGTAATTATTTGAATTATTGTAATGGTGCTTTGTATGGAGGATTTTGTTACGTAGATAAGAAGAGTCGGCTGGTGTTAAGAAAGTTAGTTAGAGGTCAGTAGAGGTTACGAGAAGGAAGTGAAGAGTGACCAGAAGCAAATACTATAGATTATAATACGTACAACTTAGGCCTATAACAATAGAATTTTCGTAGCACGAAGAAGTGCGCTATCTGTTTGCATGAGTTAGTACTAAAGCTAAAGCCCGTATAACACGCTGCATAATTTTACTTAAAATTTACATGTAAATGGTAACTAACCAATGAAAAACATTCGATGGCTACCAATAAGCTCTTTCTATTGGTTAGTTAGCATTTACATGTATCAACACCAGTTCTATAAAAGTATTTCAAATATCGAAATTATTGTTCAAGTTGCATAAGGCATTTCTGCAATCTTCATGCGGCGGTCTACTGCAGACCCAACCCAATACATACATTTTGGAATTTTTCTCCGCTAAAGGTAGTTCCGGACATATTGATAAAAATTCACTTAAATATTTAATTCAGGATATATGCGACAAGCACTGTTTTTCTATCAAATATTAATTTATTTCAACAAAAACATTTATATTATACTTTGTACGAGGTACGACAAGCACGAAATCTACTGTCAAAATGATTTGGTTGAAACTCCTGCAGATAGTTGGCGCTAGTGTGCTGGGCTACAAATTCTAGGCTGAGTTGTACGTATTATAATCTATAGTATTTGCCAGAAGTGATTGAGTAGTGAAGTTAAGTGAGCACAAAAAGTCGGGTTTTTAAGTACAACAACAACAAACAGGTCGACTAAACAGCAGAATTTATTAAATTCAAATTTTGAAGCACAATTTTATTTAATTTTGCTTACAACAGGTAGCTGATATCACACAAAAGTGATGTTTAGGAACAAATCGGAATTACCCTGTTTTCACATCGACAGCAATAATTGGTCAATTAGTAAAAGTGCAAAGCCATTCTTAATTATCATTGATCAATTATGGCATTTTTAATCTAAGGCTAAGAATCACTTACAAATAAATAACGAATCCAAAAGCGGGCAATGGGTGCAATCCCCCTTTAGAAAAATTAAAAATATATAACGTAAAAAGTAAAATTACTGAAAAGAAGTATAGAAGGGACTATCAATTTTGGCATTTTTCTTAACAATCTATAAAATCGCCCCCTTGAAAAAGTTTCTGGATCCGCCTCTGTTTAGAAAATTATTTTATTCGCAATTCATAGAAGTAAATATTCTTCTTCCTCTTCTAAATATTAAAATATTACTTACTTAAATTATTATCGATTTCTTTTGCCATATGAATTCCATAATATCGACGGACAGATTGTACCTAATATTTATTTAAATAAAAAAAAATATTGACAAATGGTGCTAAAAGCTCTCGGCGAATCGTGCCCTTGGTGAATCGTTATCGGCGAATAGTTCTCGGCGAAATGAACCGTTCCCCTAATTTTCAATAGCGATTCACTCGAAACTACGTATTTCGAATTTGTGTACACTCTAGCTCCTACAGTTTTTGATCAATCATTTTTAAACTTGGCACATAGTTTCCTTATATAAGTGTGCTCTATTTGAACCTCAATTCTAAACAATATTATTATTTTAACTAATTTTGTATTGCAAGAAACAGTACAAAAAAATGGTAAAAACTCATACAAAATTTTCACATTCCTCAAAAATATATTAATTTTTAGTTTTTGTGTGGGGCGTGAGGTTAACATAGAAGAGACACTTATAGAAAAAGTAAAATTTTTTGGAAAACTAATTTTTGATAAAAATTGCGACCTCCAGGATGTACACAAACTGCCGAGTCGGATGGCGACTTACAATGCGCGGCAGCTGATATCTCCGTTAGTTTTCGATGAAAATGTTTGAAAATTTCACACTATACTCTTGAATATATTGAAGTGTTCTTGGCGAGACACCTCTCAAAAGTGCGCCGGCAGCTCTCTAAAATGGGAACGCTCGAAAAATCTTTCTCAGGGTAGGTGGGCATCAGATGAAAATGAAATTACCAAGTCGAAATTTACAATTATCAAAATTTTTAATTTATTCAAAAATCAATAAAAATTTATCAAAAAGACCCCCTTTTAACTCACAGATTTGAGTTCTGAAAGCGTATGGTGTAATTGGTGTCAGCAAATACGAATGCGCTATTGTAATTGAAAAATTTTAACAATCGAGGATAGCAAAATAACGCATTCGCATACACCACGGTGTATTCGTGTTCGCAAAAAAGTTCACAACATTTACAAAAATTATATGAAATAAATTATTCAAGCTATTAGCGATGAAGTTTATCGGCGCCACAAAATTTTTATATCACACTTAACGCAAAAATTTTATCAAAATGTTAAATAACTTTTATTTGAGTTTTAAATACCTTGCAAATTCCATACAATTGACGCTCCTCGTTCCATATGCAGGAATGTCGAACCATTGACCAAATTCATGTACAACTTCAAATTCCAATTCCAAATCGTTGACCAAAAAACTCTTGATCATCAAAAATTAACGCCAATCAAATCTTCACAAAATTCTGGTCCTCACAAGACCAAAGACGATCTCACCGGTCAAAACACTCAAATTTACGCCTTTTTCGGCGGCCAAAAATAACTCAACCAAAATGGCTCAAATGTTTGCTTTCTTACGACACTCAGTCGATTGATCCGCTTTTAAATTTTTGTCGTTCTTTCGTTAATTCTTGATAACATTTGTTCTCGCGCCCCACCAACCATTCTTATCACGCGCTCACACCTTTAAAACTTTTAACAGTTCACAATACAAAATAAATTCCAATTTCAAATGCTTTCAAACAAAATAAAATTTTCTTTGTTCGTGTTAAGAGTTACAGTAAACCTTCGTACGAGCGTCTCTTTGATAAATCGTAAAAATTAACTTAAAAATTTGAAAAGAAAACAAAAACTATTAATTTCGACTCAATTTCTATCAAAACAATGACTTTTTAAAGTCGTTTCATGACAATATGTATAAAATGATGCCAAAATATAAATAAAATATATATATTCCTTATATGTTAAAAAAATTCATGAAAATCACTAAAAATTCGCCGTCCTACACCTATTTCCCCTCTTAATTTTAAATTCTAATAGCAACTTTTTTTCAGGTTATTTCATTTTCACTTATGCTCTTACACGAAGATGGTCAGCTATCGTCAGAAGGATTTTACGCATTAGACATGACATTTTTATTTTCAGTAAGGATTTGAAATTGAAATTGTATATTAGAATTGTGTGAAAATTGTACAGCAAATTTTGGATGCACTCAAAAATGGAAAAAAAAAATTTTAAAAATCATAATAGGTTTGTTCTAACAGTAAATTGTAGTAATATTTCTACATTTCAAGAACATTAAAAAAATGTTGTTCCAACAGACACAATTTAAAAGTACAGAGTTCTCATGTGCGTGAAGTTAGCCCCCCTTTTTTTGAAATTGTAATTTTTTTTATTTGTGCTCAATTGTGCTCAACTTGTGCTCAATGTGCTTAAAAGAATTTTTTGATTTTGAACAAAAATAACAAAAAAAATCAAAAAAAAAACACTTTTTGACGCCAGCCCCCCTTTTTTTGAAATTGCAACTTTTTTTGGTTGTTCTCAATTGTGCTCAAGTTGTGCTCAATGTGCTTAAAAGAATTTTTTAATTTTGATCAAAAATAAGCGCGTAAAGCGCGAAATAAGATTTCGACCTAGCCCCCCTTTTTTTGAAATTGCAACTTTTTTTGATTGTACTCGATTGTGCTCAATGTGCTTAAAAGAATTTTTTAATTTTGATCAAAAATAACCGCGTAAAGCGCGAAATAAGATTTCGACCTGGGCCCCCTTTTTTTGAAATTGCAATTTTTTTTTATTGTTTTCGATTGTGCTCAAGTTGTGCTCAATGTGCTTAAAAGAATTTTTTAATTTTGAGCAAAAATAAACGCGTAAGGCGCAAAATAAGAGAAAAAAGGTGTGCATTGAACAATTTTATCATACAGGGTGAAAAGTAAAATAGATTTCCAAATTTCATTTTTAAGGACCGCATTCAGGGTAACGTTTTTCGTCGTAATGATTTATACAGGGTAAAGTATCAAACATATAAAAGACATAAATGGAGAATTCTGATAGTACCATATTAGTTTAAATACAGAAGCTGTATTTGTAAAGATATGACTAAAAAGTTTAAAAATTAAAAAAAAAATTAAAAATTTTCATGGAAACCTTTTATTTAAAATTACAAAGTGTAATAAATAGTAAAAAATAATGTTAATAAGAGCTAACAAAGCTTCTTAAAAACATCAATCTAAAAGCGTAAGGCTGTTTATTTATAGGTGGCTAAGCAGGCTCAGGTGCATGTCGCTGCCCCCCCCCCTAAATTAAATTTTAGGATAAAATTAGTGTCAATCGTTAAAGCTTTGTTTGAGCCTGAATGATCTTCAGTGAGCGAGATTTAGAGTTAATTTTTTTACAAAGTTAGAAATATTTGAAATTTTCGAGTAAACTGCGAGCTTTAAAAAATCTTACTATTAAACGCGTGTTGCTCGGAGTTTACTCAAAAATTTCAACTATCTATAACTTTTTAAAATATTAACTTAAAATCTTGCTCACTAAAGCTCATTCAGGTCCTAACGAAGCTCAATCGATTGACATCAATTACACACATAGATTCAAAATGAGAAGAAAAATTTCAAAAAAGGGGGGCTAGGTTGAAATCTTATTTCGCGCTTTACGCGGTTATTTTTGATCAAAATTAAAAAATTCTTTTAAGCACATTGAGCACAACTTAAGCACAATTGAGTACAATCAAAAAAAATTGCAATTTCAAAAAAAGGGGGGCCAGGTTGAAATCTTATTTCGCGCTTTACGCGGTTATTTTTGATCAAAATTAAAAAATTCTTTTAAGCACATTGAGCACAACTTGAGCACAATCGAGTACAATCAAAAAAAGTTGCAATTTCAAAAAAAGGGGGGCTAGGTCGAAATCTTATTTCGCGCTTTACGCGCTTATTTTTGATTAAAATTAAAAAAATTTTTTAAGCACATTGAGCACAACTTGAGCACAATTGAGAACAACCAAAAAAAGTTGCAATTTCAAAAAAAGGGGGGCTGGCGTCAAAAAGTGTTTTTTTTGATTTTTTTTGTTATTTTTGTTCAAAATCAAAAAATTCTTTTAAGCACATTGAGTACAAGTTGAGCACAATTGAGCACAAATAAAAAAAAATCACAATTTCAAAAAAAGGGGGGCTAACTTCACGCACATAGAGTTCTCTATTACTAGCAATCTGCTGTTCCAGCAAAAAATAAGTTTTTCAGTTCAATTATAGTTCAAACAATTCTTGCTTGGGAGCTAGAACCAAAAGTTCGTTGCATAGATGCGTATTTTGGTCTATATACATTATAATAGTCCTACTGTATAATATTTTTCACTCAATTTGTAAGTTACACCATCAAGCTTAGGGATAACTTCGATTCCAAAACAATGATAGTTTTTGTAAATTTACCAATGTTCTTAAAAATTAGTTCAGTTACTGGTGGCGAACGATAATCAAATTTCGTATTGGAACAAACCTAATATGATTTATATGCTTAGCAAACTCAATACCCATAACTCCGTCTATCCTTGAAGGATATTCCATAACTCCCAAACCCACCAGTCAGAAACATCAATGTAATATATTATGATCTCTCATTGATTTTAATACATCATAATTCATAATCATTCCAAATAATTATATTCACATTTTAGAGTACTAAGCCCGGAAAAGTCAAAAGCATATGGAATACCCTCCAGATTTCGGAAATTGTGAATGTTTTAATGATTTGTGTAATGTTGAATAATTTCCTTATTTCAGTTTATTGGGGCTGCATGTACATACGTGATTATATTGGTACAGTTTCTGGATACTATGTAAACTGAGTTTATTGAAATGTATTCCATACCTAACAATATTTGCAATATTGTATATGAAAACCAAGCAATTGCCGACAAGATGGAGTAAAGTTTGGTGGATGAAAGTTTTGTTTTTTTTTATGATTATGAGATTTTTTATGACCTACTACTTCATTGACATACTGAAAAATTTAAGCTTAATTGATCATATCCTTATATTTGATAATTTGAGTATATCATTGCTAGAGAAGAAGATTCTTCTGAAGTGCAGAAGTGGAATAATATTTCTGGATTCACTTTGGAGGGAAAGACAAGTTTGCACGCACTTAGGCCACTAAATCGGGCATATTTTTCTACCTCCGGTTTTCAGTTTCAACCCGATTTTGTCATTCTCGAATAAGCCAATTTAGCAGTGGAATAATATATCGATGTTTGATAAATAGATTCAATTAAAGATGTACGAAAGACATAATCATCATCATCATCAACTACACGTTTGAGACTAGGGGTTCGTTACGTCGTCACTCAAAACTGATCTCGCCATCTCCTCCTGGGACGGCCTACTGATCTTCTTCCTCTGGGATTAAATAGAAACAGCTGTTTTGCTTTAAAAGATAGAAAACAGAAAATATTCAAAAACCTAAAAAAAAAATGTAAAAATACAAATTTTTCCAGAAAACCATGTGAGATCAGAGTATGTAGAAGCATAAGTAAAGAAAGCCTTAAAAAATTTAAAAATAGTTTTAGTTCATTTTCTATTTTCAAATTTTTTAGGACTCTCTTTATTTATGCTTCTATATACTTTGGTGAGATGTAGATGTGTAATATTAGTTAAGAATTTTCTCTTTTTATAATAGTAAACAAAAATAAAACTTTTTTTTTTATTTGGAATCTTAGAATTTTACAATCAATCAAAAAAAGACAATAAGTAAAATGTATGGCATGCTGATCTAGTGACATAGAAGGAGATTGCCCAATGGCAAAGCTCCTTTAATTTTTAACACCCGAGAGTGTTATTTCGGACAGAATCTAGTTCAGAAGCGGTGAGGTAAGTCCAAAGGGTCGTGACGTTTAAGCCTCTTGGTTCGGTGTGAAGAAAGCAGGTCCACAGCGAAGAAGTTGGGATGATCTCTAATTCGATCCTGGTATATATTGCTGAACGATTTGATGCATTCTTCAACCGTGGGCATTTGTAGATCACGGGTAATTACGTGATTTGGTATAAACCAAGGAGCGTTTGCAATGGTTCTTAGAGTTTTATCTTGGAATCGTTGAATTTTGGCTATGTTGGAGTTACTCGCAGCTCCCCAGAGCTGGATGCCATACTTCCAAATCGGTTTCATTATGTACTTGTATATGAGCACCTTATTTTCCAAAGATAGCTTTGAGTGGCGATTCAGCAACCATTGATGCTTTCTAAAGGAATGACCAAGTTGAAGTCTCTTGGATCAGATATGTTTGCCCCATGTAAAGCGTCTGTCTATGTGCATACCAAGATACTTGATTTCCGCCTTTTGTGGTAGTGTATTTCCATTAAGCTTAACCGTAGGACATGTATCTCTCCTTGTGGTGACTTTTGAACATTGGCTTTAATGCGCCATTTTCTTAGCTATATTTCTAGTTGGTCGAGATGCTTTTGTAGGTTTGCAGACGCTATTGCTGGATTAGGATGAGAAGCCAGGATAGCTGTATCGTCCGCGAATGTCGCAATGAAAGTGCTTAGATTTGTTGGTAGATCGTCTGTGTAGATTTGGTATAGAAGTGGACCCAAGATGCTGCCCTGTGGAACTCCAGAGTTGACTGGAAAAAGTTGATACATCTCATCTTGATATTTCACAAAGAAGTATCTATTTTGTAGATAGGATTTCAACACCAGGTAGAAGTTATGTGGAATGTATGATTTAATTTTAAATAATAGGCCAGGGTGCCACACCTTGTCAAAAGCCTGCGAAATATCAAGAAATGCAGCTGAACAGTATCTCTTAGACTCTAGGTCTTGCTTGATTTTAGTAGCAATTCTATGGATCTCTTCAATTGTGGAATGCTGATGTCGGAACCCAAACTGATACTTAGGAATCACCCGCAGTTTCTCAACTATAGGGTTCAATCATCTCAAAAACAGTTTCTCAAATATTTTTGATAAGATAGGAGGTAAGCTGATGGGCCTGTATGAGGAAGTCTCAGTTGGTGGCTTTCCTAGTTTGAGTATTAAAATGATTTGAGCTACTTTCCATTGTGCAGGAAAAAATAAAACTAAATAATATTTTTTGTCTAATTCTGTTTCGAAAAGTGGTACTTTGTAATATCCAATTGAGTTTGGAAAGGCACTACTTTCCCGCACTGTTTGGAAAAGTACAAATTTCAGTGCGGAAAAGTAATTACTTTTCCGCACTGAAATTACTTTCCCGCACTAGTGTGGAAAAGTAATTACTTTCCCGCACTGAAATTCCACACTGAAATTCCGCCCGAACGGGTTCATCCGTTCGGGTGAACGCATGTTTATCGGTTAGGTTATTAATAACATGACAAAAGATTTGCAACCTTCACGCCATCTATCGATAGTTAGATAGTTAGAAGGGGTTCATCCGTTCGGGTGAACACATGTTTATCGCTTAGGTTATTAATAACATGACAAATGATTTGCAACCTTCACGCCATCTATCGATACTTATCTGAGATCGTGAATTTTGTCGGATATTACCCCCAAAAAATCGAAAAGTTGTTGATATTACTCGGACGGAGTAGAGTATTAAACATAAATTAAAAACCTAACCTAACCTAACCTAATCTGTTCTCTCTAGGTTAGTAGAGTAGTAAACATAAATTAAAAAAAAAAAAAACGGATGAATCCAACATTTTACAATAATTCTAAAAGCACGAATTACAAAAATATAAACTAAAGAATTTACGATAAACTTCGGTTTATCGATACCACAGAGACAAACTTGACCAAAGACTTGCAACCTTCACGCCATCTGTCGATAGTTATTATGTGCGAAAAATCGGGAATTGGTTCTTTTTCGAAACATCATTAGACAAACTATTGTTCGATACTAGCGGAAAACTATTTCTCCATACTCAGCTTTATGTTCACGAACTCGGCCTTCGGCCTCGTGCGCAAAACTCAGCCTCGTATGGAAAAATCTTAGTTTTCCTAACTAGTATCGAAAATAGCTATTTCTTTATATAACCCTTAGTCTACCCATGCCCCCTGTGGGGAAGTTTTGGTCAAACATTTTCACCAAAAAATGTGTATAATAGGTAGGTACATAATTTAATTAAAAGTTCTATTTTTGCAAAATTTTGGACTGTTAACATGTCGATAAGAACGGCAGAGATAATAAAACCAAGATCAGCTAAACCTTTTGTTTTTGTGAAACTCGACTCGTGGCATGATAAGGTGGAGGTAATAAAAGTTAAGCAAGTTGAAGGGTACAAATAAGTACATCGACGATGACCTGACCCAAGAAGAACAGAAAATGCCATCTAGTTTAAGAGAAATAGCAAAACTCGAGAGAGGCAAGGGAAGGGAGGTAAAGGTGGGCTACGGTAGGGTTTTTATAGATCGTGAACGCTGGGATTGGGATCAACTTGTGGGAGAATTAGTTAAAAGTAAAGCAACCTACATACCAAAAAACTAGCAAATCTTTTACTAACAAGGGGAAGGCCAACTTTGGTCGTCACAGATCTGCACCACTACCATTATACCCAAGGTAGATAGATTTACAAGGTATGATACTGCGCATCTTTAAACGTCAAAATATTCAATATGGCGGACTGCTCGTGACTTAAATAGACAGTATCGACATCTACCTTGACGTTTATAAGTTACTTAGGCCAATCAAAGTATATAGATTAAAAGATATGATTATGCGCCATCTAGTCTATTAATCTAAAATCTTAATAATTCAATATGGCGGACTCTACGTGACTATGCGCAGTACAAGACGAGTTTTGGTTCACATATAGATCATACCTTATAATCTATATACCTTGCATTATACCTTTCTATCCTAGTTTCAACTTCATTATGTGAAAATTTGGCATCCCTAAAGTGAGCCAATTTGAAAAATTCAATTTTTAAAAATTAATTAAAATCAAAAAGATTGGTAGTTCAAATGTATCGAAATTATTAACTCCCTACTTAAAAGAATAGTTGACAGCTTTTTTCTACATTTTTACATAACCTAACTTAATAACACCAATTGACTTGAATATTTTTATTTAAAAATATAATAAATCCATTTAATCTTTGAAATAATATAATATTTCACACGGTAAGCAAAAGTTACTGAGTTTAAATTAGATAATTATATAATTTTTATTTAGATTGCAATTCAAACAAGACGTTAATTTTAAAGATTCTATCGTAACTTCCCTTAGAAAATACACCGAAAATAAAACCATTCCATTTATTTTACGTGAAAGAAAATGGAATTAGCGTATTTAAATTGATATCATGCGATTCCAATCGAAAAAATAGATGATACAAAATCGATCATACTTTAGGTTGGTGTCACACTATCAAATTGTTCTAAAGTTTCCCTCAAAATTGTTGTGGCAAAATTTTATGTGACGTCATATTTTACCTATTCAGTTGGTTTGCAAAAAGCGCTGTCACACTATCAAATACGCGTCAAAGATGGCTAGAGATAGAAGAGGATGGTCACTAGGGTACATTCCTGCGTTCGAGGAGTATATATGGTCACACGAAGACCTTGATTTGTAAATAAACATCAATACGTATTAATTGTAAAATAAATCGAAGTGAAGTTGAAACGAGTTTTATTTGAAGCCGGAGTATTAAGCTTATAAAAATTTGTGTGTTACATATAACAATAATAATAATTTTTATAATTGTGTTTATTGACATCAACGTAGGTAATTTAGGTACGTAAGTGTATTATTCTTGATTCACTTTAAAATTTTCTGATCGGTATTAGTAAATCGCAAGTCGTGGTCACAGATTTATGATAAATACTGAGCGTATTTTATTAATCATCACAGTATGACAATATAAAGTTAATCGTTTTTAACAAAAAGAAGGAATTTGCTGAGCAAGTACTTTGTTACTGTTTGGCATTGCCTTTAATGAAAAAATATGTGCCACAATCCTTAAGTTTACCCTTTTTTTTTCTTGAAGGGGCTTAAGGTCGAAAGGATCGGGGCTAGAGCTGAAAAACGAAAGTAGTACAATGAAAGTAGTGCTTGTAAATTTAGCTTACCCTGACAACAAATGCGGAAATGCCTGGCTGGCCCTTTGACAGTTTGAAAAAATGAAACTGATGAAGACTCGCCATACAGTGAAATTTCAAAAATACGGTTAAAAGATGCAAATGATGTATTATGCTCCTTGTGGCAAATTAAATACGCATAATTCCATTTTCTTTCACGTAAAATAAATGGAATGATTTTATTTTCGGTGTATTTTCTAAGGGAAGTTACGATAGAATCTTTAAAATTAACGTCTTGTTTGAATTGCAATCTAAATAAAAATTATATAATTATCTAATTTAAACTCAGTAACTTTTGCTTACCGTGTGAAATATTATATTATTTCAAAGATTAAATGGATTTATTATATTTTTAAATAAAAATATTCACGTCAATTGGTGTTATTAAGTTAGGTTATGTAAAAATGTAGAAAAAAGCTGTCAACTATTCTTTTAGGTAGGGAGTTAAGAATTTCGATACATTTGAACTACCAATCTTTTTGATTTTAATTAATTTTTAAAAATTGAATTTTTCAAATTGGCTCACTTTAGGGATGCCAAATTTTCACATAATGAAGTTGAAACTAGGATAGAAAGGTATAATGGTAGTGGTGCAGATCTGTGACGACCAAAGTTGGCCTTCCCCTTGTAAGATGGAAACCAACTATGACAAAAAAAAGCGATAACAAGGACAAACAAAAGTGGATGCGATAGGAGAAAAGATGTAATGGAAATTCTATAAATATGGAATGTTAGAGGAATGTTTACGGAAGGCGCAACGAGGGTGTCAGTATGACAATTAAAGAAATAATTAAATATCGATATAGCGGCATTGCAAGAGACTAAACAAAAAGGAATCTCGATAACCGATATTCTTCGGGAGCGAAGGAGAAAATAGAAGACTCGTAACGGGTTTTATGATACACAGCAGAATTAAACAAGCGGTAATACAGTTTAAGCCAATAACAGCAGAATATGCTACATAAGAATAAGAGGCAAACACCGAAAGCTTAGCTTTATTAATGTTCACGCACCTACAGAAGAGAAAGATGGAAAAACCGAGTTCTACGAGAAGCTAGAAAAACTATATGAGGAAATACCAAAGTATGACGTTAAAATGGTTCTGAGAGACTTCAATGCCAAGTTGGAAATAGAAAAAATGTAAAGTCCGACTATAGGAAGTTTTAGTATACATACCGAGAGTAATGATAACGGTACCAAATTAATCAATAAAATTACCAGCACTCATTTTCAACTGAAAAATATCTATAAGAGAATTTTTTGGAGAGCACCAAATAGTGAAACAGCGAATCAAATAGACTACTGCTTAATAGAAACACAACACGCTAAACAAATTAAAAACGTACGAAGTTCGTTCCTATTGAAAATTAAACTGAAACAAAAAATAACAAAATGGAGAAACCTCCTTTTGGAGAAACCAAAAGAAACCTCTTTCTAAAGAAACCATGGGGCATAAAGTAGCGGTAAAGAGAAAAGACTGGTTTGACAAAGCTTGTACATGTACAAGAGCGATTGAGAAAAAAACAAAAAGTAGAAAGAACATGATAAAAAATAACACTGCAACGAACAAGAAACTTTATAAAAGTAAGTGCAGAAAAGCAAAGCGAGTATGCAGAAAAGAAATACCCAAATACAATGATAATAGAATAAGCATGTTAGAGGACAAACTAAAAAACAAAAAAATTAGAAACTTTTACCAAGAAGTGAAAAGAATAAGGCTGAGCTATAAAAGTATTACGACAGTATATAGGAACAGAGAGGGTGAACTAATATGCAAAGATGTAGAGATTATGGAAGAGTGGAGAGAGTTTTTCAAAGAGGTGTTGAGTAAGCAATATAAAAAAGAAACGACGACGAGAAACACAAACATGAAAATGAAAATAAAGTGGTAGGTACAAAATTTGGAAGTTGAACCACCAACTACTGCGGAAATTAGAAAAACAATAATGAATATGAAAAACAGTAGAAGTCTTGGTGAAAATGGAATTAGGTCAGAATTGATCAAATATGGGGGAGAAGGCTTACAACTTGAAATTGCAAATCTGATACAAAAAATATGGGGCAAAGAGCAAAAGCCAAACAGCTGGTCAAACAATATACAAAAAAGGAGACAAAACTAATTTTACAAGCCACAGCGGAATATCCTTACAAGATACGGCATATAAAATACTAAGAACAAAAATAAAATAAAAAATAAACGATTTTGCCGAAAAGATTATCGGTGACTATTTAGAAACAATTGATTTGTGATGAACCAAATATTCACCCTGGGACAAATACAGCTGAATTGCTACGAACATAAAGTAGATCTATACGTGATCTTCATAGACTTCAAACAGGCGTATGATATGGTCAAGGACGTGTCCATGGAGGGGTGATAAAGTTGGCAAAAAGTTGACAAAAACACCGAAAATTTGGTCAATTTGGCATTGTTTATGTCTAAATTTACAAAAAATTGCAAAACTTACAAAAAGTTGACAATTTTTAATTAATTCAGTTAGCAAATTTGCAAATTTGAAATTCTTCCTCCCCTTCCAAAAAAGCTGGTTGGGCACGTCCCTGGATATGGTGAATAGAGACAAGTTGTATACGGTAATGAGAGATTTGGGGAAACAGGAAAAAGCAATAAGGTTGACAAAGATAACACTTAGGAAAACCGAAAGCTATGTAAAGTAGGGCAACAGGATATCTGAGAGTTTTGAGGTAAAGAGCGGTTTGAAACAGGGATATCCTTTGTCATATATAGTATAATAGTCGTATAAAGTAATAGTAGAATAAACACAAGCGGAACGATATTATAATACAATTCTGACATAATTCCATTTTCACCAGGACTTCTATTGTTTTTCATATTTATTTATTTTTTTAAATTTTCGCAGTAGTTGGTGGTTATGTTTGTCTTCCTCGGCGTTGTTTATATACTGCTTACTCAACAGCTTCTTGAAAAACTCTCTCCACCCTTTCATAATCTCCCCATCTCCGCATATTAGTTCACCCTCTCTGTATATATCGTCTTAATTTTATTAACTTGATTAAACTAAAGAAGAAGAGATGGCACAGACTGGAGAATGAGGAAGTTATGGGTCTTTACAGAGAATCGAGTATAATTGATGTAATTAAGGCTTAAAGGATTAGATGGTTGGGACATGTGGAAAGACTGCTGAGAAAGAGAACTACCCGAAAACTCCTACGGTAGGGTACGATAAGAACCAGAAGAAGATGAAGACCGAGAAGAAGATGGGTGGATGTAGTGGAGGAAGACCTGAGAGCAATGGGAGTCGAAGACTGGACAGCTGTAGTGGGAGACTGAAAGAGATGGAGACAGATTGTTCAAGCTATGGGTCTATTAGGCCCGTAGAGCTCTATTTTTATTTATTTATTTTATTAGTTACCAATTTCCAAACTTAAATTTTAAACACCGCAGCACGGCAGCGAACATTTTTACAAAGAGAACACACATTTTTCACGCTTCTAACGTGACACTTTGATGATGATTGATAAAACTTTCACCACGTGGGTGAAAGGTGTCTTTGTAAATCTTACCTTTATGACAACCCCCCTAAAAAATTAATAAAAAATACATTAAAATTCAAAATAGAAATACATATTTGTCATGAAACTCATGAAAACTATATTATTTTTTTTGGAATTATGTTTTTTATAATAATTAAGCGTTAATTTGATATTATTCGGAGTTTTAATTTTTAGACTATAATTTTAATCTAAATTTTTTAAAACATTAATTAATTTCACAAAAAAGCTAAAATAAAAGAAAAGTTTTTGCAATTTTTGCCAGTTACGCCAATGGTTTCCGCCCCTTTCTATGGTATGTATGCCACTGAAGTTGTGTTCTTCTTGCTTGGCGCCTAGCGACAGAAAATGATGAACATGATGGCGACATGATAAGTGAAAGTGACGTGAAAGTTGGTGTTGCAAGTTGTAGAATTCATATTCATAATGGGGTCGACTATTCACGTAAGCAATCACATTTTTAAAATATATTATTATTTCAAGCCATTGTTTTTAGCATTTCTGTGGAGAGTTCGAATTAAAAGAGGCGATTTTCTGTAACCACCTGTTGAGTAGGCACATTTTATCTAACCTCAAAAAGTGCACAACATGTGATCGTTAGGAAATTTATTTATGATGAAAATATTCGTACAGATTAATGATTTGATAGCTGGATTGACATTTCATTGAAATTTTGGTATAACTGCAAGTGTTCAAACAATTTTCTAAACAATATGTTCATTTCTTCGGATGGCAGTTGTGGCCGTAGGTATTTACTTTTATTTATCAATTAATATTATGACCATAATTATTTATTATCACTTCTTGTACCTTCAATGCTTTTAACTCTTTTTATATGTAAGGATCACTAATTAATTTTGTATTAATTGATGTAGGTCATTGACCGGTTTCTTGGGGCGTGGTGTCGCAGAAATCGTACTACGAGGAAGTTGAACATGGAGTAGTTTTGCTGCAACATTTGTTTGGCGGTGAGTTGCATGGTCATATATTTGTTACTAATAATTTATTGTAGCACATTTTTTAATACATTTTTTAACCCGAGTGGGTAAAGATCAAATGAGAGGCTACTCTTCCATATTATGTTAACTGTTATTAATTTAAATGTGTACAAGATGTTTATTTATATAAGGTACTGAAACACATAAAACTGTCTACAATTTTCTATTTTATCTTGTTTTGAAATTATTGTCCCATAGGGTAAAATGTTTCTGACCATCACACACTGAAAGAAAAAGTTTGTAAATATAAATGTTTTCAATGGTCACAAGTGGTCATTGATAACTAATGTTGTAGGTTGGGAAATTTTCTGACACAAAATTTGTTGTAGGAGTTAAATAAAAATCAAATATTTGATTTTACAATAAAATTTATTTGTACACAATATCACATCGTCGAGTACTAATTCGAATTAGATTAACAATAATTTTATATACGGACTATTTATATGATTTTTGTAGTTATTTGTCAAAGTAATGATGATTAACAATTTGAAGAAATCATTAAAGCGCATTGAAGCGTTAAATTTAATAATTAAATTATAAAGAAATTATTACAAAAATTTTTACAAATGTATGTGTTTAGTTTTGGAGTGTGTATTTCGGTGATAAATTATGAGCTGATAATTTTACAGACGTTAAAGTCAATTATTAAGGTTGAGAATTTTAAAAGATTACTAAATTATTTCTAAATTTTAAATAATTGTAATCATGAATAAATAATAACACGTCCGTAACAGTAACCTCAACATATCATACTTTTAAATTATTTACATTACAAATGAAATATAGTAGGATGGTAGTTTAAAGTAAAAAATATTTTAAATTTGGATAATGATACAATCTATGTGTATTTTTAATTGGTGATTCTAATTATGTATAATATAAAGGTATTTGATATTATCTATCAACATAAAAATAATACAACAATAATAAATATAATAATTGTATTAGCCTACCAAGGCAATGTAAAGAAAAAAAGTGTTGATAACATTAACTGTTGTGTGTAGGACTTCCACTTTAAGAAAGAACGAGATAATCATCTCAGTTGTTATATCATCAATGCAAAATCCCTTGTCTATCATCACTGCATCTTGACTCTTGACTAATTTGTCAATTAACCCACTTTGTTCAAATATTGCTTTATCTGAAGGCTTTCCATCACATACATTGCTTACTACAAAGTTTATTGTATCTTCAGGAATAACACCATTCATAAATTTTATTGTTTGGCCGCCTTTATAATGCGAGTACGTTCTGATAGGTCAGCACAAATATTTGATATTTTGGAGCGATAATTCGATAACATTTAGTTCTAGGATTGATTCTGAATCAAAATTAAAATCTTTTATCTGGTATCTGATATTTTGACAGATTTTCCTGCAACCAGATTTAGTAAGTTAACAGTAAACTGAAACTAGGCATCTCATATATTGCGTTAGCTTTTCAACTACCTGTGTTGTTTTAACCCGCATCAAGCTGGCGCCGCCACTTTTGCAAAACCTAAAATAAACTATATGGGAATTTGTGGCTAATTTGTTGCTAATTAGTTACCGCAATCGCGAATTTGTGGCTCTTACCGTTCGTGAATTACAGCCATTTGAGTGGTGGCGGCGCTAGCTTGATATCCGCACAAAAAAAAGAACAAATTGAAAATGAAACAAGTACTGTAAGTACTTATAGTACTATAATTCGTAAGTACTATAAATCGTGCAGTTTGAATGACATCATTTATAGGGACTTCCCCCAACATTGAGAATTTACATTACATATTATATTTACACTTCATTTCATGCGTAACGTTAGCATAGAATAGAATTTTTATATGTTGGTGTATCAATAAAGGAAAAAGTATTAACTATTAAATTAAATAAAAAACAAATACAATCAAAAATAACATCATTTTTCCTAATTAATAAGTAAAGACACGAGTGGATGAAGGTGTTATGTAACATTTTGATAGAGGTCGATTTTGTTGTATTGATGAAGGTGTTATATGCCTATTTTTCATATATTTAGTTTTACTCTAGATCAGGGGTCGGCAACCTTTTAGCTGTGGTGCCATAGGTTGCCGACGCCTGCTCTAGATTCTATAAACTCGTTTTTATTGAAGGTACCTAGAGATCTAGAGTAATACTATATGAAGGATGGGATGGGTGTATGACACCTTCATCCATGCAATACAAACTATTTTTGTTGGAATGTTACATAACACCTTCATCCACTCGTGTCTTCAATTATATTTGTATCAATTTTCTTTAAAATAAAGCTTTAATTTTCAAAACGTGGCTTTATTGTAAATTTTGTAAGTACCTAAATAGTGAACAACCCCGAAAAAGTGAAAGGTCTTTGCCATATTTAATTCACTATTTTGCGACTCGACTGTATTTTGAAATCGCATACATTAAGTGGAAGTAAAACTATAGAATTTTATAATCATTTTTTATTATGTTAGAAATAACTCGAAAATACACAATTCGAAACTTTATTTCAAAATTTTCATCAACACGATAAATCAGTTAATTACATGCGGCTGTTAAATCACAGGCCGGCGTGGACGCAAATGACGTCTCTCCGGACAGGTAGCGGCAAGCACTTCCCTCTCTCTTTTTGACTCTAACATGATATTTAATAACGGCAAGGACCCCCCTTCTTGGCAAATTTGCTACATGTATAACATTCTTTGGTTGTTATTTTTTCCCACTTCTCCTTTAAGGCAGCTTCCAAGCTCTTTTTCAAAGTTATGGGAAGCGCCCGTACTTTTTTCTTCAAATTGCTCCACAACTACTTTATGGGGTTCAGATCTGGAGACTGTGGAGGCCAGTCGATACGGGAATTGCATTTTCAGCCATCCAATTCCTAAAAAATGCGGATACGTGACACGGTGCGTCATTTTGATGGAATTTAACGCCCCGCATATTTGTATCTTTATAAATTTTCTGGAAAGACGGCATTAGGGTCGTTTCTAACACTTTTACATAGGTTTTACCGTCCATCCAACCCCCTGCAAATGTACATTTACTGAGCGATCTGCCACTTTTTGTACTTTAAAACTTTTTAGTCCAGGGCGAGTTTTTATACGTTGTACAGTAGTGTGTGATGTGCCCACTTTGTCCGCAACATCTCTTAACGAAATGTTTGGTTTCCGCTTTATTTCCGCGACTACATTTTTGGCCAGTTTTTTATCCGATGAACTTTTTTTTCGACCAGATCCACTTTTTCTCTCTACACTAGCTTCTTTTTTAAACTTCGACACAACACGTTGCACAGTTGACCTCGGTAAATTTAATAATTTTGCTAACTGCCGGTGCGACATATGTGGATTTTCAGTATGTCCGGAAATAATTCTTTTACATTTTGTCACTTGTTCACTCTCCATTTCGTTACTTGTTAAACAATAAAATGCAAATGAAGTAGGTATACTTTTGAAGACCTGTTTAGTACACAGGTAACAAAATTTTGGTGATTTAGTGATAAATTACCGTTTACACTATCAAGTTAAGTGACCCATTTTTTTCTGTTAAAGTCTTTATTTATAACGCAATTACTTAATGTGCAATTACGTAAAACTTGCCCGTCAATTGGTACGTCAATAGCTTGGTTCGCCGTCAATAGCTTCGTCGCCGCCGAAGGGGGGTGTTTTTGGTTTCATCGCCTCCGGGGGGGGGAGTCGCCCTGGTTTTTTCTTCGGTTTGGCCTCAAAGAACAGAAGAGGCGGCATATCTTCCCCGTTCGATGGCCCAGGCTTCTAGGCCGAAAAGCATTTCATAACACACAGACGTTAGGCCGCCGCCTAGCGGCTCGGCTCATAAAACACGCCTCTTGCCGAAAAACGACCCTTTGTCCTTATGATATAAAACTACTATTTTTAAATAAAAATTAGAGATTTACCCCCGTATTCATAAAAACGAAAAATACTTAAAAGAGGTTAGTAAACCCTTTGTAAAGGATATAAGGCATTTTAAGGGCATTTGTGAGGCTTTTAAAGCTTTAGTAAACCTGTTGTAAATATTGCGTTTTTATGAATTCTGGGGTTAAAATACAAACCTCAAAGTTGGATTCGTCTGACCACAATACATTTGATCAATCTTTAACCGTTAAATGCTGGTGTTTCTTTGCCTATTGCAGCCTTTTGATCCGATTCACTTCTGAAAGCCACGGCTTCTTTCTGGCTTTACACTCTTTAAGTCCACCTTTTAGAAGCCTTCTTCTAACTGTACTGTCGCTTACAGGTATGCCCCTTTGGTCCGATAAAACACTAGCCAGTTGGGAAGATGTTTTTCGGCGATTTTTTAAAGATTTGCGAACTAATTCACGATCTTCCCGTTTAGTCGTTACTCGTTTTTTCCCCATTCTTGGTCTATTTAACTTCACATGTTGTACCGCACAACGTGAACATTTCATTTTTTTGGCAATTTTTACTTGAGATGTTCCTTGCCTATGTAAAAATTTGATTTCACATCGTTTTTCAATACTTAATTCTTGTTTTTTCGGCATAACGATGAATTAAATAATACTTTTAAACTCGCAAGCAATAAAAAATAACACTAAAATAATTACGACCTTCTTTTAGGAGAAATACAAACAATTTATCATTTCTAAAAATAGACAAATTTTGTCACAAAATTTTACCTGTTGTTTTATTATCCTTTGAAAGCCCTTGTGAGTTGTTACGGTACTACTTTGGTAAGCTTTCTACTTGTATAATAAAATAAACCAGAAAGGAATTTCAGAAGAATTAGGTATAATTAGTTTTTGAAATACAGTAAAATCTAGGGGTGCCTAATACTTTCGCACAAGGCTGTATATAATTTTATTTACATTACCTTTCAATTAAATCATTTTTATTCATCTTATCGCATTTTACACCCCTACACTTTAAATATCGCTTAAGTTCGAACACATTGTTCGCTACAACATTTGCATGCCTTAAAACTGCACCAGGAATTTCTTCTTCGCACAATTTTACTTTTTTATGAGGTATATCGCTAGGGCCACTCATATTGTTCAACTGAAAATAATAAAATATCCTTAAAAACCGTAAAAAAACAAAAAATTAAACACAAAAACTTAGCACACGTTCTTATACAAAACTTCAGCTTGGTACGAACAACAAAGATCAGCTGATGAGTTCGCGCAAGCGTTCTCGTTGCGTGAAATGGTCTATATAGAGGTGATAGTATTTACTAGCAACAATGAAGTAGTTTTAGACGTTTCCATTATAATCGGTCAAGCAATGAGCAGCAGAAGTTGATTCATTAATGATTAATTAATTACATGTTTTATATATTATTAACAGCACTTGAACAAACCATGACAGCTGATAAAATAATGTTTTGCTCAATAATAGATCCTCCACATCAAAACTTGTTTGTGTTCCTATAAATTCCAACATGCCAAGGATAATTTCCGCGCGTAATTTTTGGTAATAATTAAGAAATATAAATATAAAAGTTTGAGGATGAAAGAGTGGGGTTTTATTTTTTTGACTTGATTAAAATAAATAATTAATCTAAATAATTATTACACAATCTAGAGTGGCAGATACAGATTACCCATCACCATCACTTATTTCTGTGTTTCTGGTTCATTATGCCTGCATCAGTACCACATACTATGTTAACACTTGATTGTATGCACATCTATAATCTGCAATTAATAATCTTTTTTTTTAGTAAATAAAACGTTAATAACAATGAAAATAAAAACTATTGAAGTGAACATTATTTCAATAAATAACATAAAATGAAGTTGTGTATTTTGGCATAATCTTGTTTGAAGAATTTTAACAAGATACTCAATTGTCCTACTTTGTCTCCATCCTTGGGTGAATTTCCTATTCAGACTTTCTTGAAGATACAAGCGAACTTGTAATAGATGTGTCTTGGAGTTGGGAGTCTTTGCTGGCTCCCTAGTTTTGATATGGGGAGTTTGTTATTATAGAATCTATCAATACTTCGGCAATGGAGTGGAACCAACAGTCTTTTTTCTGTACTCTAATAATCCATTGACACTTTCTATGCCAAAAGAAAATTTGTCATCTTGGTATTGTGGATAGTATTTACCAGCTGCAATCAAATAGCTTTTAAGCGGGTATATGTTGCCATTATAATCAGTAAAACAATGTGCAGCTAAAAGTTGATACATCATTAATAATTCTATGCCAAAAGAAAATTTGTCATCTTGGTATTGTCGATAATATTAATCAGCTGCAATCAAATAGCTTTTAAGCGGGTATATGTTGCCATTATAATCAGTAAAGCAATGTGCAGCTAAAGGTTGATACATTAATAATTCTATGTCAAAATAAAATTTGTCTCTGTCGTTTTGGTATTGTCGATAGTATTTATCGGCTGCAATCAAATAGTTTTTAAGCGGGTATATGTTGCCATTATAATCAGTAAAGCAATGTGCAGCTAAAAGTAGGTACATTAATAATAATTCTATGTCAAAAGAAAATTTGTCTCTGTCGACTTGGTATTGTCGATAGTATTTTCCCACTGCAATTAAGTACTCTTCAAGCGGGTATATGTTGCCATTATAATCGGTAAAACAATGTGCAGCTAAAAGTTGATAAATTAATAATAATTTTATGCCAAAAGAAAATTTGTCTGTCGACCTGGTATTGTCGATATTACTTACCGGCAGTAATCAAATAGTTTTTAAGCGGGTATACGGTGCCATTATAGTCAGTAAAGCAATGTGCAGCTAAAGGTTCATTTACATAGGATTAGTGGGGATTAGTAGTGTAGTTTTTAGTGGAGAAGTTTTACAAGGATTTAAAACCATTTACATAGACTTTAGTGGGAATTGAAGGACATGTGCATTTAGTAGAAAGCTTGACAGTTGAATTATTTTACTAAGGGCCGGTTGTACATTGTAAGTTTAAACTTGAGTTTAACTTAAACCGGCTTGATCTCAAGATGAACTGCAGTTCGGAAAAAAAATGGGTTGTACAAAACTTCCTGTTATTCCTATTATTAAAATTGTCTTTTAAAATTATTGATATTCGAGCCTGACTTTCATCTATCATCAGCTTCCTTTTTAATTCAGCTTCCTTTTCCATGATAGAAACCTCCCTATCATGCTTATCTTGCACCAACTTTGTCTTTAATTTAATTTCCTTGTCATATTTGTCCTGCATCAGCTTCAACTTTAACTCATGTTCTTTCTGTGCAAAATTAGAATGAGATTTTACAAGCTGAGACTTGGCATCTGCTCACTGCGTAATACGATCAGAAACTGCACTGATCTGTTTATCTACAATAAAGTAAATTTTGTTAATTACATTCTAAAATAAATATTGTTTGTTACCAGTACCTTTCTTAATCTGTAACTCTTTTGCCTTTTTATTCTTCAACATTTTTGGGGTGTAATGGCTCCAATTATTGTTGTTGGCTAAAAACAAAATTAGATTTTATTATTTTTATATTTACGCATGTTTTCAAAGAACGATTAGGACAACATTTGACCCATTCCATCAATCCATACAGGTTCCGTTTCTAGTGAGAAACTGTATGATCTGAAAACAAAATATTAATATGTGCACACTCTGACGTCGCCACTGATCCCCCTACCAGGATTTTTGAAACATTACCTTCTAATAAACTTTCACGTTCATCTTGCAGAATATCTTCTTCTTCTTCTTGTAGGGCGATTTGAATTTGTGCTATGAATACAAACAAATTAGAATAATTTCTTTCTAATAATTTCTGACATAATGTTAAAAATACATATACTACCATAATTATTCTGTCGTCGTGCTACAGAAAAACTGATATCATCCTCGTCCATAAAAGGAATGTCTCGGCTTTAAATTCACGAACTCGGCCTTCGGCCTCGATCGCAAAACTCAGCCTCAAATGGAAAAATCTCAGTTTTCCTAACTAGTATCGAAAATAGCTATTGTACAACAGCGGAGAAAGTTAATCTCAAGTTCAGTTGAGCTGTAGTTTACTTGAACTGCGACTGAACTCGCAATTGTACAATAACCGGCGTGCATTTAAAAAACATTGTTTGAACTTATACACTACTGTTACGGTTACTAATACTATTACCACTACTGCCTATGTAAATGATACTTAAAAGTTGATACATTAATAATTAATTAATAATTACTGATGCATACGGGTGTATTATTGACCAAATAATAGGAGGTGAGCACACCATGCATACTTGATAAAATAATATTTTGTTCAATAATAGATCCATCGTATCGAAGCTCCTTTGTGTTTGTATAAATTCCAACGTGCCATGGATAGTCTCCGGCGTACTACCAAATATAATATATTAATAAAATGTCGGTTGAGGGGTTAACGGGCATTTTTGTAAAACTGAGTTAGTTATTTCGTCCGTTATTTCTAACGGTAATGAGCATGCAGCTTTCATTAAACTTTGCTTAAGAAGCTCAATATTTTTGTGTGGCTTACTGCATGCTGCTCATTTAAGTACCGACCATAATTTATAATCCAATGAATTTAAATCAGGACTGCCAGAGGGAACATAAGACGTATTGTAATGTGTTTATTAACATCTAAGATTATTCCTGGGAGTCCTCCGATTCTTGATTTACCTCAATCTCCTATTGAGCGTTTTCGATATGGTCCATTGTTTTTTGGTACATTGGTTCCGTCTCGTTCATCACTATTGTCAATTGGGTCGTAGTAGTCATCCAAGTTTTGCTGTGATCTTCCCTCATTTTCGCTTGATAAGACAATGTTGAATAAACTTGTAATTTTAAGAGGTAATTCTTCATTGAAATCAAAGATTTTAAAGAACGTTGTTCTTCCTGACGTACAAAAATACTGTGCGATATTTTTCCAATGTGATCGTGTGAACTTTTTTACGGACCTAGGCCTTCGAAGGTTCTATTGCGCTTCTGGAAATTTTTTGAACGAATGAAAATTTTAAAACATACTTTTTTTTTATTGATCAGCCGATTTCATTGGATTTACAGCTATCGAGGTCATTTTATCTGACTACAAACTTTTTACATTTTGAGCCTCGTCTAAAGGCTTCGTCTTTCCATGAAGGTGCACTTTGTTGCATTTGACAAAAAAAATATTCAAAGCGGGTGGTTTTTGCCTTTTTGTCATTTTAAACTTAAAAGTGAAATAAACAAGAAATAAAATAAATAAAGAAAGAAAGAAAGAATAAATGTTTTGTAATCTGGCCTAATAAGGTAACCAAAGCAGGGTTTTCCGGTAAACGCCAAGATGATCAATGTCTTGCCTAACGTAATTAGAAAAATTTCGACTTTGTCCTCCAAAATTACCTCGATTGAGGTAAAATGTGGTTTTAAATCTTGGTTATTATTGTAAGAACCTTGATTAAAATTTTGATAATTGTTTTTTTCCAAAATTGTTATTAAAACGGAAAACCTGATGGTGTACAGATTCATATTTAGCACCTCTAATAGCTTCATTAAATTTTGAGTAATTTCTACCCTTAATAATATTTTTTAAATTTTGGTTGTGTAAACCTTTTGCAAAGGTGTTTAAAGCAATCTTTTCATTATTAGATTGTAAAATTTCAAATGAGTCAAGGACCATTTATAACCAATTCAGTAGGCGCCCACTTTGCTGGCCGATTGCAAATTCTATGACTTCCTCAGTTAAGCTATTTTTCCACATATCTTTACCAACATGTTTAACATGTTTGCATTGCTTTTCCCAATCTCTGGGTTATTTCCAAACACGCAGTTCTAACTGTTGAATATCGTTAGCTCGTGGTGCCACATTATTCATTGCAACTTTTTTTTTCATAAGGCTCTAGATTAATTCCATTGGATTTAAGCAACAATGATAAGGGGGCAGTCGGACCACAGTGTGTCCATGTTTTTTCAATAATTCGTCCACATAATAAGTTTTAGACTTGGGTTACTGCTTTATTAGTAAAGCCTGTCCACGAAACAAATGGGACACCTGTATTTTAATGCTAAATGAACAACTTCAAAAATTTTGTAAAAGTAATTTATTATTTGTTATTTACAAGGTATTTTGTTAATTAAAAAAATTTAAAAACACATATTTTAATTGTCTTGGTAAAATTCTCTCACTTTCCGCTTAATTCCACCCATGAGCGTTTGTACATGGCTGACATCGAAGGAATCTGCTGCTTTCTTATATTTTTTTAAAAAATTTTCGATGTCAGTTGCATGTCCTTTGGTTTTCTTTAATTTCGCTTTAATTTGTGTCCAATATTTCTCGATTGGCCGAAGTTCTGGGCAATTTGGCGGATTAACAATTTTAGGTACCACATTTATAACATTTTCTGTATAATATTCGATACATTTTTTGCTATAGTGGCACGTAGCCAAATCAGGCCAGAATAGGGGTGGTTTGTTGTGCGACCTCAAAAACGGTAGCAAACGTTTTTTTAAACATTCGTTTAAGTAAGGGCCAGTTGTATAAAAGAGGATCATCCTCGGATTACAGTTAAACCAGGATCAAAGCAAATGTCTGTTGTATAAGCGAAGGTCAAGCGTTGATCCTGGGTTAACTCACCGATTTTCTGATCCGAGAAATCGGTGGATTAACCCAGGATTAACTTTATTTACTTTTAAATTTATTGTGATTTATATTGTTTGTCTCAATCTATTTGTCATTTATTAAAATAACCCCTGGCAACATTGTTTTTTTGTGTATAAGTAAGAATAACAAAATAAAAGGAATAGACGTTGATCCTGGGTTAACTCTTGATCCAGGATCAACTGATCCCCGAGTTAATCCTCCTTTATACAACTGGCCCTAAATTTCACCATTTACTGAACCCATTGTTAAAAGGGTTGAGACTTTAAACCGCACGAACAAATGGCTTGCCATTTTAGGTATTTTTTCGGAAATTTCAAAATTTTAGCCGTCTTGTTTTCTTTGCCTACCTGACCCTTGGCAACATAAAATTCCTGTCCAGGTAGCTGCCTGAAATCAGCCTTACAATAAGTTTCGTCGCCCATTACTATACATTTAAATTTTGATAGGTAATCTGTATATAATTTTCGAGCTCTAGTTGTCTTTTCCTGAATTTCGGACCTGTTGGCGATCTTCTGCACTTTATAGCTTCTTAATCCACTACGAGTTTTAATATTTTACTGAAGTGTTAGGTTTACGTTTGAATTCCTGTATCTTTCTATTAATCAATCAATGTCTTTCTATTAATATGAGTTTAGATTTTTATTGTTTATTTAAAGAATTAATTTTTAAATTTAATATCAAAACATGTTTTGTAGAGTAACATTGATAGTAGTATCAATCCAAATATTAGTGATATAATTGAACAATAAATTATTAATATCTTGATCGTGTTGACTTATTTCACTTGACGTATTTTGTGGAGGCTCAGGCAGTAAAAAGGCGCCTTCTTCGGGTTCCGAAAATATTTCGTCCATTAAATTTTCTACAAGAAATAGATTTATTTTAAATTTAAGATTAATTGTAGTTTTATGAAATAATTTAACAATAAGTCAAAAGAAGTTATATAATTCAAGTAAAGACTGTTAGGTTATAAAATGGGCCACTTTATATTTTAAATATAATGAAAACGAATTAATATTTTTTCAATACTATATTTTTATTGACATTATATGACATCATCTTACATAAAAAAAATTTAAAAATAAAATATTTTATGACGGACCATAAAACTCTTGAACCTTTTTCTTAATACCCTTTATTAAGTTTTTTACAGTAGCATCTGTTATGGTTTTGGCGGCTTGTTTGTATTTTTTTTAATGTATTAATCAGTTGTTTTCTTTTTCGTTTCTTTAAGTTTTATTTTAATTTGCACCCAGAATTTTTCAATTGGGCGCAATTTGGGACAGTTCGGAGGATTAGCATATTTCGGTACAAAATTAATTGAATTTTGATTATAAAATTCAATTGCTTTCTTGCTGTATTGGCACGTAGCTAAATCAGGCCAGAACAATGGTGGGTCGCTATGTATTGCCAGAAAAGGCAGTAACCGCTTTTAAATGCATTCTTTTAAATAAATCTCCGTATTTATTGACCCCGTTGTTACAAATTCCGAAGATTTTAACCCACAGCTACAAATGGCCTGCCAAATCAGGTATTTTTTTGGAAACTTTGAAATTTTTCGGATTTTGTACCTTTCTTCTATCTGGTCCTTACCTGATGCAACATAAAATTCTTGACCTGGCAACTGTTGAAAATCTGCTTTGCAGTACGTTTCATCGTCCATTACAATGCACGAATGTTTTGTAAGAAACTGTTCATACAATTTGCGCGCTCTTGTTTTAGCAGTAATTTGTTGTTCATCCGAACGATTTACAGCTTTCTGGACCTTAAATGTTTTCAATCCGGCACGAGATTTAATCCGATGCACGGTAGTTGACGAAGTTGCCAATTTATTCGCAACATCCCTTACGGAAATGTTAGGATTGCGCTTGAATTGCTTGATCACTTCATTTTCTAATTTTTTATCACCTGGTGACTCCTTTTAACATTTACTTCTGGTTGAGAATTGTAGCTCTTCTCAATTCTTAACCAAGCAAGATAGTGGTCCAGGTCTTGTAAGTGTCAATATCTATTGAAGAGAGATCGATACTTAACTCATCAGTAAATTCACTCTCCAGTTTGTCAATTTCTTTATAGCTGTTGATCAATGGGGCCCACCATTTTGGAATTTCAACCCTTTGTTGTCGGGATGTTCCACTACCAGACTGGCCCGAAGGACCAATAGGAGGGTCATGAAGAGTCTCTTTACTCTTGGACTTCTTACTTTTTTCTTTTTCTTCTTTATCTGCAGTAGACATCTCGACAGCTCTGTTGTTATTGATATGTCTATTTAAGCAATATGCTAATAAAACTTGCAAGGCAAAGGCTGCTAACCTAGCTAAGACTATAGTGGCTTCTATAACTATCTGGTATACACGTGTTCTTGCTTATTGTATCCTGTCTTTTAACTTTTTTGTTGGCCGACAATGTGTAGATGTCAAGTATTTCTCTCCGCTGTACAATTTTTTCGTTTTCTAAAATATCAAAAGTAAAAACAATAATCAAATGAAATTGTAAATATATTTACTTCTGCTTTAAATTCTCCCAGCATCTCTTTAGTTGGTGGTGACTCCTTTTTACATTTACTTCTGGTTGAGAATTGTAGCTCTTCTCAATTCTCAACCAAGCTTCTTTTTTTTTTATCGTTATTGACTGCATTGGTCCGTTTGTTTTCTATAACGCTTTTGTAATTATTGACAATTTCTGTCAATAATATCTTTTCCCGGTAACTGTAGGCCTGTGTACTTTCACCTTCAGCTAGAATATCAAAAAATATTTATATATATATACAGTGGAATCGGTTTTTTTTCCTGCAATGAACTTTGGTGCTAGGCTCATTTTTGTTTTGATTCTCAGTGATTCTGTTTTTAATATGCTTGTTTTGAATATTTCCATAATTTTTGAAATCGATGCGAAATAACGCCGTAATTCGGTATGGTAAATTATACAATATGAATGAAATTTTTATTTTATTCTTTATAAATGTTACTTACCCATTTCAATTTATATAATAATGTAGATCACAAAAACACTCAAAATACTCAATGTAAGTCAAAACACACACACAAAAACACTCAAAATACTCAAAAGCACACACAAGAACGCTTAATAACTTCAAAATTCGCTATGTAAAAATTACCTGTCAATATTTGAATAAAACAGTTACTCAAGTAAGCTCGCTTCCTTACTTGAGTATTTCTAAATGTTCCCGCCCCCTAAGTATGGAAAATGTGTCTATGAAATGCAAATTCGATACTTACTACTTAATACTTGGTACTTGTTACTTATTACTTGTCTATGAATTCGGCCGTTAGGGGACCACGTTCCAGCCATAATAATTGCTATTCGAATCAGTGACGTCATGAAGATAGAAGCAGCTTAAAATATATTTAGCTTACGTCATTTTGATACAACTACAGCGGTGTCACACTATCAAAACCGTTTGTATACTAAATATTATGATAATATTTACGGTAATACTGAGACACAGGCTTGACGTTTTGCTCCCGGTTATTTTGCTGGAAGTTGACGCTTCTTTTTTTACAGCGCTGGCTTTCTTCTGTTTTTCAGCTCTGACTCCCTTCTTTTTTTCAGCGCCGTCAATCGCTTCGATTGATAAATGCGATGTATGGTTTTATCGAGCAACAGAGTGGTCGGTGAATTTTTTGAAGAGTGGCTATGCTTTACAAAATGCTGCATGAACTTAATAAATTCCGCCTGCTGCATCCACCCCGATTCGTTTGCAAACCCGACAGTTTCGTTTGATACGTGGGTGAGATACAGCGGATTCATTTTCTTTCTTGGCAAGAGATAAAAAGGCGGAATTGAATTGCTTCAAATGTTTCAATTCCGAGACGCTTCACACCTTTCAGTTCACAAATCAGTAGAAAAATTGGTCCACATTTTTGCGGCAAAACGCTTTCACGCGGTTTAGGGTTGTCTGCTCGGGCGTTCGCTGAGATAAATTTTTGTGTCGCAGCATGAAACTATAATACCATTGTTTTCCGGTCATTTTGTAATCATCCCAGCTTAGTGGGTAGTTAGAATTAACTTTTATAGCAAACTGATACGCCAGTTGTCTTAATTCGAGTATGCTTAAACCATAAAAATGTTGAGCGCACTTCATCACGTATTCGACCAGTGCCTTTTCTTGCTCTTCATGCAAGTTGCGTTTCTAACCATTGAATAAAATTTGTGTGGTTCATATCGTCGTGATAGTCACCAGATTTGATTTGCGATTTGAAAATCAATAGACTGTCGTTAACAAATCCATATGAACTACCTACATGCACTATAATATGTCGTTGTCCAGATCGATCAGATTTGTAAACCGCTGGTTTTTCATCGGACTGCCAACATTTGTTTACTTTATGAATGTAGGTTTTATCCAAAAATGTACCTGGTTTCTTATTTTCACCCTTTGCTTCGTTTTCTTGTAATATCCTCAAATAACGAGAACGCCAAGCTACAATCTTATCTTTCCATTAAAAGTTCACGTTTATTATGACACTTTTTAAAATGAAAGCTGCAACACGACGAAATCGCCGTGAGACACCTACCTGAAAGTTTCAGATCTTCCCTATTCGAATTCAACGGCCGAGCCAGCTAATTCAGCACAGTGAGGGGAGCAGGTGAAACACCAAAGTACGTTGATTCGATAGAGGAACGAAAATAGTAGACACGATCTAGGGCAAGACGAAATCGAAATGGACGCCGTCACATTTTTTTTATTTTGATATGCGTACCATCCATTGCGCCAATTACTCTTGGAAAATTTCTAATGGCTTGAAAATTGCGCATTATTTTTTCTTTCTCGCCTATCGTTGTTGGCATTTTTATAAATGTCTTCGAATGAAGAGCACGAGCCACTTTAGCACAGATGTGACTCACAGTGGCTTGGTTAAGTTCATGTAGATCACCAACATCATCTTGAACCAAAAATTAAATAAAGGGTCCAGTGGAAAAACGATGAAGTTTCATTTGTTAAAAAGTTGGGAAAAAACGAAATTTAAAGTTTCACAACCACTGGCGGAATGGTTTTTCTTTTGAAATTTGAATCCCTACAGAGTGGTGGAATCATAGATATTTTTTATCTCAATTCCACTGCCTTCGGATAAGTCGAGGACCTTCTCTCCAATACCATCCAATAGTCCAGTCATTTTAGATAAAAATATATATGGCTTCTGATCTAAAAAATTAGTGCTAGTGTAGTCTATTAGATAAATTACCATTTGTAATTCGATTTGGGATTCGTCCTCCTCTCCGGCAGTGTCAAGTCCCTGAGAATTAAGGACATTAACTGCCGGTCGCAAGCTATACAAAGCATCTAACTCCTCGTAATATTGATGAGATCATTGGGGCTGCTCCACTTTTGGTGTTATTGCTTCTGCATTTCATATAATCTTGTTTTAATTTTTTTAGTTTCAGCCTCATTTGCTCGATTGTTTTGTCAAAGCCCTTCACTTTCATTTCGGGAATTAAAGAATTAAAAATTTCGTTATGTTTAAATTTTTTGGTATCCATCAATTGTACAACTTTTTTTTTCGGCGTACAATTGAACCAACTTCAAAATTTCCGGATGACTCCAGTTGGGTCCTTTACTTTTATTGACTTTTGCAGACATTCCTTATTAGTAAAAATTGAATTATAACAAATATTAGTAATATCACAGGTAATATATAAACATAATCTACTTACTTGAAAGTAAATGACACGTTACAATCAACCATAGACAAATAATAATTTAGAAATAGACTGCAACCAGTCAGGTATTTTGTTATCAGTTTGTAAATTATTCGTAGGAACATCCAAAGAATATTTATTTTTGTACCTGTAAGCTACATGGCCTGCAATATATTTGAGAGATTCATCATTCGCTTTTTGTTTAACTTCAAAATTCTCTACAAGTTGCAGCATTTCTTCGTCGACAGCTTCTTCATCCAAATATTTCGGTTGCACAAATAAATTGGAAGCGATTATTATCATCTACACAATCATCCTGCTCTTTCAACTTTCAGTTAATTGAATTGAAGAAAGGTTACTTTGCGTTAAACAAGTAATATCTTCATTAGACAATGTAATATTTTTAACGGCATTGCTAGATTCTTATGTAATATTAAGGGCCACTTGTATAGTGGGAATTTACCAACAGTTTAAACTATGTTTAAGGTAAACTCGGTTTTATTCAGTTTTTTCCCTTGTTCAGTGTAAGTTAAGTATTGAACTGGGTTTAAAAGTAGTTTAACGTAAACTACGGGGGATAATCACCCCAGTCTTTCGATTTAGTTTCATTGGAAGATTCTGTAATTATAGATAACCACATTGATATTATATTAATCAGAAAAATCATAAATTACAAATCTTGCAAAGATATGTACATTGCCGGTGCCTAGGCTCTACATCACAAATTACAATCGTATCTTCAGTTAATAACGTACACTGGCTGGCATTTACTACTACATCTAAAAAAGAAAATTATAAAATGGTAAATAAAATCAGATTTAAGGCATCTTTTACCTTCACTATCATCATCAAATTCTGATGGAAAACCTTCAACTTAAGTTGAAGTTATCTAGAAGCTAACTGTCGATTCAAGTGGAGAACCGCCACCTGTTTCCCTAGCATAACACTTATCTGTTGCAAAATTTCTCTTGCTGGTTTTCTTCAAATTATCATATTTGCTTTTTAAAATCTTCGTCTCTGTGCGTTTCGCTACTGGTGCTGTTTTACTTCTTCGCTAAGTCGATCCAAGCAGCATTTTTGGTCTTATTAGTTGTCGCATCCGTTCTTTTTGACCCAATTTTGTCTTTATATTTGCTCACTAAACTTATTAATAACAATTCTTTCTTTGTGATAAAATTCGAACACCTTTTTCTTGCTTCCATTTTTGTTAATGGCGTCTTTGACGCGTCGTATTCTTACCTACGCGCAGTACCACTACTCTCCCACTTTCGGCTTGTCACGAGTAAATTCACAGTAATTTTAAATACCAACTGTAAAAATTAATACTAAACGCAGTTTACTAAACCCATTCTTACATCAGCAGTAATGGTTTGCTTGAGAATTCGCCATCTAGTCACTAAAATTCCAAACGCGTTTTCAATAATTCTGCGGGCCCTTGAAAGTCTAAAATTAAATATCAGCTGTTTCAGTATCAGGTTTCTTTTTGCATACGGACGCATTATGTATTCTTTAAGGGCGAAAGCTTCATCAGCAACGAATACATATGGAGATTTAATATCGGTGTTGGGAATTTCAGTTGGCAAAGGCACGTTTAATGTTTTTGATTCAAGACGCTCACCAAACACACTATTTTTAAAGATACCTCCATCACTTTGGCATCCATAGGCCCCAATATCTTGTAACGCGTAAATCCCTACGCGAGACACCTACCTGATTTCTCAGGTCTTCTCTTTCTTACCCAGCAGCTGAGCTAGCGAAAGTCGAGAGTAGGGGTAGGTAATAACACCAAATACTGAATAGAAGAGGAGGGGGGGTAAGTCACGAATCGAGAATAGTCTAGGTTTGTTGAGCGCCACAAGCCAGACAATCAAGTATATATGAAAATAATAATAACGCCAGTATAAAGAATATATCAAAGAAACTTTAATAGTTATATAAAGTCTTGATAATTAATAGAATAAAAGTATGTAGATAGAGATAAATATAAATTAAACTTATAAAATATAATATAAAACAATATAATAAACCTGACGTGGGTAGACTATACAATCTGGTCAAACTGACTCTCCCAACGAAAGGTAGTTAAAAGTCTCGTCAGCGTACTTTAAATAAAGAAGGGTTGACGACGAAACACCAACACTTCCAATTGCTGAATTGCATCAGCCTTAGTATGCTCCGTTTTTAAAAGCGTGTTCTGTGTTTCTACAAACACAGAACACGCCGATTGCAAAATGTTTGAGGTGTACCTCGAACTGCCAGGTGTTGGAGCCTTTTTTTTGGGTTTGTCTATACATGAGTTAGTATTATAAACTTGGTGATTAAATTACACTTATACATTTACCTCTGGTATTTTTTCTCCTGCCTATTTTTACCAAGCTCTACTGGTACAAATGGTTGCGGATCTAAAAATTAAAAGCATGCAATTCATTCATATGAATATAAATAGAAAATAAATTACCGTCTACATCTTTATCATCATTTACAGGAAAATAAATTTTATCCATGCTATCATCAGTTTCTGATGGATGGATCTCAGGATCTAAAACACAAGTGTTTTTCGATTCGTTGAACGTATAGGTTGAGGTGGAAGGATTTGGCATAACTTCAGCTACCGTTGCTGCAAACAATAAATTAGAAGTTTTATTAATTTATATTATAATGCTTACCACTTATACTCGAGCATTCTCCTGATGTATCGGGAATGACATCATCCCCGAGGTGAATTTTTGATATCAAGTTTAACAAGCGTTCCTCAAGATCGGATAGCTTCTTTGAAGAGCAGGATCCACCGCCAGTTTTTATAAAACTGACGCAAATTTCCCTGCTCTTTCGTTTGGTATTCATTTTCCATTCGTTAAATATCTAAGAAAAAAAGTAGATATTTATTGAAAACGATGGAAAATATGCATTTATAGTGAGTGTTACACACCTTTTTCCATTGATCGCCAGTTTTCAATGGTCCGCATCCTTTAGCATGCGTCTTCTTCGCAAAATGCTTCCACAAATCACTTATATTGGCGTATTCTGAAGGTTTGCGTTATTAAAATTTTGTTGTTACTAACAAAATCTAGCAAACTCTCATATTGCGGTTTGGTGGTTTTTTTCATACGGAGAGCCATAACTATGCTTGTATAAAAAAATTTTTTTTCAAAAAAGTTCTTTGCAATATTCTTCCAATCTCATTCAGTCGATGGACTTTTTAGATACTTCGGAGAAAGTACATCCCATATTGCAATGCAAGTTTCGTGAATAATTTTGTGAACCGTTGTTAAGCCCATTTGATAATTTTATGCCAAACTTTGCATGCTTCCTCCTTGTGATAGATATCTGTTGAAGAAAGTTTTTGCTTAAATAATTTATGAAAGGCAGTATTTATTACTTGATGGATAAATTACTTACTGCAATGTTATGGCAAGCCTTTCTTCTGCTGATATGCCGTCTATTATTCTTCTCTTGGAAATTCGGTTTTTTAAAAAACCTAATAATTCTAATAATATCAAGAGAACCCCTGGAAATAGTTTGTATCCAGTCAGGAGCCTTATTCATATCCATAATTGATGTTGGGTTTCCCATTCTTGAACTTGAATGCTGTAAATCCCGCTATATCTTTTAGAGATTCATAATTAATTTTTTCTCTAACTTCAAAATTTTCCACCAGCTGCATTAGTTCATCTTCGATTGCTTCATCTTCCCAATAAAGTGGTTCGACAAAAGTAATTTTCATTATTTCTTTTTCTGTATGCTATTTTTCTTGAGGCGCCTCTTCCTAGGTGCAAGATTGGAAAGCAGTTCCTGCGTTAAACAAACTTCTTCTGCAGCTGATGGGTTTTTTGAGTCTTTAAAAGCTCCACTAAACACTCCTGGTTGGATTCTGCTGTGTTACGGTTTTCCGTAAAAATTGCTGCTGAATGTTTACCGAGGATGTACCAGCGAAGTCTGTACCTAAAGTCGAGTGGGGAAGGGTGGTCATTACTTCCACCCATTTCTCGAATATGAGCAGAAAAGTTCTCTAGAACATCTTGGTTCAGTCTGGATGTTAAGATATACTGTAAATCATATTTCTCCTTTAAATAACTGTACATATCCGACAACGAACTATTAGTAAGTAGAATCCTTTTTTTGAAAAGGAATTAATCCCTTGTGAGTACCTACTCTCATTGACATCATGAATTGTGACATTTTATCGAGTGGATTTTTTTGGTTTTCAATATCTGTGCCGAAGGCATTTTTTCCTGGACAGGTTTGAGTAAATTTTGAACGCGAGTTCAACATATCAAACCAGTCGTTGAACAGTTAGGCTATTTAAGATTATCCAGTAAACTTGGATGTTGTAGAAGTGAAATCGATTTGTGCAGCTGGTAAAATTATTTTAATAACAATTTTATTCGAATCGAAGGACCAAAAATATGTAGCGTTTGTAAGTGTGGTTTGAATCTTACGTAATTGTTAGCATTTTTATAAATGTCTTCGAATGACGAGCAAGAGCACGAGCCACTTTGACACAGATGAGATTCACAGTGACTTTGCTAAGTCTATGTAGATCACCAGCATCATCTTGAACCTAAAAGTAAATGAAGGGTTCAGTGAAAAACTATTTATATAGGTAAATTATTGAAGTAATAAATGATTGTTTTATTTTATATTAAGTTTTGAAAATAGGTAATTGGAATTAACTTACTTTGTCTTTTGCAGCATCTTTTTTTGATTTTTTTTTCATTGTATCGTACCCAGCTTTCAATTGGGCGCCAGTTCTGCTTTCTGTGAAGCGTGCATTAAAAATTTTGGCCGCGTTTTCCCACGCGTCACTTTTTTTCTTATTGCTTATACAATCGGTTTTTTTGCATTCTACTATGTCTTTTATCGATGTTATAGAGGCAATATCAACTATTGCCTCTTTTTCACCTGGCTGAAATTTTTTCCTAAGAAAAGAGAAAAAAAGATTAAAAATAATAGTATGCAAAAAACCGTCGCTATCGGTGTAATAAAATAAATTAAATGAAAATAACCAAAATTAGCAGATTCAAAAATCTACCAATTTGATAACGCAGGTCCAATGATCATTGTTGCCAGCTACTGCAATATCATGAAAATCTGAAGGATGTGATAAAATATCATATTATTGCGTTTCTCACTTTCTATTCCACAAAATCTTTAATGCAAATTTTTTTTGCATTACTTTCTACTTTACACAGATTTTTTTGCATACTATTATTTCTTTGAAAGAAGTGGCAAGAAATGAACAATTTCCTCTATTTCAATTTTGGTGTAATATTTACCGCGGTTTCTCTTTACATTTTCCATCTTTATTTCTGTAATTCAAATTCAATTTAAATCTTGAATTCAGCTGAAACACACTACTTAAATAAAGGGGCTTTCATTTGTTATTATAAATTAATTATAAATTTGTTTTTCTTTTGACATATTGTCGCAAAGGGGTTTTTTCGATGGGAAAAATCCCTTCGCTAGGTACCTTTAATTTATGTTGCTAGGTTAGGGGTGTAGCTTGTGTACCAAACTTTGGCAGTAAAGTTGGTCACAGCGCCACTTGATCCTTTTAAGATATAAAAAAAAGGTAGCTAACTACGGATATTTAGTCCACAGTCGAAAAGCAAACGGGTCGCGCATTAGCGCGTTTCGTGAGGTTCTTGAAGATGTTGACCTAATGTATTTATACCACAAGAAGCTCTTAGTGCCCACACATGACACAAACTGCAATGATGGAATTTGGGCGCCAGTTGATGATAAAGAACTTATCATCAACAAAATAGATTTTTTAGTTTGCAGCCAAAAGATGTTAGTAGAAAAGTGTAAAATCACTTACGTGAAATACTCGAAAAGAAACTTCACACCACAAGCTATCACTAAAAATGCAAATCGCACAACTGGATCAAGGATTGATCCAGGAAAATCACAAAAAAAGAAGTCACTTCCAGAAAATTCGACCACTCTCATTCCTTGTTCGATTGCCAATCCTCTTGTTGCCAACCTTTCTTTGCAAAATTCCCAAAGTTACCAAAGTAACCATGGTTGTTACAAACAAGGTGTTACACTTGTTTAAACATAAATTGCATTTTATGTAATATTTATTGAACGAAACTATTTACAACTTACATACTAATTAAATCGAGAAATACTCATTTTATAATTTCGACGCAATGTTAATAATTTTATAAACTTACCCTAATATTACAATACTGTGGAGGGGTAGGAACGGCATGGCAAATGCACTTCACTCACAGACAACTCTTCCAGTGCAATAGCCATCAGGCTCACATTCATATCCTGTTTGACACAAGCCTCTTATTAGCATGTCTCTTGCCTCTTCAGGTGTTGGAACAAAACTCACAACGCTTTCTTCACAACCTGTGTTTGGATCGATGCCCCAACCATCATAACAGTAAATTACCAATCTATTTCTCTTTACCATGCCTATCTCCACTTCCTCAGGATACTCAATTATGTCTACTTCATTTTCAGTTATATGAACCTGTTTTTCCTCTATTCTTGGTGGTTGTAATGTGTAAGCTCCTGAACAGTCTGTTTTGTCACAAGTGTTTATTTCTTCTATGCATGCAATCTCTATAGAGATTATGGGCAGGCAAATAGGTATCGAAGAGGTATAGAAGAAAAGCCAATTTTTTATCGCTTCCTTATTACTTGACGTACAGTTACTCACAAAAGTAGGTTAACAAAGTATAATTTTTATTTTAATCTTAATTTTTATAGTTACTTATTATCTAATACAAAAAATAAAAAACATAATCTTAATACAGCTGATTTTTGGTAAATATTAAAAGAAAAAAATGGAAAATTTCACACTTTTCCAGTTCTAAATATAAAAATTACAGTACACTAATAAAAATGCATGTCACAAAAGTAGGTTAACAAACACAAAATTATATGTTAGTGCCCACAATGTCCACCCCCTCGAAGTGACATTGTTGCCAATCTAGATGGTAATGATTGGGTATACTTAGTACACTCACTTGGAGTAATATACCATATTTCTTCTATTAAATGCGAAGATTAGTCAAATTTCTGGGACATCTTTCTGAAATTCGGAGTTTAAGCAGAGCCCAGAGATTTTCTATAGGAGAAAGGTCCGGACTCTGGGGTGGCCACTCCATAACATTAATATTGGCATTTTGAAGGTAATTAGTGACAATTTTGGCGCAGTGGATAGGAGCATTGTCCTGCTGTAGAATAAATTCTTCGCCAATTAGACGTTTACCTTCTGGTATAATTACCTCTTTCAAGAGATTTAAATATACTGCAGCGTTGACTCTTCCTTCTAATACTACAATTTTTCCTACCCCTGCTGAACACATACACCCCCAAATCATTAATCCCTTTTCTAACAATTTTAGTGTGGGTTTAGTACACTTATACGAGTATACCTCAGACTTCCATGGCTATATTTCAGACGAATCATAGATTCGTCAGTCCATAAGATTTGATCCCAATAATTGAAGGGTTTTAAAACGTGATCTGAATAGAACTTCATCCTTTTTTTAATATTAATCTTACTTACAAAGGGTACTCTGCGTGCAATTCGACCATTTTTATTTACTTGACGAAGACGACGTCTTACAGTTTCAGTCGATATTTTATTTTTGGTGGAATTTTCAAGCTTTGCGCGAATGCGTGGAGCGGACATCAAAGGATCTGAAGACGAGAGTGTTTGTATTTTAATATCCTCCCGTTTAGTGGTTATTTTTGGCCGTCCTTGTCTCTTAATTGTCATTACTCTACCTTCGGTTTTAAATGCTTTTATAACTTTGAAAATCGAAGTTGATGATTTATCAAACAATTTTGCTATCTCGCGAATTTTTTTGCCACATCCATACATTTTCAGTATTAATGTACGTTCTTTTAATGTTAAATATTTAAATTTTGCCATATTGGTACTTTAAATTTTGAAAATTCTATAATATTGAATGTTAACATTTAGCAAAATAATTTGAAAAGAATTACCTTGTTTTAATTGTAGCCTTTTTGAGTTTTTCAAAAAAATTTGTAATAAAAAGCTTGAATTTACTTCAATATATATTATAATTTTAATAAACTGTATATACACTTGTGCTGGTAAGTAAAAACTGATATAAAAAAATATTGTTAACCTACTTTTGTGAGATGCAAAATAATAGCTTACGAATTGCGTTACTGATGCAATTGTTTTGACGCCAACAGAAATGCTGATTTTACTTTATATCTCCAGGTATAAGATACATGTATGAGTTACAAATTAAAAAAAAAAATTGTGCTGATTTTCAGAGCTTATATGATGTTTTCTAAAATTTCCTTACATGTTAACCTACTTTTGTGAGTAACTGTATATTGGGGATCTTTTCTCATTTTCTGCATTATCGAGAACTTTTTTTTAGTGGATTTGTTAAAATAAAAAAACACCTCAAATTCAAGAAGTACCACTGAATTTCCTTCTATATTATCTTCCATGACTTGAGCATCTTCTGGAACTGAATTTTCTACGTTCTGGGTGAAATCCAGCAACATGTCCTGGCTCTCAAAATTTGGGATATTACACTTTCCTCTCTTACCCTTACCAAAAGTTTGCAGGAATAGTAGCTTTCCAAAACACCATAACTTGGGTTTTGTAAGTACCCTAGATCTAATACAGTGCAGACATTTAAGCTTGAGATTTGAAACCCATTAAATTGAATTTGTCGCTTAGATTACGAAGTGAATTCTGATTTCAAGGATTTTGAAGATTGCAGCCTGATTAGAACATCAACCAAGACGAGCAAACAAACTACACATAGCATACATATTGGAACCTCTGTTTTGTTAAACTTATTCTTTCTTAAGAGAACATAAAGAGAAATTGATGCAATTATTCCCAATATTGATAATGAAAGCAACACATAATCTGCTCTTTCGTCTGTTGAACAAGTTACAGATTGGATTTCTGGAATTTTTTTTTTCTGACTATTCTTTCCACTTTTGTCATTGATCCTCTATTCATTTTCTTTGTTACGTAGTTTTTTTCTGATGCAGTGGTAGCATTGAATCTTAAATTCTTTAGATGAACATTGTAGCATTCCAAATGCTATTATTTAAATTGGTTTGAAATCTACGCATCATCCTGTGTATATCCATCACGCGCAAGCGTTAGTATTTCGAAAATTTGTCAAATTGGGATTCTTCCGTTTATCACCATCTAAAATGGAAGTTTCATTTTTGTTCTGTGTAATGTTTGAGTTTTAAAAGCCACAAACTTTATTTTAATGAAGTGATCTTTTTAATAACCTTCAGTTTTATGTTTGTGGGTAAGCATTACATTGATATTTTCCATTTTGAACGAAGTTTGACTTTGATAAATTTTAGCTTTTTATTACCACCTGTCTATTTCTGTGTTCGTCCATTTTGGTTTTCAACTTTTGTTTATGGTTTTCTGGAAGCAACTTTAAAGTGGAGCTGATATATTTCTATTGTTCAATCAACGTGATGGAGCCATTTCCATGAGGGTGTTTTCCTTTTTTTTATTTCCATAGATGTTTATAATGGAGTTTTTGCACCTGGTTTTCATTCTTATCAGTCCACTTGAGCTGACCTTGTCCGTTTGACGTCGCCGCCCTATCGGCTTTGATTTTGATAATTTCGACGACGTGGGATGACCGGAAAACCATGGATTTTTATTTTGTTAAAAGCGCATTTGGGAAATTAGCTTACTTTAATAATTTACATCGACATTGGGATGTTACCGTTCGCAGGTGAATTGATTCTTGTTTAATTATTGCAGTTTTGTTATTTTTAGCTTTACATCTGAAACTCAGTTTGCACGATGAACCATTAATATTCCAGAGGTTCCAAAAGAATAGCGATGTTGAATCGGAATGATTGTAGTGGAAGGGTAAGTTGAAAAGGCAATTACTGTATTTAATTCTACTTGATGATATCTCTTACGAATGAGTATTTGTAGTCAATGTTACCGACGTGTTATGTCTGCGTTGGGCAGTTTCCTAGATGCGCGATATTATTTTCGTGGGTTGTCTTCATATGGCAACTCATTTGTATTTTTTTAGTTCTTTTATTTTGCGTTTATTGTCCCAGGGTATCCTGGATTTAACTTGAATTGTTATGTGTTTGTGTCTCCTATATGGAGTTTTGGAATCAAGCATTGTCAACCCCACCTTTTATCTCGACTTTTGTTTTATAAATAAAACCAACCCTTCTACTTTCGTGTTTTATTTAGAAGACTGGCGCCCGATTATATTTTTTCCTTAGTTAGTTGCCAAAGATCGTCTGAGTCACAACGAGAACGAACCTACGAACCGCGCATGCGCGACCCATGCTCTGGTACTGGACGGGGGTGTAATCCCTTAGCTAGCCTGTCTGCCATTCCATCGCAGATCAGCGGGGCAAGCGACACAAATTAAGAGCAATTTGTGGTACAACATATTCCGGGCCGGAATAGCAGATTTTCATAACAATTCGCTTTAGGGCGTCGCGTCTTGCAAATTTGTTGTAGTACGCTTCATTTTTTGTGTTTTACAATACTTCCTCTTGTCTGTACATGTCAATTAAGGTCGACAAATCACTGGCACTCCAAATTTTATTTACAAAATAAACAAATAGTCACAAAATCTACATACGGAACCTCACGCCTCTCTGTATAGTCGTTCTTGATCAGCTGCTCCTTCAGCTCCAGAAGTTTCAAACCCCTACGTTAGAACTTACGCAAGTTAGTATACGGTTCTTAAGTGTGTTAATCACCCCCATTTTCTGACACATGGGGTGCGAAGAGTAGAAATTTAATAATCTGTCACTGGAGCATGGTTTTTTATAAAGATCGGTGAACAAGGAACCATCTGGTTCTTTACAAACCAACAAATTCAGAAAGGTATGGTACCGCCACTCTTTGTTTCATGAGTAAAGTTTAACAACTCATCGAATTCGTTTTAATATTTATATATAGCCCCCCCCCCCTTCTCAAGAATATTTCTGTTGTCCAAAAATGTGTTTTGGCAAACTCTTATTTCAGAATTTTGCTTTAAAATAAAATAATTTCTGTTTTCCTTTAGGTTTTGTTTGTTAAACCATTAACATTTTGACATTTCAAAGGAAAAATGCTGCAACGTCGAGGAGTTGTAGGATTGTGTAGTATTAGGTGTTAAACAGACAACTATTATGCGCTTTTCTCTGCAAAATAAACTTAACTAAAGGCTTAAATGAGATAAGTGACCATCTAAAAATACTAACACTGGAAAGTTAGGTTTTTTTTCTATGCCTAGACGCCTAAATTAATAATTGATATTAATAAATAAATCTTAAAAGCATAAAATTTTAAATACACATTACTTTATTGATCTGCAATTTCCTCAGTCCTTCTCACTACATTGCTATAACTAATTTTAGCACTTGTAAAATTGCAAAAAAAATTGTAAATTTAAAAAAAAATTTAAATTGCAATTCAAGTACAGTCATTGAAGCTGTAAAGTTGCTATCTTTTGTAAGCTTTCTAATTTGGCGGCCATTAAAAATACCTCATTTAATCTTTTCCATACTTGGCTTGGGAAATTTAATAATAATGTGGCAACCCATTCACTGACTAAAATTGATGTGATGTGAATGAACCTTTCCAACGTTATTGTTACCCCTCCTCTGCTATACTCACTTCTTTCGGTGGAGCAGATTTTTCGAACTTGAATTCAAAAAATACTGAGAACTTTATCTCAGGGTGGTACTTACGTGAAACAAAATATACGCTTACCTCGCTTTTACATATATACACAATCCTGAAAAGAATTCGACGCTCTTGAAATAAAAGATAATTGAGGTAAAGAAATATAATAAAGTTAAACAAAACGTCGCCACAAATACGGAACATAAATACAAATTTTCCTTAATTTTACCTAAATGATCAAGGAAGCTTCCGCAAGATTTAATTAAAATTATTTAAATAAGGCGTTAATTAGAACAAAATCAATGGTAAGAAACCATTTATTTTCATCATCCTTACGGATTGATTTCCACTTCAATAATTTGTACAAATAAATAATTTATACAGAAACAGTATAGGTAATTGTATGATTGATTTTTAATGTAATCATAATGAAAAATGGACCAATTAGTCGTTGAATAAGCAATACATCAAATCAATCGTTACAATTAGATACGTGCGGTTACATACAATTAAATTGAACAAAAACTAACCTTTAACCCGGTTAAACGTGGTAAGTCGTTGCACTCTAATTATTTTTCCTGAATTCAAATTCGGAAAAGCTGGTTTATCGATACCCCTGTTGATTGCACACCGTCCTTCCAATTCCATTTCCTTTGTAGTCGTTGTTGACTATTTGATAATCCAAATCTCCTTCATCCCATAGGTATACGTTATCTTCTTAATAATCCAAATTTTATCCATCCAGTAGGTATAAGTATTTATCGTAAATCAATAATTTGTCTTTAATTCAAATTTGCCATGTTCGAGAGAGAATTATTATAAAACACATTTTGTTTGATAGATCGGTAAAAAGTTTTAAGTTACTTATTTAATTTTAGTTACACGAAACTATTACTCAGGTATTTGTTTATAGGCACATAGATAAGTTTTAGTTATTTTATTCGAAGCACGATACAAATTAACCACATCTTCCTTCAATGGAAGTACGATAGAAAAGTTAAACACCTCTTCCTTGCTTGGAAGACAACGAAAAAAAACTCACGTCTTCATGACTCGAGGTACAGATCGAAAGTCCGTTAATTATTTATTTGAATCACGAGACCAAAGGAACGCATCTTACTACTTTGACTGTCGAACCGAAAGTGCCGTTATTTCCAAGATGGCTCTTGAAATTTAACAGGGATTTTTACTTAAAGTTTCTTCAAAGATTAAAGGGTTGCCTAGATATAGGAGTCAAAATGAACCGATTTCTTATTTTTCTCGTCGAGGTACATGACGTAATTCTTCGTTTTGCTTGTTAGCAATTTGAGGACAGAATTCTTAGAACTAAAGCCTACGAATGGCATGTTTCTCACGTAGATAAGTTCTAAAAATAATTTAGTGGAGACGGTTGTCTGTGACATATACCAGGCTCGTTCAAATAAATCTTATGATTTAATCAAAATTTTAAGTGAATTTAAGGACTGTTCGACGTAGTCGTAACATTATATTGCTACAACACCTGTTGTTGAAATTGTTCCTATTAAATGAAGGTTGGAAAATCTTGCTGCGGGAAGAAGTTGGACTGATCACGTACCAGCGAAAAAACTGCATTGAACTCAATTTTAGTTACGGAACACCTCACCGTCGCTAATTCGCCTCTGACTTCCAATGTCAGCGTATAAAAATTTGTAGTCACTGTCTACTAGGGCTAGAAGCACAATGATGAAATTTTTTTGTAATTGTAATATTCTGAACCGCTCAAAATTGGGTTTTCAATAATGATGCGACAAAATGACAATTTCCTTCGTTCGGCCAAACATCACCTACTCCTTCGCCTCGCCAATTTAGTTCATCATCATGTTCATCATATTCCGAGCCACTAATGACAGAAATCTCTCCACACCGCACTATGGTTTCAAAGTCCCGATTTCTTGGCCAAAACTAATTTAATTATTTTAATTAAAATAAAATTTATAAAAAAGGTTTAGAAAGTATTTTTAAAGTAATAAAAATTATTATTAATTTAGTTTTTTATTGATATTACATTTCGTTTTCTAACTTTACTGTATCTAATTGATCAGTAGGCATTATTTCTCCCAGATCAATTTCTTCATATTCATGTACTTCTAAACGTGGATCTTCTGGTGGTTTTAATTCTGCCAGCATATTAAAATTTTATTAATTATTGACATTAGTAAATACAGTAAACAGTAATATTGTACCCAACCCTTAATTTATTAGTTCTGGAGGAAAGTTTAATTTGCATTGACGATTTATCCGTGTTTGTAAGTTTATCGTTGAAATTACTGGATCAGAAGTGTCCATAGCCCTATTAAAAATATCTGTTAGATTGTTTTGCCTACTGATTTTTCTAGCGTGAAATTTTTCGATCTTGCTTATAGAGTTTATTTTTTGATTCTGATCCTTCTTCCCCGAAATAATCAACTGGTAATATAGAATTTTCAAAAATTTGTTTGCCGTGTGCTAGAACTTTATGCAATGTTGCATGTATATGAAAAAAAAGTCATTTTGTCAAAAGTTGCAATTAGTTGCAGCTAAAATAAGTTTTAAAGCAATCTCTAGTAAATACTGAATACATTTAATCAAAAATTATCACGGCCAAACGCCGCCAATTTTTTATAAGTCAATTCAAAATTTTTGATTTTTATTTTACAAAATCAGTATACATAACGGATTTTAAATTAAATATATTAAAAATACATATCCACAGAATATATTAATATAATGCACTAACACAGAAAAATTCAAAAAAACACAATAAAGTCACACTTTTACACTTAAAATTTGAATAACGATCAACTAGGAATAAGCCAGAACTACTCGTAGGTACACACTAAAAAAATTGGCTGTAACTCTGGGTCTATTGGGGTGTTTTGTTTCAAAATTAGCGTATAAATATGCCATTTTTATAAATTTTTAAAATTGATTTATGGCCAAGAAATTGGTTCATAGAAACCATAGTGCATTGTTATAAAGGGTTGAGACTTTAAACCGCACGAACAAATGGCTTGCCATATTAGGTATTTTTTTGGAAATTTCAGCCGTCTTGTTTTCTTTGCCTACCTGCCCCCCCCCTCCGACCCTTGGCAACATAAAATTCCTGTCCAGGTAGCTGCCTGAAAAACAGCCTTACAATAAGTTTCGTCGTCCATTACTATACATTTAACACGTTGAATGCCACGGTAATTTTATATGGTTTGTCCGTCTGGCCACACTGAATTTCTCAGTATGTGCTGCATATTTTGATGAAGTATTATTTACAATATGTAACAGTTAATTTTTGTAATCATTCGTGACGCATTTAATTCACTGAGGTCACCGGCGACCTTCACGGTGCTGAAAGGCACTGTTATTTTATTTATTATATATATTGTCGTGTTCTGAAGAACAAGCACTAAAGAGGTCCGTAGCTCGTTAGTCGGTAGTTTGCACTTTTGAGACGATCTCAGGAGTAGGTTCCAAAAATTTTGCTCTTAAACTATCCACAATAAATGAAACAAAAAAAAACTCAAGGATGAAATTATAATTTAATTCGATGAAAGTAGTAGTCATAATCAAATTAATAAACAAATTGAGACGAAACCTTATAATTAAACTTTATCGACGCAATCGATAATTCCAAAATCATGAAGAATTATCCTACAAATTTACACATTTAAATCTCAAAAACAGTATCTCCAATTTGTAAGATAATCAACGTTCTATTGTAATTTAAATAAAACATCTGTAATAAAAATTGTACAAAAATAAGAAAAATTGTTTAACTTTTAAATATTAGCGCTTTTGTAACTGTTCGAAAGTTGGTATCAAAAAAATAACCGTTGTTGATATGGTAACCACTACCAAATATGCAAAAACCCGTACGAAAAAGTTTATCACATAAATTTAATTCTTGCAGTCAAATAACACGACTCAACTATTAAAAATGTTCCACCGGTGTGTTTAATTAATTAAGTGTAAAGAAATTTGTTCATAATTGTGACTCGAAATGCAAATTTTACAACGTCCATTGTAGCTAACCTCAAAATTTCCGCGACATCGCAACAAATATCGAAGACAATTGCTGATATAGCGTAAATAAACAATTTAAAAATTATTTACCAAGACGATGGCTTGAATAATAAAAGATTGCCCCTCGAATTCTTTGCATCTACGATTTGACAAAATGGCGACCTCGTTTCAAGTCTGGTACGTAAACTTTCCAAATCTTCCAAAATCACCACGAATTTCATAATACTCTTCTAGCACACACAATCAAACAAATCTCCTGTTGCTCATAATCATCGTTAAATTAATTACCAATGGGTAATTTTTACACATTCCAAGATAACACTTTGAAGCCGTTAAGTTGTAGACTTCACTCCTTCATTACTCTAGGGCAACTGACTATTTATCTCGTTTCCTGTACAAAGTTTTCTCAGGAAAATCGTGTCGCACTCCGGTTGGTTGGTTTTCCAGCGAAATTCAAATTTTTAAATGCCAAATTCAACATTTTGAAGTCACTAAATTTTAAATTGCGAACTACACTTTTAAATTAAAAACACTGCATCGATGATCGTAGCTACCTTTATACCAACTCAATTTTTAAACGTAAGTTAACAATTTTAAAACAAATAAAAAATAAATTAGTCAAAAATTTTAACGTTTTCATGTTTGAAATGTTTAATTTCCAGGCTATACGGACAAATCTCCAAACCTAAAATCTCGTCTCTGCACGTATCCCTTTGGCACGTAATTGAAAAAATTAACAGGTTACTACTCATCTGATTAAATTAACGAAAACTTCAAAAACAAAACTTTGACCAAATGAAAATTTATTTGTGGATAATTTTAGAATATCCAACCTATCAGAATCCACGTCAATATATAGCTTTTTATGTGTTTCTAATAATCTTGGCTTCGCCGGTCACCGGTGACCCCCATGGCATTCAACGTGTTAAATTTTGTTAGGTAATCTGTATATAATTTTCGAGCTCTAGTTTTTGCTGTCTTTTCCTGAATTTCGGACCTATTGGCGATCTTCTGCACTTTATAGCTTCTTAATCCACTACGAGTTTTAATATTTTGCACATTTGATTTTGAAGTACCGACTTTATCAGCCTAGTCCCTTACTGAAGTGTTAAGTTTACGTTTGAATTCCTGTAACACTTTGTTTTTTAATTTTTTATCAACCGAACCACGTTTTCTACCGCCACCACTTTTTCTCTCAACACTACCGTATTTTTTAAATTTAGCCAGCACATTGTGAATCGTTGATTTCGGTATTTTTAATTTTTTTGAAAGCTCGCTTACCGACATTTGCAGTGTTCGGAAATAATTGCTCGTCTACGTTTCACTTGTTCACTGTCCATATTGCTACTACTATACTACTGTTTAAAAATAAAAATTTTACGATGTTCCCCAACTTATTGTGAACAAGTGGTCATAAAATTTTATGATTTGTCGTAAAAATTAAACCGAAGAAATGTAATTCAAAGTGTCCTGTTTATATCGTGTACAGGCTTTACTTCAGGTATTTTAAACCTGGATATTAAAGAACTAGATATCACCAGAAGCCAAAAATCTCAATGTGATTGCAAGCCGTATTTTTGCCGGAATTGATTGTCTTAGTTGAGTATTTTGTTGGATATAATTGATGTCACTTTGTCTAATAAATACTCAAAGTCAAGATATTCTTCTAAATTTTTTAATTGACCGAATGGCTCTGCTAATTGGTTTCCCATGCTTTGCCTACAACAGGTTAGGTACAAGAGTGAGCCAAAATGTAGAAAGTATATGTCAGTGCCGTAGTCGGGGGGGGGGGTACGTTCTGGATGGAGTTGCGATAAAAATTAAGGTAATTTGAGTTCGTACTATAAAATATACTGTTAAAAAATTACCTGCGGCGCTGTTGTGGGAAGGAACTGCTTAGCCGGATGTAGTCGAAACTCTTCGTTTGGTATTTTCAGCAGAACTTATTAAAATTTTGATGTGCTCTAAATTTGATGGAATGGTGGACGAAACTAACCATACACAATATTTGTGCCACAACTATTTTCTGTCATGAAAAGTTGGTGCACACATTTCAGCATTGTAGATCCTCTGAAGAGTGGAGAAGAAATATATACAATACTGCTATTCCCCAACTTATAGAGCTACCCGACAAATATTACAAATTGGTTAGTAATATTTCTTCGTATAGAGATCGTAGCGCCATCAGCAATATTTCGACAGTCGACAAGTTGATCTACGTGGTAAATGTCTGAATTAGAGTCGACTATTAGAGAAAAATATTTTGGTTTTTTAACTTGCTCACAAATTGGAACCTTTTCCGCCATTAAACTAACGAATGGGTTACAAATGGCCGAACTGAAATAGCTAGTATTTCCACTACCGGTTTCCAAAACGCTCAATATGTTTTGGTAAAATTGAGTCAAATTCCGCAATTCTAAAACCATTATATAATTTTCATTGCCGGGCAAACCAAATATTTCATGATCTCCTCTAACAGCAAGACCTCTGAAGATAAAGCTTTCACAGCAGTAACTATTCTTTTTAAAAACTTTCTCCAGTATTTTATTTCTTCATCTAGTTGAGCTGTAAAGGTAAAGTCTATACGACCACGAGCAATATAGCTCTTGATTTTATCGCAATTATACAGGATTTATGAATAGAAGAATTTTTATAGTACGATTTCCAGCATTTTTCCAGTCACTAAATCCGTCTTTACTTTCAAACTAAGTGATTACTTGTACTAAAAAGTAAACAGGGACCACAAAAAACTGAACCTTCAGTTTCAATACTTTCAGAATAATTTAGCCAATTTTTCGAGGTTTGAATGAATTGATTATAATCAGCATAACTACGTTTATTTTTAGTAAAATCAGATACATTTTGATCAAAACCTCAAGTCGCAATGTAATCCTTCATGGTGTCATTCAAAATCTAGTAAGCAGGTTCTTTATTGATAGTGAAGGATTACTTTCCCACTCAATTTGACCCACCCTTGGTCAGATTATAAAAAGTGATCAATTCTGGTTTAAATTGGGTTCCAGCTTCTTCATCAATATTCCCATCATTATGAAATGTGGAATACATTACAACGTTTTGATAATATAAGAAGCAAGAATTCCAGTCGGTGAATAGGCAAATACAGTGCTCTACAACGGTTTTTCTTTGTGGAAAAAAATAGGAGGAATTTTCCTTTTATGTTTTCTTATTATCCTAACAATTGGAGTTCGTTTTTCTTTCAGGAGTTCATTTCTTAAAGGCAATGAAGTGTGTAGTGGTTCATCGTTACGTTCCGGTCCGTATTTAGAATATAACTTCTTGTGTAATGCCTTTCCATTGTTGAAAATCTTCTGGTTTGGTTTTATTGTGTGGTTTATGTTTACCCCTTTTATCATCACCTGTAAATATACCGCACTTTCTCCCTGATTTTTGAAAGTATATTCGATTACTTTGCTAATCCCAAGAGTTGTAATAAAAAAGTTTTTACAAACTCGAATTCTTGAATTAACAACTTCCAAAAAATATTTGCAAATAAGTGCTTAATACTATAAGCCAATCCCGGATGGTAAGTGATCTTATGATGTTTTGTAATCATATATTTTTTTGCATCGAGCATGGAGGTGAGAATCTGGAAAAGACTCCGGGTCGAACTTACCCGAGAATGTGGGATTTCACCCTCTAAACTCACCCCCTCTTCTCCCAGTTGGAGCCCGGTATTCGCCTCTCGGCATTCCTTCAGGCTCCAACGGTGGCTGGTTAGCCGGCTCTAGTCCTTTAGCCGCTTAGCTATTGGAAAATCAAATCACTGTAGTTTGTTTCACTGTTGTCGTCACTGATCGGTGTTTTTTTTCACTTTCCTTGTATGTAATTTCTGAGGACCTTCTTGGTTCTCAAAAAAAATTGTAGGCTCACTTTTACTTGGATTTTACCTTTCATGAAAAGGTACTGATAGGTCAAACCTCTTCTTGAATTTTCAGCCAGCGTTCTTTTTCGTTTAACAGAACCAATATTTACACAGCCATTTATAAAAGATCTTTTATCAATGTTGGATTATAATTTTCAAAGAGGTTTTCCGTTCCTCTTCGGTGAAGTTATTGCACTCATTAAAACATCTTTTTCCATAGCATGGATTCGGTAAGTGTTTTCTTTTCTTGAATTTGGCCTTTCCTGTTAGCCGCAGTATTTTATTCTTTTTTAATTTTTTTTTCTTTAAAGTTATCACAGTCGCTTGAGGAATCAAATTCAACACTATTATTTAAAAATTTGGCACTACATGTACCATTTGCAGTACTCATACTAAGAAGAAAAATCTCTCACCCCAATAATAAGCAATATAAAGTAAAGGATCTTGGGCACATGGGGGACGCAACAGAAAAACAAAAGACGGGAGACGTCTACCGGTTTTGATTTAATTCAAATCATCCTCAGGACTAAAAAACAGAATATACAGTAATGTGTCGGTCGATTACAAAAAACCTTTTTTACCTCGTGACCCAGATGTTAAACAGTTTTCTATAGTGCGTAGGAGGACAAACATAGGTGTTAAATAACAGTAGAGAGTGTAAAAAACACATATAGAATTTTAAAAGTCAACATCGGCTAGAATTTAAAAATTGACGAACTTGGAATCCCCATAGGAATTGCGATGAATTTATCGTTTCCTGAAAAAGTCACAATATACAATAAAGATAACCTGTTAAAATTAGTAAGATGTGGTCTTTCTGCATATCTCGGAGCGAAGTATATCGTCTGGGAAAGTGGAACCCGCATCGATTTACGGTATAATAAACAGAGAGAGAAACTGGAGTTAAGATACGGTGATGTTGTAGAACACCTTCGAGATGGCGATTTGCTAATTTTTAACAGAGCTCACTTTACACAAAATGAGTATGATGGGACATCGCATTAAAGTTTTTCCTTACTCCACCTTCCGAGTGAACCTGAGTTGCACTACTCCCTACAACGCCGATTTTGATGGAGACGATATGAATTTGCTCCTTCTTCAAAGTTACGCAAATAGAGCGGAAGTCGAAAATTGACACTGTAGCACAATACACAATAGATCGGTTATTTAAAATTATGGTTTTGGGGCACTCCCCTACACCAATTTGTATCATTTGTAAGGCAAAGACGAGATGACATACATTTACTTTTTTGGGAATCTAGTTTAAGTTTTTAGTTCTTTTGTACGGTTAAATAAAAAAATAATGATTGGGTGTTGTTTTGATAAATTTTATTTGGTCTATAATAATTTCAAAAAATTAGACATGTTTTTTTTTTATAAATGTGGTTCCTCTGTTTCATAGAATTATCTATGTATTTTGCATATGACTTGTTCATTAATTAATTTTACGCAATAATGCAAGAACATTGAAGCCCCGCAGGTGATCTACAGTTTACATCCTTATTCCCTAACTTTAATCTACACCCAAAATTACTTGTAAAAATTAAAATGTAAGTTATTTAATATTACGTAAAAACTATAGTTTCATAAAAGTTATATCTTTTATGAGAAGTCATATCCTCCTAAATATCAAGAAAGACGTATTTTTTCACATAGCCGTCCGACATCAAAAATAATTTGTTTTTAAATAAGTCAAAATAATAAAATTGACAGTCTTGCTATTTGATTGACGTATTTTATTAATTTTTAAATAAAATGATTCCGATTATAAATCGATTCCCACGAAGATACTTATATACGTCACCTTTACGCAAAACAAGACCTGAAGATCTACCTCACATTGAATCAAAAACTGAAGAAGGTTAGTTTATACTAAATTATTATCATCAATTCATGAGAAATCCATTTTTATTAGGTGTTTACCAATTTTGGAGAAGTATAATGATTTTTGCAGCGGTTCCAGCAATCGTGCTTTGCGGGATAAATTGCGTTATAAAGCATAAGGAGGAAGCTGGACAACGCCCAAAATTTGTCAAGTATGATTATTTACGTATTCGCACAAAAAGATTTCCGTGGGGTGATGGAACTAAAAGTTTATTTCACAATCCCAAAATTAACGCTCTTACCGATGGATATGAAGATGAAACTGTACCAAATTAGATTTTATTTAAAACATTTAATTATTTTTTAAAATTTTAATTTTAAAAGTATTGATCTTTTTACAACATTATTTACATTACAAATTGAAAATTAATCACTATGTATAAATGTTTTTTAATATAGAGCATGCCAAATTATATTAATACCAGTTCTGTATATATTTGTGCATCTGTTCGTAACGCGCTTCTGATTGAAAAAAGAAAATTTTACGAATGATCGCATTCGTTGTATTGTTCTAGAGGTTTTATGTAACCAGTACATAAGAGTATAAATTATGTGCATTTTTGTTTTGCCCTGCACAACCATCACAAAACAGTCTTAAAGTAGTAATATCGATAGGTATGTTTATATTATCTAAATAATTTAAAAGAACTGATGCCACTTCTGTAGAACCTCTTACTTCTATTTTTGTCCATGTATAAAATTGAGGATCTTAAAGAGCATAGTATCCTACTTGTCGTAAATAAAAGGCGTCAGACACTGGTGATTTTGGAAGAGGTTGGCACCTGTTGTAAATCAAAACAAAAAGACAATGTTTTCTCTGGAGTTTCTTTTATTAAACTGTAGAATGCTCGAGCTCTTAAAGTGTGAATTCGTCTTTCGGTTATAAGTTTATTCTTTTTGACAACTTCTTTTTCTTTTGCAATGGCATCTTTTAATCGCTCTCATAAACTGCAAGTATCGTAAGCTGGGGAGTTGATATCTTTTATAAAAAATGAATAATTCACACTTATTGTTAATCCAGATTAACAAATTGACTTTAATTTAATGAATATTGTATTCTTTTTAGTAATATTTTCTTTTGTCTTCTTTAAAAAATGAGTCCTTTATGGAAATTCCTGATTAAGGGTAACGCATTGATGTGTCAGCACAAGTCTATATTGTTAAGCACTCCCGATTTTTTTTGCATTTCTAAATTATAATCGTAAATACATTAAAGACAACATTAAACGTTCCTCTTGTTCTCTCTCTTATTTTCATAGTATTATTGAAACATCCTGTGTTACCTCAATTGTAAATTATTAAACCTTTCTTGTAAATCACTATCTGAAGATAAAGATTGAGGCACTTGACCCTCTTTCTTCTGCATGCACGATTTTTGATGGGCTTCAAAGTTTCTTCTTTCAATTTTTTCTCTGCAGATGAGACACCAACTGAAATTCTGTTTGCAATACAGGCTATGCGTTACATAGTTTTTTATCAGTACTTCCTCTGCAGTTTTCACACATGGAATGAGATGGAGGAGTATATTCAATATTCCCATTCATCCTGACATTTAGAAAACTTTCGAATCTTTTAGCTAATCGGTTAGCCAAAATTCCAAAATCATTTTTGACTATTCTTGTTCTACTTTAACGGTAATTGTAAATTCTCATATTGTGGGTTAACCCACGCCGAGGATGCGGTTTCATTAGGTTATATGAAACAAATTGTTGGAAACAGTCATTTTCGTAACAGTCATAATACAGGTTTTGTCGACATTATAAACTTGAGTATAGTTTTTGAAAAAGTTATAATTTAAGTACTTAACTACGTAAGGTTTTTCCTTTTTTGGGTTTTTTCCTTTTATAAGTAGCCCCATTGAAATTAAAATCAACCTGTCCAGGCGTTTTTTACTTTTTTATTTTTAAATGTCTTGAAATATCGGATTTATTTCGCATTTTTGTAACTTTAATTTTGTTGTTGAATGATTGATAAAACTTTAAAATAATTATAGCACTGAATTCCCTTCCAAGACCCTTCAAATGAGATGTTACTTGCCATATCATCCCTATTAGCATTTCAGGGGTTGTCATCACAGCGCGAAGGGATGAAACAATACGGGAGTGACATTGGTCGCAAAAGTTGTCTCCCTCGATGATAAATTTTGACGTGTTTTAGCATTTCTTAAAAAACATTCTGCTGGCCACAATCCCGTGTTTCGTTTTCAAAGGGCCACCCTGTAGGTATCAAATCAAAATTAACTTACTTGACCTGTTATAGCTACAACTATGGTATTTGAAGTACTCGGATTTGATGATTGCTGAACACGTATATCCTACAAATATATAATTTTTACATTATTATAAAATAGTATACATATTAGACGGTAATTAATTTTTACTACGCTTCCTGATGTGGTAGGCTTCAAGTTAACATCATCAGCATGACTTTTTGATGATTTCACAATTTCAGTTGCTGGGGAATATTCCATATCCATTGTGTTCATCCACATCATCACATTTTTCTGGTGCTATATCCATAAACGACACGGTTGACATTGATTGAGAAAAATCATCTAAAATAATGTAATGTTTTCATAAACTGTAGTGAAACTTCCTAAACACGAATCTCAAGGAAGAAAATGTACTAAAACGAACAATGGAAAATACTAATTTGTACAAATTGTTACAATCTTATACGTCACTACGACACCTGCAACAGATTAAATTGTCCGATAGCTCGTCGTAGGGTCGCAGGTGATTTAAATTGGTGTCGTAGCGGTAGATGTTAAAGGTTAAAATAAAAAAAAATAATTAGTTGAGCGCCACTGTCATAAGAAATTAATAAAATTTGCATCGGATTGACTAAATTAGATGACAGACTAATTTTCATTCGCGACGTGACTTTTGAAAATAACCACACCATATAAAATTTTGTAAATTGGAATTTCCTTACAGTTGAGACTTTCCTAAAAATATGGTTTTGCAAAATGCAAAGAAAACAAAAACGTAAGACAAAATAACACATATAATAAAGATAATAAAAATAAACAAACACAAAAATAAATATAAACAAATTATATATGTACAGTGTGTTATGAAATTAAATTTTATAATGAGAAGAAAAAGAAATAAAATAAAGTTATGAAATCTAAATGTAAGTAAACCTAAACATGATAAAACCAACTTGAATAATAATAATTAGAATAAAAACAAAAATCAAATGTTTTTTAAATTCTAATATTTAAAATTAAAATTAATACTAATAAATTTTGGGCCCAATAGATTTAATTAAAAGCTAATAATTTTTAAAAATGAAATTATTAAACTAAATTTAATATTAATAAAACAAAATTTTAAAATTAATACACAAAACAAAACAAAAATCAAAGTAAAACACGCACTGTATTTTCGACGATAAAAATATAGTTTTCACTTACTACTTGATGTACTTGAATTTTTCTTTCATCTCTGGAAACTCCAAATTACAAATGGTATAAGGTGGTTTTCTTTAAAATCGGTAAAATCGGTAGGCGGTAAAATACTTCATTCAAATTAATTAACCATTGTTAAACACATCCCTCAATTTCGGAGGCAATTTTGAATAATACTTCAATTTTTGAACTTCACGAAAGTTTGTATAAATGTTGCATTACATAATTTTTAATCCGAATATTGTCGGTTATTTAATAAAATAATATTTGGAAAATTATCTTATAATAATTTTCTTTTCATACGATACTTTAAATAATATGCAAACACTTCCGATAAAAGTTTTTAAATTTTCACAACAGTTTTAACTAACTTTGATTTGCCGATTTATTTTAAATTTGAATTAATTCGAAACACTTGTGTTTTTAAAAGAATTAACTTAATTGAATTTTAATTCCGCATAAAGCGAACTAGTATCTTAAGTTTTATTCTCAAAAACTTGAACGAAAACTCCCTTAATTTTTGATAACTACCTGTATATATAAAATTACTAAACCGTTCCCCCACTAAAAATATAAGAAAATTTTGAACATTTTTACAAGCATGTAAGATTGTTAGCATAACTCTTAGGCGCTTGACTGTCCATCAAGTAAGAAAAACTATCCACCCCATTAATTTTAATTACTTTCTCCCCTAAACCCAGTGCTACAAAAACTATTAAATTTTGAATATGGTATTGTTTCTGAATTGTTTCCCATAAAACTAATAAAATTTTATTGCAATATATGAAAAAAAAACATTAAAAATACTCGAAATAAAGCAACCTCTTTTCAATTTTTAATTGCTTAACATAAACCCCTTAAGCCAAGATTTTGTTACATATGAATATGAAACAAAATGTCATTGTTCGACACGTGAAAGAAAAACATAATATTCTACAAAGAAGAAAAGATTGTAATGACTAATGATGCATGGAAGGAAAATATAAAATTTATATAATGAAGAATGGACATTACTAACACGAGTAAACAAAACTATTAAAATAATTCAAAGAACATAAGAAATTGAATATTGAAGTTTTAAAATGAATATAAAATTTATACTTTGTAGCAACTCAGTTAATTTTTTACTTATTTATTTAAAAAAACAAAGGAATCTCAAAATACTCTAACAAAATAATGTGAGAAAATCTGTTCGCCTTGAAAATTAAAAGTAGCGATTTTTAATAAATCGGATTTGTTTTGAAAACTAACCGTCGAAATAATATATTATTATTATATTTATATTTTAAGTTGTTATTTTAAAGCGTGCCCGATTTTATGAAAATGACTTATTTTAGTTTTGCGCTTTTAAGAAAAATAATAAAAGCGAATACCAAATGTTAGGATTCTTAATAATATTAATTTACCATGGTTAAATCTTTTACATTCGGGTGCAAAATGAGCTGGGATGCACTTAAATTGTCTAAACAAAAAATTGACTTACCATTATTTTGTCGAATTACTCCTACTAAAATTTCAACGACTTCTTTAGCGTTTGATCGAACAAAATCAGTTAAGACATCTTCGTCTAAAATAACACCATATTTGTTCATAAATTGAAGACCATAACTTCAAAAGGGTCTAAGGACCAAAATTCAATAAAAAAGTTATTAACGTTTTTTCATTTATTTTAAAAATTAAAAAGATTTTGAATATAACAAAAATTTATTGAAAAATTAAAACATAGGGAAAATGTAAACACGTGCTGAAATTAAATTAAAACTAATTATAAACATTGAAAAAAAATTAAACTTTGAAATTTTGTGAAAGGGTCTAAGTCCAATACATAAAAAACTACAAAAAGGTTTAAATCAAGTATGTAATTTTGTTCTATGTATCCGAACTTGTGCTAGTGGAAGGTTGAGGTTGTTTATCTTGTTCTTTTAGAAGTAATTTGTAATAATCTTGGTACTTAACAGGCAAATATGGAATCATATCCTTTAGATTTTGTAGTTTATCTTTATTGATTGAGGTGATAAATCACCATCACTAAAAGTTTTTTTAATTTTAACGACACCGGGATTCTCTTTGGTAATCTTCAATATGGATGCTTTTGATATATTTAATTTTATGGTATTTAGGTAAGCATCAGTAGCAGCTTGAAGATTTTTGAAATTTTCTGCTTGCATTCTTACAACATGAAAAGGTTACATATGCCTGTATTTTTGATCATCCCTTCTATACAGAGTGGAGTAAAACATTTTTCCACTTTCTTCCGCTTTTAGATCAGTGCAAAATCTTGATCGGAAGGCTTATATGAATGTCCGGAGGCTAAAAATTTTTGTTCTATTTCATCAAACATGTTATTCGAGACTAAGTATGCTAGGAGCATCATTTTATTTTTGTTTTGCCCTATGCATTTGTCTGTCCATATAACTAGTTTTCTGCTATATTGAGCTAGATGATTTTCTAGCACGAGTCTTAAAAGACATGACGCAATTTCATTGCCTCCTCGGCCACTTTGAGACTCGTCCCAGATGCACATGTATGCATGATTGGTGTTACCAATATGTATGTCCAAGTTGTAAACACACAACTGCCTGCTATAAAACATTTGAGAATGAGTTAAAGTGCACAGCACCTGCTGTAAATCTAAACTCAATGCACACATATTGTTTTCGATCTCTTGAGACAGTATGGTGTCCTTTTTTAGTGAGTCTGAAGCAGCCTGGGCTTTTCGTTGATGTAGTTCTTGTTTTAACCTTGTAGCTTTGTCGCTAGGGTTAGTTTTTAATATGTTAGCATAGAGGTCACAAGATCTACAAGTATCCGAACGAGGCTTACCAAATCTTAAGGGTGCGATTTTAAGAACCGTTTTAAAACTTCATTAACAACTCAAAATTGGTTATAGATACAGCGATAATTTTTTTTTTAACGGAAAGAGGAGAATTTTTCGAAGAATCTAATGGTATTTTTAATCTGTTTTGATAACGAATTCATATTTTGATTAATTTAATTCGCGATTTTATATGAAAAACGCACAATTAATTACAATGTAAAACATATCATGTCACAGTTTACACTGCAATCTTTAATATTCTGCATTAAAATCGTTTAAATTTCAAGTATTGTATGTGTTCACACTGCAATTGTATCTCAACGATAATTTCTATGATTTCAAAAAGTTCGCCATTTTTCCAACCTCTTTTAGCATAGAAAAAAGGTTCAGCGATATATAAATAGATGGCGCTCTTGTTTTACATGTTGATCTTACAACACCGCCTAGTAAATTTTGGCGCTTCATTTGAAAATGATTGTGGCGAGAATCTTATAGTATTTATGGCTTTAATATAATATTTCAAATTTACATACAGATTTGTCACAAAAAAATTGGCTATTGCTTTTTTTTACATTGATATTAGTTAAATAAGGGTTTTAATATAAATAGTGGTAAATAAAAGACGTTAAATAAACAGTGTGTTCAAGTTTACAACTTAATTTTTTTTAAGACCAATAACAAATTATTAACAGCTTCCCTCTCATTAAAATTCAACAAATCCTTGCTTATTTAAATACTTTGTGAACGTTTCTGTGATTTATCAATATATTGATAAATCCTTTTCCTTCTGTACTTTTTATGTAATAAATTATGTATTACAAATATTTTACCTTATGTAAAAAATTTCATAGAACAAAATATGTTCATCATTTCTGTGACATAATTCACAACTATTTTTAACCAAATTAGAACAAAAAGAAATAATAAATCTAAAAAACAATATAGAATTTATTATTAAATAATAGACGTTTATAATTTATATTATATATATTTAATAAAACTACATTTTAGGGCTGAATTTTTATATTTTATATAAATTTATAAAAATATTAAAAATTACTGTTTAGCACAATTAAATGATTGCATTTAATTTAAATTGAAGAATTCACAGTCATAAAACAAGTAGGTAGGTACCTACCAAATAAGTCCCCACAAAGCTCGGAAGCTTATATTATTATTTATGACTTTATTAGTCATCTGAAAGTGTTTATTCTTCATAAAAACCATATTTTACCAAAATTTTTCTTGAGAAAATATCATTATATTGTTGTGTAAGTGTACATTTTATAAATTAAAAAAAAATTAGAATCTTCTGTTTTTGTAATTTTTAATTATGTATCTCCCATAAACATAACATTATAAAGCTGTGATTAGACGGCGGTTGAGACCGACCTACCGACCGCTCACAGTGCGTATGCCTCGCGACTCATGATTCGCGCTATAAAACCGTCTACACAACGCGAGGATTGATGCGCGAATCAGATTCGCGAATCTGACGCGCGAGGCATACTTGCGCTGTTTAATCGCAGCTTAATATGTATCAGCGGCGGATACACGTGGCTACTACAAATACAAGTTGTGTGTACCTGTGTTGGATGCAATTTTAATATAAATTTTGTTAAAATAGACGAAATGGGTGTTATTTACAATTTTTTGAAAAAAATGTTAAAAATTAGTGTTTAATCAATTTACATATTTGCATTTAACTTAAATTTTAAAATTACCGGTCATAAAATAAGTATGTAGGTATGTACCCTTCCTCAATGTACCTACAAAGTACTCCTTGTGGTGAGAATCTTTTATAATTATTTTATTATTTATGGCTTTATGTGGTGCAGTAGTGTTACTACTGGAACAATTTTTATATTTTACAATTTTTAGCATCATTTATCAACAATTATTTATTAAAAATATTTATAGATAACACATTATTACTACATTCTTTTCCACACCACCCAATATGAGGTAGAATGTAAGGCGCGTTTTTGTTTACATGGTTTCCCCTGTAGGCCTAAATTCATGTTTTTGATTGCTAATCATTATCCATTCTAATATCTGTATATTAATGTTTGCTATTAATGTTTGCACGAAGTTTAAAAATGTTTGAAAAACAATAAATGTATGGCAAAGTAATAAAAGTTGTATGTGCTCTTTTCATCGTTTTTTGTTGGTAAATAAGTTGGGCTTTTTGTTGCTTGATAATTTATTCATTCTAATCTACGTATAAGGCCATTAGTGTTTGTAAAAGTTTAAAAATTTTTAAACAACAAATGTATAGTTAAGCAATTAAAAATTTACGTGCATATTTTTTCATTTTTTTTTGTTTTTTCTTGGTATTGAAGTTGGGCTTTTTTTATATAATCAGGATCTACACATTTTAAACCGCGCTTGAGATTACCTCGTACAATTTCCGGTAAAATACATTCTGTATAAAACTGAATAAGTTTCGATTCCATATGATCACGCCAAAAGTCATCATCTCGCAGAATTTCTTCAACAAAAATGTGATTGTCATTCGTTTTCGTAAAGACAACAAAATAGCACATTTTTCTATTGCTTATATGGAGCTGACCTTGGATCTGAAAGTAATAATCGTGCGTTTTCTTTAAGCTCAATGTGCCTTGATTATTTTTTTTAGGTGGATATAAAATAGCTTTTACCAAACAATGACAAGGTGTGGTCTCTTCTTTTTATTACTGATCCGAATTTGGAAGCCGTGAGCCGATTTACTTTCTCTGTTGTATAAACGGGATTATCAAATTGCCCAATTGTATTTTTCGTTATTTGTTGTTGTTGTTCTTCTGTGACATATAACATTTCTAAAATTCTGTGGCATGCTTCTTCCATTTCTTCTTTACTTAATTCGGGTTGTAGTGCATTTGGCTCGTAATCTAAGTTTGTTTTTGTTTTGACTGGTGTTTCTTTAAATTGTTTCGGAACTTTTTCGTGTGTTTTGGGTGTATATGCAAGCTTCTTTCTCGTTTGAACATCTATATAATTTTTTAAATATTTTCTAGGACTTTGTCCTACAGCTCGTTTCCAAGCATCGGTGTGCCAATTAATTCCATTATTATATCGCATACTTGTTAAATCTGACCTGGCAGAAAACGATCCTCTTTGAATCAAGTTTAACCTTTTACCCATATTGAACCTTGACAATATACTCATGAAAAGTTCTGCGCGGTTACTTGTTTCATTATCAATTAAAGAATTTGCTTTTCCTATTACTAAATTAAGAGCACTTTGAAGCAATCGTAAAAGACCCGTAGATTCTACAATTGCCATTTGATTATCGGTGTCATTTCCTACATTATCTCAGAAGTAATCTTTACAGTTCGAATGTTTTCCAAAAACATGGTAAGGCCCAATTTTAAGATCTTCTATGAGTATTCTTACGTCACCATGAGCATTGTCATACACAGCTTTTTGAGCAATTTTTTCTAATGCGTGTATTTTACTGCTACTAAGTAATTTTCTGGCAATTTGCGGTACAGTTTGTGTATTATTTTTAATATTATGTAGACGTTTTCCGTAATTTTTAATTGTATGATTCGTGCATTCAATTTTTCTTACCTCTTTTCCATAAGAAACTTTTTTTTGAATGCTTGCATATACACTAGAGTCTCCATCCGCTATAAACTCTTTGAATCGTAATCCATGAAACTCTTCGCTTTTCGAAAACCCTTCTACAATAATATCCGCTTCCATAGCGGAAGAAGAGCCAGCCCAGTTTTTAAAACAAACATGCGATCCAGCAACGGTATTTTTATTTTCAGCACGTGCACAAACCATGCAATATTTATTTCGAACGCCCATATATATAACTTTTTTCGTGGCTTTTCCAATAATCACCGCAACACCTGATGCAGCTGAATAATTGTGACCGTAGCTTCGTTTTGACCATCCTCCGTCTAAATAAACGCATATCCAAGGAATACCATCCTTATCGATCTGCTCATTTTCAATAGCTAAGCGCCGTTCTTCTTGACCTGCACATTTCATATTTTCCCAATTTGATTCTGCCCATATCTTATTCAAATCATCTTGAATTGTATAAAACATGCTTCGTGATATGGAAGGAATGTCCAATATACTTAAAAACTCTTCGGTATGTGCATATGTACTTCCTATAGACAAGGTACCCCACACGGCTGCTTTGTTAGTAACAGGAGAAGTGGGTTTTTCAGTAGCACACTGGAAAATTTTATCGCACAAGTTACACTTATATTCAATAATGCTTGTAAGGCCATATGAAATTTCTTTTTCTATAAATAAATTGCCAGTAGTACAAGTTCTTGCGTGATTTTCTGAAATACGTAAAGTGGTTTGTAATAAATATCCAATTTCAACAATCCTATGTCCTTCTATTTTTATATCTGGCGCTACAACTTCTATGTGTAACGGTTCATTCATAATTTTTTCATACTCCTCATTTGTTCCCCAAGCATTTTCCATATTTTCTGCTATGTCCATATTTGTTGCTTGATCGGCATTAATATCATCTTGCCACAGCAACTCTAAATCGATCAAAGGTGACGAGTCTTTTGATAAGTTTTGACCTAAAGCATCCACGGTTGATTTTTGTTTCAAAGTCTTATTTCGTGCTTTTACTCTTTTTGTTCTGCTTTGAGAAGTATGTCGGCGACTTAAACTTTTTCGAAATTTTGCCATATTTTATAAACTGAAGCTTTTTTATTCGAAATAATCTTTTATAATAAATTACTAAATAAATTCCCGCTCTTTATGATCTAATTACACTGGTCGGCAAATACTTTTTGGTGTTTAACCCACAATAGATATTAAGATCAAGTAAATGACCTCGCAATTGTTCTTTATACTAACACACTTACTAATAAACAAAATTGTACTTACCTTTGCTGTGACTCGCAGGATTTCATGAAGTGATTAGTGGACTGATATTACACAATATCAATTGTCTCGTACGCGAGAACCAAAAACAACTTATTGTAAAGCGCCAAAACCAAGTAAGTAAAACGTAACTTTACTTTACTAATTTAAAATTTTTAATTTAAGACACTCTTTCTCGTGGTCAAAGTAACCATTCAATTTCTAGCTCAAAATAAAAATGAACAAAGCCTGTTTACATCGGATGTAATATTTTATTATTTTTCCCCTTCCCGTCCTGATCAATCTTTTGTGTGTTTTTGCTTCTTCAAAATTATAAAAATTCCAGTTCACCATGGTCTAACTCTTCCATGATAATAAATTGTAAAAAGTGCGTAAGGAAGGATATAAATAAATAAAAACATGACCATTTGTGTCCTTTACTTGACACGAAGCAGGCAATATTAGCATTGTCATATTTTTTATTTAGATGACAGCAGTTTCATGAAAGATCTTCATCGTAAATGTAACTTTCTTTCAATGGCCAAATCTTACAATAAAAAGCAAGTGTTAGACCTAAAAGGTTTTCATAAATGAAGATATTGGATTGAAATTCTAGTACTTCACTTCAGGCAATGAAATATGCATTTGATAAAAATGTCATATTTTTTATTAAGAGAGGTCTAACAAAGACCACGTGAAACTATACCTTTCATCACGTCTAATCCTCGCGTCGTGTAGACGGTTTTATAGCGCGAATCACGACTCGCGAGGCATACGCACTGCGAGCGGTCGGTCTCAACCGCGCGTCAAAAGTGCTTTGCACTTTTATACTCACGCGAGTTATGTATAAACCACAACAATTATTAATATAAAATGTGTTACTAATATTTATGCGTAATTCTTATCTATTAACCACAATTACTAATATAACGTAAAAACATGTTTATTACTAATTTATTATTTCCTCATCACGAGGCAGGAAAGTGACCAACACGACACAGGAAAGTGACCAATGTGTTTATCATATCCTTAGTATATAAGATCACTCTTGTAATAATTAAGGCAGTCATACATCAACGTGTATTCTTGATCGCATGTTAAATTGCTGAAGTCATAATATATTGTTATCTGTGTGTCTCCAACTTAATGTTGTAAAACCAATTAAAGTTTTTGTATTGTTATTAAAACAAAATAAAGATTTTTTTTGTTAAATAAGGCCACGACTTATTTAACTCGCGGTGTAAACTTCGTGTTGGCGCGAATCTTCCTCGCGAATCTGACGCGCGAGGCATACTCGCGTCGTCTAATCACAGCTTTATAATGTTATGTTTATGGGAGATACATAATTAAAAATTACAAAAACAGAAGGTTTTAATTTTTTTTTTTAATTTATGAAATGTACACACACACAACAATATAATGATATTTTCTCAAGAAAAATTTTGGTAAAATATGGTTTTATGACGAATAAACACTTTCAGATGACTAATAAAGTCATATAATAATAATATAAGCTTTCTGGGGGCTTTCTTGGTTTATTACTTGTTGTAACTTGTTTTATTACTGTGAATTCTTCAATTTAAATTAAATGCAATCATTTAATTGTACCAAACAGTACCTAATTTTTAATATTTTTATAAATATATATGAAATATAAAAATTCAGTTCTAAAATGTAGTTTTATTAAATATATATAATTTAATCTGACGCGCGAGGCATACTCGCGCCATTTAATTGGAGCTTAATATGTACAGTAAACTCTCGATTATCCGTGGGCGGTTTATCCGCTTTTCGGATTATCCGCGGTTGCTGTAGGAGGCATTTTTATAAAAAAAGAAAGTTTTTTCGTAACATTTTTTCATCACAAATATACGTATAGAAATAAAATCACTGTTTTCCGGATATTCGTAGTTTTTTTGCCATGCGGCTTATCCGCGAAATTCGATTATCCGCGGTATCCACGCCAGTCAATCCCGCGGATAATCGGGAGTTTACTGTATTTTCAAAAAGGAAAATTTAAAAAAAATCTTTATTATACATTTACGTCTTATAATTATTTATTATTATAAGACGTTATTATAAATGAATAAATTCAATTAAATTGTTTATTAAGCTTTCAAAAAAATTAAATCATTCTAAAATGACAATACTTGTCCTTGTTTCCGTGTGTACTTGTTTACTTGTATTTTGAGAATATTGTATCATAACAAGAAAGTAAAAATAGTATTCAGTTTTCTAAATTCTTTTGGATAATTTTATGGCTTATTTTTGTTTCTGTCTCTCTTTCCTCTCTGTCCGTCTTTGCTACCAGGTAGACGTTACAGAACTGCAGACTGCAGTGTTTCAATAACTTTTGGTACGAATTTTAAAGCGGTTGTTCGTTTTTAAACATTCGTTTGCTCGGATTGACTCGGGATTGCATCGGTACAAATAGACGAAATTTTTAATTAAATTTTAAATTTCGGTAACTGCGCCATCTATTACAAAAGTTCTTCAAATAATGATAGATCAGACCCTTAAGTGTGAAAACTTCTTGTGAAAGATATCAGAATAATATCGGTATGTGACATTTGTTTAAAATTAATAAATTTTCAATTTTTCTCAATTTTAACCATGGAAATTTTTAAGGTCAACATTTATTGTATGTTAGTATTGTAACACTTTAAATGTATTCCAACACAATTGTGAAATGCATTTAAAGCAAATAACTAACCTACTATTTTTGTTGAACTTGTTATTAATTTTATATAAATAGGGTCTGTTGAAAATAAAGAATATTGAGTTTTGAACACTTAATTGAATTCATTCTCAGTCGCAATAAGGTTCCTTAAGGAAATTTATTATTCATTGTATTTGTCTTTGAATGCTTTGAACATACGATTAATATTTAAATCTGGACTGAGAAACTTTTTATTACATTTCTTTCTACTGTAATGGTTTTCTTCAAAGGGAAATGAATTTATATGAGCACGAATTTGGTTTCTAATATCTTCGTTATATTTTCGCTCTTTACTATTTTTACCTCGTTTATCTTCATAATTTGGATCTCCTGCTTTCTTTTTTTCTACCAAAACTTGTACCCGCCTATGATTTAAATCATATACTTTACTAAAAGTTTTACGGCATACCCTTATATGTTGTACGATGTCAAGCACGTAAATGTCTTCTTGGTGTATTACCCATAATTTATTGTTATCCATGCGTTAAGATATTTTGGATCATCGTCTGTCATAAAGTAGCAGGGCAAATATATGTCTTCTCCAATTCGCGCTTCAAATTCTTGCAAGAAAATCTTTTGTCTGGTGACTCAAACTGTTCGATTAAATAATTTTTTTAATATATAAATGTAACTGTAAATGTTACTCCATGGAAGTGGAGATTGAGAACAGAAAAAGTTACATCTGTTTAAGGGGAAGTGATATGTGCGAAAAATTTTCAACACAATAATTCTCAGCTATTAATTGTCAGAATTAAACCAAAATTTACAAGAGTGCATAAAATCACTTTTTGTTCAACGTATACTCTTTTTTAAAAATCGTATCAGAACATTGAGAAAAAAATTAAAATATGTTCAATTTTAATTTTTTTTTAATAATTAATACGTTGGACCTAGAGAATGTAATTGTCTATACATACCCAAAATTTGAAGATTTTTATTATTTCTGAAAGTAAATGTGTGAAGTAAAATGATTTCAATTAATCTTGCATTTTTGTTCCCAAAAATTATCATCTCGCTTAATAATTTCTATATGCATAGAGCCCACTGGTGACCAAACGACAAAATAGCAATAGTTTCTCTTTGTAATATGAAGTTGTCCTTGAATTTAGTAAAAATAATTATGATTAAACTTCAATTTTATTTCACGAGTTGTATCACTTTTCACCACAAACTCTAACACTTTTTTATCGATACCTTCTCCAAAAGAAATAGTTTTATGTCCATCTGGACATTTAATTTCTATATTTGCAGGTTCTCTTTTTATTAGATCATCTGGACTTGCACCCAAATAAAAATCATTCTCGCTTCTCACGAAAATTCCACAGCATTCTGTTTCTAAACCCGTAACGTCTTTAAATTGTTTCAGAGCCATTGCTTCGTGGTCTTTTCCATCTGTGTTGCCTTATTTCCTACAAATGGACTATAAAGTAAATTTTTTACTAGGCAAACAGAGCTTGTAGTTTTTCTGCGGTTACAAATTTTTCCAAAGTTGGACGCCGTTAACCTAAAGATTAACCTTTAACTCTCTTGTTTCCATAAAGGATTGGAAGATTGGCCTCTGGTTTCTTTTTCAATTAATTCAATTTCATTATTGGATTTTTTTAGCATATTCATCAGTTTCTCTTTTCTTTTTAGAAGCTTTTTTTCTGAAACTTTTTCCTCCACTCCTCCATAGTCCTTATCAGGCCGGCTTATTGTTTTAAATTTATTTTGCCCCTTCCTGAGGAATTTGTTCTTTCTGTCTGCATCTGTTTTTTTTTTCTTATCATAAAACTGTATAAACTCCCGATAAATGACAGTTATATTCTATAAACCTTTTTAAATAGTTTTCATTGCAGTTGAAAGAAATTGCCGCTAACTGACGTCTCAACATGTACGATCCTCTGAATGAAACATTTATCTAGAAAACGATTAGATTACATTTTTTTATAAAAGCAAAAGATGTAAAAATTAAAAAGATTTTAGAATTATTCGCGTGTGCTGACCGATAGTCAGACAAAACTCTGTTTTTTATGGATTTATCATTTCGACTTTCTAAAAGTTTGAAAATTTTAATTCCGAGTTGTGCCCATTTTGAAAATAGTAGGTTTATTTTGGTTGAATGCATATTTTCAAAATCAATTTCTAATAAAGTGTGTCTTTGCGGATGTGACAGACCCGGGTAAGTGTTAATATACTCCAAAATTGATAAAGTAATTTATTTTACTCGTTCGAGCATCATGTGTGGTGTGCCTCCACGTTTCTGTCACTTCAGCAAATGGCGCAGCATTATTTTTAAGCCATTGTATATTTTCGTCGTCTTCTAGCCTTTCTAGTTTTTTGCAAATTATCCGCTTCCGAAAGTCAATGTAAATTTAACACTTTCTGCGATATAGCGCCAAAAAGGGGTAACAATAAATTAGCTTACGAGATAACAAAATTACGAATTTATTGTTTAGTACCTATTAAAAAAAACAATTACTTATAAAAAATATCGTCGATAGATGACAAATTATCGCACTCGTTTCCGCACCACCTAAGAGGTAGAATGCAAGGCGCGTTTGTTTTTACATGGTTTCCCCGGTAGGCCTAATCCATGTTGATTGTTTTTTACAGAAACAAATCGAAAACTGAGGATAGTTTTTTGTTTTTTACAGAAACCAAACAAAAACTGAGGCTTGTTTTTTTGAAGAAACAAAAAAATCCAATAAAAAAACAAAACTTGAAGAAATGTGCCATATTTAGCTGAAGTCGGCGATCGTGAACGATCAACACTGACGACGAGCCGTATATGGAAATTCCTTCGTGGATGCTATAGCTTGGCGGACCGATCCAGCCCTAGAAGAATTGAGTCTTCTCGGAGGTCTACGATTACCAGGATTGGTAACCGTACGTCGTTGACGAATGTTTTCCGGGCAATGTGGAAGGTGTTGGGTTCTCCTTCCGTGAGCACGAAAGTGATGAATGCGGCTAGCTGCCAGTGAATTCGATTCACTTGTGGAGGAACTCTGTTGGGAAAGCGAAACTGATGTGGCATTGAAGTTTCAGGAGCTCCTCTGCTACACCGTTCCGTAACAGAGATGTGTTGTATTTCTCTAACGTCCCGAACGAACGTTGAAGTGTGAGGTGTGGAGTTATGAATGCGGCTAGAAGCCGGTGAATTCGATTCAATCGACTTGGAATAACGTGGTGGATAAGCGCTGTTGGGAAAGTGGAGTGGATGTGCCATTGGAGTTTGAGAAACTCCCCTGTCACAACACTCTAGTAGAAGTGTGTTGGATTTCTCCAACCCGGATAAACACCTTACACCCGGTGTAGGGTGTACCACGATGCACTTCGATACGACTATACGTCGAAGTAGATACTTCGACGTGTTGTGTATGAAATGAAGGTCTCGAAGAACTGTCATCATAGATGGCAGTTATCCAAGACCTTTTAAAGGAAGTATATTGCGCTTGGTCGAAACATTCTTCCCTACGGCGTTTGAAAGAGTGGAGTCGAGGAGTAGTGTTGCTGGAAGACATGATTTTCGGATTGAACTAAAGATAAAACAGGAAGAAGTCGAAAATAAAATAAGAACACGTCTGAACAGGCGATGGCTAAGTTAGTAAGTGAGGTTTCCTTTAAGCACACTTACGGAGGTCACTTTTTTGCTGTGGTTTTATGGTTACTTCATTCTTATATTGGTAAATGGTGGGGGTAAAATTATTAAACTTATTGGTTTGTTCATTTATTACCAAACAAAATTTGATAAAACTTGTACGAAATCATTTAATAGATAATGGTTTTAATTTAGATGGTGATGTATTATAATGATACGTACCTGCAAGGGCTGTTTCATGAAAACGTTCGATAGCTCTTCAAAACTTATTGAAGTCCATAATTCGAAAAAGAAAAGAAAGTTTGAATATACACAAAGTGTATAAGAAACATCTATTATTATTTTTCTGATACCTTATCCATCTCACTTCTCTTCAGTTAAACTTTTCGCCCATTGTATTTTGCTTTCGATTTACCAATGATGTGAAATATAAGTCAGCAAAATCGAAAAATTCAGATCTCTCCATTTCATGAACCATAAAAGGTTTGCGTTTGCCTTCTAGGCGTATAAGTTGAGCCCAATCGTGAGGATGCTCAATTCCCAAGTTATATTTTTTCTTTTTCTTTTCAATGAGACTGGCCGGTGTCACATTCCATGTGTGTATGCCCAGGAAGTAAAAATTTATGATCAATCGTATTCAAATTTTTACAATTTTGTAATGCCACAAGACAAACTGCTGCGATATAGCTGTTCTTATTTTGGCCTCCACATGAATCCGAGTACATAACCAGATGATTAACCATAGTATTTAGATCCTTTCTTAAATAACTATATAGACAGGAACTTATGTATATATCGTTTGCTCCCCGCTTTGCTAAGGATTCATACTACAGGTAACAATAAGCCTGAACATCGTCACAATCATGATCTGTGAGATTATAGGTCCGCAGCTGACGGACCTGATGTTGGCAGACACTGTTGCAAATCAAACGTAATAGTTTTCTTTAAATCATCTAACTTCGAAGCTTCTCTGTCAAATTTTTTAAAAGTGTAACCCTTATCTGAATTTTTCGATTTTGCTGACTTATATTTCACATCATTGGTAAATCGAAAGCAAGATACAATGGGCGAAAAGTTTAACTGGAGAGAAGTGAGATGGATAAAGTATCAGAAAAATAATAATAGATGTTTTTTATACAAAAACTGTCTCTCTAGATGAAGATTTTAAAACTCTCAGCTTAGAAAAACGAGGACGTCAACAAAATATGTTAGATCCAAAACAGGCGTATAGGAATCCACTCCCAATACAGTAGAAAAGAAGAAATAACTACTGGAACTTCTTCCGTATATTTCAGAAGGAAATTGGGACTTTTATAAGAACTTAATAACCTCAATTGACAAAGTTGATGTGTTTCCGGATGCTTCTTCTGATGAAGAAGAATTTTAGTGACATTTTATCATTTTTTTATTCTTTGTATTTAATTTATTTTGAATAAAACGGTATTAAAAAATTCATCTAGCTTCTTTGAAGTATATTGCTGCTTACGTGGCGTACAGATTTAAAGAAAAATACGAATTGGGAATACCTACAGAGAAGTTAGATGAAAGCGAACAATTTGCGATAACAAGCTTACACCCTGGAACGTGGAAAAATGGTGAACGCCTCACGAATATGAGTGTCATTCTTGCTCAAGGACCATGCTAATCTTCTCTGTATCGTTTCAATTTTAGTAGATGTACTGCCGAAGCGAGTACAATTTTCTCAATTTGTGCTTCCATTTATATAAAAAAAAATTTCGGTTGGTATTTTGTCAGCATACAAAAAAAATATTAATCCAAGATAATCTGACAAATCAGGATCAATGTCATTAATTATATTACAAAGAATCCAATAAATTGATCAAAACAAATAATTAGATCTGAATAAATATAGTGAAATAGATCACCATGGGCAAGATCCCCGTCATTAATTTCATCCAGGACCTGAACAACTATGTTCTCTTCTTCGAACAAAGGATCAAACATTCCATCGAATGCGCATCTAAAACTAGCTCTACCCCACACACTAGACCCCAAATCTCACAGCGCATTCTAGACCTTATCCATGAGAAACGAAAAAAAATCGTTCCATTGTGGAATAGATCTCCGTTTTAGCGGTATTAATTAATAAAATATCGTATCCTAGTACTATTAACCTAAGGTCGACCAGTGGAACTCTTTTGTAAGGATGTTCATTAAACAAATTCCGAATACTGACAATTTTTAAATGAAAAAAAGTATTTATTTAAATAAAATAAATTATAATTATTATATTATAACAAAACACAAGACAAAAAAGACAGCGAGCTTACCATTAATATGTCCTCATTATTTTGGTAAATTCTCGCTCAACCGCGCGCCTTTTTTCATCCGGTAGATTCCGCAAGTATTTGACTACCGATTCAGCAAAGGCATCGCCTTTATTAACTGCTGAGGTATTCCTCAGATGAGGAGTACTTCTTGAGGTGCTAATACTTCTTCCACCACTACATGAATCCAAAGAGCATTGCAATTCGGCACGAGATGGTCGGCTACGTCTGGAAGATTCCTCTTTGTGGTAAGAAGTTTCATAATTTTCTTGCTTGTAAGAGGTTTGCTTTCTTGCATCTTGGTATTTGCTTTCGCCCGTTTGATTAGTTTCTCTTAACTTTTCATGTCTTGGAATTTCAAATTCGTTATTGATCTTCTTTTCACGGGTACTTCGACCCATATAATATGTACCTCTAACTGGTTTTTGAGTCGTTGACATTTTGATTAAATAATTCTTAATATTTATACTTATTTATTAGCTAATAAAACACTTATATAATAAAAATATTAAGTTGGTATAGCGATGAACATCGGTTTAAATGCACTTTGTTATAAAATAGCCAACTAGATTGATGGTGCTCAAGATGGTGGAATTTGGAGACCCATGCTATTATAATTGGTCATTTATTTTATCCGATAAGATGTAAAAGTAAGTACGGCCCTGTGTCTGGTATGCTGAGATCGTGTTTTTGAAGTACGATTTTGTGGTTTGTACAGAGAGAAATTGGATGCCGATACGATATCTAAGAGTAAATAAGGTGTAAGAAATACGTGAAGTGTTGATGTTGAGTAGCTACACCCGAAAAAGCTACCTGAAAGAACTGAGTGAAACAGCTTTTGAGGTTAGAAGACTGTCATATTGCAAACCGAAGCAAAGTTCATTGTGGTTGTACCAACCTTTAAGGTTATACTTGAACTAGGTACATAGCGGTGAGTAACCACATAATTAAACTATTTTGATAGTACAGGTGTCTCCGAGGGGTCGACCCGGATATCGTACTGCACGCGTAAACATAGTTTTTAAGAAGAGAAAGTTACACAGATACCTAAACTTCAGAAATTTAGAAGCGCGTTTGAATGCATTTTGGGTTGCATAAATAGAAGGCAACAAACTGCGTAAAAGGAGAAATTTTTAACAAAATTTCCAGATGCATAAATACAACGAAAGAACAAGATCAAATAGTTATCCCTCCATCAAAAATTACATCAAAAGAACAAGAGAAGAAGAGAATAGTGAGGAAGAATCGGAGGAAGTAAAAATATCTCAGAGAAGTAAGAAGACAAATAAGTCAGTAAACACAGCTGTTCCAGTTGAGAACAAAGAAACAACAAAGAACGAGATGGATGATTTAAAAGAGATGATAATGAACCTAACCGCAGTGGTTAACGATGGTTTTCGAAATGTGAGAGAAATGGGAGAGAAGTTAGATACGATGGAGGCAAAGTGGAGAGACGAATCACGAGCAATGAAACAAGTGATCGAGAAAAATCAGGAAAAAACCGATAAATTGGAGGATAAGGTACTAATACTTGAAGGCAAACTTGAGAAATATGAGAAAGAAAAAAAGGCAAATAACGTCGTAATAAAAAATATGCCAATAGAAGGGTTGGTGACGCAGAGAAAGGTGGAAGATTTCTTGATGAAAGAATTGAAAATTCCAGTTGAGGTGACCGATGCTTTTAAAATAGGAAAAATACCTGGGAAAGAAGTAATAGTGGCAAAATTGAAGGACCGCAGTCAGAAAATAAAAGTTATGGAAAATAAAAACAAGTTGAAAGGAACAAGAACCTACATCGAAAGCGATCTTACCAGTTTCGAGAAAGAGATTCAAGATAAAATATGGGACCATGCTAGAGATGATATGAAAGATGGTAGGAGGGTGAGAGTAGGATTCCAAAGACTGTACAGAGATGGAAAAACCTATATATGGGATAAAAAGGCGAATGACTTGAAGCTTAACGAAACTCAAGCACCACCGGCAAAAAACTAAACGCAAATGAGAGGGCAGATACTGGTACGCCTCAACCAGTATCGTGCAGGGATGACGAGGCAAGTACATCTAAAATAATGCAACGAAAATGGATACGAGATGGAACTAGAAAGAATGGTAGTAAAGGGAGAATAAAAAAAGTAGATAAAGGTAAAAAGAATGAAATGAGATTGGCGACGTGGAATGTTAGAACCATGCTAAAGCCCGGAAAAAAGAAAGAAATCCAGAATGAGTTAAAACAATATAGAATCTCAATAGCAGCAATACAAGAGGTGAGATGGAGAGGAGAAGGAGAGATGATTGATGAAAGCTATGTGTTTCTGTACTCAGGTGAAGAAAAACAAGGAAGAAACGGAGTAGGATTTTTTGTAGCGAGAAATATGGAGAGCCGGATAATGCATTTTAGGCCGATAAACGGAAGAATGGCATACTTAAGAATAAAAGCAAAACCTACAAATATATCTATAGTGAACGTATATGCACCAACTGAAGAAAAACCCGAAGAAGATAAAGACAGGATATACATGGAATTAGAAAAAGAAATTGAATTATTACCGAAAGGAGACACATTTATAATTATGGGAGACTTTAATGCGCAGATAGGTAAGGAAGATTTTATATGCGGAGTGGCTGGGAAACATACAGTTCACAATGAAACCAACGATAATGGCATACGCTTGTGCAATTTAGCGGCAGCTCAGAACCTTATAATTAGTAGCACAAAATTTGAGCATAAAGCAATACATAAAATAACTTGGATGAGACCAGGAGCAAGGAATGATGATGGGAATCAGATCGACCATATATTGATAAATAGTAGTAGAGCAACAAATATAAAGGATGTAAGAACCTATAGAGGAGCGGAAGTAGGATCGGATCATTATATGGTGGTAGCAAAAATGAAGCAGAATGTAATATCCAAAGGCAGAAAAAGAAATGCAATTAAAACCTGGGACATAGAAAAACTCAATACAAACACTCAAAGCTATATAAAAGAAATAACGATGACGCTTGAAAATTCTAGAAAAGAAGAAGACATTGATAAGGAATGGGAAAAAATAAAGAAAGTAATGCAAATAGCAGCAGAAAAGGTAATAGGGCAAAAGAGACGTAATAAGAATAATGGATGGTTCGATGAAGAATGTAAGAAAAAGATAGAATTGAAAAAGAATGCAAGGATGGAATGTCTGAGAACGGGAAACCCAAGAAATATGGAACAGTACAGAGAAAGAAGTAAGGAAGCTTTCAGAGTTTGCAAGCAAAAGAAAAATGTATGGATGAAAGAAAGAATGGAAGAACTTGAAAAAAACAGTAACATGCATAACACAAGAATGTTTTATATGCAAATAAAAGAACAAAACAGAAGTTATAAAGTTAAAACAAGAGCAATGAAGGACATAGTTGGAAAACTGGAATATGATGACGAAAAAGTTAGAGAAATATGGAAAAATCATTTCAAGCAACTACTAAATAAAGACCTGGGGAGACCGAAGATAGATGTTACTACGAGTATGGAAGAAGAAGACAACATAGTTGAACCCCCTACATATGAAGAAATGATAAATGTGATAAAAAGGATGAAGAACCAAAAGTCACCTGGAGCTGATGGAATAGTCATAGAGATGATAAAGAAAGGCGGAAATATTCTACAAGAAAGAATATATGAATTGATAAAAAGAATATGGTTGAGAGAAGAGATGCCTGAAGAGTGGAGAGTCGGAAAAATAGTACCAATACTTAAGAAGGGCAAAATAGATGAGTGTAACAACTACAGAGGTATAACACTGCTACCAACGGTATATAAGATACTCTCATCACTAATATTGGAAAAATTAATGAAATATGCTGAAAACGAAATTGGAGAATACCAATATGGATTTAGGGCAGGGAGGTCAACGGTTGATGCTATACACGTTATCAAACAAATAACAGAACGTTTTCACGAGCACGATATGGAGTTGCATATGTTGTTTGTAGATTTCAGACAGGCTTTCGACTCAATAATCAGAAATGGGTTGAGTATAGCATTGAAAGATATGAAGATACCACGAAAATTGATAAGCCTCATTGAAATGACACTAAAGAACACTAAGGCGACTGTTAAAACGCAGAACGGAGAGACGGATATTTTTGAAATCAACTCTGGTGTCAAGCAGGGGGACGCTCTGTCGGCAATACTCTTCAATCTAGTTATGGAATACATCATGAGAAAAATTGATAACAAGAACTCAATAATTACAAAAGAAGCTCAAGTTGTAGCATATGCGGATGATGTAGTAATAATTGCAAGAACAAAAAGAAAAATGATAGAGATTCTTGAAAAAATGAACATGGAAGCGTCAGAGCTAGGCTTAACAATCAACGACAAAAAAACAAAATACATGTATTTTAACGGAAGAAAACAAAACAAACTACAGAACCTGAAGTCAACTAAGCATGAGTTCGAACAAGTGGAAAATTTCAAGTACCTTGGTGTAAATATAAATAACAAAAATGACAGAGGCGAAGAGATAAAAGAAAGAATTTTAGCGGGAAATAAGGCTTACTATGCTAATAAGAAGCTTTTGGGCAACAAGAACATAAACCAAAAAACGAAGATAAGAATATACAAAAGCCTGATTAGACCAATACTAATGTATGCAACCGAAACTTTATGTTGCACGGAATATGAAAGTGAATGTTTAAGAATTTTTGAACGAAAGATTATACGAAAAATTGTTGGACCAGTAAAGATAGGCGCAGATAAAGTAAGAATAAAAACAAACGGAGAAATCATGCAAATAATGAAGAACGAAGATATAGTAAAATGTATTAAGGCGCAGAGAATAGGATGGTTGGGACATATAATGAGAAGAAACAAAAATGAGATGATAAGAATGGTAACTGAGTGGAAGCCAATGAGCGAAAGGAGAAGAGGGCGTCCAAGATTGAGGTGGAAGGAGGAAGTGGAAAAGGACTTGATAGTAATGAACATCGAAAACTGGAAAACGAAGTGCAACGACAGAAAAGTGTGGAAAAAGATCGTTAATATGGCAAAATCACACAGGGCGATGTAGTAATGGAGAGAAATGAGGACTAATCCACCTCAAAACTCGGATTTGAAAACTTCTAATAGAAGTAGTTATATTCCGTCAGGAATGGTGACTTCATTCATTCATTCAAGGCGACAAAAGCAAACTTAAAATGTCTGGAACTAAAAATGAAACAAAAAATGTGCCTAAGAGCAGCAGCAACAACGAAAACAATGGCACCCAAAACAGAAATAATGGTAAGTTTGAAATATATCAAAACAGACGACGTGAAATTCCCCGAAGCAGTGAAGTGTATCAGTCCAGACAAACCGTACTGGTTACAATTACAATCGTAATCACAACGAAACTGGCCAAAATCGTGTCGATAGTAACTATTACCGTGACCAATCGTCACGAAATAACAATGGCTTGTATTATTTATTTGGTCAGTATTTTAAATAAATGATCAGTATTTTAAATAAATGATCAGTATTTTAAATTAAATGGTCAGTATTTTAAATAAATGGTCGGTAGATTAAAATAATATGGTCGGTATTTCAAATAAGTGGTCATTACTTTAAACATATCAGTATATACAGGGTGGCGCAAAACGATTGTTATGGTTTGAATGCTTTTATTTGAAAGAAACAGTTGTACGTCAGTAAGCCAGCGACCATGCCCTAGCTAAAAAACAACATTTAAATTAAAAACACATAAAAAGGAAAAGTTATGAAAGATGTATGGAATGAGCATGAATGTGCGAAACAGAAAATGGCCACTACTTGCGAAATATTATTTTTCATGTTTAAAATATTTTTTTTATATTTTTTCCCCTTTCCTTGACATTGGCTTCTCTTTTCTCCAGCATTTGAGTTTGAGGATCAAATAAGTTTAAGAGTTCAAATATATGAATTTGGAGCTCTAGCTGCCGCCCGGGACGCATATTAGCATTCCTTACCCTCTCTCGCAACCGGGCTTAAAAACATCATATGATTGGCTGAAAAGTGACTTGCGCCGTGAGTATGAAAAAAATTATTATGAAAAAAATCGGCAATTTTAAAATTAAACTTTGCTTTATTTCACTTTACGACACTGAAATACTGATCCTCTATGATAAAATAAACTAATTTTCATTTTTTGTGTCATCACGTGGTTAAATTTGTAATAAAATTCTAAGTTTTAACTGAAATAAGTTTAGTTAAAACTAGAATTAACTGAATTTTAACAAACTTCTTTAGTAAATTCTAATTTTAACTGGTATAAGTTTAGTTAAAACTAGAATTAAAGTAAAAGTAGACTAAAAAAAGAAGAAAAATAAAAATTGTCTTATTAAGCTATTATATTATACATTATTATTATATTCTACTTATTGCCACATGTCATGCTGTTGTGATATTTTGAATTGCAAAGAATTTCCTTTTTTAAACAAAGGCAAAGATTTGAAGTACAATTTTTTTTGCAAGAACAGCGGGCAAACCCTTGTCCAGATCTAACGGCAGCTTTTTGCGCTGCAGTCCTCAGGCAAATTTCTTCATTTGGCACTTGTTCTTGAGTCAAAAGAACTTCAGATTTTTCTTTAATTTTTTTTGTCATTGTCGCTTTCAAAGTAACTGAACCAATGATAGCGCTCCTGGATGATCGGATAAACATACAAACGAATACATGGAATTGAGCTTAACCCCCCCATTCGGTAACTTTTCGTTATCGAATCGTTAAGAACTGTAAAGTTTGGTTTGCATTACTATCTAATGCAGGGGTGCCCAAACTTTTGACCTGTAAGGTCTACTTGTGTTCAAAAATATTTCTTGCGGTCGACTGCAAGGTACAGTTTAGAAGAGAGATATAAAACATTTGTGTGATAAATTTGTAAGTACATATTTATTAATTAAATATTACATACGAGAGACGGTCATTTGCCTTGTAAGTAACGTGATCAATTGCGAATGCAAGGTACCGGATTCAAATCCCGTAGAAGGTAAGAGAAGGGTAAAACTTTCTTATGGCTAGTCTCCGTGCTTCGAAAGGCACGTTAAGCCGGTGGTCCTCCTGGGTTAATGAATTGCCATCATTAACATAAAAACCAGGATACAGGCACTAGAATTTACTAGTTAGATCGGGTTTTAACTGGAACAGATATACCATAATCATTTATATTTTAATCATTATAATTTTAGTTTATGTATGTTTTAAATTTTACATATTATTATAATAGAATCAAAATTTTGAAGCCCTCAACAGAGAAAGCTGAAGAAGAAAATGGTAATCCAAAAAAGGAGATCAACATCAAATTATCTTCGAACTCTGGTAATCCATAGTTCTCATCTTAGGCCAGAGGAGTTACGATATTTATGTTGTACGCAGAATGATAATATGTAGTTCATTAGCTTTTCCTAGATTTAAGATAACAAAGGTGTTAAATAGAGGTGCAGAGCATCAGTAGGAGGTTTTTCTAATTCACTGTAGAAGTAGTCTAAGCAGTGGCGGCTCGTGGCAAATATTTTTGGGTGTTCTGCATTATACAATTTTTAGTAAAATTCTAATCTGAGAAAAGATATTTTACTACCAAAATTTGTTAAACATTAATTAATTTTTTACTTGAATATAATTTATAATTTTTGATAAAACATATCTGTTTTTCATTACTTCGTCAGTATGTTTTTTATATTTATCCAATATGCGGAATATTTGTCTAAATTTACAAAAAGTTGGAAATTTTGAATTTTCAGTTGGAAAATTTAGGATTGCTTCCTCCTGAAAAAAGTTGGTTGGGCACGTCTCTGCCTTAAATAAATATTCTTATTGAATTGTCTCTTATATGGTTATACCGTGACTTTTGTCTTCCACTTCAATAATTAATTCAGGTTTAGGATGCTCCTGTTCTTTTATAACTAATTTTTCTTGATAATTAAGTTTAGAAAACTTATTTTCGCATAATTTAAATATAACATTCATTTTTGAAAAAAAAAACACAAAATTGCAACTTTTCATTGCTTTTAAATTAAATTAACACTAAGTAAGTACTAGATAATTCACCAACTGCAGCTTTAAAGCACTAAAACTAGTGAAATCAATCGTTGAATTGATAAAAACAGAATAAAATGTTGTCCTTATCTTTGAAGAGCTGCAAGAAGTGCAGTACAATTTGTCATAATTTTAGCGGAGGAAATTATACGATATTATATCCGATATTATACGAAGCGTAAAGTTTTAACGTTACGAAGTGTAATTTTCGATCACAGATCTGCGTAGTCCGCCAACTATTTTATAAGCATACCTTGTCTTGCATTTATATTTATTTGGCCGACTGACTGACTGAAAAGCTCTGTTCGTTTGTATAAACTAACCTGAACCGAGCAAGTTAGTGCAAAATAATACTGCACAAACTTGGATAGTGACGTCATAGAAACGTGTTCAGTTCAAGTTAGTGCAAGACAAACGAACAGATCTAAACACTCGCAGCAGATTTATTTTTTACGATAATATTTATTATTTGCCGATTTCTTTTGGTTGTTCTGCAGCTCTGCAGCACTTACAGAGCAGCCGCCACTGAGTCTAAGTCCTCTGTAATAAAGGTTTTTACTTTTTAAAAACTGGTTTTTGTCAACCGAAGTTGTAATTAACAGATAGATTGATTAACACTATTCCGTAAGCGCCACGTCAATACGATAACTGAGAATCCATTGCCAATCTAAAAGCTAGTTTACACTACATGATTTATCATATGACTTAGTCATAAGAAAAGTCATGGCTAAAAGCATACCATCACAACAACCAATCATAAGAGCCATAACTTCTATAATATCAAAAATCATATAGTGTGAACTTAAAAAAATCTCTCATATGAGAAGTCATGTGACAAGTCACATGATAAATCATGCAGTGTAAACAGGGTTTTACGGAATAATAAAAAAATTAAATAAAAAATTAAAATTAAAAAAAAAACTTTTTATTTAAAATTACAAAAGTGCACTAAAAAGTAGAAAATAATTTTAATAGAAGCAAACAAAACTTCTTGAAAACATCAATATAAAAGCATGGGGTTATGAATTTTGTACACCAATAGTTAGCCAACAATTGCAATCTGCTCGACAGGAATTGAGTCACGCTTTGTATCAACACGACGCACACTGATCAATCTGAAAAACTTAAGATCCCGAAAGTAATTTTTGAACATATGAGGATTCTTAAAAATAACATTTTATTTTCACTTGTAGGTAACTTGTTTACCTTAAATCAAAAAATTGGCTTTGTGCAATTATTATTGTGACAGTACTGTGCTGTCAAAGTTATCTCCGCAATAAAATCTATTAATTACGTTTATATCTTTTAGTTTTTCGTTAATTTTTCGTATTTATTTTCATATAGTTATAGTTAAATTTTTTCAAGTATAAAAATGGTGGCAATTAAAGAAGGTAAGTGTTTTAGATAAAATCATTCAAAACGATAATTTTTATAATATTTATGATACAAAAAAAATATTATGTAACTTGATCAATTTTAAAATTTTTTTTTACCTTTGAACTGTCTTACGTTTATAGGTACTAATAAGAACACTGTAATTTTAATATCAATACACAGTGTTGAGTGTTACCAAACACGGGTTACAAAAAATATTTGCGGAAATTTGCGGATTATAACGGAAAAACATTTTTTAGGTAGTACTGGTGCTTCGATCAAAAACAAGGAATTATTTGAACTCTTATTGAGTAATCCGCCAATGAAGCCAATGTCTAAATGTAGTAAGGAATTATTACTTTCCTATGTTTTGGAGACCATGAGTGTACCAGAACTATGTAGTAATAGTAAAAAAAATGTGCAAAATGCTCTTCACAATTTTAGTGTTACTTCTTCAAGATTGTGGCAAAAATCTTACAGGAATACGTTTAGATTTCAAAATAAAAACCAAGAATGGTTAAACAAGACCATTATTACATGTGGAGTTGCTAATGACGCGACATGCAAGTTTGTATCAAAAAGAAGTGGACGGCCAAAAAAACCTTTTTCTGAATTGTCAACTAAAACTAAAAGGAGAAGGTTAGAATCTGAGGTGCAATCAAGAAGCAAAGAAGAACTGTGTTTAGCTGCTTCTATGAAATTACACTCTGAAGGAAATCGGAGTGGGGCATCACTTATTCTTGGTATTTCTGCATTGCCGGATAAAGTTAATGTCAACAAGAGTGGGAATACGCAAGAAAACATTTCATATTCATGTCAAGAAGCTTTATCTCTATTCACTGAGTTAAAGCTAACTCGGCACCAATATATTGCACTGAGAGCATCCGCTGTTCGTAAGCAATTAAAAAATTTGTTTCCACCTTATTATAAACTGATCGAAGAAAAAATTAAGTGCTATCCAAAGAACATTATAGTTACAGATACATCGGCAGAAGTTCCTCTACAAGATCTTGTGGACCATACAGCATCGCGTGTTTTACATTGCCAATCTGAAGTTCTAAATAATGCTGATCCTCATTTAGAAATAACTTTTAAGTGGGGTGCTGATGGTAGTGGAAGTCAAAGTAATTTTAAACAATCATTTGAAGCAGCAGATTCGGATGATTCTAGTTTGTTTATGACTTCTTTGGTTCCTATTCAAGTACGATCAGTAAATCATGGCAACAAAATATATTGGCAAAATCCACGCTCTAATTCCGTACGGTATTGTAGACCAATAAGAATGCAATTTGTAAAGGAGAATGATGACGTAATTAACGATGAATTCACATATATGCAGAACCAGATAGAAAAATTATTACCGTTACATGTAGAAATAAATGGCCAAATGTTCATAGTTAGACATAATTTATTAAAAACAATGGTAGACGGAAAAGTTTGTAATACTTTATCTGCTAATAAATCAACGCATAAATGTTACATATGTAAAGCCTCTTCTTCACAGTTCAATAATATTGAAGAATTGCAATCAAGATCGTATAATCCGGAAAGCTTAGACCTTGGCTTATCATCACTTCATGCATACATACGTTTTTATGAGTGTCTTTTACATGTGTCTTATAAAATGCCATTACAATCAAAACAAGCTCGTGGTGAAGAGAACAAGAGAATTGTTAACGAAAGAAAAAAACATATACAAACTGAATTTCGAAATCAATTAGGCTTATTGATAGATATTCCCAAGCCCGGTTTTGGAAACACTAACGATGGAAATACGGCTAGACGATTCTTTGCTAACCCTTCTATAACAGCAAGTATTACTGGCATTGACAAAATCTTAATAGAGAGATTCAGCATTATTTTAAAAACACTCAGCTCTCCCTTTAAAATTGATAGCGCTAAATTTTCCGAATATGCCAAAGAAACAGCTTTACGATATATTGAACAATACAGTTGGTATCCTATGACACCAACCGTTCATAAAATCTTAATACATGGTAAGGATATAATAGAACATTTCTTATTACCTATTGGAATGCTGGGAGAAGATGCACAAGAAAGTCGCCACAAAGATGTTAGGTATTATAGAGAGCATAATACTCGAAAAATGTCCAGAAAAAAAACCAATGAGGATCTTTTCAACATTTTATTAGTATCATCAGACCCAATGATTTCGAGTATAAGATCCTTACCAGTGAAACAAAAACATGCTATGCCAATTGAAGTACTTAATCTCTTAAAGGAACCTGAAGTCATATTGGACGAAGACTGATTTTTAAAATATTTGTGTCACCCCTTGAATATTTTATAGGAAAATGATTTTGTTACTATCTTACCGTTTACTACAAACATTTTATTCTAGTAATTTCTGTTTAAAATAAAATTTTAATTAATATATTGTTAATTCTGTACTATAATATAATATTTATATCTTGTTAATGTTAATAATTGGTAATGTTGTTGTAGTTGTTGCTGTTGTGTAGTAAATTTCGACCGAATGTGCTGATGAAAACTGGATCCAGTTAAAACTGGTCCACATTAAGTAAATTAAATATCTACTTGAGCAAAGAGTATTTTATTAATTTTCCTGATCTTTAAAATTCTTAATATGTGAGAGTAAGTGCGCGGTAAGTGAACAAAAATGTATGATTTCATAAAATATACTGTGTTTTCTCTATATTTAGTTAAAATATTATGTTTAAATTATAAAATATTTGAATTTTGAATTTCGTCCTCGTAAATTTCGAAAATTGATCACTGTGCGACGCTGCTTGCAGGGTTATTTCACGTCTAAATAAGCAAGTCACGACTGCGCGAGAAACGTTAGCAACTCTTAAACCTCAAGCCGGTGTTACTACGGTGTCGCAACGTGCAATTGCATCGGAAGCTGCAGGATTGGTTAGTCAACCTACCGAACAAGCTGGCATGAGTGCTGAAATTATACAACAATTGCAAGACAAAGCTACAGTATTAACTCAAAATCGTAAAAGACGTGGTCGTACAGTTCCTGAAGAACTTGTATCTCAAGAAGATTTGCGTTCATTTAAAACTTTGGGCTCTTATCCTGGATTACATTCGGGTGGTATTCCTGGAATTTTGGCACTGGATATAAATCCTTCGGATACCAATAAAATTTTAACTGGTGGTAACGATAAAAATGTTTGTTTGTTGAAAAAAAAAGTGGTTGCTATATTGAAGGGACACACGAAGAGAGTTACACGTGTTATTTATCACCCAGACGAAAATGTGGTTATTACTGCATCGCCGGATGCTACAATAAGAGTCTGGAATGTGTCTAAATTGCAAACAAGTGAATTGTTACGAGTGCATGAAGCTTCTGTTACGGGGTTATCTTTACATCCGACTGGAGATTATATTTTATCTACATCCGAAGATCAACATTGGGCGTTTTCTGATATTCGCAATGGTCGTTTGTTAACAAAAGTGGCAAATCAGGCAAATATTGCTTTAACAACCGCCCAGTTTCATCCCAGATGGTCTCATTTTTGGTACAGGTACTGCAGATTCTATAATAAAGATTTGGGATTTGAAAGAACAACGAAATGTTGCCACTTTTGAAGGTTATTCTGGTGCCATTACATCCATTTCGATCTCCGAAAATGGTTACTATTTGGCCACAGCAGCAGATGATGCCTGCGTGAAATTGTGGGATTTGAGGAAATTGAGGAATTTCAAAACGATACAGTTGGACGAAGGATATCAAATTAAAGATTTGTGTTTTGATCTTAAGTGGTACTTATTTGGCAATTGCTGGTACTGATGTTAGGGTCTATTTGTGTAAACAATGACAAGAACTAAAAGTTCTTAATGATCATACAGCTGCAGCCACTGGAGTGAGGTTTGGACGTCATGCTCATTATATAGAATCGACGTCGATGGACAGGACCCTTAAATTGTATGGAATAGAATAAGCTACATTTTTTTTAAGCTGACAATTAATTTTTGTAATATATAATCATATTGTCGTGTCCTGAGTGGTAATTGTAATTAATTAGTAAAAATCAAATTGTATAAAAACAGCACTTTATTGTAAAGAAGCGATCTAACGACATGATACATGCGAATATTCTAGAAGGTCACTCTTATACATAAAATTCAATGCCCCCTCTATTGTACAAACTTAGCATCTAAAATAAAGCATCGCTTCCAGGATATAACACATATGATAATAAAATCACACATAAGAAAGTAAGAAATGAGTTCTCCAGTTTGGTACAAATGTATCCGACCAGGCCGCTATGTCCGGGAATGTACCCAAACATCAGGCGGTCTAGATAACGGTGGTGGTGATGTTTGCGATAATTTTAATGCAAGAAAGGAAAGCTTTGGAAAACTCAGCCACACCCCTCGCAGTTGCCCCGAAAATAAAAACTCTTCTGGAAGAGGAACAAAAGATGGATTGCAAGGTTTGTGTTACAGCTGTAACAGGAAAGGGCATTTATCCAGAAATTGTCCAGAAAAGGAAAATAATCGCAAAAATAAATCGAAATTAAAGAGGTGCTTTATATACAACAAAGAAGGGCATATTGATTTAAATTTCCGTGCGATAGTTTGCTATAATTGCAACGAAATCTGCCAGATTACTCGCAGTTGCCCTAAAGGTAAAAAGAAAAATTAGCCGTCACGGAACGCCTCGCAGATGTGAATTATTTAAATTAATATTAGAATTTATAATTAATAAAAACCAATAATTAAATATAGAATAAAATAATAAAAAATTCGGCTCCACCTCGCTTTAAATTATCTTCCGAGAGTGATAGCCCTTACGTGCCGTGTTGCTTATTAATTTCTAAAAATTTGGCTACATCATAGTTTGTCGTGATGAAGGTAGGGCATAGCAAATGGGCAAGTAATACTAAAGATGGATAAAATGCAAACCTTAAATCCAAATTTGAGAACCAGTGGCTGTTCGTTTCCAAGAACCTGGAATATTTTTACAACAACAGCTTATTATAACAGTTAAAAGTGGATGAGGCGTCAAAGGAACTATTAACCATAAATACGTTAACCTACGGAATCAGTTTGGCACATGGAATTTTTCAATCATTTATGGATTCGGCGCTTGCGGACACATCGAACCAGATGTTATTTGGATTTCAGGAATATCGCTGCAGGAATGTCATGAGAATATTACCAAAGTTTTAAAACAATTATAAAAATGCAACATTATAATAGTGAGTGAGTGAAGACTACATATAATTCCATCTGAAGACATGATGGAAAGCGATTAGAAATACACCCAATCCAAGAAATGTATCACAGGTAATGCAATCCATGAAGACTCTTCCAGGATTCTCAGCAGCTTTTCGTACAACTTTCTCCATCTTTACATCTTAAAGTGTACCATGAGTTGCTCAAGATTTTATTACCAAAAGTACGAAAGGAGACGACACTTTGTCTGGTGCAAAATGTACAGAAAACTATTTTGTTTCCATATTTTTCCGTCATTGCCTCTTTGATACTCTTCACATGTAGTGGTTTTCCCGTAACCTCTTCCAACAACTCGTTCATGGAAAACTGGCAATTATCATTATTTTCAATATAATCGTAGATTTCTTCCATTGCTTCTAAAATCTCTTCATTTTAAAGATGTTCAGCTTTTCTTTTTGAACATGCAGACGTTGACAAGAATTTTTTGTAACAATCCGCATATATTGCATCATCTGCTGCGGGTAGATACCCAACAGTGCAGATAGGTCTTAATATCTTTCGTTTTCTGCCCACGAACGATAATGGAATTATAAAACGTAGTCGTATAAACAGCTTTCTAGTTACTAACAAAAAACTTAAAAAAGGAACCCATAGAGACCCCCTCTTAGCTTCATTCCCATCCCTCAATACTTTCATTATGTTGTTAACTTAAAATCACCTTAGCACTCCATCCAGAAAGGGTATAATATATCTGGCAGTCGTAAAACATTCATGTAGAAATTACTCCTCAGTACTGTATGAGGAGAAAAAAATATTGAACTAGCTACTGCATCAACCGGGGTCGCTGCAAATCTCATTGATGGTGGAAGGACTTACCATTTCCAATTTAAAATACCCGTTCCTGTATTTGAAAATTATACTTCAAGAATGACAATGACCAGCTCCGATGCAGAGCTCTTTAGGAAAGCAAAAATTATAATCTTAGACCAAGCTAAAATGGCCCCGAATAACGCACTAAATTGTATTGACAAACTTTTTAAAGAAATCATGAAAAAAAATTAAATAAAAAATTAAAAATTTTTAAAAAAAACCTTTTATTTAAAATTACAAAAGTGCACTAAAAAGTAGAAAATAATTTTAATAAAAGCAAACAAAGCTTCGTGAAAACATCAATATAAAAGCGTGGGGCTGTTTATAGGTGGATAAGCAGGCTAACTATTGGTGTACAAAATTCATAACCCCACGCTTTTATATTGATGTTTTTACGAAGCTTTGTTTGCTTTTATTAAAATTATTTTCTACTTTTTATTGCACTTTTGTAATTTTAAATAAAAGGTTTTTTTTAAAAATTTTTAATTTTTTATTTAATTTTTTATTTTCTAATTTTTTAGTCATATCTTTTCAAATACAGCTTATGTATTTTAACTAATATAGGTTGATCCTATCAGATTTCTTTATTTATGTGTTTTAGATGTTTGATACTTCACCCTGTATAAATCATTACGACGAAAAACTTTACCCTGAATGCGGTCCTTAAAAATGAGATTTAGAATTCTAAGTTACTTTCCACCCTGTATGATAAAATTGTCCAATGCGCATCGACGCATGCGCTTAATGGTTTTCAGTTTTTTCCCGATTTTTTGCTTATTTTTCAGAATTTTAGAAAAACAAAATTAAAATATGAAAATGCTCTGCAGGTGAAAGCTGTGTACCAAATTTCAGATCTCTAGAACGTCGGGAAGTTGCTTAAAAATGGCCTCAAAGCGGTCGACCCACACGGACGACGGACGATGGACGACGGACGACGGACAACGGTCTTCCCAAGTTAAATAAAAGCTTTTAAAAACACCACAGCTTTCGGCAGAAAACTTTTAATTCTTGGTGCTGATTTCACACAAACTCTTCCTGTCGTACCTCATGAAAAGAAGTCGGCAATTATTATTCATTCAAGCATTAAATTTAATGATCTGTGGAATACATTTAAAGTTTTGAAATTAAGGTGGCCGAGAAATTCGTTTTTTTTTGTTCGACGCAAATCTTAAAATCGAATAAATTTGAAGAATATCAACCGCAGTTAAGGTGCATGTTGCTGCCCCCCAAATCAAATTTTTCGGTAAAATTTGTGTAAAAAGTTTGAGCATCAATGAGCTTCTAATATTTTTGTTTGAGCCTCAACCGTCGCGGAGTTATTTGCGAAAACTTTTTGGGGGGGGGGCTGTAGACATGCTAGCCCCGAAGTGGAATTTTAGGGTAAAAATGGTGTCAAACGTTTAAGCATCGTTTAAGCATCAATGAGCTTTTAAAATTTTTGTTTGAGCCTCAACCGTCGCGGAGTTATTTGCGAAATTCTTGGGGGGGGGGCCTGTAGACATGTTTTTCAATTTTCGTTTTTATTTTGAATTTTTTTGTGAAATTGATGTCTATCAAGAAGGTCGAAATGATTTTTTTTTAAATTTTGCACGTTTCCAAACATCAATTACCCCATCTATTGCGATACATCAACAGGAAAAATAAGATCATTCATCACCAAACCAAAAAAGAAGGTCACATGTCAAGAACAACCTTCTCAACGCCAACCACCAGCAATTCAATCAAGATCCGGACGCCCCATCAAATTTCCCAACACTCCCAAGAAGTTCACACATCTCTCGTGACCTTGTCACTGGAGGGGGAGTAGTGTGGCGGCTCTGTAACCTAAATTTTAAATTAATTTAAATTTTAAATCTTGGCAGTTGGTAACACTTCACACATTATTATTACCATAACCCATAGTGAAGGGACCAGGAGGACAATAAGAATGGTGAGCGATAATCGTGAATACGAACGAGGTTAAGTACTAATTACGCGTTTTGGATATTGTTGTTGTTCGTTTTGTTGTATTTTCCATTAAAGTTTTACTGTGTTAACAATTGTTAATTATTGCGATTTGTTTGGGCAAACATCCCCAAAAGTTATAACCGTGCTTATAAGACGCTTTGCGAAAAATTGTTATTAATTTGTTAAAATGGCAAAACGTAAAGTAAAGTATAATAGATCATCTAATAAACGGAGTAAAAAATCAACAGTGCAAAAACTTCCAACTAATACCAAGTAAGTTTTGATATACTACAATATTTTTTGTCTAATTCTGTTTCGAAAAGTGGTACTTTGTGATATCCAATTGAGTTTGGAAAGGCACTACTTTCCCGCACTGTTTGAAAAAGTACAAATTTCAGTGCGGAGAAGTAATTACTTTTCCGCACTGAAATTACTTTTCCGCACTGAAATTCCGCCCGAACGAGTTCATCCGTTCGGGTGAACGCCTGTTTATCGGTTAGGTTATTAATAACATGACAAAAGATTTGCAACCTTCACGCCATCTATCGATAGTTAGATAGTTAGAAGGTGTTCATCCGTTCGGGTGAACACATGTTTATCGCTTAGGTTATTAAAAACATGACAAATGATTTGCAACCTTCACGCCATCTATCGATACTTATCTGAGATCGTGAATTTTGTCGGCTATTACCCCCAAAAAATCGAAAAGTTGTTGATATTACTCGGACGGAGTAGAGTATTAAACATAAATTAAAAACCTAACCTAACCTAACCTAATCTGTTCTCTCTAGGTTAGTAGAGTAGTAAACATAAATTTAAAAAAAAAACACACAAAATTTTTACTATGAAAAAACACTATTTAAAATGGACATGCACAGTAAAATTTGAACAATTGTTAAAGGTGTTCACCTTACTTAAATCGGCCGTAGATCTGGCATTTGATTTCGATGTTGACGGTTGAGGATCGTCGTTACCTAAAATTCTTTTGGCCACTTCGGTTTATCGATACCACAGAGACAAACTTGACCAAAGACTTGCAACCTTCACGCCATCTGTCGATAGTTATTATGTGCGAAAAATCGGGAATTGGTTCTTTTTCGAAACATCATTAGACAAACTATTGTTCGATACTAGCGGAAAACTATTTCTCCATACTCAGCTTTATGTTCACGAACTCGGCCTTCGGCCTCGTGCGCAAAACTCAGCCTCGTATGGAAAAATCTTAGTTTTCCTAACTAGTATCGAAAATAGCTATTAATGTTTAACATTTACACCAATGATGTAAGAGCTGTAAAGATGGATGTTTTTCCTTAGTAAATAGATGGCGTTACTAATTTTCTACCTCATTTATTGGTACCGCTACTGATTTGGGTTACTATTTTTTTAAACTAACAAATAAACTAATGATATTTAAACGTAAAAATTGGTATAGCGTTATTTATCCTTACAGCTGTTATATCAATTGTTTAATAATAATTTAAAAATTATTACCCCATATATACTGATGGATTTTGATAGTAATAATTAACTAATGCTTTAAAATTTTGAAAAGCTCTGGAAATTTATCAAATGCTTCTACTTCATATGATACCTTTGTCGACAATGATGGTAACAAATTTGTTGGATTGCAAGAAAACGATTGTGAAGAGATTATTTCGCAAGAACTCGAAATAGAAATCGAAGACGTTTTTAATGTTATACCCTTTATTATATAAAGGGTAACAGGATTGTAAACCTTAGTCATGTGTTACGTTGGGCAACTACTCTTCAATCAAATCATTCAAATCTTTGCACAGGGTCTTTATATTGCACTAAAGAAACAAACCGAAGTTTAGGATTAGTGAGCATTTTAGAATTTAAGTGTAGTGGTTGTGACATCAAAATAGAAGAAAGTACTGAAGCTCTGGATAAATCGTCAATAATAAATAATGGATTCGTGTATGGAACACTTTCAACAGGCAGTACATTTTCACATTCTGAAGAACTTTTAGCTTTAATGGAAATTCCACCTTTGCGCAGAGAAAGTAATGTCGCACCTGCCCATTCACAACTGCGATCCACGTACCCAACATTCTCATGCAGAGATCATTGTTTTTTGTGCGCTGCTGAGATAACAGCAGAGTTTGTAGCAAAATAAAAACAGACGCGCTTGTGAAATCGTAATATTGCGTATAGCGTGCGTAAACAGGATTTCAGAACTTGATAGAGCTCGTGATGATGATTGGGGTCGAGCGATTATTGAGCGTCTTGAGCATGTCAATGATTTAGTCACAGTCGATGCACAGTATCACAACTCGTGCATGAAAAAATTGTACCAAGCACGGCCGACTGGAGAAATTAAAAAAAGGGGTTTGTATGCAAACGAAATCGATACGGCAATTCAGTATAATTACTCTTATCTTGAGCAGAATTCTGAAGAATGTGAGTTTTTTCTGGATAAACTTATGACCAAAATTGAAGACGATTACCGGCCACACCCAAAAACTGTGAAAGCAGAACTCTTCAAGAAATATGATGACGAAGAGGGACACTACTTTTGCACGGAATGTAACATTCATATTTTTCTCACAGAAATATACAATAGAATACAACCTTCAATCGTCAATGACGATATTTTTCGCACCAAATTGGAAATGAATCCACTGAAATCTATCTACTCGGGAGCTTACAGAAGAATTAGGAATTTCTCACACACCCATCGAAAATAATATTCATCGACTTGGTTTTATTTTAAAGTACCAAAGATGGGTACCACATGAATTAACCTAGCAGAATTTATCAGACAGAATAAGAATTTGTTCATTACTACTTCTTCAGCATCGATGACAACGTTTTTTGGACCGATTGATAACAGGTGATGAAAAGTGGGTTACGTACAACAACGTCGTTAGCAAACGGGCCTATTGCAAACCTGGTGTACCCGGTCCGATTTGTTTTAGAAAGGGTCGCAGGAAAGTTGCTATCACTCAAGTTGTGTAAGGTTCTAATAAAGTTCTTAAATATTGTAAAAATTCAATTTCTATATTGAAACTAGAGAACATAGAAAAATACTTAAAAGATTGTTCTTCACTGACATAAACTCAAAGGAGACGTCGTCTTATATGTATGTTGTATTATTTTATTAAAATTTTTTCATTTCATCAGAAGTATTTAATAACGAGTTATAATATGGATCAAAGTAATAACAACGTTAGCTACGAAAATAATGAAAGATCAGAGGAGAACTGCGATTTATTGACGCTGTTAAAAAGTTGAGGGCAAGAAAATTTATGTAACTGTCTGATCGGTAAGGTTTATAGTTTTTTTAATCTTTTTCATAATCAAAAAATTGTTTTAGCCGAAGATGTCACTACAAAAATATTAAAAATTACGAAACCTCGTCACATTGATTTTTTTATTTGTTTATTTGTAAATAAATTGTTACCTGTTAAAAGTTTGATTAATTGAAAAGTGTCTGTGTAATAGACCACTGTGAGTAGTGAGCGCATGAATTCATAGATGGGGTGATAAACATTTTTGGAAGTGTAGGTAGAGTTGATTGGTGAATTTGGAACTGCCGGGTTTATAAAACCAATGACAATGAAGCAAAAAAAATCCAAAAACTAAGAGGACGCAAGTTTTACAATTTGGAAAACTGAGCAGTTAGTCGCTGGCTCGCTGGTGATTGCGAGAGACGGGCGCTTCGTTGCGTTCCGAAAGTTAATTAAGATTTGCGATTTAATTGAAAATACAGCGAAATTGAAGATTGTAGTATTGATGATTTACCAGTGCAATGATAAATGGAGTGAAGAATTGTTGCTGATTATATTGGAAAGTGATATTTGAAATTGGAAGAATTACTGATTGATTTCATAGATGCGTACATGGTCGACCATTTTGAAATTTGGAAGCCGCAGGAATCGACTTCAACCACGTGCAGATTAAAAACGGCAAATCAGTTTAAATTTGTTTATTCAATGCGACATGGAGTTCATTATTCTGAAATTATCAGTGCGTTCCACTTAAGCCCATGGGCAACCGCGGCGTGGTCCTATGGTTTTTTGATTGGACTAAAAATCGAACGCGGTTATTTGATTGGACTGACGAACGACCGTGGTCGTCGTGGGCTTTAAGTGGAACGCACCCTATATAAGGTGTGTTTTTCATAAAATTTTGGATATAAATAATTTATTGGTTAATTACTTATCATACATCACTATCGGGCTTTATGTGTTGCTGAGACGCAATAATTAATTTGAAGATAATCATTGGAAACATCGAATTCACAATTATTTTAACACCAGTGATAAATAACACTTTTTCACCTACAATTTATGAGACATTTGTGCTACTGGATTTACATGTGCGTATCTGCGCGAATAGAATAAAATCGAACAGACTTAATACAGCTGTGGTATTTACTGCGATAATTTTAAAATTAAAAGACTAAAAATTAAAACAATTTATTTCGTTTGTACAACTTTAATTATAAGATTTTTCATTTTAACAGACGCTATTTCCGTTCAAAGATACTAGTACAATGTTGATTATTAAATGTGTGCTTTGAACAGGAATTGGTATTATTTTGATTTTACAAATTGCATTTGTGGATTTTTGCGGAACGATAATTTGCTTAATATATCCATGAACACTGCTGAGTAGTATCTTCCCTCTTCTAGATCAGTACTGATTTTTTTAACCAGCCTATGTACTTGTTCTATCGTAGATTGTTTTTCTCTAAATCCAAATTGATGGTCATGCAGAAGGTTTTTCTTTTTTAGGTTTATCTTTAATCGTTTTGCCAGTAGCTTTTCAAACACTTTTGCTAGCACAGGAAGCAGGCTTATGGGTCTGTAGGAGGTAACTTCTTCTGGATTTTTTCCCGGCTTTGGTATCATAATAATTTGTGCTACTCTCCATTGTAGTGGAAAGTAGTTGAGTCTTAGTGAAGCATTGAACAATATGGTAATCAATTTTATTGTTTCCATTGGTAGCTCTTTCAACATTCTTCCAGTTATTAAGTCGTAACCTGGTGATTTTTTGTGGTTAATTTCTTTTAAGAGTATAATATTTTTTACTTCCTTTGTTTTGATGTTTTTCATAGGAAGATCCATTTGGTGCGGAGCTTCTAAGAATTCGGTGATTTTACTTTCTTCTTCAATACTTATTTCAGATGGAAAAGGTTGGAAAACTTTTTTTAGGTGTTCTGCAAATATTTCTGCTTTTTTTTTCATCAGTTCTGGCCCATTTTCCATTTTCCAATCTGATTGGTGGATTGTGGGTTTGTGGTTGTTTTATTCTTTTTGTCGCTTTCTATAAGAAATATTCGGTGGCTTCTGTTGCGGTTGGATTTTCCAGGTGTTGTTGAATAGCTGAATTTTTTCTTCATTTATTAGATCCTTTAGGCTCGAGCTTATAACGGTCATATAAAAATTTAAATCTCGGATAACTCTAATCAACTGATAACTTTGATTTTTAACTTTATCGCTCTGTTAAATATTTATCGAACGGTTAAATTTATCAAATAGATAAAGTTAATCAATCGATAACTAATCAAAGGATTTAAAAAATGTAAAATTCTTTTACAGCTTCGAAGAAAAGCTTCTGTCACTTTCGTATTTCACAGCCTTTGTAATTTGCTGGGTAATCCCCACCGCAGTTACAACACTTAACACCTGGACCTTTTTCTTTTCTCGGGCAATCTTTAGCAAAATGTTTTTGGAGACACTTAACGCAATTAAGGGTTGTATTGCAAAAGTTTTTGGTATGCCCATATGCCTGACATCTGGTACATTGTGGTATGTCTCTTTTTTTGTATTGTTGCTTAAAAGTTATTGTTAAATGATTAAGATTTCTTATCTTGTAGATGTCTTTGTTGTTTTCTTTTGGTTTCAGCTCCACGAGAAAGAGATGTAGTGGAATTTTGGTTGAATTTTGCATATTTGTTATCCTTAATACTTTATGGTTCTGGGCTTCAATTTCTTGTTTTAAATCATTTATGTCGGCACTTGCATGTATACCACGTAAAACCACCGTGATACTTCTATCTTTTTTTTTGTTGGTAAGTATGAAATTCTGTATTTTTTGCTTTTAAGGCTTCAGTAACAGATATGTATTTCTCTAAGGTACCTAGTTGTATTTTAACTTGGTTGTTGTATAAGGTTTTTAAGGTGTAGTTTTCTTTTGCTTCAACATCCAACAATTTATACAGGGGACCTATGTTTTCCACTCCACTAAAAAATATTGGTGGTGCTTTTTCGACTTTTTTGTAGACATTGCCGGCTTCATTGTTTCTAGATTGTATTTTTAATTTTGTTAAAAACTTACTTGCTAAATATTAAAATATTTATATATGTACAAAAAAAATTATATATAGGGTACCCATATTATACTAGTGATGTTACGATTCATAGGTTCGTTCTGTAAAATAGTAAGTATTAAGGCAGTTTGTGTTTTATCCTAAAGGGTGCGCTGTCGTTACGAATTTTGATCAAGTCTTTTGTTAGTTCACTTTTGGTAGTTTGAGTTGTGTGAAATTTTATAGCTAGTCTGTTGATATGATCCTGAAAATGTTCCATATTTGTTCATGTGGTGTCGTTATTCTTGTGTATCTGTCTGACTTCGTTATCAGTCAAAGACACTTATTGTGAAAAATTTGTAACGGCTTGATGCTAGTTTTAGAGACGCTGCACCATGCCGCTGCAGCGTATGATAGTATTAGTCGCAGCAAGTCGTAGCAGTTTGTTTTGGTTTATCATCGCATGTCCTTTCATTAGACTGTATATTTTTTTTTAGTTATCCGTATGCTAGTTGTTTGCGTTTTTGTATATCGTTTTTAACTTAATTCTTGTGTCCAAATTCATGCCCAAATATTTGACGTTAGTTGATGGTGTAATTTTGTGTCCGCCTATAATTAAAGGTTGAAATATTTTGTTGTTTGTTCGTTTCCGTCAAAAAATTATAGTTTCAGTCTTGTCAAAATTTAATTTAAATTTTCACTTTTTATAAAATTTTGTCAACATGTCCATGTGAATTTGTACTTGCTTACCTGTGCATAGTAGGAGCGAGTATAAATTGCTGTATCATCTGCGTACAGCGCCAAGTTTGGAAGATCAACGCGATCAATTACTTCATGCAAAAGTCCAAAGACTTGCTCTCTCTCTCTTCAGTCCTTTTACCCTACAAATAGGGTGTGGTGAGCCTTTAACTAAGGTTTTTTTTGGCAGAGATTACTCTCGGTGGTTTGCCATTGCCTTCCGAAAGGAGAGGGTCATAATGAAGTTGGATATATTTTTGTAGCCGGGTTGGGGATCGATCCTATGGCTTCTAGCTTAGAGTCCGGTCCTTAGCCCGTTCACTTAGCTCACCTCTCAAAAGACTTGCTACTTGAAGGCTAATCTAAAAAAATAAATTATTTAATATGCATCCACTGAAGAAATTGAACAAATTCCAAAACCAAAATTAATTAGTAATTAACTAATACAAAATATTTTGTTTATTTTATGTAATCTCCCGAGCAAAGCTGGGTATCCAGCTAGTAGAAATATACAATGAAAACCATCGTTACATAATACCAATCGTATAGCATTTCTATGTTTTGCATTTCATTATGATCCAACAACTGATTACAATTCACATCAAAATATTGACATTTTTCCTAAAAATTACTATAATTGATCGTTATAATACTTCAAATTTTGTTCACTTTTACTTCAAGATTTTGCAGTAAATTTTATTATGATATTGAGACACGAATTCACAATTTTATTATAATTTTTTATAGTAAAATTTGCTATAAATTTTGTGCTAAAATTTATTATACAGTTTTGCATTAGCTCGTGTAGTTCCTTCTTATTATCCTTAAAATCGTCGCTGACCGTTTGTGCTAGAGTACCTATCATCTTCTTCAACTCATCCATTTTTCCTCTTTATAAGTCCTTCTCTACCACAGTAGTTGTGTTTATGACTCTTACAGCTTTTTTATAGTTCTTTTTTGGTAGAGTCCTATATTAGACTATCCTGCTTTTCTTAAATATTTTGTCTCCTACCATTTGATTTTCTGATTCTTCTCTCTTTTTCTTGGAGTATTCTTCCGATGATACATCACTATTTGACTTATTTATATTAGCCTGTCTTATAGATGTGTTCAATTGTAGCCTTTTTTTATCATCCACCTTGTGGAATACTTTATTAATTTAATACAAAATTTATTAATTCGAAGGTAATTTACTTCTGGAATAATTCCCTTTATAAAGCTTAGATTCCGCTCCTGATTTTTCTTCGGAATTTTCCCGCGATCTCTTACGCAAATTTTTGATTTCATCTTCACGAGAAATTGAAAAATTTGCACGTGATCGCGATCGTGATTTAGTCACATCAGCAGGTGATTTCGATCGGGTAAATGATTTAATCATAGCAACTGGCGATCGAGATCTGGAACTAAACTTGGACCTGGATCTAGACCTAAATCTGGATCTGGACCTAGACCTGGATCTATACCTGAACGTAGCCAAACTTGTAACTTCCTTCAATATAAGTTTTCTTCCTTTTAATTCGGTTCCATTTAATTCCTTTATGACCCTTTTTAAATCTTCGTATGTTTCAAATTCTACGATTCCTTCATTACGCCGTATATTATGAGCCTTAGCATACGTCACTTTTCCAACCTTTGTTAAAAAATCTTTTAAATCTTGCCACTGGATTCTGGTAGACAAGTTTTCAACCGTAATCTTAAAATTAGTTCTTCTTGCAGGAGAAAAATAATGGCCTCTTCGGGAATATCTATTGCCATTGAAATTTTGCTTTCTGCCATGCCGATTTTGTGCTCTCTGCACTACCACTCTTCTGCCTAATAGCCTTTTATCATCTAAATTTTGAATGGCATCATCGGCGTCTTGTCGGTCAGACAATTCCACAAAGCATAATCCATTTTTAAGTGATATTTTACTTATGCGCCCATAACCTTTGAAAAAATTTTCAACTTTACGTTCACAAACTTTGCGGGATAGTCTACAAATATACACTCTGGTTCCACTAATGATTTATCTGTTGTATATTAAAAAATTTAGTATTATTTGCGATCTTATTTGAATTGTACTTTCTGTTAGTCATTTTTAACATACATACTATTTATTCGTTGATCATTTAAAGTATTATTCTATAATCCGTGCTCAAGTATAATAATAATTATTAAAGCCTATGGATATTATCAAGACGAAAGTCTGCCCATCATATTGCCTCCAAACGGATGTGTGGTGTAGTTCCTGGTAGCTAAAATGTAGTACACCGTTTTCCTAAAGTCTTTTCTTTTTTATTAATCCAAAATTTTAATTCCACACCCAAAATATATATTGTTTGATTTTAAAATTTATTTTATGTGCAATTTTACAAACTCAAGAAATTTGAAATACTAAATATTAAATGTACGGTCGTAAAAATGCCAAGTTTATAATATTTAATGAAACTTGTTCTTCTGGCTTTCAGCCACAATTTTGGAAGTGTAGAATTTTAAATTAATATTTATTGAATCAGGATGGTAATCTTTCCAATGGTTGGTATATTAACTATAATTCTGCAGTGATTTTATTTCATTTTTGTTAATTTTCTGTAAATTTAGACTCGATTTTAGCCTTACAGTAACCACCATATAAACCAATTTATTATGAAAATCAACAAGTAATTCACCATATTATTAAATCGTCGTTCGGACCGGCTTTCGGCCTCGTCGTATGCCTGTGGTTTTGCGCAGTGGTGCCTTTTGAAATGGTAACAGAGTTTCTAAAGTGTTATTTAGAAGTGACATGGACGAGGACGGCCTAAACGAACTGATGGACGAATTCGAATAGTTGATCGAATCTTCATCAAACATCGCATCGGTCCCATCGTCTGCCACAATACCTTCGACGATGCCGTCTGCTCCACGTCTTCCGTCGCTTTGCTGGAAACGTCATTGTTCTCAGTATGAGGTCGATCGATGGTTGAGCTAGGCAAAGAGTCAATATCTTGAAAGATATTAAAATCCATTGGCCAAATCCCCGTTATTGCCCTGAAGCCCGTAGTACCCTCTGTGGCACCCAACTTGAGCGCTCGGGCAATCATAGATGGAATATCAAATATATGAACCGCGCGTCCAGGATGCATGCGAGTTATGTATAAACCACAACAATTATTAATATAAAATGTGTTACTAATATTTATGCGTAATTCTTATCTATTAACCACAATTACTAATATAACGTAAAAACATGTTTATTACTAATTTATTATTTCCTCATCACGAGGCAGGAAAGTGACCAACACGACACAGGAAAGTGACCAATGTGTTCATCATATCCTTAGTATATAAGATTACTCTTGTAATAATTAAGGCAGTCATACATCAACGTGTATTCTTGATCGCATGTTAAATTGCTGAAGTCATAATATATTGTTATCTGTGTGTCTCCAACTTAATGTTGTAAAACCAATTAAAGTTTTTGTATTGTTATTAAAACAAAATAAAGATTTTTTTTGTTAAATAAGGCCACGACTTATTTAACTGGCGCAGTCGGTAGGATGCTGAAGAAAAACAACGCGAAAGTTTTCTTATGTGTTAACATTTAATCAGTATCCTCGAATCATCGCAACCGTTCGAAAGGCATTCCAAAAATCGAATAACCAATCGAACAAACCGTCAAAATCAACGTCGCCAACATCGAGGACAAACATCGCCCCGGTACAGCAACGCTGGTTCGAGACAAACCCAGTCTATTGGAGACATCAGTCTATTGAAGACACCAGTCTATTGAAGACACCAGTCTATTGAAGACATCAGTCTATTGAAGACATCAATCTATAGAAAATTACTTAATCACCGAATAATGCAGTAAGTGAATTTTTAAATATTGTATATTACTAAGCGATTATACTACTAAATAATTAATTTTGAAAATAATTTTGTAATAAAATTATTAGTTTATAAACAAATTGATTAAATCTATATGAATAAGAATATTTTAAAACCACCAACTTTAGTATTACCAGAACAAAATCGAGTTCATTTAGATAAAACAATGGCTAGCGTATTTCCACCCGGTTTTCATATGTCAATGTTGACTGAAATTCCACCTTACGACGGAGATCCCTGCACTTTATCTGAATTTATTCGATCTGCTGAAGTAATAATAAATCAATTTTCACAATCAGAGCAACCAAATGCTTATATTAATAAATTTCTATTAAGCTCAATGCGAAATAAAATTAAAGGCAACGCTTTAAAAATTATTACAGGTTATGAATTTAATAATTGGAACGAATTAAAAAACACGTTAATAATTAATTTTGGAGATCAAAGATCAGAATTAAATTTGACAATTGATATGGCAAAAATGCAACAAAATATTAAAGAAAATCCAATTGATTTTTATGGTCGAATTAGAACTTTATTAGCAATTTGCAATTCTAAAATATCCCTAACTGACGAAAATGAAATTATTAAACAATATAAACTTTTTAATGTAAAAAACTTAGCACTAAGAGCATTCCTTAGTGGCCTTAATGAACCTTTTGGATCCTTATTAAGAGGAAGAAATCCAGATACTTTAGAAGACGCAATCAAAATAGTTCGTGACGAAATTGATATTAGGTATTCACAAAATATATATAAATCCGAAAATAATAATCAAAAACAAAATTTTACCAATAATATAAGAAGCAATTCAGTTTCACAAAATTCATTTCAAAATAGATATAAAAATTTTGATTCAAATCAGCAAAAACAAAATTTTAGAAACAATAATTATGTTAATCGGAGTGATTTTCAATTTCCCAAAAGAAATTTTCCAAATATCCCTATAAATACTAATGTTCCTAGTAATTTAAACAAAAATGCATTTGCACCTGTACCCGGTTATAGAAATAATAATCCAGGAGAACCAATGCAATTGAGTTCTACAATTAACAAAAGATTACCAACAGCAAATATTTCTAGAAATCATTCAAATAATAGAAACTATTTCGGACAAAATAATCGTTCTAGAAATTTTATTTCTGAAGAATTGTTTAATCACAATTTAAATCAAGAAAATAATATTCCAGAAAATCTTGCAAATAATGAAGAATATGATAATGAAGATACTTTTGATAATTATGACGAATTTGAGATTCCCCCACAAGAAAATGAAGGCGTAAATTTTCAAAACTAGCCTCGGAAAATATTATCGAAACTTTTAATCTTAGTACAATAAAATCAAATTTACCTTATATTATTATACCATCTACTGGCGAAAAATTATTATTAGATACAGGCAGCACTAAAACTATTATTTCACCTAAATTTGTTAATAAACATTTTCCAAATTCTATTCAAATTCAAAATTTTCAAATTATAACGTCTCATGGAACGACATACCATAACAAAGTTGCTAATTTACCGATCAAATCATTATTTAAAGAAGAAGGCAATCACAAATGTTACATTTTTAATTTTCATGACGAATACGTAGGACTTATTGGATCAGATCTGTTATCCGATTTACCTGCAAGAATTGATTTTAAATGGATGCATGTACAAACAAATAGCACCATCATACCATTCTACTATGACAATTCGAAAACTCGTCAAGAACAACAAAAACGAAATGAATGTAATTTTTCAAAAATCCATCAAAATCTAGAACCTGTAAAATATATTTCTATCCCTCCAAGATCAGAAATTAAAATACGATTACCCACAGCAAGCAACAATGGAACAAAAATTTGTAATCAAATTAAATTCAATCAATATTGTATGACACCAAGAGCCTTAGTTAAAGTTCATAATAATTATTTTTGCACAACTGTAATTAACGTATCAAACAAAACAGAAGAATTCAGAATTTATAATCCTTTATTGTTGGAAGAATATGAAAAAGAAAAAGTTGAAATAAATTGCATAAATTTAGATCGCAAATCAAAAAACAAAATCTTAAATGATAATTTAAAGAATATTAATCTTGACCATTTAAATTTAGAAGAAGCTAACAAACTAAAAGAAATATGTTATGAATTTAAAGACATTTTTCATTCACCAGAATTACCATTGACATCTTCTAATTTAACAAAACATTTTATACGTACAAAAAACGATATACCAATCTACACCAAAAATTATAGATACCCCCATGTTCATAGAAATGAAGTTAAAGAACAAATTAATAAAATGTTATCAGATGATATAATTGAACCCTCACAATCACCTTATAATGCACCAATCTGGATAGTTCAAAAGAAACTAGACCACTCAGGTAAACAAAAATGGCGAATAGTCATCGACTACCGAAAACTTAACGAAAACACTATAGAGGACAAATATCCATTACCTCGTATTGAACAAGTTTTAGATAGCTTAGGAAGAGCCGAATATTTTTCAACCCTTGATTTAGCTTCCGGTTTCCATCAGATTGAAATAGAAGAAAATGATAGAGAAAAAACTGCTTTTTCCACTGAAGAAGGTCATTTCCAATTTAAAAGAATGCCCTTTGGCTTAAAGAACGCCCCAGCTTCTTTTCAACGATTAATTAACCAATCCTTAATAGGACTAACACCTGATCAATGTATGGTTTATTTAGATGACATAATATTTTCAAAATCATTACAAGAACATTTAATAAAATTAAAAAATGTATTCGAAAGATGTAGAAAGTTTAATCTCAAAGTACAATTAGATAAATCCGAATTTCTTAAAACTTCTATCGCTTATTTAGGACATATCTTGAGTAAAGATGGAATTAAACCAAATCCAAATAAAATTGAAACCATTAAAAAATTTCCCTTACCAAAAACTAGAACTGAAATAAAATCTTTTTTAGGAATGTTTGGATATTATAGAAAATTTATCAAAGATTATGCCAAATTAACTAAATTTTTAACACAATGCTTAAAGAAAAATAGCAAGATTATTCATGATCAACCATTTATTCAAAACTTTGATAACTTGAAAAGAATATTAACAAACGACCCTGTCTTAGTTTATCCTGATTTTGATAAAACCTTTGAATTAACAACAGACGCTAGTAAATATGCCCTTGGAGCAGTACTTTCACAAAATGGTAAACCAATTAGCTACGCATCACGTACTTTAAACCAATCTGAAATTAATTACCCCACTATAGAACGCGAATTACTTGCAATTGTATGGGCTTGCAAACATTTTCGACCTTATTTATACGGAGTACATTTTATCATTTATACAGATCATAGACCGCTTATATGGTTAAGAAATATTAAAGAACCAAACTCGAAATTAACGAGATGGGCTATTAAACTTGAAGAATATAATTTCACAATTCAATATTTACCAGGAAAATTAAATAAAGTAGCAGACGCACTTTCACGTGTGCAAATACACCCTATAACAACTACCGGATTAGAAACCCCAGAACCAGATTTCGAACAAAGTAGTACAACACCGCAAAATCCTTATACACCAAGTTTAGATAGTTTTACTATACCTTCTTTTACATATCCTAATAATTCACCTACAAACATTGACCAAATTTTAATTGAAAATAATGATAACGAATCTCTTGACAATACTGTACACACACAACAATCTTCAACCCCTGTCATAGATATTTCAGAAAAACCATTACAACATCACAAAAATCAAATCGAATTTTTAAACTCTACTTTACCAAAGAAAATTAAAGTCCATAAATTTGACGGATTTACCCATTATTCTGTATTTATAACACCTCAAAATGAAACAGAAATATTTAACACCCTACTCATTGAATTTTGCGAACCAAAAACTCATTACTATTGTATTTTTCAAAACGAAGAAATATTTAACAAATTTTCAAAATATATTTCAGATATAACAAATGAAAATACCCCTAAATTTCACAAATGTATAAAACAAGTAACTTATGTAAACGATCCCGAAGAAAAATTGTCATGTATGCAAAATTATCATTTAGGCAAAAATAATCACAGAGGAATTCAAGAAACAACCGAACACTTGAAAAGAGTTTATTACTGGAAAAATATAAATACTGACATAATAAATTTTATTAATAACTGTGATACATGTAAACTGGAAAAATATAACAGAAAACCAAATAAATTACCTCTTCAATTAACCCAAACATATAGTCGACCATTCGAATGTATTCATTTAGATATTTTCCACATCAATAATACTAAATATCTAACAATCATAGATACTTTTAGCAAATTTACTCAAGCTTATTCTTTAAAATCAAGTAATAGCATTGATATCACAAACGCTTTATTTACGTTTATGGCAAGCTATGCAGTACCAAAGAATATTGTTGCAGACCGAGAATTTGACAATAACATTTTTAAAAATTTCCTAAAACTACACAAAATTAATTTTCACCTTACGACACCACTTCACCACCAATCAAACTCCCCTATAGAAAGAGTACACTCTACGTTAATAGAACATTACCGCCTATTAAAAGACACTCCTGAAAATGAAAAAATGATTCATTGCATCTTAGCATACAATAATACTATACATTCAAATTTAAAATTTACCCCTTATGAAATACTTTTTGGACATACAGAAGGATTAAATCCTTACGAATTATGTAATGACAGATTTTACGATACCTATATTAACGATCACAAAAATAAAATGACACAATTTTATAAAGCCTTACAAGAAAAACAACATGAAACTAAAGAAAAACGAGACATAAGAATTAATCTAAAAAGAAGAACAACCACTTTTAAAATTGATCAAAAAGTTTTTATTACACTAGATAGACGAAATAAGAAAACATCAAGATTTAAAGGTCCTTTCAAAATAATCAAAATTCTGGACCATGATAAATATCTGGTTGAACATCTTGAAACTAAGAAAAGATGTGAGAGACATGCTAATGAAATTATGGCTGTTTCAGATCCAAAGGAGCGAACCTCATCACCTGGTTCTTCATCCTCCCTTTAGTTAAAACTGAAGTGACAATAACTGACATTACTGACAACTCTAAACTATTTGAACAAACTCTCAGACAAATCATTAACTTTACCTTATCCAGCTACAAATAAGTACCTACATTTATATGAATCAATTATCATAACAAAAGTTTATCAATTGGGAAACAGAATAAATTTCATATTTGAAATTCCCCTAATATCTAAAGATAACCAATACCAATTAACTCAATTAATTCCATTTCCAATATTTATTAACGAAAACCGATATAAAATGATTATACCAACCTATAATACTATACTATTTAACGTTAAAGAAAGCATACCGATAAATATTAATTCTTGTAAATTAATAACTTTAAATACTTATTTTTGTCACCAAAATAATCACTTTAAAATTCCAAATGATAAATTATGTGAAACACAATTGTTATCTTTTATTAACAATCAAACTTGTAAACCATATATATTTGAATTACTTAATATTAAAATTCAACAGATTGATACATCTACCTGGCTAATAACTTCACCCTCAAAAGGTACTTTAGACATTACTTGTCAAAATCAAAATTATAGAAAAGAATTAATCAAATCCCAACTTTTACACCTGACACCTGATTGCAAAGCAATTGTAAATCATGATACTCTATTATTTCAAATTAAAACAACTTCTACAAGAACAAATAACTTGAAAATTCCCAACATTGGTCAATTAAATAATAACCTTACCAATATCGAAATTTCTAAAATTGATTTAACGCCTATAAATACGGAAAAATTAATAGCTGATCAAGTTCAAATTACTAAAAACCAAAATAAACTCGATTTTGCAAATGAAAATTCTAATACAACTATGTCTATATTTTCTATTGTAATGATAATTATAATTATATTGTTAATATTAAGTTTTATGTTATACGTCTATTGTAAACGTAACTCCCTTAAAGAAAGATTTATTAAATATGTTTATTCAAAAAATATAAATTCACCACTTGAATTAATTGAATCTAAAATTTAAATAATTTGCAATTATTGAAATATCTTTTGCGTGAGGAGTTATGTATAAACCACAACAATTATTAATATAAAATGTGTTACTAATATTTATGCGTAATTCTTATCTATTAACCACAATTACTAATATAACGTAAAAACATGTTTATTACTAATTTATTATTTCCTCATCACGAGGCAGGAAAGTGACCAACACGACACAGGAAAGTGACCAATGTGTTCATCATATCCTTAGTATATAAGATTACTCTTGTAATAATTAAGGCAATCATACATCAACGTGTATTCTTGATCGCATGTTAAATTGCTGAAGTCATAATATATTGTTATCTGTGTGTCTCCAACTTAATGTTGTAAAACCAATTAAAGTTTTTGTATTGTTATTAAAACAAAATAAAGATTTTTTTTGTTAAATAAGGCCACGACTTATTTAACTTGCGCATGAACGAGTCAAATTGTTTATTCAATGTAGTTTTGAAAAGACCAAAGACACTGACGTGTCTTTAGCGCGACAGTATTCGAGATCTTTCAGTGAGCGATGGGATTCATGGTTATCAAAAAGAAGGAGAATAGGATCAGCCACTGTGGATCGTGTGAATTTGTGGAATGTTTTCAAAAATTACAAAAACAGCTCGGTATTACTCCAACTAGATGGATTTGCACCACCGACGGAACCAACAGAACCTCCATCGAGAAAATGTTGATGGAAACAAGTGCGATGGAAAACAAAGAACGAGGGGGTGCGCATACCGGCAGCCGACACTGCTCGGATTAAAGTTACAAGTTGTCTACGTTTTCCTGACGTTATTTGTCTAATTTGCATTCGACCACAATGAGATACAACACATACTGTTTTGTGTACAGTGGTCACACCTGTCTCATAGACGTTCCAAATGTTGTTTGGCGTAATTTTTATTTCTTTCATAACTTTGTGATAATCGGCAAAGAACGCTGCAACATTTGCTCGGTTGAAAGCGCTCACACGAGCCAAACTGGTGGGTTCTGGTTTTTGGAGCGACAATGTAAGATACCGTTTTAAGAATGAACGGAACCATTCCAAATCAGCTGATTTTTGATCGTCCCAAACTGTCGGATAATTGATATCTAATTTTTTGGTAAACTTGTAGGCCAATGAACGAGCTTACATCGCGGTCAAGCCAAAATAGATGTCCGATGAATACAAAAAGTTATGTATCCGTTTGGTCCATTGACTTTGACAATGACAAAAGACTTGGACCAATGAGAGCGCTTTTGGATGATCTAAAGCATCCATCCTCTTGTTCTTTTGTAAACACCTACAATGAAATTCACAAGATATAATTAAACGTTAAAGAGCAGAAAAAAAGGATTATTTACCGTTTTATGGCCATGGGTTGCAATATGCACATCGTCAGATGCGTTTCTGATTTGTTACAATTTTCTGCTAGTGAGTCCATAGACGAAACAACTATGGCCTACACCTAGGATTACAGTCATCAATCCTACCTTTTAGATAGATAACGGTTTTTGGGCTGGATCCTACCTTTGTGTCAGATGGTAATCAGTAAATTTCATCTTATTATCACACGAAAATAGATTTTATAAGTTAATCCAATTATAAACGGATAAACGTCTAAAGTTCAATTTTTATGTATCCGTTTTTACGTTTGTCCGATCATCCGAAAGCGCTCTTATTGGTCCAAGTCTTTTGTCATTGTCAAAGTCAATGGACCAAACGGATACATAAAAATTGTGCCTAATGAGATAATCCGATGATAAACGGATAAACGTATAATGAGATAATCTGCAAATAATCATCTGATATTACGAATTCTTCTTCTTGTTCTTATTTATTACGATTTAAAAATGGAAAACATAATTGCTAATGTAGACGATATCGTTTTTGATATTGAAGTACGATTAGAGAACCAAACAGACCCAGTACCATTACCGTTCCCAAGAACGGATAAAAGCGAAGCAACTATCTGTAACGCATACATAGCAGGATTGGTTTGTAGGCTAGGCGAATTGTGTCCATTTTAGCACATTCGTGACGATAAGACTGTGGTGTGCAAACATTGGCTAAAGGGTGGAAAAGATGCCGGAATGTTATTTCTTCTCCAATTATAAGCAATGCCATAATGAGAATTGCAAATTTAAACATACCAATCCAGAAGAAAAAAAGAAGGATTGTGCTTGGTATAAAAGAGGGTTTTGCAGAAATGGACCTTACTGCAAACGCAGACACGTTAAGAAAATTTTATGTAAAAATTACTTTGCAGGTTTCTGTCCACCAAACTGCAAAAGCGCTCATCCGAGTCATAGCTTACCTGGTCTCTCTGATCCAAAAGATGAAAAGAAGACTGGAATACTGACGTGTACTTATTGCGGCAACAATGGGCACAATGCTTCTCATTGTTTCAAAATGAAGCAAGCAAGTTTACCAGGACAATCTTCCCAAAGTACGTCTTCAAATGAAAAGAAGGTGAGAACGCTAGACGTAGTTACCTGCTTTAAGTGTGGCGAAAAAGGACATTACGCTAATAAGTGTATAAATGGTCACAAACATTTTTAGGTAAAAAAAAATTGATTAAAAAATAAAGAAAATTACACTGTGAAACACTAAAAAATTCACCAATATCTCGAATAGTGGTTCGTATTAGGTATACCTAGTATATGTAAAAAAACAAAATTTTATTTTAATATCACATCTCAAAACATAGATATGCAGTGTTTTGTTTTATGTATTCTACACAATACCTGTATGAGATAGTCATACAAATATCATATTTCTGAGTACAAATGTCATCAAAACAGTTAAACTACCCATAAATGAATTTTTTACATTCTTATTTAAAGTTTTTTCCGGAAAATAAGACTTTGTTAGTGCTAAATATGGCGAGCTCTTTCGCTAGGAAATCGACTCCATTAGAGAGATGTCAAAACGCTTAGATATAGGCTCCCCATACTAAACAAATTTGAATCAGTGTTAATGCTCATATGCTTATATGCACTGATTCCATTTGGTGTAATTTGGTAGGCTTATTTCTCTGAGTTGTGACGTCATCACTAATGGAGTTAATAACAGACTTTAAGAAGCGTTATGGGGGTAGATGAGAACCAGCAATGTCTGCAGACTTCTTTTAATGATTCACAGAGATACTGCAAAGATTGACTACAAGAAAAAAAGCCAATATTTCTAAAGCATATAAGTATGTTACTGAAAAAAAAAATTTTTTGTCGATAATTTACTATAATTGTTAAAAATCAATAAATTCTTTTCACTATGAAACCTGACGTGATGGCACTATTTTATTTACAAACTTTCATTAAGTTTGGAATGAGGTATCATTATTACATACTGTAAACCCAGTGAAAAAATTTTTTTATAAATTTGTTGCACAGTGTTATCTATTAAAAATTATTTACTTGTATTTTGTTGTTTTAATTTTTAAATTTATTATTATTTAAAAAAATAAAAAATTTATAAATATTAATATCATACTAAGGAATACCAAGAAAATTTGGATGATTGTGTGTACAAACATTTTCTTTCCAATGTTGATTGAAGATAACAGATAAATTAGAATTTAATCCATGGTCAAGGATTATTCTCTATTATACAAGCAGACCTTAATGAATTAGATCAAATTAAATGTTATGTATTTTAAAAAAATTTTTCTTGACCTAGAAGGCAATCCGGGGGGGTCTGGGGGGTATGGAATACCCCATAAAAAGTTTTTATGAGAGCGACAAGCAAAAACCTTTAAGAATGGCTTCTAAATTAACCAACACTGCCGTGTTAATTCTAAAGGGCGTATCTGCAAAAAGCTAATTGTTGGGAAATCGTGTTTTTATAAATTTCCGTGTACCATCACATGGTTTGAATTAAACAGAAAACTAGTGTTTTAGATTCATATTATATCTGTGGCAGAATCTAATGAAATAAACCGTTTTCTTAAATATTTATTATAAATGGGACTTTTGATACATACGCTCTTTCTGACTAACATATATTAATAAAACTCATAAGAAAAAAAGGCGTATCTGCAAAATGAGACACTGTGTGAACTTTCTCCTAAATAACTGATAACCAAAAAACTTTATAATAATATAATTTAAATTATAAAAAACAAACAGAACTTCACAAGTGTAACCATCAACATTTGAATTGTATCTGCCAGTCACAGAATAGATAATTTTTGCCAGTCAAGTAATGGAGTGTTACAAAGAAAGGGCGTATCTACACAAAATAGTAGTTGTAGATACGTCTTTTAAATCTAACATTGTTGGTTACGTCTCTTTTATCTAAAATTACACATTAAACTGCAGATACGCCGTTTCTTTAAAGATGTATTCTAGCATATTTATACATAGTTTAGCCTTCTGAACTTAACGAAATGATAGATTTACATGCAGGGAAGCGTTTGCCAGCAATAACTCAAAAAGCCAAAAATTGCAGATACGCCCTTTAGAATTAACACGGCAGAACAGCCATATTAATCCAACGCCATTTGAAAGAATGCGTGTCAAATTGGCAACACAGATTTTGAGTGAGTCGGTTGCAATTGGAATTTCTACGTATGTTTCTTTTGGAGCTTTATCAGCTTTATCATCTAATGCCGCGGGCACTGCTACATTTATAGAAAAATTTGATAAATTATTTGATTTATTTAATTCTATCACAACAAAAAACACCAAAAAATTTAATTTATTATTTACAGCATCAACTCATCAAGTATTATTTCTTGATGAAATGTTAACATTATTAAATTCGTTACAAATCATAACAACAGCAGAAAAAATGTAACAAACACTTTAAAATGCTTTAAGGGTTAGTCCATTTCTATTAACAGTCTTCTCCAATTATTTGAAGATTTGAAAAAAAAGGGTTTCCAATTCTTGTTCACCAGACATGTGAACACAGATTGTTTGGAAAACTTTTTTGGAGCAGTTAGAAGCCAAGGTGGAAATAGCACCAATCCAACTTCACAATTATTTTTTAATATATTTAAAAAATTGTTTGCAGTAAATTACATCACCCATAGTGATATGGCCAACTGTGAGGAAGATTACGATAATTTTTTAAATCAAATTAATATATTAAAAATATGGACGACACTGAACCGCAAATACAAATAGAACCAGTGGGTAATTTACTAAATATAGGTGATTGTACCGATTACAGACCTTTAGATTTATTAACTGAAAACGTGCTGGTTTATATTTGTGGATATCTATTTAAATGAAAAAATGTTTAAATGTTCATCAAAATTGCTCCCTATGTGAATTAGAAAGTAAGAAAATCACCGAGTTGACACCCAACAATATATTTTGCGACTTCAAAGCATACGAAACAGCCAACAAGCAACCTTTTGGTAATTTGTGCATGCCAGGAGAGGATTTTGTTAAATTTATTCAAAATATGGAGAATATTTTTGAAGAAAATTTCAAGAACTTAGCTATTTTACCAAATATAGGAAAAAATTTGTTCGATTTTTTGTAATTCTATCGATTACATTCCACATTGTCCTCAATTTCCCAAAAAATATGTGATTAAATTATTTTGCAGAATGCGAATTTATCACACATTAAGATACGCAAATGCACAATTTAAAAATATACCCCGAAATATGAGAAAAATGATTCATATTTTAAACCTGTAATTTTTAAAAATAAAAAATTATAATAATAAGCTATAAATTTTACTTTATTTAAAAACAAAATAAATTATTCCTTAAATTTTTCTTTTATTTTACGTGCACCAGTGACAGCTGTTAGTGCTTTTTAATTCAACAACTGGTTTTGAATTTGCCGCTCTTGGGGTATACTGCCAATATGGCGCCGGGTTTCAAGGTCACGAAAATCATCCAGGCAAACATCAAAGGCACCGCCGAGAGTGTCAGGGGCCTGATTATGAACAACTCTGCCAAATTTTATCAACCACATTAAAGGCTAAGGGTTTGAAAAATCTACCCTTAGATAACAAAAGTAAATTTTGTGTACCGCGCGCATCCTTTAAGATCTCATAAATTTTGGTATACATGTTTAAAATACAATTACCAATAACCATGTCAAATTTTATTAACCCCATTAGGCTAAGGGTTTGAAAATCCTTTAGATAAAAATCTGAAGTAAATTTCGTGTATCGAAATCGATACCGAAAAAATTCTTAATATTATAAAATTTTATTTTGGTAAACGGAATATACAATATGTTCAAAATGAACGCAAATATAATATAAGAAATTGGAAAGTTTTGAAAAATGCTATGCCAATTTCTAAACAAAGCGATGGGCACAATTGTGGAATATATGTTATTTACTATATAGATGTACTAGTCCATGCTAATAATTTAAAGAAATATTGGCACAATTTAGAGAAAGGCTATTTTGATCCTGAAAGGTATTCAAATTTTAATTCAAAGATTACTCTTATTATTTTCCCAAAATATGGCAGATAGATGCCTTATTTGTGGGACAACAACCACTTGCAAAAAATTTATAAAATGTGATCTATGTAGAAGATGGGTGCATTTTGAAAAATGTTCAAATTTAGATGATGTAACATTTAAAGAAGTGCAATCGGAACACTTCTTGTGTAAACTATGTCAACAATATGGAAATGACCCTTTCGTTACTGTGAATAATAATAGAAGAATAATTTTTAATGATGTGGTGTTAAAGAAATTTATATGGCACTACAAGATTACATTCAAAATATTGCAAACTATAGGATTTAATCTTTTACATAATACTATAAAATAAATTTGATATTAAATAACAGGATGAGGTCTCAGTTAACTGACTTAATAGAGCGATAGTGATTCTGACAATATAAAATGGTGTAACGAAAATTTAAAAGATAAATTGGAATTGGCTTTAAAGAAGTTTAAAGAAATTTTGAATAACGCAATCCAGGAGTTTATTTGTAACTTATATGATAAATTACATGTGACTAGATCAGTTATACAACAGGTGATACAAAATATTTCAAACTTTTTATTATCTGGGATTGTCGATGTACTTGAAGATAGTAGCAATCTTATATTTGACAATTTCAACTGTTTGGCCAATTTAAAATATGTAGCGAAAGATATGTTTTCTTTATTAAACAACCCATTCAAGACGTTAAACACATAATACAAACGATGCAAATATTTTGAAGAATGTAAATTTTTAATTCGACCAGTTCAACATAAATTGGGTTCCTCGTGCGATCGTCAGAATAATAATTCTTCGACGTCGTGGGTATTAAAAAATAGGCACTTATCCTATATTCCATTAAAAAAAACTTTGCAGAATTTTTTACAATTACCAGGAGTTTTAGATGTTATTCTGCAGAATAACAATTTAATTAAAAGCAAAGATAATGATAATTTAGTTTATGAAACATAGTTTTAATTCAATTATTTTATTCTTCAGACCGAGTATATTTTGGAAACAAAATAATGTTTTCCAATTTAATTGAAGAGTTGAATAACCTTAATTGTGAGGGTATTGATTTTCAACATAATCTCATAAATTTGAAAATTTATTTTCAAGTTGCTGTTATAATTGGTGATAACTTAGGTATTCATTCGCTTTTTGGATACAATGAGAGTTTCTCAAGTACACATTATTGCAGATTTTGCCTATGTAGTAAAATAGAAATGAATACACAAGTAAGGGAAATATAAGATAAATTAAGGTTAAAGGAAAATTATGAACGTGATTTAATTAGCAATGTAGGTATTAAAGAGTTTTGCGTTTTCAACAAAATAAAAAAATTTTATTGCTACGAGAATGTAACGGTATACGTTATGCATGATCAGTTCGAAGGTGTTCACAGATATGATATGGGTGAAATTGTTTCTCAATTTATTTCACAAAATTTTTTTTCTCTGGAGACTCTAAATTCTCGAATTGCATAGTATTTTAGCTACAATATTAACAAAAAAAATATATCTCCTTTAATTAAACTAAACTATTTAAAGAATAAGTGTATCATATTCTCGGCAGCAGAAATGCTTTATTTTGTAAAAAAAACTTTAGATTTCTTGTTGGTGATTTAGTTCCTTGTGACGATAAAGTTTGGCAGTTTTATCTGATTTTATTACAAATAACAGAAATTAGTCAAAATTATTTGCGAATATTTGATAAACTATAATAATTATTCAAATATGAAACACTCGGATATCGTCAGTAGCATTTCAAATCAAATATGTGCTTTATTTGATAAAGAAAGCAAGGAAATTTACGTAGGCACAAAGGAAACTTTAGGTACTATCCTTATTCAAAAATTGTATACGTTAAACAAAAAGTTTCAGTCAGCCGGATTATTGAAAAATAGACATAAAACGAAAAAGAGAACTGCAGATAAAATGTTGATTAGCGACTTGGAGCAAGAAATTGAAAACAATGAGGACGAATTATTAGCCGATTACAAATGGTTACAATATAAAAAAGTACCGAAGGAATTGGTTATTGAAAAGTGAAACCATTCCATTTTGCGGAAACCCTATGCGTAGTACTGAATTAGCTATTGCAAAAAAGAAAGTTGCAGCAAAACAAATAAGAAAAAGAAAAAAAAAGAGAGAATAGCCTCTGCCTATTTAAAAAAGAAAGATGAAGATGAAATATAATATCGCTGCGTGATTTTATAAGATCGTTAGTAGAAGAGAAAGAAAAGAAGGGAGAGAGTGGAGAAGAGGGAGAGGTTGCAGACGAACGGCGTCCATTGGCAGTATTTGTAGAAAATATTAAAGATGTTCTGCTGATAAAATGCAATAGAATAATAAAATATTGAGAGAAAGGATTAACCATTCAGCCGTTTATAGTTTGTGTGGGTAATACCGAAGAACTAAAATGAATCACGAAAAGCAAGAAATAAAGATTTTAATAATTACCGAAAACACTACTTGATGAATAATGTATTGATAGAGATAAAACTATTATCAAGAATATCAACCATTGTAAGTAAACTCCAGATCGAAAAGTTCTCTAATGATGGATACATCTGTATATTTGATCGTGTGAGCGCTTACGGATTCAAAATATTTTGGCGATGTAAAAGAAAAGACTCTTGCAAGGCTCGAATCCACACTGAAAATGTCATTGTAGTTAAAATGATTAATGACCATTCTCATGACAGTTCAACAGCTAAAGTTGAGGTTGAGATAGCTGTATCTGTAGTTTAACTAAGAATCGAAGAAGATATTCCGGAAAGAACTTCGCAAATTATTGATGCTTGCCTCGACGAAATATCTGAAGACGTCCTAGCAACTATGCTAGGAAAACATATAAGAAAACATTTATATAAACGAAATCTAAAATGCAGTAAAGTAAAAATGTCATCATCGGGATTCAAAAAGATTATAGAAGAGGCACGAACCACAATTTTATCATTAGCTAAAAATGAAAATTGGGAAGTGAAACATGAATATGCTCAAGCTACAGAAAAATCTTTAATAGAGGTACTACGGGAATTTTGCGGAAACCCTATGCGTAGAACTGAGTTAGCCATTGCAAAGAATAAAGTTGCCGCAAAACAATTAAGAAAAAGAAAAACAGCCTCTTGAAAAACGAAAAAGAAAGAAGAAGACGAAATTTCAAATATGATAAATGATTTTGAAAGATCGTTAGTAGAAGAGAGAGGACAGGAGGGAGAGAGTGGAGAAGAAGGAGAGAGAAGAAAAAAAGGAAAAGAAGAAGAGGATGGACAAGAAGAAAAAAATGGAGAAGAAGGAAGAAGAAAAACAGGAGAGGCCTCTGCCTCTTTAAAAAACAAAAGGAAGAAGAAGACGAAATTTCAAATATGATAAGTGATTTTGAAAGATCGTTAGCAGAAGAGAGAGGAAAGGAGGGAGAGAGTGGAGAAGAGGGAGAGAGAAGAAAAAAAGGAAAAGAGGATGGACAAAAAGAAAAAGATGGAGAAAAGAGAAGGGATGGTTAAGAGCTTCCTTTCGAGTCCGCCATGTTTTTTTTTTCGTTGCAATTTTTCATGCAAATTTACGGCGTTATTTCGAATCGAATATAAAAATAACTTTAATAAAAAAAATTTTAAATTAATTAATATAGTCGCGACTGTCCTTAAGAATATAAACAACTTAAAAAAATTAAAGAAAGCCGCTTTTCTTTAATTTTTTTAAATTTTGGATCACTACCGCGACTAGATTAGTTAATTTTAAGATAACTTTATTAAGGTACTTTTTTTGTTTGATTCGAAATTACGCCGTAATTACGCATGAAAACTAATTAATTAATTTGCATTGGATAGTGCTTCACCCCGTGGTTCATTACGGAACTATTATTATTGAAAAAAATGTTTTAGCGGTTGGCAATTCTGACATTTGTTGACATGTTGACTATAATAACCTAAGATAAATAAGACAGTTTTGACAGATAAATAAGTAAGTAATTTACAGTAAATCAAATTAAATAGAATTTTTGTGTTATTTTTTGTGCAAATATTGTTTTTAGCTGTGAGAAACAAATACTGCTGTATTTGTGTTCGTGCTGAAAATCAAGGATCTGCACCGATGGAGCATCTATGCTACCGAAACTATAATTATTTGCTATAATGGTCCCTCAACTGGCATGGAAACTGAAATTATCGTAGAAGGCTTTAAGAAGAGTTTAGATATGCATGGCATTAAATACATAAAGCTTGTTGGCGACGGAGATAGTAGTGTATATAAAAAACTTGTAGAAACTCGACCTTACGGTACATGTATGGTAGATAAAGTGGAATGCACAAACCATTTAATTCGAAACTTTAGTAAGCATCTTCGTGACATAAAAGTTAGAAAAATTAGCAACGGAAAGAATCTTCCTGTTTCAATGCAGTTGCGAAAACTTGTGGACAATAGAAGTTATCGTCTAGTTGCGGCAGTTAAAAAGCTATAGAACATAGGCGTCAACAAAATGTACCTTTTGAAGAACAAATTTTGTTGTTAATTGACGATATGAAAAATGCTCCTTCTCATGTTTTTGGGGAGCATAAAAACTGTGCCGAAATCAGTTACTTCAATTGCGAAGGAACAAATAATGATGAAGAAAATTATGTCCCAGCTATGTCTGAATGTCGGAACAATATAATTCCATTGTATGCAAATTTGTATCTGGGAAAAGAATTAATTACTCTACGAGAAGATGTGAAGCTGCAGCTATTTCATATAACAGTGGTGAAGAATTTCATAAAACACTTTATAAACGATTATTGAAGGAAAGTCCACGTGGGTCTACTAAGAAATATATTAATAAAGTTGCATTGAGGAAGGCTAGATACAATAAAATTAAATTGGTTAGAAAACGAATATTTAAAGCTACAACACCTGACGAACATTACGGTACGGAGGAAACTCAATATGTACTTGATATAACAGATACAGAGCATCAGGTAAAATCGGAAGCATTTCTAAATGGTTTAAGAAAGACTCAAGAGGAAATTGCAAAAATTGAACAATTAACAAGGGGACAAGCTGGAAATCCATTGTGGTACAAAGAAAGGACGTACAGAATTACTGCGTCCAATTTTAAAAGTATTTGCAGTATAAGGAAACAAACTTCGTGTGTAAATAAAGTTAAAAATTTACTTTATAATGCTTTCTTGGGAAACTCCAACACACGATACGAAAGGCAAAACGAATTACGTGCTGTAAGAAAATTTGAAGAACAATATAAACTGGCCGTTGAACCTTGCGGTTTTTTTATCGACAAGGAACATTTTATGCTTGGTGCTTCTCCGGATGGATTGATAGGTTTAGATGCTATCATCGAAATCAAATGTCCTGCAAATGCCGTCAAATTACACCCAATTGATGTAATAAAAGAGAAATTTATAAAATATGCTACATTAGATGAAAACGAGAACATACATTTAAGTAGAAATCATGAGTATTATTACCAAATTCAGGGTCAATTGCGTATAACGCAACGAACCATTTGCTAATTTGTTATATGGACACAGGCAGGGATTTTGATTGAGAAGGTAAGATTAAAATAACGATGTGAGGTAAATAGTGGATTTATTTTATTTATAAATGTTTCTTTTTCAGATAGAAAAGGACGATCTCTTTTGGACCGAAAAGATGGAAAACCAGCTTATAATATTTTATCACAAATGTCTACTTCCCGAAATCATAGATCCCAGGAAAACAAGAGGAATGGAAATAAGAAATCCACCCCGGGAATAAATAAATTATGTACTTTCTGTTTTTACACTTTTCCAATAAATTTTTGCAGTGTAAACTTTTTCTTTCATTTTCATATTTCATAAATATAATACAAAACCAAAATTTCAGAAAAGGATAAATTCCTTTTGTCATAAAACAGGTACATGGACATTTTACAGGTACATTTTAGAGCTTATCAGAGACAAAGAAACGAAAGTTCAGAAAAGGATAAACATATAGCCTACAAATATAACTAGTTACTAAAGGTTTAGTTTTAAAACTAACCTAGTAATATAACTAGTTACTAAAGTTTAGTTATATATTTCTATATGTTTATCCTTTTCTGAACTTTCGTTTCTTTGTCGCTGAAAAGTTGCCCGATTTTGAAAGTAGGCTCTTAAGCTTAATTTTAATTTTACCTTTAAAATAAAATAAAATCTAAATACATGTACTACATTTGATATAATTATTAATTTAATTAAAATACATTTCATTTTGATTTTTGTACCTTTATTGAAGTTTGAATTCAGCTAAAAAGTTATGCATAACTTTGCATAAAATTTACGTGTAAATGGTAACTAACCAATAGAAAAAGCGTATTAGCACCCATCGGACGTTTTTCGTTGGTTACTTACCATTTACATGTAAGTAAATTGTTTTTTTACAATTGTAATTGTTGTACAAATATTGTACAACAGCATTGAAGGATCAGACGTCGGACATTGGATTTGTACCTACTATGACGGTGAGTCAAATCACATTTTTGATAGTTTGAACAATAAGAATTTGATGATCATATGATTTATATTAATAGATTATATGGGGAAAATGTAAAAAATATATTTCATACAGTTCAGCAACAAACCAATGGATATGATTGTGGAATTTTTGCCATTGCCTTTGCCACATCAATTTGTTTTAACAAATCACCAGTTAATGAACGGTACGAGATTAGTAAAATGCGGGAACACGCAGCAAATATGTTTAAAACAAACTTGTTATCTGCATTTCCTACATTATGAATAAATAACTACAGAAACTTACATTTTCTACTTATGTTAATTTTCATGTTACAAATATTATATTAATAAAACTATAAAATAAATATTCGTTAAATAAATATTCAATTATATAGGTATATTTTTAACAATTATTGTAATCTATCAACACGATTGCAAGCAAAAAGTAGAACTGAAATCTATCTAAAATAATATTTTTATATTAGCTTTGTTTGGTACCACAGTTCAAGTGTTACACTAACTACACTACTACAAATTGATTGGTGTACAATTACCAACCCACTTTTTACACCAATCATTTTGAAGTATAGAGTTATATTTAGATTATATATCTATAGAGTTAACAATTCCATTAACACTGTTTATTATAAACTGTATTAAATTAGTGTGCAAGACACAATATTATAGTAATAAAAATAATGTATGGTAAAGTCATGTGATGGCCACATCTCTCATCCAGTGAGGCCGAAGGCCGAACAACCACATCAGACACATCAAAAAATATTTAAAAGTAATTGCATTTTTAAAGAAGAAATCGATTGGCTACAGACATAGAAAGTCGGAAGTGTTCAGCAGAGAACAATGCGATAGATTTTTGGCAGAAGCGGACGATAACGAGTTTTTAATGTTGAAGGTTGTCTAATCATCGATATAGCTGGTGCATGTCGGTGTGATGAATTATGTAAATTGACTACGGACTGTATCGAAGATAATGGTGGGAACCTCGTCGTTAGAATACCCTATTCAAAGACTCATGTAGAGAGAACTTTTGTCGTGGTTGGAGATCATAACTTGGCTCTGTACAGAAAATATGTAGTTTTAAGACCATTGGCTGTTAAGCACCGCAGGTTGTTTTTACATTATGTAGCTGCAAAATTGAGACGGTCGGAGAGCAATGGTCAAGCGAGTTGACTACGAACGCTCAATACCCGGTTCGAATCCGGGTAAGTAACAACTTATTATGACCGTCTCATTTGGTCCTCCAGGTTGGGGGTTCTACCGACGGGCTGGCTCCTCGTCGTAGGTAATAAATGTGAAATGCTAAAAAACCAAGCGCCAATTTGCAAGGTTGGTAGTTTGGTATCGGACAACGTCGCAAGACGTTTAAAACCGACTTACACACAGCTGCAAAATGTACAGTGCAACCGGTTGGCATAAAAACATTTTCGGCTATACCCCGCAGAATAGCTAATGTTTTAAAGCCATCCAATGCAGATTTGTACAGCGGCCATTGTTTACGAAGAACTTCGGCAACGTTATTGGTAGACAGTGGTGCAAGAATTTCAAACCTGAAGAAGTACGGTGAGTGGAAGTCGGCAACAGTAGCGGAAGGCTACTTGAAAGATTTGTTGCAAAACAAAATCAAGATAGCCGAAGATATCCAAGGTATCACCAATACGAACAATTCCAGGGCCATCGGGAGTAGTAGTAGTTTCTAGTGAAAAAGAAACCTCCAATAGGAAGTTCCCAAAAGAATTCAAATTTTTTGTCGTTAACGAAACCTTCACATATCAAGCGAATGTGACCATTGCTTTATAGATGGCACCAGTGGCGGATTATCGCACAGGCGCATGAAGCGCGCGCTTGGGGCCTCCAAATTTTAGGGGGCCTCAAAATTTGTTTATTTAATAAAAAATAATAAAATATTAAAAAAATATTAAAAAAAATTTAATAAAAAAAAAAAAAAAAATTATTCAAATTTTTGTGTAACATTTAAAATTCTCTACAAAAATGGTACTTAATTAAATATAAAACATTTATAAATTGGTATATATGTAAGTACATACTTAGTTCAATCTTTGTGTTCGGCTTATTACCGTTTATAAGTTATTAAAGATTATTCATTTGTTGCGTATTCTTAGAAGGTACTATAAGTGTAAGGGCCTATTGTTACCCAAGTAAGTTACCAGGTAAAAGAAAATACCTCGTGTAATTGTCAGGTATATTGGAGGGACAGAACCACGTGGACAGAACCAAAGTGGTCAGACAAGTTGGAATAAAAATAATCAATAATCAATAAAAATAATAGGTTCTACAGTAAATTTTAATTTTAATTCTTTTAGTTTGTAATTTTTTTATATTGGTAATTCCACCTGTTCTTATGAAAAGTATATAAATAAACTACTGGTAATGAAAATCAGAACAAAAGAGCGAGAGAAAAAATTATATTATTATTATCATATCACGAGCCCCACAAAATTATATTTTATCATGAAAAAAAGGTTTCAGAGTGGATGTGAAAAACGTAAAATTCAAAAAGAAAGAGAAAAATGTGCCATGCAACAACGTAATTCTCTAGCAACATTTCTTGTACCTTTAAATTCAGGAACAAACGACAGTAATATTCCTGATGTATTGCTTGAAGACGATAATATGATAGAAGAAAATGAGATTTCTAATATGGAAACTGAAATCAGTTCAAAAGAAATTAAAAATCAGGAAGGTCCAGGAAGAGAAACAAATACTGCCAAAGAAATACGTCAAAATAACGAAGGGCAGATTGAAGATTGGGAAGATGAAGCTCGTGGTGATGATGGAGAAAGAACGAAATCTGACATCGTTAATTCTTTAACTGATATTGCTTTATGGCCAAATCATTTATCAGATGAAATGATTCAATATTGTATTTTAAACAAACCGATCAATATAGGTGAAATTTCAGCTCTTAAAGTTGAATATTCCGATAGAAATCGAATTTATCATAGAAATATTTCGGATTCAAACTTTTACTGTCTGAAGGCGAACGGTAAAAAAGAATATCGCGAATGGCTTATATTTTCTGAAACCAGCAAATGTGTATACTGTTATGTGTGCAAGATTTTCTGTAAATCACAAATAAAATTTATAACAGGATTCAACGATTGGAGAAATTTAAACAGAAGTTTAAAAGAACACGAATCTTCTCCAGATCATTTCAAGTCAATGTTAACACTAAAAAACCGTTTAAAAATTTCTGGACGAATTGACACGCACTTAGAAAAACAGATTGAGACAGAACAGAACTATTGGAGAAAAGTTTTAAAACGTATAATTGCAACTGTAAAATTATTAGCAAGTTTGGGAATAGCATTTCGTGGACATAGGGAGGGTGCGGACTCAAATCGTAAAGGAAACTTTTTAAGTTGCATACACTATCTCGCAGAATTTGACGAATTTTTGGAAAATCACCTAAAAACATTGAATAATTCAGGCAAAGGCAATGTCAATTATTTATCACATACTGTGTACGATGAGTTTATAAGATTGATGGGAAGCGAAGTAAAAAAATTTCTAATTGAGGAAGTACAAGAAGCAATATATTTTTCAATAATTGTTGATTCGACTCCCGATATTACACATGTGGACCAATTAGCATTTATTTTAAGAATTGTTGATAAAAACGGAGATATAAAGGAACGATTTTTTGAATTTGTTCAAATCGAGAACCACGATTCCGCATATTTAGAAAGCATTGTTCTAGACACCCTGAAAAAATTGACTATTGATATTAAAAACTGTAGAGGCCAAACTTACGACAATGCTGCCAATATGAGTGGTAAATATAATGGCTTACAAGCTAGATTGAAAGAACACTCGAAAACAGCTACATTTGTACCATGCACAAGCCACACTTTGAATTTAATAGGGAACTGTGCTGCAGAGTCTTGTTCAGGAGCATTGCATTACTTTGATTTCGTTCAAAAATTATATGTGTATTTTTCATCATCCACTCGAAGATGGAATATTTTTATAAGTAATTTGCCAAACAATAAGTCCAAAGTTGTCAAAAGAATAAGTGACACCAGGTGGTCAGCCAGATCTGATGCAGTATCTGCTTTAAGAGCTAATTACAAAAATATTCAGACAACACTAACTGAAATAAGTACAAATGCACATGAAAAACCTATGGGTAAATTGGAAGCAACTAAATTGTTAGAATATTTTAAAGAATACGAAATTGCGTTGTTAACGGTTTTATGGGACATATTGTTAGAGCGAATAAATAAAACCAGTAAGTCATTACAAAATGTGGATTCCAATTTATTACAAGGATCAACTCTTTTAAAGTCTCTTGCCGCATTTGTAATGGACATGCGAAATTCATTTGATCGTGTTGAAGAAGAAGCTAAGTTATTAACCGACAATTGGAATTATAAGGAGATCAGAATAAGAAAAAGAAAGCGTCAATTTGATGAAGATGAAACTGCCGACAACGACACCATATTGACAGGAAAAAAATCTTTTATGGTGAACATACACAACGTAATTTGCGACGCACTTATAACCGAAATCAATTCTAGATGCACAGTTTACGACCAGGTCATGTATGATTTTCAACTTTTTCTAAATCATAATTTGGATAAAGATGCATTTGAGGAATGCATCAAAAGAATAACGACGAAGTATGAAAGTGATATTGATAGTAGATACTTTCAAGAAGAAGTTATTCATTTCCTTAAGTATGCTAAGGAAGAAAATAAATCAAATCCGGTCGAAATGTACAAACTTATTTTAAATGGTTTACAATCCACTTTTCCTAACGTAGAAACCATTTTAAAAATTTTTCTTACCATACCCATATGCAATGCAACAGCCGAACGTTCTTTTTCGGTGTTGAAAAGAGTGAAAAACTATTTACGCAATTCTTTGGGTAATTTACATTTAACAGATTTATCCCTAATGTTTATCGAAAATGACGTAGTACAATCTTTAAATTATGATAGTTTAATTGATAAATTTTCAAAACTGAAAGCTCGAAAAGTAAAACCTCAAAATTGAATTGCGCTTGGGGCCTCTCAACTGCTAAATCCGCCACTGGATGGCACCTTTAAAATTACGGATACTACAGTACAGTTAATTATCTGATAATTTTCAAAAAAACGTCGAGTTGAGCAGAATAAAGATGACAACTATACTGAAATGTCCAGGGATGAAAATATAATAATAAAAAATAATAACCCTGAATGAAAGGGTTTTATTGTTTTAACGGCAAATAATAAAATTTGTTAAGTCTGAATATCCTTGTCCGCGGCTGTTTATTTGATTATTCACAGCTGACCAAACGCATTTGGTCGTTCCCCTATCCGCAACCCGGGGACGCGCCACGCTGCTGGTTAGGCACCAGGGATCAAAGCAAAAATCTGCGATCACAAGCTTACACCCTGGAACGTGGAAAAATGGTGAACGCTTCACGAATATGCGTGTCATCCTTGCGCAGGGACCATGCTAATCTTCTCTGTATCGTTCCAATTTTAGTAGATGTACCGCCGAAGCGAGTACGATTACTTTTGATTGGGATTCCATTTATATAGAAAAATTGTTCGGTTGGTACTTCTTTGAAAAATAATTATCTAGATTAACGACCTCAAACTGGATTAAGTAGAAGAAGAAAACAATCACATTAGGGCTAAGTCCATGATAAGAGTCGCGCCAGGATACTATTTTAAGGGAAACTCACGAAATTTGTTAAGTAGCTCCAAGTCAATTATCATAAAGAAGAAAAACGTGCCAATTATTAAATTTTCTCATAAAATTTTCCATGTTGATGCACTCTGTATAAACATGTTCAAATGTCAAATGCACCAAATTGGCTTGTTGTTGGTGTACCATTGAAAATAAAAATGCTTTGCCACCACCACTGTGTGTTATCAAAACTGAGATGGAGACTTTGGAGAAAGGAAAGCTAACCAAGTAACCCAAGATCGCCCGATAAGAATATACAAAAATGAAGAAAAGAAGCAAAGTAATTCCCCTAGTTTCAAAAGCTCTACATTTTTAAACCAGAATTATTAAAAACTATTTCAATTAGGAACAGACAGCCGGGCAATGAAAAACAATTTACTTTTAAAATAAATAGTTTCATTTGAGAAACTTCCAAAAGAAGAAAATATAACGACGGAAGCAATACCAAAGCCTGCTTCAACCAATACTGCAAGGTTCAACCGTACCACGGGTAATTCCAAAAATATCAAGAGTATTAATAAAATATTCGGGTGGTACAATAAAGATAGCACAGGTCTGAAGAGCAAGTAATTGCAATTGGAAACAAACGTATACTGCCCAACAAGGAAAACGAAATAGCTTCCAATTTGGGGTTTTGTAAACTGCCCTCCAAATTTGATCATAAACTGTAAACTGCCCTCCAAGCAAAAAGGTTGCCACTAATACTAATCTGGGATGTAAACTGCCCTCCAAACTATGCTCTTTTGTTATTCGGCTTAATTTCTTAATTCTTTAAGTACTAACAATTTTATCATACAGGGTGGAAAGTAACATAGATTTCCAAATCATATTTTAAAGGACCGCATTCAGGGTAAATTTTTTCGTTGTAATGATTTCGACACCCCCAAGGAACAAAAACGTAACTCACTTTTACATATTTTTCAGGAGAGTGATTTGAAAATTTTAAAGAAAAACATAAAAGTACAAAAAAAACAACGACGCAACTGATATTATGACTATTTAACCCCCTAACATTATCAGAAACGCTAAGTTGTAAAAAAATGTAATATAAATACCGGCTTTGTTACTGCCCAATTGGAAAAAAATTGAAAAATAACTTTGAGATAAAACTCCTTTTTACTGATTGTCTCTGGTATTATTGCTCGTAGAGAAAAAATTTTTTAATATAAAAGAAAGGTATTTTTTTCAGAAATACAGTGGTAGTCATAACTCCAATTTGACCTAACTTGAGTTACGGCTTTGTTCCTTGGGGGTGTCGATTTATACGAGGTGAAGAATCAAACATCTAAAACAATTAATTAGAAACAAATTTTCTATGGAACCTCTGCTAAAAACAGGTGGACAAAAATGGCGGTGCTGTAAGAAAAGCTATTCGACGGATTTTTTTTAATAAGGGGGGGACCATTAAAAGAGAGATGCACCGGTCGAGCTTAGGTTAATGTTAGAAAAAAATTTATATTTTATTAGTGAATCTTTAAAACAGAGATCTACCGGGCAAGGTTAGGTTAGTGTTACAAAACAATTTTTTTTAAAACAAACCATTAAAGAAATATCCATAAGTTGAGCTTAGGTTAGTGTTAGAAATAGTAGTTTTCGTCACAAGGACGTAAAACGAGATTTTACACCCGAGGAGCGGGGTTTCGAAGGCGAGGCGAAGCGAAGCGGAGCCGAGACGCACGAACCGTTCCGAGGAGTGTAAAATCAGTTTACGTCCGAGTGGCATAAACTGCTTTTCGTTTTACCGGAACTACCTCATTTTTATTCGCAACATCGTGGTGAGAGGCTATGTATTGAAAATTTAAATCTGGCTCTTCTGATTGGTTTGGTAATTAATCAAGGTTGGTAATCTTACATTTTTAAAACCATATACATACCCCTATGTGAATGCAGCTTAAGTCATTTATATTTGTAACGTTGTGGTGAAAGGTTGTGTTAGTAAGATGGAAAGTAAAAGTATCGAAGAAGCCGCCAGAGAAGCAAAGGAAGAGTTGCTGCCTACGAAGTCGAAGACGATATATAAAAAGGAATACGATAAGTTCTTAAAATTTTTAAATGAACACAATGTGTTCCACGGTTGCTGAGGGTTATGTTGCAGACTCCGTCTACAGCAAAGGCAAGATTTCAGATCAAATTTTGGGATCTGCATCCACATCTTCCCTCAAGAAGATTGTTAATGCGCCGCAGGCGCATTCTTCAAACAGCACAGCGGAGAACACAGACGAATTTAGAGGTCCGTTGTTTTCCAATTGCGTCGTAAAAATTAAACATTTTCACTCAAATAAATAATTTTTGGCGTAAATATATTGTGTTTTATTTTATAACCCCCCCCTTTTTAACGTCCTAGGACGTTAAAATTACGGCCCCCCTTTTTAACGGCCTAGGACGTAAAAAGGCATTTTAAGCACCTGAAATCAGGACTTAAACACCTACTTTAAGGGTCGGTATAACGAAAACATTTTTTTTTAATAAGACGGGACCACTAAAAGAGAGATTCACCGGTCAAGTTTAGGTTAATGTTAGGAAACAATTTATTTTTTTATTAGTGAATCTTTAAAAGAGAGATCAACCGATCCATTTTGTTTTAATAAAATTAATAATTTTTACCGATTTATTTATTTTGTAAAATTAAAATCTGCAAGTTACATTTTATTAAAAGCAGGGATCCGTTGGTAGGTTACTCTTAAAAACCGATACTTTTTTCTTTAAATAAATATCATAATAAACATAAAATTTGTAATAAATTTCACTAAATTAATTTCATTGTAATCTCCCCTAATACCGTACCAACATTAGGGCAGATTACAACTTTCAATTTTTACCTGATCAATGGATTAGGACAATTTACAGTCACCCTAAAACAGTACATAAATTTTCTTCAAATGAAAATTGTAAACCAGATACTTGGTGTTCTATCCCCAAAGATGTTGCAGCAGATCTAATTGAAAAGCATTCGTTAAGATATTACTCCGACGAAGATTTTACTAATAAGTTCTTTAGATTCGAAACTGCTTATTATGAATATTTTGATGATTATGTGTAAACAAGCAACGCTATTCAGAAATCTACATTATTTGCATTTATTTGGCATATGCACAACCTGGAGCCTTCCCTACGGACTCACGTTCGTGATTTAGATAATTGTTACAAAAATTGGGTTAAGTTAACCATAATCAACCAAAGATGCTTCACATGTTGTGATGGTACAGTCAGCTGTTTGCACTAACCCGTGAGATTTCCCAAAAGGTAAAGCAAAGCGTAACGAAAATCCCGTTATCTGTGCCATACGAGAAGTGGAAGAAAAAATTGCCTTCGATATAACACAACGTATACGGGGGGATTATTACATCGAATACTGGGACTTAAAATGTAAAAAGTTCATTCGCTTGTACATCATCGAAGATGTTCCAATTACTAAATTTACAATTAAATGTTACTACGAAATCCAGGCAAACGAATGGAAGCGTATAGGGGAACTTCAGAGTAACGGGAGAAAAACTAAGATTAATTCTCCTAGCAAATTCTTAATTAATAAATTGAAGAGTATGGGAAGGGAGATAAAATCGAAAAAGGTTAAATAGATTTCACTCATTCGCTAACACTTATTTGAGTAGATTTTACTCTTCCATCGGGATGTTATCGATGTTTTATTGGAGAAAAATTTCTGTTCCTTAATTTAAAAAAAAATAGTTTTTATTATAGTTTGTAAAAAAAAAAATTTTCAAAAATAATTGTGTTTTGAGTTTTTATTTAATAATTGAAAATCGTTCGACTCTATGATTTGATTCAATGATTAGTTAGGTGTTTTGATGTAATCACCAAGTCAGTCAATTCCACCGTACGAATAAACCGAAACTGATTCACGTTTTTCTGGTATTGGTTTGGTAATTTAACCGATTATTTTGTATGTAAGATTACTGCTCTAAAGAAACCGGAACAACTTAATTTCCAACTCTGTTCAACCGTTCATCCGTAGTATAGAAAGTTTGAACGGTTGAACAGATAAACAGATCAGATCAACGGATTAGCAGATCTACAATTTTTTTAATTTGTAAATTCGAATTTTGGCAGAAATAAATCCTGAATATACTAGGTGCCAAATTTATGTTGATTAATGGTAAATCGCTGAGTGAGTTTAGAAAAGAAGTGAATTGAGATGTCCTGAAAGAATAAATTTTTGTTCCTGAAACTTGAAATACAAATTATGTAGATAGAAATTAGTTACAAATAAATGCACTCATCCGTCTCTTGACGACGTCGGAGCTTAAACTGAAAAATTATTAAGAACAATAAAATAAGCAGCGTGTCTTAGGCCGGTTTCAGCCTACATACAAATGGAGCACTACAATGGGATAAGTAGATCAATTATTGGGCATTGCTTCAGATGAATTCAGCTATTCGGTTGAAACTGTTATTATAAAACAAACCTTTACATGACTCACAACGAAAAGGCAGTCAGACATAATGATATAATAATAATAAAGGTATGCTATTGCGCAGATTATGGTAGTATTCACGTGCATCATTCGCAACAATTACCAAAATACAGTTTATATGTATCATATCATTGGTTCAAAATATGATTACGCGCAGAATTTTACTTACCACGTGACGTCATGCGCAACAATTGCCAAAGTAGAACTCGCATCTGTCCTTGCCCTGATTTGCTGCCTTATTTGGCGTACCTGATGTGGACCTCAAGTTGAACATCAAATCCCCGGTCCGGTTTTAATCTGGCAAGCCTTACCGGCCAACCACGGCTATACCTGATTGCTGCCCTATTTGGCGTACCCGATGTGGTTCTGATCCTGAACAGCATATTAATCCATATTAATGATATTTACAGGGTGACCCCAAAAAAATGATAACAAAACTTTTATAATAAAAACTTTATTAAATGGAGGAAAAACTTTTTTACTAAAATAATAATAACTAACATAATTGTTGACAAAAATAATTAACTAATTTTGAAATGGCCGCTTTCTACTGCTATACAGAATGTCAAACGCTTCCGAAAAGTTAAGGCTACGGGCCGAAGCTTTGCCTGCCATAGTCTGTTTTTAATTTCATGTCAAAATCCCTAAATTCTTACAAGTTTGCCAACTTTTCAGACGTGCCCAGTTTTTCCAAAATCATTTTTTATTGCGACATACTACCATTGCATGGGTAGACATCGGAATTTTTTAATCCCACTACAAGTAATTTCAAATCCTCTATTACTTTGCTCTGGGTTACTATTTGGGACTCCAAATTTTTAATTTGGATTAATTGTTCTTTAGGACAATTTAAAATTAAAGTTTGCAAATCATTTGTTTCTTTAGGTAATTCTTCTTCGTGTTCTTCTTCTTCTAATAATTCTGTATTACAAAATGAATTAATGCGGGTAAGCAAAAATTTTTTTTAGCTTCATTCTGTGTGTACTACTAAGAATTTTTTCGCTTTTTTCTGCCCATTATATTGTTGGAATTTTCAAAGTTCCCTGCTGTAATTTTAATTATTATAGTATTCACGAATCAAATATAACGGTGCACTCCTAACGACAAAGCGTCCCAACAACACGGTTTTCATGTCGAATAACATAATTTTACGGATTAATGAAATATATTGTCGTATAACAAAACACTAAATCAAAAACAAGCGATATGAGTGATAATTTTATTTTGTTTTATTTGTAAAATTATGGGTTTAGAAAAAGGAAATTTTTTTTATTTTTGTTGGCGCAGTTTTTTTTAAGTTTTCATACTTCTGTTGTAAAGAAGTAAAAAGAAAATAATACTTCCATTTATTTTATAAGGCGCTTGTGCCTGTTTTTAAAATTTGAATAGCCAACATGTCCAATAAAAGGAAAATTTTAATTTAAACATTGTAAAAGTTAGGGATTTAAAAAGTGACGGTTGGCAACAGGAGTTGAAGAATAAAATGGAAAGTGGAAATTTTTAATTTTAAAAGTTGGAAAACCGGAAGTAGGATTTTGGATCTTTCTTGCGTAGGACGTCAAGTTAGACGGACGTCCATCTTGCGTTTTCTCGAGTGATTTGAAAAGTGTCCAAATGGAGATTTTATTGGGGCATTTAATTTGAATGATGTATTTTTGGAACGTGACATTTCAAGATTTGGATTTTTAATATCCTGAAAACGAGCGATTTTTGTTTATATTTTATGAAACGCAAAACGTGGATTAGATTGGTATAACGGAGAAAGTAATTTGATTTTGGAGTCCCAGGTTGGAAATATTGGAGAGACCTGTATTGTTTGCACCAATTTGGCAATTATTTCATTTTTGGTGAAGAATTTTCATTGAGCATACCACGGGATTTAAGTGGATAAAATTTAATTTTTGGAGACAACATGTGATCAATAAATTTTGGACCATATTTGAATCTACATTTGGGGAAGATTAAAAAGGTACCCAACGTTGTTTTTTATTTATTTTGTAAAAATTATTTCCGTAGCGTGCTTCTAATCAGCAGGTTATTTTAAAAAGTTAATAGTATCTGGTTACTGGCACGTTAAATGGATCGTTGGCTTTGAATTGCTATTCATTGGTTCAAACCTGATAATTGAAGTATTATAAGATTTTTTTTTCTTAAATTTATATGCGAAAAATTTTTTCCTTTTGTATAAAATTAAAGAGTGTTGTACATGCATATCGTTTATTTTTTTGATTTTTATGTTTCTTGTAACAGAAAGGCTGGCCGGAGCAGATAAGTTTGTGCTTTTCTATTTGCATGTAGATTTTTCCCCCCTAAATTTTGATTTATTTTTTTAAATTTTTTTAAACAGCAGTAGGAGAGTACAATATATTTGCACCTTATGAAGACGAAAATTTGATTAAAATAAAAGGATCACGTTTAAAAATAAAAAAATCTATTTTTACCTATCCATGTGACTCAAGCGATATGAAAATGTGGGTGGTTTAAAAAATAACACGATAATAAAATTTGGTGCATCTAGTATGTCAGAAGATGGTGACTTTTGATATGAATGAAGAAAACAACAACATTTTTGTGATGCTCTTACTTCACATGTGATAAAAAAGAATAAAATCTCCAATTGTATAGTAAAATAATAATTTATATAAATTAAAAATATTAATACACAATAATAAATTAGAGTATTCTACAATATGCCACAATAGCTTTTTTTTATTAATACAGGGTGACCCAACAAAAACAGATAACACGAAAGTTTTTTGTTGTAGATATTTTGTTTTAGCACACTGGGAATGCCAGTTAAAAATGCTACATGTATGGTGAACTACCAAATTTTGTTATGTGTCTTATTACTTATTTTATAGATATCTAATCAAAGAGAGAAAAGTTTAGGGTTACATTAACAGGGAATGCGCAATTGTGACATCGCGCAAAGGCTCTGCATAGCGGCACCAATTGTCAGCCGAACAATCAAACAAATTGAGAAGCAACAAGCGAGGCCATACCAGACGTCATTCAGGAAACGGAAAAAAGCGAACAGTCAACACGCCGAAGGTCCGTCAAATCATCAAGAAACAACTCCTGCGAAATTTCAGGGTCTCAATGAGAAAAATTGCCTGTGAGATCGGTGTTTCAGTGAATCGGCTTGCCGAATAGCCAAAGAGCACCTTAAAAGATCAAGCCTTACAAGCTTAAAAAAAAAATTGGTTGCCTGTAAAGTCGGTATACGGGCGAAAGTTTTACGTGACAACGACTTTGAGTGGTAAAATAATTTTAATGTGAATATTCATTCGTATAGTAGGAAGAAGGATGAAATAATAGTAACAATTTAAAACATTTATTTATACAAAGAATTATATTTAAAACATTAATTTATACAAAGAATCTCGCACTGAATTTCATATTAACAAAATTTTATTTTTACCTTTACACATACATACGTATTTACATTTTTCCGTATTTATTTACATACATACATACGACTACACAATTGTTTTACAATTAACTGGCAACGTGTAAACTTGTATGCATTGTGAGCGCATAACGTGAGCGGAGCGTAACGCAGTTTCTTGAAGTGTCACCCGGCAAACCAATTTATAAGACGTTGTCACGTCAAAAGTTCAACTGTTGCCCGATGGTAATAAGCTCGTGCGACTTTAAAGATGTCGTCAGCTCTTTTGTCGCGCCGCTTCTCTGTCGTAGAATCGGATTGTGTTTACTGATAAAAAGTTTTTCATTGTCGAGCAAACGCACAACCGTCAAAGTGACCGGATTTGGTCTGTTATTGCTCCAGGTACTTCTGCTGTCGTAGAGCACCGTCAATATCCACAGTCTGTGATGGTTTGGACCGGAATTTGCTCCTCAACTGGAAAAACCCCCTGGTTTTATAACGTGTACGACATGAAATTGTAAGTGTAATAATGAAAATTTGTAACCTTCTGAAACACATATTTTTTTAGGAAAAGATGATGTGGTCTCTTGTCGACCACAATAAAATACCAAAATCGATTACAAATATAATAATTAAGTTTATGTGCCGTGAACTAGTCTTACAATTCACGGCTGTAAAGCAAAATGGCGACAAACAAAACAAATATTCAAAGACGCGACGTTCTGTTCGTGTATTCGAAGTAAGATATAATACACAGTATAAATTCTTGTTTGAATTAGATCTCACATTATTGATTATTGTTTGAATTAATAGCCAAAATTTTTAATTGTCATATTTTAGGTGTCATCGATACAGAATTGGAAAGAAACGGTAAGATGCCTTTGAAAGATAAGGAGTTCTTTCACATATTGGGGCAGGTTATCAACAATGCTAAAGATTGGGACGGCAATCGGAAAAACCGTAAAAAAGACACACAAAATTTAATTTAATATAATTATATAGTATAATTTTGTATATATTTTTTATAATAAATGCGAAGTACACGTATGTAGATGTTATTTTAGTAGAAATGTAGAAGCCTGATTCGGCACCACTAAGTCTGCCCAATTTGGATCGGATCGTGTTTCTGCGTTACAATCCACATCCGGACCAGACCGGGATGCCTGATCGGTACCAGATCTGCCTAAGGGCAAACAACATGAGGGCCTTATTCAAACCCTAACAAATTTCTAGTCGGGTCTATGCAATCACGGTACGGAGCTGTTATCGCTGCAAAAGGATTCGCAACATAGTACTAAATACTTTTTTTCCTGATTATTTAATTAGAGTATCGTATTTTTTAAGACCTATGTGGTTATTCAAAGAGACAGTTATAATTTTTAATTCCCAAATATTTAAAAAAGTAAATTTTGAAAATATAAAAGCACAATATTGGAATTTGAAAACGTTATTGTAAAAAACTTGTTTTGCCAATATATTATGAACGCTACTGTATCTTAATTGTTTTAAAGAAATACGTTGTCTAGGTTGTTCTTCCTTGATTGACGACAGTTTCTTTGAAAGTTTTCAAATGTTTCAAATACCCAAAATTGGTACTGCTTTTGAGGTTGCGATGAGAAATGCATGTACTACCCAGTGGCCGGAAGCAAATGTCAAAGGTTGCAGGTTTCATCTTGGAGAGGCGTGGTACCGAGCTCTCCAGAGATACGGCTTGGCTTCAGACTACCAAAATGTTGATCCTGAAGTTGGCACATGGTTACGGTATTGCTTTGGATTAAAATTTTTGGCATCGGACTACGTTTTGGAGGGTTACAATGATTTGATAGAAACCAAACCGAATAATTTTTGTTTAGCTTCCTGATATGTTTCTGAAAAAAAAAATTGATTGATTCATTTTACATCATAAATTTGTTTTTATGGTTTACTTACTTGCAATTCCTCTAACGTCTATTTCGAAGTCTTCCCACATAACATCAGGAGGAGGTGCTCCCTTCCTAACGAGCGAAGTTACCAATTTGATACTGACTTCATTGCATTCGCTAATAAACTTCGAATGCAATGTATCAGTTTCTTCTTCATAATAGATCCAACTTGTTGGTATAATATCAATTTTTTCCTGGTCATTTACAAATAATATTAATGCGCAAGCGTTCTCCATTGTTCCACAGTTAATTTTAATTCCAAAGGGTTTAAAAGGAAAATGATTTAAATAGACACAGAGAAAAAATTGAATTCCAAATCAATCTCGCACCAATTTTGAATTAAATAATATTAGGTCTGTTTGGTATCACAGTCCTAGTGGTTGGTGGTACAATTACCAACCCACTTTTTACACCAATCAATTTGTAGTAGTGTAGTTAGTGTAGCACTAGGACTGTGGTACCAAACAGACCTATTATTTCAATTGATGTCAAATTTACTTCAATTGTAGTAAAATTAACTTCAAAATTGGTGCGAGATTGATTTGCACTTCAATTATAGTAAAAATTACTTCAATTTTTTCTCTGTGCAAAAAGTTCTGTGAGTATTTATTTACTTCCTATGCAGGGTCAGCTATGCAAGGTCAGGATAAGGCTTCTGCAGATTTAATTTCGACGACTAATGCTTGCAAATCATTTCATGCTGCATTTAAACAAAATTTTAACTCTGGCCACCCCAATATTTACAAATTTGTTGATGCTCTTAAACAAGAACAAAACAAGGTATACGTAGCTTTGAACAGTCTTCATAAACCGCCGATTCGAAACGCTAATTCTGAACTAAGGCAGTCACTTGTTGAGAAACGGCTGCAAAAATTCAGTACACAAGAAATATCGCGGTTGGAGTTTCTGAAGACGGTCTCTTTTTGCAGTACCTCCTTGGTTACTTTAAATACATTTCGTTCCTTGTTATAATGTGTATTAATAAACAATAAAAATAAAATAGGTAATTTACAAATTTCATGTTTTGTTGGAATGTATTCCGTAAAAGTCGGAATTCAACCCGAAGATATTAATGTTACTATCTGTAAATTTTTTTCCAAAATTGCAAACTATAAACATAAATCTTCCACTATTTCTATAGGAAATTAAACTAAATAAGCTGAAAACAAACTTTTTTATTTGTTACCAGCTTACCACTTTCAAAATGTTACTTGAAAATGCCTTTGGCCCAGTTTACATTCATCCGTTATGTGGATAAAAATAAAAAAATCGTCGAAAGTGTTCAAAAGTTCAATACCTTCCATTAATCATGAAAAGATTTAAGAAGGGCATTTTTTTCAGGGCCCTTTTAATTTAATCAACAGATGGCGCCTACTTAAATATTTTTATAAAATAAGAGGAATTTGCTATATTTAAAATATAGCAAATTCGTTGAGATAATACTATTCTATAAACAATATTCTTGATCTTAAGCTATTTAGAGTTCGTAATATTTATTTATAAAAACACAAATCGTAATTAAAGTTTAATTATCTTTTTTTGTAAGTGAGTGTGTTTTGACATACTCAATACGAACTCAAAATAGCTTAAGACCAAGAATATTGTTTATAGAATAGTATTATCTCAACGAATTTGCTATATTTTAAATATAGCAAATTCCTCTTATTTTATAAAAATATTTAAGTAGGCGCCATCTGTTGATTTAATTAAAAGGGCCCTGAAAAAAATGCCCCTCTTAAGTTTGTTAACAGTTTCTTTTGGCTACACTTGACATTAGTCAAAAATTAATACGTAATTTAGATGTAAATAGAACCGCCATGAATTCTCCTTAAACAAGATAGTTGTGGTAAAAAGAAATCTCCGAATAAAACTCCAGTTTTGGTTCGAACAGCTATGGAGGAATTTATTAAAGCATTACCTGCTGTGCCATCTCATATTATTGTAGAGGCATCACCACAAAGTGATACTTTTCGATGTTTAAAAAAAATTCAATACCAGTAGAAGAAAACACTAAAGTTGCAAATATGGAATTTATGAAATCTGTAGACCAATTGTTATACTTCTGGAACCTAGAAAAACTACTTCCAATTTTTAATAAAAAAAACTAGTAAATATTAAAACCCTAAAATATTTATCTTTAGATGATAGTTGTGTTCTTATCCCAATCGAACACTTTTCTTTGCATGTGAAATTTCGCCAAAAATTACTTGAGTGGAGACAAGAAAATGGATATCCACGTCCTCTGGCAGATGCATACGTTATCACTTATTAATTCAGTCGAAAACAGGTTTAATTCCACAATACCTAATTGGTCAGCATCTTCCAAATGTTGTTTAAATGCAAGAAACATAATATTAAGTGATGTCCGAAATAATGCACAAAATGAAAATTTGGAAAGCCAAGATATGGATCTTAAACACATTTTGAATACTTCCTTAATGGGAAGGAATTTGTTGTCAAAAGAAATTTTAAGCAGTATTGATCGCAAAAAATTAGTTGAAATTATTTGCGAATATTTGATAAATTATAATAATTATTCAAATATGAAACACTCGGATATCGTCAGTAGCATTTCAAATCAAATAATGTACTTTATTTGATAAAGAAAGTAAGGAAATTTACGTAGGCACAAAGGAAACTCGAGGTATCCTTATTCAAAAATTGTATACCTTAAACAAAACGTTTCAGTTAGCCGGATTACTGAAAAGTAGATATAAAACAAAAAAGAGAACTGCAGATGAAATGTTGAGTAGCGACTTGGACAAAGAAATTAAAGTCAATGAGGGCGAATTATTAGCCGATTACGAATGGTCAAAATATAACAAAACACCGAAGGAATTGGTTATTGAAAAGTGGAACCATTCATATAAATTGCAACAGAAGCAACGACGGCAAAATATTGATATATTTTTGCAGTGGCCTATTCTCAAACAAACACTAAGTTCAGAATTGATTGAACTTGATTTTGAATCCATCGATAATTTCTTGTTTCGGTTTTGTGAAAGAATGGAATATATTCTAGAAAACGGGGTGAAAATAAATGACCACGAAGTAAAGGATAATAGTTAACTTTTATCAAATAATGTCAACCATTGTAAGTAAACTCGTTGATTGAGAAATATATAAAGATATGCAACCTTATGAACAAAAACGTGCCAAAGAAATGTGTCGACATGTAGATGGCGTTAGTGTATATCTTGGGTCGAGATTATTTCGAGATTGTGCCGTTGCTTTTATTCAATAGTAATCTGCTTTACCCACTAACATTTTACTTCAAATATTTACTGCGTTGCCAAATACTCAAAAACGTTTTAGTGCGTTTTTTGAAACTATTTTTACATGCGCAAAATATATAAAGTCGAAATATTTACGGTGTATATTTAAGCTTTAGTATAGGTATAATGCGATAGTATAATGTAAGGTACGCGTGTCACCAAGGGATGTTTCATTTATTAATTCAGACAATTTTTTAATAAAATATGAACATTTAATATTTTATATGAATTTAATTATAAGAAAAAAATTACTAATTACCAATTAAGTACTTCCAGAGACTTAAAAAAAATTATAGTACGAAATTATGTTTTGGATTATGATTATGACTTATGAAAACGTTCGAATGTTTTCTTTGGTGAAGTATATTTCAAATCAATAAATTTAGTATTTTGCATTTGTTTTATTCTTAAATTAATTAATTAAATAATAATATACTAAACAAAGAGTTTCATAACCAAAGTTTTTATTGCGCGAAATCTGTTAATTAAAAATAATTCCCGAAATAGGGAGTTTTTAATTAAAAAATAATTCGATATTGTCAATTTAAAATTTTGTTTTATTTTTGTATTGATTGGTTGATTATCATATTGACCAACCTCTCTTGTAACAAAAAATTGCGTTTTATAATAGAGTCCATTTCGATACGAGATTGCGTAATGTACCTACTGACTTTGTTTTAGACGCAAAATTGATAAAACAAATTAATAGTTATTTAATAAACTAGTTTGTTAATGAAAGCGATTAATAATCGATACTGTTTAAAGCACGAACGAGTAAAGCGAGTGAGTGCTTTTAATAGTTGAGATTATCAATCGCCAATTAACAAACGAGTTTATTACAATATTTTTTTGTTGACCGTAAACTTTTCCACAAAGATTATCAGATGACAATAACATCAACTCCATACATTTTCAATTTCACGTAAAAATCACGTTAGCTAAAAAAATAAAAGTCGATATTAAAATATCATCAAAAAGTCAAAAACAGTGACTTAATGAGTGTGTTAATGATGTACATTAATACATCCTTTTTTAAAGAAAATAATTCATTAATATCAAAATTAATAAACGGTCAACGAAAAACAAAGTTAATTACAAAAATGTACATGAGCTGTAATGTTTCAGTTTGAAACTTTTAAATTTACTTATACCGGGGGGGGGTGAAACCCCCCAAAACCACTCTTTTATCTTTTATGGTGACCATATGTAGTTTTTGATGTCTGTTGGAATCCTGTCTTTTGTACTTTATGTAGAGACTTTGAGATGTTTTTTGTACTTTGTGAAAATGGTGAATACAGGCATTAAGGTTAATTTCATAAAACTTTTAACAAGCCGTTAAAAATAAAAGTGGATTTCTATTGGCTGGTTAGAGTTAACGGACGTTTTCTATTGGTTAACTAAGACGTTTTAGTTAACTGGACATTAAAGCTTTTATTATGAAATTGGCCGTTAACTGCTTAAATTTTTTTAGACAATATTTCACCAGCATAAGTTTTTAAAACTTTCGGTTTTCTATTTTTCTAATAATTTTTTTTTATTTTGCTTCTCCCTCCTTGAAAATGATTCTATAGACGACTAGGTCTCTTTTCTAAACTATATAAGTACAATAAATTAAATTCTATGAATAAAATTTATTTTAAATTTAAAGTTTGGCGAGAGAAATAAATTTTTAAATTAAAATAAAGAAAATATCGTACAGGATTATAATAAGATCAAAACATTCTATTCGACAACTTAACTTTTTTTTTAATTGTTATTATTGGTATTAATTATATTATTATACATATACAGGGCCGTATATAAGAGGGATTGCAGATTTCATTGAAAATGTAAATAACATTTTTGATGCTTTAACCCTAATGTTCCTGGATCGTAGTACCGGGTACTTTTTTGACTTTGCAGTGAAATATCTCCGCTTGTATTTTTCACAGAGACCTGGGATTTGGTGACATCTTATAAAAAATAGTTGTTAACGCATTAAAGTCATTTTGAAAGCTGTTTTATTTTTATAAATGCATTTTTTTTGCGATAATAAAAAGTTATACCTATATCACCTGAATGTGGTACCGGGTACCTTTAATTTAAAATCACAGAATTTTTAGCTAAAAACGAATTATTATATTAAAAACAAGTAATTTATTTTAATTTACACAAAGTATAATTCTTTTACGCTTCTACTTTTTTATTAAAATTATGTTTTCAACATTTTTCAAAAAAATTCAAAACATTTTTACAAAATTTTTTCTATAAAATTTTTCAACAATTTTTTGAATTTGATGATCACATATAGGTTCGTATAATAGTGTACAACTTTTAAATATTTTTCTTGGGTTTTATTTATCCGTTTTACACAAATGACGGATAATTTTGTGCAATTGTCTACCATATCCGTGTTTAGGCGATCCTATAAGATCTGTGCTACAGTATATACGTTAGATTTCAAAAACTCAATTTTTAACGACAAAGAACAACAGATTAGGAGTAGATAAACAATAATTTTAAAAGAACTTTCTTATGATTTGTGTAAATCAAAGATTACAGTGAGTGTATACTCAATGAAATAATACCATTTCAAAATTTTATTTGAGTTTTCTTGGGCATAGAATCGTTTTTCTTTCTACTTTTTTTAAATCCAAATTATTTTTTTTTTTTAACTGTCAAGAAGGGCTTGTATTTCTTCGTTGAATGAAATTTTTCATATTTACATTTTTGCTGAAAACTCGCAGTATATTGGTTTTTTTTTATTGAGCTGTTATTCTATACAAATTTTTCTAAAGGTTGATTTGAAAATACAAAGCACACTGGTTCTTACGTTTTTGAAATGTTATTTACTATTTTCCAAAAAATATTTATTCAAATTTGAATATACTTGCCCAATTATGTACGAAACGAGTGGCATTTTTACAAGTACTAACATAATTAATTTATTTAATTACCAAACTTTGTAAGCAAGAATTTGATTATAAATGACTCAATATTATATTAATACACTTTAAAAACATAAATAATAGCTTAATAACCCTAATAATTGTAAAAAAGATCACAGAAAACACTGAATAACGTAAGTATTATGCCAGGGTACCGGGTACCTCGTTCAGGTGATATATGTTGTATTTTTATTCAGTAACATGAGGGTTAAATAGCAAAGTTTTAAGAGATTCCAATCCACATAAAAGACCATTATCTGTATTTGGAAGTGTTTCTTTAAAAAACTTACAAGATGGATTGGAACTTTTTAGCGGGATTGAAGTGTACAGCAATGGAATAAAGCGCAATAATATGTATTGGATCGGAGGTTTCATATGGAGCATCCGTTCAATATTATTATTATGGGAAGATTTAAAAGAAGATGGCATTAAATATCTCTTAACGGGATTCATTAATCAAGATGCATTGGAAAATTTCAATTCCGTAATAAGAAATCGGGGTGGATACAATCCAATGCCTTCCGTTAGACAATTTCGGATAGCAATGCAACATAATATGTTCATCAAGCTGCAAATGGGTGTAGATTCCGCAAATTGTCAAAACGATGAAGCGGAAATATTGGAAGTGAACCAAGTGTCAGAGTCACAGATGGATCTTTCTACCATAAGTGATATTACTATCACGGAAGAAAGTCCATCAGAATTAGAAGATGAAGAATCGGATATATTTGAACCACAACCAACTACTTCAAATATTGTGACTTTAGAATCTTGCAGTACAGTTTATCTTGCTGGATATCTTGCATTCAAAATATTGAAAAAATATAATTGCGAGATATGTCTGGAAAAGATTGTTAAATCTAATGGAGACATATTTTCCGAAAATGAATTTTATTTGCTCTGCAAAGACTATGGAGCTGAGCAAATAACTCATTTAAAGAGACCAACTGATTGTTTTGTAGAGTTGGTCTCTAAATTATTAGTATTATTTAATACCTCGTTTATAAAAAACAAATGTTTATTTGTAGTGCGAAATATTTCAATCGATTTAATATCGCAAACCAAAATATTTGCACAAAAATTTTGCGAGGAACATATTAAATATGCTATTAACTTATTAATTATGCTAAAAATGTATAGGAACCTTAAAAATGTATCAGAAGATCTGGAATTAAAACGTTTGGATTCTAGTACCGAAAGAAAAAAAAATCGTAAACTTAGAATATTATCCTCCGCTTAAAGGTAATGTTTCACATTTTTTGTCAAATTATTATTATTTAAAATAAATCTAATTTTTATATTACGGTTTTTCTTATGATTTATATTTTTATATAAAATAAATATTTCTTTATTTGTGTCTTTGTTTTTATTATCTATAACGTGCACGCATGTATATTAAAATTAAAATGATTAAAAGATAAAAAGCAGCTAAAAGATAAAATATACTAGTAATAAAATCGTTGATTGAAAAAATATTTCTTTATTTATTCAATCAACGAAAATGACCTTTTCTACATTTCAATTGAAAATATATAAATGAGACTGAGAGCTTTACAACTTAGTACAAAGAAATGCAGATTCAGGTAAACAAATTTTGTTATGACTAAGCGTCGACCAAAGAAGGGAACACAAAGGGTATTAAAATTTGGCAACGTTGGATAATTTACGGACGATTATATACATTTGAAGCAGGGTTGCAAAAAAACATGTTTTTTTTAAATAAAACAAAACAAACGTTTTTTTTATGTTTAAAACAGTTTTTTTTGTTTAAAACGGTTTTTTATTACCTTAGAAAAAAAAACATGTTTTAAACAGAAAAACATGTTTAAAACGATGTTTAAAACTAAAAAAAAAAAAACGTGTTCTTATCTTTCATTAGCTCTATACTACTTTAAATTTATTTAAAATGTTAAATTATTAACATATTACTTTAATTTTATGATACTAATAATAAAAAGGTATCCGTTGATTCATTGAGAAGGAATTACTTCTTGAGAAAACTCTATAAGGGCCAGTTGAGTTGTACAAAAGGGGATAATCGCTGACCATGGATTAAACTTCAAATTAAACCAATAGAAAAATTAAAATAAAATTTTTTCTGTTCTGATTGGTATAAATTAGAGTTTAATCTATGTCAAAGATTATCCTCTTTTATACAACTGGCCCTGAAGGTGGTGGTGATCATCCGGTAATTAATACCAACCGAATATTAATATTATAAATTATATAAGTTAAAAAAAATATTATTAGATGCATAAAAGAATTGTGCACACATAGACAAACATTGAAAAATATATATTTAGAAGAAGTTTCAGAAGAAGAATTTAAACATGAGTGGAACTGGAAGAAGATTAGATCCGATTTGGCAAAACTTTGATAAGACAAAAGATGCTAAAACATCTTGTACAAGAGCAAGATGTAAAATATGTAAAAAGGAAATGGCTGCATTGGTAGCTCGTATGAAAACTCACTTAATGAAATGCAAAAATTTTATATCACGAGATGAAGACGTTAACAGCTCTAACGAAAGTAGTGACGATAATGATATTGATAGAAACATGGATGAAAACCGCCAAAAAATACGCAAGACGAATTCTTCAATTTCGATTGCGTCTGCTTCCTTTTTACCAAAATCGTCATCCAAGCAAGCAGCAGTAGGGGTTCTGGATTCTTTTGTTACCAAAACTACCCTTGCCGAAAAGCACAAAATAGATTTGCAAATGGCAAGATTTATTTATTCTACGAATTCAGCATTCCGGCTTGTAGATCATCCAGAATTTCAAAAATTGATTAATATTTTACGACCTGGATACACCCCTCCAAATCGAGCACAAATTTCCAGCCATTTGCTGGATGATGTGCATAGTTCCATATGGTTAGATGTTCAAAAAACGCTAAAGGACAAAACGGTATGCATGGCACTGGATGGATGGAGCAACATCCATAATGAACCAATCGTATGTGTGTCGGTAACAGATGTTTCTCAGGAGGCTATCCATTTAATAGAAACAATAGATACAGATGATGCAAGCCATACTTCAGAATATCTATTGAAATTAACTGTAGATGCAGTAAAAAAATGTCAAAAGTTTGGTTGTACCATTGGAAGTATTGTTACAGACAATGCAAGTAATATGAAAAAAATGAGAATTGAATTATCTAAATGTGCAGAACTTGGTATGCCCGATATATTAAGCTATGGTTGCGCGGCCCACATGTTAAATTTATTAGCAAAAGATATTGATACGCCATCCCTTAATATTAAAGACAGCATAAAAAAAATCATAAAATATTTTAAATATCACCACTTCCCAGCAGCTAAATATAAACAAGCTGGTGGGGCTAAACTGAAACTTCCACAAGATGTTCGTTGGAATACCTTAGCTGATTGTTTGGAATCGTACTTGGATAACTGGCCGTTTTTGTCGAAAGTATGTACAGAAAATCCCGTTGCGATTGAAACAAATATATCTAAACTTGTTAATGATTTAAGTTTAAAAAGCAACACATACAATTATTTACAAAAATTAAAAATAATATCTACTTCGTTGGACAAAGTACAAGCAGAGACGTGCTCAATCGGAGAAGCCACAGAAGTATGGATTGAAATGTTAAACAAAGCAAGGGATCTTTTTGACGAACATGAATTTGAATGCTGCGAGAAGCGATTTAATATGGTTATGACACCAGCCCATTACTTGGCCAACTTATTGGATCATCGATTTAGAGGACAAAATCTAAATCAAAATCAATTGGAAGAAGCATTGGAGTACGTAGGTGCATATCATTCAAAAGCACTTTCATTTGTAATTCAATACCAAGCCAAAGCATCACCGTTCAAAAATTATTTATTTTTGGAAGATACCGTCGTTAATGTAACCCCATTGGCTTGGTGGAATTCCCTACAAAGGAGTATAAATGCAGAAATGCATAATTTAGCAATTCAGTTGCATTCTGCTGTAGCTTCTTCTGCCGGAATTGAAAGATTATTTTCTTCATTTGGACTGGTGCACAGTAAACTCCGTAATAGACTAGGGACAGAAAAAGCATCAAAGCTTGTGTCTATTATGAGAGCCCTAAATAAAAATTCCTCAATTTTTGAAGAAGATTGAAGAAGTCGTCAAATTTTTATATTTTTTTATAAATTTTGAATAAATTATTATTTTTAATTAAAAAAAAATTGGAAAATGTAAAAAAAAATTGAAAAATGTAAAAAAAATTGGAAAAAAAAAAAAAAAAAACATGTTTTAAACATACACCAAATTAAACACCTGTTTTAAACACATTTAAAACATGTTTAAAACAAAATGATGTTTTAAATGAATTTTGTTTTAAACATGTTTAAAACACCTTGTTTAAAACAAAATGTTTTAAACATTACAACCCTGATTTGAAGTATTTAAGAAAATGAATGGTTACTATTTTTACCGCAAAATTTTTAAGGGGCGGTATGCGACAAGCCGTAATTTAGTTGTAAAATTAAGAGAGGGGTAGATAGCAGCGACCACAAATTTTAACACAGGCATTACGTATCTTTATATTTCTCAATCAACGGTAAACTCCAGAAAGAAAAGTTCTCGAATGATGAATTCATCTGTATATTTGATCGTATGAGCGCTTACGGATCCAAAATATTTTGACTATGTGAAAATAAAGACTCTTGCAAGGCTCAAATCCACACTGAAAATGCCAATGCCATGATTAATGACCATTCTCATGACAGTTCCGCAGCTAAAGTTGAAGTTGAGGTGAGCAGAAAAAAGATGACAACTGAAGAAATGTCCAGGCTGAAAATATAATAATAATAACCCTTAATAAAGTCTGAATATCCTTGTCCGCGACTGTTTATTTGATTATTCACAGCTGACCAAACGATTTGGTCGTTCCCCTATCCGCAACCCGGGGACGCGCCACGCTGCTGGTTAGGCACCAGGAACAAAAGCAAGCAATCTACGATTACAACCTTATATCCTGGAACGTGGAAAAATGGTGAACGCTTCACGAATATGCGTGTCATCCTTGCGCAGGGACCATGCTAATCTTCTCTGTATCGTTCCAATTTTAGTAGATGTACCGCCGAAGCGAGTACGATTTATTTACGATTACGACTTTATTTATATAGAAAAATTTTTCGGTTGGTACTTCCTTCAAAAATAATTATCCAGATTAACGACTTCAAACTGGATTAAGTAGAAGAAAGAAAACAATCACATATGGGCTAAGTCCATGATAAGAGTCGCAGCCAGGATACGATTTTAAGGGAAACTCACGAAATTTGTGTATGCTTTGATTTACAACGTGTACTAAACGTACCACAGTCAAATGTATCAGAGGCACACTATTTGCAAAAGTTAAACAATTTCAATCAGACAGCTTGTGACACTGTAAATTAACAAGTTTATTGTTTTATGTGGCACGAGAAATATCAGGAAGGACCGGGAATTTTTACCCCAGTGAAATTTTACCCCCCGGTAAAAATTCCCTAGTGAAATTTTACTCCCTAATTATTTTTTACTGGGGGTAAAATTTCCCAAGAGAATTTTTACCGGGGGTAAAAAAGTTCAAAATAACCTCAATGAATTTTTACCCCCTTAGGGCCAGTTGTATAAAGGAGGGTTAACTCGGGGATCAGCTGATCCTGGATCAAGAGTTGACCCAGGATCAACGTCTATTCTTTTTATTTTGTTATTATTACTTTAATACACAAAAAACAATGTTGCCAGGTGTTATTTTAATAAATGGCTAATAGATTGAGACAAACAGTATAAATCACAATAAATTTAAAAGTAAATAAAGTTAATCCTGGGTTAATCCACCGATTTTTCATATCAAGAAATCGGTGAGTTAACCCAGGATCAACGCTTGTACAACAGACATTTGCTTTGATCCTTGATTTAACTCTGATCCGAGGATGATCTTCTTTTATACAACTGGCCCTTAAGAAATTTTATAGGTAAATCAGAATTTTTATTACTGTTTATATATCAAATTCGATTATATTATATTCTGAGATGCTAAAATATCTTCCTCAGATTTTGGAAAAATAAAAATAGTATACAGGGTAGTAATACAGGGTAGGGCGCAAAAACTCCCCACATTTCATAAAATCGCAGTTAAGGATGATAGATAATAGGTCTGTTTGGTACCACAGTCCTAGTGCTACACTAACTACACTACTACAAATTGATTGGTGTAAAAAGTGGGTTGGTAATTGTACCACCAATCAATTTGTAGTAGTGTAGTTAGTGTAGCACTAGGACTGTGGTACCAAACAGACCTAATAATAGATCTACGGTACCAGCAAAGATATTATAATAATTATTTTTTATATAAGGTAAGTGAGACACAAGAAATTAATAGATCTAAATAGAAGAAAAATAACAAAGCCAGTAGGTATATTTCATATCATTATCAAAGTAATTCCCCAAAATTAAAACAAAATGTTTAATCCACAAGAAAGTGATGAATTCAGCAACGACAATAAACCTGATATCGTCAAATCATCAAAGTACATCGCCTTGGATTTAAATATGGTTATGCAATTTTTAACTAACAAAACGTATCCTCAACATATCAAAGGAAAAAATGAAAAGTCTAATTTTCGAAAACAATGTAAACCTTATACAATGAAAAACGAAACTTTATTATACAAAAAAAAATTAAAAAAAGTGAAAGAACCACGAGCGGTGATGCAGAACATCTGTGGTTGCCAGTAATAATAGATTGGGAAGAAAGAAAGAAAATAATATCAATGGTTCACCAAGGCACAGACTCAAGCGTTGAATCAATATCGCTCTCATCTCATCGTGGAAGAGACGCTTCAATATCAATAATTATCGAACGTAGATATTATTGGCAAACTGTATACACGGACACGGTAAACTTTATTAAGCATTGCGATGTTTGTCAAAAAATCAATCCAGCTGTTTTAAAAGCTGTTCCTGAACTCCGACCAGTGCCAATACCAACAGAAGTTATGAAACAAATTGGAATAGATATAGCTACACTTCCCGAAGTAGATGGGTTTAATATATCATTGTAGCAATTGACTACTTTAGTAAGTGGTCCAAAATCAAGGCAATAAAGAATAAAACTGCCGAAGTTGTTGCTCGATTTTTGTTTGAACTTATTTGCTGACATTCGTGTACGTCGATACAAATAAACGACCAAGGTAGGGAATTTGTTAATCAAGTTTCTAATCAGCTCCATATGTTAACGGGAACTCAGCAACGGGTAACATCTGCATATCACCCGCAAAGCAATGAACTTGTAGAAAGACAAAATAGAACTATAAAAAATAAACTTCTTAAAACATTATATAAAAAAGAAAACCTAAGCAAATGGCCAGATGTAATTGACGGAGTTCTTTTTTCGCATCGTACGGTACGTCATGAATCCACGAAATTTTCACCTTTTTTCCTGCTATATAACAGAGAGCCGAAACTTCCTGTTGATATTGAATTGGATAAAAGGAAGATGGAGGAAATGGACGAAATGAACGAAATTTATCGAATGGAAAATGAGATATTTGGAATGGACGTTGACGACGTTGAAGTGACAAAAGAAACAGATTATAAAATGGAACATAATATATTCAATCAAAATAATTTTGAAAAAAATCTTGCAACAATGTTAGAAATTCAAAAGTGTGTATTTATATATTTATATGTACCCGAATTGGGAAGTTTTGCTTTGACACTAAATTTTTATTCAATCAAAGCTTATGATTATGTAAGACCCAAATTAAACAAATCGTTGCCTCATCCAAGTACATTAACAACTTGGTATAAATCTGTTGACGGTTCACCTGGGTTTACTAAAGAAGCATTAAACGCCATAAAAATTAAAGTTTCGGAAGAAAGGACAAAGAATAAAACTATTCTTTGCAACATAGTGATGGATGAAATGTCTAGAAGCGAATTGAATGTACCGGTAAAAAGTTTACAGGCTATGTAGATATGGGCACCAAAATAGACTCGGATGATTTAGCTGAGGCCAAAGAAGCACTGGTTTTCATGGTTGTTGCCCTTAACGCAGGTTGGAAAATTGAAAAAAAAAATTGGAAATTGGAAATTGGAACGAAACAGAAATAATAATTTCATATCTATAACGTTTGATGGTACAGCAGCTAATTTCACAATGGTCTCAATATTGGGAGCTGATTTACATAATTCAAGTAATCGTAAAACGTGGTTTATTAATCCAACTACACAGAAAAAAATAAAATCGTCTTTTCATCTAATCTTAATTAGATGACTTGAAATTATATGATTTATCTAAAGTTTTCTATCTTTCAATAATTATAATATTTAACTGTTTCAGACAATCAGTTTAGTAAATATATCAAATTTAAATTAAATAATAAATAATTTAAACTATAGTTCAATTGTTCACAAAAATTATTATTTTATTTAATTATTGTTTTTAATTTATTTAAATCAAATTTACTGATTGGTTTAATAAATTTAGATGATTTACCTAATATAAGTAATTCAATCGTTTACAAAAAATTACTATTTCAATTAATCATTGTTTTTAATTTATTTAAATCAAATTTACTGATTGTTATAATAAATTTAGATGATTTACCTAATATAAGCAATTCAATCGTTTACAAAAAATTACTATTTCATGTAATCATTCTCTGTAATTCATTCAATCAAATTTACGAAAAAAAAATAGAAGCTCATTTAAGTTCTAACAACTTATGGGAGAAATTGGGGGGGGGGCGCGTCATGTACACAGAAAAAAAAGATTAGCAAATTCATCTAAAAATTATATGAAACATTTAAAGATTTTGATTGTATTTTAACCATATAATCAAATTAAGTAATTCATTTAATTTAAATTAGATGATTTTTAAACATATACACAATAATCAAATTATAGAAACAATTAGTTGAATCTTTAAATTTTTTTAATAGTTTGATGAATTAATGTATTTGTTTTATTTAATTGCAATAGACAATATATCTACAAAAATTAACTGAATTTTTAAATAATTTCCCTGATTTGACTAATAAAATTACATTCTTCATTTAATTATATTAAATCATAAACCTAATATAATTAGTAGAATGTTTTAAATGTTTTCATTGAATTGGCAAATAAATTTAGTTGTTTTATTTATTTTAATTTACTGATTTATAAATGTATTAAAACCCCAAGAGTGCTTTTTTTTGTTATAAGTTAATGCGCTAATAATATAATAGAAGTCATAATAAATTTTTTAATTCATTTAAATCAAAATTACAGATTGTTATAATAAATTTAGATGATTTACCTAATATAAGTAATTCAATTCAAAGTTCACAATATGTGAACTTACGGTTTCTTTGAAATTTTTATTAAATATGTAAATTTACCGCAAAAGTTATGAAATTTTACTAAAGAAAGACTAAAAAGTACACATAAGAATGTAAATTTACCAGGTTTTGGCATCACAAATGTAAAATCACTTTTGGTTGTAGTAAATTTACACCACCAAAAGAAGTTTTTGTAAATTTACATTAAAAATTGTGTTACTTTTGTATTATAAATCACGTTACATTATGTATTATGTAATATTCTATGATTAACAGTGTGAAATTATGGTATTTCTACTGGTATAGTTTCATTGTGTGCTTACTGGATTATATTCTTAGATTATTTATGGTACATGTTGTAAAACATTGATCCTTTATAGTAAGAGTTAATGAGATAATCCATTAAAACGGATTATCCATGCAGGCCCTTAATACGACACGATGTTAAATTTTGCATAAAATTTAGCAGTAAATAGTGACTAACCAATAGAAAGAGCGTATTAGTATCCAGAAGTTTTTCATTGGCTAGTTACCATTTACTGCTAAATTTTATGCAATATTTAACGTCGTGGCACACGGGGTTTAAATACATAAATATCTATAATGATAAATACAACAGTATAAATTATGGGGTACAGATCTCAATAAAACAAACACTATTTAAATTGCTGAAGTTTCGGACATTTTTATTGGTCCATTTTCAAGGCTTCTCGGAGAAAACTGTAAATTTTGACATCCTTATGTTACAAATGTTGATAGTTTAACCGTTTAACCAATCGATGTGAAAATAAATGAATTTAAATTCCTGTTTGCGCCATCTACTTTGTAGTTAGATACCTTAAGTTTTTATATCAGGAGAGGGTCCTGTTTTAACAAGTTAGAGTTTAAATTTGGCAGCATCAACAACAAATTAAATTTAAGTTGGCAATGCCGGACCGTAAAATTACTATATCAGTGGTAGAGTAGAAATATAGAAGTAAAATGAAATCATAGAGAATTTAGGAAGTCTAATCTCCAATAATTACAAGCGAGCAAGAATTTTAAGTAAGGGCAATAATTAATTGTATATTTATGTATATTTATTTTTTATTATTATTTTTAGTAATTTCATACATAATTGACAATAAATAAGTGTACCTACTTAGAAAAGTAGAGAGTTCTCTTGTGAATTTGAAATATTCCCGTACTACGAAACCAAAACTTTTGCAACAATTTATAAAACAAGAATCAAAGATAATCCCAATAAAGTTATACTCAATAGTTAACTTATAATGGCAGCATTACTCAAAGTAGGTATGTATAAATGAAAAAGAGGTTTATGTTCTTAATTTCTATTTATTTAATTCTATTATACTTTCAGGTTTCAGAGATTACTTTAGCCAGTTATGGAACCATAGTCAACGCTAATGATGAAGAAATTAAATGGAAATATTTAGAAAACATTATACAGCTGCAGGATGAAGAGGGTTTAATTATTTAATAATTGGACCAGAGAAAAAATGAAAGTAAAAATTGCTGCACGGACTTTAAGTAACTCTGCAGCCAATGCATTGAATGGGGATCACGTATTTGATGACGATAATTTGAATAACCATTCAATACAGTTACCGAAGTTACTTTTAAAACATTATTTCAAAATTAGAATTCACTATGAAACATCGAAGAAATGCAATAGCAGTAAAATACGGAATAGATTAACAAACTCTATTTTATTTAAAAATCAATAGTTTCGAAAAAATATTAATTTACTTTCTTTTTTTTTATATAAATAATTTCTCTTGTACAAACTTATTAATTTACTTTTACAATAAAGTCGAAAATCAAATTATATTGTTTCATTATTTTAATTTCAATCCTTAAAAATAGAGACGCCATCGGCTACGTAAATAGTAAACAAAGAAAACGTAAACAAAAACATGTTAAGGGTGGCTGTGGAGGCAAAGACAAATTTTATAATAATTAAAATATAAGTACGTATACATGTACAAGATAGTAACGTCGTGCAGCAGTTACATGAACATACTCATGATGCTTCAGCTGCTAACGTTTTGGTTGCCAAAACTGTTACAAATATAAAACGACGAGCTGCAGATACGATGGAAGAAACAGCACAAGTTATTAATGCATGTACTGAAAGACTTGCAGTTGGTGCGCAAGCTTTGTTACCAAAAGGTCCTGCATTAAAGAAAAGTGTTAGAAGAACTAGAAACCGCGTCGTGTCCGCTTTGCCTAATCCAGAAACGTTACAGGAACTCCGTAATACCAGAAGCATTTCGATTATACAACGTAAATGGAGTTTTAGAAAATTCTGAAGATGGTAATGATCGAACTATCATTTTTGGAAGGCAGCAAGGAATAGCCATTTTACAGGAATCAGCACATTGGTTTATGGACGGAACTTTTAAGTTTCAACAAATTTACATGATTATGACGGAAAGATATGGAGGAGTTCACCAGGTCTTGTATTATTTGTTGCCTAATAAACGAAGAGACACGTATTTTAAACTATTTGATATGGTTAAACAGTTAGTACCTGATGCAAATCCTGAAAGCGTGTCTTGTGATTATGAATTGGCTACAATTCAAGCCATAAAGGATGTTTATGGAAGAGTTCATGTTCATGGGTGTTTCTTTCATTTAGCACAAAACATGCAGAGTCAAAATGGCAAAATGACTTTGCGACGAACTGGCTGCGTCCAACCGACTGCGGTGAACCGGCCGCGTCGAAACGCTCGCGGCAAACTGGCCCATTCCCCTTCACAACAACCAATGCTATTTAGATAGGAGTCTGGTATCTAGTGTAATAAATGATCGATGAGGCAGACGGTAACTGTTTTTTTAGATGCATATCATTTTTACCGGAAGTGAAGATCAGCACAAAGAAGTACGAAAGCTAATCACTGAATTTATGAAAACTCAAAAACAAAAAGTGGATCTGTTTTCTGGTGTTCAGAATTACATAAATATCACGAAAATGGACAAAAATGCAAATTGGGCTGCAAATGTTGAGATGCTTTTTACTGCAGCACTCATAGGGGCGGACATATATTGGTTTACTAAAATTTCAAAAAATCCTGCATGGATAAGGTTTACAAGTTCAATGCACCTTTCCGATGAACTTAATTATAAAAATCTGGCAATATATTTGAACCATAAAAATTCAAATTATTTTGAAGTAGTAATTTCGGCACAAAGAAGTGTATAAGAGCAACTGCACGAAACTCGGTCTCAAAAAGAAAAGAAGTTCTTTGATGATCAAACCCTCTGATGAAGTTCCGGAATGTGAAAATGAGATATTTAGGATCAGCTTTTATAATTTCATCATGGATACTACAGTACAGTCAATTATCAGACGATTTACACAAAAACTTGGAGTTGAGCAGAATAAAGATGACAACTGAAATGTCCAGGTTGAAAATATGATAATAAAAATAAATAATATCCTTGTCCGCGGCCGTTTATTTGATTATTCACAGCTGACCAAACGCATTTGGTCGTTCCCCTATCCGCAACCCGGGGACGCGCCACGCTGCTGGTTAGGCACCAGGGATGAAAGCGAAAATCTGCGATCACAAGCTTACACCCTGGAACGTGGAAAAATGGTGAACGCTTCACGAATATGCGTGTCATCCTTGCGCAGGGACCATGCTAATCTTCTCTGTATCGTTCCAATTTTAGTAGATGTACCGCCGAAGCGAGTACGATTACTTTTGATTGGGATTCCATTTATATAGTAAAATTGTTCGGTTGGTACTTCTTTGAAAAATAATTATCCAGATTAACGACCTCAAACTAGATTAAGTAGAAGAAGAAAACAATCACATATGGGCTAAGTCCATGATTGATAAAAGTCACGAAATTTGTTAGGTAGCTCTAAGTCAATTGTCATAAAGAAGAAAAACGTTCCCATTATTAAATTTTCTCATAAATTTTTCCATGTTGATTCACTCTGTATAAATATGTTCAAATGTCAAATGCCCCAAATTGGCTTGTCGTTGGTGTACCATTGAAAATAAAAATATTTTGCCATCACCACTATGTGCTATCGAAACTGAGATGCATCGGCACCAACAATAAAATCATTTCACCACTTGAAAAATTCTATTAGTTCATTTCCTCTTATCTGCAATTCTATCTACTGCAATCAAAATGTTGAATAGCAAAAACAACATCCCACTTTGGAGAAAGGAAAACTAACCAAGTAACCCAAGATCGCCCGATAAGAATATACAAAAATGAAGAAAGGAAGCAAAGGATTTCTCCTAGTTTCAAAAGCTCTACATTTAAAACCAGAATTATTAAGGGGATTGATGAAATATACAAATGGTACAATAAAGATACCACTAAGTCCGAAGAATAAACTATTTCAATTAGTAACAGACTGCCGGGCAATGAAAAACAATTTACTTTTAAAATAAATAGTTTCATTTGAGAAACTTCCAAAAGAAGAAAATATAACGACGGAAGCAATACCAAAGCCTGCTTCAACCAATACTGCAAGGTTCAACCGTACCACGGGTAATACCAAAAATATCAAGAGTATTAATAAAATATTCGGGTGGTACAATAAAGATACCACAGGTCTGAAGAGCAAGTAATTGCAATTGGAAACAAACGTATACTGCCCAACAAGGAAAACTAAATAGCTTCCAATTCAAATGCAGCATCTTCTACGAAACGAGTAAAATTAGAAAATGCAACGATAGACGCAAGAGCTAAACCTACATCAAATTGTACCTCAGGAAATAACCAGGAAATTTCAAGGGGCCTTAACAGCTCGACAGTTAATACCAGAAATATAAAGGGTAAAGATGAACCAGCTAAATCTAATGTAGTATACACCAAGTCACATGATGAAATTTATTCCATTGGTAATAGACGAATACCGGAAAGTACAGAACACAAAACAATTCCTGACTTAAGAAAATCTTGGCTTTCGAGAAATCAAACCCAGGCTGAAACAGTAATAAATTTTCTTCAAATGTAAATCGTAAACCAGATACTTGGTGTTCTATCCCCAAAGATGTTGCAGCAGATCTAATTGAAAAGCATTCGTTAAGTTATTACTCCGACGAAGATTTTACTAATAGGTTCTTTAGATTCGAAACTGCTTATTATGAATATTTTCATATTATTAGATTCAGAAATCTACATTATTTGCATTTATTTGGCATATGCACAACCTGGAACCTTCCCTACGGACTCACGTTCGTAATTTAGATAATTGTTACAAAAATTGGGTTAACCATAAACGACCGAAGATGTTTCTCATCTTGTGATGGTACAGTCAGCTGTTTGCACTAGCCCGTGGGGTTTCCCGAAAAGTAAAGCAAACCGTAACGAAAATCCCGTTATCTGTGCCATTCGAGAAGTGGAAGAAGAAATTGGCTTTGATAGAACACAACGTATGTGGAGGATTATTACATGGAATACCGGGACTCGAAACGTAAAAAGTTCATTCGCTTGTACATCATCGAAGATGTTCCAATTAATACTAAATTTACAATTAAGTGTTACTACGAAATCCGGGCAATCGAATGGAAGCGTATAGGGGAACTTCAGAGTAACGGGGAAAAAATTAAGGTTAATTCTCCCAGAAAATTCTTAATTGATAAATTGAAGAGTATGGGAAAGGAGATAAAATCAAAAAAGGTTAAATAGATTTCACTCATTCGCTAACACTTATTTGAGTAGATATGTATCAGTCTTCCATCGGGATGTTATCGATATTAATTTTAAAATAGTTTTTATTATAGTTTGTAAAAGAAAAATTTTTTTAAATAATTGTGTTTTGAGTTTTTATTTAATAATAGAAAATCGTTCGACTCTATGATGTGATTCAATGCTTAGTCGCCATATGATTATGCACTGAATCAAATTTGTGTAGTATGGTAGGCCTGTAAATAGGTGTTTTGTGGTTTGAAAATTGTTGGTAAGAAAATCATGAACATAGTTGTAATGTGAGGAAAATCGCTGGTAATTTTTTTGATGCGTTAGAAAAGTTGCATGTTTTTTTCTCATCAAGTACAAAAAGATTCACAAAATCTTCCAAAAATTCAGTGGGCAGCTCGAGCAGAATCAGTTGACGCAGCACAGAGAAAAAATTGAATTCCAAATCAATCTCACACCAATTTTGAAGTAAATATTATTTCAATTGATGTCAAATTTACTTCAATTGTAGTAAAATTACTTCAAAATTGGTGCGAGATTGATTTGCACTTCAATTATAGTAAAAATTACTTCAATTTTTTCTCTGTGAGTAAACAAGTCATTGGAAATGATAAATTGATTTACTACTCGAAATGCTTAATTTAAAACAAAGTGATGCCAAAACAAAAACGAAAGCTTTTGGCCTCTATAAGAAAATTTTGACGTTTGATTTTATAATTATTGCACTTGTGTTTATGAAACCTATTTTATTTAAATCAGAAGTATTAACAAAACTTTTGGAATGTACGGATTTGAACCTTGTTGATGTCATCACTTGTATAAAAGCCACTGTCATTTCACTGGGTTTCATCAGGAATAGTGAGACGGAAATAGATGATTTGTTCGAGATCGCAAAACTATTTGCAGGAAAATTAAATGTCGATTGTGAGAATGATTTTAACAAGCATCATACAAGTCGTGTGGCACCCAAACAATTGGAAGAAAATTAACATACCCAAGTGGTTCACAACCTAAATTCATGTTATCGGCAGGAGTTTTTGTTGATATTAGAATTTATTATCATCTAATGTACAAAGTTGTATAAACAGTTTAAAACCCTGTTTTCAAATATTCGAATTTTCACTAAATAGGTAAAATTTGAAGAATGAAAATATCATTGTGTTACTAAAAATGTTTCCGGATTAAAACGATGAGACAGAGTATTACTGCTTTGTTCCTTGGAGGTGTCTTCTATATAAGGCCATTCCACTGACCAGACCTTCATGAAAAATTACGATAAATTTTGGGTAATAAATTTTAAAATTATAGATTCTCAACAATTACGAATAAGTCCGAACATCGCTTTTATGAAAATTATAACGGCCTTATCAGTGTACCTTGCACATCATGCTGAAGAAACTGAACATCGACACTTCATAGGTCAATTGGCGTAACCCTCAAAATTTTGAAAATCCATGCAATGGTAAAAAATGCCAAAATAACTGTCCATCAAAATTTACTGGGGCCCAATTCTTGAAGTCATGCGAAACTTTTCGCATACGAAAAGTTTCGTCGTATTCTTGAATACTAAACGAAAGTAGGCAAAAATTTGCGTATGCGACTTTCAAGAACACTTGAACGCAGCAATCACGTGCTTAAATTTGATCTGTCATTTGTGATTTACAATGTGCAGTGCACTGTGTTAAATTGAATTTTTATGTGTTAGTACATTATTGGCGGTGATAATTTGGGTTTTTTATTAATTATTATTTTATTAAAGCAATTTAATTAAAAAATATGGCTAAAAGAGCTGGAAAATAATGCCACGAACAAAAACAAATTTTAGTAGAATTATTTGTTAAAAGCAATGATAAACTTATTAATGGTAAATTTACCACTGACTTCACATTTAAAGATGGACAAAAGATGTTGATCTTTCATCTAGGTACGGCTGAATTATTTGAACAACATAATTTACTAAAAATTTTGGTAAACGAAATAGTGTAATAAAATGTTGGTCACAAATATCGAAAAGATTTATTCTGCTAAAAATTCTTCTTTCTTTAGCAATATCATTTTCAACTTCTTCTAACATATTGATCAATGCTAAATTTATCAATAGGTAAAAAGGTAAATAAATACAGGTATTCTTATATAAACGATTATGTAATACCAATTAAAGTGCATAGGTAAACCTATAACAATTAATTAGTTTATGCGCTTACCTTAACAGTATAATAATATTTTGGTTATAAATATGCATTAAATCAAAGTCAAACTCAAGTGACGTAGTTTACGCATGCACACTAAAGTTTCGCATGCGCAACTAAGTTTCGCATGATAGATACCCATGCGATGTAATTGCGCACGAAATTTTCGTATGCGACATTTCAAGAATACCAATACGCGGTTCGCATGCGCATTTCTCTGATTTGCGTATACGAATAATTTCAAGAATTGGGCCCCAGGACTAGTCGTTGCACCGCTTTTATGAAAACGGATAGAGATAACGTGATTTCAGAACCAAAAACACATACACATAATTCTGTTCCACAAAAAGCAAAGGCTAACATAGTTGTAAGCAATATGAAAGAAGATATGAAATCTCTTGGTGCAACTTCAAAAAATATTATAGGAAATGCACTTATAAATATTAACAATGATGTCCTTCAGCACATTCCAAAACAATCTTCTCTTAATAGAACTCTATTACGACATAGAGAAGATGTGCACATTCCTGTACCAACTATCTCCGATTTTTAAATTCCAGAGAAGTATATTCATTTAATTCTTCATAATTCGGGAACTAATGATCAAAACAGAATACTGACACTTGGACATGCAGATTTATTACTAGAATTGGATAAAGATGAAATTTATGGTGATGGAATATTTGATAAGGCACCGACAATGTTTTACCAACTTTACACTTGGCATGCAAAGGTAGGTAATTCCTACCCTCCATGCATATATTTTCTTTAAAAAAAAAAAGTCTGCAAACGTATAGCAACATGTGTCAAATTTTAAAACAACTATTGCCAAACTTAGCACCACAAAAATAAGTTTTGGTAGATTTTGAGCAGGCCTGTATTAGTGCAGTTCATACAGCTTTCCCAAATGCAGAGGTTAAAGGTTGCTATTTGCACTTGTGTCAGAGTTTGATTAGAAAAATTAGTTCTGTTGGTCTTAAAGCTGATTTTGAGTCAGATAGAACACACGGAATGAAGCTAAAAAAAATTTTTGCCTACCCGCATTAATTCATTATGTGATACAGAATTATTAGAGGAAGAACGCGAAGAAGAATTACCTAAAGAAACAAATGATTTGCAAACTTTAATTTTCAATTGTCATAAAGAACAATTAATCCAAATTAAAAATTTGGAGTCCCAAATAGTAGCCCAGAACAAAGTAATAGAGAATTTAAAATTACTTGTAGTGGGATTACAGAATTCCGATGTCTACCCATGAAATGGTAGTATGTCGCAACAAAAAATGATTTTGGAAGAATTGGACACGTCTGAAAAGTTGGCGAACTTGCAAGAATTTAGGGATTTTGACATGAAATTAAAAACAGACGAACGTGTACGTTATGAAATTGTAAGTGTAATAATGAAAATTTGTACGATAACTTTCTGAAACACATATTTTTTTAGGAAAAGATGATGTGGTCTCTTGTCGACCACAATAAAATACCAAAATCGATTACAAATATAATAATTAAGTTTATGTGCCGTAAACTTGTCTTACAATTCACGGCTGTAAATCAAAATGGCGACAAACAAATATTCAAAGACGCGACGTTCTGTTCGTGTATTCGAGGTAAGATATAATACACAGTATAAATTCTTGTTGAATTAGATCTCACATTATTGTTTGAATTGATAGCCAAAGTTTTAATTATCATATTTTAGGTGTCATCGATACAGAATTGGAAAGAAACGGTAAGATGCCTTTGAAAGATAAGGAGTTCTTCCACATATTGGGGCAGGTTATCAACAATGCCAAAGATTGGGACGGCAATTGGAAAAACTGCAAAAAAGACACACAAAATTTAATTTTAAATAATTATATAGTATAATTTTGTATATATTTTTTTATAATAAATAATAAATGCAAAATACACGTGTATAGATGTTATTTTAGTAGAAATGTAGAAACCTGATTCGGCCCCACTATAGGTCTGCCCAATTTGAGCCTGAGCGTATTTTGGCATTTCACTTAATATCCGCTCCTGACCTGGTTTGCCCGATGTAGGACCAGTAAATCTCTCCGGAGCTGACCCCAATATGGGGTATGATTTGACCCCACTAGAAATTTCTTAAGGTTAGAATGTGATCCGGATCCGGCATTACATTACTTTGATTTCGTTCAAAAATTATACGTGTATTTTTCATCATCCACTCGAAAATGTAATATTTTTATAAGTAATTTGTCAAACAATAAGTCCAAAGTTGTCAAAAGAGTAAGTTACACTAGGTGGTTAGCCAGATCTGATGTAGTATCTGCTTTAAGAGTTAATTATAAAAATATTTAGACAACACTAACTGAAATAAGTACAAATGCACATGAAAAACCTATGGGTTTTGAAAATATTTTAAAGAATATGAAATTGCGTTGTTAACTGTTTTATGGAACATACTGTTAGAGCAAACAAATAAAACCAGTTAGTCATTACAAAATGTGGAATCAACTCTTTTAAAGTCTCTTGTCGCATTTGTAATGGACATGCAAAATTCATTTGATCGTGTTGAAGAAGAAGCTAAGTTATTAACCGACAATTGGAATTATAAGGAGATAAGAATAAGAAAAAGAAAGCGTCAATTTGATGAAGATGAAACTGCCGACAACGACACCATATTGATAAGAAAAAAATCTTTTATGGTGAACATACACAACGTAATTTGAGACGCACTTATAACCAAAATCAATTCTAGATGCACAGTTTACGGCCAAGTCATTTTTCTAAATCATAATTTGGATAAAGATGCATTTAACGAATGCATCAAAAGAATAACGACGAAGTATGAAAGTGATATTGATAATAGATACTTTCAAGAAGAAGTTATTCATTTTCTTAAGTATGCTAAGGAAGAAAATAAAACAAATCCGGTCGAAATGTACAAACTTATATTAAATAGTTTAAAATCCACTTTTCCCAACGTAAAAACCATTTTAAAAATTTTTCTTACCATACCCATATGCAATGCAACAGCCGAACGTTCTTTTTCGGTGTTGAAAAGAGTGAAAAACTATTTACGCAATTCTTTGTTAATACGTAATTTACATGAAAATATAACCCCCATGAATTTCATAAACAAGATAGTTGTGGTAAGAAGGAACCTCCAAATAAAACTCCAGTTTTGATTCAAACAGCTATGGAGAAATTTATTAAAGCATTACCTGTTGTGCCATCATCTCATTGTTGTAGAGGCAACCACAAAGTGATACTTTTCGATGTTTAAAAAAAATTCAATACCAGTAGAAGAAAACACTAGAGTTGTAAATATAGAATTTATGGAATCTGTAGACCAATTGTTATACTTCTGGAACCTGGAAAAACTACTTCCAATTTTGAATAAAAAATCGGTAAATATTGAAATCCTAAAATATTTATCTTTAGAGGATATTTTTGTTCTTATTCCAAACGAACACTTTTCTTTGCGTGTGAAATTTCGCCAAAAATTACTTGAGTGGAGACAAGAAAATGGATATCCACGTCTTTTGGCAGATACGCTAATATTTAATAATTCAGTCAAAAGACAAGTTTAATTTCACAATACCTAATTCGTCGGCATCTTAAGAATCAGAGAATCTTAAGAATGTATCTTAAGAAACATCATGATGCCAGTTCACTTAAGTCAAGTAAAATCCTTAATTTTCAGTTTTTTTCAATTATTTTATTTTATTCCCGTAATAACAAATATGAACAAAAATATTATATACTTTCAAAATGTTAGTCAGTACCTACATCAAGTTCAATTTTGCCTAATTTTGTTTTCGCCATTATCTCAGTTTGACAAATATTGACTTAAGCACTTTTTCGCAATCAACACAGAATTATTGAATGGTGGAACCATTCATATAAATTGCGACAGAAGCAACGACGGCAAAAAATTGATCTATTTTTGCAGTGGCTTATTCTCAAACAAAAATTAGGTTCAGAATTGATTGAACTTGATTTTGAAAAAGAATGCCCAGCTAAAAGTACAATTTTGCATTTGAAGTGGGAAACATTTTTAAGTAAAATGAAGAAAATCTACACGGCTGGAATCAAAGATAATCCTAGTAAAGTAATATTTAACAAGTTAATTTCTGACGGCAATATTATTCAAAGTTCTAGAGATTATTTTTATACAATTCTGTTGAACGCAATTTTGGTTCCCACCATCATTAAAGAAAGTAATAAGGCTAAATAAAATATAATATGGAAGCCTATAGTTGCAGACGGACGGCGTGCATTGGCAGTATATGTAGAAAATATTAGAGATGTTCCGCTGCTAATCTGCGATAGAATAATAAAATATAGCGAGAAAGGATTAACCATTCAGTCGTTTATAGTTTGTGTGGATGGTACCAAACTGAGAGGAATCACAAGAAGCAAAAAATAAAGATTTTAAGAATTACCGAGAACACTCGAGGAAATGTATTGATAGAGATAGAATACTTTATATAAGGTAAACTTTGAATGTTTATGTAATGGAAGTTATGCAGAGGTTTAAAAGAAGTGGTACATACAGAAGACCCATTAATAATAATTTACAACGCGTACGTGATTCAAGAAAAAATGCTATTTTTGTTGTAAATTCTCCATCACAATTAATCGAAGACGAAATTGCATTATCTCAGCCGATTAGATCAAGAACAACTGATTTTGAGGGTGATCCTAATTTATCAAGTACTAGTAGCACCAATGATATCGAAGCTGATGACGAAAGCTGTAATATCAGCAACAGTGAAGACGACGACAGTGATTGCAAATAAAATTTAATTTCACTGCTGAATATTAATTGAAGAACATGGGCAACTAAGCACATAATTACCCAAGTTGCTATTCAAGATCTGTAACCACTTTTAAACAATACTTTTAACTTAAATTTGCTCAAAGATGCTAGAACTTTGAAGCAAAGTCCAAACAACGTTGCAATAACAAAATACTAAATAACGGCGAATATTGGCACCATGGAGTAAATGTGTGTCTCCAGAAATGTTTTCAAGGTATTCGCGTTTTACATTAACAAAACGCCACCATGCGGAATAATTTCAAACTCGTTTGTAACGTATAGTAAGTACCAACATAAACACTATAAGCAAACATTTTCTTTTGTTTACATTAACAAAACGCCACCACATGGAATAATTGGAACTGCTGAAAGACGTAATATTGTTGTTGACGGTGGCGCCACCAACGGTAATGTAAAACACGAATTGCAAGAGATAAAATCTCGGCGGAAATTTTATTAAACTTCAATATTGACGGATTGATTACCTCTGTTCAACAGTTCAAAACGTGAATTTTGGCCTATTTTAATGAATATCTATAAAATGTGAAACCTGTGGTCGTCGGTATTTTTTGTGAACCGAGCAAACCTAGTTCCATCGATAATAATCTTTTGTTTCGGTTTTGTGAAGAAATGGAATATATTCTAGAAAACGGGGTGAAAATAAATGAACACGAAGTAAAGGATAATTGTTAACTATTATCAAAAATGTCAACCATTGTAAGTAAACTCCAGAAAGAAAAGTTCTCGAATGATGGATTCATCTGTATATTTGATCATATGAGCGCTTACGGATCCAAAATATTTTGGCGATGTGAAAGAAAAGACTATTGCAATAAGGCTCCAATCCACACTAAAAATTCCATTGTAGTTAAAATGATTAATGACTATTCTCATGACAGTTCCGCAGCTAAAGTTGAGGTTGAGGTGAGCAGACTAAAGATGACAACTGAAGAAATGTCCAGGTTGAAAATACTCGTATAATAATAAAAGCAAATAATAATAACCCTTAATGAAAAGGTTTTATTGTTTTAAGAACAAATAATAAAATTTGTTAAGTCTGAATATCCTTGTCCGCGGCTGTTTATTTGATTATTCACAGCTGACCAAACGCATTTGGTCGTTCCCCTATCCGCAACCTGGGGACGCGCCACGCTGCTGGTTAGGCACCAGGGACGAGAGCAAATAATCTACGATTACAAGCTTATAACTTATTACCCTGGAACGTGGAAAAATAGTGAACGCTTCACGAATATGCGTGTCATCCTTGCGCAGGGACCATGCTAATCTTCTCTGTATCGTTCCAATTTTAGTAGATGTACCGCCGAAGCGAGTACGATTTATTTACGCTTACGACTCTATTTATATAGAAAAATTGTTCGGTTGGTACTTCCTTCAAAAATAATTATCCAGATTAACGACTTCAAACTGGATTAAGTAGAAGAAGAAAGCAATCACACATGGACTAAGTCCATGATAAGGGTCGCACCTAGGAAACGATTTTAGGGGAAACTCACGAGATTTGTGGGGTAGCTCCAAGTAAACCGTCATAAAGAAGAAAGACCCGGCTGAACGTGCCCATTATTAAATTTTCTCATAAATTTTTCCATGTTGATGCATTCTGTATAAACATGTTCAAATGTCAAATGCACTAAATTGGCTTGTCATTAGTGTACCATTAAAAATAAAAAATAGTCACTCATAATCGGTAGGTAATAACACCGATACTAATGCTTCCATTTTTGTAGTTACCGTAGTTCTCAAACTGTGGCTATTTATATCCAAAGTTAAAGAACACATGGCTGCTGAACAAGTCGATCTACTCAAAACATACAACCATAAGAAATGCTTCCTAGTGGGGAAGATAAAGATGGTACATACAGAAAAAGTTTACACCGACAACTCTGGCCTACTGGTGTTCGTTATGCTAGGTTTAACTGATCACGAGATGTTTTTTAGTTAAACAAGGATGAGCCCAGCTATATTTGATAAACTTTTATCAATTGTTGGTCCTACAATCGCACATATATCAAATAGTATAAGTTCTTCTGCAGGATGTCGATTGGCTAGCTATAACTTTAAGCATATTGGAATCTAGGGATTCACTACATTTAATAGCATTTGCATTTCGATTAGGTAAATCAACTGTGTGCATAATATTTAGAGAAACCTACGAAGCTTTTTGGATCGCTTTACAAACAAGAAAGATAATAGGATCAAGAATTCTGATAAATATACGCGTAAGTGGCAGGACAGAGAAAATTGTAATTTTCCAAGGTAATTTCTTAGGTTTTAGACACACATTTAATTTACTTCCTGGATGCTCCCGGAGGGACTAGAAAAACATTCTTAATTTCATTGCTTTTGGATAGAATTCGATCTCAGAATAAAGTTGCCCTAGCTTCATCTAGAATAGTAGCGAATTTGTTGGAAGGCGGACGAAATGCACATTCTGCCTTGAAATTGCCATTGAAGTTACAGGATACAGATATGCAAAATCGTTTAAGACGAATGCACGATGGTCCACAAGAGGTCACTGAAGGCTCCGGACAGAACGCCGAAATAACTTCGTGACAATCAAAACATTTTTGGCAAAATTCTGTTATTCTATGATCAACCGTACCTGACAAACTAAACGCGTGCTTGACGTGATTCATTCATTCTATTATGTTTAGTTGACTTATTTATTATTCAATAATCTCTGTCATACATTTATCTAGTATTCTATGTTATATAATACAACAATACGTAATTAAAAAATAGCTATAAAAGAAATGTGCCTTTTTGTTTGACTGACCAGAGTATTTTTAATGTGTCAAATTCGATATTTTCAATACCGTTTTCATTTCTTTATAATATAGAATATCAAATAATGTTAAAGATTTTTTAGATTATTATAATATAATACTACCAGCCCAAAAGAATTTTTTATTTTGAAATAAAAGTACATTCCAGTTGAGAGAAACAAATCGAAAGTCAAATCTTGTTAAGTGGCCTCAAGAACGACAACACAAAATTTAACATAGCAATCGCAGAGATGAGTGGCCCGATCTTACATCAAATTTCAGACGCAGTGTTAAGCACACCAAAAAACAACAAATATGAACACTTGAAAGCAAAAGTTTTAGATCGTTTTTCGATAAGCGAGCAAAAGAAAATCAAAAAACTGTTATTAGAATTTACACTGGGCGACCGCATACCTTCCCACCTACTCGAAGAGATGCAGCAGCATGCCACGAAAGGAGTTTGTGAAGACGTCCTACAAACCTTGTGGTTAGAGTGTTGACCACAAAACGTTCGCAGAATTTTAGCAGCTAGCAAAGGTGATTTGACCGCCCAAGCAAAATTGGCGGATAAAATCATGGAAGTCAACGACAGCAGACCAAACATCTCGCAAATTAAGAGTAAAGAGAAGGATCGCATTGCTGAGTTAGAAAAAAAGGTTGACGAGCTCACAAGGTTATTGGAAAAGACAGTTAACAACGTTCGCTCCACATCACGATCTCGTTCTAGAAGCGCACCAAGGAACAAAGCACATTGTTGGTACCACCAGAAGTTCAAAGAAAAAGCAACGAAATGCAACGTGCAATTTTATTCAGTAATATGCAAAATATCAGCGAATTACGCCAGTGTGTTTTCCAACTTGCAAGGATTCCTCTTAAATAAGTCTGTTATAATAATTTACTTAATGAAGTTTGTGTTTTTTATTTGTGTGAAAGTAATTTTCCCTCAAAACTAGCAGCTTACATTGCCCCAAAAGTATATTACAGTGTCATAAAATAAAAATATATGATGTGGGACAAAGTTACCGAAACTAACGGGCTACTTTAGCCCAAAATAACAAAAATAAAAGGTATATAATAGGAATACAAAAAGTAGATTTTTTTATCAGTCTTTTAGAGAAAAGTTTGAACTATTTAAAATGACCTTAAATGCTCACTTTGTATTATTTGTTTTTTTCTAGTAAACATGAAAGAAAAAATTTCATAAAAATGGGACAAAGTAGCCCGACTTTACGGTATCGTGCTAGATTAGTTGCCAAGGGGTTTACGCAAAAGGAAGGTGTAGACTCTACAGAAACCTTTGCACCGGTGGTAAGACATTCTACATTGAGATTACTAATGGCGTTATCTGTTAAGCTAGGTTTACAAATCACTCACTTAGACGTGAAAACCGCTTTTTTGAATGGTCTATTAGAAGAAAAAATCTACATGAGGCAACCAGAGGGGTTTGTTTCAAAAGGCAGTGAAAACAAAAAGACCTACAGACCTAAAGTATACAGATTAAAAAAAGCGGTGTACGGTTTGAAGCAGTCAAGCCGGGCCTGGAATAAGAAAGTAGACGATGTTTTGATAAATTTAAATTATATAAAATCAAAATACGAACCTTCTTTATATGTAAAGCAAAACAATAATTTGTTAACCATGGTGGCATTGTATGTTGATGATTTCTTTGTTTTCTCAAACGATTGTACAACCGCAAATCTGTTAAAAGAACAATTAAGTTCAAAATTTAAAATCACACAGAGAAAAAATTGAAGTAATTTTTACTATAATTGAAGTGCAAATCAATCTCGCACCAATTTTGAAGTTAATTTTACTACAATTGAAGTAAATTTGACATCAATTGAAATAAAATTTACTTCGAAATTGGTGCGAGATTGATTTGGAATTCAATTTTTTCTCTGTGTCTATTTAAATCATTTTCCTTTCAAACCCTTTGGAATTAAAATTAACTGTGGAACAATGGAGAACGCTTGCGCATTAATAGTATTTGTAAATGACCAAGAAAAAATTGATATTATTCCAACAAGTTGGATCTATTATGAAGAAGAAACTAATACATTGCGTTCGAAGTTTATTAGCGAATGCAATGAAGTCAGTATCAAATTGGTAACTTCGCTCGTTAGGAAGGGAGCACCACCTCCTGTTATGTGGGAAGACTTCGAAATAGACGTTAGAGGAATTGCAAGTAAGTAAACCATAAAAACAAATTTATGATATAAAATGTATCAATCAATTTTTTTTTCAGAAACGTATCAGGAAGCTAAACAAAAATTAAAAAAATTATAAAACCAGGAGTATGTGTTTTCAACAGAAGACGAGGAACCCGCAGTAGAAACTGCAAATGAAATTAAAAAATGTATAAGGTTAAAAAGACAACGACGAAAGAAATACGTAACTTATTCGGTTCATACCCCAATTTCAAGCATTTTCCCAAGTAAGTAATATTTTTTTATAAATAATATTAGCACATTACGTACAGTGTCGTACTAAGGCAGGGCAACCACACCGGGCTTTGACTATGAAATTTAAGACTTCCTAAATTTTATATCTCGCATAGGGCACTTTTCACTATTTCTTTCGTGAATACTATAATAATTAAAATTACAGCAGGGAACTTTGAAAATTCCAACAATATAATGGGCGGAAAAAAGCGAAAAAATTCCCAGTACACACAAAATGAAACTAAAAAAAAAATTTTGCCTACCCGCATTAATCTATATATATAAAAATCAATGCAACTTTTCTTTGTAATTTTATAACTCAAGAACGGGCTCACTAATCCAAACCAAATTTTTAGTGTTTATTCAGACTATTTAGTAGATGGTTTCTGTGAAGTTTGCACAAAATCGGTCAAGCGGTTCTTTATTTATCACATTTTTTGTGATGAATTTCAATGAATTTAACTAATTTCAGAGATGGCGTTCGCAAGCAACCTAACGTAAATTCTATATGACATGCATACCTCCATACTGTGTTCGGTAGAGGGCGATACCTACATATGTTGTCAGTTATGTTATGTTCAACTGCCTGCATAAATCCACTCACCAACAAGAAAAAATCATCGAATGAAACCTTCGATCACTTTTTGAATTGTTGGCATCGAGAATATGTCCCCGGAGTGTGTTAAGCAGGGCCAACACATGGGTCGCTTTGGCGATAGCATACTTCGGCACAACTTTTTTTGGTGCAAATGCAGTTTGACGCAGACCCAATTCGGTGCGAGTACGGTTCGGCATATGCCCATTTCGGTACAATAGTAAATCGGCGCAGAAAACTTTAGCGTACATATTACTATGGTACTCTTTGGAACTCAGTTCAATAAAAGTCCTCCCCCCCTCCCAAAAAGTCAAAACAGTAATAATTATTAAAAAACGCATTTTCATATTTTTGTTTTTATAAATTCTGAAAAATAAGCGAAAAATAAGGAAAAAACTGAAGTATATCATACAGGGTGGAAAGTAACTTAGAATTCTAAATCTCATTTGTAAGGACCGCATTCAGGGTAAAGTTTTTCGTCGTAATGATTTATACAGGGTGAAGTATCAAACATCTAAAACACATTAATAAAGAAATCTGATAGGATGAACCATAGATAAAAGAGTAGTAATAGATGGCCGACTCCCCACCTATTTTTGTTCCAAAGTATTAGTTCATACCAGGGTCACCAGGCGCACAAACAGCGCTGCTATCGTGCCATAAAATCGGTGGGAATTCAAATGTTAAATTTTTTACTTGTGATTTAAATTAATTGTAAATATTAGTGAAAATAACTGCTTCGTTATCTTAAACTTCTTTTTTGCTATTCTGAATTTTTGGTACTTTCTTGCTGCAGCTTCTTTTATCGGGTCCTTTATGCAGTTACGTTCATTTATTCTGGTCTGGTGCGAAGCACCAGGGCTGTTGCCCCATATCTTAGCAGACTTGAAGAGTAAGGTTGCGGGCTTGCCCGCAACGTTACGTCAGATAATTTTTATTGAGGCGTACCTCTGAAAATTAGCGCGAAGCTAAGTCCTACGCAGTTACGTCATTTACACCGGCATCTTTGTAAATTTGAGAGTTTAAATTTAATAGCAACATAAAATACAGCACCACCTGGTGACCCTGGTACAAATTAATAAAGCGACCACCTTATAGACAATAGAGTCGACAATCTATATTACTCTTTCTTATCTATGGGATGAACCTATATTAGTTAAAATACATAAGCTGTATTTGAAAAGATATGACTAAAAAATTAGAAAATAAAAAATTAAATAAAAAATTAAAAATTTTTAAAAAAAACCTTTTATTTAAAATTACAAAAGTGCACTAAAAAGTAGAAAATAATTTTAATAAAAGCAAACAAAGCTTCGTGAAAACATCAATATAAAAGCGTGGGGTTATGAATTTTGTACACCAATAGTTAGCCTGCTTATCCACCTATAAGCAGCCCCACGCTTTTATATTGATGTTTTCACGAAGCTTTGTTTGCTTTTATTAAAATTATTTTCTACTTTTTAGTGCACTTTTGTAATTAGAAAATGGGGGCATCCCCATCAACATTGATGTTAAAGAGGTCCAAGAAGACCTCATTTCAAAGGGATACGACTGCACGGTAGGCAGAATGAGGAGCAGTCGGGGCAGAAGACCCCTTCCCCTCATCATGGTCACTATGCCCAAAACCACGACTTCCGCCAATATTTTCAACGAGGATAGGGTCCATGACATTTGCGTCAAAATAGAAGTCCCCCACGCAAAAACCAAGATTGGGCAGTGTCACCGCTGTCAATCTTTCGGCCACGCTCAGAGTTGCTGCAAGGCCACACCCCGGTGTGTAAAATGTCCAGGCCAGCACTGGACAGCCGAGTGCACCAGGCCCAAGGGTACGGCTACCTGCACTAACTGTGGTGGTGACCACCCAGCTAGCTACCAGGGCTGTAAGTCATATCCTAAAATGTGGAGAGCGCAAGCTCCCCTTCGACCAGTTCCCATCAACAACCAGGCAAGACGGTACAAACCGGTCACCAATGAACGTTCTTACGCTCAGGTGGCCCGGTCAAACCCCACCCAATCAGCTCTCTCCCAGAACGTCCAGGTGACCAGGCCAAAACTCACCCAACCAGCTTCTCCCCAAAATGTATCTGAGGTTCCCAAAAAAGACAAGCCTTCTAATAATCTTCCTACCGACGACAACGGTAGATTCACCGCTTCCAAGCAAGAAATAGCCAGGGTTACCTTGGAGCTCGTCAGGTTCGGAATGTCCTCCGAGGAGATCCAGAAAACCCTCAGCCATTTTGCCAGGTCCGACTAACTTCTTTCCTGTCCTCCAGCTCACGCCATCACTTTTCGACAACTTTTCCCGCAGCCCTAAAAGTTGTTTATTGGAACGCCAATGGGCTGACCAATGAAAAACGACCACAGCCCCAGACGTCACGTATTCAGACACTGACTCCGAGGACGACGTGTTCCAGTGAGGAGTGTTCACGATGCCTCGGGGAGGTTACAAATATCCGTCATTGTCCTGTCCAATTAATCTTCTTCTTTTTCAGCTTGTGTTTTTAATTATTTTTTTCTTTCAGCGCCTATTGTTAGATTATTGTTGAATTTGTAAATTGTAAAAAAATTTTTTTTTATATTTTAATAAAAACGCTGTAGCAACGGCGCGACTGAGGCTCTGTTATTGTAGAAGGGGCCCAAGGTAAGCACATCGCGCCGCCGCGGGCGCGGGGATTATCTCACGCGTGCGTGCACGCGCGGACAATTCGACGTTAGCCTCCGGCCCCGCAGTGCTTACCTTATAGCGCAATAATAAACAAGACACCGGCTCGACGCCGCTCCTCGGGTTTGAAATCCCTGTATAAAATTCTAAACGTCAGGTCTCAAAACCAGATGAAGGAGATAAGCGGGCTATCGCCCGCATCTGCTCCGCAGATGCCAAGTGTCAGCTACAGCTACAAGAAAAGAAGAAAGAAAAACAGATTCCCTAGATTCCCTGCCAAGACTCAAACTGTCATCGAAGAATATGTCAAGCTCCAAGAAGTTATCGGAATTAACCGAAGTGGAACTCCAGCGCATGCTAGCCCATTTGGAAGCTTCCCTATTGGAGCAGGCCAATTTGGCAGCCAACACGAAGAAAGAATTAGACGCGTATGGATCGAGCCCGACGAAGGCGTTTTATCAAAGTTTAGGCGAAAGACCGGATAGCCGCTCTTACCAAAGGGTAAAGGCGGTTTACGATGACGCCATCAGCACTCATAAGAAGCTGATGGGTTACAAGAACCTGATCACCTCGAGCCTGGAAAAGTTCGAGGCCAAAAGGCAGAGCACGATTAAAGGAAAAAAGGTTGTTTCGAGCAACCCTGTAACCGTGCAAAGTGAAGAAGCCACGATGTCCACCGAAGAGCCGGATAAGGAGGAACCGATATTACCGGCGAACCACTCAGGAAAGACCAAGTCCAGCCAATCAAAAGTGCAGGATGGGCCAAAAGAAGTGGAGAGAAAGCGCGACCGAGAAAGTAGGCGCAAGCTGCAACAAAGAAAGACGAGACCTGCCTCAAGCAGTATGTCAGGAAGCCGAGATAGATCTTCAAAGAAAAAGAAGCCGACTAACGAAGCACAGGTAAGTACTAACCAGACGGATAATCTTGTTAACCTCCCTCCATTAGAGGACTTTATTAGCTCCCAATTGGCGGGTGTGCTCGACACCCAACCAATGTTGGTAGACGAGCAGACCAGCCAATCGGAAGAGCATGAACTACCCGGCCAATCACTCCCCTCAAATCCCCCCAATACAGACATATCACGTAATACTTCCCCAGCCCCTAACCAGACGTCCCGTCGAGAGTCCCCTTTGGCCGTTCCACTTAAGACCAGAATCCCTCCACTAGTTCTAAGGGATACTGCTAAGTGGAGCAGCATAAAGAGCGAATTCGTGAGGCGGGGGATTCGTTTCACAAAGGCTAAATTACTCGCTGGCGGACTGAGCATCACTCCCGCCAGCGAAAACGACTACAGGGCCATATACAAGTACTTCGAGGAAGTTCTTACTCCCGAAGAAGGTGGATGGTACTTCCACCAATTGAGAGAGGAAAAGCCCCTAAAAGCGGTCATTAGGGGCATCCCCATCAACATCGATGTTAAAGAGGTCCAAGAGGACCTCATTTCAAAGGGATACGACTGCACGGTAGGCAGAATGAGGAGCAGTCGGGGCAGAAGACCCCTTCCCCTCATCATGGTCACTATGCCCAAAACCATGACCTACGCCAATATTTTCAACGAGGATAGGGTCCATGACATTTGCGTCAAAATAGAAGTCCCCCACGCAAAAACCAAGATTGGGCAATGTCACCGCTGTCAATCTTTCGGCCACGCTCAGAGCTGCTGCAAGGCCACACCCCGGTGTGTAAAATGTCCAGGCCAGCACTGGACAGCCGAGTGCACCAGGCCCAAGGGTACGGCTACCTGCACTAACTGTGGTGGTGACCACCCAGCTAGCTACCAGGGCTGCAAGTCATATCCTAAAATGTGGAGAGCGCAAGCTCTCTTTCGACCAGTTCCCCTCAACAACCAGGCAAGACGGTACAAACCGGTCACCAATGAACGTTCTTACGCTCAGGTGGCCCGGTCAAACCCCACCCAATCAGCTCTCTCCCAGAACGTCCAGGTGACCAGGTCAAAACTCACCCAACCAGCTTCTCCCCAGAATGTATCTGAGGCTCCCAAAAAAGACAAGCCTTCTAATAATCTTCCTGCCGACGACAACGGTAGATTCACCGCTTCCAAGCAAGAAATAGCCAGGGTTACATTGGAGCTCGTCAGGTTCGGAATGTCCTCCGAGGAGATCCAGAAAACCCTCAGCCATTTCGCCAGGTCCGACTAACTTCTTTCCTGTCCTCCAGCTCACGCCATCACTTCTAAAATCTCATGACGACAACTTTTCCCGCAGCCCTAAAAGTCGTTTATTGGAACGCCAATGGGCTGACCAATGAAAAACGACCGCAGCCCCAGACGTCACGTATTCAGATACTGACTCCGAGAACGACGTGTTCCAGTGAGGAGTGTTCACGCTGCCTCGGGGAGGTTACAAATATCCGTCATTGTCCTGTCCAATTAATCTTCTTCTTTTTCAGCTTGTGTTTTTAATTTTTTTTTCAGCGCCTATTGTTAGATTATTGTTGACTTTGTAAATTGTAAAAAATTTTTTTTTTATATTTTAATAAAAACGCTGTAGCAACGGCGCGACTGAGGCTCTGTTATTGTAGAAGGGGCCCAAGGTAAGCACATCGCGCCGCCGCGGGCACGGGGATTATCTCACGCGTGCGTGCACGCGTGGACAATTCGACGTTAGCCTCCGGCCCCGCAGTGCTTACCTTATAGCGCAATAATAAACAAGACACCGGCTCGACGCCGCTCCTCGGGTTTGAAATCCCTGTATAAAATTCTCAACGTCAGGTCTCAAAACCAGATGAAGGAGATAAGCGGGCTATCGCCCGCATCTGCTCCGCAGATGCCAAGTGTCAGCTACAGCTACAAGAAAACTTCACGGGTTTGAAATCCCTGTAAAAAATTCTCAACGTCAGGTTTCTAATCAGACGAAGGAGATAAGCGGGCTATCGCCCGCATCTGCTCCGCAGATGCCAAGTGTCAGCTACAAGAAAACTTCATTCAAAAATTCAAAATTCATATCGTTTACAGGTTTTATTCGAATTTAATTGTCAAACAACGGTAAGTTTTCAACTATTGAAGTGATTTTTATTTTTATTTATTTCATTTCACTTTATTTGTTTTTACTTTGATTTATTTTTTTTTTATGAAGGAAAATGCCACGAGTCAGACGAGCAAATATAGGTCGGCGAACGCGTAATGCAAATGATGTGGCATTACTAAGACGATCACAGACTGCAGATGAACGCACACAAGACAATGCATCGCAGCGAGAAAGTAATACACCAAATATATCTGTTGACCCTGTACCTTTACTTAATCCTGCACGGCAATCACGAATACGTCGTGCTGTTCTGGCTGAAATGTTGCGTGCTGCTTTTAATTACAACACTCAAATTGATTATAGCCTGTACGGATACATTGGAATGATGGACGCAATATGTCCACATTGTGATGCGGCTACCTTTCCAGGTGAAACGCCCGGCATGTGTTGTGCAAATGGCAAAGTGAGATTGCCACCATTAGAAACTCCACCAGAACCATTGTATTCATTAATTTTTGGGACATCTCCAACGTCGAAGCACTTTTTGAGTCATATTCAACAATACAATTCGGCATTTCAAATGACATCTTTTGGTGCTACAAAAATTATTAGAGATAATTTTATGCCGACGTTTAAGGTAAATACTTCGACGATATTTTACTAATTTTAATAATTTAAAAAAAAATTTTGCAGATTCAGGGCCAGATTTATCATCGTGCCGGTTCGTTATTGCCATCCCCCGACGCTGATCATCAATTTTTGCAAATTTATTTCATTGGTGATGAAAATCGTGAATTGGATCTACGTTGTGCAATTGTTTCGAACACAAGACGAGAAATTATTTGTGAGCTACAAAGGTTTTTCCATCAGCATAACGCATTAGTTCAACTCTTCAAAATTGCTCTCGATCGTATGCCATCAGATAATCACAAAATCGTAATAAGGGCTGATAGAACACCTTCTGGAGAGCATGCAAGGCGATTGAATGCACCGACAATTGATGAGGTTGCAATTGTAATTATTGGTGATCAGTTTCAATCCCGTGATATTGTACTTCATCGCAGAAATGAGCAATTGCAACGTGTTTCGGAAATTCATCGTAGTTACGATGCATTACAATACCCAATATTGCATTGGAAAGGTGACGATGGCTACCATATCAATATACCAATGATTGATCCACGAACAGGTAAAACTAATTGAACTATTTTCAGTGTGTTCATATGTCATTTGTACAATTTTCTAAAGTCGCATTTTGCACTTATTTTCAGGTCTACATGTACAGAAAAAAGTTAGTGCCATGAACTTTTATTCGTATCGATTGATGGTTCGTCCACAAGAACAAAATTATATCTTGAGATGTGGTAAACTATATCATCAGTACGTCGTTGATATGTATGCCAAAATAGAAACGGAACGTCTTAATTATATTCGTTTCAACCAAGCAAAATTAAGATCTGAAGAATATATTCATTTGCAAGATGCGATAGCGAATGATGCTAATGTTAATGACATCGGACGTTTAACTATATTACCATCTTCGTATATTGGTAGCCCACGGCATATGAACGAATATGCACAAGACGCAATGTCTTATGTACGAAAATACGGTCGACCGGATCTGTTCATTACATTTACATGTAATCCTCAGTGGAATGACATCAAAAACAATTTATTTGAAGGACAGCCGACAACTGATCGTCATGACATTACAGCACGTGTTTTTCGGCAAAAATTAAAAGCACTTATGGATTTAATTGTGAAATTATGTGTATTTGGAGAGGTGCGATGCCATATGTACTCTATCGAATGGCAAAAAAGGGGATTGCCGCACGCACATATACTAATTTGGCTGGTACATAAAATAACTCCTGATCAAATCGATAACGTTATATCAGCTGAAATTCCTGATCAAACTGTTGATGATGAGTTATTTCACGTTGTCGTTAAAAACATGATACACGGTCCGTGCGGTGACCTTAATATGAATTCGCCATGTATGACTGATGGAAAGTGTTCGAAACGATACCCAAGGCAATTGACTTCAGACACAATAACGGGCAATGACGGATATCCGTTGTATCGACGTAGATCACCTAATGATAATGGCAAAACAGCAACAATTACAGTGCGTACCCATTACGTTGAAGTTGATAATCGTTGGGTGGTTCCGTATTGTCCATTATTATCGAAAATATTCAATGCTCATATAAATGTGGAGTACTGCAATTCCGTCAAATCGATTAAATACATTTGCAAGTATGTAAATAAAGGGAGCGATATGGCTGTTTTTGGCGTTGCTGGTGATAATATAAATGATGAAATTACTCAGTATCAAACGGGACGCTATATTAGTAGTAATGATTATGTCGTTTCCAATGCACGAAAGACATCCTGTGGTTGTTCACTTGGCTGTGCATCTTGAGAATGGCCAACGTGTTTATTTTAATGAAGCAAATGTATTGGAAAGAGCAGCACAACCACCAGCGACTACGTTGACCGCTTTTTTCAAATTATGCGAAACTGATATATTTGCGAGAAATTTGTTATATTCTGAAGTGCCTCAGTATTACACATGGAATGCGTCTTCAAAAAAATTTCAAAGACGTAAACAAGGAACAGCAGTCGATGGGCATCCTGGCTACTTCAAAACAGATGCAATTGGGAGAATGTATACAGTACATCCAAACAATGCTGAGTGTTTTTATTTGCGATTGTTATTAGTTTACGTCAATGGCCCAAAATCATTTCAAAAATTGAGAACAGTCAACGGTTATTTGTGTCAAACATATCGTGAGGCATGTCAACTGTTGCATTTGTTGGAGGATGATGCACATTGGGATTCAACACTTCATGATGCATGTACTTCAGCTCATCCACAACAAATACGAATGCTATTTGCCATTATATTATCAACATGTATGCCATCAAATCCAATTGAATTATGGAACAAGTATAAACATTATATGGCAGAAGATATTTTAATTCGTATGCGTCATCATACAAGGAATTATGATTTGTCGCTTACCTTGGAAATGTACAACGAAGCTTTGGTAATAATTGAAGATATGTGTCTAACCATTGCTAATAAAGCATTAGTACAATTGGGTATGACCGCACCAAATCGTGAGATGCATGATTTGTTTGATCGTGAATTGCAACGTGAGCGAGAATTCAATCATAATGATTTGCGTTTATTTGTACAATCAAATATAACCAAATTGAATACTCAGCAACAACATGTATTTGACACAATCATGCAAGCCGTTTCCAATAATGCAGGTGGATTTTATTTCTTGGATGCACCGGGCGGTACAGGCAAAACCTTCGTTATATCACTGATTTTAGCGACTATTCGATCGGAACAGAAAATTGCATTGGCACTTGCATCTTCGGGAATTGCTGCTACATTACTTGAAGGTGGTCGGACCGCACACTCTGCATTAAAATTGCCATTGAATGTACAGGTGATTGACACTCCAACTTGCAATATTTCCAGAAATTCTGCTATAGCAAAAGTTCTTCGATTAACCTCAATTATTTTATGGGATGAGTGTACCATGGCAAATAAAAAATTAGTAGAAGCATTTAATCGAACAATGCAAGATTTACGTGGTAATCGACAGCTGTTTGGTGGTGCTTTGATATTACTGTCAGGGGATTTCCGTCAAACTTTGCCTGTCATTCCTCGATCAACTCCTGCTGATGAAATAAATGCCTGTTTAAAGTCATCAGTTCTTTGGAGATATGTACAAAAATTAACACTAAACATTAATATGCGTATTCACCTTCAAAATGATCCAGCTACCCGTGAGTTTTCAAAACAATTGTTAGAAATTGGTGAAGGCAAAATACAAACTGACAGTACCGACGGATTGATCGCTATACCGAACAATTTTTGTACAATTGCGCAATCGATTGATGAATTGATTGAATTTGTTTTTCCGAATATTCTTCAGAATTACAGAAATCACGATTGGTTGAGAGAACGCGCCATTTTAGCACCTAAGAACATTCATATCAATGCCATCAATTTCCAAATTCAAGCGAAACTTCCAGGTGTAGTCACGACATATAAATCAATTGACTGTGTTGTGAATCAAGATGAGGCAATGAATTATCCAATTGAATTTTTAAACTCACTGGAACCCCCTGGTATGCCACCTCATTGCTTGAATCTTAAAGTTGGTTCTTTGATAATATTATTGCGAAATATTAATCCACCTAAACTTTGTAATGGCACCAGATTGGCAGTTAAACGGTTATTGCCAAATTTGATTGAAGCAACGATATTAACTGGTAAATCGAAAGGAGAAGTTTGTTTGATACCGCGTATCCCTATGATTCCGAATGATATGCCATTTGAATTCAAACGATTACAATATCCGTTGCGTTTATCATTTGCGATGTCCATCAACAAAGCCCAAGGTCAAACACTTAACGTTTGTGGTGTGAATTTGGAGGAATCCTGTTTTTCACATGGCCAACTTTATGTTGCCTGTTCTAGAGTCGGTACTCCCAGCAGTTTGTTTATTTATACTAAAAATGGAAAAACAAAAAATATTGTTTATCCCAATGTTTTGGATTAAGATTTAAAACAGCTACCTTTTTTTAATGTATTTTTGTATTGTGTTTGTATTTTTGTTGGTTCCCTTTCATTCTTTGAACATTCCATCAATCGTTTTCACTGAAAGTCGTGATTTGTTGCAGTTCTGGTAAGTAATTTAAATTATTGGTAATTTGTTTCGGTTGCTAAATTGACTCATTCTAGATCATTTCTTCATGGAATCCTTCCATTTATCAATCATTTCCACCAAAAGTCAAAATTTGTTGCGGTCCCGGTAAGTAATTTCAATTATTGGTAATTTCTTTCTGTTGATAAATTGACTCATTCTAGATCTTTCCATCATCGTAAGAAGAAGAGAAGTGTACGGAAGTACTGCTTAACAGCGGTTCCAGGCAATTCAACGGAGTGGGGTTTTAGTCAGTAGGAATCTGACACTCCCCCCTCTCACTGGGGGGCGCCTATGCAAGGTTTCCCCACTCAAACACAAAAAAAAAAAAAAATTATCTTTTAATCTTTTCTTTACTTTAATTAATTCACTATTTCATCCTTCCCATTGGTAATTTTAAAACTTCTATATAAACGAAATATAAAAAAAGATTAAAGTAAAAATGTCATCATCACAATTTAAAAAGGTTGTAGAAGAGGCGCGAACTAAAATATTATCGTTAGCTACAAATGAAACTTGGGAAGTTAGACACGAATATGCTCAAGCTATCGAAAAATCTTTACAAGAAGAACTACGGGAATTTTGCGGAAACCCTATGCGCACTACTGAATTAGTCATTGCAAAGAATAGAGTTGCAGCAAAACAAATTAGAAAAAGAAAAAAAGAAGAAGAAATAGCCGCTGCCTATTTAAAAAAGAAAAAAGAAGAAGAAGACGAAATTTCAAATATGGTATCTGATTTTGAAAGATCCTTAGTAGAAGAGAATCGAGAGAGTGGAGAAGAGGGAGAGGAAGAAAAGGAGAAAAAGGAAGAGGAGGATGAACAAGAACAAAAAGATTGACAGAAGGGAAAAGAAGGATATACTAAATTTTACCAATAAAATAACATAGAAGTACTACTTCGATATAATTATTAATTTTATTAAAATTCATTTCGTTATGATTTTTGCACCTTTATTGAAATTCGAATTCACCTAAAAAGTTAACTCAATATTTATTGACTCTGAGCTGATGAAACTGAAACCATTTATACATGTACTACCTGACCCGCATGTTGCTCGGAGCAAATTTATGTGTACTGTGCGCAAAAATATATATACTTCATAATATATATGCACACATACGTAGCTTTCGTTACAAATGGGTAGACAACTTTTTTTTTTGTTTGAGTGGGGAAACCTTGCATAGGCGCCCCCCACTAAGAGGGGGGGGAGTGCCACATTCTTGCTGACCTATCCTATCCTACTAACCAATGAAAAACGTCTGATTGCTACTAATACGCTCCTTTCATTGGTTACTAAAAATTTTGATCTAAATTTGGGTGTTTTCCATTCGGCTAGAAAGTTAACACATTTATCGATTCCCAGGCGAAACGAAGTTTGCCGGGTCAGCTAGTTCATTATATGTGATACAGAATTATTAGAAGAGGAAGAACACGAAGAAGAATTACCTAAAGAAACAAATGATTTGCAAACTTTAATTTTAAATTGTCACAAAGAACAATAATTAATCCAAATTAAAAATTTGGAATCCCAAATAGCAACCCAGAACAAAGTAATAGAGGATTTGAAATTACTTGTAGTGGGATTAAAAAATTCCGATGTCTACCCACACAATGGTAGTATGTCGCAACAAAAAATGATTTTGGAAGAACTGGGCACGTCTGAAAGGCTGGCGAACTTGCAAGAATTTAGGGATTTTGAAATTAAAAACAGACGAACGTGTACGTCATGAAATTGTAAGTGTAATAATGAAAATGTGTACGATAACCTTCTGAAACACATTTTTTTAGGAAAAGATGATGTGGTCAATAATTTATTATCATTTGGTTATAAACGAATATTTTTATTTTGAAAATAAGTTATAGCATTATATTTGAATTATTGACTTATTTACATTTATTTGTACAGTAAATTAATGCAAGAAATTAGCATTTTAAGAAGTTATATTGAAGAGCTTGAGGCAAAAATCGTTGAAAATAAGAATGCAGCGCATAATTGAAACGAATAACTCTTCTTATGTTGTCGATTTAACAAAGGAATTGGTACAACATTTGGAAAGACGTTTTGAGAAATTTTTAAGCTTATCGAATGAAATTAATGATGCAATTATAGCATCATACTTTCATCCAAATTTTAAACTCATATGGCTGCTTGAAACGATCACTGAAAGTCAAAGGAAACATTAAATTCCTTTGCATTTCCACTATCCAGAAGTCTATTAAATTAAATAATAATAACAGTGTTACGTCGATCGAGGCTAATAATCAAGATGAAGAAGACGATAATTTTTTAGTATTAACAAATACGACCCAGGATAACAACGATTATTCCAATGGTGCTAATGCAGAATTAGAAGTGGCCACCTTCTTCAACGACAAAAATACAGCTTTTTCAAGTTTAGTAAATTATCCTAACATTAAGAAGGTATTTATCCAATACAATACAAGTTTATGTTCGTCGGCACCTGTAGAAAGGTTATTTGTTTTGCGGGGTTTATTCATTCCCCGGCTAGGGGAAGTATGAGTGATAAAACTTTTGAAACTCTTGTGTTCTTAAAAGGTAACAAATTATTTAGAAATTAGAAATGTTGTTATATTAAATATGTTAAATAAAGAACGGCTTTTATTTATAAATATTTCGTGAACATGAAAATGTAATGTATTTTGTATTTGAAATACTGTATCTTGTATTTCAAATACATAATATTTTCATGTATTTTGCCCACCCCTGTGCATAAATAAATATGTAGGTACATTGATAGAGAGTGATGAAGCCTTAAATCGTTTTACAGGATTGTGTTCTTTTAAAATGTTTGAAACCTCAGTAAACAGTTTTTATTGTGATGAACGAGTTCACAAATTAAGTATCAAGAGGCGAATAGTTTTAACTCTGGTGAAGCTGAAATATGATTTAACATATTCTGTTCTATCAATTCCATTCGGCATAAGTGTTCAGTTGTGTAGGTACTGATTATGTTTATAATTATGATAGATATCTTATCTGCTGCTCTCAAAATTATGATAGAATTTGTGGAAATGGAAGAAATCAAAAAGAATGTGCCAAGTGTTTCCAACCTTTTCCGAATGTACGTGTTGTGATTGATTGTACTGAAGTAACAATTCAAAATCCGAAGTGCGTATGTTGCAGAATTAGATTGTATTCGCAATATAAAAGTAACACGACTGTTAAAGTAATGACGGGGGTTTCTCCGGCAGGGACATTTCTCTCTCAAGTTTATGGTGAACGAGCTTCTGATAAAATCATATTTGATCAAAGCGATCTCATTACTAAATTAGATAGAGGCGAGGCAATTATGGTAGACAAGGAGTTCCGCATAGACGATTTATGTAACACATTTTCTGCTTCATATTTGCTCTATCAGGTACTAACACACCTTCTACTTGGTGAGGATCTGAATTGATTGCTGTTGTTTGTAAACAACATGTCCAAATAATAAACTACTAATGGTATTGGCATTTTACACCACGTGTAGATGGCGCTGTACTAAATAAACATGGACAATATTAGTAGTAGCTTGTAGGAGCAAATGCATTAAACATATGCATCTGCCAAGTAAAATATGTGGTTATAAAGTGTATTTTGTGGTTTTTATGTTGGAGATTGTGATTTTAAATCAATTAGGTTTATATTAGTGTCGTGTTTTTGATAACCCTGTATTAGTCATGTATAAACTAATCGGATTACGTCGTATTGTTTTTGTTGTAGTTATGTGTTGGTACTCAGATCAATTATTATATAAAGGTAATGATATTCTATGTTGCTTGTATTTTTTATTTACGTGCTTAATTTGATTTTTAGATATGGATAACGGAAATGCAGAATTATTACTTTCCTTGGCGAAAATATTTACTTATTTAGATGCTCAACCATCTTCTAGATGTATTAATGAGGGAGAAGCCGTTTTAAACGCAAAACACCTCATTACATGTGGAATCAAGCACCATGACGGAGATGATATGGAAATGTTTGCTTTGTGTTTGCAGACCAGTGCGTTATTGGAAAAGCCTCACGAAATCAGGTGTCATTTTATAATCAAAGAACGTGTTGAAATTAAAAGTGCGTCGTGTAGTTGCAAAGCTGGAAATTCTGGTCGCTGTAAACACATTTCTGCAGTATTGCTGTTATGTAACAGGTGTAATATACTCGACATGGAAAAAATCTCCAGTACGGACGTCACTTGTTACTGGAAAAAGGCTACTTCGCAGGCCCTTTATGAGCCAATACCGTTGGAAAAATTTCCATGTATTAAACATGAAGAAAAAATTCAGCTCATAATAAACAAAAAAGAAAAAGAAATCATGCTCGAAGAACTTGTGCGAGCCTTGCCAAATTCTGCTGTTGCTTTAGAGTTAAAGGGTCGTAGAGAAGTTGCTGCTACTGAGGTTGTAGCATCAACTACAGGATTTAATGAAGTTCTCAAAATTATCATAGAACATTCTAAAAATTCAATTTCTGTGTTGGAACTAGAAGACGATGAAGAGACAAATCTTAAAGATTGTTGTCAACTTCAGTTTAATAAACTCAAAGGTGACGTAATCGAAATTGCTGCTAGCACGTGTGATAATCGCGGCCTTTGGGATAAGGAACGGCAGTACAGAATAACTGGGTCGAGGTGTTATTCGATATACACGTATAAACTTGAGAACTGGGCCGAAAAGGCACAAAAATATTTTTGGCCTAAATCGTTTACAAGTAAGTCTGTACAGCATGGAACTAAATACGAACCGGTAGCTCGTGACCTGTACAAAAAAAAATTTGGGTACGAAGTACATGAAACAGGGCTGATTGTTTGTGCTAGTCAACCATGGTTGGCTTATAGTCCAGATGGAATCGTTTTTCAGAATGGACAACCTGTTAGATTGTTGGAAATAAAATGTCCATATATTATTGGAAAGGAATGCAATGAACAGGATTTCATCAAAGAATGTCAATATCTTGTTATTGAAGATGAGATATTACAATTAAAGAAAAAGCACCAATACTACGGGCAAGTGCAAATGGGAATGGCTCTACTTAACTTAGAAGTATGTGACTTCATAGTATACTTATTACATTTAAATTCATTTTTACATATAATTGTAAAATTTGATTATGTGTTTGTTAAGCAAATGTTAACTACACTGAAAACAAATTATTTTAAAAATATGATTCATGTTATATGTACTGTTAATAATAACATTTAAATAAAATTTTTTCGATTACACCGAACTTATTGGTTATCGACACTAACCTAGCATTTTTGCGTGGAAAGAAATGAAAACTTACATTTTTTTCTCTGCCATACTTGCTGTGACACCCGTATACACTACAATTTACACGACCACTGTTACTTTTTCTGATTTTATTCATTGTAAGCAAAGAAACACTTATAACTTTATACAAACCCATACTGAAAACAACCAAAGCTACTACTAAGTTTAAATACCATCACGGACACCAGGTGGCGCTTTAGATAGTGTAAAATGCCAATAACATAACCCTAACATCCTGACCACCTTATTTAATGTTACGGTTATTTTTAAGACAAATTCGTATTATAAACAAACTTACCCAAATGTACCATAATATATTTTAAATATGTAAATAAATAATCAATAGATAACACAAAAAGCACTTCACACAATTACGTATTTGTTGTAATAACAAAATAACATGGTAATGTCATGTAATTTCATCACTAACTTTTTAGTACCAACATAACCACTAGAAGCGCTACAATCTTAAATTGAAACCACGATACACTTACAACGGTATGCTCGTTATTTGTTCCAAATACGTTTACTACTGCGCATGACGTCAATTGCGAACGTGTTGCGAACCATATTGTGTTGCGTTGCTGTTACATTATACTTTGATTATTATCATTGCATTTTATTATTAATAATCGTTTGCGAAAGTACAAAAATGCCGGGTTGTGCAGTTGCTAAATGTGGTAATAAAAATACGAAGACAAAAGGGACAGAAATCAAATACTTTCGATTTCCGAAAATTGAAGAGATTTCTAAAAAGTGGATTGTTGGATGTCGTCGTGAGGATAAAATTAACTTAAAGAATGGTAAGTTAAATTCGTTAAATTAATATTATGTAGTATTTAAAAATTTACCTAGCTGTTTAACTTTTTTAGGTTGCATTTGTTCTGAACATTTTGAAGCCAGCTGTTTTGAAGTGCCTCTAAGGGAACCGACAATTAAAACCTGATGCGTTACCTACTTTAAGACTACCAGGTGATAATAAAATACAAAATAAAAGGAAAATTGAGGAAAGATCTGATCGTTTAGCAAAAAAAATATGCAGAGATATAGTTAATGATTTGTTAACGGCCGGATTCATAGACGATGAGTTACTTATACTTAAAACGCTACTTACGAAAGTGTCCCTTGAGTAGTGAGTAACCGATTTTTATCAGTGCATTTCATAGTCGCTACTTCGTGAATACTCGGGAAAGTAATACTTAGACCACTTTGGACAGGGATATTTGCGAGATATTTGGTAACTTTTACTAATTTATGTCAGTTTCGTTTGCATTCACATATAACCTAAGTGTTTTTGTTACACAGGGTAGTTTAAAATTAATTTTTTATCGAAATGGATGATTTTTATGAATACGTAGAAATGGTAGAAGAAGTAGAATTACGACCATATCGCCTACCAAAGCGATATATACGTGATCGAAGTAATCCCATCGAATATTTTTCCGTTGTTGATTTTCGTGCGCGCTATAGGTTTTCGAAAGGAATTGTGACTTCAGTTATTTTACCCCTGATGGAACAGGATTTAAGATCAGATAGTAATCGTAGTACCCAATAAGTCAAAAACACACACAAAAACACTCAATAATTTCAAAATACGCAATTTAAAAATTAGCTGTCAATATCAGTTACTCAAGTCCTTACTCAAGTAAGCTCGCTTCCTTACTTGAGTATTTCAGAATGTTCCCGCCCCCTAAGTATCGAATATGTGTCTATGAAATACAAATTCGATACTTACTACTTACTACTTAATACTTGGTACTTGTTACTTATTACTTGTCTATGAATTCGGCCGTAAATGAAAATGTTTCGGAATCTACTTTTTCTGAAGATAACGTGCCTGAAGTTGTTTTTGATGATTTAATTCACAACAATAACGGTACGGAAGTAAACAATGCTGAAACAAATAATGTGCAAAGAAGTGATCTTGCGTTAGAGTTAAAAAAGTAAGTATCCTTAATCCTCGACATCTATTTTTCTATATTTACATTATTTTATCTTAACTGTTATATTGGTTTCAGAGCACAAGATGAAATACAAAATCTAAAAGAAATGTTGACAATCGCTGAAAATAAAATTCAACATTATAATGAGATTTTAACCACTGTTTTTACAGAGGGCCAAATTAAGAGTCTGTTAAGTAAAAATAAATCCTGGTATGTCCACATTAAGTCATTGGGTATCAAATTTTGATGTAAATCAAGGAGTATTGAAAAGTGTTCTAAAGTTAATGGCAAAAAAATCTTGTGAGTTCAATAATATGGAACGGCTCTTTATTATATCATTCGATGAAATTTATATATCGAATAAAATGGATCATTCGATGAAATTTATATATCGAATAAAATGGAAATCGATAAAAAAGAAGAGCAAAAAGTAGGATCGCACAAATCCTGTCAAACTGTCATTGTACGAGGCCTAACTGCACATTGGAAACAACCAATTTATTACCAGTATGATCAACGAATGACTCGAGGTATTCTTGAAAATATTATTTCCGAGTTATATAAAGCAAACTTTTCTTTAACCATTGGTTGATCAAAAATTATAGTAGAATGGCTGTTTCCAATGAGAAAATAATCAACGAATCATAACTGCCTGGCAAGATTTATGTGGTCCTACAACCTGTTGCTGTTACAACACGTTAAAAGCATAACACCCCTTTTTTGGGTTGGGGATTAAAAATTAGCACTTAGGCCCATACTAATAGTCGAGAATTAAATCTCGGATCAATCCTAGATCCACCAATCCTTAGTCCTGTAGTGATACATATCCACGATCAACTTTTTGACAACTCTGTATATTCTTTCTGTTGGTACCGTGATGAAATGTTTGTTTACTATATAAACAAAATAACATTTCATCATTTAATAACTATCTCTGACACAAACAAAGTTTTTAATAAAACGACTAAAACTAAATTGGTGACCCCGACGATAGAAAAACGAACACAAGAATGACCAACGACAAGATGGCTATCATTAACGACGAGAAGACTATCGCACAGGATATCGCTAAGGTAAGCATTAAAATACCTCCGTTTTGGGAAGACGATCCAGCTATGTGGTTTGCGCAAATCGAAATGCAATTTATAATGAACGGTGTTAGTCAAGATACAACCAAATTCTATTATATTGCCAGTACTCTCAATCAAAAACAAGCGACCGAAGTTAGAGATATTATTCTAAACCCACCTGAGAGCAACAAATACGAAAAACTGAAAACGGAACTCATACGAAGACTGTCATCTTCCGAAGAGCAAAAGCTGAAGCAACTACTACAGCGCGAAGAAATAGGCGATAGGACTGCATCTCAATTCTTACGGTATATAAGAAGTCTGGCGAACGATAAACTTCCAGAATCTTTATTAAAAACTTTGTGGATTAGTCGTTTACCCACAAACACACAAGGAATCCTTGCAACAATAGGTGAGAAAAGCTTAGATGATATGGCAGTTATAGCAGATAAAATCCTAGAAACCCATCAATCTGGACAATACGTGGCGGTAGCTAGTACATCTAGTGAAAAACACATCAAGTCCTTAGAAAAAGAAATAGACGACTTGCGTACAGAAATACGAAGTTTAATTCGACAAAGATCCAACACTCATGAGCGCTTCAGAAGTAAGTCACGAAATCGTAATGATCCAAAATTATGTTATTACCACAACAGATTTGGATCCAAGGCTAGAAAATGTCGTCAGCCCTGCTCATATAATTCGGAAAACCCAAACGAGAATCAGTAAATACGGCAACTGATTCTCACGTTCCACTAAGCCGTTTAACCATCACCGATAAAAAGACGAAAATCCAATACCTTATCGACACTGGAGCTGACGTTAGCGTATTCCCGAAAACCGCTTGTAGAGACCAAAGAACTGTACAAGAATTCAAGCTGTATGCGGCCAACAACTCCGTCATCAACACGTATGGATTTACAACAATAAGTATCGACTTTGGATTACGAAGATCACTCACGTGGCGTTTTATAGTTGCCGATGTGAACAAAGCAATCATTGGTTCTGACTTCCTCAACCATTTCAACTTGTTGGTCGATATTCGAAATAAAAAACTGGTGGATAACGTTACGCTTATGGAATTAACAGGTTTGTTAAAACACGATCACACATCACAATCTACGATACGTACAATAGATGCAAACAACGAATATCACTTGCTAATCGACGAATATTCTATTACGAATCCCAATATGGCAAAAAAATCATGTCTACATAATACGATGCACCGGATTGATACGTTACCCGGCCAACCTGTTACCTGCAGACCACGAAGATTAGCCACCGATCGTCTCCAAGTGGCGAAAAAAGAATTTGAAGTCATGATGCAAATGGGTATCGTACGACCCTCAAGAAGCAATTGGTGTTCTCCGCTACATCTTGTAGAAAAGAAGAATAAGGAATTTAGACCATGTGGAGATTATCGTATGCTGAACGCAAGAACAATTCACGACTGCTACCCTATACCACATATTCAGGATTTGGCTCAATCGCTTTCTGGTAAAAGAATTTTCTCCACGGTTGATTTGATTAAAGCATTTAATCAGATTCCTGTCCATCCTGATGATATCCATAAAACCGCAGTCACGACTCCATTTGGCTTATACGAATTTACTCATATGCCCTTTGGTTTGAGAAATGCAGCACAAACCTTCCAACGTTTTATTCATGAAGTAACAAGAGACTTGGAATTCTGCTACGCATACATTGACGACCTTCTAATCGCATCCGAGTCAAAAGAAGAACACATTAAACACCTTCGTCTATTATTTCAGCGACTACAGAAATACGGAATTACCATCAATCCGGCAAAATGCGTTTTTGGCAAAGACGAAGTTACGTTTCTTGGACATTCGATCAACAAAGAAGGAACGAAACCGCTACGAGATAGAGTCGAAGCAATTGTATCCTACGAAAAACCGACAACCGTAAAACAACTACGTAGATTCCTAGGAATGGTCAATTTTTACCGTCGCTTTATACCCAAAGCAGCATCGATTCAAACCCCACTCAACAAGTTTCTTATAGGAAAGAAATCAAACAATGATAAATTGAATTGGTCCGAAGACTCCGAAGCCGCTTTCGTCAAGGTAAAGAATGCATTATCTAAAGCAACTTTGTTAGCTCATCCATTAGCTGAAGCTCCTTTATCGATAATGGTCGATGCATCAAATGAGGCTATGGGTGGTGTTTTACAACAGAAAGTGAACGACGAATGGCAACCACTAGGTTTCTTTGCAAAGAAATTTAACACCGCACAGACGAAATACAGTGCGTATGATAGAGAACTTTTAGCTGCGTACTCAGGCATCAAATATTTCAAACATTCACTGGAAGGTCGACAATTTATTCTCTTTACTGATCACAAACCGTTAGTGTATGCATTCAAACAGAAACCTGAAAAAAGTACCCCTAGACAATTTCGACACCTCGATTACATTGGACAATTCACAACGAATATACAATATATTAAAGGCACGCAAAATGTACCTGCAGATACACTTTCTCGATTAGATAACCTCAACAGCATCAAAACGTTAACAACAACGATCAATTACAAAGAACTGGCGAAATCACAAGAAATCGATTCTGAACTTAAAATGTTTCTAGATGAATCTAAGACAGCAATCAAATTAAGAAAGATACATTTCCCCGAATACGAAACAACCATTTATTGTGACACATCAACAGATACAGTACGCCCTTATATAACCCAACCATTTCGGGCACAAATTTTTAACAACTTACATGGATTGGCACACCCTGGTGCGAAAGCTACTACTAAAATAATTACAGCTCGCTTTATATGGCCCGGTATGAACAAGGATTGTAAGGAATGGACTCGACAGTGCTTACCTTGTCAACGCTCGAAAATACAACGTCACACGATGGCTCCATTAGGTAATTACATGTTACCTTCTACACGATTTGAACACGTCCACATCGATTTGGTTGGACCCCTACCAAGCTCCAACGGATTTAAATACTGCCTAACATGCGTCGATAGATTCTCAAGATGGCCCGAAGCAATACCTTTGGAAAACATAACTGCAGAAACGGTAGCGAAAGCGTTCATAGCAAACTGGATTTCCAGATTTGGCGTACCATTAAGAGTAACTACAGACCAAGGCCGACAATTTGAATCTCACTTATTTAAAAATCTGTCCTTGCTGCTCGGTATTACTCATATAAGAACCACCTCGTATCATCCACAAGCGAATGGTATGGTCGAACGCTTTCACAGACAACTTAAGGCCGCAATAATGAGTCACGAAGAAGATTCATGGACTGAAATATTACCGATTGTACTACTGGGAATACGAGCGTCATTTAAAGAAGATTTGAAGGCAAGTGCAGCGGAGATGGTTTATGGCGAAGGAATACGTTTACCCGGAGAATTTTTCTCGGCAACTAAGGAACTTAACAACAATGATGAAGTTATATCTCGATTACGTCAACACTTCAATACTCTACGACCAGCAGAACCGCCTCTTCATGGTAAACAAAAAGTTTTTATGTCACGAGATTTAGAATCCTGCACTCATGTATTCTTAAGATTTGATGCCGTTAAGAAGTCGTTACAACCACCTTATAATGGACCCTACGAAGTTGTGAACAGAAACTCGAAGACATTTACGATAATGATCAACAACAAACAACATGTAGTCTCCGTAAACCGAGTAAAGCCAGCATACCTGGTTTCAAACGAAGACTCCCAAACACCTTCAAACGAACAGAAACCTTTTTCTAAACCTGCTCTTCCCATCAATCAAACGAATACTCAACCAGTTGAAAATACGAAGCAAACTACAAGATCAGGACGAAGAGTACGTTTCCCGACAAAATATTGTGACCTCGTTAAGAAGATTGAATACAGAAATGAACCACGTTAGCATCGTTCGATCACGGGATCTCACTAGGAAGGGGGTAATGTAGTGATACATATCCACGATCAACTTTTTGACAACTCTGTATATTCTTTCTGTTGGTACCGTGATGAAATGTTTGTTTACTATATAAACAAAATAACATTTCATCATTTAATAACTATCTCTGACACAAACAAAGTTTTTAATAAAACGACTAAAACTAAAGTCCATCCAATCAATCAATCTAATAGTAGTAATAACCTAGGATTATTACGATCAATGGTTGCATTTTCGAGCAATCCGAGAATTAATCCGTGTTCTCGGATTGATCCTCGACTCTTAGTACAGGCATTAATGTAGTAATTCATTATCAATTATTAATTTTTAGTAAGACTTATTATTTATAAATAAATGTTGTAAGTATTAAATAACTAACTATAAAATTATTATAAATAAAAATAATAACAAAATAAATAACTTTTTACATTTTAAAATGCATTATAATATCTCTTAAGAAGCACAATTTGGTGTAAAATTAGCACTTAATGTAGTAATTTATTATTAATTAATTAATTTTTAATTAGCTATAAAGAAATTATGATATTTAAGCAAAATAAATAACTTTTTACGTTTTAAAATGCATTATATGCATATGCGTATATGCAATTTTAGTTCACAAGTGACGTCACACAAATCGCCGGCGGCCATATTGCATGCGCACGAGCATACCGTTGTAAGTGTATCGTGATTGAAACCGGAATGGGACGTTTCGGCGCGGCCGGTTCGGCGCGAGCCGGTTCGGCGCGAGACCGTTTCGGCGCGAGACCGTTTTGGCGCAAGCTCATTTCGGCGCGGGCCGGTTCGGCGCAAGACGGTTTTGGCGCGAGACCGTTTTGGCGCGAGACCGTTTTGGCGCGGGCCGGTTCGGCGCAAGACCATTTTGGCGCGGGCCAGTTCGGCGCGAGACCGTTTTGGCGCGAGACCGTTTTGGCGCGAGACCGTTTCGGCGCGAGCCGGTTCGGCGCGAAGACTTTTCGGCGCAAGCCCATTTCGGCGCGAGCCAGTTCGGATCTAAGGCTTTTCGACGCAAATAATTACAAACATTTAATTTTTCTTGAATTTTGGTCAGACAGATATTAGATACAATAAATTCATAGCCCCACGCTTTTATATTAATGTTTTCAAGAAGCTTTGTTTGCTTTTATTTTCAAATAAAGCTTCTGTATTTAAGCTAATGTAGGTTCATTCTATCAGAATTCTCTATTTATGTGTTTTAGATGTTTGATACTTCACCCTATATAGTATATATAAAGCATTACGCCGAAAATTTTCACCCTGAATGCGGTCCTTATAAATGAGATTTGGAAATCTATGTTCATTTCCACCCTGTATGATAAAACGTGCTCAAGGGGGGGAGATCCCCCTCTTTCTAATATTTCAGAAATTTGGCAAAAAGTTGTCAAAAAAACACTCAAAAGTTGGTCAAGCTGGTATTTTTTTGCCAAAATTTACAAAATGTTGCAAAACCTACAAAAAATTGGCAATTTTTAATTAAATCCTGAAAAAAATTGGTTGTTGGCACGTCTCTGCTTGCCAACCTAATTAAGTATAAATTATTAATTAAGTATATAAATGATACACTACACCTTTAATGTTTTAACACTAATCAAGATTTTTAAAAACCTGTTATCAAAAATGGAAAACATCGTAAGTAAACGCCAGATGGAAAAGTTCGTGAATGATGGATTTATGTATGTGTTTGATCGAATGAGCGCATCCGGAACAAAATTATTTTGGAGATGTGAAAGAAAAGATTATTGTAAGGCTCGAATTCATACCGAAAATGGCATCGTAGTAAAAATGATTAATGACCATTGTCATGATAGTTCTGCTGCTAAAGTTGAGGTTGATAGAGCTATATCTGCAATGAAACGAAGAATCGAAGAAGATATACCGGAAAGAACTTCACAAATTATTGATGGTTGTCTCGACGAAATATCCGAAGGCGCTTTAGCAGCTATGCCGAATCACTCTGCATTACGAAAAGTAATTAGAAGAAGAAGAAATGTTGTGGAAGCTGTGCCCCCCGCCCCTGAAAGTGTTGAAAATTTAATTATTCCTGAAAGATATACAATTTATCAAACTCACCCCGGTATTCAAGAAAAGTTTTTACTGGCTGACAGTGGTCAAGTTCCCGGAAGAATTTTAATTTTTGGTCGTGAACGAAGTCTTCGCATATTAAGCGAATGTGACCATTGGTTCATAGATGGTACCTTTAAGATTACGCCACCGTTGTTTTCGCAGGTTTATGTGATCTTGGGAGAGAAACATAGAGGAGTTCATCCTTTCTTATATGCACTTCTTCCCAACAAACAAGCCGCGACATATTCAGCGATGTTAGATATGCTAAAAAATTTAGAATCGAATTTGAATCCCGTTCAAATTTCATGTGATTTTGAATTGGGTGCGATTTCTGCGTTTAGAAACGCATTTCCAAGAGTAGAAATGCAGGGATGCTTTTTCCATTTAACAAAAAATATGAAAAAACAACTCTCACAATTGAACTTAATCCAAAATTATAATAACGATGCTAATTTTGCTTTGTATGCTAGAATGGTGGTGTCTCTAGCATTTGTACCGACAACAGATTTAGATGATGCAATAGATAGGTTAGCCGAAGTATTGCCTAATGAACTACAACCATTATTGCAATGGTTTGAAGATTATTATGTCGGAAGAACAAATCGTCACGGAAATACTAGAAGGCCGGCAGTTTTTAACCCAGAATTGTGGTCTTTATATAATCGAGTTCTAAACGATTCGGATAGAACAAATAACCATGCTGAGGCAGCCCATCGACGCCTCCAAATAGAAATGGGAATGGACCATCCAATTTTATGGAAATTTATAGATGGATTGAAAAAAATTCAAAAAGGTCGCGATATGTTTTATGAACAGCTGCTAGCCGGACATGAACCACCAAAAAAATTAAGAAAATATCGTGATGCTGATCGACGTATCAAAACCATTGTGAGTGATTATGCGAATCGGGATATAATCGACTATCTGCGAGGATTATCTTATAATTACGAGATGAATCCATAATAAAACAATTATTGTATATAAGGGGGGGGGGAGTTTGGGGGTTCAAACTCCTTGCATGACATAGCTATAAAAAAGGGTTTAAAAGCTTTGCTTTTTCGGTAAAACCCTTTCCATGGCATAAAAAAAATTGTTTTATGTAACCCCCCCCCTGGACTTATGTCTAGCTACGGTCCTGTGTCAATATGAAATCCATAGTTTTCTGTAAGTTAAAATGCATATGTGATTAATTAAATAAACCATTAATTAAACCGATCAATCAGATAAAAGTAAAATAATAAATAATTTTCTATATCCGCCCTAATAGAGCGACCAAGCTACTTCTATAATGATTTATGTTTATAAAAAGTATTTGACGCCTATAATATTAAATTCTCGCGCCGAATTTGTTTGCGCCGAATCGTTTTCGCGCCGAACCGTTTTTGCGCCGAACAGTCCTCGCGCCGAACCTGCCCGCGCCGAACCGTCTTCGCGCCGAACCGTCTTTGCGCCGAACCGTTCTGGCGCCGAATTTGTTTGCGCCGAACCGTTCTCGCGCCGAACCGTTTTCGCGCCGAACCGTCTTTGCGCCGAACAGTCCTCGCGCCGAACCTGCCCGCGCCGAACCGTCTTCGCGCCGAACGGTCTTCGCGCCGAACCGTCTTTGCGGCGAATCGGCTCGCGCCGAACCGTCTTTGCGCCGAACCAGCTGCGCCGAATCGGTCGCGCCGAATCGGCTGCGCCGAAACGTCCTAGACCGTAAATTGAAACACCTATATTGGCGAAAATATTCGTATATTCTACATTTCACAGACAGAATTTTGATCTTTCTGTTAGGTCAGTTTTTTTACATAAGTGGTTAAACAGTTTTGATTTATACTTTAATTATAAATTACGTCTTTCATTGGTTGGAAGGAATGAATGAAAAATTTCACTAGTTTGTATGGTGCGTAAGTAAAAAGTAAATTTGTTAAGTGTGAATATCCTTGTCCGCGGCTGTTTATTTGATTATTCACAGCTGACCAAACGCACTTGGTCGTTCCCCTATCCGCAACCCGGGGACGCGCCACGCTGCTGGTTAGGCACCAGGGAAGAGGAAAGCGAACAATCTGCGATTGCAAGCTTACACCCTGGAACGTGGAAAAATGGTGAACGCTTCACGAATATGCGTGTCATCCTTGCGCAGGGACCATGCTAATCTTCTCTGTATCGTTCCAATTTTAGTAGATGTACCGCCGAAGCGAGTACGATTTACTTACGCTTGCGACTCTATTTATATAGAAAAATTGTTCAGTTGGTACTTCTTTGAAAAATAATTATCCAGATTAACGACTTCAAACCGGATTAAGTAAAATTAACTACTAAAAAAAAGGGACCACCAGAACTCCATCGGTTCTTCGAAATCGAATTTCGCAAAAATTTAATATGCAATAAAACAATGCAGCTTGTTGGAAGTCAATATTTTTGCTACCAGATAATACAAATTTGCAACGGAAGATGATGGAAGTGCTCCTTTGGCTGACCCGTTGAAAGCAAGAGAGATAGTGATATGTCAATTACTTTACCAGTACCTCGAGGGTAAATGTATAATATGGGGAGCACCGAAAAGTTACGCTCCACGAAGCAAGACAATAGCTTTGTTTGGTACTACAATCCTAGTGCTACACTAACTACACTACTACAAATTGATTGGTGTAAAAAGTGGATTGGTAATTGGTAAACCAATCAACTTGTAGTAGTGTAGTTAGTGTAGCACTAGGACTGTGGTACCAAACAAAGCTAATAATAGATAATAATAGGTCTGTTTGGTACAACAGTCCTAGTGCTACACTAACTACACTACTACAAATTGATTGGTGGTACAATTACTAACCCACTTTTTACTAAGGCTGGGAATTTTTAACATTTTTGTATTCGAATATTCGTTCAACAAATTACTAGAATATTCAAATTATTCGAATATTTAGATTATTCGAATATTTAGATTATTCGAATACTCTGATTATTTGAATATTCAAATTATTCGAATATTCTGATTATTCGAATACTCTGATTATTCGAATACTTAGATTATTCGAATACTCAGATTATTCGAATACTCAGATTATTCGAATATTCGATTATTCGAATATTCGATTATTCGAATATTCGATTATTCGAATATTCGATTATTTGAAGAAAATATTCGAATAATTAATTTAAATAGAATAAATTCGACTATTCATTTCACCTGTCATCTGTCAAATGAGGACCAATAAAAATGTTGGATGTCAGGTTTTATGGCCAACGGAAATGAAAGTACAATGCTTATATAATAGTAAATATTTTGTAAATTGGTAATACCAGGGCAAGTTTTTGACACCAAATGCAACTTTTTTTACGAGTCGTAAACGGTCTGAAAACAACGAAAAATTGTATTTTAATTGCATATAGTGAATAATAAGGGAGTTTTAAGCGCAACTTTTCACGTTACCGCAACTTTTCACGTTACCGCAACTTTTCACATATTTGCAGCTTCCCTGCAACTTTTACAAATTACAAGTTAAATAAATTTTTTTTTTCAATTTTTTCCTGAATTTTTAATTTCCATAAATCTTAAGCCCGTTATGAGCAGCAAATGGTAACTAACCAATAAAACGCACGTGTTAGTATCCATCGGACGCTAATAATAGAAAGCACGTGTTAGTATCCATCGGACGCTTTCTATTGGTTACCTACCATATACTAAGTACGACCCTGTACGAGTTATTTTTGAATTTTGAGTTGTTTAGTTTTATATTTGTATGTTTTTATGACTTTTTAAGATTAATAAATGCAACTTTTTGTGTTTAAAATGCAACAAAAAAATTGCCCTAATTATAATTATTCTATAACAAAATTAAATATGACAATGTATTTATTAATTTTATAAATTTCTATGTGTATATTCTTTATTGTTTTCAAGAAATAAAAAAAAATATAAGAAATGCAACTGTTTTTGTTTAATTGCTACTTTTATGATTAATAAATACAACTTTTCGTGTTTTAGGTCCGTATGACACGATGCTAAATTTTACATAAAATTTACATGTAAATGGTAACTAACCAATGAAAAATGTCCGATGGGTGCTAATACGCTTTTTCTATTGGTTAGTTACCATTTACATGTAAATTTTATGTAAAATTATGCATCGTGTCATACGGGGTTTGAATGCAACAATAGAATTGCCCTAGTAATAACTTTAATCAGGATTAATACTTAATCCGGCTAATACTTACTCGGGATCAAAGATTATAATTTAGAGAAACCCACCAATTAGATTGATTAATTAAAGGTTAATTTGGATATTTGAATAAATATCTCTCTATATCAAATTACTCGAATACTTCAATTATTTGAATATTCAAATTAATCGAATATTCACATTAATCGAATATTCAGATTAATCGAATATTCACATTAATCGAATATTCAAATTATTTGAATATTCAGATTAATCGAATATTCAAATTATTCGAATATTCAGATTAATCGAATATTCAAATTATTCGAATATTCAGATTAATCGAATATTCAAATTATTCGAATATTCAGATTAATCGAATATTCAAATTAATCGAATAATTTGAATAGTGCTGTTGAAAAAATATTCGTATTCGAATATTCGAATACTCGATTAGTTGATTATATTCGATTTTGATTCCCAGCCTTACTTTTTACACCAATCAATTTGAAGTAGTGTAGTTAGTGTAGCACTAGGACTGTGGTACCAAACAGACCTATTAATAGGCCTATGGTGTAAAAAGTGGATTGGTAATTGTAGCACCAATCAATTTGTAGTAGTGTAGTTAGTGTAGCACTAGGACTGTGGTACCAAACAGACCTAATAAAAGCTAATAATAATAGTAGAATGAACGCCACTTAGTATGTTAACCACCCTGTATATCACTACAATAGTATCCACCATGAAAACCTTAGACCACTTATTCCACCTCAAAAAATGAAAGTAAAGATGAAGAAGCAGCAAACACATCCACCGCAAATGTAAATGAACGGAAGGTTGTACAAAAACCACCCCTTATTTATATATGTCATGTGGTTAACATTAATCCATTGCATAAACTCATATACGAAACTGCTAAAAATGAATATACCTACTATAAAAACAATTGGAAATGAAATGAGGTTGTTAGCTGACCCGGCGAACTTCGTTTCGCCCGAGAATCGATAATTGCATGTTAACTTTTAGTTATGTTTTGAATAAAATGTACATGTAAATGTTAAGTAACCAATAGAAACAGCGCATTAGTAGCTATCAGACGTTTTTCATTGGTTAGTTACCATTTACATGTTAATTTTATGAAAAACTAGCTGACCTGGCAAACTTCGTTTTGCCTGAGAATCGATAAATGTGTTAACTTTTATATATATATATATATATATATATATAGACAGCTCTACAGGCCTAGCAGGCCCTTGGCTTGGTTGACCACTTTGGTCCACTCTTTTCTATTCTTCGCTCTTTCTTTCCAATCGTAGACCTCCAGTACTTTGAGATCTTCCTGTACTTCGTTCTTCCATCTGTTCATCGGCCTTCCTCTTCTCTTTACACCGCCTATCTCGGACGACCATATCTGGTGTATCACTCTGTCTTCGCTTCTTCTTAGGATATGTCCGAGCCACCTTATTCTCTGCGCTTTTATAACACCTACTATATCAGGTTCATTGTACAGCTCGTATATCTCTTCGTTTTTTCTTCGCAGCCACTGTCCATTTACCCTCTTTCCACCAAATATCCCCCTTAACACCCTTCTTTCCCACACCGCTAAATCACTTTGCGTTTTTTTCTTCAGCGACCACACTTCACATCCATACAACACCGTTGGTCTTATAATCGATTTGTAGATCCGAAGTTTTACTGATTTGGCAAAAATTTTGCTACCGAGTATTGATCGTAGTGCAAATGTACTTCTTGTTCCCGCTGCCATTCGATTCTTTACTTCTTCGTCTCCTCCTGGTTTTCTTAATACGCTTGTTCCCAAGTAACTGAAACTCTCCACTTCCTCAAATTTCATTTCTATTCTGTTCTCGGTCCTTACACTCATGTATCTTCCTGAATTAAAAGGTGTGTCGTCCCAGGACATGTATTTGGTTTTCTTCTCATTCACCTTAAGTCCCATCTTCGCTGCTTCCGTTATCAATCTCTTAACTATCTCCCCCAACTCTTCCCTTGATCTTGTCAAAATGGTAATGTCGTCTGCAAAAGCCATGCATTGGTGCTTTTTTTGATAAATGATTCCTTTTCTATTTATATTCGCCCTTCTAATTATGATTTCCAACGCCAGATTGAACAGTATCGATGACAAGGGATCTCCCTGTCTTAGTCCTGCTCTTACTTCGAAGTCTCTAGATGTCATACTACCTATTTTTACTCTGTTGTGGGTTTCTTCCAGCGTCATTTGGACCAGTTTTATCAGTTTTTCTGGTATATCCATCTCATACAATGCGTCATACAGTTTGCTTCGAATAATAGTATCGTATGCCTGTCTAAAGTCCACGAACAGGAGGTATGTCTTTAACTTTAGTTCGTAGCTTGTTGTTTGTATTTCTTTTAGCGTGAAGATTTGATCTGTTACCGATCTTTCCTTTCTGAATCCGCATTGGTATTCGCCTAGTGTTCGTTCTGCATACGTTCTCAATTTATTTTTTATGCATGTTGCCAGTACCTTGTACATTACATTCAGTAATGCTACTCCTCTGTAGTTCTCGCAATCTGCTTTATCTCCCTTCCCGAATATCGGGCATATCACAGCCATTCTCCACTCTTTTGGCATCTCCTCCCGTATCCATATTTCTCTTATTAATTTGGCTATTGTTTTATGCAATTTTTCACCACCATACTTGAGCAGTTCCGCCTGTATACCATCTTCATCCGCACTTCGATTATTTTTCAAGTTCTTGATTACTTCTATTATCTCCTCTTCTTCTGGTAATTCATCTCTGTTACCTTCAATATTTTGTCTATTTCTTCTGTTCACAAGCTTTTCTTCTTGTCCATTTAGCAATTCTTGGAAATATTCTGCCCATCTTTCCAATGTGTCTTCCTTTGACCCCACCAAATTTCCTTCTTTATCCTTACAAAATGATGTTCGTGAATGATATCCTTTTCTTATTCTTTTGGTGCCTTGGTAAAAATTTCTTACTTCCTTGTTGTTATAAGTCTCTTCTATTTTTTCTAGCTCCTTGACTTTATATCTTCTCTTACTTTCTCTGATTACTCTTTTACATTTTCTCCTCTGTTCTTCATGTTTTTTCTTATTTTCTTCTGTTCTGTTATTCAGCATTTTTTCTCTTGCTTTTTCTCTCTGTTAACTTTTAGTTATGTTTTGAATAAAATGTACATGTAAATGTTAAGTAACCAATAGAAACAGCGCATTAGTAGCTATCAGACGTTTTTCATTGGTTAGTTACCATTTACATGTTAATTTTATGAAAAACTAGCTGACCTGGCAAACTTCGTTTTGCCTGAGAATCGATAAATGTGTTAACTTTTAAGCTGAATGAAATTCAGTTTTTTATTAAGAATACTCAAAACGAATTATATCGTGTCAAATAGGATTTACGATAGGTCCGTCACGAACGCCATCTATTGAAAGTATAAAATTTGTGCCAATGAAATGTTTAGAATAAAATGTACATGTAAATGTTAACAAACCAATAGAAACAACGCATTAGTAACCATCAGCTGTTTTTCATTGGTTAGTTACCATTTATATGTTAATTTTATGAAAAATTATGCATCGTCTCATATAGGATTTACGATAGGTCTGTGGTGAACGCCATCTATTAAAAGTAAAAAGTAATAATTTTTGTGCCAATGAAATGTTTTGAATAAAATGTACATGTAAATGTTAACTAACCAATGGAAACAGCGCATTAGTAGCCATCAGACGTTTTTCATTGGTTAGTTACCATTTACATGTTAATTTTATGCAAAATTATGCATCGTCTCATATAGGATTTACTATAGGTCTGTGGTGAATGCCATCTATTGAAAGCAAAAAGTTGTTTTTGCAATTTTTGTATCTTTTTGGGCAACTTTTTAAATTTTTCTTTGCGTAAGAACATTCCCTGGGTAATTACAAACATTTAAAAAAAAAGATGAATAAAATCGGTCCGGCCGTTTTCACGTGATGTCGTGACAAAGATTACACATTCATTTTTATTTATATAGGTTATGCATCGTCTCATATTGGCGTTTTACATTAGGTATAGATGGCGTTGTAATTCAACAACATGGACGACATAAGTAGTACATCTGCTAAATTAAACCTATGTTAAACATTGCATTTTACGTTGTTTACATTGGAAATCGTGTTTTTAAATCAATTTAGTTCGTACTAGTTAATTATATAACCTCCGATTTGTTCATATTTAACGATAAGTGCACGCTAAATATTACTTAAGTTAGTTACCATTAAGGACACTACGTGGCGTTTCACTAATGTAAAACGCCAATAGGATTTACGATAGGTCTATGGTGAACGCCATCTGTTGAAAGCAAAAAGTTGTTTTTGCAATTTTTGTACCTTTTTGGGCAACTTTTTAAAATTTTCTTTGCGTAAGAACATTCCTTGGGTAATTACAAACATTTTAAAAAAAAGTTGAAGAAAATCTATCCCGCCGTTTTCGCGTGATGTCGTGACAAAGATTGCACATTCATTTTTATTTGATTTTGATTATTTATTTTTTTTTTATTTTTATTAACAAAATGAAGTTGGGTACAACTTAACAACCCTGATCATAATGGAAAGATAATTGAGGCACTAGATGCTAAAGAAATACAATATTATCCCTACAAGGCAAAACATGAGAAAAGTTTTAGAGTGGTACTAAAAAACATCCATCACTCCACCGATACAACAAAAATCAAAAGTGCGAGATAGAGGAAAACGGTCATCAAGTAAGTGTAATATTTAGAATATTTGTCATAGAACAACCAAGCAACCATTACCAATGTTCTACGTAGATTTAAAGTCAAACCAAAACAATAAAGAAGTATATAAAATTAATTCGATCAAGAACTCCTTTGTAAAATTCGAACCACCACACCTTAAGCGTATAATTCCACAATGCGTACGATGCCAAAGTTATGGCCATACAAAAAATATCTGTCGGAGGTCCCCAAGGTGCGTGAAATGCAATAGATCTCACAAAACCAGCGCGTGTCTACTTAAGGTAAAAGACAAGGACGTCATATGTGTTAACTGTAATGGAAATCATCCTGCCAATTATCGTGGTTGCGTTGTCCACAAACAACTGCAACAACGTTATACCCTGCCCTTAGACAGAAAGGTATGGAACATACCAGCTAATCAAAACGGTAATACACCATTATATAATATGCAACCTAAAATGTCTTACGCTCAAGCAGCCTCGGGTAACAACAATATAATACCTAGAATCCCAAATACCACACAACAAATTCAAACGACTGTACCACAAACAAGCGATATGGATAAACTCAAGCAAATGATGAAACAACTAATGGGGCAAATGAGCACCATGCTCAACCTCCTAACAACGGTAGTCAATAAATTGGCTTAGTGGCTGTACAGTATAAAATTGCTATATGGAATGCCAATGGCCTCAGTTAACACAAAGAAGAGGTTAAAACATTCATCACCAAATAACACATTGATATAATGTTAATATCAGAAACCCATTTTACAAATAAAAATCACTTAAGAATTCCAAAACATAAAATTTATGATAATAAGCATCCCAGCGGAAGGGCCCATGGTGGGACTGCAGTAATAATTCGAGAAGACATAAAACACATTTTCATTTTCGACATTTTCTAGTTAAGCAACGGAACGAGTACACCGATTGTTACAATCTTATACGTCACTACGACACCTGCAACAGATTAAATTGTCCGGTAGCTCGTCGTAGGGCCGCAGGTGATTTAAATTGGTGTCGTAGCGGTAGATGTTAAAATAAAAAAAAAATAATTAGTTGAGCGCCACTGTCATAAGATATTAATAAAATTTGCATCGGATTGACTAAATTAGATGACAGACTAATTTTCATCCGCGACGTAACTTTTGAAAATAACCACACCTTATAAAATTTTGTAAATTGAAATTTCCTTACAGTTGAGACTTTCCTAAAAATATGGTTTGCAAAATGCAAAGAAAACAAAAACGTAAGAACAAAATAACACATATATTAAAGATAATAAAAATAAACAAACACAAAAATAAATATAAACAAATTATATATGTACAGTGTGTTATGAAATTAAATTTTATAATGTGAAGAAAAAGAAATAAAATAAATAAAAATAAATGTTGTTTAAATTCTAATATTTAAAATTAAAAATTAATAATAATAAATTTTGGGCCCAATAGATTTAATTAAAAGATAATAATTCTTAAAAATGAAATTATTAAACTAAATTTAATATTAATAGAACAAAATTTTAAAATTAATACACAAAACAAAACAAAAATCAAAGTAAAACACGCACTGTATTTTCGACGATAAAAATATATTTTCACTTACTACTTGATGAACTTGAATTTTTCTTTCATCTCTGGAAACTCCAAATTACAAATGATATAAGGTGGTTTTCTTTAAAATCGGTAAAATCGGTAGGCGGTATAATACTTCATTCAAATTAATTAACCATTGTTAAACACATCCCTCAATTTCGGAGGCAATTTTGAATAATACTTCAATTTTTGAACTTCACGAAAGTTTGTATAAATGTTGCATTACATAATTTTTAATTATTTCCCGAATATTGTCGGTTATTTAATAAAATAATATTTGGAAAATTATCTTATAATAATTTTCTTTTCATACGATACTTTAAATAATATGCAAACACTTCCGATAAAAGTTTTTAAATTTTCACAACAGTTTTAACTAACTTAGATTTGCCGATTTATTTTAAATTTGAATTAATTCGAAACACTTGTGTTTTTAAAAGAATTAACTTAATTGAATTTTAATTCCGCATAAAGCGAACGAGTATCTTAAGTTTTATTCTCAAAAACTTGAACGAAACTCTCCTAATTTTTGATAACTACCTGTATATATAAAATTACTTAACCGTTCCCCCACTAAAAATATAAGAAAATTTTGGACATTTTTACAAACATGTAAGATTGTTAGCATAACTCTTAGGCGCTTGACTGTCCATCAAGTAAGAAAAACCATCCACCCCATTAATTTTAATTACTTTCTCCCCTAAACCCAGTGCTACAAAAACTATTAAACTTTGAATATGGTATTGTTTCTGAATTGTTTCCCATAAAACTAATACAATTTTATTGCAATATATGAAAAAACATTAAAAAATACTCGAAATAAAGCAACCTCTTTTCAATTTTTAATTGCTTAACATAAACCCCTTAAGCCAAGATTTTGTTACATATGAATATGAAACAAAATGTCATTGTTCGACACGTGAAAGAAAAACATAATATTCTACAAAGAAGAAAAGATTGTAATGACTAATGATGCATGGAAGGAAAATATAAAATTTATATAATGAAGAATGGACATTACTAACACGAGTAAACAAAACTATTAAAATAATACAAAGAACTTAAGAAATTGAATATTGAAGTTTTAAAATGAATATAAAATTTATACTTTGTAGCAACTCAGTTAATTTTTTACTTATTTATTTAAAAAAACAAAGGAATCTCAAAATACTCTAACACGATCTTTATCCTATCAACTCTGGAGTGCCACAAAGATGTGTGTTGGGTCCCGCTCTATTCCTTCTGTTCACGTCAGACCTTCCTCAAGCTGGATCTGCTACCATTGCAAGCTTCACCGATGATACTGCTATACTCGCATCGCATATCAATCCAACAAAAGCATCAGAAAATTTCCAAATATGTCTAAATTCCATACAAAAATGGCAAATTAAAATCAACGAATTAAAATCTACCCATGTAACGTTCACAACGAGAAGAAATACTTGCCCACCGGTTCAACTCAACAACTGTCAGTTGTTCACAATCACAGCTCTTCTACGAAAATAAAATTCTCCTTTATAAGGCAATAATTAAACCGGCTTGGACCTACGGCATTCAACTTTGGGGAACGGCTGCCAACACCAATATTGATATTTTACAAAGGTTCCAAAATAAAGTACTACAACTGATCGTTGATGCACCATGGTACATGCCAAACAGCGTAATCCAAAATGACTTCTCAATGCCTTCCATTAGAGAAGAAATCGTAAGGTTCGTTGAAAGTTATCGTAAGAGACTTAAAGTGCACCCTAATGTGACAGCCAAACAATTATTAGTGCCTAGTGACGAACCACGTCGACTCAAAAGGTTTATACCAGCGGACTTGACTAACAGATTTGACTAATTATTAACATACAGTTATGTAAATAATGCAGAGCGTTATTGGACAATCTATGCCGAATATTTTAATTTTCTTTTAATAAGCTTATTATCTGTAGATAGATTGCTGAATAAATTAAGTTGTAAAAAAAAAAGTTTAAATGTCTAAGATGAAAACCACAAAAATATGGCGTACTGAAATAAAAGAGGTAGTGAGAATTGGCTAAATCACCTTCAGTAACAAAAAAAAATACACGTTTCGTAGTTATGAAAGTAACTGCTGGTTTTGTTGGTACCGCGTTTAGCTATATTTGGCGTACAGATGTTATACACGCTTTTGTGTAAAACCCACAGGTTATCAAACAGATTAATGATTGTGATATCTCAAAATACGCCGTGTAAGGGAACGGCCCAAAATATCACGCGCAAAAATTACAAAATTCGCAACAATATGAAAATATAAACGGCACACACAAATATCTTACTTTGCGATGTCTTCTGGTTTGATGTTGAGGAAGAGGTTGCAAGATGTTAAAACAGGTTAAGTTCTTACAGTACAAAAATGGCAGATAACGTCCAAAAAATTCCTAAAAAGAATTAAAGTTAATTAGGTACTCCACTTAACAAAATGGGTTAATCACCTCAAGGTGTTGTTCAAAGTTCCAATAATCTTCAATTAAAATTTCGTGATGACTATTCTTTCAAAAATGAAGATAAAATACTCTCAGCAAAAACACTTCAAGTCCAAAAATCACTAGTCAAAAAAAAACAGATCAGTGGAACGTCCAAAAATGCAATAAAAATCTTAAAAATGTAAAATCGAATAATTCACCCACTAAATTTTAACTTTTCCAAACGATAATCCTTGTCAAAACCAACCAAGTGATTTTAGAAATATGCAAAACTACACATGTAATGCCATTTAACGGAAAATGATTAAAACTATTTAAAGGAATCTTTAAATTATCATAAACCAAAATTTAAAAATCAAGAACTTTTATGATGCCAATTTTGAGCAGTAACAAATCAGCGCCACGTAGTTTCTTAGCCTCCCTATCTATCACTGCAAAGGATCCACTATGAAGACCACGAAAATATGGCGTACTGAAATAAAAAGGTGATAGGAATTGGGCAAATCACCTTTAGTAACAAAAGCGTGTTATCTCACCTCACTTTGAGATCCAATGACTAACAAAATCTACAAAATTTGAACAATAATGCTGAGCTTACCCTTAAAAAAAATTACTTACAAAAGTAACTGTTGGTTCTATTAGTAACGCATATAGCTATGTATATTATAAAGCCCACAGGATTATTAAAAAATTCAATTTCTCAAAATAAATGGTTAAATAAAAGAATCGGCCCAAAATACCACGCGCAAAGTAAATACAAAAATATAAATGGTTTAAATACCTCAAGGTGTCGTTAGAGAGTCCAATAATCTTCAATTTGTGATAGCTCGAGTCCAGATGAAAAGGCATAAAAAATGGGGAAAAAGTGCTTAAATAAGTACCAAATAATACTAAAAAACACAAAAAACAATTATTTAATTTTTAAAACACTTAATAATTAAGAATTTCTCTAAATATTCAGAAAAAAATTCATCCTTTTCTAAACATATTTTTCAAAAAACACAAAATGTCACACCCTATTTTCTCTATAAAAATACTTTTAATATTATTAAAAAACAATTTATTTACAAAACGGTATAAATACAGCCTGATTAATATACAAAATCTTAATACCTACTTATTTTAATGAATACTTAATCATTAAAAAGACTTAACGGATCATCAACCACTTTAGTATTTTCTAGTTTCTTTACAGGAGCTCCTTTTTTCTTTTCTGAAACTTTACTCTCACCTAAGACACAAAAAAATCATCACTTTACTATCCATTAAAATTCAGAATTACTTACTTCTTGTATCTAACTTTTGGGAACCACCTGTTGGTCCAAATAAATCATCGTCATCATCGTCATCAAAAAGCGACTTTTTCAAACTTGCCGGCTTGGATCTTAATTTGGCAGTACTAAAAATATCATCAAATTCTTCAGAATCATCAAACAAGCTAATTTTTTTAACTTGTGATACTTTGGCAGAACTACTGGAAGCTTTTGTTATACTAGACGCCGTTTGCTTTACCATCGTTGTAGATGATGAAACTTTTCTTCCCTTTTCCTCTTCCTTTCCATACCCAACTTTACTATCAGGGGCTTTTTGATCAAATAAGGAAGTACTTGATTCCAGTGAATCATCAAACAATGAATTTGATTGTGCTTTATTACTTTCACCAAAAATATCCTCTTCATCTATGCTGATTGTATTTGCAAACAAATCGTCATCGCCAAACAATTCTTCAAAATCTAATTCAGAATTTTTTTTTTGTTCAATTACCGATTTTTGGGGACCTTCAGGAAGCTTTGCTGATATAGCCGTAGATTTTTGGAGACTTTCAAAAGGAATTGTTGATGCAACAGCAGATTTTTGAGAACCTTCAGGAAGCTTTGTTGGTATAACTGTAGATTTTTGAGAATTTTCAGGAAGATTTTTTGGTATCGCTGTAGTTTTTTGGGGACTTTCAGGAAGATTTGCTGGTATAATTGCAGATTTTTGGGGACTTTCAGAAAGATTTGTTGGCATAACTGCAGATTTTTGAGCACTTTCTGGACTTGGAGCACTTAAAACATTTTGTTTATTTTCAACATCATCTTCTACATCTGAAATCTCTGTTGGTGATAAATATAGTTTGAAATCGGTCATTGAATTTCTGATGGATTCCTGTCTTGCTTTTCGAGTTGATGGTCTTCTTTTGACTGCAATTTTTGCCCTATCCTAAAATATTCAAATAAATCAAAACTGACAGTAAGGTGATAATGCAGTTAAGCTTACTTTAGTTATGCTTGATAAAACTTCTGGTAGGTCTGGATCTTTTTCACTGTTTTTATTTGGTTCAAGATCTTTGTGTGAAAAGTCTAATTCGTCAGTCGTAATTACAGCTGTAGGTGACTTAATTTGGAACTGATTGTCATCAATTTCTGGGGTCCTTTTAGGTGAATTCGGTGTCTGAACTTCCTTTCTTCTGGGTGGTGCAACTCCTGGCATCAAGGCACTTACATTTATGTTCAAATTATGTTTCAATTTACCTGGATTACCTAAAAAACAATAGTTTAAACTATTCTTTCGTGCAATTCACGCAATGAGACTAACCAATTTTAATTTCGTTTGGTTTCTTCTCAATTTTTTCTTCAGAATTTGGTTTTTTAGCTACCGTTGGTTTAAGTGCCACTTTGGGGGTTTCCTTTTTCTCAAAACTTTTGGAATTATTTTCCGAAATTTTTGATGGACTAATGGGGTTGACGGGCTCAAATAAATCGTTTTCCATTTTCTTGCTGTCAGCTCTTTCATTGCTTTCAGTTTTGAATGAACTAATGGGGTTGACAGACTCAAACAAATCATTTTCCATTTTCTTGCCGTCAGCATTTTCATTGCTTTCAATTTTTGATGGAGTAATGGGGTTGACAGGCTCAAACAAATCATTTTCCATTTTCTTGCCGCCAGCATTTTCATTGCTTTCAATTTTTGATGGAGTAATGGGGTTGTCAGGCTCAAACAAATCACTTTCCATTTTCTTGCTATTTGTATTTTCATCGGCAGGCCTAGTAATGTCTAATTCAGAGTACAGATTATCAGGATTCCCACTGGGTGTAATATCTATCATAGAATTTGTTACAGCTTCCTCTGATACTTCTGGAATGCTGGTTATATATTGTCCGCTTTGAGATTCCACACTGGGTTTATTTTTAATGAACAAACTGTCGTTTGATTGTTCCTCATTATAATTGTCATAGGAAAATCGTCTACTTGAACAAATATTTGGATTAAAGGAATCGTCTGTTTCTATCCTAAAGAAAAGGGATTTGACAATCACTCTTAAAAGTGAGGGTAGGACATACTTAAAAAAAAGTTTAAGCGATTTTTCACGGACTTCTTCACATATACAATATTTGTACCCCTTTGGGGTTAATTTAACTCAAGTAAGAATAAACAAATTTTTAAAAAGTGTGCTTGATTATTACTTTCACACATAAAACTACAAATAAACCCTACAATATCAATTTTGGTTCTAGGGAAATAAAGTGCAGATTAAAAAGGCCTTAATTTTACATCCCAATTTGTAATAATAAAGTTCTTTAAAAAAAAAGTAAACTTTGGAAAAAATAACTTGATACCAAAACAAATAACCTAAATTTTCAAAAGATAATAACAGAATTAGCCTGCAAAAACAAAGAAATTTTTCTACGTTGTACATACCTTGTAGTATTATTTCCATCTCGAATTATGCCACTGGATTCTGAAAATATAGATGATGGTTCAAACAAATTATGTTCTGATGCCGTATCCCAGTCATCATCTATCGATGGAGGTCGATCAAAAATATTGTCATCCACGATACCAGATGGAACTGTTTCATCTTTGGTTTCATTTGTCACATTCAAATTTTCACTTATTGGGTTACTAATAGAGTCGAATTTATCATTACTTTTAAATGATTCAGAAAATACATCATCGCCTTTCAAGAAATCATCATCATCAAAAAGATTTGAAGTAAATTTTTTTGTACTAATATCAGAAAATAAATCATCCTTAAATAATTCATCAACATCATCTTCGTCATCATCATCAAACAGACTTATTTGTTTTGGATTTATCTTTGTTGTTACATTTTCTTCCTTTTTACTTTCCTTTTCCTCAAATTTTTTCTCTTCTTTTTGTTCAAAGCTTTTATTACTAGAAACTTTTGTTTCATCTTTTGTGACCCTTTCGTCCACTTTAACACTGATAGGGCTAGGTTTCACTTTAGGCTCATCTTCATCAGCCGAATCATCAGACAATAAAGATTGTTTTCGATTTTTTAACAAACTTCCAACTGTTTGTTTCCCAAATAAATCGCCTACATCTAACACTTTCACACCTCCAACTGGTTTCTAAAAATAAAATTCCCTTAATCTGTTTTCATCCTCCCATAGCCTTCAAATTACCTTGGTTTTAACATCTTTGCTACTTTTAACTGGTTCAAACTCTGGTGGTTTATCATCGAAGTATGGAATTGTTGGAGGACCATAAGGATGAAGCAATGGTTTTGTGGAAATTGTAGGTTTATCAGTGAACAAATCGTTGTCACTATAACCTGCATCATCATCATCAAAAAGTCCACCAGATCCTTTCTAAAATAAATGTATTTAATTTAAAACTTTAGAATTATTAAATCCTTACCTTTGATGTTGAAAAGTTTGCTGGTTCATTGTTAAAAATGTCAGCACCTTCATCATCAAACAAATTTGAAGGTCTTGCTTTGGAACCTGGAAAGTTTCAAAATAATTTTTTTTCCCAAAGTAATAAAAAAATTTACTTTGCTCCTTATTTGGTTTTAAATTTTTGGACCATGAATTGCTCGAATCATCATTAAGATCGTCGAAAAGTGCACCCCTACCAGAAAACAAGCCGTCATGCTCATTGCTACTGCCAAACAGTCCGTCATCCTCATCTTCGTCATCCAGTGGAGGTGGCTCCTCAGAAAAGATGTTACCTGTAAAAAAATTGCAGTGTAAAACGATTTTCTATACTAAAAATTAATCAAAATTTTACCATAAGTGGTAGTTGGTTTAATTGGTTGAATAGGTTTCGTGTTAACTTCTGGACTAACAATTTTAGGATTTTGTTCTATCACGTTTCCTAATTTAGCAGCCAATTCTTGAGCAAAAGTGTTATTTGAAATTGGAGTCTAAAAATGTAAACGTTTATTGTTTTACTAGATTCACAATAAATCTGCTTTTTATTACCTGAGCAGGCACAGAATTATCGTACTCTTCACTGTCACTAGATTCAAAAATATCCCGACGTTTAACTGCATCGTCAAATGTAGAATTTGCAACTGGCCGATTTAAATTTAACCTGCCTGACAGATCTACATCTGAACCAGCATTATAAGAGTTCTCAGTCTGAAAAAAAAAGAAATTCTATAGTTGATTTTATTAAAAGAAATTTTATGAATTAAACATTTTGAAAGAATGAAGTACCAAACAAATAAAAGTGAACTGCAGATTAAGTACGTGAATTTGTACAAACCAGACACATCTGACGCAACAGACTGAAAATTTGAAATAGAACACGAAAAATTTAATATGAAACCGGCTGAGCTAGAGATCAAATCGCTTATTATTATGTTTTAGTTTTGTTAAGTCCTTTATTTATGTTTTGTTCAATCTAGATACAGCACATTATATCCTGTTTCTATGTTGGTTAGTTACCAGTCATATCATTTAAAACAACACAAACACAAACTATAAACCATATACATAACATGTTAGGTGAACGTATACGTTTGTGACGTCATCAATGTATAAAAATTTAAATGGAGAAAAAATCCCGTCCCGAGCGGGACTGAGTAGATAAGGGACTAGTAGATGTTATCTTATCAATTGTCAAACTCAACTTAGTCCCGGTCAAGACAAATTTTTTTTTTCCTTTTATTTCATAATTTAGCTTATTGAATCCCTTCCATATATTTACTCTGAGCAATATGCGTTAACAAAAAAATCAGAAAGGTTCATTCGAGCTGCATTGTATAAAATAAATCAAATACGGGACTGAGTTGACAAGATATACCGCGCGGGATTAGATATTCTAAATATGAAATAAATTTATAAATGTATATCAAACGCGGGACTTAATGAATTGACATCCCGTCCCGCGCGGGACGGAATTTTTTTCATCCCGCATTCTTCTCTAGTGTACGTACACCTTAGTGATTTACCCTTCGAGCAGGGAAGAGTGGTATTCCGATTAAAAAATTTCATATTGGCGATTATTATTATTATTTGATCAATTATTATTATTTGTACGAAAATCGTTTTTGGAGGCTGGAGTGGAGTGATTATTATTATTAAATCAGGTATCCATTCCATTTGGAATATGCCTACTCTTTGGAAGTCTTTACGATTCATTTACCAAGGTGAATCACTCCTCGCTTTTTCTTCTTCGATACTCTAGATCGATTTCACAATAGCGTGGGGATGCCGACTGGAAGGCCGAGCTAAGAAATTCTGTCTAGTCCGCGATTTGAACCCAGAATTTCCGCTCTGTACTCAACCAATGGTCACATCACTCCACGGCTGTGGCTGGAGTGGAGTGATGCTTATTCAAAATTTTGAATTTCGTTCACAAAAAATAGTCCAGATCCTATGTGCTTCATTGTGGTTATTAGTGCATGTTTTCTTATTGTTTGTACTCAAACATTTTTTGGGATATTCAATAAAAACATCAACACGGACGCGCATAATTGGATTAACGAGATTTCTCTGTAACACGGTTTGTTTTTGTGGGAATTTGCAAGCCATTTGTTCATTTTCAGTTATTTACATTTTCTAAAAATTACGCTTTCAAAAGCGAGCCACGTTCTGTTTTTGTCCTTTATTTTAAGAAACGTTTGTATTATATTACACGTAATTGTTACTTTTACTTTATCTTTATATTTTAGGTCTGTTTGATATGCTACACCGAACTACTTCGACTAACTTAGTGTAAAAAATTGCAAAAATTGATTGATGTAAAAAGTGAGTTGGTGATTTTACAGCAATGAATTTGTAGTTAGTATAGCACTAGAACTGTGATACCAAACAAAGCTTTTAATTGTCCAATTTTCTCACTGAGCTTCCAGATGTTAAACCATCCTCATTAGTCAGGTCTTTGTTAGGAGATGCAGAAAACTAAAATTGGGAAGGGGGGATTCCCATGATCCTAACATTTTAAAGATATGCTCACGCGTATTCGCTGTGTGCGTAGGTGTAGAGGGGATACGAAAATCGATCGAAGCGTTCGGAGTGGCCGGTAATAGAACTGAATTGGGACTTGCTTTATGTGATTATCATAGACTTAATAGGATATGACCCGCAACTCCCTACCTGAAAGCTTAAAATTTGCCAGCTGTTTATATGTCAAGAGTCCCAATTATTTTCGTCTATTTAAGCCACCATAGAGCAGCAGGAGGAATGCACACAGCGAATACACGCCCACATTGTACGGTATCCTGTGCCCGTACTAATAGTCGAGGATCAATCCGAGATCAAGGATTAATTCTCGGATCGTTCAAAAATGCTACTAATAGTCGTAATAATCCTGGATTGAACACGATCCGAGATCAATATTGAACCTCGAAAACCGATCTTGCTTTGACCAGGATTAATCCTCGGATCATTGTGGCGCATGCGTGTTTGCTATGTTGTCATAGTGCATTAACCCTCATAATAATTAAATAATTTTTAAAAACTTTTATTATAGGAACTGAACAGGAACGACGATATAATATTAAAAATTAAATTTTTTTTAAAAATTAATAATAAAATAAAAAATTATGGTTATAAAATAGATACTAATAATGGTTATAAATAGAAACTAACTAAATATTACTAGATATATTACCAAATCCAAGATCAAATCTAGAATTCACCGATCTTACCCGAAGCCGAGACTATTTGTTACGCCAAGATCGTTGTTACGATCTAGGATCGCTGGATCTAGGATTGATCCGAAGATTGATCCACGACTATTAGTACGGGCACTGATGACGTCAGTTCGTGGCTCAAACTTTAAATTTGATTGTTGCATATGCGTGGGAGTAACTATGACTCTCTTAAGGTAGCCAAATAGTAGCTAGCAGCTCCTCTAAGTAGTACTTAGTAGTTACTGGCCCGGTTACCAATGGGGAACGTCACCCTGCAGACATTGGCCTCACGACCTCTCTTGCAAAAATGACCATGGGGTTCTTTGCCGGCGGAGGCCGGTAAGGTTCCCCTTCTCTGGTGAACGGAGGGGACGAAAAAGTTCGTACCGCGAAATACTTGTATTGCGCGATGGAATAACTTGGGACTCAAAGGGAACCTTCTCTGGCGAACGGAAGGGATGAAATTTAACCTGTGTTCTACGGCGCAGTAATCTCACTCCCTGAATGGAACCAAACGGACACCTAAGGAGTTACAATGTCAACCTGCCACAGGGAGACCTGAGCAGCGCGGTAGGTTGTTAACTTCAGTAGACTCTGGAGCGACAGCTCAAACTTGAGATTGTGTAAGCTAATCTCTAAAGGGCATTAATGGCACGTCCCTGAATCAGTCAACCCTACGCTTGCGGGGGGATTCGAATAAACAAGCATCTGCGGGAAATGGGAGCCCGGGGCTAATCCACGATAATGCGTGCTTAGCCTCCCCATTTTGATATGAGCTTCGCTCATAGAGGTGGATTCGCAGTGGCGAGTGGTTCTTGGGAAAGTAGGCAACGTATGCGCCGGAAAAAGAATCGCAGTCCCTTAGCCGAGGCTGTTGCTTGGAGTATCGACCTCAGCACTCGGCCTGTCTGTCGGGGATCCCCACGCCTGAGGTTTTGCTCAGAACCTTACAGTTCACAGTTAGAGAACAGGTTACCGATCTCTTTGCCATCGTGATGAGCACTTGATGCTTGGGGCAAATATTTCGGTGGTTCACCTGACGTAGCTAAACACGTTGGCCGTTATCACCCTAGGGGGTGGATGTCGTATAAATCTTGAGTGTACATATAGCATCTAAATCTAAAAAGTTCTATCAGTTGTTGCACATACGTGTTTCTTTAATTTTCATTAGGTATTAGGTCACTGAGTGATGTCATGGATGGTATCGGCAGTCTAAAATGCGTTTACCAAGTTAGTGAGCATATCGTTAGAGTTTTAATTTTTCTTCATTTGTAAACATCGCGTCAGCACTGCCTTCTAGAAAAATTACACTATATCATGGGGAATTCCAATATTCTAATAACGTGGTATTCAAATAAATAAACCAATTTGCTTTAGGGTGTTTCGGTCACTCATTTCAAGAATCAAATCTCGTTGATCCAATTATACGAGTCGATGTCGTTGATGTTTTTCTTGAATATCTCGATAACTGTTTGAGTACAAAAGATAACAATCACAAGCAAAACATAAACGATCAAGAATATCCGAAATTAATTGTAAATAACCCTGTCTCCAACCCAATAAGTCAAAAATTGGTAAACGTTTTTAGCGATTGAAATTAAGTCAATTTTGTTATTATTTAAATTAAGCAAATATTCTCTTTCGATTGAGTACTAAGAACTCTTCGTTGGTGAGATATAAGGTTGTCTCAAAGTTTTAAATCAATAAAAAATCGAAAGAGGTTACTTCTTATTAATCACTGGAGATGATCTAGCTTCTAGATCTAGATTATGTGTTTTGAATTTGAAATTTCAAATTAGCATGTCTCCGCCACCCCCTCCAACTAATATTTGAAATATTTAGATATAAATATTTAGCAAATAACAAATAACATAGGCGTGGAACCGTTTTGGCACAAAATCTGAACAGAATATGACAAAATCGTAAACCAATTCGTACCAATTAAAAAAAACTATCCAAGAAGTAAGTGTTGGGTTTCGAGAGAACTTAGACATAAAATTCGAAAAAAACGTAAATTATGGGACAATTACAAAGCCAGTAAATCAGATAGCGATTACAAGATCTATAAAGACTGCTCCAATACTTTGACTACGGATTTGAGAAGCGCACGCTTAAACTATGAGGAGGCGATTGTTACCTCTGGACCGAAACACTTTTACAAATACATCAGTCAAAACTTGACTTCGCGAGTATCGTCAATAACCTTGCGCTGCCATTCCGCGCTTCCATAGCGTCTTTGTTAGTGAACCACCAAATTTGCCCACTTTGGATACGTCAAGTCGAATCCAGAACAGCTTGACCACAATAAAATTCACCAAGGAAACTGTCCTCGAGCATCTAACTGCACTGAAGGCGGACTCAAGCCCGGGATTTTGTCAAGAGTTGCGCAGCTTCATTAGCAGAACCTTTGTCAACCTTAGTGCAGGCATCACTAGATCTAGAAACTTTACCCCAGGATTGGAAAAAATCAATTGTCGTACCTATCTATAAAAAAGGAGATAAACTAGCTGCTGGTAATTAGAGACCGATCAGCCTTACTTCCGTCATCTGTAAGTGCATGGAAAAAATTGTGGCTAAAAAGCTTACAGAGTTTCTGCTGGCCAACTCACTGATTCCAAATTGCCAGCATGGCTTCCTTCCGGGTAGATCAGTGATCTCAAATTTACTGATGAATCTAGACGATTGGACTAAATCTTGGGACTCGCGGATCCCAACCAATGTTGCATACCTAGACTTTTTCAAGGCTTTTGACCGAGTCCCAATAGGAAGACTACTGTTGAAGCTGGAACACTATGGTATTCGTGGCAATCTATTAAATTGGATCAAGGACTTCCTAACAGATCGTACCTTTCAGGTGCAAGCTGGAGATTCGTTATCAGATCCGCAACCGGTACTCAGCGCGTACCTCAGGGTTCTGTGCTGGAACCAATTCTTTTTCTTGTCTACGTTGCGGACCTCGTCGAATGTATTCGTTCTTCCAAAAGTGTGTTTGCAGACGACTTGAAGATTTACAACAAACAATCCGCTTGTCAACAAATCAGTTCTACAGTCCGACTTGGATAGAATAGATGGCTGGTCGAAGGTTTGGTTGCTCACGCTGAATGCCGACAAGTGCACCGTTCTCCACATTGGTGCCAACAACCCTTGCTATGACTACACACTAAATGCCGTGGTGCTCTGGAGGGTTAGTGATCAGACCGACCTTGGTGTTTTAATGAGTGGTGACCTCAAGTGGACCTCACACATTTCAAGCGTGGTAAAAAAGGCAAGTTCTCTGCTTTATCTTATAAAAATAGCCTTTAAGGGTCTGAAGCCTGATGTGTTTGTGAAAATTTACAAGACGTACGTTAGACCCATACTTGAATTTGGAGCGCCCATCTGGAACCCATACTTTGTCAAAGATATAGACCATCTGGAGAGGGTTCAGCGTAGGGCTACTAAATTGGTTGCGGGTTTGGAGAATTTGCCATACGAGCAGCGCCTTGCACGGTTAAGAATTCCTTCTCTAAGGGAAAGACACAGACGTGAGGACTTGATCAAAACTTATAAAATAATTAGTAATCACTACAAGTGTCTGTTGCGTGAGAGGTTTGAGTTTAGTGACAATTTTCATTTGCGAGGTAACTCGCTTAAGCTGGTGCACCAAAAGTTTCAGAGCGTGGCCCGACAGAACATTCTCTTTGTGCGTGTGGTTAAAGATCGGAACTCGTTGCCTGACGATGTTGTCAATGCTCCGTCTTTAAATGTATTCAAAAATCGATTGGATAGGTGTATTGGATTGGCTGTAACTTAAGTGTGATAAAATTTGCAATATGTTGGTTTTCTTATCTTCGTATGTTTGTTGCTTGCTTTGTTTTGCTATGTAAAATAATTGTACTGTTATGTGCGAGTTAATCGGCTTAGCCGCCTCTCGCTAATTGATAATGATAATGAAATGTGAATACAATAAATAAAATAGACGTGTATTCTGACTCCCCCCCACCCCAATTAATTTTTAAAATATTTCAAACATTGTTTTGGGTACAAAGAAAAATAAAAATGCACCAACAAGCACAAATGATTTAGACTATTTTGAATCCAAAATTCGAAATTTCAAATAAGTATTTCTCCCCCCTCCCAATTATTTTTGGAATATCTCGAACAGTACTTGAGTACAAACGAAAAATGCGCATATAAGCACAAACAAAGCACAAATTATCTAGTCTAGACTATTTTTAACCTAAATTTTAAATAAGTATATTCTCTGCCCCCCCTAATTTAATTTTTAATTAAATATATCGAGAATAAACAAAAATAAAACATCCACAAACAAACATAAAGGATCTAGATTATTTTAAATCCCAAATTACAAATAAGGATGTCTCCACATCCCCCTAAGTTTTGAAATATCTCAAAACTATTTAGGTACAAAGAGAAATACAAAATAGACAAAAAAACATAAACAAAGCGTAAATAATCTAGACCAGGAGTGCTCAGACTTACACTATCGACGATCTACATCAAAATAATTAGGCAACAAGCGATTCACTACCTACTACCACCCAGTGTTGTCAGATTGGGCGATTTATCGCAAATTGGGCGACCTTTGTAGATAATTTGCGTTTCAATTTTTTCAAAAACCGCAAACTGCAATTTGAACGTTTTCTGAAAAACGAAGTTGCGGTTTATTGCGATAAATAATAGACATTGAAAGCTAATTTTAGTGAATTTTTTTTTTAATTTTAATAAAAGTTCACTTTTTAACGCTAGAGCTTTCTTGCTAATTCTCCAATAAGAAAGCAAGAAAGTTTAACGTTAGCACCTGTAGGGTTAAAAAAGTGAACTTCTATCTAAAAGCTTTTAACTCTAGAGAACGCTAACGTCAGTTTTCTCGCTCCCTATAGAAACTCAATCTAGACAATTAGTAAATATTCAGTAAAGGCAAGTTTTTGGTGGCAATATAATTATCAAAAAATAGCTTGCACAATTGGCCAAAAGTTATCGACTGGCCAAGTGATAACGTCATTAATTGTGCAAACATTTGTTTAGATCCATTCAACCCCCCCCCCCCCCACCATAACATAAGTAATTCCAAAGAATTATAATTAGTAAAAAGGAAATATTAGGTCTGTTTGGTACCACAGTCCTAGTGCTACACTAACTACACTACTACAAATTGATTGGTGGTACAATTACCAACCCACTTTTTACACCAATCAATTTGTAGTAGTGTAGTTAGTGTGGCACTAGGACTGTGGTACCAAACAGACCTATTATCTATCATTATTATTGTATTTGCCGTACCCCCCCCCCCCCCCGCTGAGAGCAATGTTTAGTTACGGATCTTTTTGAAGGCAATAATACTGCCGTGTTAATTCTAAAGGGCGTATCTGCAATTTTTGGCTTTTTGAGTTATTGCTGGCAAACGCTTCTCTGCATGTAAATCTATCATTTCGTTAAGTTCAGAAGGCTTAACTAGGTATATATATGCTAGAATACATCTTTAAGGAAACGGCGTATCTGCAGTTTAATGTGTAATTTTAGATAAAAGAGACGTAACCAACAATGTTAGATTTAAAAGACGTATCTACAACTACTATTTTGTGTAGATACGCCCTTTCTTTGTAACACTCCATTACTTGACTGGCAAAAATTATCTATTCTGTAACTGGCAGATACAATTCAAATTTTGATGGTTACACTTGTGAAGTTCTGTTTGTTTTTTATAATTTAAATATTGTTACGTGTTTTAAGTTTTTTGGTTATCAGTTCACACAGGAAGAAGTTCACACAGTGTCTCATTTTGCAGATACGCCTTTTTTTCTTATGAGTTTTATTAATATATGTTAGTCAGAAAGGGCGTATGTATCAAAAGTCCCATTTATAATAAATATTTAAGAAAACGGTTTATTTCATTAGATTCTGCTACAGATATAATATGAATCTAAAACACTAGTTTTCTGTTTAATTCAAACCATGTGATGGCACACGGAAATTTATAAAAACACGATTTCCCAACAATTAGCTTTTTGCAGATACGCCCTTTAGAATTAACACGGCAGAATAGCTCATTTTCATACCAACAATTTATGTTGTAAAAATTTTGAACCAAGTAAAAATATGTTTTTTCGATTTCATTCCAAAATGTACGAATCCCAAAAAAATTCAAAACTGATGAAGTTATTAATAAATTTCTATTTTATTTTGGAATTTTGACAGTAAATTTAAATTTTGGCGCCACGCAAGGAATTGTTTGCGGTTTTGGGCGTTTTTTTAGTTAAAATTTGGCGCCACAGATTTCTAAAATCTGACAACACTGCTACCACCTACATAATAGGTAAAAAATACAATTTAAAAAAAAAGGTTGCAATATCATTGGGGATCGACTGTAAAAGTTTAAAAATCAACCGATTGAGCATTCTGATCAGCGCCTTTGATAAGAGGGAGAAAATACAACATTTTGTACAGGGTTTGGTGCCAAATGATAATTAGCCAATAGAAAACGCCTCTTGGATACTAACATCCGTTTTCCATTGGTTAGTTACCTACCATTTGGCACCAAACCTTCCCTGTCGGAAACGGCCCTGTCTCTGATGTAGACTATTTTAAATCCAAAATTTCAGATAACCATGTTTGGTTCCTTTAATTAGCCAACCAAATAAAGTTTTATAATATAAAAAAAAAATAAAGTTTTATAGTATAAAAAAAAAAATAAAGTTTTTAAGACCCAAAAAATAAGCGTATGTAAAAAATAGCAGATCTGGCATATAAAATAACTATAGAGCGGATTTATATGTAACAACAGACCCGTCTAAGGGTAACACTTGATCAAACAAAGTCTATAATCAATATAAAACTCTTATTAGCGCTAATAATCGTTTTCTATTGATGATTTATATTAGTCATACCTTAAGACGGGTCTGTTGTTACATATAAATCCGCTCTTTAAAAATAACATCTGGGAATTAGATGCAGGATTTGATAAGTAGATGATAAAGCTGGTTACACCTGGTAACCAACCAGAAGTTATGGCAATAAAAAAAAAGAAGTTGTTGACAAATCTGACAGTTCAGATGACAGATGCCAGATTTAATGTAACAGCTGCTAGATCAAAAATATTATATTCAATGTCATAACTTACTTGAGTTCTATCTTTGATAGGTAAATCGTCATCAGAATCCGAATCACTAAACTTATCTGACACTTTCTCTGTTTCACTTTCACTTGAAGAATCAAGAAGTCCAACGTGCCATTTAGTATGCCACTCATCGGTTCCAATAACAAACGGTAAAGGTCGATCGATGTAAGGATCTTTAGGTCTCAAAACAAAACTACAAAAAAAATCATTAATTCAAATGTTACTACTTCAATTAATTATAATTACCTAGGAAAATCAGTCTCTTCTTCACTATCGCTATCAGGAACATCAACCTTATCAAAATATTTATTTACCACTTCGATTCCCCTCATAACAGCTTCCTGAACATTTTGTGCTTTTTCACTTTCTGTTTGCTGCTTAGGAACCTCGACCTAAAGGAATCAAATTGCAAACTCTTAACTAAAATCCTAAAACTTAGAAAACACAAATATTTACATTTTCCGAGGTATCATCCTTATCTGCAATGGTTTCGTCATCTTCGTACACCCGACTCTCAATAAATTGATTATTGTGTAAGCTACTGAACTCATTTTTAACAAGATCCAACGACAAACTGGTACTATTCAAACTGTCCAACAAATTGTTCAAATTATCATTGGTTTTACTTGCTTTCACCAATAAATCCTAAATTTCTACAGTTATTAAGTTGTTCAAAGGATCTATTTTTAAATACGTACCTCGGAAAAAGATTCCAAATATTTCAGCAGATTTGCATCACCGGCCAGGTTCCAATTCGATGCATTCTCGATTAAATCATCTATTGACCAAGGTTTATTGGAAGACACTGTAGAGGTTGACATTATCGTCGTTAACTTCAATTTCTGTAGGTTTTGATATATCAGAAACTAAACACTACAATTTACTTTTATTGCTTTATTTATGCGAGTTTATGGGTTTCTGTAATATTTTGATTGTAGTTTTCAATTAACATGACAGTTTGATAAAAAGAGGATATTGGAACTTCCATTACACTGTTGACCTAACAAGGTGATAATGTGGTCATTTGAACTAACTTGGTGTAAAAAAGAATTTTTTGTTTTTCAATTTTATTCTCAAAATATGTTTACATAAATTAACTTAAAAACTTTAATAGATACAAAAATTTATTTACAATGGAAAAGTAAAATGTTGTAAGAGTCTTTATTGATAGTTGGTTAACAATCAAATAATTCCATGGCACCTTCACATTCTGACAAATTAAACATAAAGTCGTCGCTTGTAAATGGGTTTAATGTCACAAACGGTTCGTCTTCATTGTTTTCAGAAAAACTATCACAATCGGACGAACATTCTGCACAGCTTGGCATATTTTTAAACAAAATTTTGGCAGTATTTAAATCGTAATCGTCCCATTCCGTTTCTAAATCTTCAGGTTTAAACGCAGTTTCAAATTTCCTTTTTTTCGTTTGAAAGTTTTCTTCAACAACTTGAAGGCTGGCTACTGTTGAAGTTACATTGGATGTGACCTTTAGTTTTGGTAAGGAAGAATGATTGTCTAACTGGAATGCACTGTTTAAGGGGGCGTTCAAAATTATAACTTTTTCGTCATTACCAAAGCATTGTTGAAGATCTTTGTACGTTGCATAGATATAATCTTTAGTATCGATATCATCCGTCACGTTTTTAATGCTCTGTTCAATTCGGTTTATTTGTCTGTCTAACTCTTGCTCCTGCTCTTCTAAATTTTGTAATTCGCTCCTTAATTTTGCAGCTTTCGACGTATATTCTTCCTCATTAAACTCGACTAACGGATCCTTAAAGGCTAACGATTTCCACTGGATAACGTTCTTATTTTTCTTTTCAATTAAACCGATTCCTTCAAGAACGTTAGTAATGTCATAGATTCGTCTCTTTTGGCGGACGTCTAACAAATCTGCAGCATATTTCAAATCCAATACACCACCTTGAGAGTTTTGTAATAAATTCACAAACCTGGTCGTCAATAATCCTAACGATTTTTCAAAACGACTATTTGCGATTTCTGCCATTATGAAATTAATCTTAACGATGCAAATTATAAATTAATTTATATTTGTTTAGATAGGTACACACGAAGAACTGTAATGGTCATATTACACACATAACCTACACGGAAAGTCGGCAATACTGAGCCCGGCGCCCTGGCGCCCGCAGAGCAGTTTAAACACGCCCTCACTTGACTTACTTTTGAAGACGGTAAAATTGTCCAGACCATCCAACCAATTAAAGTAAATAACAAATCAGAATCCTCCAATTGAGGAGATTATTAGAAACACTGCAAATGTTTACAAATAAGCACCAAAGATAAAAGTTTCGTCAACAACTTATGTACCACTCTATATTTAACCATTTTGACGTTTGACGAATAAATATAACAACATAACCACATTTGATTCGTTTGTTTTAAACTCGGAAAGTTTTTCGTAGCATCACAATGTCGGATCGTCTTACACAATTACAAGATTGCATCAATCAGGTAAATGTTTTCATCTGAATTGTAAATCGAAAAGTTAATAAATTCGGTTTTAGCAAGCAGAACATTTTTGCAACAGCATCGGGATTCTTCAACAATATGCAGTACCAAGTAAATTTAGCGGTTTTGATAGATCAGGCTCTCAGACACCTCAACAGCAAACACAAGAAGATTATGTCCAACTGTTCACCACGTTGATTGCACGTAGTGCAAAAGACATCGACACGTTGATAGAATCGTTACCCAGTGAGGAGAACTCCATGGAGTTACAGGTTAGTTCAATTCTTTTTCGCAAATTAATTCATCTAACGGATTCGTTTCAGTTGCAAAGTTTACGTATCTTAGAGGGAGAAAATCAAGAATCTGCTGAAAAATTGGAAGCTGTTGTTCAACGAGGTCAAGAATTGTTGGAACAGATTCAAGCCGCCTTGAGCGATATAGCGCAAGCACAACTGGACATGCAGCACTTAACAAAGGCTGCCGCCGCTCCTCCACAAAATTCGAATTAGTTTCATTTTTCTGATTTAGTTCTGCTCAAAATTTGAGTTGAAATTTATTGTTTTATTGACACTATTTCATAGGACCGTGATACGTGAATAGGATATAGGAATGGTTAAATACATCAGAAAGGTAATTTATTTTTTTGTAATGTTTAACATTAATGTTTTTTTAAATAAAATTTAGGAAACACAATTTGTACCTTTTCAAGGATTTGCATAGTTTTTATATTATGTTTGTTTGGAAAGAAATAATAAACATTTAAAACAAATTTTATTGTTTTAAAAATTCGATTTTCCTTGATGAAATACTTACGATTGCTCTTACGTTAGTAAATTAATTTAAAGCAATACACTGCCACTATCAAGTTGATTCCAAAAAAAATTTCCAAAAATGTAGTAATTTGGTAGAGATGCATTTTCGAATGAGTAGGAAATATTGAATAAAAAATTCAGAGTTCATAAACTTTTTACTAGTAAAAAGAACTTTGAATTTAATTTTACTTTAGTTTATCAGAAAATAATTAATTTATTTTTTATGTTAAAATAAGTTTTTTGTCCCCCTGAAAACAAAAGCAGTAGGTACAAAATCATCTTTTTAAAATTTCCAACTTAATCTAAAAATTTACCTCGAAAATCAAAATTTTGTTATTTTTGGCCTTCAGGCATCTGTTTATTTTCCGGTATGTTTTTTTTAAGAGGGCGCTGCATCCAGGGGAGAAAGAAGGAGTATATTTGATGTTGAAAAGACTTTGGTATAACTTTCAAAAACTAAAGGTTGTATCACTATAATTCTTTTTTTATATTATTAAGAAAAGACTACTGAAGGAAATAACCAATTTGAGCACTTTAAATTAAAAGTAAATAGGTAAATTTAATTTTTGAAATGGACAACTTTGAATTTTTATGACAACCAAACTTGATGAAACTTCGTTATTGTCTTTTGCAGGTCATTATAAAGACAAAACCTGAATGGACGAGTTTCATTAGGGGTATTTACAAGATCGTGTATTGGTGTTGTATTTATACACTGTTGTAATATCCTAGCAACGTCTAGTAATACACAACTTTAGTTGGCGTTACTAGGATAAATACACTGGTGTAAAAATACAAGGGTTTATTCGCTGTGTGCGTTACTCTTGCTGCCATCTGGTGGCTTAAATAGACAAAATAATTGGGACCCTTGACATATAAAAAGCTGGCAAATTTTAAGCTTTCAGGTAGGGAGTTGCGGGTCATAATCCTTCTAAGTCCATGGTAATCACATAAAGCAAGTCCCAATTCAGTTCTATTACCGGCCACTCCGAACGCTTCGATCGATTTTCGTATCCCCTCTACACTTACGCACACAGCGAATACACGTCAGTGTGAATACTCCTACTGTTTTTTGTATTTTTTTATTTGAAAATAAATGTCAAACTGAGTCTTCAGAATTTTTTTCAAATTTTTTTGAGAACTAACATGAGAAAAACGTTACCGGAGCTGACGTCTACGGTAGCTGACGTCACACAAAAAAACCAATCAGAATTGCCATGTTGTCACGTCTACAGCAATTGGTCACCAATTGGCAATAGCGTAAAGCCATGCTTAATTATCATATGTCAATTATGGCGCTCAGTTTAAATACTCTTTCAGATTTTAAATTGTTTTTAAATATCTAATAAGACTGAGTTTTGAGACTAACCAAATACATACTATATTGAAGTAAAATAATCCAGTCCTTAAAATTCCAAATTATTTTTAAATTTAAAATCTTCCAAATTAAAACTCAAATTGACCAGATTATTTTCTCTCGATTCCCAGCTTAGCGCAATCAAATAAATCAAACTTATAATCTCCAATAATTATTCTATACTTTTTTTTTACTAAAAGAAATAATAAATAAAAACACAAGAAAACTCTGCGTTTCACTCAAAATTTATTTCTTTTCTAAAAATTTACATAAAATCTCGCTATGCACAAAACCGCGCGACCTTGCAGCACCGTGGGTAGATTGCAAGTCTTTATCAAAAACCAAAAATTTTTCCACTTTGGCTATCACGCCAGGGGCGGGGCGTCACAAATTTGAATTTTCAAAATACGAAAATTGCAATTAACAAATAAATTTCTTTATTCAAAAAAAAAATACGACAATATAATAGCATTTTTATCAGTTTTATGTTCATAAATTTTTCAAAGAATTTGTGACTATGAAACTCCTCCATTTGAAGCGGTTTCATGATCAATTATAGAAAGCACTACAAAACATTTGAATCAAAAAGTTTTCACGTGATAAATAAATTCGACTCCGGTGAGAGGTAGCTACTCTATATAGACTCGAAAATAACAATTTTACCATTGAAACCTCGATGAATTCTGAAAGAGCATATTTTAAATAAGAGAATTAACTATGAAAGAAGGCCTTAAAACCACCAGTTTTTTCAAAAATCAATTTTAAAAACTTCGATTTTTATAGCAAATTTTAACCTAAGTTGCTCGTGATTGGTGAATCAATGCATTCTATGGTCGGTCCGTGTAATTTAAATTACTCTAGGCTTATACGCAGAGAGGAGATAACATGAGCGACTTACCACAAAAAGCGATAACTCCAATCACAACCATCGTGAATGCAGCGCTTCGACTCCGTCACTTCCCGAAATTATGGAAGCACGCAAACGTCATCGTCATCCACAAGCACGGACAGCCGAAAAACCAACCGAAGAGCTATCGTCCAATTAGCCTTCTCTCAACCACCGGCAAAATCGCGGAGAAAATCATCTTAAACCGACTCAAGAAAGAAATGGATTCCAACAAGGTCGTCCCCGATGAACAATTTGGATTTCGCGAAGGTCACTCCACGACTCATCAAATCCTTCGCATCGTCGAGCAAATTTCAAAGGGGTTCTCGAAAAAAGAATGCACCGTCGCCCTTCTTCTAGACATCTCCAAAGCATTCGACTCCGTATGGCACCCCGGACTCCTCTACAAGATGCTTCGAGCCGGTATCAAACTCGCCATCGTAAAACTAATCCATTCTTATCTTGCAGAAAGAACCTTTTGCATCGTCGCCGATGGGACCAAATCCGAACCTCATCCAATGAACGCAGGGGTCCCCCAAGGTTCGCCACTTTCCGCACCCCTCTACAACATCTTCATGAGCGACATCCCCAAACCAATCCACCCGCAGGTCGAAAACTTCTACTTCGCGGACGACACAGCCGTAGCTTCTACATCAATTTCCCCGGACATCGCCACGCAAAGAGTCCAAGACGTAGCGGAACAAATCGAGCAATGGATGGGAGACTGGCGAATCGGAGTCAATACGAACAAGAGCGTCGCAGTTATCTTCGCCCGATGTAAGAAGCGGACCACAGCAAAAGCCAACCTTTGGATGAACGGGTCCCTCATCCAATGGCAAAAATCGGCAAAGTATTCAGGCGTCACAATGGATAAAAAACTAAATTGGGGTCAACATATCACGAACACTACAAACAAAGCAAGGGGAATGATGTCGCAACTGTATCCGCTCGTAGGTCCAAAGAGCAAAATGTCGCCGGCCGACAAACTCCGGGTCTACAAAACTATCATCAGGCCGGCACTCACGTACGCTGCACCAGCATGGGGACACGCAGCAAAAATCCATATTACCAAGATAGAAACCATCCAAAACAAACTCGTCCGCTACGCATGGAACGCACCAAGAAGAGTCACAAATGTCCGTCTTCGCAACGACTCCAAACTCACCACGGTCAAAGAATTTATCAGAAATCATACGGAGAAATTTTACTCAAGAACCGAAGACCACGAAAACCCGCTAATCAACCAATTGGGAAAATACGATAAAAAAAACCATCCAAAGCACAAGATGCCAAGAGAAATCATCGATGACGCCGACCCCTAACGTTCCCGCATACGTAACATCGACTCCTGCAAAACAAAACCACGCCCACGAAAATAATCAACACCCACAAGAAAACCGGCCACTTTAGGGAAAAACCACCGCCAACGAACTACACACACGAAGAAAGGTATTCTATTAAAACTCCCATAACCCATCCACTGCATCCTAGTCTACCAAACCTTTCTCTCGCGGGTGAAGCCAGCCAGGACTTAGCTTCGCGCTAATTTTCAGAGGTACGCCTCAATAAAAATCATCCGACGTAACGTTGCGGGCAAGCCCGCAACCTTACTCTTCAAGTCTGCGAAGATATGGGGCAACAGCCCTGGTGCTCAAACTCCTTCACGATTCACGATGGTTGTGATTGCAGTGATCGCTTTTCGTGGTAACTCCTTCAATGCCCTGTGGGTGATGCCGTCTGGACCGGGTGCGCTTTTGATTTTCGCCTGCCTAATGAGACTTCTGACTTCCTTGAACGATGCGGGTTCGATTGTTGATTCGTCCGGGGCGTTCAGGACTTCCTTCACGAAGTCTTCTACCATCTGGATGTGATCGGGGTCGTCGTAGGTGGTGTTAGGCGCGCATTGAAGTTGGAGACTGGCAGCTAGAGCGTCGGCTTTGTCCTTGTCCGTTTTTGCTTGGGTCCCGTCCGGTCTTAGGAGAGCTGGCATCGGGGTCTTTTTACTGCGGAAATGTTTGACGAATTTCCACGAGCTTGAATCCTCGAACGAAAGGACTTCAAGCTTGTTGGTCCATTCGGCGTCCTTGTGGTCCTTGACTTCTTTGGTGAGGGATTTGAGGCGCTCGCCTATGGCTCGCGCTTTAAATTTCGCCTTCGAGCACAAAAGATTCACTTTCCGCTTTTAATATGCAATATCGACGGTGTCAATGCAATACCTCGTATCTTTCTTTTAATCAACTTACCAGTTTTCACTCTATAACCGCCATGTTTTAACGCAGATACGAGTTATTGCATTTAATTTAGACATTTTACGCCAATGTAATGTAACTTATGCAGGGACGTGCCCATGGGGGGTGGAGGGAGCTCTCGCTCCCCAATATTGTAGAAAGTTGGCAAACAGTTGGTAAAAACACTCAAAAGTTGGTCAATTTGGTAATTTTTTTGTCAAAATTTAAAAAAGTTTCAAAACTTATAAGAAGCTGGCAATTTTGAATTAATTTAGTTGGCAAATTTGTGATTGCCCCCCCCCCCCCCCCGAAAAAAGTTGGTTGGGCACGTCTCTGAACTTATGAGATTGACTACCATCTACCAATTCCTTTTCAAAACGCGCTAAATACACCAATTTATTTAAATAAATGTTAGATACGATGTATTGCATTGACACTGTTATTTCTCTCTTATCTATGACGATATAGTACCGCCAGTGCCACCTTAATATCGTCCCCCTTATGCCATAACCACGAATGTGAATATTAATAATTTTTTAGAAGAGCGCAATTAAAGCGCAGTGTAAAGAAAAGATTTCAACAAGTTAATTCGATTAATTTTAAAATATGAACGTATATTTAAAGCTCTAATTGCGCTCTTCTCAAAATTTGTAATAAACACATTCGTGATTATGGCATAAGGGGGACGATATGTTCCTGTAACTAAGAAATGGTAATGATGAGAAAAGTTTCCCCCCTTATTTTTGCAGCGCCCTCTTAATCTGATTACTCTATCCTACAAAAAAGCCTAACAAAACCTTTAGAGCTCTGGCCAACGTAACCCTCTGTCGAAAAATTTAGGAACCCCCCCTAAGTTAAAAAAAAAGTACGAAGCAGCATTCGATTAGTCATTTGTTATTCAATTTTAAACCGGTAACATGAACAAAAGCTTATGAAACTTCGTTGACTAAGAAAAATGAGAATTGTGGTATCACATTTTATAAATAGCACTATGGATCTCCATATAATAATTTTCGGGGGGGGGGGGAAATCAAAAAAATAATTTATTATAAAAGAATTTTAATCATTTAAAACCGAAAGTTTTAGAAAATTTTGAAAACTTACGCTGGCAAAATATTAATTGTCTAAAACAAATTTAATCAGCCAAGAGCCGGGGGGGGGGGCAGCTGCTCCTTTTGCCCTCTCTCCCAATGGCCGCCCATGGGTAGCATAGCATACATTAAAATAATATATTAATAATATAAACTTGTACTTATGTCTTTCTAACAAAGTCAACTGTTGACCGAACAAAGCAAACAGCGGCCATGTTGTTGCGTGAATTTAGTTTAGTTATTTAGGAAATGGGAGCGGGAAATTGCAAAATTAGTTACAATATTACATCTTGTTAGGTGCTTGTCTCAGTCTTGAAATTAATTTATTTAAACTAATAATAAATACATCTATTATATTATATTATAAAAACAAATAAATAAATACGAACTAAAAATTGTAGAATGCCTGGATTCCAACTTGAACAATTGGTTGCATTCCATGTCCAAAAGTTGATTATCCAGAAGCGTTTATACCACCATTTTCCCTGGTAATGATTGGAATAGAACCTCCAACGGTTCCTCGGGTAGAAGAACGATGTGTTAGAGAACCACTGAATTATGTGAGAATAATTAATACCGAATATCGGCATTATTATTTTCAGATCTAATAGGCCTTACGTGTTTGTCTAAATATCTGTCATGCTGAACAAAATTATTACCATTGTGGTCATATATTATTTGCTGTCCAAATTGAGCACCTGGTTGCACCGTTAAACTACCACTAATACCGGTCCCTGCATGTGAATATCCGAATAAATATCCGTTAATTCCTCTGCTGTATGTAATTGAATTGGAACGCCTATTTGAGTTAAAATTTTGACCGAGAGGACCCCATGCCGGTCCGGTTTCTCCACCAGAAAGATTCTGTACTTCTCTGAAAAGTGGAGGAGCTGCTTCTATGTTGTGATGAGAAACTGCCACGATGGCTAGTACTAATAATAAACTTGTAAAAGTCATGATACAATGTGTTTTTGCTGAAGCTAATAATTAAACTGCAAGAAAGACTTCTCAGTTACCATTTAAATACCATACTTTTGATTCTATGAACCATTTTGTCTTTGTACACTACGACAATTCTAAGACATGTTTAGTAAATCCCTATATCCAAAAAATTTATCTTTATTCTATGAAAATTACAAAATTTGTACTTACCAAGATCTATATTTTACCAAAGTCATTAAGAATTTAAACCGGTTTATCTTATCACCACAAAAATAATAACAAATTGCATTACAATTAATCTGGTATCAGTAATTTACAATGTTTAACCTTGACATTACCAGATAGTTGAAAATTTTTTCCTAACATAACTCACAACATTAAACAATAAACTTCCCATTTACATAGCTCATTTTGATAATCTGAAGTAATTAATAAAAGACTGTTCGGATTAGCAAATTTCATTTAAAACAAAAAAAAAGGAAATATAATAAAACAAGAAAAATACGTCATTCTTTACAAACCTTTTTATTAGAGATTTTGGCAAGAAAAGGCAATAGTTGCATTGAGTAGAGTAAATGTTTGAAATTAACAATAACTCTACGAATATTAGGTGTATACATTTAACTTCCGAATTTCACATATAAATGTCCATAGCTACAAATGTAGATAATAAAAATAGCTGCATTTTTTTTTCATTTGACAGCTTTTTTTTTCAGGCTTTTTCAGACATTTTTTCTAAAAAAATATTAGTTGACAGAAGAATGCGTCTCAAACAACAACATATTTTTTTATCATATTAAAAATGTCGAATTTCGTGTCAAATAAGGAGCATTTACGGATGTCATTACTTTTTTGTTTACCTAAAACCCAGTGAAACCGTTAATGCTGATCGCTCCCAACAAAAAATTAATTTGAACCATGTTTTGATTATTTTTTTCTCCATGACATTGCATCGTTACACAAAGCAAAACCGGTCCATGATACATTGAAATCACTTGGCTGAGATTTGTTATCCCACCCGCTTTATTATTTGTTTTTCACCTCTCCTCTTGATTTTAGTCCATGCAAAACTCAATGATGTACAACTTTTTAACAAAAATAATAATCTTAGAACCAATTCAGCTTTGGGGAAGTAGAGAAAAACAAAAACATTGGTCACAAAACTTTATTGAAAGACCAAAAATAAAATAAAATAAATTTAAAAAAGAAGAAAGATTGTACAACATTAAAAAAGCTACTTTTATTTTCCTGTTTATACAACGAGAACGCTGTAGAATTATAATAAAGAAAAAAATTTACAATTTATATTTAATATTTATATACATTTGAACAAACAAAAAATGCAAAAACAATAAATAACGTTTTGGTGTCGCCTTTTACACATTAAAAAAATGAATCTGCAAAATCGACAAACAATAAGTAAATATTTTATTTAAAATCCATTTTCTTCGAGTTACATCATTTCATTCGCTTGGTAAATTTCAATTTCTGCAAATTGATTAAAATTTCAAAATAATTATCTTACAGAATTTGATAATTAAAATTTTCACACAACACTTAAGTCACTCGCACTTTTGTTTATAACTTTCGTACTGTGTTCTTCTCTTTATATACAAATTAATACATTGGAGGGGGAGTTATATACAAAAAATATATTTTATCAAAACTATTCAAACTTTTGCATTTTAAAATGCATCTTTAATTAAGGGTGCCTCGACAGGTTGCAGCACCACACAAACATGGAATTTTTTCGTCTTCAATCGGAAATTTGTAATCGTACGTTATTTCTTCATTCACACCAATTTGTTGTTTTGAATAAATTACTATCTTCTTTTGCGATTCTATTGTGATGACTTTTGCATAACAGTTTGGCTGCACAAAAAAGGGTAAAGTTAATATCTCAGTTGATCTACCTTTTTACAGTTTATATTTTACAAAAATTATTTAAAAATTGAGTTTACAAGTATTTTGTTAAGTAGTAATAACTACCGCGGAACCTTGTACCTTCTCCTTTTACCTGATAAAGGATATTTAAAGGTAATATTGTAAATGTATACTTTTTTTTATTTACTTGGTCGGTATACTATATATTAATTTCTTCTGTCAAGGAAAAGTAGACCAGTGCAAATCATGGGGGGTCGCGATCGTAATTATTGTGATAGTTTCAATATTTTAATTTGTTTTATAATCTGATTTTCTAATGTTGGGGAAAGGTTTGTAGAATAGACGCTAAAATAAAAATTTTACGATTGAAACCTTGATTAATTCTGAAAGAGCATATAAATAAGAGAATTGGGTGAGGAAGAATGCCTTAAAACCACAAGTTTTTTCAAAAATTTATTTTAAAAAAGCTCGATTTTCATAGCAATTTTCAAGTTACGTCGCACTGTTGAAGCATCCCAATGCAAGTGTCGCTCCGGTTATCGTCGTTATAGCATAGCATCACTTCGTGAACAGAGTTTTGTGGAGGCGCAGCCTCCATCACCTCTTTCAACATCTAAGAACATCGCAGGGATGGTTTGGTGTGTATGTATAATACTATAAGCGTAGAGCCTTGTCGCACTTCAAAGTAGAGTGTTGACCCGCGCGAAGGCGATAATCAACCTTTGATGAATGAGTAAATTTCGAGTTAGACGGCAGACGCAACAGTAGCCGCAGTGGGATTGTACGGTTGAAAAAGGTTTTCTACCATACATGACCGCGGCTAGTTCACTTAAGAATTGATCTAGGTCGGTGCCGAGACATTGAGTAAACGCCCCGGCTGTGACCTTTTATCGTCGCTCTGCGCAAAGCTAAGACCAGTTCAAACTACACGGACTGTCAATAGAATGCATTGATTCACCAATCCCGAGCGACTAAACTTGAAAATTGCTATGAAAATCGAAGTTTTTAAAATCGATTTTTAAAAAAACTGTTGGTTTTAAGGCCATCTTCCTCACCTAATTCTCTTATTTAAAATATGCTTTTTCAGAATTAATCGAAGTTTCAATCGTAAAATTTGCATTTTAGCGTCTATTCTACAAACCTTGCACCCTAATGTTAAATCCAAGTTTTCGACCGGACTGTAGGTGCAAATATTAATATGTAATAATTAATTCCTTTTTTTAATCTTTGTTTAACGCTTACCACCCACAAATTGTGTATACATGAAGTGGTTAATATTATATACACTACATAAATTACAATTATTTGTATATATATTTTTGATCGACTTGATCATTTAGTGCCCGTGTTTGTTTACCACTTACTAATAAATTTATCGTTACAGAAAAATTTTAAATTTCAAAAGAAATTCAGGTGCATGTCAGTGGCCCCCCCCATTTTCGAATTTTTGGATGAATTTGGTGTCAAACGTTAGAGCATCGTTTGAGCCTGAATGAGCTTCCATTATTTCTCTATTGATTGACATCAATTGCACACGTAAATTTAAAACGAATAAGAAAATTGCAAAACATGTCTACAGCCCGCCCCCCACTAGGTTTTTGCGAATAACTTAAGGGTAGTTCACACTACATGATTTATCATATGACTTAGTCATAAGAAAAGTCATGGCTAAAATCATACCATCACAACAGCCAATCATAAAAGCCATAACTTCTATAATATCAAAAATCATATAGTGTGAACGTAAAAAAATCCCTCATATGAGAAGTCATGTGACAAGTCATATGATAAATCATGTAGTGTGAACTACCCTTTACATGATTTATCATATGACTTAATCATAAGAAAAGTCATGGCTAAAATCATACCATCACAACAGCCAATCATAAGAGCCATAACTTCTATAATATCAAAAATCATATAGTGTGAAGTGTGAACGTAAAAAAATCTCTCATATGAGAAGTCATGTGACCAGTCATATGATAAATCATGTAGTGTAAACGGGGTTTTAGAGTTACATCACCGCACCACAGATGGCGCCACAGTCACAGTCAAAATATTACTGTCGCGAGACACTTGTGTGACAAAAACTACTATTTCTTTAGGTAAAATCCTCCTCACGACTTATGTATGTCTAGCTACGGCCTTGGGGTCATACGTTTAAAAGTGCAATCTATCGTTTTTATGTGCAAACAGAATTTAAAGTGTTAAATTATTTAGGTAAAAGCAAAATTTATTTTTTTCGTGTATTACTTTTCATAAAAGTTTTAATAATTTTTTTTAATGTTTATTCGTTTCTTTTTTAAGCTATTTTGATCTATTTTAAAAACTTTTTAACAAAAAATTAAACCGACCTCAAAAAGGAAACTAAAAAGCATAAAATAATAAATATATTACATTTTGAGTCTTAATAAGTAATGTAAGTAACTAAGTTTAGAGTCGGTGCAGAGTGGGTGACTTTTGTTTTAATAATTTTTTTAAAGTAATTTAGTAATCGTTGATTTTTGCACCGACTCAAAATTAGTTACTTACATTACTTATTAAGACTCAAAATGTAATATATTTATTATTTTATGCTTTTTAGTTTCCTTTTTGAGGTCGGTTTAATTTTTTGTTAAAAAGTTTTTTATTTTTTAATTTTTAGTGATTAAAATCTACTAATTACTACCTTAATTAATTAATTAATTAATTTTCTCGATATAAAGTTTTTCTCCATGCCAAGTTTCAACAGAATAAGTTGACAAGTGAAAAAAAAAAAAAAAAAACATACAAACAGACGAATTGAGAAACTCCTCCTTTTTTTGAAGTCGGTTTAAAAATCAATAAATGAAAAACAATCATTCCCGATTTTCTACCCTTACGGGTGCAATTTTCCCTTATTTTTTACCCTTACGAATGGAATTTTTTTGTGAAATTTAAATGGGACCACCATGGAGGTATACTCTATCGAATAAAAAAAAATTCATCAAAATCAGATCACTCTGTAAAAAGTTATGCCCGAACATACATAAGAAAAAAAAAAAAAAAAAAAAAACATACAAACAGACGAATTGAGAAACTCCTCCTTTTTTTGAAGTCGGTTTAAAAATGCGTTTAATACCCACCCGTAGGAAAATTGCAAAACATGTCTACAGCCCCCCCCCCACTAGTTTTTCGCGAATAACTTCGCGATCTTTGAGGCTCAAACGAAAATAATGGAAGGTCATTCAGCTCTAACGCTCTAACGTTTGACACAAAATTCATCCAAAAATTCGAAAGTGGGGGGGGGGGCATCATGTCTACAATCCCCCCACTTGTTTTTCGCGAATAACTTCGGAACCTTTGAGGCTCAAACGAAAATAATGGAAACTCATTCAAACTCAAACGATGCTCTAACGTTTGACACTAAATTCATCCAAAAATTCGAAAGTGTGGGGGGAGGGCACTGACATGCACCTAAGAAATTCAGTTTTATTTAGAAAATAAAGTAAAAACTCCCACTATGAATTTCTAAAAAAAAATTTACGCTTATCAAAAATTAAAAGATATTAATTTTAACTCATAGTAAAATCAAAGAAGTTAAACAAAATATTAATTTACTTTGTTTTCTCCAACAATCATTAAATTTCAAAAAAATTGAATAAATATTAGACCAGTTTATAAAACATAGGATGAAAAAATTGAAACTACTAGAATAATTATGATCGGAATTACTAATTCCACTGGCCTAAAGGAAAAGTCAATAAATACAATTTTACAGAAATAATATTTATAATATTATATTATAATATAATATTTATATTATTTATTAAATAATATGTTAAAATTAACATATTCCTTACAGAATCACCTATATTACAGTTTAAAAATGAAAAAACAATTTAATTTAATTTGTCACTGTCAATATAAGTAATTATTATAACCCTCTTCATAAATTTTTTCCAACAAATATTCGTTAGATGGCAGGCGAAATCACTCTGATTACTCCAGTACTCGGAGTCAATATAATATTAAAATATGGTTTGTTGTAGTCCATTGTAAGCAGAGTTTAGTTTGTACTTCCCTAATTTTATTTTGTGTGAGAATAATAATTGTAATTTTGCTTATTATTGGTATTTTATTTGGGGAGTTTTAATGCGTTTTTCTCCTTCCATTTCTTTTGCATTAAATTATCGGTATCTACCCTAATTTTCCGCAGTTAGTTAAAAGGAATTGAATTGTCAGAGTCATAAAAAAACCTTAAAAATGCTTCAGAGTGACCCACCTATGAAACTATACAATGGACTAATATACCTCGAAGTCCATTATAAACAAATTATACTGTATTAACTTTAAGTTTTGAATATTAAAAGTTAGGTAGCAACTAACACAACATAAAGATATAAAGTCAAAATCATCACTTACATTACAGCTGTGATTAATAAATCTGGCCAAGTTTCCACACTTAGTCGCGTCAATTATTGTCTCCAAATCTATTCTGAAAAGGTAAGAACTTCCAATTCCAACCGCTTCATATTTGGTTTCTCTAAGGTCTGCAACGCTAGGTCGAACCATTTGCCCAACATATTCTATCACCATATCATCTGCAGCAATCGGTTCCATTGCAAACAGACCCCAATCATGAATAGACGATTTTGCAAATTTGAGATGTTTCCTCCTGAACTTCAATTGGTTAAATTTCAACAAATCAGAATCGGTGTCAATACCAAATGCGGTCAACAACCTTCTCTGGTTTGATCGCGCCTCTCTCGATAAACCTATGAAAAGAAATACATATGTAGAACATATACACTAGAAAACAACAACATATTACCTTGAGCTTTAACGACAGGCGCGTTGGGTGAAGTGTTGGTGTGAGATCTTGCGTGGTGATATTTATATTTGGCTTTTTCGTGCGGCGCCATTTTATAATATCCTTCTGTTCGCGCGCACCCACTAGCGTGCACCCTTATATCGTCACGTTTCTTTTTCTTGACTTGACCTGAATATAAGTCGGTAATACAATGGTCCACCCAATGAGTGTCATTTAACCAATATCCTAACGAATCATCCGCCAACATGGCTTCGTACGACGATTTCATATATTTGACGTCTTCGGCGTCGATACCTTTCGTTAAAAATTCGTACAAAATACTCATTTCGGTGACCAAGTCGCGCGGTTTGTGTTTGGTGTCTAAAAGCGGAGGCCTGGTGGGTGGTTTATAATCTTCATAATAGCTAAGTGTATTTTGGAGTTCTTGTAATTTTTTCGTCTTTTCTTTACGTTTACGTTGTCGTGGTTGCTTTTCTTTTACAGGTTCTTTTATCACTTCTTCGATGTTGGTGTAACCGTGATCGTGAACGAAGCTTTGTTGCAGCGCTTCTGCCGATTCTATATTTTCCTTTTGAGGCGGCATACAATAAGAATGTTCCATTGCAACCTGCGAGTTTGGAGTGCTGCTACCGTTATCGGACGATTCCGAAAGTTTAGTAGTTCTGGGCAACGTACCATTAACCAATTTCATCTTTTTGAGTGCTTTCTTACGCCTATCTTCCAAGTTTTCTTCGTCAGAACTTGTTTGGTTCTTTTCTAAAATCTCCTTAATCAAACTCTTGTTGATTTCGATTACAGGAGCCACTTCTTTCTTGTGTGGTGGTTCGGGGTTGCGATTCAGAGACAACAGCGCTTCTTTCTCCACTTCTTGTTGTTCTTGCAATTTCCTATTTTTGTTAATGTCGGTAATCTTAATTTGTTCCTGTTTGGTTGAAGGTAAAACTTCACGTGCCTTTCGTTCTTTTTCAATCTGTTCCATATACTCTGTGTTTCGTTTCCTTCTTTCTATGTATTTTCTTTCTTCATCGCTCATATCTTCATCACTATTCAAATAATCGTTCGCCACTTCAGGACCACTTTCAATTTCTTCTTTAGGCGTAGGTTTCATAATGACCTCTGGACTCTGAGAAATCTCGTTCGCGTGATCACTATCAATTTCCATCGGTTCCGGCGATTTACTCGGTTTTACCTCTTCAACAACAGGAGACGTACTTGTTTCTTCAAATAATATAGGAGTAAGCCTGTCTTGCGGAGTGCTACTCCGCCTATTTAACATTTTAATTTCTTCATCGGTATCAGAACCTTCGTCAGAACTAGAACTGTCGCTACTAACAAAGGACGAACTATCCGAACTAATGCTAGAAGACATAGAATGTTTACGAATTCGTCTTATTCTCCGATCGTCTTCCGTATCAGAATGCTGCACAATTTCTTCATTATCTGATAGTTTACGCGAATCGTCGTCTTCAATAACAGGAGACGGCAATTTTTTTCGTCTGAAACTGGGCAATTTTGGTAACGACGCCCGAAAACCTAAACCTAATCCTATATTATCTAAATTAACGTTGCTATAAATATTTTCCCGATTTGCTTCTAATAAAACGTTTATATTATCGTTTGGTAACACCGTTTTCTCGGGAATGGGTTCGGAAAGTTTCTCTTTATTTTGTCTTGTACTTTCTTCTTCCCACCAAGTTTCGAATTTTTTAAATGCGGTATACTCCACCATCTTTTTGTTAAAATCTCTTTTTAAAATTTGTTTTAATTCCTGAGTAATTTGTTGCACAACTGAGTTTATTGTGGGAGCATGAGGATCATTATTTGCAGTCTCTATTTTGCGCTGAGGAAGTTGATATGGCATATAAGGTTGTGAAGGTTGATATTGCGGGAAATGTGAGTAATGGGGGTTATGAAGGTAAACAGATGGGGTTGCAGAAGTTGTTCCATATGGATAGGCGTGCCTCCAATCTTGTGTCGAAATATAAGTAGGTGCCGGATATCCATAAGGCGTTCCTTGATATGCTAAAGCATAAACAAAGGTTATAGAGGAGAATAAATTATAGCGTGAATTTCTTCGATATCTCTTTTAGCATTCAAAATATTGAATATCAACTTCAGCAAACTTAAAAGTAAAATAAATAGAGTGCTTCATTTGACAAACTGTATCATGCCCAGAAAAATACAACACCCTGAATTATTCAAAATAATGTTAGTTAAAATGCATAACCATTTAAATTAAAATTTTGTTAAAATTCTAGTAATTAGAAAAATGTAAAGTAAAAAAAATACCTGAATATTGTTGGTAGGGATTAAACGGAGCACCGGGAAACGGCGGCTGGGACATCATATTCGACGGCGGTTCGGGAATGTTTGACTCTTCTATTCTCTGCTCCGTACTGCTTAATGAAGATAAACTCATTTGATCGTCGTCTTTCTCGATTTTAGAGTCATATTTCATCACACCGTCTCGACAAAGAGGACTATAATTTTGCTCAATGTGTTCGCCTGTTAGGAGTTCATCTTCACTCGACGAAATGTCGCTACCAATTTTATCCATTTCCAGTTTTGCTTGTTTCAATAGCGCGGTTGTTTCTAGCGCTTCTTTTTGTCTAGCAACCACCGCCTGTTCAATTCCATGTTTGTGACAATCCAAATAAATTTCATATGATAGAAAAGGAGAAGGCATCGTCGAAAGTGGAGCATTTTGATCGCTGACAGACGTTGAGGTGTCTTCGGTTACATCCGGAGGGGGAGGGTTTATTGGCAGATCGCTAAGGGATACACTGGAACGATCTAAAAATGGATTGATTAAATGACGTTTCCATTTAACTCGTGGGGTTAACTATTTAGTAAAATTAGGTACACCAAAGTTACTAAATTCATCACAGTCAAATCACAGATAAGTGTCATAAACATAGTTGTGAGATATTGCGTTTTGAAAGTGTGACGTTTAATAGTAATCATAGTTTATTTCTAAAGAGGATTACAGTTTTAGAAATATCATAATTAGAAATGAGATTTTTAGGTTTTTATCTTTTTTTTATTTTAACTTCTATTTTGATTTTATTAGTACCAAAATTCGTTTTATAAAAAACTCCGTCATATAAGTCCTATTTATTTTTACCATTTTTTCTTTTTTTTTATATTTACACTTTATTTTGGCATTTTGGAAACTTTTTTAATTTTCAGTTCAAATTAAAAAAAAATATTGCTCTTTTTCATTCACAAAATTGTGGGAAAAAAGACTGAAAGATACAAAATGTTTCACGTTTAGTACTTTTTTAGGACCTTTTTTGTGTATTTATAGGACCTAAAATCGCTTTTTTTTAGAACCTTTTTAGGTACCTCCTTTTTTGAATTTATGCGACCTAAAAATCTCACCTCTAGTCATAATACATAAATATGAAAAAAAACACATCAAAATTGGATGCAGGATTTTAAATACCAACATAAAACAAAATAATGCCGGGGAATAAAATGTAATTAACTACTCGAGAGGGGTGGTAAAAATAATTGAGTCAAAATACGCCATTTGTAGGCGGGGGCGACCTTTCTAAGGGTCTTGAAAATCCAATCTAAATTTTATGCAGATTTAGAAGGAAAGAATCATTCAAAGGCAAGAAAGTAAAAGCGCTACAAAGAAGAAAAATTAAATATGAATTGCAGATTCAGGAACAGAGGAGACTGCCCATGTCTGGGAAGGACAGAGAGGCTGTGTATAGAAAAGATGAAACATTAAGGCCTAAACAGAATGAACGCGAAACCAACGCGACGTAACGTCCGTCAAACGCTGACGTTACGCTTTCGAAACGATACTGCACAGAATAGCGCGAAACCGACGCGACGTCGAAAACCTAACCTCACAGCCTAACCTGCATAATCTTAAAATAAGTGTTGTTATTCTCTTAGCTTATTCTTATTAAAATTAAAGACAATGGATGATTTCGAACTATTTTTAAATTTTTACATGTTATATTTAATAACATAAAACATTTTTTATAAAAATGACAAATAATGTTACCAACTTATATTGATTTAAAAATTAAATCACCAAATTGTAGTTGGTAGTGGTCGTTTCGCGTTAAGTTTGCCAACGTTCGACGTTGGGATCGCGTTGCGAGCGTTCATTCTGTTCGAACGTATTGCAACTACATACATTTAACTTTTGACGGACGTTACGTCGCGTTGGTTTCGCGTTCATTCTGTTTAGGCCTTTATGCAAAGACTTCAGATTAATCGCCCAAGAAGACGTCAGAGAAAGAAGGGGAAATGCTGGGGATTCCACCTCTGCTCTCTCGTCGTTTGAAAATACGCACTGCAGGAGTTTATACATAGGGTTGTCAATGGGCGGGGAGGGGTATTTAACCACAGAAGGGCGTCAATTAATTTTAAAAATGTATGGATCTGACAATATTATTGTTGCAGGTCCTTTTGGTAAATTGACCACTTCAATTTCAAAGTAATAAAAGCATTCAAATATAAGGGTAGAGTTACGGCCGAATTCATAGACAAGTAATAAGTAACAAGTACCAAGTATTAAGTAGTAAGTAGTAAGTATCGAATTTGTATTTCATAGACACATATTCGATACTTAGGGGGCGGGAACATTCTGAAATACTCAAGTAAGGAAGCGAGCTTACTTGAGTAAGGACTTGAGTAACTGATATTGACAGCTAATTTTTAAATTGCGTATTTTGAAATTATTGAGTGTTTTTGTGTGTGTTTTTGACTTATTGGGTACTACGATTACTATCTGATCTTAAATCCTGTTCCAACAGGGGTAAAATAACTGAAGTCACAATTCCTTTCGAAAACCTATAGCGCGCACGAAAATCAACAACGGAAAAATATTCGATGGGATTACTTCGATCACGTATATATCACTTTGGTAGGCGATATGGTCGTAATTTTACTTCTTCTACCATTTCTACGTATTCATAAAAATCATCCATTTCGATAAAAAATTAATTTTAAACTACCCTGTGTAAAGGGTAGTTCACACTACATGATTTATCATATGACTTATCACATGACTTCTCATATGAGAGATATTTTTACGTTCACACTATGTGATTTTTGATATTATAGAAGTTATGGCTTTTATGATTGGCTATTGTGATGGTATGATTTTAGCCATGACTTTTCTTATGACTAAGTCATATGAGAAATCATGTAGTGTGAACTACCCTTAACAAAAACACTTAGGTTATATGTGAATGCAAACGAAACTGACATAAATTAGTAAAAGTTACCAAATATCTCGCAAATATCCCTGTCCAAAGTGGTCTAAGTATTACTTTCCCGAGTATTCACGACTATGAAATGCGCTGATAAAAATCGGTTACTCACTACTCAAGGGACACTTTCGTAAGTAGCGTTTTAAGTATAAGTAACTCATCGTCTATGAATCCGGCCGTTAATGCCATAGCACAAAATCCCAGACCATGAATTGAAATATTTCTGAATGAAAGAATATGCAAATGATCAAAAAAAGCAATAATGAAACAAAAAAATTATGGATAATTGAAAATGAGGCCTAAAATTTACAAAAAAAACTGAATTTAACGACATTGAATTGGTTGTATCCATAAAGTTAGCCCCACTTACTCCTCAATTGACAACACCCCCTAGCAGAAGTTTATAAATTTTAGACCAAAATTACTTTAAAAGTTTTTATTTTGATTTAAAAAAATCGTTTCCTAACACTAACCTAAGCTACAGCAGTGGATCTTTATTTTAACAGTCCACTAATAAAAAAAAACGGCTACTAACACTAACCTAAGTTAGACTGATGGTTCTCTCTTTTAACTGTAAAAATATCCGTAAACTGTGATATTAGTTCAAAGTTAAAGCTACAACAGGGCAGTGTTGTCAGATTGGGCGATTTATCGCAAATTGGGTGACTTTTGTAGGTAATTTGCGCTTTAATTTTTTCAAAAACCGCAAACCGCAATTTGGGCGATTTTTGAAAAATGAAGTTGCGGTTTATTGCGACAAATAATAGACATTGAGATCTAATTTTAGAGAATTGCCATTAGATTTTACACCTAAATGAAAATTGACTGGCAAAGGGAGCGGCAAAGCTCCCTTCTCCCGCGAAAAAAATTTATAATAAAAGTTTGCTTTTTTAACACTAGAGGCTTTACCGCCGAGCTTTATCGCTAATTCTCCAATATGAAAGCAAGTAAGTTTGACGTTAGCACGTCTAGCGTTAAAAAAGTGAACTAAAATCTAAAAACTTAACTGTATAGAACGCTAACGTCAGTTTTCTCGCTCCCCATAGAAACTTAATCTAGACGGTTGCTAAATATTCAGTACAGAGTACAGGCAAGTTTTTGGTGGCAATATATCAAAAGATAGTTTGCACAATTGGCCAAAGGTCATCGACTGGCCAAGTAATGACGTCATTAATTGTGCAAACATTAGTTTGAATCCATTGAACCCCCCCCCATAGAATAAGTAATTCCAAAGAATTATAATTATTACTAAAAAAAATATTATTATTATTGTGTTTCCCCCCCCCCCCCCCGTACGAGCAATGTTTAGTTACTGATCTTCTTGAAGGAAATAATAGCTCATTTTCATATCAACAATCTATTCAACAAATTTTGAACTTTGAAATTTTGAAAATCAAGTTTTGAAAATTTTAATTTGGATTTTTAACATTGAATTTAAATTTTGGCGCCACGTTTTGCGGTTTTGGAAGTTTTTTCAGTTAAAAGTTAGCGCCACAGATTTTTAAAATCTGACAACACTGCAACTGGGTATGTGATACTACTGCTCTCGCGGTCGTTGGTCACGCCCAGTCATAAACCCAACCAAAAGCACACAAGACTGGTAATAGAATGCGGTCATTACGGTTGATATTTGCGTAAAAATGTAAACTTTAAAATCAATTTTTTCATTTGATATAATATTACAGTTGAACTTGTGAATACTGCAAAAATAGTGAAAAAATTCGAAGTGTTTGGAAATGGCGGTAAGTGATGAAAAAGTAAAAATATTACTATTAAACTTATGAATAAGTACTACAAAAATAGTGAAGAAATTCTAAGCGGAAAAAGGATAGTTTTTGAGTGGGTTAAATTGTAATATTTTTTCTAAAGTCTTTAAAACTGTAAATTAATTAATGTTAAATCTGTAAATACAGCAAAACTAGTTAAAACGATTTTATTGCAAAGGGGTGACTTTTGAGGAGAGGTCAGCAATAAAACTTTTGTTTAAAATATTAAATTAATAAATTAAATATTGATTAATATAATAAATAAATTAATATTCAGTTATAATTTTATATTGGTTAATTTTCGATGTTTACTGAGCTAAATTTTGATGCCCCCTAATTTATGAGGCCTCGGGTATGCGCCTGTTAGGAAATCCGCCATTGGGAAGACTCACAGAGCTGCCTATTTAAGTTACATATTTTATTATGTATTTCACTAAGAGTAGTCGATTTCTATGGTCAAAATTAAACTTATGATTACTAAAATTAAGAAACTGCTAGATAATTGATGTTACTTAATGGTCAACCCCTCAATTTACTGTTTTATCTTACCGTCATCACTGTCAATAGAAGTTGGGATTGGTATAGGTGCGGGAGGTTTGATGCTCCCTTCATCTTCAGAATCCACATTCATACCTAAAAATGAGGATCCTAAACCTCCAGAGCCCTTTCCTTTCAGTAACATGGCAATTCTGAAAAAATAAACAAGTTGCAACATTTCTAATGTCTCTATTGGGACACATTTACCTCGTATCCAAATCTAACGTTTTTTCTTGATTTTCCTTTTCCGTTTTTTTAATATTATTGCTATTATTATTACTACTACTGCCACCACCAATTCCACTACTACTTTTCTTTTTGTCTCTCTCCCTAGTATCCTTTTCTTTTTCTTTGTTTTCTCGTACACTTTTAGAGGATTCTCTTTCCACAGGATGTGCATAGTTCATATTGTCAGGCCATTTGTGAGATACAGAAATATTAGGGGTCATTCTATCCCAACTGTCGGTTGGCCACTGTTGGACCGGAATGGGCCACATTTGTGTGGTTGCCATTGCATGATAACTTCCATACGGATATTGAGTATGCACCGGCATATTGTGTGCATAGTCATATGTTAAAGGAGTCGTACTAGCGGATCCAAAACTGAATTCACTTGGGGTCGTCCCGTAACCTAAGTCTGAACTTGTCGGCGTCGTATAATCACTCCTATTATGCAAAAAATTTCTACCATAGTGACGATCCCTATCAATCCGATCCTTTCCTCTGTCTTTACTTTCTTTTACCCTCTCCTTACTGACCTCCTTTTCTGGCTCACTCTCTTTTACAGGTCTTTCTCTAACATCGACAGGTTTCTTTTCCTCTTCCACTTTTTTAGTAACTTCCGGTTCTACAGTCACTTTTGGTGCTTTCTCCTCCACCACTGCGATTTTTTTCTCCGCGGTCAGTTCATCAAACAACTTCTTGCACTTTTCACCAAACGGATCCAAAAAAACTTGCAAAACTTTACCCATTACACTCGTATTATTTAGTTTTTCAACACACACTTTCGCCCCTTCAACCGTTTCAAATACGACGCGTCCTAAACCTAAATGCTTGTTCGTGTAGGGGTGGTAATAAATAAACAACTCTTCAAACGTGCCGAATTTTTGCACCATGTCCGTTAGAAACTGTTTATCGATGTTATCGTTTAAGTGGGAAATTGTAACTTCCAATTTAGGCGGATCGCCCACATAATTAGAGTCGATCTTAAATCTGCAATAAAATTATCAGTTATTTCTTATTAAACGTTTTGCTTTTTATTAAAAAACAAAAACAAAGTGAGGTTATGTAAACAAAACTAACTGTCAAATTAAACTTAATAACAAATTTATTTGTCAAAATGACCCAAATAATAATGAGGAAAAAGCGTTTTTGTTACAGAATTTGATCAAGATTCATGTAAAGTGGGGCATATATACGCTGAAATTTAAATTTTGGTCTAAAAATAACGAAAAAAAAGGTTTCTAATTATAAACGAAATTGTGGGTAGAAGTTGGTTATTTGAAAGAAATTGACGTTTATACCTGGGTACTGGTAATTCCACGGTTTCCAGTCGGGTCCAGATCCTAGCAAGATGAGATCTGGGATCTCGAGCCACCACTGATGGGTAACTTGTATCGTTGGGCACGACTCCATCATACCTATACACCTTTGTAGTTCCTTTGACTAAAAATGGATCTACCACCAACTTGTAATTCCTCATAGGCTTAGGACCTCCATGGCTCTGAGTGTTACGATCCATTACACCGTTCATTCTACAAAAAAAAACGAATAAGTTGAAAAGTTGGTTATTATAATGAAACACAAACCTGCGGGTACCCAAACATAAGTTAACGTGTTTTTCTTACCAGGTACATTTTTAAATAATTACAAAAGTTGCTTGTGTGAAAGAAGTAATTTATAAATTTTTCCAACTAAAGAAATTCGAATAAATCACACAAGTACGAATTAAACTTTAACATAGGACGCATTAGTTATTTAAAAATGTACCAATAAATTTAACTCAATTTGATGTATAAACACAATAACAGCAGCATTAACCACAGCAACGACCTAACCTCCATTACTGTCAAATTTTAACAAAATCAAAACAAATCCACTTACATAAAACGAATCGCATTTCGATACAAGAGAAGAATTATTGGCAACGAGTGAAGATCTGAAAAATCACAAATTTTAAAACTAAAATTTTCGAAGACGAACAGCTACAGTTTTATTGAAAAATTAGGTTGAATTTGATAGTTTGGTAACAAAACGACCACGGCGTCGTACCAATCGCAACATAAACCACATCAGTTTTCGTCTGCGGATTTTGTTACGCAATTAAGTCGAAATGTTTTTCCAAAAATTAATTTCACGTGTAATTCCAAGAGTGAAGGCCGACGAAGAGGAGCCTGAAATTGAGGACCCACAACAGGTTTTGAGGGTACGCAAAATTTGACGACATTTTCTAATCTAACCTATAAATTTGGTGCTAATGATTTCAGGAGAAATGCAGAGAGACGGATCACGCTAAACACTTTTATGAAAAGTACGAAGAATGTAGTAATCGCGTAAGCTCAAAGACACAAACGACTGAAAATTGTGGTGAAGAACTATTGGATTTCCTCCACGAAGTAGATCACTGCGTTACCAAAGACTTGTTTTCAAAATTAAAGTAAAGGAGTAATTTCAAGATTAGAAATTTGTAGTAAATTACCCAATTGTAATTACTTAATAATATTAAATGTGTGTGAGTATTTAATTGTCAGTTAATTTACGACCTTTGAAAATTTTATATTTGACAGTTCGAAGACAGGGCTGGCTTTAGATATTTTTATCTGACAGGTTAGATGTTTCTGGCCCGTTTTTCCTAATGTGAACTAAAATGAACTGGTTGCGTGATTTACTAAAATCAGTAATCACATTGATGAAATTTACTATACACCTGATTTTGGATTCCAATAATTTTTACTTGGCACTTGAGGTGCCTTAGAACAATTCCTTTAATAATTTTTTTTTCTTTCAAGAAGACTCCGTTTAGCGGTGAATTTAGAACTTTAGTTAGAGACATAACTTTTAATTTTAACTTTGTATTATAAATTATAGTCTTATTATATAATATTTAAATTATATTTTAAAATCCTTCAATGTCTTTAAGACTAGTAAAATTTCCGCCACAGTGGCGCTACAATCTTAACATTAGATTCTATATTGGGATACTAGAAGTGCTGATGAGTACTTCATGATCAAGCTAAACGGCTTAATTTTTAGCTTTATACATTAATACACCTTGGTAAAATGGAGAGTGATATCCATGATTGCCTTCGTGCCTTTTGGAGGCACGTTAATAACTCTAAAACACAAGGGTTTTCCGACTTTAATGTTTTTGGGGGACAATGTTTCCAGCACGGAATATTTTTCGCCAGTCTATGTTAATCGGGACCTTTCTAATTACACATTTTCTTCGGAAAACACGATTGATTTTAATTTTCAAAATTTATTGTAAAGTATACTTATTATCTTTGATGCTATCCTTAAGTTACCAGATAATCTCAACTCTGGTCCGGATGGAATTCCAGCATACTTTATTAAAAATGTTTGTCCTCGATGAACAGTCCTATTTATAACATCTTCAAGTTGTCTCTGCATAGTGGTTGATGCTTTCCCCAAATTTGGAAAGAAAATTTTGAAAAGGCATAGCCGGATTAATATGAGAAATCTGCCCCCGCGACTTTTTTGTCTCATACTCAGGGGATCGATTTGGTGTCGAATAAAAATAATTCACACCAATTTTTAGCTCTTTAACTCTAACGGTTGTCGAGATTTTCAAAAAAACCTGTTTTTTTAATTTTATTTTTATAGTAAAATTCACAATTGATCAATAATGATTTTTTTCTTAATTTTTAGGAGTTTAAGACATGAGAAAAAAATATAATCATGATTTTTTAACGAAAAGCCGATTTTTGGCAGTCGATAGAAAATTAAAATCTTTTTTTTTTTAGCCTTTTTAAAATATGTCACTCACCAAAATTTGTCAGAAAATGTCTATTATACTCCTCTACACTCATGAATTTTTTGAAATGGTGGAACAATATGAAAAAAAATATTTTGAAATATTTTATTATTTTAATATTCAAAAACTCTTTAATTTTGTTTTTTGTTAAACCTCATAGCATCATAACTAAGCGAGCTATGATAAATTGATTTTTTGTATATTTTAAATATGATAAGTTGATTTCTATTTATTTCGGCGACAAAAAATGTTAAAATCACCCCCTAATTTAATTACCATCCCAATTGAAAATAATTGTTATACTACTTCACAATTAACTTTATTTATGTACTTACTTGTAATATGCTCTAGTAGTTTTACAGGTTTAAAGTCCATAATTTAACTTATTGAAACCTCTCCCTACATTTACTCTAAGTAATATGCGTTAACAAAAAAATCAACAAAATTCATTCGGGCTGCGTTGTACAAAATAAATCAAACTCAGGACTGAGTTGACAAAATGTCCCGCGCGGGACGGAATTTTAAAGCAGTCCCGCGCGGGACGAAATTTTTTCCCCTTCTATTTCATAATTTAAGTTATTGAATCCTTTCCCTACATTTACTCTAAGTAATATGCGTTAACAAAAAAATTCATTCGGGCTGCGTTGTATAAAATAAATCAAATGAGGGACTGCGGGATTCCGTCCCGCGCGGGACTGAGTTGACAAAATATCCCGCGCGGGACTAAATATTCAAAATATCCCGCTGGACAAAAAAAATATCCCGCGGGATATCCCGTCCCGCATTCATCTCTATTTTAAATTCAACCAAACAATTGCCCTAGTAATAGCCCAGTTTTTCAGCAGTTGGAAAGTAGACGCTGTCAGGCGCATGCGCAGTTTCAAATTTAAGTCATAATTTTTAATCTGCGCATGCGTCTGACGTGCGGGACGGGACTTACACGACGAGGCGGCACTGCGGGACGGGACAAAAAAATTAGTCGCGCATTCATCTCTAGTGCATTTCTCTGTTGCTTCTGTACTTCTCTCTTGTCAGGTCTCATCTGAAGTCTGCGTAACGTGACCATACGTCTCATTTTAAACGGGACTCTCTTTTTGGTACTCCCCCCTTAGCGCTCAAGGCTGGCTACGCCTATGGGTGTAGTCGTTTTGTATGGTTTCTAGGTGCCGAAAAATCGTGTAAGTTACCATAATATAAGAACCCATAAAGATATCCACGTTCTCGAAACTAAAAAGACTGATCGCCTACAGATAAACTTGATTCGTCAGAATTTTCTGTAGTAGATTTTTTCTGTACTTGAGATTGGTTGATTGGTTTCAGTTGTTTCCCTTTTCCTAGTCCTCCAAGAAGCTATGAGTAAGACAGACAAACAGTTGCCATTATTAGCCTACTCTTATTTAACTGATACGTAGTTAATGTAGTGTAACCGATAGTTAGTCCAAAATACTGATAGGTTTGCAATTCCTATTAACTCACCTTGTACAGGCATAGCTAACGAAGTTGATTGCTTCTGATTGGTTCCATCCAATACCGACATTATTTAATTAGTTGAGGCAAAATTTTTGAAGTAAAACAACCATGAAAATTACAAACTTTTATTTGGGCTAATAATCAGTCCTATTTAAATCATCGGTAAGAGTAAAACTTAACGAGTAAATAAAATTTTACAAATTTAGCTGAAGAAGTTATAAAATTGCAAGAAGTGTTAAAAGGAATGTAAATATAAAAGCATAATAAAATTTAACAACATTATATAATATGATTATATAAATTTCTATAATATGAATATATTTTATCAAAAAACTTTGTTATAAAAACACCCATTTCATGAGTATTTTATAAAATTTTTCTATCTCTGTAGTGAATTAACTACCACTCAAGCGAAGAACATCGAAGCAGATTTTGCAAACCCGCACTGGTTTATTTTCACCAAACTTAATAATGGGAACTTCTTGATCTGAACATTTACTGCACAGCACTCGACCGCAATGCCGACAGTGGTGCTTACGGACTGTAATGGAAAAATTTTTACCACATTCTTGACACATGTCGGTTTGCGTCCAGGGAACTTGTTCTGACAATTGATCCAATAATCTGTGCAACAACTGCTTGGTAGCTACCTAAAAAGTAAATCACCATGACTGTAGGCTCACAAATATCGGTAATATCAATTTCTACGTTATCAATATGCCATATTAGTGCTGTATCAATTGTTAAGCTAGGTCAGAAATTTGAATCTAAACAAATAAGTATTTGGATGGAAAAAACCTGATGTACCATAACAATTATTGACCCAGCATAATTATTATTTTGGATATACAGGGTGTTGCACACAAACCTGATAGTTGAAAATCGTGACTCTGTCATTATTTTCTGCTGCCAAACAAGCGTTTGCTTTAACCAATGCCCTACAAAGATTTCCATTTCCTTTCATATAGGCCAACAACAAAGGCGAATTACCCTAAACAAAATGCGTTAATTTACACAAACTACAACTTTTTAATTAAAGTTACTTCAAAATCTGGTTTATTAATTGGATACTCAGGCATACACTCCAAAAAAAAGTCGCATATGGCGGCAGCATTTTCCTTTCCATACCGGCACAACTCGTGCAAAGGATTTCTCCCTTTTATGTTGATATGCTCGGCGTTTATTCGAGATTCCGTTAAAAGTGCTTTAACCTAAAAAATGCAAAAATTTACAAAAAAAAATTTAACTAAATCACTCAACATACGACGTTAAGATGTCCCGCCCTTACGGCTACATGAAGTGCATTATCTCCATCCACATTACAGGCATCAAAATCAATATTGTTTTGAATTAATGCCACCACTATCGAAGCGTTACCTGCTTCAGCAGCCACGTGAAGTGCTGTTTGCCTAAAATACTAAGGTTAACACAAAAAAAGGGTTCTTTCTTGTAGAACTCACTTATGTGCATCTCTGTCGTCGATTCGGGCACCAGCCAAAATAAGACTCCTAACTAACGTTTCGTTACTGAATTGTGCGGCTAAATGCAGAGGTGGACTCAACGTGGGGTCTTGAACTCGTGAATTAACATCGACTTGAATGGATAACAAAAATAAGACGCTCTCCACATCGCCCTTTTTTATTGCAGTATGCAAGAAATTGTATCCCTTCCCATCAAACTAAAAGAGAAGGATTAAAATTTGAGTCGATCAAACTTGCAAGCTTACTTGTTCGGCGGCTGTCGGTAACCTATCGAGTATTGACTGTGCTGCCTTATTATTTCTAAAAGTAAGGGCCGTTGCGAACGGACTCAGTCCCGTTTTATCACGTAAGCCAAGGTCAATATTAGGTACACATAACAAAAGCGTTATGATTGTAGAATGTTGATTTTCTATTGCGATATGAATAGGCGTTTTATTATCGGCATCGCGGCAATTTACGTTTGCGCCGTGTTCCACCAGAGTCTAAGAATTCCAATATAAAAAAAATTAAAAAGATGAAGTATATAGCAATTAAATGGTTTCGCCAAGAGGAGCAGCTACTTTGTTTAAGGTAAATATTATTTTAAATTTACAAACTCAAAGTACCTATGATGATTTATTAGTCAAAACAGAGTTAATTTTGAAATACCAAAATTCGCTCTTGCAAAACCATGGAACCAACTTCAATAAAATAAGTTTATTATGCTTTAAGTACCTGTACAACTCGATCCAAACCCCACTGGCAACATAAATGTAAGGGTGACGCACGATCCCGTGCTTCCTCTCCACCTTCACCAGCAGGACCTGGCATTCTAGGGGAATCCAAATCGCAACCTGATTGTATAAGAAACACCGCTGCAGATTCTTTGTTCTCATCAATTGCTTTGTGCAGTAAAGTTTGCCTGCAACCTTCAGGTCCTTCACTCCAGCAATCGGTGTCAACTCCATGTCGCACTAAAATACTCGCAATATTTTCTTGATCCGAGTCTAAGGCAGCCCATAAAGGACAATTTCCCAAAAGATCTAAAGCCGACATGTCCACTCCTCGTACACACAGTGCATCAACGACGGAACTTAAACGACAGTGTATTGCTAATTGTAAAGGCGATTCGTAATCGGCAGTTCTGAAAAACAACATAGAAAATGTTGGGCTAATAAAAATTTTAATCATGACTCACTTTGCGTTCATATCGGCACCGTTATCCAGCAAAAAAATCGCAGACGTCGAATCTTCTTTCAAAATTGCCTGATGCAAAAGAGTAAAATCCTTCCCGTTTCGTACATTCACGTCCGCTTTGCCAACTATCAAAACTGGAACTAAATTATTGAAACCCAAATTTAAACTTAAACTTAACGGAGTTTCGCCGTTAATATCTTTCAAATTAAAATTTACAGCAATCTTAGACAAACTAGGGTCAGTTTCAGATTCCTGTTTTTTATTGTGTTCGATAAAAGCTTCGATGCAATTTTCTGAATCGCCAATAATCGCGTAATGTAAAGGGGCTTGCCGTAACTCGTTGGTTAGTAAATTTGGATTTGCACCTAATTGGAGTAATTTTTGACAGAGTAAGGAGCTCTTTTTGGAGCACGCCAAGTGCAACGCCGTTTCTCCGTCGATATTGACGTGGTTAAAATTTTGGACATGGTTGACTAAAAACAAAGCTGCACTTTCTGCCAATTCCAGTATTAAAACTTGTAGTAAATTATTGCATGTGCGCGAATAAACCACCCCAGTTTGGGCATCTTTGTTGATTAATTTTAAAACGTAATCGTTGATGTCTTCACCTCTGGCTTCGTATTTTAATAACGCGTAATAGAGGGCAGTGTGCTCTTCCAAATTTTTGAGATTTATATCGATATTGGGTTGACTTAACAATAAATCAAAGAGAGTTTCGTTATTCGCCATTATTGCAATGTGAAGAGCAGTCCTGAAAATGTTTCGATAAGATTTTTGTTATCTTAAAAAATTTAAAAATACTAACAATCCTTGTCTGTTTTGAGCGTTAATTGATATATTTTTGTTTATTAATTTTTCTGCAATTTTAGTTAAATCTTCTATGTCATTTGTGCCAGCTAATAAATGTAAAGGCGTATCATTTCCATTTCTGGAACAAAAGATTATTGAAGTAAAAAGAATTTGGGAATATTGATGGATCATATTCACCTTGTTGTTAACGTCGCATCACAGTTATTTTCTAATAAAAATAAGGCAGAAAACGAATCGTCGTGTTTAATTGCACGATGTAATAAAGTTTCACCTTGAGAGTCTCTTATATTGATATCTGCATTGTGTTGTATTAACGTAGAAGCTATGCTGGAATTGTGGGCCCTTAAAGCCAAATCTAATGGTAGATCATTCGCTGGACTCCATAAGTTAACAATATCAGACAACTGAAACAATAAAAAAATTATTCATTTTTGTTTTAAGTTCGTTGAGTCGTAGTTATTTTGTCTAAGGTAAATATTTAATTTAAATTTTATTAAATCTTTCGGGTGAATACACCTGACGAACTCCTAGTAGTTAATTTATTATCCTACAAGAGATAAATCACTTCCCTATTTGTAAACACTTTTTAAGTTAAATAAAATCTTGTAATAAAAAAAATATAGTAATAGTAAATGTTTGAAATTCATCACCTTGACACCACATTTACATACAGATTCAGGAAATTATAATCATTTAGCTGATTTACATAATTGTCAAAAACAATTAATTTTTTTAATTTGCATAAAGAAACTCACCAAAATGGAGCGATTAATTAACGCACAAAAACAAAACAATTTTTAATGACTATTGACCTAGCAAAAAAACCTTCCTACGGTCAAGTGTAGTAATTTGCATCTAATTACCTCCTTTTCTCGTGAAGCCTTTAGATCAATTTCTTCAAAGATCATGTAACAAATCTCGGTATACATAGAATTGTGCATGTCAAAATTTAAAAAGCCGTAACCGAAAGCTATCTAGTAAAAATTTCAATCTATCCATTGGTTTTCATTCATCAGACATTGTAGTTTTTACTTTTCAGTAATAATTCCAATTTTATTCGGATATAAAGACGGTTATCTTTCAATAAAGTATAAAGCATCTTTTAAATTGATATGGTCAAATGCCAAATCGATCAATCATAAATTTGCTGGTTTATCGTACTCGATAACCCGTTATTAAGATATGTAGTATGTAAATTGTGTCATTTGTAAACATATTTTGGCAAATTAACTGCTGAAAAAATAAATAGGTTGTTCGGACCATTATTATTTTTTACCAAATTTGTGAAACTGAATTAGGTAAATCTACAATGGCAAAAACAGAGATTTTTGGAAATTTGCTGATAGATGTAATAATTGATAACAACCCGGGGTGGCCTTATATTTTATAGAAATAAAATGATATAAGAAAAACGCAAAAATACGTTCAAATAGTTCAAGTTCAATAAGTTATTTGTTGACCATCGTGGATCATATAAAACAGGATAGATATAAGTACAGAACAATAAAAAAATAATTTAACACTAAAATATGCATACGGTCACGGATGGTGACGCTCACTATATAATTTAATTATTACAATATAGTTAACAAAAGGATGCAACAACTGGGAAGGCGTAGTAATTACTATTTGGTGTCGTCATCCAGATAAACCCCAAAGTGATTCGCCAACCTTGGTTATGGCACCTTAAAGATTGAAGTAGTTACTGATTCTGTAGACAAGATCATCAATTTCAGGGAAGCGCAGAAGAGACACTGATTTACAAGTTCTATTTCATCAGTCAAAATTCTATTTATACCTATACGTTAGCGTAATGCATTTTGCAATAAATGTCAATAACAAATTAAACAAAATGTAGAGCACTTTCATTAGAAACGCTACGAAAATTACATATTACAATTTTGTAAGAAATGAAATTTGTACAAAAGAGTCCGTGATATCACCCAACAGTTCAGGAGTAGAAGATATCCAAACACAGAGATTTTTTGACTGAAGGGTTACTGCGACTTTAAATGTCTCTCACATCTAAACTTTTTAAGCTAAATATATTATGCGGTTGTGTATTGTACCAGCCCCCCCCCCCCCCCCAACTACTCTATCAGGAGCATTAGTAAGCCCATCGAAGACCTAATTATTTACAAAAAAATCAAGATTTTACAAGTCATAACACATGATTTTAAAGTTTCTAATATCTGTGAGATATTTGCCTTTATGGGGCATTCTGTTAACGGTACGTGTTGATTTACTTACGTTACAGGCTGTGCGTGGCAAACGAACACGAGAGCAGCAGTAGCACTTGCACCATGATAGCGTTAATATCAAGCAAATTTTACTGTTTAGGGGTTTCACAGAGGGTGATCCACCCCCTTTCTAGTAGCACACTTTGCCGAGTTGGATCGGCTTGGGGAATATATTTAATTAGTACAGTTAGTCAAAACGACTCGGAGCGTGCGAAGTAAAGGTGACGTAGCTAGCTGAGCGCGCGGAGAGTCGAATGGTATGAGAAAATAATTTTTGCAGAATACTTTGCGATGGGCGAGGTTACCCTTCTAGCGGCATCTAATCAATTGTTAAATAATATTTCATGTAAAATTTTAATTATAAGCCCTATTTGCAATGGTCCCAAATTTGTTTTAATTGCTTTTTAGACCGTTTTGTATCATCCTGGCCAGTAAAAATTTTATAAATTAGAGTACTGGATATCTAGAATCTGTCATCTAGATCTGTCAGAGAAAGGTGACATTGGCGTCCTATAGTTAAAAAATTTCATAGAAGAAGTTCACTTTTTTAACGTTCGAGGCGTTAACGTCAAACTTTCTCGCTCCCTTATTAGAGAATTAGAAAGAAATCTCGACGGTAGCATCTTTTAGCGTTAAAAAGTGACCTTTTTTAAATTGATCTTTCGTCACGAACTTTTTTCATGGGGGAACTTTCTTGCTCCCTATTTCTTAGCCGTTTTTATACAGAAGTATGAATTCGACTATTGATATTATTTCACGTTACTTGATTTGTAGCGCGTATAAAATGATATCACTCCTAAATCGTTAACGTGCAATTACAATTTTTGTACGTGCCACCTCTGGCATGCGTGCCATAGGTTCGCCACCGCTGTCCTAAACCGGAAGTGACCTAAGTGACGGGTGTAAACTAGGTATAAGCATACATTTTAATAAACCTTAATGAGTGATTGGTTTCAGATTTATTCACGTATTATCGTGAAATTAACCTCATCAGACCCACATTGGTGAAAGAAAATTAAATCAAATTCATATCCCATCCAAATAATTAGAAACTTTCTTGAACAACACCTAAATATAATGTGCTTCCGTAACTATGTATTTAAATAAATTTTGTAGACGTTCCAAATAGGGTGCGTTCCACTTGAAGCCCACGACGACCACCGTCGATCGTCAGTCCGATCAAATAACCGCACTAGATCTTACTCAAATAAAAGAACCACAGGACCACGGCAAAATCGTCGTGGACTTAAGTAGAACGCGCTGATAGGGACCGTCAACAAAAACAAAAAAAAATGCGGCCATTTTCAGTGCGCATGTTTACCAACAAAATGACCGCAGTTTTTTTTATAGATTATAATACGTACAACTCAGCCGAGAATTCGTAGCCCAGCACACTAGCGCCAACTATCTGTAGGAGTTTCAACCAAATCATTTTGACAGAAGATTTCGTGCTTGTCGTACCTCGTACAAAGTGTAATATAAATGTTTTGTTGAAATAAATTAATATTTGATCGAAAAACAGTGCTTGTCGCATATATCCTGAATTAAATATTTAAGTAAATTTTTATTAATATGTCCGGAACTATCTTTAGCGGAGAAAAATTCCAAAATGTATGTATTGGGTTGGGTCTGCAGCAGACTGCCGCATGAAGATTGCAGAAATGCCTTATGCGACTTGAACAATAATTTCGATATTTTAAATACTTTTATAGAACTGGTGTTGATACATGTAAATGCTAACTAACCAATAAAAAGAGCTTATTGGTAGCCATCGAATGTTTTTCATTGGTTAGTCACCATTTACATGTAAATTTTAAGTAAAATTATGCATCGTGTTATACGGGGTTTAGCTTTAGTAGTAACTCCTGCAAACAGATAGCGCACTTTTTCGTGCTACGAAAATTCTATTGTTATAGGTCTAAGTTGTACGTATTATAATCTATAGTATTTGATATAACCTATTTACCTGGCACAAGAAAAATCGCAGAGGATCATGAAAATCTACTCCATCTGGATCTACACTGGATCTACTCCAGGATCATGAAAAAAAAAACAAAATCATATTATTCGATAATTCACCCCCGACAATCAATGTGAGCGTGAATTTTGTATAATATTCATATCACAAGAACATTAACATTTTTGCAGCATGACATCGGATTTGAACACTTTTCATTAATTAACACACGAATACTATTAAGGTGGCGTGATGTACACTAGGCACGCTACAATATTTTATAATTTTTTGTTTTAGCGATTCCTAATTTATTAGAAAAACGTATAGAACAAAGAAAGTTTCAGAATCATAACTATCGCTTTTCACAATGCTTGATGATGAGTGTTCTTCATTCACATTTATTTGCATTGAATAATGGCGACCTCGATCATGAGAACATCAACCATATTAATTATGTTCTAAAAATCTATTTTCCAGTATAAAATAACTGAATATGAATAATCTTTCTAATTACTGGCGAACACTGTACAGCTAAGCAAGCTAGCATTAACGGGTTAAAAATTTCGGGAACAATTCATTACCCGGTACTCAGATTTTACAAATTTCTGAAGCAAATAATGATAGAAAATTTGCAAACCATTGTAAATAAGGTTTATTACTTAAAATTTTCTGACATTCTACAAAGGCGGTTAGTAGCATACAAGAATATTTCATTAGCTGTAACGTAAAGTTAGCCCCACCCCCTCGAATGTATAGGAAACGATATGAGACACGACGTAGCACCGCATGCAGTGGCCCCTGCTTCGTCAAACATGTAAATTTAATTTAAGGGCTTTTAATTGATTTATCGATGTTGGATTCAAATCAGACGTAGTGGCGTTGTCATAATCAACTCTATGCCCGCTCCCCTCCAAAAGGGTTCGAGCTGTTTTGACTAACGCTGTACTAATTAATAATATTCCTGGGGCCCATAATACTCGGAAAAGGTGCTACTAAAAAGCGGGTAGATCTCTCTTTCTTTTTTCGTCTTTAAGTGAAAAATACACAAAAAAAGTGTAATTTTGCTAGATATTAACTACACGCTACACGGACGACAACAAAATGAGTCAATATAGTCGCTTTTCGAACAAAACTTGCAAAATTTAAAATCAATTCTTAGCTAAACTAACCTATATACAACATTCTGCATCACCTTAAACGTTTAATTTTAATGCCATCTATCAAATTCCGTTGAGTTCTCTTTAATAAATTTAATATCTTCGAGTACCGGATAATGAACTAGACCCACTTCATTATATGCTATTCAAGCCAAGTTAAGCCCATGCATTTGAGAAAACTTCCCTCAAGGCCACACCGTACCTACTAGAAAATTGGGATCTCTGAGATGTTTCACACGAAATCAGCAACTGATGCAGTAGATGTTACCTATAAGATCTCGTCAGTTTTTGTTCTCCAACCAGGATTTTTAATTTTGAAAATTCGGTTTACAAAACCAAGAACCTTATTTTTGTATCCATTTCGTTCTGTATATCTGCTGAATAAACAGGAGTATAATACGCTAAGATTCGAATTCAAATCAAGGAATTTTTTTACCCAGTCAAAAGTCAAAACCATTCTTCCTAATCGAATTTCGATACCTCATAATATCTTCCGATTTATTAACTTGCATCGCGTGGATTTGAGGTTCCTGTTCATATCTCGAACTTATTGATGACATTTTTGTTCCCTCGAGTAGGCAGTGTCTGCCTGGTCTGTCTGATCAAACGACAAAAGGTTAGATAACAATAGAAATAGAGGATCGAATATAATAGAAAATATGTTTTGATGTTATTTCCTACTTGCATTAATTGGAAATCCGCACTTCTGCAACATGCAATATGCAGATTAGAATACATATGAAGCGCAAACTTAACAACCCACTGAGCGATCATTCTGCGTAAAATTTGAATGTGTTACGTTGTTTTCTCCTTATCATAAATTGCTTAGCCCTAATCAAAACGTTAAAATTTTTATATCCGTTCATATAATTCAATTAAAATAAATTCAAACTCGATAAATTATTTCCTTTTTAAAAAAGAAAAGCTTGATAGCGAAAACGAAGCCTTTAAAGTACATTAACTTGAGAATTAATTAACGCTAATTAGTTTTAAAATGTGTCGTTTGGGAACGGCTAAACAAATCGATTTCGGCTAGAAAAGTTAAAAAATAAAGCCATGAAGGCAACACAACTTTTTTGTTTTTGTTACACGAAGGCGCTTAGTTTTTCCACCACCACGTACGGAACCTTTTAATTAAAAAGTCGACCAGTTACTCAACATTCTCGAAATATGCCAGACGATAGCATTGCATACTGCTGCTGAGTAGCGAACGTAGTGAACGAACCCGGCAGAAATAGCGGTTTCTACGAAAGTGATATAAGAATTTTTAAATTTATCTGATCAGTCGCGTCAACACAGTGCGATAAGTGGTGAAAATTTGTTTAAAATATAAAGCGCGTAAAATATTTCATATGCTCATTTCTGAACGATGTTTTGTAAACACAACTTCCGATATAATTAATTTTTTGATGATAAAATGTGCTAATTGTTATTGTTTGTAGTTTTAATTAAAATGTGTTCAACATTATATATAATTTTATCTGTGATATTTTTATTACAATCATGTAAGGATTTTTAAATTTATAATTTAATGATAATACTCTGGCCAAAGATAAGTGTGTGGTAACCTTTCTTGTACATTATGCCTTCACAGGTCAACCAATTATTTTATATTGATTGAAATACTATTACGTGTTTAAAATTGTGAATAATCATAAAAATGTCAATTATTTTAACCTACACTGTAATAAACGTTGCCCGAGATAAAAATTAAGTTGGCCCACAATCCAATTAAATATAAATTACTAGTTTTTTTTTTTTAATCTGTTCGTACAAAACATTTGGTTCTTATCGTTGCATATTTTCCAATCCCCTATAGACTACCAAATTATTTAGTTATCTAAAAATGTTTCCATTACAAGGACATTTCGAAAAGCTGATATCATAAACTGGGGCTTTACAACAAAAATTATGAGTCGATTGATACCGTAATTTGTATTTGATGTTTGTGAGATTAGATTATCAAATCATTTTTTAGCCAATCTTATTGGCTTCCGTAAAAAAGAAGGTTTCAATTAAGATATCATACACTGTTGTGGTGGCGGTTGCAGATTATGAATTTTAGCAAAAATGGTTTTCTTTATATATCCTGTAATAGAACAAACGTTGATAAGATTGGAAAAAATTGTGTTCAAAAATATCAATAAACACGGTTCATTGGTTGAAATCACTAATTTTATAAAATGTTCATAAATCCTATGAACAAATTCATACATCCAATGAACTTTTTCATTAATATATTAACAAATTTTCAATAAAAAACCCCGTACTAAAAATCCCCCGTCAGTAAATAGTTAATATAATATTGCACAGTATATTAATATATGTGCGGCCTAAAGGCCGGAAGATAACTATATTTAGGTTAGAAATAAATTACACAAAATATGAAAATTTAGGTAATTTTAGTCAAATTTATTTTTGTAGTGTACCAAAGATAGTTCATAATTAAGAATTGTTTACTCCCCCCCCCCCGCAACCAAAGTTTGGACCCGCGTTTAACATTTCTCGAAATGGGAAACCATTGAGGTAATCTACCATGAGAACCTTTCTAGAAATAAAATATATTACGCGAAGTTCATGTCAAACAGTAGCTCCCCTGTGCATGAGAGTGAGTTAAGTGAGCAATACGGCTTAACAAAAATTGAATAAAAGAAATGTGTGGCTTCACAATGGCCATAAGCATAAGATATAAATAAATATAACACTAATTTTACTTATAGATAGTGTAAAAATATTCGAATATAAATCTTTAGTGTATTTTATTGATATGGCAATCAATAAACCTTTCAATTTAAATAATATGTAACATTAGAGCTTATATTTCTTTTTTGTTATTTGTCTAAACGTTGTGCTCATAACAGGGATTTTACTTAAATTAACCCTTCCAACCGCTCCACGTTTGGGTATTTTCACCACTATGTCTGTCAAATCACTATACACTGACGTAGTTAATCTAGTCCCTAGTGCGGGGGGGGGGGGTTAAAAACTATATGCGTCTATGGAATGTCAAACCGAGGGCCATGGCTAGGGATGCCAAATTTAAATAAAAGTAAATATTTTATTTTATCAGATTGTTATAGTGGATTTCCCTTTTTCAGAATAGGCTAAGCTCTCCAGCTAAGCCTGTCATTTTCTTATACTTTATGTTCATTAGTTCATTATTCTAGTGGGAATCTCGTTAATTTATTCAGGATCGTCATTTCTACAGTCTACAATAATTATGTAAATAACATTACGAAATTTTATTCAAATGAAATTTAGGCGAGAGTAGATTTATCGATTTATGAATCGTAAAATATTTATCATATTAATATCAGTTGAGTTTTTCTTCAAATTAGCAGAAAATTTGACCTGAAAATTTACATCTATCTACTAAAGTCCTGATCTTGACCTACAAATAATATAGTGATAATTGATCAAATTAGTGGGGGGGAGGAAATTTTTTTCAAAATATCAGTGACAAATAATACCATAAAAAATAATAAGAAAAAATTTCAAAGTACTATTAACGAAAAAGTTCATTGGATTTATAAATTTTTTCATTGCAGTTATTTGTTCTAATAAATTAATGAATTTCAGCTGATGAACCGGGGTTCATTGATATTCTGAACATTTTTTTGCAGTATATAGAGATTAGGTTGTATTGCATTACAAGGTTGAAGCTTTCAAAAAGTAACCAAATTAAAGTACATACTTCAATTTTATTCGTTTTTACAATACAATCACAATACAATGCACACAATGTTTGGGGCGAAGGAGTTGACCTACGACCTGATAGTCGTCCTATTTATCTCCAAATAAAATGGTTAATCAAACTGAGACACCCTGTACAAACTTAATTAATTTAGCTTCTCCCGAGACGAAACGTAATTAAATGTTTTATTTATCAGCGTTTTTAATTAACAAGCCCAGTAATTCAAACATTGAAAATAAAAATTTTAGGATATTAAAAATAGCAGAAATCAAATAAAAATATTAAATAAAGTAAATAATCAATTTGAGAAAAACCAAGTGCAAATTTCTGAAATGTGGTGAGTCATATTGAGCTGCCTCTCCTTTGAAACCTATTTTTAATTTTTATGGAAAACTTGAGATTTGTAATTTCATAATGAATCGGATTTGAAAAACTAGATGAGAGATGCCATTATCTTAATATCTTGAAAGATGAATAATATAATTTACTAAATTACATTCATTATTCACTTTAGTCACCAAAATAAGTAGAAAATGATTATTTATCCATAACAATTAGTTATGCAAACAAATTCAATTTAATTTCATCATGACCGTGTTATTAAAAATTACACAATTGAATTTGTTTTGTTCCATTTATTTGTCTTGCAAATCAACAAATAAAAATTCGGAACTTGCTGAGTATACACTCACGTTGCTAGGAGAACGCGAGGGTGATTTTAGCATGCGTAAGGGCGCAGTCACACTAGAAATAAAAATAGCAAAAAAAATCGATAGAGTTGAAAGCTCTTGGAAGAATATTTTAACTGTTGATGATTCACCTAACCAAAAAAAGTTGCCGCTGGTCATGATTTTGAGACACTCATACACCACTTATACTGAAAAACTTGTGCATGTTTTGATCGTTGACCCCAGCAATAGACAACATGCAAAAATAAACCTGCAAGAAAAGTGAAACCGGAATGGACTTATTATTATTAAAGTGAAAATCTGTGATCACTGAACGCTCGATCTCAAATTAATCCTAAAAACAAAGAAAAATTTCTCAAATTTAAAAAAACAAAAAAATCATTGCAATATTTCAAGCAGAACCAAGGCTTACGTTGTCGTTTAACGAAAAATGGCCTGAACAGTTATATAATTTTTGACTTCCTCATTTTTAACGAGCAATTATATAAATATAAATCGTGCTCGTTACTTTCACTTAAAAATTCAACGTCATGTAAATGAAATGTAAATTTACCACGATTGTTCGTGAAAAAAGAAGTCCAAGTTTAAATCATGAATTTTAAATTTTATTGCTAAAACCGTAATCTCCACTGCCCATAGAAATTCATAGGACGCGAATTTAAAAAGCAACGTATTAAAATTTTCACCTTTTTCCAATTAACAAGATACGAAGTTATGTAGGTCGGTTAGCTGAAACCATGAAAAGGAAATACAAAAACCACATTAGTTTATGTTGCGTGCTTCGCATGGCAACCACATTTTTTTGAATAAAAAAATCACGTGGAGAAGACAAAAAAGTTTGCGACTACAAACAGTATAATGAGTCACGTGATAATTAAGAAGATAAGTAACCCCTTTATTAGGAGTTATAAAATCCCGGTCTTTATCTATGAAATATTTTGGAACTTAATCATCAGACAATTTTTGCTTGTTGACTCATTCGAAAAAATGAAAAATTTGATTATTCAGGAAGGGCATAACGAGAGAAAAACACCGGTCGTCTTCCATGTACGAATCGCCTTGAGGTGTTAATTTTTTTGTATTTGTTGTTAAAAATACCGTTTTAATTGAACATAACTTTTGTAAAAATCAATCAAGTGGGAAGAACGAAAGTGGTTAACCGTTAACTATATAATCACAATTTATTAGTAATAACAGGGAATAATTTTTCTTTTATAATTTTAAAATACAAAATTATAATGTGGTCTGGTATAATTTCCATAGATTAGGATGCTTATAATCAGTATAAAAGGAAGAAATTGTAGGCGTAAAAAATTTATCGATCAGTCATAGTTTTATCGCAAGGCCAATGTCCCATTAGCATCGTGGTAAGAAGTTGAAGATGCAATTAATTGGTCACAATAATTATTAGGATAAGCAATTTTTTTTGAAAACTATTAATTTAAAAAAAAAGTAAAAAATCGATAAGAAAACGAAACTGCAGTTTGTGAAATCTTAATTCGGTATAAGGCCAATGAAATAATAAATTACAAACATTAATTGGCTATTAAAATTCAATCAATATATCAGTATTGGGTAACTTAAAAGTAATCATGTTATAAATTTAAGTAACAATTTGAATGTGCAATACAATTACTATTTTACAAATATCCTTTCAAAGGTAATAATAGAGCAAAAACTTGTTCATATTTAGACATGGAATTTGAATGAGTAATAGAAGAAAAGTAGGAAGGTTTAGTCAATACTTAATGCAGTAATTGATATCGCCTTTGTTTCGTTAGTCTAAATTTAATAAATTTCGCAGCCACAATTGCACTAATCTGCATTTCTATGACCAAATTAACTAAAAATTCTAAACAAGCTGATAAATTCATAATCAATTATTTACATATTAAAAATTTAATTAAGAGAATTATCTCTGTAATAGCGATGCTTTAACATAATTGTGTCCAAATTGACTGACCTAACCTTGACTTTTTCAGATATACCATTGGCCGAATGCATAAAATGCTACAAATGCACGACAGTTGGACCACAACCACTTCAAAATGAAACGAAAAGAATTTGTTCCGATTTTGACCATTCCGAACGCTACATAGTGGATTGTCCATTTTCCACTTTCTGCATGAAGAAAACCTTCACAGTAAATTTACTTACAAGTAAGGATGATGGTTATTCAATAAGTCAAGGTAGAATTCATAAAATGTTGATCAAAAAAATTACCCAAAGTGAGCCCTTGAACCTTATTAATCATAAACGGAGTTAGACTCTTAAATGTCGAGTGCTAATTTGAAATTTAAAAAAAAAACGGCACCCCTCCCGCAACACCGAACCTGACCCGATGTAATAAATATTTTATGTTTCAGAAGTAATTAACGGAACATCGAGAGATTGCGCGAGTCAAATGAACGTAATACAAGATTATGATGGTACAAGGTGGCAGAAGAAGATTATAATCGAAGAACCATATGTGGAAAACTGTTCCGAATCCAACGACAAGGGACAGAGGTCCTCCGAAACCACATATTGTTATTGCAAAGGGGACCTTTGTAATGGCAGTTTTAAACAAACCGGACAGTTATATTTTAGTGCTACAATCGTGATTATTCTAAATTTATTGACCAAATTAATTTTAAGATAACAAAAGTTTCTGTGTAAATAAAAATTATTTTTAAGTAAAACATTTTCCTCATTATTATTATCGTCTTTAAAACAAAATAAAGATTAAACATATCCCAACAATAACAATAATTTTGTTAATCTCTTTTTTACTTGTTTAATGACAATAAGATCACTACTTATCTTTGTGAAAGTAAAATTTTAGTTTTTGTAATGTCTCTCGCTAATTACTTCGGCAAAGACAAATACAGTTGATGGATTTCCAAGGTTAATTTAAACGAATTTCTTATGGCAAATTTAAGGCTGCGGAAAAACGTCATTATCAATTATTAGGTCGTTTTTAGAAAATAAGCCTCTATTAAGCCAGCTCAGTAAATTGAACTAACAGTTTGCAAAATCTTTTCGGATATTGCACTTAAATTAATATAAAAACTGTTATTTAAACTTCTCATAAATCGAGAAAACCGGCACAACTAAAGTTACATCCATATCTCTATTTTAGAACATTAACCCCACACATCTCTGCAATTTTGTGGTGAATTTTGCTTTAAAATTACGTTACAGCATTTAAAGCCCAGTAATCACAATTTAAAGCTTGACGAAGTAATAAATGTAGTGGAAGTATTAAAATATTAAAATTTAGTGCTCATAAAACTGATGAAAAACGTCCAAAATTTACAATTTGAAAAATAAAAAATCATACAATCTGAAACAACATCGATTCATATTTTAGTAAAAATATAAATGCGATGTTGCGCTCAAAGTTTTTCCTCGATCTGGATTCTAACTCAAGTGCACTACAAGGTACTACGACGAGATTGATTGTATGCTTCGCGGAGTTTCTATATTTCGTATTTAATTCCAGTAACCGCCACATCAACCCCCTCAAACATTATAGCGATTGGAAGGAAAGTATTAGACTTGTTATTTATTAGGAATTAGATTTCTGCATTCAATCAAGTAGAAGTTGGCACTTTTTAGCCCAATTTATAGGATAAAAGTCACTATTTTACTCCCTAGGGCAGAAAAGTGAAACTGAACTTGGCAGCGGGCAATACACTACATTTTAATTTTACAATTTAGACGGAGTGGATGAAAAACTAAGTACGTTCCGCGGGAAATCACTTTGCAACACGCACGTTGTTGCTGACCTCGGTTCCTGCGGTCAGTAAACTATTTTTGCATAATAAATATACAATATTTTCCACATGCACAGTTTTATGATGCAGTTATTTTTTCAGATGTCTACTCGCGACTGGTTTTATTGAAAATTGCGGAAAACCCGCTTGCTCTATCAATGCGCAATTTAAATAATGTAGGTTCGACTTCCTGAATAATAAATTTTAGTTTGAATTTATTTATTAGACTTAATGGGCAGAAAAATCTATTCATTTCTTGCTTTCTGCAATTAAAACAGAAATCTCATTGAATAATTTTGTTTCACCTTAACGTTTCTAGGATTTTGGCTCACCGGACCCTCAGGTTGCGCGGTGGAAATGTTTTCACACAGCATTAAATAAAGAAATTACATACAAAACTCTGATCTCAGTAACCCAGTAGTAAGTGATAAGTTGGAACTCAAGCACACAATGAAGAAACCAATCAGAAATTCGGGAGAGCGTTACAAACAGACAGTTCTTTTTCCGACATTCTTATGTTTATACCCCAGGTCTCCTTTGATTCCTAAATACCCCACTGAGGTCGACATTTAGAAGTGGATGGCTGTGAGACTATAGTATAATCCAAATATCTATAAATTGACACTTGGGTCTGTGGTGTTAAGCATCGCCATTGGTTATGCAATCAAATAAGCTTTCGCAATTGATTAAGATGACAAAGTGACAATTTATTTGTCACTATACCACGTATGAAAGGTGGTGCCATCACCACAGCACATAGTGGCCTTGTGTGAAAGGGCTCTATGAAAGGCAATCAATCGATATTGTAAGAGATCCACTTTGAGATCCTGGAGTTATATATTAAGGATCAGTTATAAGTTATAACAGTTTTGCATCAAAATATTGGGGCAAATTCATTACTGTCGCTAACCATCTTTTTTATCATATTAATGATAAATAATTTATTTGTGGGTAGCATTTTGCTAAATTATACTAATTACGTACGCCTTACTAAATTGATGTTAATTTACATACCACTTAATTTTTCATTAGAACTTTAAATAAAAAGTTAAAAAAATTCGACTGATTCTAACTATGAAATGGAACTCCAGAATGGATATATTCAGACCCCATCAAACCTGAGTTATTCTATAGAAAAAATGGGTGTAAATCTGATAAAAAGAAAAGAACTGAAAAAAATAACAAACATACACCTTGACTTATCACTCAAAACTCTGTAATAATGATAACCATAAAAATACAAAATATATCGTATTTAGTAAATTTCCTACAAAAAAGTCCCCAACGGTAAATCTTTATCTACAATATATTATTCTAGATTGAACATGGAAGACATTCCAAGTTGCAGGTTTGGAAAATCCTGTAGAATGTAGAATTTTTTATAATATTATGCAAACACTTTGAACAAATTTATCTTAAAAATTGTCACCGAAAATTAATAATTTGATGCTATTCTATTGTAAAAAAAATACAATTTCTGTCACGATTCCAACGTCGCTATTTAAAGTTTAAATTTCTCGAGAAGTAATTTACAGTAGAACAATAAAAATTATTTTCTCACAAATTTCATTTCGTACAAAATCAACTTATTTCAACTTAAAATTACTACATCAACTTAAACTCAGATATTTTGTCAAAAGTTTCACCGTTATCAAATTAGATCTCGAGTGTCGAGTCTCGTCTCCGTTTTATAGTTGGTAGAAAATGTTAATATTATTTGTTATACCGGGAGGGATCAAAAAGTTTGATCATTTTATTTTCTAAATAAAAAGTTAAATCAAAAAATTATTAAATAAATTAATTAAATTAAATACATGGGTTAATATACCCATGTGACCGGATTCTGCTTTATGCACAATCATTATGGGATTAACCTCCTCAGATTCGTGATGATGCATGAAAATGTAAATCAGCTCACCCCTCTAAAGTAACTCGATAATCATTGGAACATGACCACAAATGCAATATACTCTCATGATGTGTCAGAGATTTCACGAGCATCCCATATAAAGAAACATTTAAAATAAAAGGTTAATCTTCCGCAAAATATGTAGAGTACATATTTGATCAAATCATTGAAATCTTTCAAAATTTCACTGAAATGCCGGCCCTTAATAGAAATAAACGTATAAAACTGTAATTTGGATTTACCATTTAAGGTTTTTGCTTCATGATCTAGAAGCCATATTAGACATCCAGGCATTTGAGCATGGGAAATTTTTCAGGACCAAACTCAAGAAATTGTACCGGAAAAAAGTGTCACAACTGATAATATTTCGTAATAATTTGTACATCAAATTGAAGAAAAGAAAAAATGAGGAAAGTAAAAAGCTAGACAAGTTTTAAATCGCCCGAAGGAGTCAAGAACTAAAATAAGGCTTAAAAGTTTACGAAAATGATGGAATGATCAAATAAAGACAACATAGAAGAGATAAGGCATAATGAGGATGTCAGTAGGTTCAACCATCCCGCCGACCAATCATCTGAAGGTAAACCCACGAAAAGTGATGCCAAATCGGAGTTGAAGATCGAAAGAAATGCAGTTGTGGCGAAAACGTTCATTTCAAGCAGCCGAGCGAAGACGCAAATGTATACCCTCTCTGATGGTGCTGAAGAATGCCGCCAAGTAGCCTTTCATCTACTGTTCATCAAAAGAATAACGCACAGCTTCTTCAAAGCGAATTTAAACGCGATATAGCTGGTACGGCTGAATAGCTTACAAAAAATGACATTATTGTGGTGGATCAAGGTTACCGAGATGTTAATTCCTTTATTGAATCGACTTGGTATCAATTATAAAATGCCACAACCTGGAGAACATCAATTGAGAACTAAAGATGTCAACAATTCTCGTTTGATAACCAAAACGAGATGGATAGTAGAAGCAATAATGGGCACACAAAATCTATTTTCAAATTCCTCGATGACAATCTTGTTAAACACACACTGTTTATCATGGCGATTTTTATCGTATTGCCGAAGCTTTAATTAACCTTCTACCATGAACCCATTCACATAGAAGGCGCTAATGGAGAACTGGTTCGCTTGGATGATCATCATCAGCTCCATTTATTTCCCCACCTTACATTACAATCAAATTGATCTACCACCATCGTATATACAAGACTAGATAAGCTGCAAAATGAAGAAGAGGAAGAACTTCAAGTAGATGAACTTATAGAAGAACCCGGTAGTCTCAGAACACGTATTTGCTGTAGATTCAGGAATTCTACAAAATATCACCAGTGGATCAGTTACAACTACGAGAATGATTAAAATGAAGATAATATTTTCAGACATTCACTTGTAAAACTGGTGCACGAACGCTTGGTACTTGTGTCTGGATGCTAGAGATATAAGCAAAATATTCAAAAGATGGCTATAATAGTACTTATGTTCGCAGATCCTTTTTGCCAATATCACAAAAATTATCATTTTTTCAAGAAAAATAGTTATGAGAAAAAATGTAGCTTATAAAATTCTACACAAAAAAGCTACTACACCTTTTTTCGTAGAATTCATCGTTTCAAAGATATAGATTGAATTGTGTCTGAACATAAATTGCGCATATAACTCGAAAACGGCTCGATGCCGAAGTTCATTTTTTGACAACTTTTTATCAATATCACAGTGGAGATGGCGTAACTACCAGTGTGCCAATGTAAAGTAAAAAAAATAATGGCGCCGTGCCAATCTTCTTCAGGTGCGGCAAATATAAGCGAAACAAGTTCAATTATGAAATAGGGCAAAAACAGGTAATTTAAAACATTTTTCGGGTTAAAAAATTACATCATGACTATTAAAGGAAAAAGATTTTTAGGTATTAGAGGAAACGCTCAAATAAAACGCAACGGGAAATGTCGACCGGTTTCGGTTATAATCGAACCATTATCAAGACTCATAACCCTGATGTTAATCGTTTTTCAATATTAAAGGACATGCGAATGTTTGGCAAGAGTATCGGAATTTAAAAAAGATCCTAGTCAAAGAATAAAATATTATGGAAAATTTGTAAAAGGAATTTTCCGACAGATATAAAATATAAAACGTACAGATTCTTTTGTAGATATAACATACCGATATCTCGCCAAACATTCGCATATCCTCTAATATTGAAAAACGATCAGGGACGTGCCCTATCAACTTTTTTCGGGGAGGAGCAATCCCAAATTTCCCAACTGAATTAATTCAAAATTGACTAACTTTTGAGTGTTTTTGCCAACTTTCTAAAATATTGGGAGGGGGAGCTCCCCCCCATGGGCACGTCCCTGAAAACGATTAACATCAGGGTTACGAGTCTTGATAATGGTTAGATTATAACCGAAACCGGTCGACGTTCCCCGTTGCGTTTTATTTGAGAGTTCCCCCTAATATTGGGTATTAGGTATTAATATTGGGTATTAATATTGGAAATCTTTTTCCTTCAATATTCATAATTTGGGGTGAGAAATATACAACTATTATATCATGACATTTTCTAAGGAAAGTTGTTATTGATAACAACTGAATTTAGTTGTTAAGTGACGGTTAGTTGTTATAATTACACTGACCTATTTTTCAGTTGTTAAGTAACAACTGCGATAACAACTTTTTTAGAAAATTGCACCGATGACCTTCGGAAAATTCTCCTCTTACCGTTAAAAAAAGTGATGGCTAGATCTATAACCAATTTTGAGCTGTAAATTACGTTATGAAACAGTCCTTAAAATCGCACCCGTACCAAAACAAATTATTCCACCTAACCTAAAATTTGAAACCGCGGGGTGTGTAGAGGGCTTCGATCATATATACAATAGATAGGACATAGACCCATTTGTTATGAAGCTCAAAAAAGAACAACAAAGTTTGTTTTCCTTTTATAGTGCATCACAGGTTGCATACCTTCAAGGGCAAAGTGACATTTTAACGAGTGTAATAAAACAGTAAAAACATTAACAAATAATAAATTTTATTAATATTTAATTAGTTTTTGTGTGTAAGCTTCTTTTGTAACTTTTCTGAAGTTGCCTTTGACCCGTAATGTAATCTAATATTTGAAAAACATTTGGATATTAATTTAACCAGTTTTATAGCCATGGTTATACAATGGATCTTTATTAATAACCCATTGCACTATTAATATCATCAATCTTAATAATAAATCATAATAATAAATTAATACAATTTTGAAAATAAACGTAACCAAATTTTGCATTTATTGTGTAATTATTAATTGATTGCACATTTACCAATTTCTAAGTAGTATAATTTATTTAAGTATTAATTAATTTCGTCATGTTTGCGATATTTTGCTTTGTTTTGAGAATGATTAGAGTCTTCGTCTGCAATAAAAATATGTCAATGTGTATATTCAGTTGCAGCCGTTACAGGGGCTAACCAAAAGGAAAACAAACCCCGTGCACCCCACCAAAAATTTTTGAGCTTCAAAACAAAGTGCTTCAGGTATACGGCTATGACCTATCTATTGTATACTTGGATCATCTATACAATTGTATACTTGGATCATCTATACAATAGATAGGTCATAGCCGTATACCTGAAGCACTTTGTTTTAAAGCTCAAAAATTTTTGGTTGGGTGCGTGGGGTTTGTTTTCCTTTTGGTTAGCCCCTGTAACGGCTGCAACTAAATATACACATTGACATATTTTTATTGCAAACAAAGACTCAAATCATTCTCAAAACAAAGCAAAATATCGCAAACATGACGAAATTAATTAATACTTAAATAAATTATACTATTTAGAAATGGGTAAATGTAAAATTAATTAATAATTACACAATAAATGCAAAATTTTGTTACGTTTATTTTCAAATTTGTATTAATTTATTATTATGGTTTATTATTAAGATTGGTGATATTAATAGTGCAATAGGTCATTAATAAAGTTCCATTGTATAACCATGGTTATAAAACTGGTTAAATTAATATCCAAATGTTTTTCAAATATTAGATTACATTACGGGTCAAAGGCAACTTCAGAAAAGTTACAAAAGAAGCTTACATACAAAAACTAATTAAATATTAATAAAATTTATAATTTGTTAATGTTTTTACTGTTGTGTTACACTCGTTAAAATGTCACTTTGCCCTTGAAGGTATGCAATCTGTGATGCACTGTAAAAGGAAAACAAACTTTGTTGTTCTGTTTTGTGCTTCATAACAAATGGGTCTATGTCCTATCTATTGTATACATGATCGAAGATTGTATAGATGATCTAAGGTAGAGGGTATGGAATATGACTTTTTCAAAATTGATAAAGACGCAAATTTAATTCTTGAAAATGCATCTTTTGCTTGCTTATGGTTGGGGGGTATTCCATAGCACCCGGTTTTTCAATTGTTTACATGATAACTTTGAATCTTTACTTCAAAATTAAGTGCACAGTCTCATGCATTATGTTTTATATTTTAAATTCAAAATAAAAAATTCCAAAATATTTTGCATTTTGTACAGTCAATCAGGGTAACTTGAAACCATGAAGTCTAACTTTGTACCACTTTCAAGGTTATGAAATTATGTGAACTGCATGATTTAAATACGCAAGTTTTATCTGTAACTCATCAGCTAATAACAATCAGCGAACACACCAAGTCTTGCTGTGATTGAGATGGTAAATAGTAAATACTAGATATTACAATAAATACCAGTGGTACAAAGTTTGACTGCACTTTAAAAATGAAATCAAAGGTGGAAAAAATGTATTTGAAATACATTTATTTATTATTTAATTTTTTCATATTTGAAAGAAAAACCACCCCATTATCATTTTCCTAGTAATCTTCTTGGTTTACAATTAGCCAAGAGGATCGCCAATATCCAAAATCGGATAGGCAACTAAAGAAAAATCAATATTGGTGCTTCATCCGCTATTTAATCGTTTAATTTTAATGTCATCTCTCAAATTCCGTTGAGTTTTCTTTAAAAAATATAATATCTTAGAGTCAGGGTTATGCAACTACAACCCAAATGCCTGATGTTAAACTTAGTAGCGCCATCTGTTATTAATTTTTTGAACTGCATCAGCGCTTCCAAAACTTTCTAAAATTTTGATTAATGGGGTTAATGAACTGCCATCAAAAACATAAAAGCCAGGATACAGGCACATCTGAAGCCCAGCCCAGCAATTACGTAATAGATGTAAAATATTTATATGATCATAGCAACTAGCACTGCCAAAGAAACGACGCAGACGAAAAATTTAATTTTTAAGGAATAGGAGATTGTCATTACTTTTATAATACTGTTGGAAGCTTTTCTTTCCAAAGAGGCTGTTTTTATAGCCAAAACTACACCACAGGAGCTTTTTTGAGAATGAGGGAGGGGGCGTGACCTAATTAGATACATTAAAACAAGACTTTATAGTAGATAATAGGGGAACTACCCAGCCAACATAAAACCGAAATATAATGTGAACCAAGGGGATTGTGAGAACATGAGAAGTACCACATTTTAAAATAAAAAGGTTATCATAGAGCAATAAATTGACAAATTTAAGAATCTATATTTGGATAGAACAGGATTCTCAAACTTTTCGTTTCCCTAATTATAAATTTTCCTTGATCATAAAAGTAAATTTGAGGCAACAAACAGTTTGGGAATTCCTGCTCTAGACATCCTCTTCCAAACTGGATCCTTAATTTTGTTTCAAACGTGAAAAACACTAACCTTTGAGGAATTTTCCACAAGACACAAAAAAACCACATCTTCCCTCTGCAAGCGGACGGCTGAATGCAACGGAAGTTGAGTTTTACTCTTCAGCATTTTATACAACAGTGGTCCAGACATGTGTTCAAAATCGGTGGAATTTAAATCATCCCAGTGGGCGGAAATTAACGAAGAACAATACTCTCTTAAATGGACGGCTTCTATTTCTTCGGCAACCGAATAAAACTTTACACATGTTCGCACATTAACATTTGATATTAAGGCTTGTTCACACACCTCCATCAATTCTTTTAGTTTAAACTCGTGAGCCGTGTGCATAATCTTTAAAGTTACTTCATCAGATGGTAGCTTAATCTTATCTGTATACATCCACATTAACACAGCCTCACCTACTCGATCATCCACATCACTCCAATCCAGTTCACTTTTACTAAGAAACGCGTCATCGTTCCACTTGTCCGAACGGGCACTTAACACTAACTTGTGTGCATTGACAGTCTTATCAGAGAGCTTTATCTTCATATCGCTGCACAGCGGACTGTCGTACAACCCTCCAATAATTTTAAGCAGCCGAGAAGCGAAGGAGTTTTCATTTGTGCCGTTAGTGGTTGCTAGGATGTTATATTTTCCTGTTATTTCATTATAACGTTCTTGTAGTTTAGAATACTCCTGCTTTAACAGCGCAAGGTGCTGCTGCAATTTATCCACCTCTGACAATGCTACATAAAAATCGGCATTATAACTTTTCATTACGCTCCGCTATGTATAATATTCTTACCCATTTTGATGCATTTACACCTAAAGGCCCCAGAACGAAAATTATTGTTGGAATACGCCGCCCAATATTTAGACAACAATACCTAACCTAGAAAGAGCAACTGTCACTGATTATATTACAGTGTTTATATAGGATGATACGAAAATTTTTTTGTTTTGTCTAATTAGGGGAAGAACGGTGGGAAAAAGACAACTCGGATGGTGAAAGTTGATGGATTTTAATTGTACAATTAGGCGAGACCACACGATTCGTCGGTTGGAGGAGAATAAAAATTTTTAATTTGTACCATGTATGTTGCCACATCGAGTTTATTTTCGTTCGACCTTCGTTCAAATGTTGGAAGGACGAATTTAGAAAAATATCATTTTTTATTGTGCTATCTATTTTTATTAAAATTAAGGTGCGATAACCCTGCACACATAAATTAACGTACAAAAATGGCGTGCAGTTGGCGATATTTACGCAAATTTTCGGCGAACAGTAGGTAAGGATAAATAACCGTTGCTAGGTGTTTTGTTTTTGTAAATTAGAGGTTTGGTTATGTTTGTGTTAGGGTGTTTTGCACGTCGGCACAACGAAATGAATCAAATAAGGACTCTTGGCTATCCAAACTTTTTGTTAGGAGAATTGAACCGACTAAGGAATCGCACAGTCGGATGCTCAGTGATAAAGAAGTCATTTACGGTTTGCAGACCCATAATTTTAGGCCAGATTGTAGGGATCAATACATAAATAATGTGTAAGAGAGATACACCTCATTAAGTTGTTCATGCATTTTAAATTTGGGATTAATATTTTAGGAAAAATACAGTGGATTTTGTGAAATCTCAGTCGAGTATTTCGGAGTCGATGGAACTGGTGGGTTCCTTTACAGTTAGTGTTGGCGATCAAGATCAAGCTCTTCATTTGTGGAAATTTACTGGCGGTTTTGAAGCCATTGATACTGCAAATGAACTGTTCGCACATAATGAAGTAAGTAACAAATATTGAAAAACTGTTTTTTAGTCTACTTTTCTAAAATTGCGCAAAAGTTATGAAATAAAAGCTTGTTATTTTTCAAGTCAAGAATTACAATATAATTTTGATTTTCCTGGGTATATATTTCCAGTGGCATGTTCAGGGAGCTCCAGCCCCTCCCCCCTCCCAAGCAAAACACTTTCTAAAAATTACTTTTCATTTAAGCCCAAGGATTCTTCATCTTTGATTACCTAAGCAAGGTGGCCCTCTACAATGATGTACAGATCCTCTGTACCCAAAAAAAGTTTAAAACAAAAATAAGTAGAGAGGCTATACTGCCCCTGGCGCAATTATGAGCAAAACTCATAGACATTATTTTTATTTTCTTCACTCAAAATTGATCTTAAATTCCTATAGTTTAGACCAGGGGTCGGCAACCTGCGGCCCGGTCTTGGTGCGGCCCGCAAGACTCCAGAAATGACGTTTTTTTTTTAAAAAAAAAAAGCTTTTTTTGGTGAATTTGCATAAAAAAAAGCTCATTTTTAGTAGATTTTCCAAGAAGTGCGGCCCGCACTAACCCTCACGTAAAATATTTGGCCCTTTTACACCAAAAGGTTGCCGACCCCTGGTTTAGACTGACGATTTTCCTGAGAAAGCGATGTGGGACCTCAAAATGTCTCTGTCTCTTCTTCTAAGGCACGGCACACTACTGCATATTTTGTGTCGCGAGCAGACTGACGCTAAAACCTTGTTGAAAATGCCAATTTTAAATCTCCATTTCAGTTAAAACGGGCCTTCGATTCACCAAAATCATAAGATGGCGCTCACTAACTATTTCTATAATAGCAAATTGGTTGAGAAAATATGCCATTATTCTTGGTATTAAGGTTTTTTGGGGAAAAAATTCGGAATTCAAGTTGGATGATTTTTTGTAATAAGTATTTTTTGACATTCTCAATACCTGACCCGTGTGAAAAGAAATAAATATACTAAAGTACATGTAGAAATTGTTAATATCAACGGCAGGATGTTCTAAACAAAATCAACTTTAACAGTTGAGGTAATGGATATTTGGAACACGCCATTAGAATAGCACATAAATGTTCAGCAATTCTCTAACAGAGTCCTCTGACACTTCAAATCACATTCACATTATTTTTATGAACGGGTGAGGTCGAACAACCACATTCGACACTCAATGGAGATCGCCGAATGCCGCTGGATCTCCTAGTAGTTAAATAATTATTTGATGATCATAGTTCCAAAGCCTTCCAAATATTATAAATAATGTAATTTTCAGGAGTTTAAAAAGTTAAAAGACGAGCAATGTAAGTTGGTCCGTTCCAGACATCTCCAGTATGTTCTAGCATTCAGTTATTGGCCAAATGTAATACTGAGAAAAGAACCGCACATATATGAAATTCGTTCGTACGCTTTAAAACCAGGTACCATGATCGAATGGGGCAACAATTGGGCGAGAGCAATCAATTATAGACAAAACAATAGCGAAGCATTTGCCGGATTTTTCTCACAAATTGGACGACTTTACAATGTACATCACATTTGGTGTAGGTCAACTTGTAGGATATTTGAGTTACAGATTAATTTGTGGTTTTGTAGGTTACAAAAATTTAAATGCAAGGAAAGAAACGCGCGAAAGCGCCTGGCGTTCGCCTGGATGGGACGAATGTGTTGCATACACGGTGCCTCTTATCAGGGAAATGCATTGTCGCATTTTAAATCCTACCTCCTTCTCGCCAACTCAGTAATTTTTTTTAAGATGATTATGTAGTGAATAAGATGTAAATTTGGTAATTTTGATTATATGAGATTAATATTTTTGTGCAAGTATGATGTTATTATTATTTGCGTTTAGGTAAGTATAAAATATTATTTAAAGTGTTTTTTTAGTTTGGGGATTTTACTCTTTTTTATTTTTTTAAGACTATACATATCACTTTATAATTTACGCTTGTTTTTTAAATAAAGTCAATATTTATAAGTTAATTCTATTATGGTAGCTATTCAATTGGTGTCCCGAGATGTTTTCTGTGCTGAAATGTAGCATTTTCATTTATTTATATGTTTAAATTAGAATTTTTTTACCTAGATTTGATTATTGTGTTAGATGATTAAGTTTTATTCTATTCTCTCATAAATCATGCTAGTCAATTTTTATTGTCCGAGTAATTTTCAAATTTCCATTTTGTTACAACTTCTATTCACCATCAATAAATTGTTGAACTAGTTAACTTAGCAAAGACAATAAAAATTATGTTTCATGTTAATGTCTGGTAATTTACAATTTCTATTAAAAAATACAGTAAATATACTTGAAATGCTCTTTTAATTCATTGATATAAGTTAAATTCTTGTGTCTACTAATTTAATTTTAAATGACGTCAATAGACCTTTATAAAGTCAGGAAATAATCAACCTAAACAGTTGCCATGTTTGTATCCTTCCTTTCCCACCCAAATGCTCATCAGCAAACACGGCAGGTGTTTGTGACGAACACAAACAAAAAAGTTTAGCTAATGCTAAAATTAGTAGTTAAATTGCCTTGCAAAGAAAGCTGATAATTTTCTTAATATTTTATGGCGATATTTTCTGTTGGCGACGAAAATTTTTTACCTAGTTTCATGGTGTTCATTAGTTTCCCACAGTTAGTTAATAGACATGCACCTGGGCAAAGAATCCATGAGTTCCCATGCTCCAAAGCTGGAATTCCTGTTGGAATGGAATCGCCCTTTTTATTATTATATAATATGACATAAATATTTGATGGCGTAAAGTACGAGAAACGCATTCGGGACTGGAGCAAACGTTCTCATTGAAATACGTTGGAAACCGTCGAAAATATTTACCTTAAACAAAATGACTAACTTTCAACAAAAGAAATAAATCCATACTTTGTAAATCCATGATAGTCTTTGCGTTTCACCGAACATACCCAGGTTAACTAAGCGAAAATGCGAGGCTCGAAGATACTGATACTTTTTAGACCTTCTCCTCCCCTTTAAAATTATAGAGAAGAAAATGGTAATGGATATTTTCATCACATTGAACGATGAGAAGTTGAAAATTGAGGTCTCTAAAATTATGAATCAGCTGCACCTTCTCCCTCGAGAGGTCCTGTACATACCTAAAAGTAGCCTAACTTCCTAGTTGTGTAATATTATATACAGTTCAAATTTGTTAGAAAAATCCTGTGCAAATAAAAAGCAGTGGTTTCCAAACTTTGTACTATGCCCCCATTGAAAAAATGTAGTCTTGGCTCCCCCCTTTATTTAACAAAATATTACACACATTTTTAAACGGTTGAAAATGCATTAACCCTTTGGACGCTTAAATTGCAGAAGTTGCCTGAAGTCCAGCGTTTTAGTCGATCTACGCGTCCAAAGGGTTAATACAATAATTATTAAAATAACTTTTTAACATTTTACACCAGACCACTAGGTGCACTAGGAAAGCGCATCTCTCAGTTTGGAAATCGCTGCATTAAAAAATAAAATTTTTGGTAGTTCTCGCGGGTTAATGGTAATAATTAATTGGCATACCCTGTTAAAAACAATGCTTTACAAGGTTAATTACATTCATGATAAATCTATGTAAAGTTATAATATGATTTTAATTTTTTCTGTAAATTTACATTATAGAACTATATGTAATGTACCACGAATTTTTTATAGTTTAGTTTCAAAATGTTTATTGTTTATCCTGTTTTCGTATAGAATTATCATTATTTAAATTTTTTAAAAAGAGCAGTCACTGTCATTTCATTCTTGCTTTCTTCAATAATTTTTGCCTTTTCATATAGTAAAAGACATTAATTGTAAGTTTTACTATTAGTATTTTTCGGATCTTATTCATTGTGTCGAAAACTGACGCTCATGAATGGATTAACGAGATCCTTCTTCCAACCGCTCTTTCACTAACTATAAATTTATTTGCAGAAAAGAGCAAAGATGACCAATATTACATAATATTATATTAACCTAGGGATGTGCACATGGCAGGGGGGGGTAGAAAGTTGACAAAAACACTCAAAAGTTGGTTGGGCACGTCCCTGTATTAACCACAAAACTTTAAAAAACGAAATAAAAAAACAAATAACAAATAATAAAATTTAAAATAAATTTTAAATTAAGGGAGTTAACGAGTTCTTTCTGGGGTAGGGAATGCTTTCCTAAGTCGCCAAAAAGTTGCTAATTTTTGAGGTATTTTGCTAACAAAATGGACAAATTTTAATTAACGCAGTTGACAAATTGCGGGTTTCTATCCCGCCCTCAAACATCTGTTTTGCGTTAAAAACGGTGCTGTATATCGAATAGAGAATCTCAGGCCTGTCGCTAGGATTTCATTTCGGGAGGGGGGGCACTTGTAAAAAGTAAAATTTTCAGTGGTTTCCCTTTCGAAAATTTTATTATCATAAACAAATTTTCTTTTATTTAAAAACATTTCGGGGGGGGGGGGGGGGAAGCACGTGCCCCCTTTGGCTACGGGCCTGGAGAATCTTATCAGTTATGTGTCCACCACTGATGTTGCATGAACGGATTAACAGAATGTTCTTATCACTGAGTTATGTTTTGTGATAATTGAAAGCAGCATCAGAAAACTAAATAAAAGGTAGAGAATTTGTTTTTCAGTGCGCATGTTTATCATCAAAATATCACTACTTTCTTTGATTCGGGGGCGGATCCAGCAACTTTTTCAAGGGGGGGGGCGATTTCATAGATTGTTAAGAAAAATACCAAAATTGATAGCCCTTTCTATACTTTTTTCCAGTAATTTTAGTTTTTACGTTATACTTATTTTTGTTAGCCAAATATTTTGATTTGTCAATGAAAACAAAACAAACTAGCCATTTTGTTGGTAATCATGCGCACTGAAAAACGACAACTCTTATCTTTTTTCTAGGGCCATCTACCATCAAGGTAGATAGATTTACAAGGTATGATACTGCGCATCTTTAAACGTCAAAATATTCAATATGGCGGACTGCTCGTGACTTAAATAGACAGTATCGACATCTACCTTGACGTTTATAAGTTACTTAGGCCAATCAAAGTATATAGATTATAAGATATGATTATGCGCCATCTAGTCTATTAATCTAAAATCTTAATAATTCAATATGGCGGACTCTACGTGACTATGCGCAGTACAAGACGAGTTTTGGTTCACATATAGATCATACCTTATAATCTATATACCTTGATCTACCATCATCACAAAAGATACATAGCTCGGCCTCCCACTTCTGCCGAAGATGTGGTAGAAAATTTAATTTGTATCGTACACAGAGAAAAAATTGAAGTAATTTTTACTATAATTGAAGTGCAAATCAATCTCGCACCAATTCTTAAGTTAATTTTACTACAATTGAAGTAAATTTGACATCAATTGAAATAATATTTACTTCAAAATTATTAATTTTTAACGACATTCCCACTACCGACCGCTCACTCACTGACCGTAAATTTATTATTAAAAGAAGCGTAAAGTTGAAAAATATTCCAAACGTATCCGTATGGATTGTATATTGACCTTCAGCTCCTACGATTCCAAACCTATCAAAACTTACTCTTCTTTTTAAAATTTTGTGGTTAGTGAGTGGGCGGTTGGTAGCGGGTCCATTCATGCACTTCAGTGGTAGATAACTGACAAAATTAATAATATTTTGTTTTTGCAGTGGACATCAGATATCAAATACACAACAAAAGTAAATCTAGATTCACACAGTTCCCATTATCGAGCGTTTACAAGACCGAGATGTATCTACTGTAGTATTACCTAACGTAAAATTTTTTTACCCCCCACACAAGAAAAACCGTTATGTTTCCATTGTGGAGAAGGTGATCACAAATTTTCAATGTGTAAATATAAATCGTATCGCTGCAAGGTGTGCAAAAAGATAGGACATTTGGTAAAAGTTTGTAAGTTAAAACAAAATTATTTGGCTGATTATTAAGTATTGAATATTTTTTATTGTTATCTACTAAAAACAGTTACTATTATATTAAATTTTTCATTCTTCTTTATTTTTATTACATTTTTTAATAAAATGGGATGAAACTAAAATATTAGACCCCACATGTTATACATCATTGAAAAGAAGATAAAAAACGCTATTTAAAAATGTCATAGCCAACTATGGTTTCTATTTAAAAAACACAAGTTTATGTTATAACTCGGAAACCAATCTAGATATTTAAAATCTCTTTATCCCATTTTGTTGCCCTTAAAAAAGTGTCTGAAGAAAGTGTTAACACTTTTTTGGTAACTTCAAAAACAACCGAAATATCGACATTTATAGAAAAGTCTAATTATCGAACTTTTGGCTATAACTCGAAAACAAAAAAAGATAGCAAATCCTGGTTTTCGCCATTGAGATTTTCGCAAAAAAAGAGATCGAGGATGCGCCATCCATTTTTTGATATCTCCCATAGTTACCGATTTCCCTTCCCCATAAGAAGGATCGAAATTGAGCCACCCTGTACATACTTACAAATCAACACCCCCAAGGAACAAAGCTGTAACTCAAGTTAGGTCAAATTTGAGTTATGACTACCACTGTATTCCTGAGAAAAATACCTTTCTTTTATGTTAAAAAAATTTTTCTCTATGAGCAATAATACCAGAGATAATCAGTAAAAACGAGTTTTATCTCAAAGTTATTTTTCAATTTTTTTCCAATTGAACAGTAACAAAGCCGGTATTCAAATTACATTTTTTTACAACTTAGCGTTTCTGATGATGTTAGGGGGTTAAATAGTCATAACATCAGTTGCGTCGTTGTTTTTTTTTTGTACTTTTATGTTTTTCTTTAAAATTTTCAAATCACTCTCCTGAAAAATATGTAAAAATGAGTTACGTCTTTGTTCCTTGGGGGTGTCGAAATAATAATTTAAGGTTTTCGCTATTAAGGAAAGGCAGTTAGGAAAACCCAAAAACTGTAACTTTTTAAATACTTACCAGTTTTAAGGAAACAATGAAAGAAATAAGTCGAAATCGAACATAACATTATATTTTAGCCACAAAGAAAATCATCCGATGTTTCCAAACTTGTATCATTTTTGAATCATCCAAAATTGAAATTTGAAAAAAATGACAATTTTTCTTGCAAATTTACACATCATAATCAATATCAAAATTTGTCACATCCTTTTTTTATTTCTTTACATGATAAAGTAACAAAAAAAATAATTAATTGTACATAATAAATATTTATGCACTATATAGTAAATATAATGAACTGGGGGGAGTGGAAGATGGGAGTGCAAAACAATAAACAAAAGTTAAAAATTTCCTAAGTATATACAATAATAAACTGTTACTTCACATAAAAATGACTAAAAAGGCAAAATAAATACTGTTAGCATTATTTTAGCAAACATTTATAATATAAAAAAAAAATCTAACAAAACTTACAGTTTTTATACAAAAACCTTTTAAAAAAATGTATGTATGAACCAGACGTTTGAGCTGAAAACGCCTAGAGAATTGTATTGTGAGAAAGTTTTTGTTAAAAAATGTAATCGTACGAATACGACAATTTACCTAATGATAAAACTACTATACATTTTGCATAATATTCTTTCGTAAGCGTAAATACCAAACTTTTTACTTTATTTTGGTATATGTTAGTCTTTCATTATATTTTCTAACTAATTGGTATTATTTTTTATTTTACGATTAGGTTCACTTTTTTAATATTCCATAGTTAAATGATCAGTTCAAATTAAAAAAAAGTAGGTAATTAAACGTTACAATTACAATAATAAACATAATAGGTAGAATAGTCTACAAAATTAATTTTTGTATTCTACTAAACTGCAAATGGTAAGTTGACATTATGAAAATTAACAATTACATTATTATAATAATCCTAACATTATATTTACGTTTTCCTTTTGCTAACTAAATTTTTTATTTTAATATTTACACTATAATAATATTAATAACCCAACTCTTTGACAGAGGCTTCACTAGTCACGTAATTAAAACTGCTCAAAACTATGCTTTTTATTGTAAATTAAAATCGAGCGCTAAAAAACTACACTTTAGGATGGCGGGTAGATTAATACACCTACTAATTAATTTTGGGCTCTAAATTAAACACTACTTTTTCTGTCTTTTCACACTAAAAGTTACATACAAGGTACATAAAATTTTACTTAAAAATTAAACCAATTAAACGGCACTGCTAGATAAATCCTCCAACAAAACTTAAATTGTGTGCTCGTCCACATCACTGAAAACAAAGTTTCTCACGTTATAAATCTTAATTTTTTTTTAATTAGGGCAGGCCTCCCAGTCAAATTACAATATTGCTAATAAAATTCAAATTCTGAATGAATGGATTAACAATATTTTCACCGGAATAGTGTTGCAGTGATAACCTTCTTGTTGTTCGAGTTACTTATGCCCGGTTTCATAAAACTTTAAACAAGGCGTTAAATTTAACTAATCAATAGAAAACGTCCATTAGTACCTACTAATGGGACAATAGAATTAATTCGTTAGAATCACACTTTCAGTTTTGATCAAATAGATATACAGTGTGTTCACGAAAAGAGGTAACAGTGAATAATTCTTAAATATTACTAGATACAAAAAAAAGTTTAAATAGTTTTTTATTCAACTCCAAATTTTCTATTGGAAACTGTCAAAGTATATTTTTTATACTTCACATTCAACCGGAAGTAAACAAAAATTTTTTTTTAAATGGCAACATGTCTTTTTAACATTTTTGTAATCTGTAATTTTTTCTCTATAAATACATATAAAATTTTCATAAGGTTAAATAAGAAAAAATTCGAGAAAACACAAGATTTAAACAAATAATAATAATTTATTAATTACGTATGTAGAATGCTATGAAAAACAAAACACCATTATTATGATATCACACCATTAGACTCTTTCTATGGAGTCATTTAAAAATGGTAGTTTAGGCAAATCTATTTTTAAATTTAAAAAATTTAAAAACCAAAATTAATTTAGTATCTATCTATTATCACCAAATCGCCAGAACTTTTGCGAAAATTATAATCATATCTTGAACAAAACGGTGGCAATTTTGAAAAATTTATCAGATAAATGAAATGTTGTGTTTTTGGTATCGTGATGTTTTGTTTTTCATGGCACTCTACATACCTATGTGTAAATAATCAGTAAATTATTATTGCTTGTTTAAATCTTACATTTTCTCAAATATTTTCTTATGTACCCTTATGAAAATTTTATAGGTATTTATAGAGAAAAAATTGCAGATTACCAAAACGTTAAAAAAAAGACATGTTGCTATTTAAAAAAAAAAATTTTATGCTTACTTCCGGTTGAATTTGAAGAATAAAAAAATATACTTTGGCAGTTTCCAATAGAAAATTTGGAATTGAATAAAAAACTATTTAAACTTTTATTTGTATCTAGTAAGATTTAAGAATTATTTACTGTTACCACTTTTCGTGAACACACTGTATAAAGATGATGTATAAATGTCGATAGTGAGATGATCCACATTAAGTTAAATGATGGGAGCATTAATTTTAGGGGGACACTTAAGGTTTGAGCGTTATATTCAGAGAGCTATAAAAAAAAATACGTCAAGTGTTTTAATAATAAATTATGATATCTTCATTTTAGTACATTTATATCGATCTGAACATAGGAAAATAATATAAGAAATTGATTTTTTCTAAATTCCTGCTGTCCATTATAACATATAAGAATGAAAAAAAGTATCAATTTAAAAAGATTATTTTTCTGCGTCTAAAGATACCCAACACTTGATATTTTGTTCTTTAAATATTGTTGAAAATTCAAAATAAAATGACTAAATATAGCGCTTTTAAAAAGATATTAGATGCCTTGTTTGAAATTCACTTCTATTGTTTTGTTTTTGAAAGCTGATTGCTAACTAATTACTATGACAATTTAAAATAAATCTGGTTGAGAGGTGAGCTAAAGACTAGACCACGGTGCAGAAACTCAGATAGGAAAGTTCGGACAGTGTACTTTTAGTTCATTAACTTTCTGAAGGTGGCGCTATTGTGAGGTTTACAATACAGTCACTAGATAGATACAGTACCGCAACGTCCGGTCATTTTGGCTCCAAAATAACGCTTTCTCTCTCTCGCACTCATTGGCCGATGATAGAGAGTGCGAGAAAGCGTTATTTTAGACCCAAAATAGCCGGACGTTGCGGTACTGTATCTATCTAGTGACTGTAGTTTACAATATAAAAATTCAAAAGTAAACAATAACATAACCTATATTTAACAATAACATAACCTAGCAAGTTTGTTGTTTATGTTGGTGTTTTCTATATTTTAAACAATTAAAATTATATGATTTGTGGGTATCATTATGTTAATGTGCAAAATTTAATCTTACTTTTCTTAGGGCCAGTTGTATAAAGGAGGATCATCCTTGACCATGGATCAAGCTCCAATTTAAACCAATCAGTACAGTTAAAATTTTATTTTAAGTTTTCTATTGGTTTAAATTGGAGCTTGATCCATGGTCAAGGATGATCCTCCTTTATACAACTGGCCCTTAAATAAATATAAATTTCTATTAAATTTATTTCTTTTGTTATTTATGATACATATTCTTACTTTATAGTAATAGTATGAGTTATTTAATTTATTTTTATAGTTGAAAAATATAGTATTAAGATATTAAATTAAAAATTATGCAAGGCAACATATCAAACAGATTTCTTCTTTCCTTGCTAGGTATGCAACCAAGCAAGCACATTAATTTGTTTGTCAAATTTAGTTCATTACCTTTCTGAAGGTGGCGTAATTTTAAGACTGTCTGAACTTTTAACATGGGAGTTTCTATTCTATTCATATCTATTATTCTATAGACTAGACTCTAGGCTAGAAGCCCTAGGTTCGATCCCCAACCCGGCTACAAAATTTATCCAACTTCATTATGACCCTCTCCTCTCGGAAGGCAATGGCAAACCACCAAGAGTAATCTACCACGAGAACGTTATAAATAACGTCGCCAACTTCCGATAGGAGACGGCACCTTAAGAAGAAGTGTTGACAGTTCAAATATCCAAAGCAAGTCTGATTTTTCAAAAATCGCTTATTTGAATTCTACATTTTAACAATAATAATTAAAGAAGAAATTATCAAGTGCTGGGTATATTTAGACGCGAAAAATAAACCTCTTTAATTGATACCTCTTTTCATTTTTATCCGTTATAATGGAAAGCAGGAATATAAAAAAAATCAATTCCCAATGTTATTTTCCTGTTCAGATCGGTGGCCGGTCACCCGGTATATGACGCCCAAGTTTCATGTAAAAAAAATATAATATAGTTTAATTAAATTGTCCAAATCCCCAAAAAAATAATTTTTGGCTGTTTTTGTCCATTAGAACCATAAAACTACGTTTTTGTTTTGATTGGTAAGAAAGTTCATGTTATTGGTTTATCCTGTACATTACATAAAAAATTAAAAATGCAATAGACCAACATATTTAAAAATAATGCTTAAAAAAATGAATTTGTTGCTGGGAGGCCCACCATATAACAAAAATGGATCTAGGCCAAGAAGATACATTGCCAATCAGTTTTTGGGTCAATATAATACAAACTGTGATAAATTATAATTAAAAAAAAATTTTAATAGGTAATTTTGATACATGCAATATTTACAACTCATTTCCACTTAATTTTATTATAAAATTGTACTACCGCATAAAATTTCAAGCCTACGTAGTGAAATTTTGAAAAATATGCCCTACCCAATTTGAAACCATAAACAAAATAATACAAACTTTAAAAAAATTGTTACGTCACTTTATTTACTAACTCTTCTAATAATAATTACTAAATACATACCTCTGCCAAAAACAGTCTACAATTTAAAATAAAACGAGTTTTATAGTGAACCCGGAGGAAAGCTAGTCGAACTGTTGGAATGAGCAAGACTTAACATAGAACCCGAAAGACTTCTATCATCGTCGTGATAATTTTCACGTGTTGCTTCGGCAATTGCTAACACACTACAACAAAAACAGAATTACGAATAACTCCAGCATCAGTCACCATAACCTCTTACCTAAACCCTAATCTGGCTGATTCTTCATCAAACGCCTCCAACTCACGTTCCTGCCTTTCGTGCAACAGACGTATCCTTTCGGAACGTTCTTCCAAAAACCGTTGCGTCTCAGAAGTCATCTGAAACAAATACATAAAGTAAAAAAGTACAAGTGACAACCCTCAAAATTACCTTCTGTTCGAGCAACGCCTTACGTACGGAAACACGCTCTTCCAATTCCCTTCGTTCCCGATCTCTCTGCGCTTGAGCTTGCATTTTATTTTTGCTTTGATATGCCATCAAAATTTCCAACTCGTAGTGTAACCGTTCTTTCATTTGTTGAGCCTCAATCTGCAACAGAAAATAGTCATTCAAAAAGCTGAACTAAACCAGAACGCTTTTGCTAACCTCTTGACTTTCATCTAGACGTATGCATTGTTTTTGCAACATTTCGGCAATGCTTTGTTCGTATTGGTCCCCTAAAAGTGCCAACTTACGACGCTGTTCCTCTTTCAACTTTTTGATTACGGTTTTTTGTTCTTCTTTAGGAGTGTTTTGCAAAATTTGCGCCTTCAATGCTTTGTACTGCTTCGTCTGCACCTTACACGTCTCTCTAAATTGTTTTCGCACCATCATTTCCTTTTGCTACAAGAAAAAATTAAGGTTAATTTTTAAACTTTTGCGTTTACAATGGTTGAAATTTTGAGAAAAAAATTATTACATCAACCCCTTGCATTTTGCATCAACTAACCTTCAGCGACTTTGGCTGTTGCTTAATTTCTAGTGCATGTTTCTTTCGCAACTCGCGTTCCGATCGATGCATGTACTCTTCTTGATTTGCTAGTTCCGTACCATGCTGTCGTTGAACCTGTTCCTCCCTCAATCCATGCACGGTTTTTTGTTGCCTGTACTCTAATTCCTGAGTTTTATCATGATGTCTTAACAACATTGAGTGAGCTTGTTCTAACTGTTGTTGGCGCTTATTCAACTCCTCACGCAACAACTCCTGTTCCAAGGTGTGAAAACCAAGTAACCGTTTTCGCCTAAACTTCCTAATTTCTATTTCTATGTAATCTTTTTGCGACCGCAGCAATCGTTGTTCTTCCTGAGCCTCCACCAATTTCAAATTATCCTTCTGTGTCCTAAAAAGTAAAACCACATTTTCAACCAAATTTTCAAGTTAAAAAAACAAAAACTTACTGCAACGTGGCATCTCTTTGTCTTTTAGGCGTCGAATCATCTTGCGATAATTCCCTTTTCCACCTCTCTTTGTTTGCCTTGTATTCCTTCTTTCGATGCGTTTCGAATGCCTTTCTATCCAGATCCTGACGAGTCATTATGTCCTTTGATAATTTCTTCTCGCTCGCTTGATTTTGTTTAAATTTACGATCCAACTCTTGTTGGTGTTTCACTTGTAACTTTTCTAAATCGCGACTAAACGTCTGAAGTAAAATTTCGTACTCTTTGTCCAACTGATTTTTATGACTTTCCATTTCCATTTTACACTTTTCTTCTAACTTCATCAGCGCACTTTGATGTTCCCTTCGCATTCGTTTGTATCCAGACATTTGTTCATGCATTTCCTCCTGCATGTGTTCCTTTTGTTGTTTCGTAACGATACTCGTTGTTCTAATGGTGGCGAAATTATTGGTTCCATGGTCTGCCACAATGGCGGCAGCGACATGATTGAGGTTTCGGTGCCTTCTCGACGTTCCATCATCCACCCCTTTAAAATAACAAAAGTTAGTTTTCTTCTGGTTAAAAGTTATTCAAAAAAGCGAATACCTGCTGGTAGACTATTCGTACTGCTAGATTGACTACTAGCAGAAACGCCCACTGAATGTATGCTGTGTTCAGAAGTAACAGAATTGCTTTTCGAACTATCCCCTCCGGTATGTTCATCGGGAGTATCGTCAACATCTGAAACATTGAGATGTAAACTTAAAAAAAGAAAACAAAAATTTCGTGTTTCTCACCAATGGTACTCTCCGTTTCACAACTTTCTACCATCAAAATTTTCTTCATTTTGCGATAATTTAAATTATCTAAATCCCTAACGGCAGCTTTAGTGCGTTGTATTAAATCTATTAGAACGTTTGACGGCGCTTGTCTAGTAATAAATGAATGAGAAAGTAATTTCGAAGAACCGGGGCGGTCCGACGGTAATTTCTACAAAAAATAAAATAAATCCACAATCACTTACAATTCAACCAATTTAAAGTTACCTGTAAACATAACTTAACAAAATACTTAAAATGATCAGACCATTCGGAAGATTGAAGAGTAGGTGAATCGTTTTGAGCAATGTGATATAAAGCCGACATTGCGTTCATATTAAAATAGGGCGGCTTTCTTTCAGCCAATTCTATACAAGTAATACCTGGAAAGAAAGAAAAAAAGTTTGTAATGTTCTGTTTCTCTTGAGAAGAATATAACTTACCTAAAGACCATACATCCACTTTTCCGTCATATTGACCTTCATCCATCGCAAGAATCACTTCTGGAGCCATCCAGTAAGGCGTCCCGACAAAAGAATTCGCAGGACACTTGACAGATGCGCTACCAAAATCGGCAAGTTTTACGGTACCATTTTCGGTTAAAAGAATATTACCGGCCTTCACATCCCTGTAAAACAAAGTAATAAATACCTAAGATAAAATAAATTATAATCAAGTGCCAGACCTATGAATGCGTCCAAGACTGTGTAGATAACTTAAACCATTCAAAACTCCATCGCAAATAGCGGCAATTTCCTCTTCGCGTAACGCACACTTATGAACCTCGATGATGTCAGAGGCAGAACCCAAACAATATTCCATTACGAGCCATGCCGTATGGTCGCGTAAATAACAGCCCTTGTGCTCGATCGTATTTGGATGTTTCAGTTGTCTGAGAAACCTAATCTCCTTCAAGATGTCTTGCCACTTTTCAAGGCTCTGCTTGCCGAGATAGGACATCTTCTTGATGGCGACGACTTCTTGTGTAAGAAGGCATCGTGCATAATACACCGCGCCGAAGGAGCCATGCCCAATTTCGCGCAGATCTTCGAATATTTTTTCGGGATCATGCTTAAAAAATAAATCTGCTATTTCGGGATCTTTAAGGCTACCTGGCCTCGGCACAGGAGCCATACTCTTTGTATTCCCACTGTTAATCTTGCATTTCAATTCGTCACATCTGCATAAAAATAGCCAAATTAAAATTATTTTTTTTAGTTCACGTGTTTCTTTGATACAGTGTGTTTTTAAGTTACAGGGTTGCCACACAGTTCTAAGAGAGAAATAAGTGAAAAGTGTAAAAATATTTTCGCATAATTAATAATTTATTACTTTCTTAATAAAACTTAACGATCAGAAAGTTTTGTTTTCTTACTAAAAAAAGTTTGAGTTTCCCACCTACTAATTTGATCAGCATTATAATCGATTGTTTCTAACCAATTACCATTAATTTCAATTATATTGAGACATTTTTATTTCAATTTTCAGTTCTACTTTGTAGCTTTTTTACACTTTTTAATTTTCACTTTTGTGCCCCAATTTTTTTTTGAAAAACCTTGTAACCCAGTGTTCTTCAATCTTTTAGCATATGCGACCCAATTCTCAATCATAATTTTCGCCCCCCACTCGGTCGGATTGACCAATTTTCCGACTGTAGGTTCAATAATATTTGTTACCTCTTCATAAAACAAAATTATTAGGGGTAAGTAGTGGTTGGTTAAAAATCCAGGGGCACTCCCAATCGAAAGATCTATCAAATTTGTCGTGAATGACTTTTTTTCAACTCCTAACCTACATTTACTCCTAGCAACATGCGTATTACTCCATATTTGGTTCATGTAACATAAATAATATTTTTTCTATTATTAATTTTGAGAGACGCTGTTTTAACCCCATTTTATAATTGAATGTGTTGAATCCTTCGCCTACACTTGCTCCGAACAACATGCGTCGCCCGGTCAATATTTTCCTCATTTCATGACCTTCTTTCAAGCTTGAAGCACACTTAGGCGACGCGACTCCACACCACAGACAGAAGCCCACAACACACACAAAAATGTGCGGACCCTACCAAGCTGTGGCGTCGCCTGGTGTGTGGTGTGGTGTCGCGTCGCCTAAGTGTGCTTCAAGCTTAAAACCTAATAATTTTCAATATTCCCGAAAAAAATTTGGAATGAGTTTTTTATTAAAAAGGGCATTTTTTTCAGGGCCCTTTTAATTTAATCAACAGATGGCGCCTACTTAAATATTTTTATAAAATAAGAGGAATTTGCTATATTTAAAATATAGCAAATTCGTTGAGATAATAATGTTCTATAAACAATATTCTTGATCTTAAGCTATTTTGAGTTCGTAATATTTATTTATAAAATCACAATTCATAATTAAAGTTTAATTATCTTTTTTGTAAGTGAGTGTGTTTTGACATACTCAATACGAACTCAAAATAGCTTAAGATCAAGAATATTGTTCAACGAATTTGCTATATTTTAAATATAGCAAATTCCTCTTATTTTATAAAAACATTTAAGTAGGTGCCATCTGTTGATTAAATTAAAAGGACCCTGAAAAAAATGCCCCTCTTAACCCTATTCATAATTTATCTTGTTGATTCCCTCGCCTACAATTGCTCCGAGCAACATGCGTCAACAATTTTTAAAATTTTGTTAATTTAATTAATTAATGTCCATTAATCCTAAAAAAATATCAACAAACAATTTAATTTTTGTAGGCGAAATCGTAAAACAGTGTATTATTTTCAAAAATTTGATAAAAGTGTATGTGTGGCAAACCCTGGACATCGTTTAGGCACGCAACTGTATCAATTCAAGTATTAAATTTGGAAAAATTTAATTTTAAACAAAATCAAAATATATAAATAATAAAATCAGTGAAAAATCAATATTAATTTAGATAAAATAAATAAAATTGGTATCTTGCCCAAATACACAGTGGTGTAATATTGGTTCTGTTGATAAAAAATTTAATAAAAAAAATTTCTATACTCCAATATAAAATAAATGATACAACCGGTTCTTTTGATAGAAAAAATGTTGTAGGTACCTACTTGAAACAAGGGCCATAAAAATATAATTATAATGTAACAAAGTAATTTGTATCATCGATATCCAACAGATAATAATTCCATACCAAGTATTAGAATTACTATGATCAATCTACGACTGATTCACTAAAAATATTTTATATTGCAGTGCTAATGGTTATAAAACCTATAATTTTACCTTTACCCTCTTAAAAAATTCCGTTAAGTCGAGAGTTCCAAACCTAAATTTTCACTCTATAATTTAAGCAGCAATCACACCAAGCCTATGTACACCTAACTCTCGATTTATATCACATTAGATTACATTATTGGTGCAATATTGTGCCAATATTTGTGCTGCATGGGAATACTATTGAATCTTAGATCCCACTTTACATTTTCCTCAATTTTGTCTTCCATGATAAGACAGAAACGATGCGATGGTAGGTAAATACATCGCTCATATTCAAAAATATGATCAAGGTAATACGAAGTGTCCTATTCGTAAGGTAAAGCAACAATTCACTATCTCATGGATGACAAATATCTTTGTTAAAATTATAAAAAAATTAATTTTTCTCTTTTCAACATCTTTTCTGATCAGTTAAAAAGCTTATTGATTTGATTCATGCTCACGACCTTATTCTATTAATGAAATAATTTGTTAACCGTACACTAACGTTAATTATCTTACTAAAACTTCTCGGTGTACAAACGAATTCATTAATAGCTCAAATGTGGTTCAATTTTGCCGGAAAACTTTTGACAAGCTCGGGGAATTCAAATTGTTTTTTTGATAACACCTCACATGGAAACAAACAATTTCATGTTGAGCTTGGATTTTTTCTTTAAAATTTGTTCGCAAACGAGTATAATAAAACATCAAGTTCATAAATAATTCACGCCATTGCACTTCATGTGGAATAATTAAATTTATAAACCTGAAGTTGAGGTATGCAAACAAACACCCATAGTATTTTGTTAAAGATTATGTACGTAAATCGATAACGTTTTTGTAGTACGTAGGCGTACGGTTTAAAACTGGTGTCTGGAGACTAATCTATGATATGGCTCAATATTCTAATTTTTTTTTGCAAACTTTTGTTTATGCAAAAAATATATTTTGTGCTAAATTATACTCTGGGGCATTTTTTCCATGTTAGGTTGTTTCTAGTTTTGTTTTTCAAAATCGAAAATAATTTCAATAACAAATACATTTCGATTTCATTAAAAGATATTATGATTTTGGGTATATTAACTAAGAAAATTGTAGAATAAACTTACATGAACAATAATTATTAATTATAATTATCATCTCATCTCCAAATCGTATCAACATACCAAACCGAAAATGAATGCTTGAAGGCAGCATTGGAATTGTCGAATTTAATCATTGCACGAGAGAGAAGACAAAGCTCGGGGTAGTAAATTACCAACAACTATCTGTTCACATATGCTTCGCATTGAATTCAGTAGTTTTCTAATAATTTCATATAAATTCATTAAATGCATAATTGCGAACATAACGATGTCGTGGTTCTTCTAAAATTATGTTCTCCATTTTACATTTCCTCTTTTTAAAATTTAATTTTCCATCACTTTTTTGTAGTTGTCCCGAGGTCGTTAAAGATTTTTAATTACGCGATGCGAGAAGGCAATTTGATCATAAAATTGAATTTGTAAACAAGTTCGACCCATAAATTAAAAAAAAAAATTACTATAGATTAGCTATTTTGTCAGAATAAAATTTTTTTCCACCTTGAATTTAAAGTTGCATCAAATCCCAGCTTTTTAGAAGAGTAGAGAAGAGCTGTCTTTAGCCTGAGAAAATGATATTTAATAATGAAAGTTGAATACAATTTATGATTTCAAAAATTCAAATAGGAATCAAATATTTATAAAAATTAGATTTTAGGGGTCTATAGCATCCATGCTAAGCAAGAAAATAAATATCCAAAAATAATCGGTAGAAGTTTATCAAGTGTAGCGCCAACCAGCCGAAAGAATTAAGTCGCAAGTGTAATTATCTGTGGTGCCAAGAAAAAGCGAGTCAAGTCCAAAAAGTTTTCATTGCACTTTGGCACCCATGTATACAGATGCCAAAGTGCAATGAGAATTTTTTAGACTTGCACACTTTATAACAGTAAATTGGTTTTATTATTTTATAATCAAACTTTTGAGTTTGCAACTTAATTCCTTCGGTTGGCTAGTACTGCGCCTTGAACTTCTAGCAACAAAGTAATAAATCACTTTTTCGATTTGTAAACAATGTTTAGTTTCATGCCAAGTAAAATAATGGCTTGTAAAAAGAATAACACATTTTAAATTCATCACTTTGACTTCATATTTACATAAGAATTTTAGTAATTAATTGTTTGAATAATTTTTTTAATTTGTAGGTATTAAAAAAACTCAGAAAACCAAAGGAATTTTTTTACGTACGAAAACAAAACAGTTTGAAACGACCATGGACTTCTTTATTGTTGGAAGTTAATTTAAAGGTACTATTTTTTCTCGCGGAGCTTATACTTCAGTCCAGGGCCACGGTATACTTTAAAAATCCATATCTCAGAAAGTCTTAGACCGATTTTAATAGTTTCAGAAATATATAAACCTCGACATACATAAGATTATGTAAGTCAAATTTCAGGCATGTAAGAAAAGAAAATAGTTTTGCTTGTTTAAATATCAAAATATTTATCCACAATTCTTGTTGTAATATAAGTAGTGATGGGACTATCGAATAAAAACTATCGAATTATTCGATAGTTAGTCTTCATTGAAACTATCGATAGTTACTAATAAACTATTCGAATAACTTTTTAGTTACTAAAACCATTCGAATAACTTTTTAGTTACTAAAGCTATTCGAATAACTTTTAGTTACTAAAATTATTCGAATAACTTTTTATTAGTTACTAAAACTATTCGAATAACTTTTTAGTTACTAAAACTATTCGAATGATTTTTTAGTTACTAAAATTATTCAAATAAGTTATTTGAATAGCTTTTAGTGACTTTTGAGGTTAATTAAATAATTTTTGTAACTAAAAGATTATTTGAATAGTTTTAGTAACTAAAGTTATATTTATAAATTTTTATATTTTATTTATATAAAACTACAACTATGCAAATAACTATTTAGTTACTAAAACTACCGAATAAATATTTAGTTATCGAATGAATTTATTATCAATTAGCAATGACAATTAGTAACTTTTAGATTAGTATTACTATATTACCCATCGATCCCAAATAAACAAAATGGTACAATATTATGAATAATAATACCCCGTCTAATGGTAAAACCTCTCAAGTAATTGGTGAAGCAAAGTGTATTATCAACATAAAATTCTTATTAGCGCTAATAATCGTTTTCTATTGGTGATTTATATTAGTCTATAACTCTATATCTTAAGACCGGTCTGTTATTGCATATAAATCCGCCCTTTACACATAACAACCTTGCGATTGCCCTAGTACAGAAAATAAATCTTAATATAATATAAATCATAATATTTAGAACATGTTTTAAATTTGGAGGTAAATGTGCGCAGTAGACATTTTTCCGCCTAAAGTCCGCCCAGTTTGAATCAGTGCTGCCAATTGAGCGGTTTTCCGGCTAGAAATGACTTATTGAAAGTTGCTTTAGCGGTGAAAAGCTATCATTTAGCGAATAACTGAAATTCTAGCTTCACTAAAGGTTATCTGACAGAAAATGTGACAATTTGTAAAAATTGCCAAAAGTCCGGCACTGATTGTTACTAAAGGACTTCGTAAATTTAAGAGTTGGCAACACTGGTTTGAACTTTAATACGCAAGCGCGCGTGCTAAGTTTGTCATAAAAAATTGCACTCGTTGCATACAAAAAATTATTTTTAGCTGCATGAAAATATGAAAAAAATTGAGCTTTACATAAAAATTTACATGTAAATTTTATGTAAAATTATGCATCGGTCATACCGGGGCTTAATAGAGAATTGTAAAAGATAATCCATATACCAATATAAAAATATTAGAATTTTAATTGTAAGCGAAGAAGAACCAATAAGAAAGTAGAACCAGAAATATTTGAAAAATATAAAAAAAAATGCAAAAACAGAGGGGGGGTCAAAAAACGACTAAAGTCTAACTGAGATCTATAATCTATCCCCCTTAAAGCCTGTATGACACGATGTTAAATTTTACATAAAATTTACATGTAAATGGGAACTAACCAATAGAAAGAGTGTATTAGTAGCCATCGGACGTTTTTCATTGGTTAGTTACCATTTACATGTAAATTTTATGCAAAATTATGCATCATGTCATACCGGGGCTTAAGAGATTAATAAACTGAGGGAACCTCTAATCTAAAGCCATTAATTGTAATTGGTAGTAAATTCATACAATAGTTTTAGTAACTAAAAGATTATTTGAATAATTTTAGTAACTAAATAGTTATTCGAATAATTTTAGTAACTAAAAAGTTATTCGAATAGTTTTAGTAACTAAAAAGTTATTCGAATAGTTTTAGTAACTAATAAGTTATTCGAATAGTTTATTAGTAACTAAAAATTTATTCGATAGTTTTTATTCGGTAGTTTTTATTCGATAGTTTTATTCGATAGTTTTTATTCGGTTTGGTATTTAGTAACTAAATTTTTAGTTACTAACTATCGATAGTAAAACAAAATTAGTAACTAACTATCGATAGTCAAAAAATTTCGATAGTGCCCATCACTAAATATAAGTACTAAAATAGGAAAAACTGGACGCAATTCCAATTCGAACTTAAATTACCAACTTATCACAATTTTTCGCTTTTATATTAGACTATTGGTCGAGAATCAGATTATTATAGATGTAATGGTAGTGAGTTGGAATCTCAATTGACTAGTTCGATTTTACGATAAGTTGTGCTATTATGACTATGTTTAGTCTGCGGCTAAAAATGATGTGCTTGTAATTTAATCTCGACAATTTTATCCTTAGTTGCTCCTGCCAAAATATCTAATGTATCTAATTTGATGCGATTCGTATTATTTTATTTGTTGAGGGTAACAATAAGCATTTAATTCTATTATCAAATCTTTGGTTCTAGAGTTTGTCTGGAAATACTACCTAAAACTGTCTAGAAAACTAAAAAGTACTATAAGCAGCTTCTCCCGTGAGACATGATTGCAAAATTCATTCTTTCTCTTCTATTAGTTCTGGCATCCATCCAACCGACTTTCTTTCTAAAGAGCATCGCAACAGTTAAATCATTACAAGCCGCTCCAGCAACGTTTAGAAGTTTTGGCATTAGTAAACACTCGTAATGCTATTATTCATACATTTTACTATCACAGATGATTACAAATTTTTGGTCAAGAGTAAAATATCAGCTCTAAAAAAGTTAATAATAATAATAATCGATCAATGGAATTGTGTTACTATAGAAATAATGAATGAAATAATTCTGTTATTATTGTGATTCTAGAATTAAGATACAAAATATAGAATATCTGCGCAATAAAAACTAATCGCCTCAGAGGTACAGTTCGTTGGAACGCGTGTTCATTTCTAATTCGCCAGGGTTCGAATCCAAATCCAGGAATATTTTTTCAGCGCGCTTCAATAGTAATCCCGATAAAACAAAATGACAAATCTATTGGAACTTTAGCGCTCCCCCTAAAGATGAAAATGCTTAAAAGTTAGTGAATAATTTTATGGCAGATTTCCTCGTTAGTTAGCAATTGCATGTCGAGGAGACGGTTAGAATCGGGATCCTATATATGGAAAAGAGGATGAATTCACCCTCATTGACAAAAATATTAGAAATAATATAATATAATACAGTCTGTCCCACGAGAGCTCGAGTATGACTTAACTAATAAGTTTAATAACTCAGAAACGCAAATGATACCAAAAATATTTCAACCAAAAGAATATTCACCTTTCTCTGCTGAGTATTTTTGGCCTCTTCGACAGTTTTGATATCTTTCACCATTTTTGAGTTATTGGAAGAAAACTTGATTTAGTCACACTCGAACTCTCGTGGGACAAACTATGAATAGTAAGAAATTTGACACGATTTTGAAAAAATAGTGCATTTCTGATTATAAATAATGTGAAAGATTTTCGGCGGCACGCTAAAAAAATTCAATGTATCAGTAAACGGATTAGGATAACTGAACGGTTTCTGTTACATGTATTTACTGAAACCTTAGTTTTTTTAATTCACCCAGATCACCTCTACTACTGTCAACTTTAAAATCTTCTCTGGTTCTTTACCCTTTTATCACATCAAACGCAATCTATTAAAATAATATCATATTTCTATGTAAAAAAATTGAAACTGTCATTCGTTTTCGAGTTATTGCAAAAATAATTCTTTTTTAAACCGACTTCAAAAAAAGAAGGAGTTTCTCAATTCGTCTGTTTGTATGTTTTTTTTTTTTCTTCTTATGTATGTTCGGGCATAACTTTTTACAGAGTGATCCGATTTTGATGATTTTTTTTTTATTCGATAGAGTATACCTCCATGGTGGTCCCATTTAATTTTCACAAAAAAATTCCATTCGTAAGGGTAAAAAATAAGGGAAAATTGCACCCGTAAGGGTAGAAAATAGGGAATGATTGTTTTTCATTTATTGATTTTTTACTTGTCAAGCTATTCTGTTGAAAGTTGAGGTGGAGAAAAACTTTATATCGAGCAAATTAATTAATTAATTAATTAAGGTAGTAATTAGTAGATTTTAATCACTAAAAATTAAAAAATAAAAAACTTTTAACAAAAAATTAAACCGACCTCAAAAAGGAAACTAAAAAGCATAAAATAAATATATTACATTTTGAGTCTTAATAAGTAATGTAAGTAACTAATTTTGAGTCGGTGCAAAAAATCAACGATTACTAAATTACTTTAAAAAAATTATTAAAACAAAAGTCACCCATTCTGCACCGACTCAAACTTAGTTACTTACATTACTTATTTAGGTCCGGTTGCACCAACGCATAATAAGGTTTTAATAGAGTAATAAGCTATTACTAGATTAAAAATTGACATTTTGACATAAGATGCGTTGCACCAACGAGACTTAACTTATTACTAGATTAAAATCTCCATTAAAATGAATGACATATGTCAGTTTCCCTCGCAACAACATTTATTAAAGAAATTATTAGCAAAATTATTAAATATTTAATAAAAATTCCTTAGTTACCAAAAAAATGCGTTGCACCATCGCGACTTAGTTTAACAGGGTAATAAATTTAATAATAAGCAAATTGGCCAAAATTGGTCAATTAAAATTTTAGTCAAAATTTTATTAGAAAAAATTTGATGAAAAAAAAAGATTTTTAAGTTATGAACTTGAAAAATTAATCGCCGAATTCAAAATTATATTATTATGAGTAAAAAATGTCAGCTACAACTTCTTTTTCGAGTACAGATGAAGACATAAATTTGTTAATTTGTTACTAAAGCCTCACATTTTGAGTAGTTAATATTCCTCTATGGATTTACTCACAATATGTGAATATTATGACAGTAATATTATGTTGTCTTTAATACAGAAAAGAAAAAGTTATTCATTACCACTGAAAAGAATTCGTATTTAATAATATTTCCCAAATATTAAAGTCTTCAAATTATTGAAGTTGGAGAACTGTTTACTGATTGAGTGCTAAAGTAAACGAAGAGTTACTTCACTTTTTGCCACTGGATATTAAAAACTACTATTGGGCCAAGAAAATCAAAGCGTGATGCAAAAATTGTAGGATATTGTCTCTTTTATAAAAATGATGGCTTGGATTGTTGCAATTTCTGCTTATATATTTTGCTCAAGAATTTTCCTTTACATTTTTTTCGTTAATTTCCATGATATATTTTTAATAATCACGTACACATTTACCTAGTGGCAGATCTAGGAATAGTTTAGGAGTTTAGGATTGAGAGTTAAGTTAATATTTAAAATTTTTTTGTTAATTTTTCAACATTTACATCTTCTTGGATAGTACTTGATTTTCCCTTTTATAGATATTATATAGATACGCTACTGTATTAACCTAAAATTAATATTTAAACAAACAAGAAATGTCAAATTAGTATGGCAACCATTGTTGAATTTCATAATAACTAATATGAGATTTTTAATTGAGAAAAATGTTGGTGCAACGCAAAATAATTTAACAGGGTAATAGTTTAACAGGGTAATAACTTTGACATATATTTTGACATAAGTAATAGATTTTTAGGTTATGAACTACATCAAAGTTGACAAGTAATCGTTGAATTTTGAAATAAATTTTTTTAAACAACAAAACTTTTTCAAGGAAGCAAGCGAAAGATAGAAATATTAATATTTTGGATAAGCCTTATCAAAAACGAGGTAATTTTCTCAAGCTTCGCAATTTTGTGGGCATAAATTTTAAACTTTGTCGCTTATGAAAATGTTTTTATAGGACCGGGCGATGTGAAAATTTTATATTCTTTTACATCTTCTGTGGCCGTTATATAATTCCAATATGCAGTGATTTCAGCAAGGAACTCACGTCGTGAGATGATCAAAAATCAAAAATCGAAAATTATAAATTTACTCCCTGTGTATATAAAATGTGATTGAAAAAAGACAACTTAGGATACATTTTTTATTAGAAATGAAAATTAACGTGAAAATACACCATTATAAGGGCAGTTCTAACTGCAAAGTTTTGACAATGACAATAGCGTTGCCTTAGCAATTATAAAAATATTAAACTAATAGCCTAATAACGTTATTAAAATAATTTTAACAGAGTAATAGCTATTATGATAATAGCGCTTAATATGCCAATTTTAATAGACGTTGGTGCAACCCGACCTAAGACTCAAAATGTAATATATTTATTTTATGCTTTTTAGTTTCCTTTTTGAGGTCGGTTTAATTTTTTGTTAAAAAGTTTTTTATTCAGAAAATTTTTGTCAATATAAAACGAAATCTATAACCTATATGATTTGTTGTAGAGAAAATGAAACTGTCCAATTAGTTCTCGAGTTACAAAAAGCATTTTATAATATTCCCTTAAATATTTTTTGGAAAAACTCAACAATGAACCGATCGATTTCAAATTTTTTGCGTAGGAAGATAGTAACTTTTATTATATATCTATCGTTTGACATACTGGAAATAGTAAGAAGACGTTAAAAATTATGAAGTTGGGAGTGGTAAAATCGGGGATTTTCATATGGATCGTACAGTCCAATTTCGATAACTCGAACTTGGGTTACTCAAATATTCAAAAATTTGAATAAAATGCGGTAGCAATAGATTATTATTTTGCTTATTTTCTACATATTATGATATGAGTATTCCTTCAATAACTGGAAGTCTCGATAACTCAAACTATTTTTGTGACACATTGAGCTTAGAATTATCTAAGTTCCACTGTGGCATGGTTCTGAAAAAAATATTAGTTATATCAAAATTTTTAAATGTAAATATAATAATTTGTGGTGCACGAGATATGCGATGATTTTTGTTTAATTTGGTGACAGCAAAGAAATTATTATGTACTTATACAGTGTGTTCACGAAAAGAGGTAACAGTGAATAATTCTTAAATATTACTAGATACAAAAAAAAGTTTAAATAGTTTTTTATTCAACTCCAAATTTTCTATTGGAAAATGTCCAAGTATATTTTTTATACTTCGAATTCAACCGGAAGTAAACATAAATTTTTTTTTCAAATGGCAACATGTCCTTTTTTTAACATTTTTGTAATCTGCAAGTTTTTCTCTACAAATACATATAAAATTTTCATAAGGTTACATAAGAAAAAATTCGAGAAAACACAAGATTTAAACCTTCAATAATTATTTATTAATTACGTATGTAGAGTGCTATGAAAAACAAAACACCATTATTATGATATGACACCATTAGACCCTTTCTATGGAGTCATTTAAAAATGGTAGTTTAGGCAAATCTATTTTTAAATTAAAAAAATTTAAAAACCAAAATTAATTTAGCATCTATCTATTATCACCAAATCGCCAGAACTTCTGCGAAAATTAGAATCATATCTTGAACAAAACGGTGGCAATTTTGAAAAATTTATCAGATAAATGAAATGTCGTGTTTTCGGTGTCGTGATGTTTTGTTTTTCATGGCACTCTACATACCTATGTGTAAATAATCAATAAATTATTATTGTTTGTTTAAATCTTGTGTTTTCTCGAATTTTTTCTATGTAACATTATGAAAATTTTATATGTACAGTAAACTCCCGATTATCCGCGGGATTGACTGGCGTGGATATCGCGGATAATCGAATTTCGCGGATAAGCCGCATGGTAACAAAACTACGAATATCCGGAAAACAGTTATTTTATTTCTATATTATGTATATTTGTGATGAAAAAATGTTACGAAAAAACCTTCTTTTTTTATAAAAATGCCTCCTACAGCCACCGCGGATAAACCGCCCACGGATAATCGAGAGTTTACTGTATTTATAGAGAAAAAATTGCAGATTACAAAAATTAAAAAAAAGACATGTTGCCATTTGAAAAAAAAAATTATGTTTACTTCCGGTTGAATTTGAAGTATAATAAAATATATTTTGACAGTTTCCAATAGAAAATTTGGAGTTGAATAAAAAACTAAAAACTTTTTTTTGTATCTAGTAATATTTAAGGCTGTTCTATCGCAACCACTTTTTTATTTACAATTTTCTTACTTTATTTTTGAAAATAACGAGTTAAAATGTTTAGAGTATGTCTGAAATGTTATTTACAATATTATGTCGGAGCGCTTTTATCGCGAATAAATAAATCGCAAAAAAATTTTTTTTAACGCAATTTTAAAAAAATTTTGGCTCCGACATAATATTAAAAATAACGTTTTAGACATACTGTAAAAATTTGAACGCGTTATTTTCAAAAATAAAGTCAGAAAATTGTAAATAAAATTAACGCTTAAATGCGCGTATCTCTTGCATTCGCGATTTTTTTAATACATTACTTTATTTTTTATTGTACGTTTTTGGTCAGCCACTGTTATTGTACCGTCTAGTTTTAAATCTTAATTTTTTAGGTTAATTTGCCCTTTATGCAAGTGGCGACAATACATTTGTTAACTTCACTTTCAATTTCGTCAAGATCATCGTTTCTCAATTTTTTTCTGTGTCGCAACCCTCCCCCCAAGAGCTATAAAAAGAAAACAAAATACTCGTGCCCCCCCCCCCCCGAACACCAATGACTTCTTTTTACTTCTAACTCTTAAAAAGTCAAAAAAATGATATATTTGGTCTAGTAAGCAATAGTTTAAAATGTCTGCGCCCCCTGAATAGTTTTTAAAACTTTTTATGGTAACATACTGATAATCTTGCCCACCAGAAAGTGCAGAAAGCTATCTGTCAAATCATATTTTAAAACTAGGTGGTCCTTCTACGTATACATCCTTTGATAAGAATGAATACGGATTAACGGAGCCTTCTATTATATTTCAATTAATAATTCCAGTATAATCCGTTTATAACAGACTTTAAGCTATCAAAGAATTAGAGTCGATTTCATTATAAAAAAATTAATGTCCACTTTTATAGTTAGAATCTAAATAGATTCTAGTTAACCAATATAAAACGTCCGTAAACTATAACAAATCAATAAAAATCCACTTTTATTTTTAACGGCTCGTTAAAAGTTTTGTGAAGTCGGCCCTTATAAGCGCATTTTCAGTTTGTTTAATCATTTTTAGGACAAACGACGCACTCTGAATGGTCGTACCAACTTAAAATCACCAACCCTGGGATCGAGTTGCACACCAATTGAGTTTACAACCTTGGCGACCTGCCCGTCCGTGGATGGGCGTTCCTGCTAGTATATTCGCTATTTACATTACCGTTGTGGCGCCACCGTTAATATAAATTGCGAATTGATAACATAGTTGAGTCCGGAAATTTTATTTGAAAGTTTGCAAAAGCCTGATTAACGTGGAATCCAAACCATGACATAAATAATTTGTCAGTTCCTGAAATTCCGGTTCAAAAATCAACATCCTATACACTACGCAACCTATTTTATTCACATTTTCGCCCTTTACATCTATGACAATATTCCAGGATTGGAATCCAGATAGAGAAACATTTTTAAGCAAAGCAATTTCGCTTTACTATTGTATTCACAGGACATAAGATTCACAATCTTGTTATCTTCAATTCCAACAGGTGAAATAATTTCTGTTTTATTTTTGTGTTTGTAAACAATTCTAGATTCGGTCTTGTTTATTTCGAGGACGTCATCCCAGGGAGAAAAACGCAGATGCAATTTGAAACAAGAGGTATGCGTCAATTCTGTAAATGCTTCGTAATTTGAGTCGCATACCTCTGTTCCTAATTGTTAAAATTATTTTAAATATTTAACTTCAAGAAACGGTTCGATTTATATGTCAGGCAGAACGTTTTGAAATATGCGGTAACCATATGGCATTAGTCAACTTCGCGACAAGTAACAAAATGTATCAATTATTTTATGGAAATGGAGCGAGACCTTAGAACCACCTGACATTTAAAGATACGTTTCTCTAATTGGCTTTCCACATTTCCATAATAATTATGGACTAATCAATATCTTTTTTTTAAAACATTTTCGATAACAGTCGAATTGTTTCCACGCTGTACTTTTACGAAACAACTGAACACTGCAGTTGGTGTAACCCTTGGAGATGCTGTAAGGTCTATTGTTTTTGTAATATAATGTAACAAAATAATTGGACTGCCAAATGTTCCAGAAAACATTTTGATTTATTACCACTACAATATTTTAACCACAAGTTATCATTGTGTTTATCAAATTTGACAAAAACCACGTTGTTTGGTGTGGTTTTTCAGGGAGCTGACTTTAGTTTTAAGTTTTAACTCTAAAAAATGTTACTCACATAAAATAGCTGCAATTTTAGTCACCTTTTGTTTAGTCTGAACAAAAAAAGAGTGACTCAAATGAATCCATCAAAATACTTCTTCTGAAGTGTTAACTTGACTAAAATATTTAAAGTATGTACCAAGACCTTCAGATTAAGTTTCAATGTCAAGCTTCTTGTTGCACACATTGATGAACCCATTTTCGTCATTTTAATAAAAGAAATGAAGGAACAATAAAATAGTCTTATGTGAATGAACCGATAGTCATTCGGTTAGATGCATTGCTCCGGTCAGGGAGAACCCGATAGTTTTCGGTGTACCAACTTGGGGCGTGATTTCAAGTTAGGGTCACAAAACCAAAACTTAATATGATTTTCTAATAACTGAAATTTAAGGAAGAACATTTTCTGACGAGACCCTCCCCGAAAAAGTTGGCAAGATATTCCCATTAAATAAGTCACCAAACAAGAACCAACAACATGTCACCACAATTTGTCTTCCGCGTAGTTAAAATTAAAATTCCAAATAAAAAACTTAGTACGACGAGTACAGCAATTAGGAGAAAATAATTAATTTAAAACTTACGAAAATATTGGGCTGACTACTCAAAATGGCGATAACACACACACTTCAATTTTTCATTGAATTTTTATAAAATCTTCTCTTTTCTCACATATTATTAATAAACGTGTTGTGCTAAAATGTCTTTATGCGTAAAATAATTACGAATTGTTGAATAAAAATTAATACATCAAATGTAAAATAAGAACGAAAACACTATTATGAATCACTATTAAGGTTAAAGTAAGAACTGACAGCACACACCACACTCTCTGGCGCTAAAGTCGCGCAAGTCGTCAACGAAAATTTTAATAACTCAGTCGATAAAATGTTTTTGTTGTTAATTTTTAATTGTGATTTAATTATAACATTTATTTATAGTAAATTTGTTTTATGATTTTACTTTTAAAATTATATACAGGTAATTTTTAAATTATTTAGATTTCTGTATAAAATTACAGGTACCTACTTACCTTCGTTAATTTTCAAGATAATTTTATTTATATACAGGATGATTGGCATAAAATTGAAAACATTCTTCGTTTTTTGCGACAGTCTTATGAACGTGTGGGAGGTCACCATAAACAACTTTTTTTTTTTGAAAATTTTAATTTTTAAAAGAATCTCGTAGATTTTGCAGTAAGCACACTAAACAAAATCAATTATTTTGCCAAGAATTTAACAAACATTTTAGTCTAGTGCAATTAGGTTTATCTTTATACCTCGTAACCAAGCTATAATGGATTTGAATGTCTGCCCCTTTTTTCAATTTCTTATACTAAAAAGTAAAAAGTTTACCTTTAGAAACCTTCCGCTAATGTTTTTTTTAAAGGTTGTAGTCATAGAATAATAAATTGTAGTTCAGTCGATATTATTCACTTTTTACCTGGAAAATATTTCAAAATTAATGAAATTTTAACAGGTTGTTTGGGGGTACTTTAGGATGTCTATCCTAAGTTTTTGACTTTGAAGACCCTGTGCTAACTTAGGGAGGGGGGCTAAAGACTTCAAAATTTTCGTTTTTTTTTATTTTTTTGCTAATATCTCGTAAACTTAGCATATTTTGGCTACTATAATTTATTACAAAGTGATAGTGCACTAAATTTGATTAAATTTGGTTGGTGAAGCGAATTTTTATACCTAATATCAACCGAGGTACAGCCGATCAAAATTAGACAAAGTTTCTCAAAATGTAAAAAATCGACAAAAAACGAAGGTTTTGCTGTTATATATATTTATTAAATAATCTTTAAAACTTTAATTAATACGAGTCACTATAAATGATTTAATTAAAGTAAATTATTTATTAAGCTTTCGGAAAAATGAATTCATTCCTTCATCAGAATAATATTATACAAGTACATGGAAACAGTAACAAGTATTGTCATTTGAACAGCCGGTGACTAGATAAAAATCCGGTACACGTCGTTTCGGCGACAGCAGTTCGGCGAAAGCGATTCGGCACCGTATATTCGGCGACGGTCAATTCGGCGACCCGATGTTCGGCTATGTTAGTTTCGGCGATTCCAATTCGGCACCGGCATTTCGGCAATTCCCATTCGGCGACAGAAAATTCGACTACGTCGATTCGGCGACGGGAAATTTATTTAAGTGTTAAAATTTATTAAAAATTTTTAAATTAAAAATATTAAAAAAAATTATTTTTTACTTTTAAATTAAATATTTATTTACATACATAACACATACAAATTTTAATCCATGCTATAATTATAAGATATACCGCGAAGATATTCTATAATATTAATAGAATTATAATTGGTTACCTTCGCCAAAATTCGAGAATCAGCCGCTTCGTACCGCGGCCTTTTTTTAGAAGGTGCATGTCCGGCTAGAATACGTTCGTATTCTGTGTCGAAAGTTTTTTGAATTCGTCTTAATTTATCCAAAAAAGTCCACAACGTTGGATGAAATATACCAAAACCTAATTGTATTTTTCGATGACAAGCTTCGGCGTAATTGTTAGTTCTATCAATTCCATCCAACGTGCGTTGATACACAGACCAAATATTTGAAGAAAACATTGGAATATTTCTGGTACCATTATTTCTAAGACGTCCAATATATGTATTTGTAAACCATTCTAAAATTGGATCAAATTCTGGTGGTAAATAATTTTCTAAACTTGTAATTGCATGAAAAATATCATTCTCAGGAACAAACGCAATTGAAGTAACCATTCTTGAGCGCAATGCAAAATCTACATCGGCACTGTACCTTTTTAACAAATTACTTGACGATAAATGTTTTTTTAAGTTCTTCACTAAGTGAAATAAGCAGCCATGTATATTAACGTCAGGAAACACTTCACGAATCGCTTGATGAATGGCAAGCTCAAAATCAACACTTATACTCAACGGATTTAGTTGAGGCCACAATTCACGGATCATACTAAATAATTTTACATAAGTTTCCCTCCTCTTATTAGGTAGTAAGCAAAACAAAACAGGAAACACTGCTCTTCCATCTTTTCTAGCAAGTATAACGAATACTTGTGAAAAAAGAGACGGGCAAATTAGAAAAGTGCCGTCCATAAACAATTCTAACATATTTTCACACCAACTAGAATTATATTCTCTTCCAAATATCATAATACGTTCAGAGTCCAAATTCTCACTCCCTGAATCGGCAAGAAGATATCTCTCAAAATTACCAGGGCTAAACTCATAAGTGGAATAACCTTCCGGTATGATTATTAGTTCCCTAGATTCCGGATTTGCTGGTGCTTCAGAATTTTGGTGACGTTTCTGTTGTATCGTTCTGCTCATGACAGAATTGCTTGGAATGTTACCTTTTATGGCATCAGGAACATTTGCAATAGCCCGTGCTCTCTTATTTGCGATGGATTGTCCATTGTATTTTCGGCTAAAAGTTTTATAACAGTATTAAGTTTTTGAAGTTCGACGTTTTCTGCATTTCCTACGGTCCTGCAGGAATGCTCCCTTCGCTGTGAATTGAACGAACCGTCTCTAATATTGGTCCATATTCTGCCATTGCAACCCTTATGCTTACTTTCACATCGCCAGAATTGAATAGTACTATTTGTGTTAATTTTATCTTTAACATAGAGGTACCCATCACGAGCATATTTTTCATTGCTTCGTTTGGTTAAAATTATTTGAGTTTCTTCCATTGTATTATGAATTAAAAATTAATATATTGATTTCTAACAGTACACTGGAGTACTTTTATTAAAATCTATACAGCGAAATCTATAAACTGGAGATAAAATGTCAATTATTGCAATCTTATAAACTTACTTAAGTTACTTACCTTAATAACATGTTACGCTGAAACGCTTCCAATTACTTCTTCTTTGTCTAAACTGAAATGTTTTGATACCAAAACCCAACTCAACTGACTATTTTAGCGTAAAAACTCAACTGACTAAAGAACTCAACTCAAAATGCCATCTATGACTCCTCGAAAACCGTTACTAAAAGTGGAGAGCTAATTGAAATTTTGGAAAAGATACTTAAGGAAAACGGTAATATTTAATTGAAAAGGCTGAATTGTATTGAAATGGGGAAAACCAAGAAAAGATTAACACAATAAGCATTATTGAAAAGGAGGATATACATAAGAATTATATTGAAATGGGGAAAACCAAAGAAAGATTAATACAATAAGTATTATTGAAAAGGAGCAAATAACAAAAAAGGGATCTATTTAAGAGAGGTAGGGAGAAAACCAATTTTTATTAACTATGAGTTTTTAAATAAAAGTTCGAAAAGCCGTAGGCGTCGGCACTAAGGTTTTTGTGTACATTTAAATTTTAAATTTGGAAGAATAAATTAAAAGTATATCTTTCGTCGCCGAATCGACGTAGTCGAATTTACTGTCGCCGAATCAAAATCGCCGAAATGCCGGTGCCGAATTGGAATCGCCGAAATGGCGGTGCCGAATATCGGGTTGCCGAATTGCCTGTCGCCGAATCAGAATCGCCGAAATTACGGTGCCGAACTGGAATCGCCGAAATGACGGTGTCCGATAAAAATCTAAGACCGTGAGTTACGGAAAACCTAAATTGTGTTTCGACAAAGAAAGAAAACCTAACTTCAATACATAAAAGAACTTACTTAGATAAGTAATTTGCTATAAATGTTGCTTAAGCCTTCAATGTCAGTTTTTCGGTTCATGATGGTGTTGAAGTTTTAAAGATTATTAATATCAACGAGTTAATAATATCTTATAACATTTAAAATTTTTTTATATAACTATTATTTTTTATTATTATCATTTTCATATTAATTATATTAATCACTCATCAATATCAACATCTTGGAACATATATGATCACCCCCCCTCCCCCTCCTCTTCCACAAAACATAAAGATGCTTAATTTTCAGTAGTATTTCTTATATTAAAATGAGGCATCTTCACGCTTGTGGAATGAGAGGGGTGATGGTCATAGATGTTTCAAGATGTTGATATTGATAAGTGATTAACTTAATTAACATGGAAATTATGGTAATAAATAGTTATAGGGGCAAAATCTTTGTTTTTCGGCAATTTTTGTACATTTCGAGGAAGTCTAACTTTGATCAGCTGTACCTCAAATTAATCAAATTTTGGGAAATTTAGTGCTCTACAACTGTGTAATAAACTGTGGTACCCCAAAATATGCTTAGTTTACGAAATATAAGCAAAAAAAATTAAAAAAAAGTCCAAAACTTTTGATGTTTCTGCCTCTTTCTTCCCCCAGTGGTTAGCACAAGGTGTTTTTTTTTAAATTTACCGATTTTCAAAATAGTAATTTTTAATGGGTAAACTTTTTAGTTTATGTTATTAGAAATCAAAAAAGAATTATTCAAATTCATTCATTATAGCTGGGTTCCGTCATTTTTCATTTGTAATAGTTAATTGCACTGGACTATTTGGCTACAGGGACGTGCCTATGAGGGGGGGGAGAGATGGGAGGAGCTTTACTCCCAATATTGTAGAAAGTTGGCAAAAAGTTGATAAAAACACTCAAAAGTTGGTCAATTTGCCAATTTTTTGTCTAAATTTACAAAAAGTTGCAAAACTTATTAAAAGCTGGCAATTTTGAATTAATTCAATTGCCAAATTTGGGATTGCTCCCCCCTGAAAAAAGTTGGTTGGCACGTCTCTGTTTCGCTATTAGAGGTTCAATAAAAAAATATTATTTAATTTTGTACAAAACTTTAAAAAATGCAAATTAACTCATATTTATGGCAAAAAAGAAGTAAAGTAAACGTTGCTTATTTTTAAGATTTCTAGAAGAAAACTTTGATGATTGAATATAATCGGCGCGGCCCCCATTTTGTGGCGCCACGTTTTTTCATGAATGTGTCAAGCTTTCAAAATATTGTCAGACTTTTCTAAAGCGACGATGCTGAAACACATACTTTGCTATGAGCAGTTTAAATTTGAGTTACCCTTCAAAATCCTAAATTACTATTGGCTATAATACAGCAATGGCGGTTTCAGGGGGGATAATTACCTAGGGGAAGAATTATTATTCCTTTTCATCATCAATATGATGAACGAGTGCATCAAATGAATGATATTATTCAGCATATTTATGAATGACACCTCAATATGATAAACCAGTGCATCAAATCAATGATTTTGTTTATCATATTTATGAATAAAATCATCAATTTTATGAACGACTGCATCAAATCAATGATTTTTTCAAATATTTTTGAAGAACTTGTTTAGTATATTGATGAACCAAAAAATGATGAAACATTTTCATCATATTGATAAACCAAGAAATGATGTACATTTGATAAAACATTTTCATCATATTGATGAACTAAAAAATGATGTACATTTAATGAAACTCATTTCATCATATTGATGAACTTCTTCATCGGCGCAAAATTGATGATTTTCTCATCAATATGATGTACATAGTCATCAATATGATGCCACTTTTACGTCACATTAATGATTTTGTTGATCAATACGCTACAATTTTTCAAATATTTTTGAAAAACTTGGTTATCATGTTGATGAACTCGTTCAGCATATTGATGAACCAAAAAATGATGTACATTTGATGAAACATTTTCATCATATTGAAGAACCAAAAAACGATGTATATTTGATGAAACATTTTTCATCATATTGATGAACTTCTTCATCGGCGCAAAATTGATGATTTTTTCATCAATATGATATACATATACATCATACATGATGACATCATACATCAATATGATGCCACTTCTTTTTCAGTGCATTGATATAGGTAAATTACCCCTCCTCCTCCCCAAGCCAGTTGGCTAGATACGCCCCTGTAGTACAGTTGCACCAGAAATGGCGACCTCCTAGGCAGGGACGTGCCCAGCCAACTTTTTTGAGTAGGAGCAATTCCAAATTTGCAAATTTGCCAACAAAATTAATTCAAAATTGCCAACTTTTTGAAAGTTTTGCAAGTTTTTGTAAATTTGGACATAAAAAAATGCCAAATTGACCAACTTTTGAGTGTTTTTCCCAACTTTTTGCCAAATTTATAAAATATTGGGGGATAAGGCACCATAGGCACGTCCCTGCTCCTAGGTGGACACCCATTTTTACCCCAAATAAGGGAAACCGGGATGCGACGTTTCGGCGCGAGCCGGTTCGGTGCAAGCCAGTCCGGCGCAAGCCAGTTCGGCGCAAGCCAGTTCGGCGAAAATAATTGCAAACATTTAATTTTCCTTGAATTTTGATCAGGCAGACATTAGATACAAAAAGATGTAACTATTCATCTAATAGTTACAAAATAATCATTCGAGTTTGGCTTTAATCGCACTTGGTTAAGTTTTTTTCTGATAAAGACTAGAAGTTCTATGAGCGTGGAATCGTCAAGTTACCAGAAAGATGGCCAAAAGTCATCAGACAAAATGGAAAATATATTATAAATAGATTAAAGTTTATTTTTAGTACAAAAACAAATTGCAACAGAGATGTGTTCAAGGGGGGGGGGTTGAGGAAATACTAGAAAGCCGGCAGTTTTTAACCCAGAATTGTGGTCTTTATATAATCGATTTTTAAACAATACAATACAAAAAAAATTATTAACCACACTACATAATATTCATCAATATTTATAATTTTTTAAACTTTTTTTTATTGTTATTTTTGTTTTTATCTAATAGAATGTCAAGACAGGGCATTATATAAGGGGGGAGTTTGGGGGTTCAAACCTCTTGCATGACATAGCTATGAAGTAAAAAAAGGTTTAAAAGCTTTTTTTTGGTAAAACCCTTCTCGTAGCATAGAAAAATTTGTTTTAGGTACCCCCCCCCCCCTCCCCATGACTTATGTCTAGCTACGGTCCTGTGTCAATATGACATCCATAGTTTTCTGTAAGTAAAATGCATATCTGATTAATTAAATAAACCATTAATTTAACCGACCGATCAGATAAAAGTCAAATAATAAGTAATTTTCTGCATCCGCCCCAATAGAGCGACCAAGCTAGTACTTCTATAATGATTTATGTTTATAAAAAGTATTTTATGCTTATGATATTAAATTCTTGCGCCGAATTTGTTTGTACAGAATTGGCTCGCGCCGAACCGGCCTCGCACCAAACCGCTTTGCGTCGAACCGCCTTGCGCCGAACCGTTTTGCGCCGAACCGTTCTCGCGCCAAACCGTTTTTGCGCCGAAACGTCCTAGACCGAAAGGAAACATTTATTTTAAGAGGTCCGTGTCCCAAACCCTACTAATAATTAATTTCGATTTTTTTCTCTCCTTGAAAATAATGATTAATATTTCATTTATATGATATATATTGCATAGCATATATTTCATTTTTTCATTTATATGAAATATATGCTGCGATAATGCGCAGATATGAAAATTTGTCCAGTCGTGCCTATCTTTGTATTTGAGGGATGTCAATTCCAAGCGTCCATAAGTTTAGAAATAAATTAAATCACGACCGCAACGGCATCTTCTCTCTCCACATTTAATGTGCAGTTTACTCTATCATAAGCACTAAGAATGTAAGGTAGATAGATTACAAGCAGTGCGTTCCACTTAAGAGGGGCATTTTTTTCAGGGCCCTTTTAATTAAATCAACAGATGGCGCCTACTTAAATATTTTTATAAAATAAGAGGAATTTGCTATATTTAAAATATAGCAAATTCGTTGAGATAATACTATTCTATAAACAATATTCTTGATCTTAAGCTATTTTGAGTTCGTATTGAGTATGTCAAAACACACTCACTTACAAAAAAAGATAATTAAAGTTTAATTATAAAGTTTATAGAATAGTATTATCTCAACGAATTTGCTATATTTTAAATATAGCAAATTCCTCTTATTTTATAAAAATACTAGCTGACCCGGCGAACTTCGTACCGCCACAGAATCAATAATTTTTGCGATGTTTTAATAGTTATTCTGCTATTCGAGATGGCGAGAAATCCAACAAATCAAAGATCATAAAAATCGGTTCGGCCGTTCTCGAGTTATAAATGGTGTAACTAACACGTTGTTCTTTTATATATTATGGTGGTTTGCGTGCAAAAATTTTGCTACCTACCTATCTTTTTAAATTGCCTCGACTACTCTTTCTACGGTGAGCTTGAGATGAATTTAATGCTCCACTCTTGGGGTGGTTCTGGCTTTTGAAAATTTTAAAGAAAAAGGAAAACGCTAAATTAAATATGCAAAACTCTATTTTAAAAATTAAACAAATCGTGTATGAAAAACAAATAAAACGTAATTGAAATTTTTCTATTGCCACAAATTGGCCGAAGGTTGATGTAAAAAAAACAGGTGTGTTGAATTGGTAACAAAAACACCCTGTCATTTACGATCTTCAAATTTCTACTACAGTTGTTTTTATTACCAATTCTGAGTGTCAAGTGTAAAAAAATGAATAAAAATTAATACTAATGCCTCTACGAATAAAATTACAAACAAATTGAAATACAAAATTTTACAAATTAAATCAAAAATTCTCGTTAAAACTGTCGTCGTGCTGGTTTTGTTGTGTGGAACACTGATGTTGTATGGAAGTTGGAAGTAAAACGCTCACCCTTTTTGTTGAATTCTGGATTCTTATAATGTAACTTGTGGCTCCAGGAATCTCCTTCCCAGGTTTTTCTTTCTTGTACGATCGCACTTTTTATTAAGAAAACTTTTAATTGGTTCGTGGTCGTTAGCCACTTCACAAACAAAGCTCAACTTGTTACCCAAAAGGTGAAAGGTAACTGACCAAAAGTCACTTCCTCTATAATTTTTGTTGTTAACATTATTGTTCCCTTCCCAACGGCACTTCAACCAATCACGTCTTCCAGAGTCCCACTCTATTTTTAACAATAATCCAGGAACAATCTTTTGCTCTCTTTCTAACACACACAGTAAATGGTCTTTAATAAAATTTGTGTAACAGTCGTGTTAAAAAGAACAAACCTTTCCCTTCCTCTTGTATAAATTTCAATTACGATTAAAATATTTAAAAATTTTCTTTAATAACGGTAAATAAAATTAAAATTGCTGCTTTCCTTCCTTTTAAAATTATGAATAAATAATAAAATTTTAAATAAATAAAATTATTGGGTTCGTTTCACCACAATATATAGATTTCACGATCTGGGGGATCAGAAATCGGGGGGGGGGGGGGGCATTAAAGATTAGAAATGAGAGATCACTTTTGGTTTTTTTAATTTTTAGTTAATTTTAAATTTAAGCGATTCCTTTTAGGTAGCGTGAATAAATTTATCTGGACAGTTAGCTAACTAATATATTTAAGGTCGCCCACTATCAGACACAGTATACAATTAGTGCGTCACTAATTTCAAAATTCAAAATTCAAAATCCGACAATTCAAAAACTGATGGAAGGTTTCATTCGATGATTTTTTCTTGGGAAAAGATAAATGATCGTGAATCGAATTACCTTTCAGGAATCATCCCTTTTATCGATAACTCGATGCCAAAATCCAAATACCGGATTCGATGTTTTTCTTATTGGTGAATGGATTTATCACATGGGATTTTTTCTTTTCGGGCCTATGCCGAACTGTACTTGCTCCGAATTGGGTCTGCGTCAAACAGTACTTGCGCCAAAAAAATTTTACCGAAATGTGCTCTCGCCGAACCGAGGTATGTGTTGCCCCTGCTAAACACATTCCGGGGACACATTATCGATGCCGACAATGTCGACTTAAATTATAGCTTAGTTAAATAAGCCGACTTAAATTTAAGCGATTCCTTTTAGGTAGCGTGAATAAATTTATCTGGACAGTTAGCTAACTAATATATTTAAGGTCGCCCACTTTCAGACACAGTATACAATTAGTGCGTCACTAATTTGATCGTGAATCGAATCACCTTCCAGGGATCATCCCTTTTATCGATAACTCGATGCTACAATCCAAATACAGGATTCGATGTTTTTCATTGGTAAATGAATTTATCTGTACAGATGTACATTACATTACTTGCGACAATATTAGGTGGCGCTCTCTACGCGACTAAGTACCGAACTAACTTTTAGGTCAAAAAGTGAATTTTCTTCATAAATCGTTTTTTAGTGAATTTTTGCGATGTTTTATTAGTTATTCTGCTATTCGAGATGGCGAGAAATCCAACAAATCAAAGATCATAAAAATCGGTTCGGCCGTTCTCGAGTTATAAATGGTGTAACTAACACGTTGTTCTTTTATATATATAGATTTAAGTAGGCGCCATCTGTTGATTAAATTAAAAGAGCGCTGAAAAAAATGCCCTTCTTAAGCCCATGGGCGACCGCGGCGTGGTCCTATGGTTTTTTGATTGGACTAAAAATCGAACGCGGTTATTTGATTGGACTGACGATCGACCGTGGTCGTCGTGGGCTTTAAGTGGAACGCACCCAAGGTATGATCACAGATATTTTAAAATAAAATGGACTGCTATTCAATGTAAAAAAAAAGTATTTTTTCCTAGGAGGCTGCCATTTGTAGTTCAACCGTTATTATAGCTAAAAGTAATTTCAAATTAAATAGTAATTTGGATTAGACAGGTCATTCGTATTTTTTTTTATAAAAATAATTGTAATTTGAAAAAATCAGAATAAGAAAGCCACCGCCTTCTAGACCACTTGAACGTCTTTTAAATTCTTTCATACCCACTGCCGTCTTTCTAAAACTTTCTAGCGCCCACGTGGGGGCGAAATCGCCCACTTAAAAAATCACTGATTTATACTCTGTACTATTATACTAAATACTATTCTTTTTTAGTGATAGATGTAGAGCCATTTTGCATTATATGATGGATGAAGGAATTGTGAATTTAAACGGAACTGATAGCTGTATGACGAGTTGAGTTATGATGCGTACGTGTTATTGTAGCTTATGATATAAACATTAAAATTTGTAAATTATAGAGCTGATATCAACATTATATGTCCTCATGATGGCTGCGGTGTTCTAACATTACTTGCGTTTGGAGGAAATAGTAAGTTATTTTTAAGAAGTAGTGTTGATGTTTATCTCTGTAATAATATTAATGATACTCCCTTGTATTAGCCGTTTCCAAATTTTTCTTCAAGCATTAACAAATTTATATTATTATTGAAGAATGGAAGAAAATATGATCGTGAAAAAAATTATCTAGCTTCACCAAGAGAATTAGCCATAATTAATGGAAAATTTGGCTACTCTACTTTATTATGCAGATAATTTCCAGACTTTTTTTCTTGGAATTTACTACATATATGAAATTACACTTAGATTATGTAATTTTAATGTTACCAAATTATCGAACAATCATGCATTAAGGTGATTGAGTCAAGTTGTTATGAGTTTTTACATTCTTTACGAACGGCGACGTTAAAAATTTACGACATGGCGTTCCGATGAAGATGGAAGCAGAGGTACGGCTTTCTTAAAACAAAATAGGTCAAACACGAAGCACTTGAAAGGATGTGAATAGTCACTGCCTCCTATACTTACAAACCGTGAACATGCAATGTATTTCATACTCAAATCTCAATATTTATTTACGCAATTTATTTAAGAGAAATTTTCTATAAAATTTTGGAAAGAGCGAATTTAACACCGATAAAAAAGCTTATTTTTGGCCATGTCATCAAATTACCAAGTTTTGGTAAAAAAAACATTAATTTATATACCTAATTAACTGAGGCCTAAATGCAAATTCTTGCACAAAGGCAGGAATGGCTTGATTATCTACAAATTGTTAATATTGTTTATCATTGAGTGCTCAGTACTGCGTATTATTTTTTATTAATAGATTTTTGAGTGTTTTGTATATTTTCCATGTTCGAATTGTATGTAACTTTTGTTTAATTAATTTAAAAATAACTTTATAAATAACTTCTGAATTATAGCATTTAGTTCATAATAATCGATAAATGTGCAATACAAATAAATAATTTTATGTACCTACTACATATTATGTACCTACATATTAATTATATATGTTACTATATGTAAGGATATAATAAGGTATATTACTAACTCAAATTATTTAGATTTTAAACAATTTTATTTAAAAAAATCACATTATAAAAAATTAACCAAAATTCTTTAAATTTTTAATATTGCAAAAAATTGTATCGAGTGCTTCAAATAGATTCCATCCAATTTGCTTAAAAGCCTGTTTATTTAATATATAATTTAAAATTAAAATTCTTGATGTTTGTTTCGACGAAACATCCATGGTAACGGTTTAGTGTCCTTATTGATTTTAACCAGATATATTTTTCTTCGCACAATCTACCACTAAAACTTTGACTATCAAAAACTATTTTCTAAATAAACCAAGAAAAATAATAGCATGTGCATTAAAAATGAAATTTTATTTAACATTTCTGTTAAATGTATTTATATTCAAAACCGCCGCTTGTAAATATTTGGAGGGTGAACTAAAAACACATGAAGTAAGTATTTTTATTATAATTTAATTTTTTAATTATTTTTATTCAAAACAATTTTTTCTTTGTAGAATTGGGCGTTTATGGCAAGATTTTGCTTTTTATCCGAGTATGGAGAGTTTGAATATTTGATCGAATTTGATGAAGAACAAGGACATCCGAATTTATTGCTATATTACGACACGGATGACCAATGGCCGGCGGTTTACAAAACTAATAAGGTAATGTGTGTTGTATATGCGACCCTAAAAGAAGAATAAAAAAAATTATTAAAAAACTAACCCAATATTCATTGCACATGTTTTCGTTTTCAATAATTTAAGTAACAAATAATTTTTTATGTTCCTCAAGGACTTTCATCCGACCTTTGTTTTTTACATCTATTTTTTCAATAATTTTTCAACAATTTCAAATTTTTCCACATCTGAAAATTTTATTATTTGTAGACTTGTTTCGAAAAAGAATCTGTTCTTCATGTTGAACAAAATCAAATAATAAATTTAACTACAACATTTCCTCATCAAGACTTGGCTGGATGTATAAATAAAAGAAGTTTGTCAGTATCTACTCCAGCTCCGAGATATACAATCAGCGTTCCAACCTCATCTAAAAGGCTGAAAACTACAAAAACACAAGAACCGACTAAAAGTGTTACTGAAATTAAAACTACGACCATCAGCACAACATTCGGAGATTTGATAAAAGGAAGTGATTACACTACCACAGACTACACGACCACCGACCCATCGACGATTAATCCAACATCAACTGAAAAAAGTAGTATTACTGTAAATCTTACTGATGTGGACAGCAATAATGATTTTGAAAATCTTTTTGATGGAAGTAACACAATCAAGTCCGAGGTCAGTTGAGTGATAGCAAAAACCTTGCATGTTTAGTTCTAATATTAAAATTTGTTATTGCAGGATATCAATAGCACAGGTTTACCTCCAAAGATTTCTGAAGATTTAATAATCAATTCCACTGAGGTAAGTCGGGGGATAACAAAATCCTTGGATACTTAAGCTCTAATACTAAATTGTTTTAGTATTTTAAGAGCACAACTTTACCAACAACCACAAAAATTTCGAAATCGCCAATTAAAAAGCGATCAGTGGTCAATAATCCAAAACAGTATAAAAAAGGCACAATTGTGATTTGTCAAAATGCACGAAGATTTCAAAGTTCTAGAGAGCGTTGGTGGTTTTTGGCTGTGAGTAACTGCAATGGAAGCAAAGTAAGTTTGAATTTTTATGCTTTCCATTAATGATTTTTTAATTTGATCGACGTCATTTCCCCTTCTAATTGAAATGTAAGCATCAGGTTTAATTGCATCAATTCAATAATAATAATTAATTACCCACGTCAGTTTTTTAATTATATTAATTTTACTGATAAATATTACAATGCATGAATATTTTGTTTACTTATTTATCTAAATTTAAAAAAAATTTAAAAAGATTTTTGCTGATGTCCATTATAAAAAATCATCTTTTTTTAAACTGACTGTTTTTATATTGTAACATAAAATTTTTGATGTTGTACTATGAAGAAAAGTAAACCATTGCCTAGATGGTCCACAAATGTATTGGTGGACAGACTAGCTAGTTACAAATCCCGCACGCGCAGTTTAGAGATTTTTTTACATTTGCTACTCAGGCAATCGTCCGGCAGCTAACTATTTACTTGAACTATATATTTTAATTTGCTTTATCAACGCATACTTGGGTTAGAACTATAAGTTAACTCATAATAATTTAAACATTTTTACAGGGCATAAATATAAAATTTAAAATTTTGATGACCAATGGACAACCAGGAGACTATTGGCACGAACACTTCTCAGCAGATCAGTTTTGTATGAACTTCTTTTTAACAATCAGCAATTTTTATTTGACACAAAATTTCAGATATTCTTCCAGTTTTGATGTCGTTTACCATAGCATACTCTTTGTTATTACTTGCAATTATTTTGTGCACTATAGAATTAAAATCGAGACAACTGCTACATACAACGTACAAATTGTTTGTTTTGTCAGTCTTGGTTCAGTACCTTGGTGTTATTCTTCAATGTGCTGCGTATTTGAAATACGCTGTGAATGGAGTTGGTGCTCCTATGTCAAAATTGTTTGGTAAGATGACGGTAAAAATTTTAATTTTTTCTTTGTAACTCTGCTTTTAGGGTCCATGTTTATGGGTTGCTCGGAGACGTGCTTTTTGCTACTATTGTTGCTGCTAGCAAAAGGTTACACAATTACTCGTGGTCGTTTGCCCATTTCAGGCAGCGTAAAGTTGACAATCTTTATGTGTTTATATAGTATAACTTACATTTGTATTTTTATTTATGAAGCAAAAGTGTTTGATCCAGGAGAAGTGTTATATTTGTACGAATCTCCTGCAGGATATGGTTTAATTGTTTTAAGAATCACGGCTTGGCTGATGTTTATTTACTCCACCATTTTTACTCTTAAGCGATACCCTGAAAAGGTATGTTTTGAAGCTGGAAAGACTTGCTTATTTCTAAAAATTTTCTTTCAGTCTAACTTTTACTATCCTTTTAATATTTGTGGTACCATGTGGTTTATTGCGGGTCCAGCTTTTATTATTTCGGCAAATACTTACATAGACAAATGGGTGAGAGAGTCGGTAGTGGTTGCAGTTTTATTGTTTATTACTTTTGGTGGACATTTGATGTTCTTGGTAAGCCTTCCACAAAAAAGATTTAAAATTATTAAACATTCTTTTTCCAGCTTCTAACGTTACCTTCTATGGCAAACAAGAATTTCCCATATCATGTTCGTACAACCCAAATTGGAATTATGGAAGTAACAGGTATTGAGTTTCAAATTTTATACCAGTTCCGGCTGATCTCTTCGCTAATCATCATTACACACTCATATTATGCTTAAAGCTTACACATTTTTGCCTTAATGTGACAACCTATTTTAGGAAATATTGGTTCAAACACGATAGAAAATTTTAGTCACCACCCATACGAACCCAATCAAAATCTAAACGAACAACAAACCGTTATAATTCCGCTAACCCGCAGAACAGAAGAAATATTTGGTACTTTATATACCCACCACTTACAAAGTAACTTTGCAAGACGACCAAATAATGATATTACAGGAGAAGTAAATAACGCACAAAATATTGCAATGCAAAATGTCTTGAGTTGGTCCACGGCTAAAAATATCTCGACACTCGACATACCCCGCCTGGAAAGGCTGGAAGACAGCTTCGTAGGTCAGTTTTTCAAAAACTGAATTTCAGCAAAACATCTTTCATTGAAATTGTTTGCCAAATTTCTTTTAATTAAATGGTTTTATGTTGTAGGTTCTCCTTACTCAAAACATGAAGATACCAGTGCAATAGATGACGGAAGTCGGAGAAGTTCTTCTGCTACTATCGAAAATGAAGATTCGAATCGACAAATTGCTACAGTGCAGGAATATGTAAAAGATGTACCAATCGAATTGTTTACCGTAAGCAAAATGGTTATCCAGAAAAAAAATGATGTAATATAAATTTGTTGATTTTTAATAAATTAGTTTTGGATTGAAATTTAGTCTTCGTGGTTTAATTCTTGGCCACTTTAAGTAGTACTTTATATAAAATTGTTTGGAAAAATATTGTACTTCTGTAGGTTATGTTATTATGGAATTATAGGGTAGAAATCGGGAAAGGGAGAAGATAACATTAAGCAATCAATATAATTGCACTCATATTAATTTTCCATCGAAACATAAAGAAAATGTTACAGCCAAATATCCCGTCCAGCGCGAGAAAAATAATTCGTTCCGTTCTGCCCAGTCTTGTGCGCATGCGTGTAGAAAATTTGTGTATAAATATTTAAATCAATTTTGATTGGTTCAAATTATTTATTATTTTTTCTGTGACGGGACTTTTACTATCGCGTATTCTTTTCTAACATGTAACACTAAGCTAACTTAATCCCTCCCCTGAGATGTAACCCTATAGGGTTACAAATTGTAGATCTATAGATCTACAATTTTTCCAAACCGGGACAAGAACTTAATATTAGCGCCTGTTTCTTCGACATTGGCGCTCTTTTCCTAGAGCATTTGAGTTTAAAGATCAAATAAGTTTAAGAGTTCAAATATATAAATTTGGCGCTTTTTGAGCTGCTGCCTGGGGTAAACAACCTGGCTTGCTCCCTACCCTAGATCCAGAAGTGGTGAGATGTAAAATCTCAACGATTTGTCTGTTGGAACAATCGCCCATAAATGGTCCAAATTGGACGAGGAATTGAATAGTCATCTACAGAAATTGTTGAATGCAACTTTCACGCAAACGCCAAAAGCAGTAACTACAGGCAAACTGGAAATGACACTGATTGATGAAGCTGTACATATCGGATGGAAAAAGAGTACTGTATGAATGAAAAAGGACTTGTTTTAGCCGTAGGAATAAGTCAAAAAACCACCGAAAAGGGATATGATATAACATAACTATCATTTTATTATATTTCATATAAGTTATTTTCAAGCGCTGGAAAATCTTGGTTTTCTTGAGTGCTGGCCATTCTTGTTATTTTTTTAGTGTTAGAATAAATTTTAGTAAGAATAAGTTAGTATTGCTAAACCATACAACTTAAGAGGGGCATTTTTTTCAGGGCCTTTTTAATTTAATCAACAGATGGCGTCTACTTAAATATTTTAATAAAATAAGAGGAATTTGCTATATTTAAAATATAGCAAATTTGTTGAGATAATACTATTCTATAAACAATATTCTTGATCTTAAGCTATTTTGAGTTCGTATTGAGTATGTCAAAACACACTCACTTACAAAAAAAGATAATTAAACTTTAATTATGAATTGTGTTTTTATAAATAAATATTACGAACTCAAAATGGCTTAAGATCAAGAATATTGTTTATAGAATAGTATTATCTCAACGAATTTGCTATATTTTAAATATAGCAAATTCCTCTTATTTTATAAAAATATTTAAGTAGGCGCCATCTGTTGATTAAATTAAAAGGGCCCTGAAAAAAATGCCCTTCTTAAGCCCAGACCTGTATACGACAATTTAATCAATAAAATACGACCCTGACTAATATTAAACAAAGTATTGATTAAGGCAGTGGCACACCTAAGGCTAAGAAAGCTCAAGCCCCCCTGTGAGTTGTTGGACCTGTTAATTTAATATGTTAAAATGTGTCATTTAAAGCATTTGACCTTGAAATTTAAATAAGTCTATGGTGCAATTTTTGTTCTAGTGCTACAACAATCTATTACTATATCTAAAGCCTGTATGACACGATGCATAACTTTGCGTAAGATTTATATGTAAATGGTAAAACTAACCAATAGAAAGACCGTATTAGTATCCATGAGACGTTTTTCATTGATTAGTTACAATTTACATGTAAATTTTATGTAAAATTATGGATCGTGTCATACAATCTTAATATAAGATCTATGCAGTGCTATGTTGAGCCCCCTCTAACGTAAACATCTGGGTGCACCTGTGAATTAAGGAATACCAACCTAAGTTGGTATTATAAAGAAAGTATGAAATACTTTATAAAGGCTTTGAATGAAAGGCTTTGAATGTTTTTCTAATAAAAATCAAACAATTAGTACAAAAATTTGTTTTGTGTTCAGATCATTTTGAAAAAAAAATGCTCTAGACTAGAAATTCAAATTCAGTTATGTAGTCAAGGGTAAGGTTTTTCTATATTTTAATATATGGTTTTTGTAATTTTTAACTATTTTTGTTATAGAATTTTACTTGGGTCAGTGCCTTCCTTTAGTGCTTGATAATAATGTTCCAAAACTAATTGAAAATAGCAGAAAAAGGAAATAATTCCAGAAATGGAAACATGCAATAAATAACAAATAAAACTGAAAATATTGAAGAAAAATATAAAAATCTCCAACAAGAACACAGAATTCTTCAAAAACTACAATTAAAATGCAAAAACTGTTTAAAGAAGTTAAAAAGAAAAGAAAAGATTACTACACAGAATTACTCAAGAACATTTACGCCTAGTACTAATGTTAGTGATAATATTTTATTAGCCTTCAGATAGAGACGAAAAACCGTAAACCAAATGGTCGCAGATACAAAATAAAAGATAAGAATTTTGCTTTAGCCTTATATTTGAAATGTCCCTAAAATAATTCTTATCATGCAATAATTCGAACAATCGGTTTAAAGAATTTGAAGACTTTGGTTCTTCACCCTCATTTTCATAAAACTTTGAACAAGCTGATGAAGTTAAGGGATGTATTCTATTGGTCTATTAGTACCAACAGGCGCTTTATATTGGTTAGTTAAATTTAACGCGTTATTAAAAGTTTTATGAAATCGGGCATTAGTATATAAAAATTTATTAGTAGGCCAAAGGTTTATCAAAACTATGTAATCAAGCAATGGTGGTTATAATCAAGGGTTTATATTGCAAAATTTAAACAATTTATTGGTTATTTCTTGTGCAGGAGGTGTTATTTCAGTTGATATATTAAAAGATATATTAAACTTCAAGTAATTGGTTTTATTCCAAAACCAGTAATATGTACAGTGAAGGTTCAAGTAATGTTCGTGTGAGAACGTTACTAGGAGTGACTTCTAGGAAACCGTACATAGAAGTTGAAAATGAAAAAGTTTTTCCCCGCACCACATTTACTGAAATTTGTTAGAAATAACCTGACGAAATTTGACTTTCAATGTGACTAGAAAATATTTAAATGACCATAATGTAGTGAAATTTTACAGCAAGAATTCTCTGATGGTTTCTAGACTAGCTCCTAGATTACCTACCGCTGCTGCACACACATCCTTAATTCTTCAGCTTTTGGAAATGCAAAGGAATGGAGACGATCCTTAACTGACGGAAGCCTTCATTCAATAAACTGAAAACTATATTAAGCAGTTTTTGATTAATTTAAAAGTGTTAAATAAAAGAAAAACAAATTCTCTTGGTATTAATGGCTGGGTCGATAATGTTACAGTACTTAGGCTGCTGTGGGATGAATTGAATAAAAAAGGTTTGAATTCAAATTTTTTCTAACCAGAAGGCAGACTCAGGATTCGATCAAAAATTTATTTTCCGTTTTGAGGTATTATAATAAAGGTGGAAATAATATAGGTAGTATTTGTTCAGATGCATCAAAATTTCAAAGTTCACTTCGAATTCTTTTAAGTAATCAAGTGCCGATACCTTCTGAAGACAGCAACACTGAAGTGAATGCTACAACTTTCCTATTACTAAAAGAAGATATTTTTAAGAAACGCAAATCAATGAGAATAACCATGAAGCAAACTAAAACGATACACGAAAATTTTGAAGTTTTAAATATATCATGTTTTAGGGTGGGTTTGTACCTGTAGCATAAGGACTGTAGCAGTTCTAAAAATTTACCATACCGTTAGTTCTTCGATGAGTGTTATCCAGTTTGTATATAATCCTTTCTACAAAACTTTACAGAAAATTTCTAAAATACATCAAAGAATTTGAACTGACGATTTTGATGTAAAGAACTCCAAATCAAAATTTGTTCTTTAAAATGTTTTTCTATTACTTCTTGCGACGTAGAAAGATTATCTTCCACATTCAAACAAATTTTGAGTGATAGAATAACGAGGTTAACCGTTGATAATATAGACTAGATATTTAAAAAAAAAAATAATTTGAGTCTTTTTTAATCTCTTGCTATGCCATGGGGGGTTACCTCTCCTATCTACGGCTCTAAATAATATAAAGACACTTCTAGTAACTAGTTGGTTCTAGAATAAAAAAAATTAATTATTTTAAAAATAAATTTTTTTATTCATTAAAAATTCAATTTTGGTTGGAAAAACACTTTTTTATCAAACACCTTTTTTGTTTTTTTTTTGTGCTTTTTGCCCTTTTTATAAGGCTGGGCATTTTTAACATTTTTGTATTCAAATATTCGTTCAACAAATTACTAGAATATTTAAATTATTCGATTATTCAAATTTTTCGAATATTTAGAATTTTAGATTATTCCATTAAGTATACTCAAATTATTCGAATACTGAGATTATTTAAATATTTGATTATTCGAATATTCGGATTTTTTACAATGTTACTTTGGAGAAAGCTCTTTCTGATGGCGTGGAAATTGCAGAAATCCACAAGTAACGTTTTGCATATTTTGGCATGTTTGGATATTTTTTCCGTTATTTTTTCCCCATTGAAACGGACACATATTTTTTAGATATGATAAATTCATTGAAATTTCGATCAACTTCATTAAAAACGTCACCTACTTCTTGCTCGTTGGGGAACAAAATATCTAAAGCAGTTTTTATTTTTTTTTTGTAGGGTTGACGATTTCGATTTTTACTGATGAATCATTTTCTAGAAGATTTTAAAAATATTCTTTTGATTTTATTATGGACCCCAAAAATCTTTCCTTATTTTTAAACCGTGGGTTCATAAATGTACAAATGTCGAAAAGTTCAATTTTCTGAGTACCAGGAAGTAAAGTATAATAATAACTTTATTTAGTAATAAACATACCACTATTTACAACACTGATTAAAACTCAACCTACAGATTCCTCAATCACAACCATCATACAAAATTACAAGTTCATATACAAATTCAAAGGACACATACTCTTTAATTCTCTTTTTAAAACACCTCAGCTCTGTTTCCAATTTAAGCTCCAACGGTAAACCATTGAATAATCTTAAACCACTGTATAAAATCATACTTTGAGCCCTGTTACTTCTAAAAAGATTCAGCCTAAAGTCATGCACATTACGCACCGAGTAACCACGAGAATCTCCTACATATGACACGCTATTACACAAATACTCAGGTAACAATTTATTTTTCAACTTGAACACAAAAATCAAAACATTTATAAGTTATAATAACTATTCTTTGGTATACACTGTGCCACCGCAATGTCTCGAGCATTACAAATTTGGACACATATCTATAAACTTTCAAAATAGTTCTCATTCCCCTATTCTGAAGTTTCTGCAATCTACTCAACATACTATTGTTACCTACAAACAGAATAGAAGAACAATATTCAAAATGAGGTCTAAGCATAGTATTGAAAATTTTTATGGCACTCAAAACTGACACATTCTTTCTAATTTTTGAAAAAGAATACAATTTTTTGGCTATCTTTTTACATACATAATCAAAATGTGCCTTAAAATTCAATTTATTGTCCACAATAAACCAAGTATTCAAACCAAGTATTTAATTTGAGTTACTACCTCAATCAAAGTATACCCTCCATTACTACTTCAAGACTATTACACCCCTTAGCGTTAATAATCATGCATTTAGTCTTCTTTAAATTTTATTTATTTATTGCAAGTCTATTCATCTGTAACCAGTCACATAAATTTTTTAACTCCAGATTAATTATTTCTATACATGAATCCACATTATCCGCAACGACATAAACCAGGCCATCATCTACAAATAAAACTGATTTTGCCCTATCAAATATGATATTCATGTCATTAATGTATAGTAAAAAAAGCAAAACACCAAGAATAGTTCCCTGAGGAACTCCCAATGGAACAATTATTTCCTCCGACACAAAGTCAATAACTTTCGTCTTTTGTTTTCTGTCACTCAAATATGACTCAAACCAACGTAATTCGTTTTCCCGAATTCCATATTTGACTAATTTTTGTAACAGTATATCTTTGTCCACTGTTTCAAACGCTCTGCGGAAGTCCAAAAACACAGCCACAATCACTTTATTGTCATTCCACGCAACTTTTCAGTCTCCGATGACGTAAGAAATCAGCGACTCACAACTATGACCCTTCCTAAAACCTGACTGATATTCTGAAATTAAACGATTTTCTTCCAAGTAATCAATCAATTGGTTGTTCACTATCTTCTTCAAAATTTTCGACTGCACTGAAATCATATTTACCGGTCTAAAGTCCTCGCACCTACTCGAATTTTTCACTTTTCGTATAGGCACTACTATGGACTCTTTCCATGAATTTGGAAAAACACCGGATTCCAAAGATGTACGAACTATGGATAAGAAATTCTCACCAATTCTCACCCGCTAGCTCAACAAATTGAATCAAATTTTAAAGATTTGGTTCATACTAAACGTTGAAAAATTTCTTGTAATTTCCTTTTTTTTGGTAATGCGGCCCGCGGCTTGTGTGTAATACTTGATGTGGCCCTTGGTGGTAAACGAGTTTGACATGCCTGCCTTATGTAGTTCATCGATCGTTACTTCCTTGAACTTGAAAGAACAACTCGTATCACCAATTTTGTCCACGTATTGTTTTACCGGTATATTATTATCACTAAATACATTCTTAAACCTTAGTTTGTATTCAATAAGCAATACTTCTTTTACTTTCTTGATCTTGATGCCTTCTATATCATCGTCTGTAACCTTTACTGCGAAGATAATAAAGTTGTAACCAATTCAAATGGTTACAATATTTGCACAATATTTTTTATAATGGACCATTCCTCTTCATTTAACATCAACTACTGTTGTGCTAGAGCTTGTGATGTAATTGTCCTATCAGATAAAACATTAGTTAGGGATTAGAATACTTCAATTATTTGAATATTCAAATTAACCAAATATTCAGATTAATCAAATATTCAGATTAACCGAATATTCAGATTAATCAAATAGGTATTCAAATTATTCGAATAATCGAATAACTCAAATAATTTGTATAGCGCCGTTGAGAAAATGTTCGTATTCGAATATTGGAATACTCGATTAGTTGATTATATTCAATTTTGATTCCCAGCCTTACTTTTTATGCCTTTTTTTGCTTGTTTTTAATACCTTTTTGCCTGCATTTTTTTTAGGTTTATTTTACCTAACTACCCTATCTCTAGTCATTATATACTATAGGTAGGGTATTTAATTTGATGGTAGCCATCTGAACTATACTAGTATAAAGAAGCCAAATTTGGACTGAGATACGGAAATGAAAGGTAAACGCTGTATTTTCATTGCAACGATAAGATAGAAAAATTGAGAGATTGTAATATATTTAAAAAAAAACTAATAAAGAATTTAACATGTATAAATTTTTCAAGTGTAAATGTGGCTGCTGCTTTTGCGCTCGTGTTTGGATCACACAAGATATATTATTTTGTTGGCGAAGATACAATTTAAATAAACACTAAGGCAAAAGCTCTGTTTGTTTGTATACACTAACGACTAACTTGAATTATAGATACCTACTAGTACTTTTATACTAAAACTTGTTAAAATCGGTTCACGGAAAATTGAGATTGAGAGTGGCGCATTTGAATGGATTAACGAGATATGCAACTGATTTTTACCTTGTTTTTCTCTGTTTTTCTATCTCTTTCTGAAGCGGAAACAGGAATGACGTTTTTTCTTAGGTTGGTGTCACACTATCAAATTTTGCTAAAATTTCCCTCAAATTTGTTGTGGCAAAATTTTATGTGACGTCATATTTTAACTTTTCAGTTGGTTTGCAAAAAACGATGTCACACTATCAAATACGCGTCAAATTAATTTGTGCGGCTTCAACTCGTTGTGTGCAACTAAAGTCATTTAATGACATTTTGTTTTTGACTAGTAGGTTCTGACCTATAATTTTTTATAGGTTTCATGTGTAGATTTTTTGACTATTTGCTTTTTTGTAAAAGTGAAAATGGCAGGTAAAATTTGGAGTGCAAGTGATTTGTCAACCTTAATTGACTTGTACAGAGAAGAGGAAGTGTTATACGAGTACGATACAAAAAACGAAGTGTACCACAAAAAATTTGCATGCAAATTGATGCAGGGTTTCAGATTTTCCAGTAAATTATTAAATGTTGTTTGATCCATCCGCATATAATTTTTGAACTCATAAGGATTCTCATCAGCAATTTCGTACTTTAGGAAAGAAATTATATTATTGGCTTCCTTGTCTTTATCCATCAATGCATTCCTTCTTTTAATCCAAGGCCGGGTCCATATTTTTCTTTTTCAATTTTGCGTTTTGATTTTTTTTTTAATTAAAATTGCTGCTAATGATAATAACAACACTTTCTTCTTTTGAAGAAAATGAGGACATATAACCTCAAAGTTTAACTTCATATAACCTCAAACACCGTGAATTGACGTTTGTTTGTGGTTTGAAAAAACAATAAAAAATTGTAGGAAAATTGTAGCTGACGTCACATAAAATTTTGCCACAACAAATTTGAGAGAAATTGTAGCAAAATTTGATAGTGTGACAACAGCCTTACTTATAAATAGAGATGAAATTTTTAGGTTTTTACCTTTTTTTTATTTCAGCTTCTATTTTTATTTTATTTGTACCAAAATTCGTTTTAAAAAAAACTACGTCATATAAGCCCTATTTATTTTTTTATCTTTTTCGCCTTTTTTTCTTTTTTTTAATTTTTATTACGACCTATTTTAGCATTTTGGGAACTTTTTCTTAATATTCAGTCCAAGAATAAAAAAATCTTGCTCTACAATGCTGCTAAATTAAATTTTTTTTATTATTTTTTTTAAATTAAATTTGTTGTAATTAAATTGTTATTAATTTAAATAATATTGAAAAAATGTAGAGTTCCCACAGATGCACTTTTTTCAAAATCATACACTTTTCTTCACTTTTTATAAAAAATTCACTATTTTCACTTTATATTAAAACTAGTTGAAAAGCCCGTCCAAGGACGGGTAGCTAGCCGGTGAATCCCTATTTTAGCGGTATTAATTAAAAAAAAATGGTTTTTAAACACCAACACTAACATAAGCTCAACCGATGGATTTCTTGTTTTACAATCTTCATTAAAAAAAATAAATCCGTAATACTGACAATTTTAATTGTTCACGTTCAAACGTCCTCAACGTTGGAAACTCGTTTGGTGTGTAACTCGATCCCAGGGGAGTAGATTTTAAGCTGCTAAAAACCAACGACAACAACCAATCCGAGTGCGTTGTGTGTCTTAAAAATATGACACGCTTAAGAAGTTGTATGTGCTGCCCGTTTATTATTGTGAAATACATTTATTGAAAATGTAAAAGTCGAATATTAAATTTTCTTAATAGATAATCTTTGGATTAACCGAGATAAAATTTATATACAGGGTGGCCCTTTGAAAACGAAACAGTCCTGTCCAAGCATTTTTCCTTCTTTTATTCTTAAATGTCTTGAAATATCGGATTTATTTCCCATTTTTGCAGCTTCAATTTTTTTGTTGAATAATTGATAAAACTTTAAAAAAATTATAAAACTGAATTCAGGGAAGCAAGACCCATCAAATGAGGTGTTACTTGCCATATCATCCCTACTAACTTCTAGGGGTTGTCAACGCAACTCGAAGGGATGAAACAATACGGAAGTGACATTGGTTGCAAAAGTTGTCCCCCTCGATGATAAAATTGAAGTGTTTTTATATTTCTTAAAAAAAATTCTGCTGGCCACAATCCCGTCTGTTTCGTTTTCAAAGGGCCACCCTGTATAAGTACCCCAGTTAAAACTTACTTTGTATGCAACTCAATGCCAGGAGAGGTAATTTTAAATTGGTAAAAAATTAGATCATTTAATTAATATAGCTGGTTCAACCGCGGCAGGCCCGTAGCTAGGATTTAATTTAGGAGGGGGGAGGAAACTTGAAAAATTTAAATTTTTGGTGGTTCCCCTTCCGAGAATTTTTATTGTTTAAACAAATTTTCTTTTACTTAAAAAAAAATTTTTCTGAACATTTCAGGAGGGGGGGCACGTGCCCCAAGGTGCCTTCCCCCTGGCTACGGGCCTGAACCGCCTGAAATCAAGGTTGAAAACTTGATTGGTGTTCTACTCGATCCCAGGGGAGATGATTTTAAGTTTGTATAATTAACGACAACAACCAATTAAAGCGCGTTGTGTGTTTTTAAAAAATAACCCGCTGCTACCGCTCCAACGTGTAATTTTTTTTAGAACACACAGCGCACTCTGATTGGTCGTTGTCGTCGGTCGTACCAACTTAAAATTACTTTACCATTCCATATAGAAATATATTGAAGTGTTTTCAGCGAGACACCTCCAAAAAGTGCGCCAGCAGCTCGTAAATGGGAACACTCAAAAAAATCTTTCCCAGGGTATGTGGTTTCAGATGCAAAATGAAATTATCGAGTCGAAATCAATAAATTTAAAAATTTAATTTATTCAAAATTAACAATTAAATTTTCACCAAAGAGACTCTTGGCAACTCACAAATTTGAGTTCTGGAAGTTGTGGTGTATTTTGTGTTAGTAAATACGAATGTTTGGTCCTCTCGTTTGGTCCTCCAGGTTGGGGGTTCTACCGACGGGCTGGCTCCTCGTCGTAGGTAAAAAATGTAAAATGCTAAAAAAACCAAGCGCCAATTCGCAAGGTTGGTAGTTTGGTATCGGACAACGTCGCAAGACGTTTAAAACCGACTATATATATATATAAATACGAATGCGCTATTGTAATTGAAAATAAAACAATCGAAAATAGCAAAATAACGCATTCACACCCACTACGGTGTATTCGTGTTCGCAAAAACAAATTTACAATAATTTCAAAATTATGTGAAATAAATTATTCAAACAATAATCAGCAATAAAGTTTATCGGCGCCACAAAAATTTTATATCACAAACGCGTATTTATGAAAAATGTTAAAATTTTGTAATTGAGCTCTTTTACCTTGTAATCATATAACTGGAACTCTTCACTCGACTCGCATTGAACGTCGATCCATCCACCAAACGTTTATAAATCTTCCAAAAATTAGCAAATTCTTCCAGACAACTACAAGTTCTCCAAACCAAATATTCTTTTCTCCAATTATGGACAATTCCAAACTACACACCAATAACTTCGGTCAAACGCCAATTCAAACCTCAAAACGAATTTTGGTCCTCACAAGACCAAAACGATTTTACGTATCAATCACTTATTTACGCCTTTTTCGGCAGACAAAAATAACTCAACCAAAATGGCTCAAATGTTGGCTTTCTCACGACACTCAGTCCATCGATTCCCTGCAAATTTCGTCTTCCCTTCGTTAATTCTTGATAACGCTTGCACTTGCTTTGTACGAACAATTCTTATCACGCGCTCACTTTTAAAACTTTTAAAATAATTCACAATACAAAAATTAATTCAAATTTCAAATAAAAATAAAGTTTTCTTTGTTTGTGTTAAGAGTTACAAATCTTTCCTTTGAGTCTCTTTGATAAATCGAAAAAAATAACATAAAAATTTGAAAACAAAAACAAAATTATCAATTTCGACTTAATTCTGTTAAAATTGATTTTTTTTAAAGTCGTTTCACGACAATATATAACCTTTTCTGAATAGAGTACTAAGGTAATTTTAAGTTGGTACGACCAAAGACAACAACCAATCAGAGTGAAAAATGACACGCTGGAGCAGCAGCAGCAGCAGCGTGCTGGTCTTTTATATATGTGATTCCCTAAGGGGTAAAAAAAAGATCATTCAAAAAAATTGTAGGAAAAAAAGCTCAAAAGATACAAAATGTTTCATGTTTAGTACCTTTTTAAGACCTTTTTTGGATTTATAAGACCTAAAATCGCTTTTTTTTAGAACCTTTTTAAGCACCTTTTTTGAATTTATACGACCTAAAAATCTCACCTCCACTTATAAGGCCCTTTTATTAAAATAAAAGCACTTCTGCCGAGCGCTCTATAGGGCACTATAGGGAAAACTAGAAAAACTGAGAGTGTAAACAAAATGAATCAATCCAATCACCACCAATAATCACCAAGGAATTAGAACAACAGTGGTCAGCTGATGTTCTGTATATTCTGTAGCTCAGATTATAAATTAGACCCTCTACGAGTCCGAAATTTAAATTCAAAATTTAAAATCGATCAAGTCCTATAATTTTTATTTTGGAAGTATGTACAGAGATACGTAAATCAAAAAAACCAGAAATTATTTACAGAAATGAAATGATCCATGTCGTTTAACCCTTATAATTATATATTTATTTTTATTCCAAAATTACTACATCCTAACATATTTTCAATGTAACACTAGCTAATCTATATCTAAACTTTTAAAGGATCCCTCCATACCAGCATGTTCTTCAAAATAAGACACCTTTTCTATTCTTAAATTCTCATCTGTACCATATTTATCTTGTTCCAAAAACCATTCTCGATTTTCACTCAATTTATTTTTCCAATATGCTATCAATTGATTAAGCATAGCAAGTTAGTATGTATAAAATTTTGTTAATGGTTAATCAACTTACAAGTAAGTTCTGCAATTGTATCGCCATCACCACCGTACTCTTTAGGCAGAATTGATACGGGGACCAATTTTATAAAATCATCATGGTTGTTATCGTTAAAAAATTTTATCTAAAGTAAATTTTCATGTGTATTAGTAACAACAAATTCAGGAAGAAGAATTAAACTACGAACCTTATTAAGTTGCTTATCTTCTAGCAATTGCTTAAATATATTAAAAAAAGTTTCAAAAAAGGAATTTGAATTTAGTATATAGTATCCACGTCGCTTATGTTTAATGGTTCGTTGTGTTGGACGTGCATATTTTCGGTAAGTATTAATAAATTGAATTGCGTGCATTACGTGATTCATTGTTAGCCCACTAAAATCAAATATCTCTTGTTTACCAGAAATTGTAATATTATCGTCTTCTTCCTGCAAAAAATCATGAAACATTTTTATAGTTGTCGATATTGCATTCATTGAGTGCTTTGAAGTGTCTATGGAAGCACATCTATATATTACTACTCTAGGCGCACTATTTGAAGCAAGTTTTCGAATCGGCAGAATTATTCTAAAAATAAATTATTAATTAAAAAGTTATTAAAAAGAGTATTAAAGAGAGTAAGAACATGAAGTAAACTCTATATCATTGATATCAGTTTATCATCTCTTATGAAAAAAACTGTAGATATTGGGATTTACTAATTGCTCATAAAAATACATTAAGCTATAAAAGTGAACAAAATGACTGTTTAGAATGATGGAGAAAAGTTTATTCCGATGGAATTTTTTACACACAGGTATGTAGAGTGCTATGAAAAACAAAACACCATTATATGATTTAATACCATTACACTCTTTCTATAGAGTCATTTAAAAACGGTGGTTTACGCAAATCTATCTTGAAATTTAGAAAATTTAAAAACCAAAATTAATTTTGCACGATATCAATTATCACCAAATCGTCAGAACTTTTGCGAAGATTAGAATCATATCTTGAACAAAACAGTGGCAATTTTGAACAATTTATCAGATAAATGACAGTTGTATTTTCTGTGTAGTGATGTTTTGTTTTTCGTAGCACTCTGCATACCTATGTGTAAATAATTAATAAAATTGCTTGCTTAAATCTTGAATGTTATCAAATATTTTTTTGTGTAATTTTATAAAAATTATATAGGTATAGAGAAAAAATTACAAATTGCGAAAAAGTTAAAAAAAAGACATGTTGCCATTTGAAAAAAAAAATTTAAAGTTTACTTCCGGTTGAGTTTGAAGTATAAAAAAATATACCTTTGCAGTTTCCTATAGTAAATTTTGAGTTGAATAAAAAACTATTTAAACTTTTTTTTGTATCTAGTAAGATTCAAGAATTATTCACTGTTACCCGGTGAACACACTGTATCAGTGTATCAGTGGTGTACAATCAGTAAATTATGAAAATTAAATTTAATAATTTTTAGTTTATAAATTATACCAATTAGAAATTTTGGTTTCTCTCTGGTAACCACAAAATAATATAACACAAAAAACAACAATTAAACAATAAGTCCAAAGTCAAAAAAGTGATATCTGTGTAAAACTCCTCGCAATTACATGTAGCATAATAATTATTATCTAATTAAAATCGAGGTGACTTACTACGAAATTACTTATAACCGTGTAATTACACAAAATAATATTTGTGTTTGAAATTACTTTAAAAATCGAATCATTTTGAGATGTTATGTGATAAGGTCAAATCTTTCTGACGCAAATTGTCTACTAATCTTACTAATTAATATCAGTAAATAAGCTTTTGAGTGGGCCATCCATTATTTTTACTACATTAGTCCTTTATTTTATAACTTCCTGATTTTATGGCAGAAATTTTTCTCAAATGTATGGAAATAGTATTATTATACACCGTGGGAGTAAAGTGCCACTTTTCGTCATGAGTGTAAAGGTTTTTACACGAGGCCCAGTCGAGGGGAAAATTTACCCGAAGGACGAAAAGTCACTTTACTCCCAATACTATTTTTTGTCTTTTCGCTATAAATCGAATATTTCTCTATCTTGAAGTTTAATTTCGTCAACTACTCGAATTTCTAAAACAATTTTTTAAATAAAATTTATGTTTTTAAAAATACAAAGCAGTTTATTAGACCTTTCCCGAAAATAACCGTAAATCTTAGCTATTATGCCTGTTAAACACTTTATTGCCTACCCCAAATGTGGTAGTTTGCGTAACATGATATCATTGTCAAAGTACCGTATGCATTTTTGGAATCTTAGACGTAGTAATAAATTTGAATAGTTGCTGCGCAACGTCAATAATTTCAAACGTCAAACGTTTATTTCGTTTTGTGTTCGTAATTTTTTTTACTTTTCGTCCCGCTGTTTTACTTTTCGTCCCGCTGTTTTACTTTTCGTCCCGCTTCTAAGAAAACTGGCACTTTGCTCCCGGAAAGACAAAAAATCCCTTTTTTTCGATGCCAACGTAGTTTTGCAAGTATGAGTACAAATAATAAATTGTTATTATGTAAGTATTATTTTTAATGTATAGGTTATTTAGAGTTAAATATATTATACAATTACTTTAAAACTCGTTCCCAGAACTAAAGATCTTTGCTTTACTGTATATATTATTTTACCCATATTTTTGCTTATATTTATAAGGGTCAGTTCTACAAAGCAAGTATAAATTAAGAGTAAGCTATACCGAGTATATGTCATCCACATTGCGTTCTGCAATCGTGGTATAACGTTTTTTTATAAACTTTTGCTATTCTTTTTTTGCTTCTTTTGAATTGCTTTTTTCGCGCCCATTTTACAACCCAGGGTGTATTAAGACACATTTATTTGGTTATTAATAAACAGTGAAATGTCTGTGCGAAAACTTTCTCCTGAACTTCTTGAAGTATCGATTAAGGAAAATAATGAAGTTCCCGATCAAGTTGAAAAAGATATTCAACATCTTCGGGAGTGGTTGAAGTTTCAACCTCATTTGAGATCGAGAAATGGTAAACTTATTAAAGATTAAAAACAAAATTTTATTTATTTGAATTGTTCCAGATGATCAATTTTTACTAAATACTTTAAGGTTGTGCAAATTTAATATGCAAAAGTCTAAAAAGATGATCGATATAACTTATTCGTTTCAAACTGCAATACCAGAAATAACATATAATCGTGATCCGACTTCTAGCCACATTCAAGAGATTTTGAGCTTAGGGTAATATTTTTCTTAATTTTGTTTTATAATATTAAACTCGTCTGAATCACACAACACACAATTAGCACAATAACACACACAATCAATGAATAAAGCGATGTTCACAATGAAGTGGGGTCTTGTTTTGCTTTATTAGAAAGGTGGCAAGAGCCAATTAGATTAACGTATTTACTTCTATCCTTTTCTATAATTTATAAACTGCTCATTTTGATTGGCGCTTGCCAGATTTCTACCGAAGCAAGGCAAAACTCCACTTTATTAGAAAAAGTTTCAAATTATATTAACTGATAACCATGCAATTGGGCTCTTATGGTATAAAGCATTATACTGCAACTAAACTTTTTTATAATTTTTTAATTAATAATTTATTTTTAGAATAATTCTTCCGATTCGACAACTTGCTTCAAACAATGCGCCGAGAGTAGTAATATACAGATATAATAATATAGATACTACAAAGCACTCAATGCATGCAATCGCAACAACCATAACGATGTTTCATGATTTCTTGCAGGAAGAAGACGATAATACTATAGTTTCTGGCAAGCAAGAGATATTTGATTTTAGTGGGCTAACAATGAATCACGTAATACACGCAATCCAATTTATTAATACTTACCGAAAATATGCACGTCCGGCACAACAAATCATTAAATATAAGCGACGTGGATACTATATATTAAATTCAAATTCCTTTTTTGAAACTTTTTTTAATATATTTAAGCATTTGCTAGAAGATAAGCAACTTAATAAGGTTCGTAGTTTAATTCTTCTTCCTGAATTAGTTGTTATACATAAAAATTTATTTTAGATAAAATTTGTTAACGATAGCAACCAAGATGATTTTATAAAATTGGTCTCCATATCAATTCTGCCAAAAGAGTACGGTGGTGATGGCGATACAATTGAAGAACTTACTTGTAAGTTGATTATAACCATTAAAAAAATTTTATACTAATCTACCATACTTAATTCATTGATAGCATATTGGAAAAATAAAATGAGTGAAAATCGAGAATGGTTTTTGGAACAAAATAAATATGGTGCAGATGAGAATTTAAGAACAGAAAAAGTTTCTTACTTTGAAGAACATGCTGGCATGGAAGGATCTTTTAAAAGTTTAGATATAGATTAACTAAAATCTTAAATTATTTATTTGAAAATATTGAAAATATGTTGGGATGTAGTAATTGCAAAATAAATTATAAGTTTTTATTTAAATTAATAAATTAATTTACGTAAAAATTAAGAAGAGAATTTTTTATATGTTATCTACCTAGCTATGAAAATAATATGCTATCCCGACAATTTTCGAGTAGTATGTGACAACCAGCTGCTAGAACACTTCGATCGGTAAGATCCAAAAGATTATCACAAACACATTAGACCCACGGTCTTCCAAGAATCCCCAATACCACCAAAAACGAAGAAACTCCCAAAGCCGCAACAATTCTTATCTTCTCTCTTTTTTACTTGATTCAAATTTTGCAAAACACGACCAATATGACCATAGCCTTTGCTCATCTTTCGAGCTTCATCACCTCAACGAACACAACGTTCCTTCACTCTTCTTGATAAAGAAAGTAAGTGTTTTATTAATAGGCATATAATTTATAGTCATGCTTTATTTCATTTTAGATTACATCCCTGTACCATGGCTGACGGCTAACAACTTCTTATTTCGTCGCTTATGATTTAGCGGACATGCGCAGCATTACAAATACCACAACAGTAAGGGTTTATCGCTGGCACACCAAAACTATTATCAAATTAATCGTTTATCATCGCCACCTGTTGACAAGCTGTTGAAGTAGATAAGATGTTTCCAAAACCAACAATGGGTTTGCCAATCTGATACTAATCGTTCTTTTATTTAATTTTACTTGATGATATCTCTTGCGAATGTGTATTTGCAGTCAATTTTACTAACGTTTTATGTCTGCGTGGGGCAGTTTTATAGATGCTCGATTTATTTTTTTTGTGAGTTGTTTTTAGATAGCAACTCTGCTGCATGTAACAAATTATTAGGTCCAGAACTAACTTGCGGGATTGCATACAAGACTGCAAAAGGGACTATCAAGGAACTACTAAGAGAGAAACACCTTGTGTACTGGAGGAATCTTCCGGGACTGAGGCAATCGCGGATGTTCATTCGGGAACCCTCCGGAAACAAAAAGATCAAAGAAATACTCCAACTGAGTAGAACTCAGCTGAGGAAAACAGTAAGACTGTACACAGGATACTGCAAATAAACACCTCAATAATATTGGGGTCGTCAAAGATTCTACATGTACTATGTGTGGGGAGGAGGAAGAAACTCCATACCATCTGCTATGTGTATGTCCAGCTCTTGCCACCGTAAGACATGAATACCTAGGGAGTCGCTATCCGACTACCGAGGAGATAAGAAATTCACCCATCAATAATGTACTCAACTTTGTTGAGGACTTGAACTTGATGGGGTAAAACTAGGAACGCGGGGTATAATGGGCCAGGAGCCTAAGTGCAAGTGAGAGTAAAATTTTACAAACCACGCCCGTTCAGAAATAATAATAATAATAGATGGCAACTCATTTGTATTTTTTATTTCATTTTATTTTGCTTTGATTGTCCCAGGGTATCACTTCAGAATATCAGAATATCCTAGATTTAACTTGCTTTGTCTCTTATATGGAGTTTTGGAATCAAACTTTGTCAACCCAACCTTTTACTCGACTTTGTTTTTTTTTTTGAATAATACTAATTCTTCTACTTCTACATTTTATTTAGAAGACTGGCTCCCAAATTATTTTTTTTCTTAGTGAGTTGCCAAAGATCGCCTGAGTCACAATAAGAAGAACCCACGAACCGCGTATACGCGACGCAACCTCTGGTAAGGGACGGGGGTGCAATCCCTTATCTAGCCTGTCTGCCATTCCATCGCAAATCAGCGAGGCAAGTGGTCCAAATTAGAGCAATTTGTGTTTCATGGTCCAAAGTTTTATCTTCCTCCCTACATTGTATTGCATTGTACTTAGGGGTCGATTGGCTGTAACAGCCTTTCAGAACTGCAGCCAGTTTTGATCTTTTGTTTTTAACCCTATTATTTAAGTTTTCAGGAATTCAATTTTGTTAGCAAAAACCTAGAACACTCCTGAGAGGTTTTTTTCTCACCTCATTGGGTGTCAGTTGTATATATCCCAAGTATTGTAGCCCGAGTCAAACTAAAGCGCTACAGATTCACAGAGTCTGCACTTGTCATCGCTTTCCAGTTTCATTTTTTTAAGGTAATATCTCACTAGAGACTAGACAATTCCTCCGCTTGTTTGTTTCCTTTGATGCTTGTATGAGCAGGAATCTAACTTAGCGTTAAGCTGGTGCATCTTACCAGAATCTCCAGTGCATCAAGGCATTACTTCACGGCTTTGGATTGTATTTCTACTCCTTCTAAAGCCCATAGTGCTGCTTAATATCTGTCGGACATGATGCAGATTCGCTTATTTATGTAAGTCCTCCCCGTCAGCTCTTCTGCACAGACCATTATTGCGATAATTTCCGCCTGAAAGACAGTGGCGTAGCAGCCTAGGTCGGGATGGGCCGTTTCGGCGCAGCCGGTTCGGCGCAAGTTCATTTCGGCGCAAGCCCATTTTGGCGCGAGCCAGTTCGGCGCAAGCCAGTTCGGCGCAAGCCAGTTCGGCGCAAACCAGTTTGGTGCGAAGACTTTTTGGTGCAAATAATTACAAACATTTAATTTTCTTTGAATTTTGGTCAGGCAGACATTAGATACAAAATGATACAACTAATCATCTAATAGTTACAAAATAATCATTTGAGTTTGACTTTAATCGCACTTGGTTAAGTTTTTTCCTGATAAAGACTAGAAGTTCTATAAACGTAGAATCGTCAAGTCACCAGAAAGATGGCTAAAGGTCATCAGACAAAATGGAAAATATATAATAAATTGATTAAAGTTTATTTTTAGTACAAAAACAAATTGTAACCAAGACGTGCTCAAGGGGGGGGTGAAGCTATACTAGAAAGCCGGCAGTTTTTAACCCAGAATTGTGGTCTTTATAGAATCGATTTTTAAACAATACAATACAAAAAAAAATTATTAACCACACTACATAATATTCATCAATATTTATAATTTTTTAAACTTTTTTTTATTGTTAATTTTGTTTTTATCTAATAGAATGTCAATACAGGACATTATATAAGAGGGGAGTTTGGGGGTTCAAACCCCTTGCATGACCTAGCTATGAAGTAAAAAAAAAGTTTAAAAGCTTTTTTTTTTGGTAAAACCCATGACTTACATATGTCTAGCTACGGTCCTGTGTCAATATGACATCCATAGTTTCTGTAAGTTAAAATGTATATCTGATTAATTAAATAAACCATTAATTAAGCCGACCGATCAGATAAAAGTCAAATAATAAATAATTTTCTACATCCGCCCTAATAGAACGACCAAGCTACTTCTGTAATGATTTATGTTTAGAAAAAGTATTTTATGCCTATGATATTAAATTCTCGCGCCGAACCGGCCTCGCGCCGAACCGCCTTGCGCCAAACCGTTCTCGCGCCGAACCGGCTCGCGCCAAACCGTCTTTGCGCCTAACCGTCCTCGCGCCGAACCGTCTTCGCGCCGAACCGCCTCGCGCCGAACCGTCCTCGCGCCGAACCGGCTCGCGCCAAACCGTCTTCGCGCCGAAACGGTCGCGCCGAAACGTCCTAGACCGGCCTAGGTTTATGCTACAATCAACCCCTGTTTTACCTCCATCACAGTACTGCTCCAGATAAAGGCTCTTTAAAGATTATTTTAAATTTATTTATTAGTAAATTAAATATTATTTAATATTCTAAGATCTAAGATATTAAAATTATCATAGATAATGGTGATAAAGCCATCTGTAGAATCAAAAATTTTATAGAATAAATTTAATGGCTTTAAATTTTTGGCTTACAAGAGCCAAAAACATATCCAGTAATTGCAATACAATTCATTCCTCTGCTGCTTTCACTATAACTAAAAAATCCATTGTTGATAATCCAAATTGCGTTCAACATAAAGCTAAAAATTCAAAAACTGCTGCAGTACGGTTAAAAAGAGTCATTTCAGTTGTGGATTGTTGCATTTCATTTGAAACTCTCTCTCACCTACCAAGAAAGAATCGAATAACGTAATCAATTCAAGAGATGCTTCAATGTCAAACATCTAAAAGAAAATGATTAAACAGTTAATGTTAAGCGGAAATCTGACGTTTGGAATGTTACAAGTTTCAATCAACTGGAACAGATTGATCTACCTTGGAAATCTTGCTTTGAATTTATTGATCCATGTGCACCAGCTAGCCCAGCTCAACTAATCGCAAGACCGCGATAACTTTTGCGACCTTTGTAAAATTTTTCTGTAAAATTAATTTAATTTACTTGTTTATATTTTTAATTGTCTTTCCAAAAAAAGAAAAGATTTTTAATTTTCTTCTTTCTAATACAAAAGAACCAACTACTAAAAAGTAGTATAAAAAACATTTATTCAGAAAAATTTTTTCAAAAAATACCAAATTTTTATAATTCTCTCAAAATTAAATTTCCTCTCTATATTCAAAAAATTACTCCCCACCTCCGTTGTTACACAGCAGGCGTTTCAAATTTAAATTTACAAAAATTTTAATCAAAATAAGTAGGTATACGACAAAAATACGACAATATGGACAGATAGGTAGATATAATAATCTGTGGGGTGAATTTTAAAGTGTTGAAATTAAGTGGTAATGCAGGGTCTGTTCATTCGGTATTCAGTTATTGATTGATTAAGTTGGGCAACGGAAATTTTACAAAAAAACAAAAGTTTACCTGAGAAAATCTTTGAGATTCCACAGGATCCTATATGTAAAACTTCCCTCATCCATGAAATTTTTGGAGAAAACCTTAATGATGCAGATGTGGAAAAATATTCCAAAGCAATAGTAGTTGGAAAAGAACAGGAAAAATTGTTTCAAGGTTCACGGTTAGTATATATACGAAAAATGTTGTGTACAAGGAAATGCTGACGCACTAGAGTATTAAAGATTTCATACTATAGATAATTTAAATTTATAATTTATAAATAAGTAAACAAACTTGTAATTAATAAGTACGATTTGCTTAATAATTTTTTTTACCTGTGATTTGCACACATTATATTACAAAAATTACTTGATAAAAATATGAAAAACGTAAAGAGAAAGAGTAACTGGATTTTTCATGCCAGTGTGCATGGAATCTATCGAGAAGAATAATTTAATTTAGATTTAAATGAGTTTCCAAATGCAAGAGCTTTGCATCTGGCAGATGAGGGGGAGGACCAATGCAAGTGTGCTTAACTGTACAATAATTGGAGTCGGGTGAGGTTGCTGATCGAAGAATGAGGATTAAGGAAAGCGGTCAGTGCAATCCAAGCTACCCGTCCGTAGACGGACTTTTCATTTAATATGCAATAACGTTACAAAAAGCGAGATATTTGATTTTCTACTTATGACTATCCTAAAAAATGTACGCACTTCAGATTGGTATAGTAGATACAAAAATCAAGTTCCAACTAATTGTTCATTATAAGGTCAGGGAGCTAATATAACTCATTGGCTTATAATATGATAACAACTGTCTAATTATAAAAAAAAAATATTTACAATAACAAATTTTTTGCATTTATGCTAATGAAATTATATCTTGTAATCGAAAACAAGATGGCGTTGTTTATAAGTACGTCTGGGAAGAATACTGACAAATAAAATGGCTATAAAATAAAACTACTTTTTTTATCCTGGGAACAACAGGATTTATATAAATAATAAAAAATGTAATTGTTTTAGTTATAGAATTTGTTATCAACTGATTTTAACAATAAATAAATAAGGTCCCACGATTCCACCACCTACATCAGATCACTGAATATAAATAAACTAATAAGTTGATTTTCGATAAATAAGTTAGTTTCCTATTAAAATTGAATTTTCATTGCTTGCTTATTGGCTAATTTAACGACCCACATCATAACATAAAATTGAAGTTTGCTTTGGGAACCAAACTAGTTCTTGGCGTCCTTCGCATATCAATGAAACTATAGTTACTATTTGTATACAAATACAGGTAAGTTCGTTGATATTTTTAATGAGCTAAAAAATATATAGCAACTAAATCGTTCGTTTAGTATATTATCGCTTGTTGTCATTCGATGATATATGAAATTGCAATTTAGTGAAAATATTTAAAAATTAAAAAGACGTTAATCTATTTTAAAAGCAACAAAATAAATTATTTGAAGACTATCATCGTTAGTTAACATAAAAAAAAATTAATGATCGATTAGTTCGATTCAAACTTCTAGGACGTAGTATATTGCTAGTATACCTACAACTTCAGAAGTATATCTACATACGTACACCCTAGAAAATTATTCGATATTTTGGATTGATTAACCACGTTAACAGTGTTGATAAATATTCTTGAACTCACAGTGACGCATTCGACCAACAAGTTTACAAAATTTGTTCATATTCGTTTTATTAGTAAACAGTGCAATGTCTGTGCGAAAGTTATCTCCTGCACTTCTTCAATTATCGATTAAGGAAAACAATGAAGTTCCTGATCAAGTTGAAAATGATATTCAACATCTTAAAGATTGGCTAAAGTTTCAACCCCATTTGAGAGCAAGAAATGGTAAGTTTTTTCTGTAAAGATTAAGACCAAAATTTGATATTTTTCTTTGTTCCAGATGATCAATTTTTATTGAGCACCTTAAGATTGTGCAAATTTAGAATGCAAAAAACCAAAGAGACGATTGATAGACTTTATTCACTTCAAAATGCAATACCAGAAATTGCGTATAAGCGTGATGCAACATCTGATCTAGTTCAAGAAATTTTGAGTTTAGGGTGAGTTTTTTCATTTTTCTATTTTACATTATTTCACTCGTCCCGATATACAAAATTACCACGTTAGTTAATACCTAAATTAATGATTATTTCTGACGAAATTCACGAACCGGATACACATAAAAAAATTCTTATTTAAGCTATTAATAAATTAAATTATTCGCTTTAAAAAAAGATAATGATCATTAAGAATTAGCCTACCAAAGATATAAATCGCCATAAAAAAAGAAAGAATTAAAAGTGAAATTCTTTTGTATTGGTAACAAAATCTTCGACCTACATTTTCGTTTTCTTAATAAACCAGTTAAAATATACTTACCTCAAAAATAACGTATAACGAATTTAAAAATTGCGAAAAAAGGGGGCAAACTTTCTATAATTATTAAAAAAACTTGTAGGATAAAAATGTAAACTAAGTAATTATTTTTTCACTAATTACATTGCATTCGCTTGAACTCAAGAACTCGGACACCTTCAAAAAATAGTTTTGCATTTTTTGCTTGCAGACGGAAAACCAATTAAGGCGTTAGGCTACAGTAAAACAATATAAATTTTGAAAATTAATTCCGGAAAAACTACAAATGCGATTACCTCAATTTTTGGGATATTAAGATCTTTGTGCAGGCAAATCACCGGGCAGTTTGGTGCGGTGCCCGGGTCAGATAGGTTTAAGGAGTCCAATGCGGGCCTATAAGAGGCGAAGAAGTAAAATGGGAAAAAGGATATAGAAATTTAGAAAATAGTAACCGTGTTCTTAAGCATTTGGGTCCTATTAATGTTTTTTTGTATGCCTTCTACGTCTGCTGTTCAGATCACGTACAAAACATGAACTTTTTACACTACCTGATGTGAAGGAGGAGTAAGCACCTAATAGGCAGTGCAAGTTACAACTTATAGATTTACATAACAATTGTATGTAAATACATTTTGTACGGCCATAAGCGTCCGTGTTGATCTCAAGGTAGTATACTCTACAAAAAAAATAACACGTTTTAATGTAAATGATTTTATACTATTCAGGCCACTTAAAAGTTAATTAATGATTAGGTTATGTAGATTCATATGGACACAAAGCATTGATTCAGCTTGAACAGTATGGAGGGCCTCCTTTCCGGTGCTTTTAACAAGTTATTCACAAAACTATATTTATTTATTACCACTAAATGCAATTCTATCCCTGCTTTACACGACTACGTAGATCATTGGTCTTTCAATAAAAAACACATACTAAGCTGAGCCACAAAGCATAGATAGCTGAAAGCCGCGAAGCGGATTCCTTCCGGCAGGCCAAGCGCCAGAGACCCGTATTGTAGCGTTAGGTGCTTGTTTTTAAATAAATATTTAAATTTATATTTTAAATTCAAATTATAATATTATACCATAAAAAATTTTCCTATAGGCGAAAAATATTAACGAAACGCCGTCTAGCGGCTGAAATTTCAAGTACAGTAATGGCTGGCGTAAACAGTATAACGCATGCGTATACAACCATCGATCTTTTATTAAATAAAAGATCGATGTATACAACGCATAACTGATTTAACAGCTGTCAAAAGTACTGCTTTAGCCAGCCATTTTCCATGTTTTGTAGCGCCCTCATCGGTAATATTTTATGCCTATAATAATTATTAATTAATTAATAATAATCATCAGCAATGCTGTGTCAACAAATCTTTCCGCTTTTACAATTTTTTAAATAAGTGCACACTTTTGTTTTTCTATTTTCTATTGTTTTGTGGTTACCAGACAGGAACCAAAATTCCTAATTGTTGATTTGTATAAACTAAAAGAAAAAGTATATAAGTACCCACATGTGTACATAATTATTATTATAGGTACTTATCTTTTTAAATGTTTTCATTGCAAATATTTTCTAAACCAAAAAAAAAGGTAACAACTAATAAATTTACGAAGAGGAAGACTTAAAAATTAAGTAATTTTAAACATAAAGTAAAAAAGAAGTTTATGGTTTTATTATGTACGGATGCTCGTTATATTTATCTAAAAGTTTATATTTTTTGATTTATTGCATTTTTAATTTAGGTCTTAAAAGTCAAAGATTTGTTCAAATGATAGAAAAAAAAAACTTTGTTAGTTATAATGGTTTTAGTTATTCAAATAATATTTTGATAGTACATTAATTTTCAGACCTTTTCAATCCAATCCTTTCTCATTACATATTACTTAATAATTATTTGCCACATACTCCCTGTAACAATAATTTATAGTAGGTGCATAAAATTATTGGTTTGTAAAATTGCTTGAAAACAAAACTTATTTATTCTCAAATCAATAAAGAAAATAATGTTTTCCATTCGATTTGTCTCTGAAAGCGTTAGTTTATGTATTGATTAATTAATTAACATAAATTACATAGATACCAATGGAATATATATAAAATAATATAAACGTAGCCAAGAAAATTGTTTTTGAATAAAAGCTGAAACACATACATAATTTATTACCTGAAAGGTCACTGCCATTTAAAATTGAACCGATTTAAAATTATGACTTAACTAGACAGATCTTATTACCAGTGTAAAATGGTTTTTCATACATATTATAATTTCCCAACAAATAACTTTAAATACTTTTACGACCTAACAAATTAATTTCCAGACTTCAATGACTCTTTTAGGTTTTTATACGTAGTGTCGTGGATAACATAGAATGGTATCATCAATAGTGGCCTATTTTTAAACTATACACTTTGTATGATTGCTATCAGATGATCTGGAACACCTATTTCCTTTAGCGCCCATCATAGCTTGCCCCAGCGTACACGATCAAAAGCTTTCATATAATCTATAAAACAGAGGAGTGTGTGAATATAGAACTCACGTGATTTTTCTATTCGTTGTCGTATATTATTAAGTATTTGGTCTCTAGTTCCTTTTCCCTTTACAAGCTAACGTCTTCAGCATCTCGGCAGATACCTCGTCATTCCCACAGGCCTTGTCCTTTTTCAGACGTCGTATGGTATCCTCGATTTCAGTCTTCATAATATCTGGTTTTTTCTCATTCCGCCCAAAGCAGAATTTCACATGCTCATCACCCTCATCCTAATAGATATATAGGTCCTCACAGGATTGTCTCCATCGTTCTAGTACATCCTCGTCTTATCTCAGTTCTACCACCAAAGTTTTCGGCTTGAAACTTCGTGTTAGCATTTTCAATTTGTCATAGAAATTCCTAGTGGCCTGTGTATTGCAATGATTTTCTATTTCCTTGCATATTTTGCTGATGTATTCGTTTTTATCACATCTGCATTTTCTTTTGTATTCGCTTACATAGTCAATTGTTAAACTATTTCTGGTTTTAGGTTGTCAGTCCTGTTCGCTGTAGTTCCTTTCGTTCTCAATCAGTGTTTTTGTGTAATGTTCATTACGTTTCACATCCATAAAAAATGGTTTTCCTTTTGTGACAAGTCTGTAATTCAACAGACTTGCATTTAACAAATGAGCAGTTGGTTTTCTTTAACCCCCCCCCCCCGAAATGTGTTACTTTTTCTCAAATAATTTTTTTCTTCAAAAGGCGATAAAACATATCATTTCGTTATTTGATACACAGAGTTAAAGTTTTACTTTAATGTTGTTTTGCTGTCATTTGGTACTTTTGTTACGGAGACATCTGACAAAGACTTTATGTGTCGTTTTGCACGTTTTGTCATAAAAATTCAGTTTTTTGTTTTTTTTAATTATTTAAACGTCAAATATTTTTTTTAAATTAATTATGCAGATTTTAAAAAATTTACATGTTTTATCGAAACAAAAATAAGTTTTGTAGCTCATATATTGCTCGTGATAAAATATAAAATAATATACAATATACTATTACTGAATAAATTAAAAATTTAAAAAACCCCCGACAGAAAAAATCTTTAAAAAGTAAAAAATAAAATCCAAGCGTCGTCGCGTCGGGGACCTAGGTAGTTGACGTGAATTTAAATTTCATACTGTATCATTTTTAGTTGTATTCTGTTTTTATTTTATTTACTTAGCGGTCCCCCGACGCGACGACGCTTGGATTTTATTTTTTACTTTTTAAAGATTTTCTCTGTCGGGGGTTTTTTAAATTTCTAATTTAATTTTATTTGATGCTTTTTAAACTTTAAATATTAATAGTACGGCCCTGCAATCAACTTTATATATTACTAGTACGGCCCTGCCATCAACTTTTTATATTACTAGTACGGCCCTGATTTCATCAACTCGACTACAAAACAGCAAATGATCTTTGAACGGCTAAACCGATTTTTTTGAATCGTAGCTAAGAACACTCTCGATCAAGTCAGCTTTCAAACAAAAAAAAACTAAATCAAAATCGGTTCATTCGTTTGGGAGCTACGACGCCACAGACAGACACACCCATACACACCCTCACCTATACACCCATACACAGATACACACGTTAAACACATAACACCCCTCTTTTTGGGTCGGGGGTTAAAAACCAAACAATAGTTCGTATAAAAAATCCTATAAAAAAAGTTTTTCACTTATATCAGCGATTTTGAACCTTTTCCCTTTCTTTCCGACAACTAAAAATACAAAATTTGAATTCTACGCATCAAAATACGTCGTGGACAATGACAAACACCCTATAAGAATCAAAATTGCACTTTGAAGGTCTCATTCAAGTTGTAAAAATCAATTTTTGGAATTTCACGTGTATCAGCGATTTTGAACTACTTCGCTTTTTTTTCGCCAACTGAAAATGCAAAATTTGAATTCTAAGCATCAAAATAGGTCGTCGACAATAAAAAAACATCACTTTAAGATTGAAAATTGCACTTTTACGGTCTCACTCAAGTTGTGAAAATGGAATTTTAAATTTTCACTTATATCAGAAATTTTGAACCATTTGAATTCTACGCATCAAAATACATCGTCGACAATGAAAAAACCATATTAAACTTTTAGTATGACTGTACAAAAACGGTAAATTAACCCCTTTGAATTTTTTTACCCCAAAAAATAAATAATAGAAAACCCACTCTTTTTCGACGTATTCTTATGTATTTTGATGAAAAAATTCGTCTGACTCTGTTTATTTTAGGGTAACAATAAAAATTGCACTTTTACGGTCTCATTCAAGTTGTAAAAATAGAATTTTGGATTTTCACTTATTTCACTGTGCTTATATCAACAATTTTGAACCATTTCCCTTGCTTTCCGACAACTGAAAATTCAAAATTTAAATTCTGCGCATCAAAATACGACGTGGACAATGAAAAATACCCCTTTAACAATGAAAATTGAACTTTTACTGTCTCATTCAAGTTGTGAAAATAGAATTTTGGATTTTCACTTATATATTATCAGCGATTTTAAATATTTCTGTTGCTTTCCGCCAACTCAAAATGCAAAATTCAAATTCTAGGCATCAAAATATGTCGACGATGAAAAACACCACTTTAAAATTTTAGTGGGATTTTACAAAAACGGTAGATTAACCCCTTGAATTTTTTTTACCCCAAAAAATAAATATTATTAAAGTCACTCTTTTTCGACGTATTCTTATGTGTTTTGATGAGAAAATTCGTCTGACTCAGTTTATTTTTGGGCTAGCATCAGAAATTGCATATTTACGGTTTCATTCAAGTTCTAAAAATAGATTTTTGGATTTTCACTTATATAAGCAATTTTGAACTATTTACCTTGCTTTTCGGCAACTGAAAATGCAATGTATGAATTCTACGCATCAAGATACGTCGTGGAAAATAAAAATCACCCCTTTAAAAATGAAAATTGCACTTTCACGGTCTCATTCAAGTTGTAAAAATAGATTTTTGGATTTTCACTTATATCAGAGATTTTCAACCATTTCCCTTGGTTGCTTTAAAAAATAAGATTTTTTTTATTATTTTAAAGCCTCTATTTTAAAATATCTTTCCATATTATTTTTAAACCGACTTCAAAAAAAGGAGGAGTTTCTCAATTCTGTTTGTATGTTTTTTTAGTCAACATTTTGTTCTCAAATTCTTACAAAACCTCAAAAAGGTGAGCGAGTCCTAAAATTATTCTTACAAACAAAATTGAAAAAGCTTAATAGGATAGGTACATTTTTGTTCTGTATTGATTATTGAGCAATTTATGTTTTATTTCCAGAACAATATTAGACTATTACACACAAAATTATATGTAATTTAAATAATCGTTCATTTCTACAAAAATTTTCAAACCTCTGTAAATGCAAGAAAAACAAATAAATTTTAATTTTCCCATAGAAACTTTGCTTAAATTAATACAATTCAAAAATAAAATTCGGCAATTTTCAAACTGTAGTTTTCATTTTCAAGCAAATATTTTAAGATTGTTGAAAACTAGCGATTAAAAATATTTGGTTAATGATAACTTTTAGTTTACATCCATAGACCGTATTTCTTAATAATTAATCTTTATGAAACTTTTCAAACTTACAAATCACAAAATTTACTGGTTTATTAATCGGTTTGGTACTTTTAAAACAACTAAATTTAGACTAAAAGACCGTGCCTTTTGCACGGGTTACATTGTTCATGCGCAATAGATGAAAAGGAACGCTTTTTATCTATTGCGCATGAGAACCTATTATAACTTCCTTTACTTACTTAAGCATATTGATAAATTTTTAACTAATAATTTATTTTTAGAATAATGCTGCCGATACCAAAACTTGCTTCAGAAGATGCGCCTAGGGTAGTAGTATTGAGATGTGCACCCGTAGACGTTTCAAAACATTCGATGGATGCAATTGTAATAGTCGCAAATATGTTTCTAGATTTATTTTATGATGAAGATGACAATAGCATAATTTCTGGTTTGAAAGTAATCTTGGATTTAACTGGTATAACAATGGACCACATAATGCACGCAATCCCGTTTATCCACACTTATCGAAAATATGCACGTACGGCACAAAAAACGCTTAAATTTAAACCGCGTGGATATTACCTACTAAATTCAAATGCCTTTTTCGAAACTTTATTTAATATGTTCAAGCATTTGCTAGATGATAAGCACAGCAGTAAGGTTCGTATTTTAGTTATTCAAACCATAATGCCATAAAATACTTTAAAATTTTAGATAAAATTTTTTAACGAAAGCAACTGGGATGAATTAAAAGAAATTGTACCTATGTCGATTATTCCTAAAGAGTACGGTGGTGATGGCGATACAATTGCAGAACTTACTTGTAAGTTGATAACCCATTGCAAAATTTGTTTACTAATCTAATCATAATCCATTTCTAGCATATTGGATAAAAAGAATAAGTGAAAAACGAGAATGGTTTCTCGAACAAGATAAATATGGGACAGATGAACATCTAAGAAGAGAAAAAGTTTCTTATTTTGAAGAAAATCCTGGTGTTGAGGGTTCTTTTAAAAATTTAGGTATAGATTAAACTAAATTTTAAATTAGTTATTTATTAGAATTATTCTTTGTTATGGTACACTGAAAATAATATGTTGGGATGTAATTATTTCCGAATAATAATATATTTAATTTTATTACAAAAATTGAATAACATTTATAAAATAATAAAAAGCTAAAACAATAATTATTATTATTGATTAGTAACAATAAAATAAGAGATATTTATTTCATATACTTTTTTTTTAAATTAACATTAACTTATAAAATTTGTTTCTCCATTATTCAAACAGATAAATAGTCGTTCTGCCCCCACACAATAGGCTGTCAATTTGTTGTTCCAAATAATGTATGGAATGTTCAAAAAAATTATTAAAATTTTAATCTTACAAAATAATATCCTCCAATAAAATTAACACTGTAACCATTTCCGGTCTATCTTTCGAAATTCTACTCACGCACAATTTTCCAATATCAATTAGCCCTTTATAACAAGTATCGCTGTTTTCTATTCTTGTATCCTTCAAATCATAAATATCTCCTTCGTAATTAACCACGTGGTCTTTCAAAAATTGGTTTTCCCTTTTTAACGAATAAGCGTTTAATCCTGTGGCAATTTCAAACAGCACAACACCGAAACTGTACGTATCAACTTTCGTAGAAGCTTTTTTCGATCGTAAATATTCATCAGGTAAGTAAGGTCTCGTTCCCTGTATTCTACTTACCATTACATAAGCATAGTTTGATTGGGGGCCTTCGCGAGCTAAACCAAAATCGCCAATTTTTGCATTATCATTTGGATCAAGCAAAATATTGGCCGATTTTATATCACCGTGTATCAGTGGTTTATCACTAATGGTGTGTAAAAATTGCAGTCCCCTGATGAAAAAAGTTTTCAACAATTCTAATTTAAAACAGTTAACGTCAAATACCTGGCTGTTCCTATAGCAATGTTGAGTCTCTTCGACCAATTCAAAGATTTAGATGCTTCCTTAGCTCGTAACCTATACTCTAAAGATCCACCAGGCATATATTGGTAAACCAGGCACGGATGAAGACCATCCAAACTATAACTAAAAATTTAATTAGTTAAATAAAAACCTATTTTACTTTGGTGATTTTTACCCATAAACAGGAAGAACATTATCGTGCCTGTAAGAATTCAAACAATGCAATTCTGTAAAAGATTGTCTAATTTGTTCGTTATGTGATTCAGGATTATCTTCCCCTCTTTGTTCAATTCTTTTTATTGCAACTTGGGTACACTTCCATACCCCTTTAAAAACCGTGCCAAAACCACCTCTTCCTAAAATTCTATTAGGATCCCAGTTATTTGTGGATCTTTGTAAATCTTCATAAGACGGTTGAGGAATTGAACGTGCAGACTCAACTGCACAGGAAATGCTAGAAGCTAGTGCACCGTTAGTGGTAGCGAAGCGACCCTAAAATAACATAAGTTTGAAAAAAAAATTTTTTAATAATTTAGTGGTTATGCATTTAATTCGAGTTAAGAGGGGCACTTTTTTCAGAGCCCTTTTAATTTAATCAACAGATGACGTCTACTTAAATATTTTTATAAAATACTAGGAGGCTTTTGTATTTAAAATATAGCAAATTCGTTGAGATAATACTATTCTATAAACAATATTCTTGGTCTTAAGCTATTTTGAGTTCGTAATATTTATTTATAAAAACACAATTCGTAATTAAAGTTTAATTATCTTTTTTTGTAAGCGAGTGTGTTTTGACATACTCAATACGAACTCAAAATAGCTTAAGATCAAGAATATTATTTATATAATAGTATTATCTCAACGAATTTGCTATATTTTAAATATAGCAAATTTCTCTTATTTTATAAAAATATTTAAGTAGGCGCCATCTGTTGCTTAAATTAAAAGGGCCCTGAAGAAAGTGCCCCTCTTAATAGCGTGGAAATTAAATAAGAAGCCCATTGATGCTCAAACGTTTGACGCAAATTTAACCCAAAAATTCGATTTGGGAAGAAGGGGACAGCGACATGCACCTCATATTTTTTTCAAAACTTAATTTTGCTACAAATCGTTATAAATTGAAACTTTTTCTTATGATATCTGAAATAATTCATCTTTAAATAAATGTGGTACAATCGTATGATTTACTTTTGCAAATGAGTTTTAGAAAAAATTAAGATTTGGATATGAATTAAGGTAGACTTTAGATATTTTTGCAGATAAAAATAATTGGGACTTAAAAATTTTATTTTCTTGTTTTACTTGAGGCGTATTTACACATACTTTCCAAAAGCTCTTTCTATAATTTTTGCTGATGAAGTTAATTTTTTAAAATAAATTTATTATGCCACTTTTTGAAGTCACATACTCCACTGTGCATCGGTTTCAATATCGATTTGTGGAAAAACCATAACGGTGCTAGCTTTCATACTTGAGTGCTAGCTATAAAGATTCGAGAGCAAGCTTTTTGAGGAAAAATATTAATTTGGGGAAGCTACCGTTAATTTAGCCCCACCCCCCGGATTCAGTTACGGTTTGTGAAAAAACTATAATGGTGCTAGTTTTTATATTTGAGTGCTAGCTTTAAGAATTCGGGAGCTAGCTTTTTAAGGAAAAATATTAACATGGGGGGCTAGCGCTAATTTGATCCTCCCCGGTTTCAGTTACGGTTTGTAGAAAAACTATAATGGTGCTAGCATTCATACTTGGGTATGATTGATTCAAAAATTGAAATATTAATGAAATCCTAAAGATTTCAGTAATTAGAAAAACTAAAAACTCCCAATAAGGAGTGATAATTCAAACCTGATCATATAATCACAAAACGTTTGAGAAGCACTGGAGGAATATTTTTATTTGACAGCTCTCACCATTTGAAACAGTTTTTGTGGGAAACAAAATTGAGGTTAGATTTTATTTACGAAGTTTTATGTAGGAGCTTTCACCAACAATTAATTTGAAAAGTAAGTCAATTTTAACTTAATTCACGGCCCAATTTAAACTATTTTCTACATTTAAAGGATGGGCGAATGCGTAACCGAAAGGTTAACAACCGAAGTTTACCAAAATTTGTCAAAACGATTTGCGGAAGAACGAAACGATTTCACCAAACAATATTCAAATATTTACAATGTTCGTTTGAGCAAAATGAGATGTTTACTGCAAGAGGCGGTTAAGAAAAAGTGGAAAGTAGATTATCCGATTTTTGAGTTGCATAAATTGCCAGAAGACGATACGAAGTGTATAATAATTGGGACGTTATTCAAGGATCAAAAACTCAAACCATCTATTTTGAAACAGCTAGCAGAAAGTAATAGTTTGGTTCCCCAACCTGTTCATTCGCATTTTACCGATGAGTCAGATTGTTTACACATTGAGGATGAACTGCAACGAGTGCAACTTTTAGGTGGGTAAGTGAATTTGGGTTAAATTACCGTAGCTAAGTGGGTGGGTTTTAGGTAACCTAAAGAAAGGTGATTTAGTGACCGGGATAACGTGTGCACTTTTGGGTACAAACTATGGAAGTGGTAAATTTGCAGTGGAAGATTTTTGTTTTGCCGGTTATAGAGAGCAAGTTCAACGTCCGTTACCACTTCAGGATAAATATGTGGTTTTTGTGAGTGGATTGAATCTAATCAATATTCAGGACGTTCTACTTCCACTGAGAATCTTGGTTAATTGGATCAGTGGCGTTCTGGGAAACATAAACGAAATTGATGTTAAAAATATTGTTCGTTTGGTGATTGCTGGAAACGGTACCCGCATAGACAGTATTAAACAAACCCAAACCACTTCCTTGACTTCACGCGCAACAGAAACCCCTGAAGTAATTGAATCGGTAAAAATCTTGGATAATTTTTTAAACGAATTGGGTCAAATTTTACCGATTGACGTAATGCCTGGAGAACACGATCCTTCCAATCACATGCTTCCTCAAATGGCTATGCATCATTGCATGTTTCCAAAATCGATCAAGTTCCAAAGTGTCAATTTAGTGAGCAATCCTTATAATTGTGTAATTGATGACCTCAACTTCTTGGGTAGTTCTGGTCAACCCATCAAAAACATCCTCGATTTTTCTGATTTACCTGAAGGAATTGACGCGTTGGAATCTTGTCTGCAGTGGAATCACATGGCACCGACAGCACCTGATACTTTAGGTTGTTACCCATTTTATAAAAATGACCCATTTGTTATAGAGACCTGCCCGCATGTTATGTTTGCAGGCAATCAAGCCAAATTTGACACTAAAATTAGCGAAGGTATAGAAAGTAATTTTCTTTTTGTAGAACAAAAATAACATATATTTTTGTAGGGGATGATGGACAGAAAGTCAGGTTAATTTGCGTTCCAGAATTTGCTTCCACTGGTACTGTTGTGGTATTAAATTTGAAGTCGTTGGATTGTGTGCCGATTAAATTCAACATATCTTGATTTAAGTTTTACTTTGTTTACTAATAAATACTATAAAAATAAAATTAATAATAAATCACAATTTTTGTATATGTATGCAAGGAAGAAAAGAAGGGGTGCACTTCTATATATGGGGCATTCCACACCAAATCGACCACTTTTGAACCCGACCCCTTTTGATTTTTCAGAAATTTTTACATATTATACTATCCCACCAAAAACAGTTTTGTGAATTATTTCAAAATTTTTTACTCGACCCAAAAAAGTTACGAATTTTTAGAAAAACTGATGTTTTTTTCTTCAAACGATCATAACTATGTCAAAAATTGACTAATCGGGACATTTTTTTTGTTTTTTGTCTTTAAATGTACTTTTCAGGAAAAAATATTAAAAAAACTGTAGTGATACATATCCACGATCAACTTTTTGACAACTCTGTATATTCTTTCTGTTGGTACCGTGATGAAATGTTTGTTTACTATATAAACAAAATAACATTTCATCATTTGATAACGATCTCTCACACAAACAAAGTTTTTAATAAAACGACTAAAACTAAATTGGTGACCCCGACGATAGAAAAACGAACACAAGAATGACCAACGACAAGATGGCTATCATTAACGACGAGAAGACTATCGCACAGGATATCGCTAAGGTAAGCATTAAAATACCTCCGTTTTGGGAAGACGATCCAGCTATGTGGTTTGCGCAAATCGAAATGCAATTTATAATGAACGGTGTTAGTGAAGATACAACCAAATTCTATTATATTGCCAGTACTCTCAATCAAAAACAAGCGACCGAAGTTAGAGATATTATTCTAAACCCACCTGAGAGCAACAAATACGAAAAACTGAAAACGGAACTCATACGAAGACTGTCATCTTCCGAAGAGCAAAAGCTGAAGCAACTACTACAGCGCGAAGAAATAGGCGATAGGACTGCATCTCAATTCTTACGGTATATAAGAAGTCTGGCGAACGATAAACTTCCAGAATCTTTATTGAAAACTTTGTGGATTAGTCGTTTACCCACAAACACACAAGGAATCCTTGCAACAATAGGTGAGAAAAGCTTAGATGATATGGCAGTTATAGCAGATAAAATCCTAGAAACCCATCAATCTGGACAATACGTGGCGGTAGCTAGTACATCTAGTGAAAAACACATCAAGTCCTTAGAAAAAGAAATAGACGACTTGCGTATAGAAATACGAAGTTTAATTCGACAAAGATCCAACACTCATGAGCGCTTCAGAAGTAAGTCACGAAATCGTAATGATCCAAAATTATGTTATTACCACAACAGATTTGGATCCAAGGCTAGAAAATGTCGTCAGCCCTGCTCATATAATTCGGAAAACCCAAACGAGAATCAGTAAATACGGCAACTGATTCTCACGTTCCACTAAGCCGTTTAACCATCACCGATAAAAAGACGAAAATCCAATACCTTATCGACACTGGAGCTGACGTTAGCGTATTCCCGAAAACCGCTTGTAGAGACCAAAGAACTGTACAAGAATTCAAGCTGTATGCGGCCAACAACTCCGTCATCAACACGTATGGATTTACAACAATAAGTATCGACTTTGGATTACGAAGATCACTCACGTGGCGTTTTATAGTTGCCGATGTGAACAAAGCAATCATTGGTTCTGACTTCCTCAACCATTTCAACTTGTTGGTCGATATTCGAAATAAAAAACTGGTGGATAACGTTACGCTTATGGAATTAACAGGTTTGTTAAAACACGATCACACATCACAATCTACGATACGTACAATAGATGCAAACAACGAGTATCACTTGCTAATCGACGAATATTCTATTACGAATCCCAATATGGCAAGAAAATCATGTCTACATAATACGATGCACCGGATTGATACGTTACCCGGCCAACCTGTTACCTGCAGACCACGAAGATTAGCCACCGATCGTCTCCAAGTGGCGAAAAAAGAATTTGAAGTCATGATGCAAATGGGTATCGTACGACCCTCAAGAAGCAATTGGTGTTCTCCGCTACATCTTGTAGAAAAGAAGAATAAGGAATTTAGACCATGTGGAGATTATCGTATGCTGAACGCAAGAACAATTCACGACTGCTACCCTATACCACATATTCAGGATTTGGCTCAATCGCTTTCTGGTAAAAGAATTTTCTCCACGGTTGATTTGATTAAAGCATTTAATCAGATTCCTGTCCATCCTGATGATATCCATAAAACCGCAGTCACGACTCCATTTGGCTTATACGAATTCACTCATATGCCCTTTGGTTTGAGAAATGCAGCACAAACTTTCCAACGTTTTATTCATGAAGTAACAAGAGACTTGGAATTCTGCTACGCATACATTGACGACCTTCTAATCGCATCCGAGTCAAAAGAAGAACACATTAAACACCTTCGTCTATTATTTCAGCGACTACAGAAATACGGAATTACCATCAATCCGGCAAAATGCGTTTTTGGCAAAGACGAAGTTACGTTTCTTGGACATTCGATCAACAAAGAAGGAACGAAACCGCTACGAGATAGAGTCGAAGCAATTGTATCCTACGAAAAACCGACAACCGTAAAACAACTACGTAGATTCCTAGGAATGGTCAATTTTTACCGTCGCTTTATACCCAAAGCAGCATCGATTCAAACCCCACTCAACAAGTTTCTTATAGGAAAGAAATCAAACAATGATAAATTGAATTGGTCCGAAGACTCCGAAGCCGCTTTCGTCAAGGTAAAGAATGCATTATCTAAAGCAACTTTGTTAGCTCATCCATTAGCTGAAGCTCCTTTATCGATAATGGTCGATGCATCAAATGAGGCTATGGGTGGTGTTTTACAACAGAAAGTGAACGACGAATGGCAACCACTAGGTTTCTTTGCAAAGAAATTTAACACCGCACAGACGAAATACAGTGCGTATGATAGAGAACTTTTAGCTGCGTACTCAGGCATCAAATATTTTAAACATTCACTGGAAGGTCGACAATTTATTCTCTTTACTGATCACAAACCGTTAGTGTATGCATTCAAACAGAAACCTGAAAAAAGTACCCCTAGACAATTTCGACACCTCGATTACATTGGACAATTCACAACGAATATACAATATATTAAAGGCACGCAAAATGTACCCGCAGATACACTTTCTCGATTAGATAACCTCAACAGCATCAAAACGTTAACAACAACGATCAATTACAAAGAACTGGCGAAATCACAAGAAATCGATTCTGAACTTAAAATGTTTCTAGATGAATCTAAGACAGCAATCAAATTAAGAAAGATACATTTCCCCGAATACGAAACAACCATTTATTGTGACACATCAACAGATACAGTACGCCCTTATATAACCCAACCATTTCGGGCACAAATTTTTAACAACTTACATGGATTGGCACACCCTGGTGCGAAAGCTACTACTAAAATAATTACAGCTCGCTTTATATGGCCCGGTATGAACAAGGATTGTAAGGAATGGACTCGACAGTGCTTACCTTGTCAACGCTCGAAAATACAACGTCACACGATGGCTCCATTAGGTAATTACATGTTACCTTCTACACGATTTGAACACGTCCACATCGATTTGGTTGGACCCCTACCAAGCTCCAACGGATTTAAATACTGCCTAACATGCGTCGATAGATTCTCAAGATGGCCCGAAGCAATACCTTTGGAAAACATAACTGCAGAAACGGTAGCGAAAGCGTTCATAGCAAACTGGATTTCCAGATTTGGCGTACCATTAAGAGTAACTACAGACCAAGGCCGACAATTTGAATCTCACTTATTTAAAAATCTGTCCTTGCTGCTCGGTATTACTCATATAAGAACCACCTCGTATCATCCACAAGCGAATGGTATGGTCGAACGCTTTCACAGACAACTTAAGGCCGCAATAATGAGTCACGAAGAAGATTCATGGACTGAAATATTACCGATTGTACTACTGGGAATACGAGCGTCATTTAAAGAAGATTTGAAGGCAAGTGCAGCGGAGATGGTTTATGGCGAAGGAATACGTTTACCCGGAGAATTTTTCTCGGCAACGAAGGAACTTAACAACAATGATGAAGTTATATCTCGATTACGTCAACACTTCAATACTCTACGACCAGCAGAACCGCCTCTTCATGGTAAACAAAAAGTTTTTATGTCACGAGATTTAGAATCCTGCACTCATGTATTCTTAAGATTTGATGCCGTTAAGAAGTCGTTACAACCACCTTATAATGGACCCTACGAAGTTGTGAACAGAAACTCGAAGACATTTACGATAATGATCAACAACAAACAACATGTAGTCTCCGTAAACCGAGTAAAGCCAGCATACCTGGTTTCAAACGAAAACTCCCAAACACCTTCAAACGAACAGAAACCTTTTTCTAAACCTGCTCTTCCCATCAATCAAACGAATACTCAACCAGTTGAAAATACGAAGCAAACTACAAGATCAGGACGAAGAGTACGTTTCCCGACAAAATATTGTGACCTCGTTAAGAAGATTGAATATAGAAATGAACCACGTTAGCATCGTTCGATCACGGGATCTCACTAGGAAGGGGGTAATGTAGTGATACATATCCACGATCAACTTTTTGACAACTCTGTATATTCTTTCTGTTGGTACCGTGATGAAATGTTTGTTTACTATATAAACAAAATAACATTTCATCATTTGATAACGATCTCTCACACAAACAAAGTTTTTAATAAAACGACTAAAACTAAAAAACTTTCAAACTTGTATTCTACAAAATTTTTCATTTTTTCGGAAATAATCATTGATTTTTCAAATTTCGACACTTGATTTTTGATTTTTTTTATTTAAAAAAAAAACTAATTTATTCCGCGTATAACAACGCAAACCCCATAATGGGCCGACATTTTGTTTAATTGAAAAATATTTTTGCGTAAAAATAAAACAAAACATTTTTTAATTAAACAAAAAAAATAGAAAGAAATGTCGGCCCATTATGGGGTTTGCGTTGTTATACGCGAAATAAATCAGAGTTTTTTTTGAAATAAAAAAATCAAAAGTGGAAAAATTTTATAGAATACAAGTTTGAATGTTTTTTTTTGTGTTTTTTCCTGAAAACTACGTTTAAAGATTAAAAAAAAAAACGGTCTGATTATTCAATTTTTGAAATAGTTATGAATTTTTTTAGAAAAATTGATGGTTTTTTTCTTCAAACAAACATAACTATTTCAAAAATTGACTAATCGGAACGTTTTTTTTTGTTTTTTTTTATCTTGAAACGTACTTTTCAGGAAAAAACACAAAAAAAATATTCAAACTTGGATTCTATAAAATATTTTATTTTTTCGGAAATAATCATTGATTTTTCAAATTTTTCCACTTTCGATTTTTGATTTTTTTGTTTAAAAAAAAACTCTGATTTATTCCGCGTATAACAACGCAAACCACATAATGGGCCGACATTTCTTTCTATTCTTTTTGTTTAATTAAAAAATGTTTTGTTTTATTTTTAGGCAAAAATATTTTTCAATTAAACAAAATAAATAGAAAGAAATGTCGGCCTATTATGGGGTTTGCGTTGTTATACTCGGAATAAATCAGAGTTTTTTTTTTAAATAAAAAAATCAAAAATAGCGAAATTTGAAAAATCAATGATTATTTCCGAAAAAATGAAAAATTTTGTAGAATACAAGTTTGAATATTTTTTCCTGAAAAGTACGTTTAAAGACAAAAAAAAGGTTCAGATTAGTCAAATTTTAAAATAGTTATATTCGTTTGAAGAAAAACACATCAGTTTTTCTAAAAAAAAGTTAAGTAAAAAATTTTGAAAATATTCACGAAACTGTTTTTGGTGGGATATGCAAAAATTTCAGGAAAATCAAAAAAAAAGCCCCATATACATTATAAATGGTTATAATTTTGATAGCCTGCATTGTGTGATTTATGATATCTAAATGCTGAAATTAATTTTAATTTCAAAATTTTAAACCTTTACCAAAATAGTTCCATGTTTTACCTAATTAATTCTCTTTGAATCATTTAAAAATATTTATTTTATTCAGCACAGTATTAACTTGTTGAAAACACTGCATTTTAAGCGAAGAGGCGCCTTAGAAGATTATAATTCATTCCTTTACATAAAAATCCATTATTAATAATTGTACAATTAAAAATGTAATATAAAAACAAGCAGCAATAGAAATGGAGTTGTCTGATCAGGATAAGTAAGAATATTGTCTTATGAAGCGTTGCTTAATCAAATAAATTTCGTAATAAGGAATGAAATCAGGACAAAACCATATCCAGCTCAAATCAAAGTGATAAGTGATTAGAAAACCAAAACATGGACCGATTGTACAGGAAATTGAACAAATCTACCCTGCGATTAAGAGTTTGGAATCAAGCCTGAATATACAGTAATATTAGAAAATCCTCCTTTCTTGTTGACGACGAAATTTTACATATTATAGTGGACAGGCCCATAGCCAGGGGGGGGCACGTGCCCCCCCTCCCGAAATGTTCAAAAAACTATTTTTTTTTAAGTAAAAGAAAATTTGTTTATAATAATAAAAATTTTCGAAAAAGGAACCACCGAAAATTTTACTTTTTACAAGTGCCCCCACCCCGAAATTAAATCCTAGCTATGGGCCTGATAGTGAATAAATAAAATGGATCAAGTTAAAAATGTTTCCACTTACTGTGAAAACAAACCACATTTTTGCTCCAAGTGTTTCAATACAAAACAAATAATATGAAGAAAATTTTCTTCACACTTACCGCTGCAGTTTTCGGAAGCAAACCATGCTGTGATGGTTGGACGCTGGCGTTATCCTCGTTACTAAGATTTTCAAATTCCTGATTAATTTTTGTAGCCATATTTATAGGCTTAACCTCATTATCAAGATTCTCCCTCGGAACAGCCATATCCTTATTACATGGCTTTTCTTGGTATCCCAGTTGTTCGAGCAATCGCCTCTGATTTTCTTCCCCACTTCTGATTAAGTAGTGAAATTGTTCATCAACCAGATCTTTAATCACTTCCATTGCTTGGTAGTGCTGCATTTTATGCAACAAAGCAAACAATTCTAATACTGTATGATTATGTGCACCCCACATCGTCAGGAGTTCTTCTGTCGGTGAATTAAACCGAGAAAATTCTCGCCGCAAAGTCTGAAAAGTTAAAAATTGAAAGGTGGAAGGAAATTTTCTTTCGACAAATCACTCACTTGTATTGTCATTATACCGTAGCGCATGTGTTCTGCTGCCAAAGTCTCCCAGGAAGAATTTGAGTCCAAAATTTGGCACAGTTTCTTTCGTTCATTGTACGGTAAATTAAAAACATACAAAACTTTCTTATTTTCGGTCATTTTAGAAACGATTAAGTGTTGACAAAAATTACACAGCGCTGAGTCACCTTAAAGGCACTAAATCAAGTAAAATGTTTGGAACTTCAAAGTTATTTTGTTAAAGTCTCGGTAAAACCGAATTGTCCTCATTTAAATAATTTGACAATTGGGTCATAAACAACCTGTTGAGTGTTGATATGCTTTGCTTGGCTTTTCCCAAATATTTTCATAACCTCTAAATTGACGTCACCATGGACGTACGTAAAATTATTTCCCGAAAGGATAAATAATAATTCAAACATTTTGACATCGGTGGTTTATGTTTATTAGTTGCACTAATTTCTTCTTGAGAAAAATTTCCAGATGTAGTTCATCTCATTGCAAATCATTACATACATTACAAACTCGCTGACTGAAACACCACATGGCCATAAATCGTCGTTGAAAAGAGCATTAAGATCGTTTTCAAAAACACTTACTTTAAAACTTAAGAATTCCTGGCGCTGTATAGATCTATTTTTTTTTCCATTAAATAGTACGTACGTTTGTCTTTATCGCGACATTGACACAGCTTCGGATCTACGATTTTTCCGAACCGGGGCAAAAGCTTGACATTAAGAAGGGCATTTTTTTCAGGGCCCTTTTAATTTAATCAACAGATGGCGCCTACTTAAATATTTTTATAAAATAAGAGGAATTTGCTATATTTAAAATATAGCAAATTCGTTGAGATAATACTATTTTATAAACAATATTCTTGGTCTTAAGCTATTTTGGGTTCGTAATATTTATTTATAAAAACACAATTCATAATTAAAGTTTAATTATCTTTTTTTGTAAGTGAGTGTGTTTTGACATACTCAATACGAACTCAAAATAGCTTAAGATCAAGAATATTGTTTATAGAATAGTATTATCTCAACGAATTTGCTATATTTTAAATATAGCAAATTCCTCTTATTTTATAAAAGATTTAAGTAGGCGCCATCTGTTGATTAAATTAAAAGGGCCCTGAAAAAAATGCCCCTCTTAATGCTCCATTCTCATAACATTAGCGCCCTTTCCTCCAGTATTTGAGTTTAAAGATCAAATAAATGAATTTTTAGAAAAGCACCCCGGTTTGCCCCCCCCCCCAAATCCGTGACTGCATCGATATCCACATCCTTGCTATGTTTGTAGCTTAGAATTTCAAAAACTGTTGGAATCAAACTGGTGGGCATTTAAATTGCTAATTATTTCGATATCTATGATAAAATTAAAATATATAATTGAAACCGCCACCTTAACTAAACTTATGATTTTGACATGTACTAGGTTACGTTCATCGCGATTATAACCTAAAAGTCAATACTTTTGTAGCAAAGATGAATAATACTTTAATTGTGATAATTAACCAAAATAATTGTACGTATGAGAACCTTATAGTTGACAAAGATTTCGTGTTAAGGCACACCGAAAAATGCAAAATTGTTTCCCAAAAAAAAGCTCACAAAGCGAAAATCATTGTGGATGGAATTTTTCTACATTATTTGGTACAAGAACTCACGTGTGCACCTTATTATCGAAGTAAATTTATAGAAAGGTTTCGAGACGTCCTTTACATCAAGGTTACATTGGTTCCAGTTGAAAAAGAAATTCTGGACCATAATTGGTGAGCAAGCGATTTCCTATAACATATTTCGATGTCATTAGATTTTGCTATTATAGGAACTACAGAATTGATTATTTGGTAAGGGAAAGATGCGAATTGGAACACGTCCTATCCTGGCTGTCAACATTAGGAGGTGCTTTCTCTGCAATGGGCGACTATTTTCTAAATTGTGCCCAAGTTGCTGGTAATATTTCTATTAATCAATTGAAACTGGCGTTTCGGTTAGGTGATCCTACTGTGATGGCCAGATGTAGGCTGTTTATTAGTTTAAGTTTGATACAACGTCGTTACTTTAAGTTGGCTAAAAGTATTATATATAAAGAATATACGACTGCCAAAGACTGTAATGTGATGGACGTACGATTATTAAATATGTGTAAGGGAATTTGGTGTAAATTAAAATACGAATATGAGAATTATAGAAATTGTAAGCGAAGGAATAAAAATAAGACGTTTGGTTGAATTGTATTTTTTACATTTAAATTATTACAATAGCATAGCGACGATAAAATTAATTTACAAAAATGTCAAGATGAATTAGTAAATAATACTCATTGTATATTAAAAATTATTATACTATGCAATAAGAAAAAAGTATAAAATTAATATAATTTATTATTCGGCAAGTGTTCCCATGGGATCCCATGCAGGTAAAACGATCGGTTCCTGTTTAAAGACTTCTAAAACACTTTCTGGCACGTGCTTTTTATCCACCACTACTTCATATACAAATTCTTTGAACCATTCAGCAGTCATCAGTAAATATCCTTTTTCACCACGGTCTTCCCCCCATGAATTTTCTACCCTAAATTTCGTGACCTCGTTGCTGTCCTGAAAATTAAAAAAAAAAATATTTAAAAACAAATCGTAAAGCTTGAATTACATTATACTTTTTTCGTATATTTCCATACTAGATACGTCCGAGATGAAATATATGAAAAAAGTATAATGTAATTCAGAAAACTTCGTTCAAGTAAATACTGTAAATAATCGCAATTTACCCTCGATTTAAAAACTCACATTGATTGAGGCTGCTGTAAAGACCATGGCGTGCGTCATGGAGCTGTCACCATATAAAAGTCGTTCACTTTTACTCAAGTTCAAGTTGATATCGGTTCCAAAAACTAGCGAAAAATCTTGCCTAAAATTTCGTTGCAAATGTTAAAATTTTGTAGGAAAAATAAAATCGTTACAACTTACACGGCTAAATCTTGAATTCCCTGCTTTCCTGCAAACCTCTTGGACACATCACATCCAAACCACACTGCTTCATTACTCTTTATGCTTTCGGCAGCCACCTTCATCAATAACTCAACCGGTTGATTATTATAAATACACCTACGTCCACCAACAACATTTCCTAAACAGTCTAAAGAATACGCTTTACCATACTGATTTGTTGGACGAGGATCGGTCACTAAACATACCTAAAACACAAAAACTTCAATTATTATTAACGATTCTTTCAGCTACTCAAAAATCTACCTTATCGTCAACATTAAAAGTGCACTTGACATGATCGTCATAAAATTGTTTTGGCGTGATTGGACCCACACTGTGGTACGTTTTACTTTTATCATAATAATTCCATGTGAACGTTTCGTCGGGAATTCCCAGACAGATGCCAACTATACGAAAGATGACGTTCATTTGTTGTTCGATCGTACTTTGTATTTCCCCATCGCTTGCACCACTAGTAACCAATTCTCTCAAAACTTTGGCAAACTCGCGCAACTAAAAACAAATATTGTAAAACAATTTTCAAGGAGCAAAAAACAATTTACCTTGCTTTTAAGAATCAAATTCATCCTGCCACTTGATTCGCATCCATACGATTCTGGAAAACATTTTTTTGGCATAACACCATATTTATTAATAATATTTACAATCATGTCCCATTGACCTCCGTCGCAAGTAGGATCCTTTAAATAACGAGTTAAAAGAGAAAAAGTTAAAACTTGCTAAGACTCACGGTTAATAAAAATGAAACAAGTCTTCCATCGATGGCTTCGTTTCTTCTGGCCGTTTCGACGATATTATTTAAAAAGTAATTGCATCTTTCAATTTTATCCCAAAAGAATAAATAACCTTGGGAGAACTCGAAATCTTCTAAATTTAATTGTTTGGCGAAAGGAATTCGCATTACGTTTAATGCGGCAAAGAGCCAACAACGCCCCGAACTTTTTTGATTTGTCATAGGCTTTCCTTCCGTTTCGATCTAAAATTTGACGAATTTATCACAGTTGAGTTGTTGTCAAAAATGGTAAAATCAATTGTGACACGTTTAATGAGGAGAATTTGGTAAAGTATCATTTTGTTGTAAGAGGGCCAAATATTTTACATGGAGTTTAGTGCGGGCTGCACTTCTTAGCAGGGAGTCTGATGATCGTTGTGGTAAAGTAAGGGCATTTTTTTAAATTATTATTTTTACCTTATGACTATAAACGTGTTGTGTTTCTTCGATCCTTTTCCTTGACAAAGCGACTTCAAATGGGTCCAATTTCGTGCACACATTTTGAGCGAGGAGGTTTTTACTGTCTGACTTGAAGGCGTTCCTAAACTTTAATACGATATCCTTGCCAAGAGCTGCTTTGAAATGAATCAAAACGTCATAAAGTTGTTGTTTCTGTGATTATAACTTGCAAACTATCGAACCTTGCAGTAATGGAGTATTAGCTTTTAACCTTTATGATATTGGGATTTCTTGCACCTTTCAAGTACTGGGAAGGTACACTTGTACCTTATATAGGCAATTTACTGTAAGTTGAACTTGTAAAATGAGTAGGTATATCTTACAATTAGCTAATGATTAGTGTATTATTATTTTGTGGTAACCAATAATAAGATTAATAAATAATAATTAATTTGTAAATCACAATAAACAATATCAACTATACGATTTTGTTTAGTGTAAAATGCATATAATTTACTATAGAATCCCATGTGTTTGCTTACGAATAAAATCGGTTACTACTTGCTAGTACCCTATTGATTAACATTTTGAACTCTAATTACAGTACTTTAGCTCGAACTTGAAAGGTTAGTCATCAGAATTTATTATTGTTCATATTTAATATTACAATTAAATAAATCGATATAATCACGATAACATTTTATAGGTATAGTACATACTTGTATCAATTTTCAATGAATTTGCAGTTTTTTTTAATATATTTTTCCATTATCTATAACCGCTTTTCGTCTATTTCATTATACCTAACACTTTTTTGATATAGGACTGTTTTTAATTTGATTTGGATTTGGTACACCAGCAAATTCAAGTTATGTGTTTTTATTTTTTTTATTAAATTAGGTTACCACTATATTTTATTATTAACAAAAAATTAAACCGACCTCAAAAAGGAAACTAAAAAGCATAAAATAAATATATTACATTTTGAGTCTTAATAAGTAATGTAAGTAACTAAGTTTGAGTCGGTGCAGAATGGGTGACTTTTGTTTTAATAATTTTTTTAAAGTAATTTAGTAATCGTTGATTTTTTGCACCGACTCAAAATTAGTTACTTACATTACTTATTAAGACTCAAAATGTAATATATTTATTTTTCGTTATTTCAGGTTATAAATGACCCCTTTATGTATCTATTTTGAGACCTATAAAAGGGGTCTTTTCTCAAAAGGTCACCTCAAGGGGGACCAACCCGACCATAAAACTAACTTTTATAATGTCCTAGGACCTATAAAACTTAACTTTATAAGGTCCTAGGACTTATAAAAACAGTCCTTGTTGGGGTACCTGCCCGAACGGGTTCATCCGTTCGGGTGAACTCCTGTTTTTCGTTTATGTTGTTAATAACTTGACAAACAACTTGCGATCTCCACGCCATCTACCGATAGTTATATCAGAGCAAACAAATCATGAATTTTGTGGGATATTATCCCCAAAATAACGAAATTACGACACCTGTAGTTAAAAAATTGGCAATTAAGTGTTACTTTATATTTATTTACAAAATCATAGATTTAGATCAAATCCGACAAAATTCGAGATTTTTTTGCAATAATTGCATAACGTGACCATCCGTCCGCAATACGACGGACCGTCCGTTATTTCAACATGCTGTCCGTCAGACCAAATTGTCCGTCATTCGGAAATTTCAAAAGAAAATCATCCTTTTTCACTCCAAAGAGACAAACATTGATAAATGACTTGTAAGCTTCACGCCATCTATCAATTGTTATTTTAGAGCTATTATATAAAATCGCGAATTTTGTAGGATATTTTTCCTGAAATAACGAAAAATTGTTCATATCACTCGGGCGATAAGGGTTTTCATCCTTCGGTCGATTATTCACTCGCCGCTGCGCGGCTCGTCTCATAAACTTTCGCCCGGCGGATGAAAAGACCACCTTTATCGCCCTTGTGATATAAACTACTATTATGCTTTTTAGTTTCCTTTTTGAGGTCGGTTTAATTTTTTGTTAAAAAGTTTTTTATTTCTTAATTTTTAGTGATTAAAATCTACTAATTACTACCTTAATTAATTAATTTGCTCGATATAAAGTTTTTCTCCACGCCAAGTTTCAACAGAATAGGTTGACAAGTGAAAAATCAATAAATGAAAAACAATCATTCCCTATTTTCTACCCTTACGGGTGCAATTTTCCCTTATTTTTTACCCTTACGAATGGAATTTTTTTGTGAAATTTAAATGGGACCACCATGGAGGTATACTCTATCGAATAAAAAAAATTCATCAAAATCGGATCACTCTGTAAAAAGTTATGCCCGAACATACATAAAAAAAACATACAAACGGACGAATTGAGAAACTCCTCCTTTTTTTGAAGTCGGTTTAAAAATAAATTTCCACTGCTTATCACTTGAAAGTGTAAAGTATCTAATTGTAAGTATTCATTATATTATAGAACTAAATGCATTTTTAAAGAGCCATAAAATAAATCTACTATAATTATTTCATTATATTATGTATTAATAGACCGGGAGGCAGCGACAGAAAAAGTGCACCCATTTCTACAAAATTTTTGTTTTAATCAGTGTTTATACAGTGTAAATCAGGAAGGTTACAGTCTACCAAGCTTTTACCGTTGCAGACATTAATAAAAAAGAATTGAAACTTGTAAATAAATAATATCGTCATACGAATCCAGAAAAAACAGAACAAAATTTTACATGAGAGCACTTGAAAGGTTTAATTTTCTCACAACTCAGAGAGGATTATAATGTTCTATGAAGCAAATTTTTATATTTGTATTAGGATTTTGGACTTAGGATTTTTCTGCATTGTAAAACACATCTCGTATTATAATTTTCTGTAATATAATAAAAATCAAGAAATTTGAACTTAGGTTTTTTCTGCATTCGCATGACGATATGTCTTATACCTACAAGACTGAAATATTTTATGGCTTGTATTTATTTGGTCAGTATTTTAAAATATTTTTGGTCAGTATTTTAATTAAACGGTCGGTATTTTAAATAAATGGTCAGTATTTTAAGTAAACAGTCAGTATTACATTGATCAGTATAAAAACTGTCAGTATTTTAAATAAATGGTCGGTATTTTAAACATATGCCGGCCTAAATAGAATAAACGAGCAAATTGATTCCGATTATTTATCCTTTAAACATTCGGGAACAAAAAGTTATTAATCATTGGATTACTAAACTTAACTTGCAGTGCGTTCCACTTAAGCCCATGGGCGACCGCGGCGTAGTCCCGTGGTTCTTTGATTGGACTAACGATCGACCGTGGTCGTCGTAGGGTTTAAGTGGAACGCACCCTCGAGCTCTTCTAGTGGATTGATTATAACATTTCCATTTTTAAATTGTGATATTCTACCCCCCGCCCTTATTCACTAACTTTTCATTATCGTTAAGAACTATAACGGTCGGTTTCCACATACCATGACATTACTATTTAATGCAATTCCGAGGTGTAAATCAAACTTTACGGTTCTTAACGGTTTGATAACAATAACAGTAGAATAGGGGGGGGGGTAAATATGTATTTTATGTATAATTTTTATAATTCTAATTACAGAAATTTTTTTCTATATTATTTATCTGATAAATTTACTTGGGACACTAACTAGAAATTAATAAATCAGCCCTTAAAACGATAAAATACAACTGATTGTGCCTATTCTTCCGTACAAAATTCAAGTTTTTAAATTCACCCCTTATAAAATACTCCCCTTAATATTATAAATGCACCAACACGGGCGCGATACAAAATATGTAAGATCTATTAAAATATTTTTCGAACAATATAATCAAAATTCTTGCATTATTCGGTTATGCTCCAAATTCTCACTGCAAGTTTCTGCATAAAAACAGTAAACATTCAACCTTGTAAGATAAACCCAATTTTTTTGCACTATTTGTGAAATTCATTAATTCGCAGGTGCTAATTTATTGAAATAAAAATTACAAATTTTGTGAAAAAATGTCAATTAAAACCACTTTTACTGTGCAATCTTGTAATTACGATGATGGAAAACAAGTTTTATTTTAAAATAATCCTCATACCTCGATCCGTTTTTGTCTGACGTCCTTATAAGGTAAAATAAAAAGATTTTCGTCTCTGATAAAGGAAAAACGTTTAGATCGATATTATTTATTTCAAACAAAAATAAAACTGATAAACATTGTTTTAATTTAAACCGATAGAAAATTTTGAGCATTTGGTCGGTTTACAAAAAATTTGCTTTTTAGCGCAGGTAATCTACCTTGAGTACTACCTTCCTGTTTAGGCAGAAGACGATCTACCTGCACGATAATTCGAACAAAGTTTGATTCGTGCCGGAAATTGAACTTGAGACTGATTCGAAGTCCGACTGTTTCTGCGATATGCACGTACTATACATAGTTTTGTCTTTAGGGAAATAAATTAAACACTTGACTATTCCATTTTAGGCAATCTCTTAGTTCGGCTAAGTTCCAAATTTTGTATTCCTCTGAGCGATTTAGCTTAGTTTTAAATTTCTCTCGAGAAACATTTAATGAAAATTATAATTTTTTTCACACACTTAATGTATTGGTTTTTTTATATTTCAAGTATCAAACTCATAAAATTTATATTACTGTTCGCTTTTTAATTTCACGCCATGCAATAATCCCATATAAAAATGTTCCTAGCGAGCTTTTAAGTTATAAAATCTAAAACATCCCGATTACTCGACAAAATTAAATTCTCAACGCGATGGTTTGGAGAAAAATTAAAGTAGGGAGGTACATTAATTTCTTCAAGATTTCGAAATCATTTTTGTTTTATTAAATTCTTCGGTTACTAAATACCAACTGAAATTATTGTATCTAAACTTGATTATAGATTTTCCAAGTGAATAAATGCCACCTGCAAACTGTTGAGTAAGTAAAAAATATAAATTGAATCAATAGAAACAAACATTAGTCATCGTAATTTTTTTTCGACACTTAATAACTCTTAATAAATAGTAGAAATTGTTTAAAATTAATTAAATGTAACAAAAATTGCGTTTTTTGTGAAATCCCACTTCTGATGTATTCTTTCCATTTTATGTTAATTAATTCACAAGGATTACCAGTGCTATGGTAATGCTCAAAATTTTTCAATAAAACAATACAGATGTAAATTTGTGAGAGTTATTTCATCAAAAGATAACTAAAAATGCAGTAATGTACCCCTACAAACAATAGGCACAAAATATTACCGATGAGGGCGCTGCAAAAGATGGAAAATGACTGGCTAAAACAGTAACGTATTAGCTGTCAATCAGTGATGCGGTATGGTATTGGCTGTCAGACTGCTTACAGCATCCATTACTGTACTTGCAATTTCAGCCGCAATTTTTCGCCTATAAGGGAAATGTCATGAAATGGTTCTTCTTCGGATGTCGATCCGATTCCGGATGTTGGCGATCCTCCTGGTTAAGTCACAAAGGCTTTACTAGGGAAATGTTAATGGAGTTGGTTTTCCTTTGCCTTTCCCATAGTCCACAGATCGATTTTGGACTGTTTTTTAGATCACAGCACACATCCGGTGCAATCTAGTCTACGTTTGATTTACTCCAGATTCCTGGTCTTACCAGGTACCTATGGATACAAGAAAGTAAAACCTGGGGGTAAATACAGTACGGCCTCGCTAATCCGGACAGAGTTTTGAACAGTCTTTTGAGTTTCCCGGTTTTATATTTATTTATTTTATGAAATAGAATAATTGTTAACATATCTGCCACCCGAGACTATGTTTTACATGGACGTCGCATTTGACACTCCCCTTCCAGCTTCCACCCCTATGCATAGACGTCCTCGTTTCCTTCTAAAATATTTTAAAACCATCAATACAGAAAAAAACTATAATGTGGGTCCCCTTACATTACTTCCGCTTTAATGATACGTATGTAGCTAAGATCACAGTTTTGGCAAAAAATGACACTTTGCCTGAAAATAATTTGTAGTGACCCGAACTTATTAACTGATCGATCTTTATTTTTCTTTGCGTCAAAACATAGCATTTGTATTTATCCTCTGTTACAGTCTCCTTGCAATGTAATATTTAGTCTAGAAAACTGGATTTGCTAGAAAGCTTTTCCTCTTCCACCATGTCAGAAAAAGCGCGCCTCTGATTGGTTTGTACATTTATTACTGATTGTAAGTTAAAAAGTTTACAACCAACAAAATAAACGCATGGATTTGCTTTGTCATACCCCCCCCCCGAGTAAAAGTTGATTCTCACTATGACCGGATATTCAAATATTGTTATACAATCAAGAATATTTGAACTGGTATGGGACAGAGACGAAACGTATAGTGAAAATCAGCCTTAAGAGTGCCAACCTAAAAATAAATTCAGTGCGGTCTTCAGGCCACATCAATCTGCGAAATCTAGTTTTAAAATACGTGTTTTATCACAAACTGATTGTACGAACAGGCCTATTATAAAATTAGTATATAGATTACAAGGAACGATCTATACGTGAACGAAAACTCGTCTTATGTCCGCCATATTGAATTATTAAGATTTCGGATTAATAAACGACTATTGCAAAATAGTGCAAAGCAGAGGATTATGCAAAATCATACTTTGTAATTTATATAGTGCTTTGATTGGTCCAGGTATCAACACGTGAACGAAAACTCGTAATATACTCATCATAAAACTAGTTAAGGTAGATGTCTATGCTATCTACTGCAGTCACAACCCGTCCGCCATATTGAATATTTTGACATTTAAAGATGCGCAGTATCATACTTTGTAAATCTATCTACCTTAATTGAGTATAGCCTAACTTGATTATGGGATTGACCCTTAAAAGAAAATTCTTTTAGGCGAGTTCAGCAGTGTGATTTTAAGCTTGGGGCCTCCCACCACTAGTCACCGGGGGGGCTATAGAGCGAATGGGGGGCAAAAGCGATCTGTCGGTTACGTAGAAGGTAACAAGACAACCAGACCATAGATAAAAGAGTAGTAATTAGTATTACTCTTTCTTATCTATGAACCAGACCATTAACATTTCCATAGTAAATTTTCTCGAGTTCAGCCAAGCTAATCGTCCAGACACTGCATATTTTAACACGCGAAGAACCCAGTAACACTTGCAAATACGAAAACTTTGCGTTGTAATATAAGCAAAAGCTATTTATTGATTAGGATACAAAGCAAGGCATTTAGGCTTCGCCCCGCAGAAAGGGTCATAGGTTCGATTTACTGTTGCTGGAGAATTATTTATGCCGTGGTTCGGATTTCAAGTTAAGCTATAGGTTAAATAATTGATAACAGTGTGGTCTAAGTAGTGCAACTTGATAAACATATCACAATTTTTTAGACAAACCAAAAATGTATCGACACTTTTGGAACTAAAATATTAAAAGTTGACACAATGTAAATTATACTAAATGTATAATTTTATTCACAAACGTTTTCGCTAAACAGACTCCTGTTTAGTCACCTGACGATGCTATGGTATAGCGAAAACGTTTGTGAATAAAATTATACATTTAGTATAATTTACATTGTGTCAACTTTTAATATTTTAGTTCCAAAAGTGTCGATACATTTTTGGTTTGTCTAAAAAATTGTGATATATCTATAGGTTAAATCCTATTTATCCCCCTCGGCTGGGGGATTGATCAGGGTGCTATTGGGGAAAAATCCCTACAGCTTTATTAAGGGTACCGATGTCTCTTTGGGAATTACGCCCATGTGATTTTGCACTTGCCCGAATACATTTGTCCATAAAATGAATTTATAAAACACTGAATATGAACAAATATCTCCGGTTAGAATAATAATTCTAAATGTAAGCTATTAAAAGTCGGTTTAAAAACCGATAACGTAAGTACAATCATGACACATAACACTCATCTTTGTTCCAATAATATAATCGGAAAGGTATCGTTATCCAATCTAAATAGGAAAATAAATATGTAACTAAGTAAGTTTGTGTTGTAATAATTCTGCCTGCAAAGCTGCGTTCAGACTGGCGCGGAACATTTACAAATTCCCTTGATGTATCGAAAATACAGTTAATTTCAGGGAATTAAGCGGGGCCGGCGTTTACATCGAGACTCAGGGCCGTAGCAAGACATTGGTCTAGGGGGACAATTTTTAGGTGAATCAAATTTTTTTTAATTATCTCTTCTTTAAACCTTATTTCGTAATTGGGTGAATCCCTCGCCTACATTTGCTCCAAGCAACATGCGTCGGCCGTGACATGAAGGGTAGGAGGGGGTTCGACCCCCCCCCCATATGGCCATTTCGAAGCTTTAGATTTGTCTTGCTTTGGTAGAAACTGACAATAAAATTGAAATATTTTTTTATGGTTCAAAACGCCGTTTTACGACAAACATCATAACCCAATCAATTACGAAAGCTGTTGTGGTAGTCTGACCAATGGCTGTGGATTGTACAAATAAATGTGAGATGACAATAACACCAAAGCTCCCTGGCAAGGACTAAAATAGCAAAACATTTTATTTTATTTTACAGGGTAGTTGAAAGCTTAAAACTTTTGATCATTTTGGATTGTTCTATATACTTGAGAAAAAAACTTCGTCAAATATGGGAGTGTTTTCGATCAAAATATAATCGCCTCATCAGTGGACAAAAAAAATTAAAAACACATAATCATTTTAAATAGATCACAGAGACCTTGGAAAATTTGCTTAAATGTCAACTCTTTTTTGACACAATGACAATACTCAGTAAACGGGACAATAAAATTGAAGCCACTCTGTATATACTATGAAAAAGATTACCATGTCCTTCATCTAATTTGTGATAATTTTCAAGCATAAAATCGAGATAAGTAAATAAATAACGTAATTGTAACATTCATTATCGTATTCGTTATAAACAATGCATTCGGCAAGGTCATTCATAAATGTTCCCTTCTTCGGCACCAACTCTTTACAACTGTTCACGTTATTCCAAAAACCTGCACTACCATAAATAACCTAACGGGACATAAATAACGGGAAAGACACGTTCGTTATGCTGACGCCATTGTATTAATTTAAACAATTGCAATACCCACTAACCTATATTCAAAAAATAAATTATCAAGTTTTCATAATTATTATTACAAAAATAAGCAAAAATTCGACAGTTTGCAAAATATGCACATTTCGTGCTGAACAATGAATGATTCAGCGTAAAATAGACAGAAAAAATTACATACCCGATTTCATTATGGAAAAAGTACAATTAAATGGAATTTTGCCGAATATATTAATAACACTTTATTTATTAATAAATCGATATGTCAGTGTGATGGGAATATCTCGGTAAAATGAAATCACACACTACGGGTACACCACACACCAAGCAAATCACCGTAACAATGCGAAAAAACAATAAATATACTTGACGGAAAACAATCGCAACGTTGTCAGTTTTGCAACAGGGTTGTCGTTTTTACTCTGCTATACAGAGGGATTCGAAAATGTGCAAAATATTATTATGATCCAAATCTTGCTTAAAAAGTGAATTATGTGGTCAAGGTCTCGAAGAAACCGTTATTAGAGGAAAATTCGATCAAGTACGTTGCTCCCTTCCGTTGTAAGTTTCAAAAGTCAGTGAAATCAGTTGCGTAAAAATCGGACGAGAAATAATATTTTATGATTTTTTATGTTGGTGTAGTATAACAGAACAGCACAATGGGATAAATTTAATTTAAGTGTAAATTAAGCTTTACGTTACAAAACGGTTGACAGTTCAAGGTCGATGAACATAACCTGAAAAATTAATAACGGGACCGCTGAAATTTACACACCAATTTTAAGTTTCTGAAAATAAAATTGCAAAAAATGAATAAGTCCAACGGTAATTAGTACCACGTACTTGCTAGAATCACAATTTTAATTTCTTTGCTTTCAGATTGCGATATTCCAATTTTACAAGAAAACAGCAGCCAGGAAGACGCTGAAAAGTACATTAAAGGTTTCTTAAAAAAAGAGTTGCCTAGTTCTGATATAAGTAAATTAGATAAGGACCTAGAATGGAGCTTCTTACTCCGAGGACAAAATTCCAAAAAGGAATCGAGAGAAAGAAGAAAGAAACTTTTTTTAACACGTAAGGAAAGAAAGAAACATGATTTGTTAAAGTTGTCGAAAAATGATTGGAATTATGACCAATTGGAACCTATGCGTGAATTGTGGTTAAACTATATGCAACAGAACCTCAACGTGGTGAAGGCACCAAAGTATGAGGATCCGGGGTTTTTAAATTTTCATGTTCTGCTAGGAAAAACTGAATTTGTGGGAGCGGAAGTTACCGTAATTAAATCGAAAGTGGCCAGTTTGATAGGTATAACAGGAACAATTGTGAGAGAGACCAAGTGCAGTTTTCAAATTGTTACTCCAAAGTCGGAACTGAAAAGTAAGTAAATGTACCTCTTAAATATTTAAAAGAGTCTAGAAAAGAAATCACAATCGCCCTTTTTAAAGTTTTTTTTTAAATTTTTGTATAATATACCCATTTTGTTTTCAAGATATTTACCACCTTGGGGGAGGCATGAATAATATCTTGGAACTTCAAATTATAAATTTCAATTGATGTTAATCTTTTGTATCTCTAAGTTCTTTTGTTTTCATTTATACTCTTCAGTTTTCAAGAAGATACAAGAAGAAACCCCCATTTTAGTACATAGTATATTTTTGTTTTTCAAAATTTTTCTGGTATTCTAACGAAGATTTTTCAAACTTTGGCTTTCTAGAATTCGAATATAGTTTACCTTAGAAACACTGTTTATGGAACCTTATGTATTAATAATTTTAATGGTCAATTTATGCTTCAACATTTTAACATTTAAGAAGATTAACCAATGGTAAAATATCAAGTGGTTAAAATAAATGGTTATACATAATTCTATTGGTTTATTTCTTAAATGTTACATGAAAGTAATAAACGAAATGAGTATAACCAGAGATTATCTAGTATCAGTTAATCTGTGTTCTTATAACTGAGGCTTAAAAGCCTCAGATTGTCACAAAAGATTGTGGTTTATCTAAAATCAATAAATAAACAAAAAATTGTTTGTTTAATACTTTATCTTGGGCTGGATCAAAGGTTTTTACTTTTTATTTAAATTTTGCAAAATGGCGTTCTTTGGAATTTGTTTTATGAATTTTGAGGGGAAAATCGCCCGTTAATTGTTATTCAAAAATATAGGTTTAGGTTAAAAACAAAATCCTTTGATCAGGCCCTAGTTTTAAATGTCTATAATATGCTGTATAATAGTAGTTTTCGTCACAAGGACGTAAAACGAGATTTTACACTCGAGGGCGGAGTTTTGAAGACGAGGCGCACGAACCCCACCGAGTGGTGTAAAATCTCTTTACGTCCGAGTAGCGTAAACTGCTTTACGTTGTGACGGGACCACCTCATTTTTATTTGTGACTGTATGGAAGCCGTCCCTGCACAGGTCGGAAACCACTCATTTTACGACCGGAACAACGAAAAAGTATTATGAATTAACTTGTGAAATAATATAATATTTATTACTGTTACCAAAAGCAACATTTATTTTATATCAAGTTAAAGAATATATTAATGTGAATATTATAATCTATTACAATGATTTTTTATGTTTTTGTATTATATCTATCTGATGAGCTGAAAGAACAGCAAAACAATATTAAAATAGATTATGTATTCTCATTCATAGATTTCTTAACTTTATATAAAATAAATGTTACTTTTTAGTAATTCGTATTATATGCTGCATAAATTTAATCTAAATCCATAGAATGGTACCTGTTACCACTTTTCGTAAACACACTGTATACATAGGTACATATTAAAAAAAAAACCAAATTTTAAAATGTAGTTTCGAGAAAAACGCGTTTAAAGTCCAAGTTAATTTAAAAATTGCTTAATTAAAGTTTGAAAATTATAACGATATTTTAAAACTATTTATCGGATTGATTTGGAATTTTTACACAATAATCTTGAAGTATTTAAAATGTTATATTTAACTCGTTGATGTTATTGATAGCTTTCGGAAAAATTAATTAATTAATTTTCAGATTTAGATTTATTTTAATTTTTTTATGTTTTTATATTATATCTATTTGAATCTGATGAGCTCAAAGAACAGCGAATCAATATTGTAATAGATTATATTATATTCAAGTGATAACAAATCTTGCATATAAAAATTGATGCATTTTAAAATTAATAAAAATTATTATTATTATTAGTAATTTTTATTAATCTTATATTCACACTAAGGTGGCAGATCAATAAGCGCTGAACTTGTGTCAAGTTCAATTCAAAAACGAATAATCGTAGAAAGTTAAAATTTTCAGAGTATATATCTACATTGTGATCAAAAAGTACCCGGAATTTTTTATTTAAACGAACCGTGCTTGAGATATTATCAAATGCATTTTTCTCGTAAAATATAATTTTACTTTACATAAGCTATTTTTTAATTTTCAGTAAAATACACTTTTGTTGTAAATATAAAATAGCTTATGTTATGTAAAATCATATTTTATGTATATTCTGAAAATTTCAACTTTCTATGGTTATTCGTTTTTGAGATGAACTTGACACTAGAATTGAAGCAATGTACATGAAATTTAAAATTTTAACCAATCAGAAGTAAAGGATCAATCAATATCAATAAAATATCATTAAGCAACTAGGGACATCTGTTGAATTTTATTATCTATCACGTAATACCCCTTAATATACTATAATTCAAACTTTTAAGCCTTTGTTATAGTCGATTTATACTCAACATTTTAACATTTATTATCGATCTACCATTATACTCATTTGATTTATCACTTATCATTATTTAAGAAATTAACCAATAGAATTATGTGTAGCCATTTATTTTAACTGTAAGCAATAGATATCGCTCTTAAACTGAAAACAAATGTTTAAGTTATAATTTTATCACAGTAAGATCTCTCCTTAAGGGGTAACACCACCACTGATAAATATGTTCTATTATGTTTCTAAATATAAATTATCCACTTGCAAAATGTAGATAAGTCCCAGATCCTTTCAATTTTTTCAATTTTCTCAATAACAGTAAAATCAAGTTACCTAGTTATAGTACTAAGGTTGACTTGTATAGTCCAAGTTTAACCGGTAACTATGGTTTAAACTTGGATTTTGACTATTGTGATTGGTTAATCTACAGTTTAAAATTTTAAACTAGATCTATACAAGTCACCCTAAGGGGACGATATAAAATAAATAAATTATCAATTTTTTTTAAATTATTGTGAAAATTACTCAACACAAAATTAAAGTACTTGCCAAATTTTTATAACTTGTACAGGGTCGCACTTAGTAAATGGTAGCTAACCAATAGAAAACGTCTGATGGATACTCAAGGTATATAGATTACATACACGTGCTTTCCATTGGTTCTATTGCTGCAAAAAAATTGCAACGTGTATTGGTTATTTAGAATATTTAGTCCCGCGCGGGACATCTTATCAACTCTGTCCCGCGCGGGACGGGATATGCAGTCTTCTACCTACATGTAGGTATCCTCCCCTACATTTACACAGAGCAATATGCGTTAACAAAAAATTCGCAAATGTTCCTTCGGGCTGCATTGTATAAATCAAATGCGGGACTGAGTTGATAGATGTCCCGCGCGGGACTAAATATCCCGCCCCGTTAATTATAAAAAAAGATAATTAAACTTTAATTATGAATTGTGTTCTTATAAATAAATATTACGAACCCAAAATAGCCTAAGACCAAGAATATTGTTTATAGAATAGTATTATCTCAACGAATTTGCTATATTTTAAATACAAAAGCCTCCTAGTATTTTATAAAAATATTTAAGTAGGCGCCATCTGTTGATTAAATTAAAAGGGCCCCTCTTAAAGCAATCTCTGGTAAATACTGAATACATTCAATATTGGTCTTATGAGTTCAGTAGCTTTCTGCACGACTCTATAGATTTAACACAAACAATATCTTAGTTTTTTTGTTATCCTACAAGATTATAAATTATAACTAGAAGTAGAGGGAGATGCATTTTCAAAATTAATATTTTTATTATTTCAGCTTTACTAAAAACACCATCGGTTTTTCAATTTAAAGTCAATCAGATGAAGTTTACCATTTTTGGGAAGTACATGGCTCGTCAACCAAAAGAACGAGCGAAGAAGACAAATAAGGGTTTATTCATACCGGAGCTGTAATAAAAATCTAATGTAAAACTTGTGGGTCGTGACTCAACTGAAATTGTAAATTTTGTAAATAAATAACACCTTTTTAAAAAAATTTGTTTTATTTGTTAAAAAACATTTTCATCAATATTTATAAATTATCGGTACAATAATTAAATCTAGAGAAATTCAAAAGAAAAATACGTAACAACATATTTACAACGAACAGGTTACCAAAATCACCAGGTCCTGTCCAACACTTGCACGAAATAAAATTTTTCAATCTTCTTGACGAAAAATGTTATCCAATGGATTCAACTCGTAAGTCTTCTCGATCTTAGTATTTTCCTTCTGAAGTTTCTGCTCTTGCTTATTAATGTACAAACTAGAAAACAATAAATTAATAAACACAAAACATTACAATACGAGTCCCACTTACTTCTTCTTCTTTGCTAAAATATACTCGCGTCTCAATCTAGCTGGAGTCACATACTTCTTATTCTCCCAGAGAGCAACCCCACCAAAACTACCAGAAAATATTTTAATCTGCAACAAAACAGCTATAAATACAACTAAAGGAACAAAATTCCAATTTCCTTACCGGATTCATCACAAACCTAGGACCAATTTCGGCTAAAGCACCATCTTCAGACAAAATTTGGAAATTTCTAAACCAAATTCTACCGTCCAATACGCTGAAAGTGTAAACATGATCAAAAAAAGGCTGACTTTTGGGGTGATGTTTGGGAACCCCAAATATTTGAACTATCAGTTCTTTCAGTAATTTATAATGGGGCGCCTCTGAAAAACTCATATCGAACGATAAAAGAGGACGGGAACCTCTCAAACAATTTCCGGTTAATTTTAACTCGGCCATGGTGTGAACTAATAGAAAATAAAATCAGTTTGTTAATAACAACTTTTATCATAATACCTACTATTCTCGATTAAAAATTTAGCACTGGGACCATTGGGTATGTTCGACATCCACATGTAAAGATCGGTCTTTTTTCGACCCTCAAACAGGAGCACCTTATTACAATGTTTGATCTCGGCCATTTCATTTAAAACACTTAAAGTGGTGCATCTTTCAAGTTTCGGTTCGCGTTTGTGATGCGGCATCAGAGTCTTTATGTCTTCCATCAGGTGTCTGTGTCGGTAAGCAATGCCACGGGTGCACAGCACCATAACTCTCTGTTTGTTCGTCCAATGCGCTTTCTCAGCGTGTGATTTGGGAACTTCATCTACTACCTCTTTATCTTCAACAACTTCCTCAGGTTCCTTTTTCTTCTGCTTTTTAGTTATCTTCGTTTTCGCATTTTTAGGAGCAGCTACTGGTTTTTGTTCCTGAGTTTCTTTCCTTTTTGATAACTTTGTTTTCTTAAATTGTGGCACTATTTGCTGAAAAATGTTATTTTATAATAAATTGAGTAACTTACACCTAGGCATATTTTACCTCATCTTGACTTTCACCAAGAGAAACTTCACTGTCTTGGGCTACCTCGGTATGCTTTCTTTTATTACTTTTTCTACCCATTTTTAGAACACTATTTTATAATCATGAAAATAAGCTTTCGACACGTGCAAACCTTAAAATTTGCAACTTCAAGTCATGAAAGGTTATGTTTGGGAGAATATTGAAATTTACTTCAGAGGGCGCTGTTACACTGCTCCGAAGCGTAGAACACACCGATTTTAATTCTAAAGCATGAAACACACCGCTCTTAAAATTTCTTATTGAGTAGCCGTAGTTGGTAACAGTAGAATATACCAGTGGCGTAAATGATATATTTAAAAATTAAAATTTCTCGATATTACGAAGATACTTCTTCTATATCGGCTAATATTTGCTTTATCCCTTAATTCTGTGCGATTAACGACTAAAAGTTCCTTAAAGAACTTTGATGACATCTACATGGAAGCTTCCATGTAGTGTTAGTTACATGTAAAGTTACATTTCAAGACATATTCTTAAGGTACCTTTCCAAAAAAACTGCACTTACAAGAAAATGATGTATTGTCGTGATATTTGATGTAGATAAAGAATTTACTTTTGCAAATTTTGCGATTCCTCTGGGTTGGTAAAAGCCGAAAGGGGATCAAAAAAATTTTGATAATGACCGGTGTACGATTTCTCAAGTAGCGAAATTGCGTTTTTTGCTACAAAAAATTAATTAAATAATTTCGACAAATCACTGGAACTCAAACTTTGATTTTTAAATGGTTAAAAGGTCCATGCTCAGGGGCAGCCCAACAAGGTTTTCAGGTGGTGCGAGATCTCATTTTGATCCCCCCCCCCCTGTAAAAACTAAACTGTACATTGGGATAAAAACTAAAGATAAGAAAACATAATTTTTTATATCACATATATAAAAGACCAGCACGCTGCTGCTCCTCCAGCGTGTCATTTTTTTAGGACACACAACGCACTCTGATTGGTTGTTGTCGTTGGTCGTACCAACTTAAAATTAGTACTCCATTCAGAAAAGGTTATGTATATTTCTATATGGAGTGGTAAAGTAATTTTAAGTTGGTACGACCGACGACAACGACTAATCAGAGTGCGCCGTGTGTTCTAAAAAAATGACACGCTGGAGAAGTAGCAGCAGTAGCAGCGTGTTATTTTTTTAAAACACACAACCCGCTCTGATTGGTCGTTGTCGTTAATCATACCAACTTAAAATCACATCCCCTGGGATAGAAATGCACACCAATCAAGTTTTGAACCTTCATAGAACGCCCGTCCGTCGTTGAGCCAGCTATATTAATAAATGATCCAATTTTTTACCAATTTAAAATCACCTCCCCTGGGATCGAGTTGCATACCAAGTAAGTTTCAACTAAGGTACTTATATATAAATTTTATCTCGGTTAATGCAAAGATTATCCATTCAAAAAATTTAATCTTCGACTTTTACATTTTCAATAAATGTATTTCACAATTGCTTCTATACACATATGAAGTATTTCACAATAATAAACGGGCAGCACATGCTACACCTCTACCTCCTCCTTCGACGTGTCATTTTTGTGTGTCAAGACACACAACGCACTCTGATTGGTTGTTGTTGTGGGTTTTTAGCAACTTTAAACCAACTCCCCTGGGATCGAGTTGCACACCAAACGAGTTTCTAACGTTGGTGGCACGCCCGTTCGCGATTGAATCAGCTATAATAATCCTTATTAATTTTGAACTTGAGGACGTTTGAACATAAACAATTAAGTAGAAGAAACCAAAATTTCTCACCCCGATCTATATGATATAATTAAAAGGATATCTTGGGTTGAGCGGGTATGCAAATGAAACACTATATTGCGTAAGTCGACGTTTCGGAAATTTAATATAATTCCATCTTCAGGACTAGATGGAAAAAATAACAATTAGTCTGACTACATCATAAGTAATTAAATACATCACTCACCGACAACACAAAATGCTGAAATACGTTGGATATAAGCATGAAAAGAGAAATGAAGAGCATTGGCAATGACGAAGTCACCATTCACGAAGTCAAAATTGATTAAAATACAATAAAAATCTATGTATAACATTTACAACTTCACAATTAAAACAATTATTAAAATTTGTAAATATAAAATCTATGTTTAAAACTAAGGAATAAAATACATTCTATCGGTTTCCATGTAGATAATGAACGTGACGTACAGATAAACAATAAAATATCTAATTGCCATGCTCTTCAAAAAACGGGAGGAAAAAACCAACTATAGGGGTCATATAATAATACTGTGGGTGATACATTCAAAACAATAGTAGGCAAAACACTAAGAAATACAACTGTAGAATACATTATATACACAACGCACAACCAAATGGTTGATAGTACAAAAAAGAATAAAAATAACAGAAAGTGGTCAAACAGTAAAATAAAATAAAACCGGTGATCAGGTATTAGAAAACTTCTCTTTGAATTTAATTAACAAACCCTTCCAACCAGCGTTTATGTAATTGTAATCCGTTTGTTTGTTAACATTGTTGGTATCGGTGGATATACAAGCGGCCTCTAGAAAGGTTCTTTTGCAGAAGTTCTTCTCTGATGTAAGAATACTGACATTCTGTCTGTTGAACTCATGTGCAGTCTAGACAATATGTTCTGATAATTTTAATTGTAAATAATTAAAATTGTCAGTATTAGGGATTTATTTTTTTTAATGAAGATTGTAAAACAAGAAATCCATCGGTTGAGCTTATGTTAGTGTTGGTGTTTGAAAACGATTTTTTTTTAAATTAATACCGCTAAAATAGAGATCCACCGGCTAGCTACCCGTCCGTGGACGGGCTTTCCACCTAGTTATTAATAACTTGGATCTTTGAAAGATTAGTATAGTAATAATTTAGGTGGGAACAGTCTAGCTTTATTTTTCGGTTGGGCGACACCCGGCAGGAAAACTTGAAGGGTAGTATAAAATATTATTTTTCGTTATTTCAGGTTATAAATGACCCCGTTACGTATCTGTTTTGAGCCCTATAAAAGGGGTCTTTTCTCAAAAGGTCACCTCAAGGGGGACCAACACGACCATAAAACTAAGTTTTATAAGGTCCTAGGACCTATAAAACTTAACTTTATAAGGTCCTAGGACCTATAAACACAGTCCTTGTTGAGATACCTGCCCGAACGATTCATCCGTTCGGGTGAACTCCTGTTTTTCGCTTATGTTGTCAATAACTTGACTAACAACTTGCGATCTTCACGCCATCTATCGATAGTTATTTCAGAACAAACAAATCGTGAATTTTGTGGGATATTATCCCCAAAATAACGAAATTAAGACACCTTTAGTTAAAAAATTGGCAATTAAATTAAGTGCTACTTTATATTTATTTACAAAATCATAGATTTAGATAAAATCCGACAAAATTCGAGATTTTATTGCAATAATTGCAAAAAAATTAAATTAAGTGTTACTTTATATTTATTTACAAAATCATAGATTTAGATAAAATCCGACAAAATTCGAGATTTTTTTGCAATAATTGCATAACGTGACCATCCGTCCGCAATACGACGGACCGTCCGTTATTTCAACATGCTGTCCGTCAGACCAAATTGTCCGTCGTTCGGAAATTTCAAAAGAAAATCAGCCTTTTTCGCTCCAAAGAGACAAACATTGATCAACGACTTGCAAGCTTCACGCCATCTATCGATTGTTATTTTAGAGCTATTATATAAAATCGCGAATTTTGTAGGATATTTTTCCTGAAATAACGAAAAATTGTTCATATCACGCGGGCGATAAGGGTTTTCATCCTTCGGTCGATTATTCACTCGCCGCTGCGCGGCTCGTTTCATAAACTTTCGCCCGGCGGATGAAAATACCCCCTTTATCGCCCTTGTGATATAAACTACTATTTCGTTATTCCGGGTTATAAATGACCTCTTAACGTACCTGTTTTGAGAACAATAAAGGAGGTCTTTTCATGAAAGGTCGCCTCAAGGGGGACCGACCCGATCTTTATTTTGGTCTAGAACAAAATAAACCTAACTTTTATTATGTCCTAGAACTATAAAAACCTAACTTTATTAGGTCCTAGGACTTATAAAAACAGTCTTTGTTCGGTTACCTGCCCGCCATCTATCCATAGTTATCTCAGAGCAAAAAAATCGTGAATTTTGTGGGATATTATCCCCAAAATAACGAAATTACGACACCTTTAGTTAAAAAATTAACAATTAAATTAAGTGTTACTTCATATTTATTTACAAAATCATAGATTTAGATAATATCCGACAAAATTCGAGATTTTTTTTGCAATAATTGCATAACGTGACCATCCGTCCGTCATTTCAACATGCTGTCCGTCAGACCAAATTGTCCGTTATTCGGAAATTTCAAAAGAAAATCATCCTTTTTCGCTCCAAAGAGACAAACATTGACAAATGACTTGCAACCTTCACGACATCTATCGATTGTTATTTTAGAGCTATTATATAAAATCGCGAATTTTGTAGGATATTTTTTCCCAAAATAACGAAAAATTGTTCATATCACTCGGACGATAAGGGTTTTCACCCTTCGGTCGATTATTCACTCGCCGCTGCGCGGCTCGTCTCATAACCTGGCGAGCTCAGGGATGAAAATAGTCCCTTTATCGTCCTAGTAATATAAACTACTATTAGATTTGTGACAAATTAAAAAATTGAATTAGAAAACCTTTTATTATTTCAAAGTTCATTTTACATGAATTATAATTATCTAAATTAAAATTGACCTCCCATGGTAAAAAGCTTCTCTACCTCTGTTCTAAGGATTAACAAATTAAGGATTTTTTACAGAATACACGGAAAATATTTAGTAGGTAGCTACATAAGAAAAAAAATTGTTAGCCCTTTTTCGGAAAACTGCCGAGGTACAAAATTTTTTATCGATGATACAATTGAGTACAAATAAGGCACAAAAAACATGTATAGTTTGATGACATGACAATATCTCTTCATGGGGGTTACAGCATTAAATAGGAACCCCCACGTTTGATTTGCGCTTTTCCACAAAACTTTTGAGGTACAAAATTTTTCATCGATGGTACAAAACAATAGTACTGTTGGCTTTTAATTTTACTTTACGAAGGTTCCTACTTAATGTTAATGTGATAACAAGCAGGACGGTGTTTTTGCACATAATAAAGGTCTTGCACGTCCAGTGACGGATTTAGCACTTATGAGGGCCCAGGCGCAATTCAATTTTGAGGCCCTTCCTCTAAATATTTTCAGTACTCCTACATTTTACAACAAGGGTTTTCAATTTCCGGCACACAGGGGGGGGGCATCCATTAGCGCTGTAGGCGATTTTTTTGGAAAATGCTACCTAATTTATCTGAGAATATTTCACCTGAAATATATCCAAGCAGTTATCATATTAAATTTTGAGACCCCCTTGATTTATTTGAGGCCCCAAGGCGCTCGCCTCTTGCGCCTGTTCGGAAATCCGTACTGCTTGCGATTTAAAACAAAGGGTATATTATGTGCGTATGCAGAAAATGCGAAAAACGAGTGAAAAAAATAAGTGAAATAAAAAATGAATATTTTATTTATTCTTTTACGTAGGTGTGAGACAAAATAACATAAGTTTAGTTATAATAATAATTGCAAGATCTATAATATTTAAATCGGTTGTTTTACTTGATCACAGTTTTTTTAATACATCTTGCTCAAATGTTCGCTCAATTTAGCAGTTGGTTCGCCCAACCGCGCTCACCCCTGACGCCGCCACTGGGTGGGAAACAATAACGGAAAATTAATTAATTACATTAAATAATGGGGTTGAACCAAGGATCAATATTAATTTATTTGATCTTTATTGAAGTAGAAATTTATTAATCCCAGTTTATATAATTTGAAAATTGTGTGTATTTACCGGCGCCGGCGGGGTAAAGGAATAAAATTAATAAATAATTAAAATATATAAATTTTGTAATTAGGTGTTTCATTTTAGTGTTCTTATTTAAATTTTTCTTCTTTTTAAGGTGCCGTCTCCTATCGGAGGTTGGCGATCCAATTTAATATGTTATTATTAAATGGCTTTCTTGGCAGATTACTCTCGGTGGTTTGCTATTGCCTTCCAAGAGGAGAGGATCATAATGAAGTCGGATAAATTTTGTACCAGGATTGCGGATCAAACCTAGGGCTTCTAGCCTAAAGTCCAGTCCTTATCCCGTTCACCTGCATTCTTATTTAAATAAGTGATAGAAAAAATTAAAACACCAAAAATTTTATTGGTTTCCAAAATTCCTGCAATGGCGGCACTTCAACCCGAAAATTACGTCGAGCGTACACACGTCGTTTTGGAAGTTTGGTAATTTAAATCACTTGCTCTTGTAATCGGTTATTCGACCGATTCACCCCAAAAATAGGAGCATCTAAAACTATAATTTTGAGGCTATAAAAAGTATAAAATTATAAATAAAGCCAATAAGATCCACGGACGTTACAAAAAAAAATAGGATAGCACACTATTATAATTTATTGTGCACCTCAATCTGTGCGCCCGAGGTCTACTGCTTTGAAAGTTTGAATTTATCATAACGCTGTTTCTTATCTCAAAATTTAGTTAGGTGTTTTACTATTTTATTATATACTTACAACAGTTCCTGAGGCTACGAAGTACAATGAAACACCAGAAGTTGTTGCTATATTCAACTTGTATTACGGATACGACGAAAACCACGACGCAACTATGCTGCAATAAAATTTTGACAACCACAGGATTAGTAAAATATAAGAAATGCCTGTTATAAAGATTATTATTAAGTTACAAACAAAACACAACAATTAAAATATAAATTAGTACAACACAAATAATCATAGATTAATTACTATGGAAGTTTTCAGCTTATAAGCGTAACGAAAGTGTGAAAAAAATTAACAAGGGATCCATATTATGAACATCTTAGTATGTTGTTACTGTATTAACATCAAACAAAAATTTGTATGAACACCTATACATAAAAATATACCTATGGTAGACTTGGAAAGTGTGCACCATTAATATTATTAAAAATAGTTTTGTGCATTTAACGATGCATACGTTGTCTAGGATTATAATCGTAAAAATAGCACAATTTTTATTCTTTAAAGCTAAATAGCAAAAAATATTTTTTATTTCTACAAAATATCTTCGATTTATCTAAAATTTTGGCTAATTTTTTTATAATTTACCCTGACAAGAAACTTTTAGTCAAATAAAATAGCACGAGTAAAATTTTGATTAGCAAATTACGGTAGATAATGTACAAAGTGTTACGAAAATTGTGTCTTTTACAAACTTACAACTAATTATTCGATAATAGAAAATATTCCAATTCTTGGATTTTTAAGCAGAGAATTTTAATTGAAATGTATGCCAAGCTTGAAGCACCCAGTTTAACAACCATTGTTTTAAATTTGATGTATTTTGATATTATATCCTCTGAAAGTCACGAGACAAGCGTATGATTTTACCGTCAATAATAGCATCTCTTAAATAATTATTAAATATTAATCCGTAAGCCAATACACACATTTCAAGTTAAAAACCCCGTATATATATTTTAATAAATTTAGTGTGATATGATACATTTTTAAATCAAAATTTTTACTATTCTACTTAAACATTAGAAATGGCACTTACATTTACTTTTGTGGGAAATATTTAAATAACGAACACAGCTTTGTTAAAAAAAAGCATACACTTCTTGTCAAAAAAAAAGAAATAAATAAACTTTTCAAAAAAAATCAACAATTTTATAAAATTTTGGGTGGTATCCCAATAGTTGAAGTATCAGTTTGTGTCAAATTCGAGTTTAAATTGCAAAAGAATAGTGGCAAACTCGAGAACAATATTTCACGTTAATGGGATTCCCCTACTACTTCAGTCATATTCTTCAAAAGAGCACGATTTAGAAAGTAATACATTTAAATACAAACATATCCATTCAAGATAATAAGAATGAATATCAAAAGTGGTTGACCACCAAAGAAAGACATATTCTCGTTTTTCGCAATTTTATACTATCTCAGAAACTGTGCAACAGTAGAGCATAAACAAAAATAAAGAGAAGGAAATTTCAAACAAAAACATTTCTATGCATTTTTGCCGTGTAATAAATAGTTTGAAAGTTATTGAGATTTGAAGTTAAACAATTCAAAAAAATTAATGGAATAAAGTTTTTAATCTTCCCACAGGGTGGAAAAATGTCGTTGTTTTTGTTCGATTATTACCTAATTTTGAAAATAAAAGTATTTTACTTTCTGCATATTTTTTTATCTCGAAGCACCGTTTCTTAGATATGCATTTGCAAAAAACAGAATTTTGGGAATGTTTTCCTTAAATAGGGATGATGCAAAATTTTGCAACATGATATTTTTTCAATTCGATTGAACGGCTGAACACCGATATTCACCAATACAATTATGGGGTGTAATTGCCCCAAATATGTTAAAATAACACAACATCAATAAAAACCTAATATAGTAATTGCACAACAAATTAAAACATGGACGCAAAGTTTCCAACATTGTAAGCGACAATACTGACGTGATCTAATTTACCTGGTAAATTTTGCACCCTCTCCAGACCCCTGCGACGCCTAATTTTCTTTTCTTGTTGCGAAACTTCCACCAAAACGCCATTGACGTTGTCAAAATATAAATCAGAATCTTCTAAGGTGTGCCTCTTAGCTGATGAGATACTAAAAGTGAAGTTAACTAAATTTTCGCAAACAGTTTTAGCCGTAGTACACTGAAAATCATGGCCCGAAATTCCATGTTTTAACACATCTTCCATTAAAAGTAACGAAATTTCGTAACGCTGCATAGGGGTTACAAATGGAATGCCGTCTTCGTTTCGTAAAATGGTTTTTTTATTTGATCTCATATCGAGCGACGTTTTGGAACGTAAAAATCCAACAGTGTTGGCTTTAGTAGAAACATCTCCACCTCGAGACGTTGACCGTTTCAATGCAACTGGTTTAGAATCTAATTGGGCACTCTTAGTTGGTTTGGGCCTTTCCTGGTTTTTTTTAGGTGCAGGGTTTTGAGTATTGATGTTTCGAGACGTTTGCCTAGTTAGAGAGGCAGACTTAGGTCTCACTTGTGGGATACTTTTAGTTTCCAAAGCCTTTTTGGTTTTATCAAAATTTTCAGTTTCGTTTAAAGAGTTTTGGTGTAAAAATTGTTGTATTAAAGGATTATCCAGGTCGTTTGATTCGTCAAACGCTTTTGTACTATTGGAATTTGGCACGTTTGTGGAACTGCTGGTGGTAGCCACATTTTCAGGTTTCTTGTTTTCTAAACCACTGTTTTTTGTACTATCTAGACTTCTTTCTCGAGAAGATCGGCTGGTGGAATCTCTATTTTTACGAGGTGGTTTTATTGGTACTTGCCCACTCCTAACATCCTTAGATTTTATATTTTCAGTCTTAAAATGCACCTTGGATTGTTCTAAATTTGTGTCTTTTGATGTGCTAGGTTGTCTTTTAACAGGTTCCTTTGTATTAACCGTAAATTTGCAAACGTTGGAATCAAAATTGTCTGTGAGTCCATCACTAGCGACAAATACAATGTCACCCTTTTGTACTGTAGTAAGAGAAAGCGTTAAATTGCTAAGTTCCGGATTGATACCATCAACCGGACCTAAAGCACCCAAAGCATCACGCATGTCTCGATTGCAGTTGATATCGTGAGATCCTAGAATATTAAATGTGTTAAGAGTGAACCATACCAAAAATTGAAATAAATAGCACGAAAGTACTATTTGACATATTAAAATAAAAAATATTCAATGAAATATGAGACAAACATTTTGTTCTGAAGTGTAATTTTGTTTAAGGTAAATATTGTTTGAATCTTTTTTTCTATTGTTAGTAAACACCCAACATATTTTTTATACTTTAACCGAAAGGTTGATCGCTGTGAAATATGGTGAACATGAGACTAGCAGTACATACCTATGAAGTACTTTATTTACTTGAAAAGTACTTGAATGATATAATTTATTATATAATTATGTATTAACTCTTAATCAAAAAATAATATCTTCAAAATAGAATAGTTTATTTGATTTTGTTTGGACTATAGATACCTATGGAGTACTTGAAGTACTTCACAACATGAACATAGAAGTACAGAACTGGTGAGGACTGGTAACTCCTTTGTTAAAATACCAAAAACCGCGTGCGCTTATCCGTATACCCCCCAAGCTGAACCACTAGGCGGCGCTGTGATACTAAAGTCCTATTCTGTTTAAATTGGCTATGAGTATGTTATAATAAAATAATAAATAGACAAATTTAGAAATAAATTAAACCGGTAAATTAACTGTTTTATACAAGAGAGAAGTTTAATTGACTTTGTATTCGAAAATTGACATAAAATAAGTAATTTTTATAACATTTTAAGAGCGTAAATACGAGCTAAGTAATTTATATGTTGCAGCTTTAAAAAAGTGTTTTAATTAATTTTTCTTGATATTAGATTAAAAATGAGTTATGTATTTATAGTTCCTAATTTTAAAACTTGTTTTACAAAAACAACCATGAGCAAAATGAGAGTGAAATTTGCCATTCTGGTATGATTTACTAATATTTTAATTCATTGATTACATTACAATTAATTTAATTATGATTTTGGATTCAGCAAATCCGTAGCAGCAGGCTTACAATTTTATAAAAATCTCAAAGCAAATGGTTTTTTTAAGATCGTGAAGCAACGGTTAAATTTTGTCTAAGAATCAATAATTTCTTTAATTGTATTAATCAAAAATTTGATATGAAAGAAATTTGGAAAGACAGTGAAGATTGACAGCTTTGCAATTAAAAATCAGATATATTTAATATATAATTAATAAATTTTATCTTTTGGTATCATCGGAATTCTTTAGAATAGTCGAACAATATAGGAACTTGAAAAATTGAATAACAATATTAGTAATCATTAACAAACACAACGGCAGAAGGTTTAAGGGTGCCTTTAATATTCATTATTGAATTATGCCAATATTCCTCAAATGATCGCAATCACAAATATGTGTTAAGGGTAGTTCACACTACATGATTTATCATATGACTTAGTCATAAGAAAAGTCATAGCTAAAATCATACCATCACAACAGCCAATCATAAAAGCCATAACTTCTATAATATCTAAAATCATATAGTGTGAACGTAAAAAAATCCCTCATATGAGAAGTCATGTGACAAGTCATATGATAAATCATGTAGTGTGAACTACCCTTTAACAAGTAAATTGAATTAAACAGGGTTTGGTACATAGAATAACAGATTTAAATAGTTTGCTACCAAATGGTAATTAGCCAATAGAGAACTCTTGGATACTAACATCCGCTTTCTATTACACTGGTTAGTTACCATTTGGCACCAAACCCTGCACAAAATGATGTATTAACCTCCCCCCCCCCCTATCTACTACGTGGATCTAAAATCAAAATATAGGAATATATAATTCGAAAAATTGACGAAATTCTAATGAAACACATTATAATAAGCCAATGTATGTATATGATCATACTATAGTAGAAGATTTAATAGAAAATATACAATTTTTTCTTTGTAAATGCATAAAAGTGAGATACTCTCTTATATTAATCATTATTATGTAACTGTGAGAATGAGACATTATACTCACCATTTGAATTTAGAACTTTGTAAAAAAAAGTTCTCAAAAGAAAAAGCACGCTAAATTATTAAAAACTTAATTTCGTTATTCATTTTTAATAAAAAATAAAAAATCTTGTTATATTCTTTTAATTTCGTAACACTCTTGTATTGCTGCGCCACCTGGTGGTTCAGGTTAAGCGCACGCAAATTCAAGGACAGTTACCAGTCCTGTACTTCTTTGTTCATGCTTCACCTTAGACAAGTACATGAAGTACTTGTGAAGTACCTGAAGCAGTGTTACCAGATTTACTTATTTAGGTTCCCCTAGATATGCTACGTTTGCCGCTAAAAATCCCCTAGATTAAAAAAAAATCCCCTAACTCAAACAAATTTAAAATTATCATTAAATCAAGGATCCAATTATCAATAAATATATGAAAATCTTGTTTTTTTTCAATTTAAAGTTGAAGGAATTTGTAAATCCCCTAAAAAATGTTTCCTCTAGATTTTCCACTAGGCCGTCTAAATTCCACTAAATCTAGGGATAAATCCCCCAACCTGGCAACACTGACCTGAAGCATGAAATGGTGTAAACAATTTTTTTCAGCAATCAATTACTTGATTTTAACATACTTTTTAAGAAAAAAATACGGTTTTTTAAATTTTACCTTTGGTTAATTCTCGAACTCCATATTTTTGTGAATAAACATAAGCCAGAGTATCTCCAACGTTGCACACACAACAAACATACAAATCACTATTATCACTTTTGTTATTTACACTTTCTACGTTTTTACGATTTAAAGGTAGAATCACAGCCACAGTGAGAGTAGTTAACATTCCATCGTTTTCCAAAATTAAATCATGGGCACAATTAAACGCTCGCAACAAACATATAAAAACATCTCGAGTATTAGTAATCTTAGTGTGATTTAAAATGGGAGTGGATTTTTGATTATTTAATGTGATTAAATCGTCAAACGATTTCGTATCGTTAAATACAGTTTTGTTAAGGTAATCTAAACACCCGTGGATAGCCGATTTTGCAGCTACGCTAGCCTTTTCACCTAAAATTAGAAAACTGAAGAAATGTAAAAAAAACCCTAATGATTCATCATACCCCAATTAACACCATCAGCAACTGCTAAAATTGCGGAATCGTTCCTCGCAATAACCCCAAAACAATCAGCAATGGGGTCACCATTTTTGCACTTTGTTACTTGGTTGGTATCGTAAAGTGAGTCAGAAATTCCGTAAATGTGTTCGCTTTTTCTATTCCAAATGTTGGGTAGTTTTGGGTCAGATTTGTTCAAGTTATCGGAATTTGTCGATTGAGTCGCTAAAATAAAATCAAAATTATTTTTTTGAAAAGTAGAAAATGTAAGAAAAACATGCCAACCAAATTGAAAAATTTCTTCTCAACGAAGTTTTAGTTTTTAAATTTGGTGTAGTACAACCCAAAAATTAAATCATGCCTGCTGTGTGCACACTAAAAATTCATCCTTGAGTGCATGAACATCTTAACTCACGGGATTTGTTAATAAACCAAAATGGTTTTCAAAAAATTTGAAAAATTAACCGGGAGGAGTTCGAGACATCTTTTTCTGAAATTTCGAATTTAAAATAATTTAGATCGTTTGTGTATCATTTGCGCTTGTTGGTGCAAGTTTTATTTTCGTTTGTACCCAAAAAATTTCAAAAAGTGGCTGGGGGTGCTGCAACACATGCCTATAAAATATTTACCTACTAACCCCCCCCAACTAATTTATAAAATTTCTCAGAAACTATTTGAGTACAAATCAAAATAAAATTTGCACAAACAAAACACAAACGATCTAAACTATTTTAAATTCAAAATTTCAAAAAACATGTCCCCCCCCCAGCTAATTGATGAAATTTCTCAAAAACTATTTGAGTACAAATCAAAATAAAATTTGCACAAACAAAACACAAACGATCTAAACTATTTTAAATTCGAAATTTCGAAAAACATGTCCCCCCCCCCCCAGCTAATTCATGAAATTTCTCAAAAACTATTTGAGTACAAACGAAAATAATTTTTGCACAAACAGGTACAAACGAATTACAAACTATTTAGACTCAAATGTGCGTCAGTGTCGTTGATATTTTTCTTGAAAATCTCAAAAACTATTTGGGTACAAATAAAAATAAAGGTGCAAGGTAAGAAACGTAGACACTTAAATGCAAATTTTACGATTGAAACCTCGATGAATTATGAAAGAGCATATTTTAAATAAGAGAATTAGGTGAGGAAAATGGCCTTAAAACCACCAGTTTTTTCAAAAATCGATTTTAGAAAAGCACTATTTTCATAGCAAATTTCAAGTAAAGTCGCTTGGGATTGGTGAATTCAGGCATTCTGTCGTCGGTTCGTGTGGAATGAACTAGTCTTAGCTTTGCGCAGAACGGCGATAACCTCGGCACCGACCTAGATCAGTTCTTAAGTGAGGGTGCTGCAGGCATTTATGTTAGAAAACTTTTTTCTCTCGTACAATCCTAACTTTCTTTTTGCGACTGTGTCGCCTTTTTCCTTCCTACGGACGGACCCTTCTTGGGCTCCACGACGCCACGTTTTTGGGAGGTTACTGTTGCTTCGGCCATTCGAACTCGGAAATCATTCAAGTTATTCATCACAGGTTGATTATCGCCTTACGCGAATCAACACTCCGCTTTAAAGCGATATAAGGCTCTATGCTCGCTAAAGTATTTCATACTCCTAACCATCCCCGCGATATTCTTAGACATTGAAAGAGGTATTCGCCTCCAAACAAACTCTGTTCACAAAGTGATGCTATGCTAGCGGCGATAACCGGAGCGACACTTGCACTGGGATGCTTCAACAGTGCACTTCGAGCGAAAATCATGGTTTTCAATAGTAAATGTGCAGGAAAAATGGCTTAAAGCACTCGAGCGTAGCGAGAAGTGCTTTAAGTCAATTTTTCCTTGCACAACCACCCTGCTTTTAGAATCCACGCACACGAGTTTCACCCCTCAAAGATCCACCTTTTTCCTTAACCCACGGGCCTAGGGGAATTTTTATAATAAGTGTAGTTTTCATAAAAATTCACCTTCGGAACCATTCGGGCTATTTTGATGAAAACCACCATGGCACGAGAAGGATCCACGCGATAAAGTAATGAGAAAATTTACATCACTGCGACTATTTTGTATAAGCGTACACGTACCGACAATACAATGCATTGATTCACAAATCACGAGCGACATAACTTAAAAATTGCTATGAAAATCGAGGTTTCAATCGTAAAATTTTTATTTTAGGGTCTACGTTTCTTACCTTTTCCCAAAATAAAACTTGCACAAACAATCTAGACTATTTTAAATTCGAAATTTCAAAAAAGCATGTCACCAGCCCCCCCCCTAGCTAATTTATGAAATTATTTTTTTCTCAAACAAGCACAAAAGATTTAGACAATTGTGTATTCAAAAAACTGTGTATAATGGGAGAAAACGAAATCTTTGCATCATGAATCTTATTTAATCAAAGGTTATTCACCAATGCTGCAGATTACGGGGGGTTTGGTTTGGTTGTTCAAATCCCCCATGACATAAGCAACGCATGTTGTTCAGAGCAAAATGTAGGCGATGAATTAAAATAAGGGTCATAAAAGGAAAATTTTTCAGGTCTCCCCCTCATAGCATAAGTAATGCATGTTCTTCTTCTTAAGCCATTTTCGTCCACTGCTGAACGCTAAGCCTCCCCTTTTAAACTCCCCCCAGTGGGGGGAGAGGGGGTTTTACCCATAACCCACCACGGTGGGCAGGCGGGTTGGCGAGTAGTCCGCAGATCAAGTTTGGACTTTTTAGATCTCAGCACAAATCTGACGCAACCAGGATTAGAACCGCGGTTTCCCGCTCTCTAGTCTATCCGTGTTTGATTTACGCCAGACTGCTGGTTTAATTTTAATGCATGTTGCTCGGAGCAAATGTAGGCGAGGGATTCAACAAGTTTTCAAGAAGCATATGAAATAAGGTTAAAGAACGTCATTCAAAAAAATTTTGGAAAACCTGCTGATGATCAATGTCTAGCTGCATTTTTATAGTGAGCAATAGAGGACGATTTTCAAAAAAGAATTTTTTTCGTAATTGGTAAATGCCACATTTTTCAAAAATGCTTTTCTTCTATCCATTCATATTATTATTTATTATTTCATTATCTATAACTTTCTCGTTTAACTTTCTTTTTGCAAAATGCTTCGTTTCTTTTTCGATTTTGCTTAATTTTTTAGGTTATGTGATACACCAGCTAGCATACACGGTGCAAAAAAACGCGATCTTCCTTAGATCTACACGACCCCATTTACGGTTTCTGGGTAGAATTGTTTTTGTACTTTTTCGTAGAATGCCTAGACAAATGCCTTTGAGATTGTGTCTTCAGAACAATATCTAATTTAACTTTTTAATTAACTATTATAAGTTTGTGTTGTGTGTTCTGGATACGTTAAATACCTCACTCCCCATCTTGGGTTCTATGATAACTCAGGTTTCTTTTTCTTTGTTTCTAGTTTTATTAATTTCACTTAGCGCTCAACGACATCTTATTTTTTCACTACCTCCAAGATAAGCCCCTGAATCGTAAAATTTACAAGATCTCAAACTATGAAGCTGGAAATAAAGACTAGCCGCCTTATGATCCTTGAAGAATAGTGTAGAATTGAGATTCCCAATTGTTGCTGCTACATTAGTTCAATAGTTTTTAAAGTAGAACCATTTATTCTTTTAAGTTATTTCAGTACAGTACATAATACCCTGAACTTACGCGATAGGACCGAGTGATAACCGCGTAAGTCGGGGTATAATTTCGCATATAAATTACTTTTAGGTGGGGCCGGAGACCAAATAAAGTAATAATTTAGAAAAAAAATGTTTAATAAAATCTTCGATAACACAAATTAATACAAAATCGCAAACCAAAGTTATTTCGATGGATAATCGACGAGATTTGAAAATCGCGTAACTCCGGATTCGCGTAAGTTGAGGAATTACTGTACATAATTACTTTAATCATATTTAGTTTGCTAGATAAGAGAAGCTAAAATTTATTTCTGCTAGTTTGTCCCTGAAATTTTTTCCACTAAGAAAGCTCCACAGAATTACCTGAGAGTACCCCTTTCTAATTCTATCCTGAATCAAGTCACTGCTTTATAAATTCTCCAGCAAATTGAAAAGATTTTCGAAAATTAAAACATAGTGGTAACCACAACACAGCATGCACCCAAAGAGAAAAATATAAAATTTTCTACCATCACAAAATACTAGTTTCTAAATATTTGAAGCACTTCTTTTAGAAATGATAGTACCAAATAAAATTCTTTAGTGATATACCCAATTAGTTAAATGAAATATCACGGTAAAACCATTGTCTTGTTTTTAAGTGACATCTAAGTTATAAATGAAAAGATTTAAGAGTTCATTGAGTTATTACAGTATCAGATAGGTAAACTTATCAGTGATTTTAGAAACAACAGATGTAGTTCAAAAGAGTGCCAATAGATGACGCTTCTATACCCTATTCTATATATTCTATTTTAAACATTATGGTTTTCCAGTTTGAATATTATAAACTTTGGGGTGGGTAGAGCTTAAGTTATGATTGCAACAATCAATACTTGCAACAATACAATACTTGCATATTATTTTTACGATGTTTGGCTCTATTTAGCCCCAATTTTTTAATGATCCGCAAATTTTTATGTTTATATTGTTTATGTTTATAAAATGTGAAAAAAAAAGTTTATATTTGATATTTATACCCTCAAATACCATAATTTCATTAAAATTAAAAAGAAAATTCGGTACCAGGTTAATGTACTCCCCCCTCCATTATTCTAATTCTTAATATTTATTGGTGTTAAAACGTTTTATCAAATTTTTAAATTTAGTAGCGCCATCTGTTGAGAGAATAACCACATGTAATGTTTCCTAAACCAACAATGGGGTTGCCCACATGTACGAGGTTTATTTAAAGCAAATTACAAACATCCTTACATAACACAAGGTGTGAAGTTATGCATTAAAAAATAAATTTTTTTAATAATCTAAAAATAAACCACGTAAAATTCTGTGTAATATATTCAATAGAACCCTTCATTTCATTTTTCAATAAGTAGAAAATATTTACCAAATTTTGTATAATTTGACCAACAATTCTTGTACAGTTTCACCAAGCCTACAAAAATGACTGTAAAACTACAATATAATCCGCTTATAATAGACTTCAAAGAATCCAACCATAAGTCTATTATAAGCGGATTTTTATTAAAGTATAGTTTAGGAATTAATTTGTTCATTATAGCCAAATTACAGTCACAATTAAACAAAATTTGAAGTAAAATGATTACATTATCCCATAACCACCTTAATTTACCTAGCTCGGGCCACCTACATTAATCAAATTACCAAGTTACAAGCTGAAAATCAAAATGCAAGCAACAAATTTATAAAACCAACAACAAATGGTGCAACTATTTTGCATACAAAACTACTCATGCATATGAACATCCAATTACCATTAGATGTAGGTCTGTTAGAAAGTTTAATAATTTTTCCTCTTTTCTTATGCTGAAACGGATTGCCTTCACTTTTCGATTTGGTTAAACCGTAACTTAATTTTTTTTCATTTAAATTAGACTTTTTGAGAGAGGAACGCGAATCTTGACTTCCTTCTTGCTTTTTAGTACTTTGAATTGAAACCTTTTTATCCAAGTTTGAGTTTTTAATATTTTGCTTATTTAAGGACTCAGATTCCTTTATAGTTTTACTTTGGAAATTTTCACACTGTACACTATTATTGTTATTTATTGAGCAAATTTTTGTTTTTTCAATTTCGACCTCTATATCTGATAAACTACCCAAACTATGAAATTTATTTTCAGACTTGGTTCGATTTGTTACCAAGTATTCTTGACCTGCTACTTTAATTACCATTGTCGTGTTATCGACTAAGGTTTTTTGAGGTGATTTTTCTATAACTACAGTACTAACTGGAACTAAAAATAAAATGCTTCTAAGACAAATTGAAATGACAAGTTGATGGTACATAAACAGTGGTGTCTTTGAAGATCAATGAGAAGTCTTCCAAATAAAAGTGGCAATTAGTGGAGCAGATATGGGTCCATGATTTTTTTCATATAAAGATTAGTTACATAGTTTTAGAATACTTTAGAAATCAAAGGCCCTTCATTAAAGGCATTACAAAACTGTTGAGTCGATTTCTGTTCCATTAAACCACTTTCATGTGGAAGTCTTCACAAGTAGCACCACAAATGAATAGTCAAAAATTATCACCTTCAGCTTCATCTTGTATATCAATAAAGTCTATGTCAGTGTCCGTAACTGATAAATGTTTCTCAAGCCTTTTAACAGTTGTTAATCCACCATTGGGTCCTGAATAACAACCCACAACAGTGTCTGGTCCCGTACCATAAGCATTCAACTCGTAATTTGGCAAATCGGTTGCATTTTTTCCATACACAATGGGAGGTCCTTCCCTTACGACAACAAGCCTACAAGTAAAGAATTAAATCACTTCAAACCAGCATCAATCAACAACAGTTACCCTTCCAAATATTTAGTAATAAAAGAATTTTCGTTTATATTCAGCTTTTTCTCTTTCGGTTCATTATAAAAACTAAGTTGCCTGAAATAACTAGAAACCCGTTGACGAAGCGAAGGCATTGCCTAAAATTTATAACAGTTAATAAAAATTTTAACTTCCTGAAAATATTTGTTTTGATGACCTTAACCTACCTTTATAAATTCCTGCGAATTACTTCCAAGTGCTAGCTTAATTCATCGGAATTTTTATTACATTTAATGTGGCTTGATTTGTAGTATAATTTCCACTTGCAATTCATATAATTTTCAATTAAATTAAAGCAAATTATGGTTTATTTTTGTTGAAGTTCAAGTCACACCCTGCTGCTGATATTATTTCGGCGATTTCGGCTAACTTCGTTTGGATTAAAGGTTGCCAAATTTTGATGTATGGTGGGTTGCCTAACGTTTAATTTGGAAATGACGATAGACCAGCGGCTTTCGAAAGCTAACCTGGATGTCTTCAATTCGGGGCCAGTGAAACGGTACACAGCAAACTAGGCCTTACTTGAGAGCGACATATTTTAGAGATAGAAAAATAGTAGTATAAAATTTAAAAATTGAATGTGTACAATTTTGAGTATACGTACATAAAATTTAAAAATTGAATGTGTACAATTTTGAGTATACGTACATACTAATACGTCCGCTTTTAATCGCAGCTTTAGACATCACTACGAATCTATACAAAAAATGTCCCGACTGCCCAAATCTTCTTATCCAATGACTTGGTACCTACGATACAAATCTTTTCCCAAAACTCCCCAGACCCAGAGATATCATCTCACCAAAGCCTGCCATTACTCCTAATCTCCCTTACCCTAGACCATTGGGACCAGCTCCCGTTCCTCTTCCCGACTCCGACTCTATTTTTCAGTAGACTGGAATGTACTTGCCTAATCAGGTCCTATTTCAAACAAAACATATCTTTTTGTTTTATTTTTGTTTGTTTTGTTTTTAATTTTTCTTTTTTAGCTTCGTTACTCGACCTGTAAATTATTTGTAAAATGTTTTTGTTTTTATAATTAATAAACCTCCAACGGTTTCGGTGTAGTTGGTGCTCGTCATCGGTATAAAAGTCCAAGGTAAGCACACTCGCGTCGCTTCGGCTTCGCAGTGCTCACCTTACTGTGCAATAATAAGACTCGGCTCAATGCCTCTCCTCGGGTTTGAAATGTCTGTAAAAAATTCCCAAACGTCAGTTACTTTTAACAGATGAAGGAGATAAGCGGGTTATTGCGCTTGCATTTGCTCCGCAGATGCTATTTAATGATACCTGAAACATCTAAAGATCAAGTCTCCCGTTCATGAGGGGATTTGATTTCTAATTGTAGGTGACTTGATTTCATTCTAAAAATACAATTTATTAAAATCCTCAAGTTACGAAGCGGGGGGGGGGGGATTCTAATAAGTTTAAGGTTCTTCTTCTTATAAAGTTAAAGCGATGAGTATCGCCCTAATAAATATTCAAATTCACCAGTCTGTCTGTTAGTAACGAATGATGTAAGCTCGTAATTATTTTTAAATATAGTAATATGCGTGGCCCTACGCAATAGTTTTTCAGGGAATTTGCTTTGTTAACCCACTTATTAATTATAGAAATAAACAAAAGAAAAAGCGCAAAATTAAAACAAAATTTTCATATGATAAGAATGAATAGAATTATGAGATAAAAAAATATGAGCAAAAGGAAATATTGAAAAAAAAATTCCCAAAAATCTTGAATTAAAAATGTAATTCGATAGTAAATATTTTATACGACGTACAGAAAGAATCCCATTAATCTAGTCAATAAACCACATGTAGGTACAAACATATACATCGATTTACGCAATTAAAAAAATCATATGATGCGATGTGTCTGCTTATCACGTGTAATTTATTTTTTGCCTAAATATAATTTATTAGTTAACCTTAGATTTATTAATGGTATGTTTATGATACAATGAAAATTATGAGTCAAACAAGTGTCAAAAATCTAACCGCTTATTTACATTTATTTAAATAAATTTAATGACCTGAAAGCCTCAGAAAAAGGATTTGGGTGTTATTTATAACGAAAAACAAAAGTCGTAGAACCAAAACAAAAGCACGTGGAATTTTGTAGTACTTTGTCTTCAATCAAACCTTTCTCATATGACTGGCGCAATTTTATACCAACAAAGAAGTTACTTCGTATTTGGCTTTTAGCCAAATTGGATCAACACCAAACAAATCAAATCTGAATGTATTAACCGTTTGAATAATTTAAATCAAATTACATGGGGAGTATAATCATTTAAATTGTTTTACTTTTTGCTCTTGGTTTTCCCAGCACCTTTTTGTAATTTTTCAACAGGATGATGCTGTTTTTGGGGCAGTAAAATACAGTAGTGGTTTACATTTCCATCAATCAACGTTTTTATGTCTGACTTGTAGACTAGGTATATAAATAATTTATTTAAAATAAATTGCGTTAGTTATACGTTGATCTTTTAAAGTTGTAGTTGGTGGCACAGTGATATTTGGAACGTATTTTGCTGCAACAAAATTTTTCATTTGGAGAGGAATTAAAAAAATTATCAAGGTATGTACTTATATATAATAAAAATTACATCGTTAAAATTTCAGTAAACATTGTAAAAAAGATTTAATGTGCAAGTGATTGCGTCAATATCAATTTGCCAAAACATCGTCCAATACCGTGTTTACAATTTTTATCTATATTTTATATCTGACTGCTGCACACCTACTTTAATACGTTTTTACTTGATTTTCTATTTAATTCAAAAGTTTGCCAAAATTCAAAACAATAATAGTAATTAGACAAAGGGAAAAATTATGAGCGATGGTCTACAATTAGATTCTATTTTTCTGGCAATAGTAAATATTTTCAGAGACTATATTATATATTTAGATATATGTATGGTATGTTTTGTAGTCTCTAATGTTACTTTTACTTCTTATTATCCTTGGTTCTAATAAAATATTTTAATTACTTCGGCAGACCTAGTCTAGAGAAATATGACTACTACATTTAACTCGGCCTACGGTTTCGCACCTAATTTCAACTTTTTTTGATTTGTAACGATGAAGTGAACCTACATTCATGGAAAATTTTGTAATCCAAATAGTCATTTAAAAAATGAAATAGTGGTATATATGGTTACCTAGCAACCATATGTGGTTGCTTAGCAACCGTAACTATATCAAACTTTGATTGTTATTTTACTTCATATATTCAAAAAATAAAAGTATATAAAATTTGTTCAAGATTAGAGTATTAATATGTCATAAATGAACATCACTCGAGTTACTAGTTTCTTTGATTGTAGGGTAGTACAATAGTTCCCTTTTAAAGGCAACTTTGAATGCCTTCTACACCTAAATTGCTATAAATAAACATATCATTATAAAATTTAATTTTCTTTTGTATCCCTGTTATATAGGGTTATTACTACGTTATCATAACTCACCTCTGATTTGTTCTTGAACTTTTTTTATGTTAAAAATAAATGAATAATTCAGTGAAAGGTGAGTCATTGTAACGTAGTAATTACCCTGACCTAGCAGCCACCTTTAGTGCAGAAAGGTAACCTGTTGAATCAAAATGTCTTCAGAAAATTTCAGACATGTTTTAGTATCTGGTGGTCCTTCTATGTCATGATACCTCTATATTACATCTCCTTTTATTTAGATAACGTTTTTTAGTTAAAGAAAAAATTACGTTTGCTTGTAAAACAACATATTTTGAATAAATTATTACAAATGTTCCAAATGCAAACGTCATCAAAATGTTTACTTACAGCGATAGCGACTATAGCGCTCAGCCATATATCTGCCTCAAAGGCTCATGATCTCTAGGGCGACCAGCCTTCATATCCAGCTACGAAAACCAACAATTAAAGAATTCTTCACCTAACTTAAACCAATATCTGACAATTAATTATGTAAAAGGTAACAGAGTGCCATCAGGTAACTCAATAAGACTCAAAAAGAATAAAAAAAAGTTGATGTATTAAATTATCATTAAAAAAGTCTTAATTTTAAAGTCAAGGACAAACTGCTAAACACCAATACAAAGCAAAACATACAAAATATATAGAAAATTATTAAAATATCTTTAATATCTTTTAACATACTTAAAACTAAAGCTATTCAAATACGCGATTACAAAAATAATAATTGACAAAAATTCAATTTTTCAATTGAAAAAGTCTAAAGACATTTCTTAGGGTCATCAAAATCAATGATGTTTCCATCAACATCTCTAATATCCACCACTAAAATCCAAGCTGATTTAAATCGTAAATTTTAATAATTTATAGCAGATCGCTAAAGTGAAGTTGACCCTGTCTATAGCCGCATCAACTTACATTCACCAATCAGCTTATTTTTCTTAGTCGTATGCTTCTCGAGAAAAAATCTCCAAAGTGAAAAAGTGCACCTTTCAACCATTCTATGGTTGAGGTCCACCTCTCGACTAAAAAAGCTTAACTTGATAAATCTATATGTTGCATATTTGAAATATAGGTCAAAGATGGCTGAAAATGGAAAAAAATAGAAAAAATATGGCGAGAACGCCTACCCAGCCGTTCGAAAATAATCACTAAACGAAAGTTATGTACTTAGTTTAAAATTTATAAAACCTTTGAAATATCAAAAAATGTAACCGGACTGTGCTATATATTAGGGTCCATGCTTTGCTCTCAAAAAAGTTTTAAAATTAAAAATTGCATTTTATGACAGCACAAATCATCATCCCACAAAATCATACATAAAATGTTATATTACTTCAGTGCTTATTTAGAAATGAATTTTTATTTATTAAAGGTCCTACTGAAATTTGTCACTAGAAAGCACCATCGCGTGTAAACCAAAATTGATTTGACTTACAAGGTTGGATTTTTATAACGCCGCGTTGTCAAGATTTTTTGTGCATAAACCACTATTTTCACACTGGCTGATTCACTAATCTGGAATTGGGAATCTAAATGGAGATCAGTTTACCATGAAAGTGTGTTGGTAAGTGTAAACAATCTATCCCATATAATAATTTACTAGAAAGCTCCTCCTCACTTTATGTGTATATTAACCCGAGTGAGGCCGAAGGTCAAGTAATAATCGAGGGAAGGAAATTATGAATACAGATATGAGGCTAGCTCAGAAGTCAAGTTTGAAACTTTCTCCAACATTAATCTAGTTGTTACGACACCGAAGTTAAACTGTAGGTCTTTCATATACAATCTTAGCGCTAAAAAGATTACGTGGTAGAGAAAGACAGAAATATACCTTACTTTCAAAAGTGGACGAAGATGAAGCTGGAATAAATATAGAAAAGAATTTTTTTGACAAGTTTTGGTTTACTCGAGAAGCTGATAGTAGGCAAAAATCGAAAAACTATGATGTGTCTCAAAGACTTTTGGAAATAAAGTGCGGGAGAGCCTAAGAACTTAAGTGGCGCTAAAGGCAACAAAAAATATTTTAAAAATCAGATATGCCATTCATTTACTTTACTACTTAAAAACTTTTTCGAAAGATTCTCATTAGTAAATGAGCTCGAAGTTTGTCGTTACGCCACTGGTGGGGTTATTATTTTCTGCAAGTAGAAAATGTTTTCAGAACAATGAAATGCCTTAGATTTGTATTTCTACCCATCACAAATTTTGATAGCTTGCCAAAAGCAATGCCGGAAGTGTGAACGAATTAATAAAAAACTTTGGACGTAGAATAAAAGAGAAACAAAATTGTTATGAATATAAATAATAAATTATCTTCTCTACTGAAAAAATCTTCAATAAGAAGAAAAAACTAATTATTATGAAAAAATATACTGAAAAACAATTAAAAAGTCGAATGCAAGAAATAATAAGTCGGGGAGCTACTTACGCCACAACGAAATGCGATAAACTTTATTTCATTAGGGTTTTCTGGACGAGGAATATTTTGTTATCGTTTTTAATTTTATTTCTTTAATCTTTATAATAATTTAAAATTTTGGAATAAATTTGAAATCTTACACGAACTTAAAATTAAAAAGCTACAATACTATTTAATATCGATATCATATATTGGGGTGTCTTTGTCACACCATGTTCTGCTAGTGCTGGAGCTAATTAATTCGGCTAGTATTTGTTTTAAGTTGCTCTTGGTCCATCTATGTACATCACTCGTAGCGTGATTATTTTTTTGACTGCAAGTCATAGCAAATATACTCAAAAGAAAGAGTAAAAAAAGTTTCATCTTGTATTGTATCACATAAAACTGAAAACCGAAATTTTTTAAGAACTATATTATAATAAAATATAATACAAGAACCACTTACTGCAGATATAAGAACGATGTGGCAAATCAAGTTAAAAGTTATTTAATTTTTCAAGGTAATCAACAAAAAGTATGTTGTATTCAGTGCCGTAGTACTAAATTATAATGTATAAAAATGTAGGTTTGATTTCTAGTTTCTATAAAATTATTTGTGCCTTGGTTTAGATTCCACGTTAAGCTGTTTAAAAAATCTTGTTATAAAATATAAGTTAGGTTAACTGTCAAAGAAAAACATTAAGAAAACAACAAATACGCAAAGATTCTTTTCAATCAATGTCACGCTTTTATTTTGGTTGGGTTGCCTAGATCTGTAAAGGATGTCAATTATGCTCACAGGAACCTCAACATGTTAAAACGCATAATATAAAAGAATAAAAATAGTAAAAAATATAGCGCTTTACATAACTGGTTACTTAAATAGCTATTACTTATTCCAAAAGAAATTTTATTTATATGTTATACGCACAGACATTTTTATTTAAAATTGCCAACTTTTTTTAACACTAAAAATAAAATATTTATAACTTTAAAATTAATATATTTGTGGTGTAGGTCAGTAAAAATAAAATATTATTTGTTTACTTATTTGATGCAAATAAAAATTTGCTTGACGTAGAAAAAATACGTAAAGTTTTTTTGCAATTCCGGGGCTAAAGTACTCACTTTACACCTCGACTTGCGGGTATAAAATGGCACTTTTTTACCCTGTGGGAGTAAAGAAACTAAATCGAGTGATTTTTTTTACTTTTCTGGGTAATAATAGTAGTTTATATTACAAGGACGTAAAGGGTCTCTTTTCACCACGAAAAGCGTGGTTTATGACCCGAGCCGAATGGCGAAAGAAATAACAAAGCCCGAGGAAAAGTTCCCGAAAAAGGAGTGTCGAAAAGAGCCTCTTTATTAACGTCAAAACGAGTCTGAAAAGTGCCCAAATACGTCCGGAATAACGAAAAAGTTGTTTGTTGCTCAAGGGAAATAAAAAAATTACTAGATTTGCCTCCCTATTCTGTAACTTTTCGTTATCGTTATGAAATCGTTAAGAACCATAAAGCTTGGTTTCCACATACCATTATATTACTATTTAATTCAATTTTGAGTGTTAACCAAAACTTTACGGTTCTTAACAATTTCATAACGATAACGAAATGTTACAGAATAGGGGGGTTAGTTACTTTACCCAGGTTAAAAAAGTCACTACCGCCAGGGTCGATTTTTAGCCATTTTAAAATTGATCATGTTTAAAGCGTGTATTACACTGTGACATTCAGAACAGATCGCTCTGTTCTTTCAGCAGTTTGAAACCGTTTGTAACTATCACACGCATGCGCAGTTTTTAATTTTCGTTATAAATTTTAATATGTGCATGCTTCTGACTGTATTAAACTTTTCAAAGAGGCTGAAAGAACAGAGCTCATGTAATACAGATTTTACAGAGTTGGTAGGTTGGTACTACAATAATGCAATTTCTTTAATTTTTATGATTTTTATTCATTTTTAATTCAATCATATTTACACTAGCTCAAATCTAAGCAAGGTCCTTCAAAATTGTGAAGGTCATAATTACGATTAATCCAAAAATGGACAAATTACATTGTTTGCATATAATTTACAAGTTACATCAAGAAACTCCACGTATTTAACTTAAAAAAACCGAATTTTAAAATTTAGCTACCTAATGCTGGTATTACACGGTCGAACTACGCATTGAATTAATTTAAATAATTTGTTGTGTGTTATTACCAGCAATTCTAAATTTCTCAGCTTTATATCTGGAATACCAGTGCCTAGTGCAAAGAGGTGAGCTAAGTGAACGGGCTAAGAACCGGAAGTCTAGTAATCGACGGCTCGATTACACGATTGGACACATAAAAATAATCACTACGCGTCTGTTAAGACGGATAGACTGGAGAAGAAAAAGAAGTGCTTAGTTTGGGTTTTACATTACCGTTGGTGGCGCCACCGTCAATAACAACATTACGTCTTTCAACAGTTCCAATTATTCCGTGTGGTGTCGTTTTGTTAATATAAACCTTAGATGTAAACAAAAGAAAATGGTTGTTTCTGGTGTTTATGTTACTACCGTTAGTTTGAAATTATTCCGCGTGGTGGCGTTTTGTTAATGTAAAACGCGAATAGTTACCTAGATATCAAAGAGGGGTGACTAATTAAAAAATTTATTTATGATTTAGTTAGACCGTGTAATATCAGTTTTATTTCTATATCAATTTTTGCACATTCCTATTTAATTATTTTGAGGAAAATGTATGGGTTGATGGTCAAATTTGTCAGTGGTAGCGGAAGAAGAAACTTCATCTAACTGAGATTTTATACGTAAATAACGAAAATCATCAGGCTGAAAATAAAAATTTATAAATATTATTGTTATGTGTTTCCAGGTATTCTACAATATTTAACTCACAAAAATAATTTCCTTGCTGTTCGTAATAGGGCGATCTATTTGTTTCTTATCGTCATCTAATTTTACCTGATAATAAGAATCTGGGTTATTATATACGCAGTTTAAAAGTTACCACTTAACTGACAGATATTGTTGTGCTGCTGCTGTCCTTTCGCTCTTTATTAGGATTTGGGAAAATAAAATCGATCACTCTTTTTAATTTTTGCTCTTTATCTTCATCACAAATCTAATAAAAAAATGAATATTGTTATTACAAGATTAATATTTATTACTTCCCTGTAAGCACATACAACGTTTATTAACGTGTTTTCACGTCGTTTATTTAACGTTGCTATAACGTAACTAGTTTATTGTTTCCCCAAATACAATAGAACCATTGTAAATAGAGAAGTACAAATAGTCGCTTACCCTGACGACATCGTGATAATTTCAAGAACACGCAAGGCAATGGTAGAGATGTTTACGAAAATAAAGGTAGAAGCAGAAAAAGCAGGACTGGAAGTAAACTAAACAAAAACTAATGTAATGAGATGCTGTAGAAGAAAAAAGAAGAAAAAGAGAGTTGAATGAGGTTAAGATTTTGGAGGATAATTTCGAAGAAGTAAGGACCTTCAGATTCAGATACTTCAGAATACAGATTAACAACACAAACAAGAGAGAGGAAGTGATAAAAGACAGAATTATGGCTGGAAACAAAGCTTTCTACTGTAACAAGGAGATAATAACAAACAAACAAATAAAAAAAAAACTAAGATGAAAATATATAGAACCCTAATCAGACCCGTAGTAACTTATGGTATGGAAGCAATGTGTCTAACAAAAAAAGAAGAAGAGAAACTACTGGTTTTTAAAAGGAAAATAATTAGGAAGATTCTAGGAATGAAGAAGATTAAAGAAGAGAGATATAAAATAAAAACAAACGAAGAAATAGAAAGAGAACTGTAGGGAAAAACAATAGTAAGGCATATCAAGGCATTGAGACTGGGTTGGTATGGATACGTTGAAAACGCAGGCGAAGATAGTGCAATTAAGCGCACCATGAAATGGAGACCAGACGTCGAAAGACCGAGAGAGGAAGATCAAGGACGAGATGGGAGGAAGAGATATACAGCGATGGGGATAACAAACTGGAGAGAGGCTGTACTAGATGGGAAGAGATGGAGAAAGATCGTAGAGGAGACAAACGTGCATAGAGGACTGTGAATGAAACGAAAAAGAAGTGAAAGATGAAAATAGAGACTAAAATGGATTTGTACAACGGGGACTAATCCACCCCAACAAAAGAATTTGTAAATTTTAGTTCGAGATGGTAAAATTCTGAATAGAATGTGATGCCGATAATAATAATAAAAATATGTGTTTCCAGGTATTCTACAATATTTAACTCACAAAAATAATTTCCTTGCTGTTCGTAATAGGGCGATCTATTTGTTTTTTATCGTCATCCAATTTTACCTGACAATAAAGAATCTGGGTTATTATATACTCAGTTTAAAAGTTATCACTTAACTGACAGAAATTGTTGTGCCACTGCTGTCCTTTCCGTCCTTATTAGGATTAGGGAAAATAAAATCGATCACTCTTTTTAATTTTTGCTCCTTATCTTCATCACTAATCTGTTAAAAGATGAATATTATTATTATAAGATTAATATTTATTACTTCCCTGTAAGCACATACACGGTTTATTAACGTGTTTTCACGTCGTTTATTTAACGTTGCTATAACGTAACTAGTCAAAAACTTATTGATTTGAGTTAATTTTTAATAAGTAGATTTGATTATACTAACAACAGTAGTTGTTGTCCTGTCGTTTCGCAACCATTCATCGTCAGATATTTCTTCCAGAAATATCCTCAATTTTTCTTCATCTTCGTCTTTATGCTAATAAGAAAATGACGTATTATTGTTTAAAGATTTTAAAATTATTACTAAACTAACAGAAGTTACGGAGTCGTCCTGTCGCATTTCATTGTCAAAAGAAATCGATTCCAAAAATTCCTTTAATTTTTTGTCAACTTCCTCCTTATCCTGATCATAAAAATCTAAATTGTCATTAGAAGATTTTTGAGTTTATACTTAACTAACAAAAGTTGTCGTTTCTTCGTTTAGTCGGATTTGTTTATAATATAAAATTGTATCTATCAATGAATCGTTAAAAATTTTTTTGTCATCATTTGTCATGTTTTTATCCTAATAAAAAAAATCATATTGTCATTATAAGATTTAGTAAATTATGTTATTACTTAACTAACAGAAGTTGTTGTTCCGCCATTTTGCCCCTTTTCATTTAGAGAATAAATGAATTCCAAAAATGCGTTTAATTTTTGATCGACATCATCATTAGCCTGATAATAAAAATTTGCATTACTACAAATTAGAAATATTATTACTGCTTAACTAACAGCTGTAAAATCTGCGTTAGTTTTTCCCATCGAAGGAAACAGTTTTTCTGAACTTCCGAGGTCAGAGTTACCTTGACAACTAATTAATTCCAGAATACTCAAAATTATGAATATAATCGCTTTCATCTCGATTAATATACTAAAAATGAAATACTTCTTAATCATTTAAACGTTAAAAATTGACTATCACTGCAATAACTTACTGAAAATTGAAGAAAGATGCAACAAATAAAGTTTTGGTTTCGTTATATAGGTATACCTATCAGTTTTACTGCTATGTAAAGGTCAGGAATTACATACACAATAGATGATAATGTACATAATTATGTTAATTTCCAAGGTTAACAAAACTTCTTATTAAATTTCGGCTTACATAGATCATAACTGTCGTAAAAAGTTATCAAAACTTTCTTTGCTCAAAATATCATGAATAAAATTCTCTGTGAAGAAAAAAGCGATGAAAGAGTCTCGACTATATGCAACTCCACTCACATGAAAGAGCGATAAGAGTGTCAATGAAAAGAAAATTATTGCGTACCTGAGACATATAAAATTTTCTAATTAATTAAAATAATCTTAATAATTACATACAGAAGCGTAGCTAGCCACTTCTCCAGCAAGGAAGCGACAAGATGACTTTTTAAAATTGGAATTTCAAACTTGAAAAGTAATTTTGTTGCTTACTTACAAACCCCCCAGTTCTTGGAGAAAATTTTTTGTAAAAATCAATTTAATGCATTGCTCCGTGACGCTCATACAAGATGAAAAGTAAAATCAGTGGCGGTTTTGACTATGTGAAGCCGAAGACCGAACAACCATATCAATCACGTGCTATAAGCCAAGGCCATCTGTGTCAGCTAATAGTAATATCACTACAGCGCTAAAGAAAAGCGAAAAAGCGTATTTTCTAGCATAAAAGTAAATCTAAATTCAAAACAAACAAAACTAAATGAAAAATACAAAAATTCGCGCTCTTGTAATCAAGCTCTGTTTATTTTACCTGAAAATATCCAAACAGAGAAAAACCAGAATATCATTTCAAATGCTAGAAAACATAATTAGCGTTTCTCACAATAATTGCTATAATTAAATACAAAGAAAATCGAAAACAATTAAAACTTGGCCAGTTTATTCACCTGTCTGTCGTAAAGAAAAAGAAGACGAACAAAGTCTCTGTTTACGAAGAAGGTGAATTGGGTTCATGCATTCAGACATATACTTCGCACTTTGTGTTAATTTTGGATTTTAATCTTTGTTGCCAAACAGAGATTCTCACAGCTGTTCTTAATGAGTCTTAAAATAGACTACGTCGAAAATCTAAAAATGAACAAGGTCATCTTAATATGCGATGAGGTGTATAGTAGGTAACACGCACATATAATTTTTGCAGTTCCGGTGCAAAAAGTTATTTTGGGTCAAACATTTTAAAGTAACGGGTTAATTTATTTTCAGAGAATGCCGTCCGAATGCATAACCAACCCTCTACAAAGAGAACTGGCGGATTCCATCATTAGGATGGTTCCATTGGATGAAATCCGGATTTTATTGGCATGCGGTGCGAAGGTAAGCTTATGTTCTACCACTATTGATCCAAATCGGTTTGCTGTTTCTCCATCTTCCCAGCATGTTCATCCACTTGATTCTCCAGGTTTCAATATTTTTTGGCTACACAATCTACCCAATTCTGAGATATTCTTTTCATCACATTCCTTATTATATATTATTTACTTGTTGTTATACATAACACATTTTTTAAATGTAGGTCAGTGAACCTGTAACACAAGGTCTCACCCCATTACATTATGCAGTTTGGCAACGCTATTATGAAGCTGTTCAACTTTTGCTCACAAGAGGATGCGATGTTAATGCAGTTGACGAATGTGGATACAGCCCTTTACATCTTTCGGCAGAGCATGGGTAAATATTTCCTCAAACTATAATTCCCCAGAACTAACTCAAGTTTTTCACACAGATACGCAGACGTCGTAAAATTACTGTTGATATCTGGTGCAAAAGTTGATTACAGAGAAAACACAAGTGAAATGTTTCCAAGAACAACATTATGTGATGAACCTCTTCGAATGGCGATTAGAAATAAACACATGGACATAGCAAGACTTTTGCTAGAAAATGGATCTGATCCTAATAAACGATACTTTTTTGGTTCCGAAATCAATTTGGTTAACGATTTGGAATATCTGGAACTGTTGTTGACTTTTGGGGCAAATCCTGATAGTAGGGATAGGTCAGGTTTGACGCCGTTAATGAAAGCTTGCAGACAAGCACAAGGAATGGAAGCTGTTCTACTTTTGCTTCATCATGGAGCAGATGTTAACGCCATGGCTGATGAAAGGCACGACTATAGAACGGTTAGTTCAAGATATAGTTTAATTGTGCAAAAATTTGAACAAATATTTTCAGGTGTTACACTACGCTGTTTTATCCGGAAGTTTGGATATCGTAAACTTGATTATCAAGCAAGGAGCAATTTTAAATTATGACGAAGTGTTCGATTTGGGCAAACCAAGTCCTTTAGACTTGGCAATTTTGAAAGGAGATCCAGAAATAATTAAGCTTCTCATCCAATCAGGTACGTTTAATACGTTTTTTGGAACCTTCTTTAAATAATTTGGAGTTTTGTTATTTCAGGAGCTAATGTTAACTGCAGTTCTCCGATAATTGGTTCACCGTTACATATTGCGTGTGCTGATAACATACCAAACCGATACGATATCATTAAAGTAAGTATACATATTATGGCTTGGTCAAACTTCTTAAGTACTAAATTTTTTTTATTTATCTTTCAGATGTTATTGGAAGCTGGTGCGGATCCCAACATAAGAGTTTTTAATGATGTGGGTAACAGAAATTCACAATTAAGATCCGTTTTGGCCGAGTACTTAGCAAGTAATGAAAACCCCAGTCTTGGGATCGTCAATTTGTTAATCAAATATGGAGCAAAGGTAGCAAAGGTAACTCAACTCAAATGTAGTAACGTCAAAACATTTTCTTCTAGGTTATAATGAAGACACAGTTCCGAGATCCAGATGGAATATTAAATTCCCTCCAAAACGTAGCAACTTTAAAGTCTGATTCCATATTTGCACTGTTAACGGAAGCGTGTGAATCGTTCGATTCGTGTATGATTAGAAGAAATAATATTGTTCCTCAAGAACAAAAAGATTTGATGCTAAATCTGGCAAGATGTCCTCTCACATTGAGAAGACAAGTCAGATTATATTTGCGAAAACTTTTTGGCAGACGATTGATCGATGCAGCTTATGATTTTGAGTTACCACAATGCCTTGTCAAATATTTATTGTTTGATTACAGCTGAATTTTTTTCAGCCATCATTTTTTCGATTTTACTTTTGTTTGTTAAAATATGTTCGATTTCTTTATTTGGAAAATGTCTTCCAATTTTGAAAAACCGTGATTAATTTTTGACAACGTTTAATCAAAAAACAATTAACGTATTATAAAGAATACTATGTATATTAATTTTGTAAATTTTTTAAATGTCATGTAAATCGTTTTATAATTCGAAAGCAATTTGCTTTATTTTTGAGTTTGTTCTGTGGTACTGTTGTTCAGCTTCAGCAGGTATTGGGTAAGCGATGGTTCGAATCCCACTAGAAAAAGCTGATTATTTATTTAATGCTTCAAATTTTGTGATATTTGTAGAATTACCTACTATTTCCCACTATAACTGAAGAAATTTGTTATTTTTTGGTAATAAATTATAATTTGCTTGATTGTTTAAAAATTTATTTAGGAAATTTTTGTTTAGGTGATTAAGATGTTAAAATCGAATTGCAAATAAAATATTATTTATACAATTGCAAATTGTTGATATCTAATATAGACAAAGTTTTCTACCTTTGTATTTTATGTAATTACTCTTGTGATAAATAAATTGATATTTTAAGTTTATAAATTTTTTTAACACCTGGGCTTATACAATGATTCATATAGAAATAAAGTTTATTTCAATAATGACTAAAGTATTAATCATTAACAACATTAATTAAGTAAAACAAAATTTTAATTTAATTTGTAAATTTTTATTTGAAACATCAGAAAGACAAAGCAATGATCATTAAAAAATAATAAAATTGTTTTTTATAGTAGGTTCTGTGAGGATTGGTTTCATCGTAGTGAAAAATCTTTTCACTGCTAGTCTTCCCCATTCTTAAGATTTATCGGAAGACTCTCAATTTTTCGTTTCTTCGCCATAAAAATCCATTTTCTCATTGGCACGGGGATCATATTCCTCGTCGGATTCATCTTCGAACAATAACATCTCCAAATTACCATTTTTTGTACCGGCAAGTTCTTCGTTTGTTTTACCACTTGCTACGATTTCAGAATTTTCATCACCTTCCATCATTTCACTGTGGACGTCATCAATTTCTTTTCTTTCGCAATTTTTCGCTTTATCCTCCTCATAGGCAAATGGATTATATTCTTCGTCGGATGCATCTTCAAACGTTATCTTCTCCAAATCACCATTTTCTGTGCAGAAAAGTTTTTCGTTTGTGTTACCACTTGCAGCGATTCCAAAATTTTTATCACCTTCCATCAGAAATTTTTGGTCATCATATTCGTCTCTTTGCTCAAGCTCCTTATTTTTAAACTTTTCTTCGTTTGAATTATCACTTGTAATGTTTTTAGATGGTTCATCATCTCTATTATTTTCATTGTGAACATTATCAATTTTTCTCTTTTTCATCACATGATCATCTTTCTCGTCATAGTTTCTTTCACCAGCAACACTTGCTTCGCTTGTAAATTGCTCATCACCTTTACAACAATCACTATGTTTTTCTCCTTGGTTCGATTCCTTGTTTTCAAACTCTTCGTGGTTTGAAGTCTTCCTATTCTCGTCATCATCATCTTGATTAGACCTTCTGCGTTTGTTTCGGTAACGGTCATTGTTAAATTTCCTAGAGTTGTGCTGATGATTATTGCTAAATCTTTTTCTTTGGTTATTTTCCGACTCCTCTCTCTTGCTGTTGTAATCATTTTGATAACATTTTCGGTTTCTGCTTCTAGAACTGTCTCTAGAATTATCACGATGTCTTTTAACCTTTCTGTTATCACGGGACGATTTGAAACGGTCGTCTCTCTGTTGGGTTCTTAAACGATCGTTATTAAAATTTCTTTTTGAAGAATTGTAACGATCGCGGTGATAGTACCGATTGTCGTACCTATCATCTCCATGTTGATATCTCCGGTTTTTATAATTTTCGTCTCTTCCTCTGTAGTTGTTAGAAAGTCTATCGCGCAAGTCAACTTTTGTGTAAGTTGGCCTATAATTTCTATTTCTAGATCTGTCTCTGTCAATGGAATTATTTCGATATCTGTTATCTCTTTCACGCGATGATTGAAAACTATCGTTTCTCCGTTGGGGACTTCTTGATCGGTCATTATTAAAATTTCTTCTTGAAGAAGTATTACTTCTGCCCTCAAAATTGTTGTGGTTACGGTGATAGTACCGATTGTCGTACCTGTCATCCACATGGTGATTTTTCCTACTTTCATTATGATACGTTCGATTTCGGCTTCGGTAAGAATGTCTATCACGCCATTCTGGATTATACGGAGGACTATCAGATTCAACAGTCGGACTTAGTCTAGTTCTCTTTGATATGTGTTTTTCATCCTCTTGATGGTTAAGATTTTCTTCTTTTTGATGGTCAAGGTTTTCTTCTTCTGGATGACTATTAATGTTCTCGAAAGCCATTGTAATTTTAATTCAGCAGAATAATACTTTAACAATTTATGTTTTGTTTGTTTGATGATATTTTATCATTATAATTCAGGACCTTTATAGATCTGGATCAACTTCTCAACGGATAATCTGATCTCAACGGATAATCTGATGATCTCATCGGATAGAAGCTTCATCTTCAGTAGAAATTATATTTGTCACTAAAGCCTGTATGACATGGTGCATAATTTTGCATAAAATTTACATGTAAATGGTAACTAACCAATGAAAAACGTTCGATGACTACTAATTTTCTGAAGTTATAAATATTTATCAGGCTCGTGGTTTCCAAATATCAGTAACTACGTTTTTTTGGCTAGTTGCAAGAGTTTGAAAACGTCAGACGAATGCGCAGATTAAAATTATACGTCAATTAAAAAGCGCGCATGCGTCTGACACTTTGCAAAGGGTTTTAAACTGCTGAAGGAACATAACTAATAACAATTACAAACAAAACGGAAGATTTGATGTGGAGCGAGTTTAGGAAATTACAGGCGACTGAAGGAAATTACAGGTAATTCAAGATTTTCCTTAGCTATTACAAAGGTGTCCATTAAAAAGTTTCAAAATTGAAAGATTTTTTTTACTTTTATAGGGAGCGAGAAAGCTTCCTTCCCCTACGAAAAAAGTTTATGACAAAGATATACTTTTTTAACACTAGAGCTTTCCAATAAAAGAGCAAGAAAGCTCGACGTTATCTCCGCCAACGTTAAAAAAGTGAACTTTTATCATAAAATCTTTTAACTTTAGAGTACGCTAACGTCAGCTTAATTTTTAGCCAATTTTTACCAAGTCTATTTTTATAGTATTTAGCCCACACGTGACGAATTTATGTGGTGCTTCACTACTTGAATTTCAACGGCGTGTTTATAAGATTGTTATGGTTTAACTCAGCGATACTAAAAATTTTACGTTTAAGAATAATTTAATAGTTGACCTTCATATACATAAAAGACCAGCACGCTGCTGCTGATGCTCAAGCGTGTCATTTTTTTAGAACACACATAGCACTCTAATTGGTTGTTGTCGTTGGTTTTTAGCAACTAAAAGTCAACTCCTCTGGGATCGAGTTGCACACCAAACAAGTTTCCAACGTTGCAGGGACGCCCGTCCGCGATTGAATCAGCTATATAATCCTTATTATTTTTGAACTTAAAGACGTTTGGATGTGAACAATTAAAATTGTCAGTGTTAGGGATTTATCATTTTTTAATGAAGAATGTTAAAAGAGAAGTTCATCAGTTGAGCTTAGGTTAGTGTTAGTGTTTCAAAACGATTATTTTTAAATTAATACCGCTAAAATAAAAATCCACCGGTTAGCTACCCGTCCGTGGACGGGCTTTCCACCTAGTTTGGTTATAATTGACTAGATGTTCACTTTGTATAGCATTTTACTGGTACCAAATAAAAAACATATATATTTTTGAAATGATAATCCAGTAATTTGCGCAATGCCAATGAGTGCCTTGATATTATTAAACGTATTCAATGGTAGAGAGGAGAAAACGCTACGAATATCAAGGCACTTATTGGCATTGCGCGAATTACTGGATTATCAGATGAAAAAAAATAATATATTTTTTATTTGGTACCAGTAAAATGCTATATAAAGTGAACATCTAGTCAATTATAACCAAATTTACAACTATACGGCACTGATGAGATCTATTAAGATCGAAACATGTCTGTCGTTGTTGTATTTTTGGTTATAATTGATTTGATTATCACAGCCTTGGAAATGGACCTAAATGGCTCGAAACGTCAGACAATATTTAATTGTCTTAATGAGACCTAAAACCTTATTATATTTTTCCTAATATCAAAATTTTACCCTTGAAAGTCTCTGATTAAAATGACACAGACATTAGATACTACTTTTACATTTTATTTATTTTTACATCACTTCTTTTGCGGAATGCTGTGAAAAAATATTTGTGATTTATATTTGTGAGTGAAATTGTACCATACCAGGTCATCCTCGTTAGTAGGAGCGGGGGGTGGAGAAGGGGAGTAAAATTATTTAAGTTAAAACAGTGAGTCGCGAAATTCAAAAGCTTGAGAAGTGCTGGTTTAATGTGTGTTTATTTATTACCAAAAGAAAACTTGTCGTTAGCGGCTCGCCAGGGGGCTCCGCCCCCTGGACGCTCGGTTTACTTCTATTTTAGTCTCTGATACCGAACTACCTCTCTTACCGAACAAGTGGATTAGCGTTCTGGCTTTTTATATATAAGCCAGTGGAAGCTTACTTGGTGTACAATCTCATCAGATCAACAGATCAACAGATCAAAAGATCAAAAGATCAACAGATGATAAGATTAAAATGTAAGGTGTAAAGGTTGAAGTTGTTAATAAAATTAATAAAAAAAGAGAGGATCTGCATTGAAAGCAGAAAAAGGCAAAGAAAATGGTAATAACTGGAAACTTCTAAGGAAACCAACTCAAGACAAACAACCAAAACAACGTCACTCCAAAATACAAAAACTCAAGACTCCAAAATAATACTAGATTCTTGGGAGGGGGGGGGGTAGTTTTTAGGTTGGTAATCGTAGTCATAGAAACTCGATTGGTGTGCAACTCGATCCAAGGGGGAGGCGATTTTTAGATTTGTACTCCTAACCCTACAAACTGGATTGGTGTGGAACTCGATTTCGGTGATATGATTTTTAGGTTGATGATCATAAACCTGTAAGCTTGATTGGTGTCGGTTTTTAGTGTCGGTTTTTGGTGTCGTTTTTTGGCATGTAACTACCGCTGAAACATGTTCCGTGTTAAAACTAACCTAAATCAAGTATATGACCTACAAAATAAACGCATGCATCTGATTTCTCACAATTCTCTCTCTACTCAAGTGAGACTGCACGGCAAGCAACTATAAGACCCCCCGGTCTTAATACCGCACCATAATAATATTTAGAATATTTATGAATTGATAAAATTAATTTTAGCGTATACACTGTGTCGGTCTTTATGACTGGGGGGTTTGGGGGGTATGGAATACTCTCCAAGCACAGACGCTGTGTACCAAACTTTGGCAGTAAAGTTGGTCACAGCGCCACTTGATCCTTTTAAGATATAAAAAAAAGGTAGCTAACTACGGATATTTAGTCCACAGTCGAAAAGCAAACGGGTCGCGCATTAGCGCGTTTCGTGAGGTTCTTGAAGATGTTGACCTAATGTATTTATACCACAAAAAGCTCTAAGTGCCCACAGATGACACAATCTGCATTGATGGAATTTGGGCGCCAGTTGGTGATAAAGAACTTATCATCAACAAAATAGATTTTTTAGTTTGCAGCCAAAAGATGTTAGTAGAAAAGTGTAAAATCACTTACGTGAAATATTCGAAAAGAAACTTCACACCACAAGCTATCACTAAAAATGCAAATCGCACAACTGGATCAAGGATTGATCCAGGAAAATCACAAAAAAGAAGTCACTTCCAGAAAATTCGACCACTCTCATTCCTTGTTCGATTGCCAATTCTGTTGTTGCCAACCTTTGTTTGCAAAATTCCCAAAATTACCAAAGTAACCATGGTTGTTACAAACAAGGTGTTACACTCCCCCCCTGCCAAGCGGAAAACTGGCCAAGCAAAGTTTGCCAAGAAAACAGCAAGGGCGTGGAGAATAAAATTTAACCAACAAAGTTTTCCTAACAAAGGTACGATCAACAAGTAACACTAGAAGGTGGAAGTAATCTAGGTAGCTGTACTTGGACACAGAGTATCTCAAACCCAGTCTATAAAAACCTGAAAGTAAAAAAAAACATAGATCACATAATGATGGTATAATAATGGTAGCAAGGTGTAAACACGAATTGATGTTAATTTTTACACATAATAATGAATAGTTATTACGGATGCACTTAGATACTCGAATCCAAGTGTCATCCCACCACACAGTACGTATGTAAACATTATTTCTCAGGAGTATGATTCAAAAAAAATAAACCGTTTTTCAGCATTATCGACAAGAATCCTTGTGATTCTGCCGAAAGCTTAAAGTAAAACGGTGGAACAGAGTTCATTAGAGTTTGTGAATCACAAACAAAACAAATGCCCATAGCGGGAGAACTCTAAAAGAAAAAACCTAGAAAAAACCAGTTCCTACAGAAAGATAAAGCGAAAAATTCCATTACAGAATTCTTCAATTGGCTTTATAGCCGTGAAAGGATCCAGTCACAAACATCACCGGATTCAGTCACCAAAAAAATACTAATTACGACCTTGTGCTAAGGCCACCGTAGATAACTACGAAAAAATGGTGGGGTCTGGTTACCCGCTCATACAGAGACTACACCGTATGAAGAATCATAATAAGAAATAAAAAAATTTCCTTAAATCCCAAAGCAGAAAATAATGTTCACATTACGCACCCTCGAACAAGTAAATACACAAAATCAGAGTTAATCAGGGTTAGCCTTGAGGTCTTTAACGTGAAACACCCCAAGATCTTTACCCTCTTCGCTACACAGTCGGTAAGTTACTGACCCAGTAACCTCCGATACTCGACATTTGACGTACTTAGGCGCCAGCTTTTTAGAAAACTTGTCTATGGCACTGGACAACACAAAGTTTTTCTTCCACACGGTATCACCGCGCCTAAAAGATAACGGACGTTTCCGTAAGTCATACCGAGCTTTCCCACGTTCATATGCTCTGCGCATTCTTTCAACAACTGTTTGATGTAACTCACTTATATTATTAACATCGGTAACTAATTGTTCCCGGTCTCCCAATGTGAACTCTCCAGGTTCCGCCTGGTAAAGCTTCCCGTAGTAAGCACCACTATTAGGTACTGTCCTACCCAAATTCAAAAAAGATGGAGTATAACCGGTAACCTCATGTACCGAGTTACGAATGGCATGAGCGACTTTGTACACATGCAAGTCCCAAGAACGATGATCGTCTTCAACAAAAGAACGCAAACAAGTGCCAATCACACGGTTAGATCTTTCAACCGGATTTACTTGTGGACTGTAAGAACTGTTGTACCAAGTCTTTTGGACTTGATATCTCGACATAAGATCTTTGAATAACTTGCCTGTGAATTGTGTACCATTGTCGCACAAGACAATTTGTGGCACACCGAACATAAGAAAAATTTCCTCGAGCTTCTGCACGACCAAAGTAGCAGTAGCCTGTCTCAACGGATGTACAACCACGAATTTGGTAAGCCAATCCGACACCACCAATAAATAAGAATTACCCTTCCTAGTTCTTGGAAAAGGTCCCATCAAATCAACCGAAAGTATCTGGAAAGGATACTCAACCTTCTTGGACTTGCCCATTAATCCAGGTCTTAATTGATTGGAAGATTTGCTTGCAAGGCAAACCTCACACCTTAAAACATATCGAGAAATGTCAGATTTCATACGAAGCCAGTAGTACTGCTCGGAAACCTTTTGAAGCGTCTTAAATGCACCGAAATGACCAGACAAAGGATTATCGTGGCAATCGCACATGATCTCACGACGACGAGATTTTGGCACCACAAGTTTCTATTCAATTAAATTGGAAATAATATTGTGCTTATTAGGCACATACTTATAAACATGCCCGTCTTCTACCTTAAAATTAGGGTATCGATCGGGATGTGCTAAAATGTTATCAATGGTCTTTTGATACCAAGGATCTGCATCATCAGGTGAAAGCGAAACCATGTGAACGTTTACTGGAGATCGAGAGAGGGCATCGGCCACTACATTGAATTTGCCTTTACGATGAACAATGTCAAAGTTAAACTGGTTCAAACGAACTGCCCACCTAGCAAGCCTGCCAAGAGGAGAGCTGATTTTACCAAGCCACTTCAACGCAGAATTGTCAGTGACAACAGTAAATTTAGATCCTTCAATGTAAGGACGATACTTCTCAACGCCAAACAAAATCGCGCAACACTCTTTCTCCATTGCGTGATAATTCCGTTCGCATTTCGTCAAAGTCCGACTTGCGTAAGCGATCACTTTCTCGTTCACCCCTTCCCCCTGCAACAATATAGCTCCGAGTCCTGAATCAGATGCGTCCGTCTGAATGATGAACGGTTGGGAAAAGTCTGGGCTACTAAGAACAGGAGCCGTCACTAATGAATTTTTTAAAGTGCGGAAGGCACTCTCCGCTTTCTCTCCCCAAACGACTTTTTGACCTTTAGTTTTACCTTTTAAAAGACGTAATATGGGTTCAGCCACGGTACTAAAATTTGGTATAAAGCGGCGATACCACCCTGCCAAACCAAGAAACCGTTTAATCTCAGTGGATGTCTTCGGAGTGGGGTAGCAGACGATTGCTTCCACCTTTTTCGGATCGGTTCTAAGACCCATCTCATCAACTACAAAACCGAGATAACGAAGAGAATCTCTACAAAACTCGCACTTCTCTAGGTTGACAGTCAGACCTGCCCATTGCAATCGCTCAAAAACTTTACGCAAAAGAGCTAAATGTTCTTCAAACGTTTTGGCTATGATGATGATATATTGGACCAATATACTGGATATATTGGACCAATATACTGGACCAAATAATTTATCCATAAGCCTCTGTAAAGTTTGAGGTGCATTGTTTAGACCGAAAGGCATCCTTAAAAATTCAAATAACCCGCTCCGAGGTACAGTGAAAGCAGTCTTAGCGCGAGAATCAGCTGATAATGGTATTTGCCAAAATGCATTTTTGAGATCAATGGAAAAAATGAAACGCGCGTCTCGAAGTTGATCTAGAATATCGCTGACATACGGCAGCGGGTAAGCATCAGGCTTAGTAACCTCATTGAGGCGCCTGCCGTCGAAACAAAACCGAGTGTTGCCGTTTTTCTTTGTCACTAAAACGATAGGACTATTCCAACTCGAGTATGAAGGTTGGATAACTCCAAGACGTAACATTTCATCGACCTCAGCATTAACTTTCTCAAGCATAGGTAGAGATAGCGGATAAAATCGCTGCTTGACTGGTCGTGAATCGCCAGTATCAATAACATGCTCAACACAAGATGTTTTGCCAAGCTTAGAAGGAGCAATAGTCTTAAAAAGATTAATGACTTCTTCGAGCTGTTGTACCTGTTCTAGAGACAGATCTGCTCTAGCATTAATAACTTTAGGAGTGGTAATTTGTTTCACCTCCCTGGGAATTTCATAAGAATCAGCTGCAAAATCAGCTTTGAGCTTAAAAATTTTACAAAATTCGTAACCAAGGATGAGTGGATAGTCAATAGAAGGTGCGACTATGACAGTTATCTCTTTAGTTACGCCATCAACAGTTAAGGGTAAAAGAACCGTGCCCAAGACATGCTGATAAGTGCCATCAGCCGAAGTTAAAGGCACCTTATCGTAAGGATTAATAGTCAAATTTAAGGTATCTATGATGTGTAAACCATCCCGACCTAACACTGTCTGTTTAGCACCAGGATCAACAAACCCAAGTACGCGCAAACCTCTTATATCAACGTGAATGTACGCTCTGTTATCGAACGGTCGATGTGCAAACAGAGTATGAACATCAGGCGTCGCAGCGCAAAAAGATCTTACATGGGACAACCAACGTTGCCATTCCGGATGATCAGCCTTAAAGGAAAATGGGCTGGACGGTAGTCGGCTGTGCTCTACTCCTGCCCTTTGGCGTTTTTTGAACAGCGAGGACACTTAGCATACCGAACTCCAGGAGTTCCACATACAAAACAAAAAACTCTCAAGGGGCGTATGCAGGTTTCAAAACGGTGACCGTTTTCTCTGCAATTGAAACACATGACATTCGCTCCTAAGCGTCTGCCAAAATTTCTAGATTTTTGTGATGTACTTTGAGAATTAAGAGCATTGATATTGGCTCCCGAATTAGGCCTACCAGCGCTACTGCTGACAAGATGAGTTGGCTGATCGTTATAATTTACACAATCATCGTCATAATTTAAAGAAAAATTGTCAGTATAATTATTCAGAGCACACGCTTTATTGAAGGTTGATTTTCGAAGAGGATCTCTAACTGCATGTTCAGGTTCTAAAGGATGTTGTGTTGGAACATGAGACTTGAAATTTAAACGACGACGCTCAGCGTCTTCCAATTGTTTACAGTCCATGACCATCTCATTGACCGTTTGATAACTATGAAAGATAATTTTTTCGCTGAATTTAGGAGCTAAATTGTTGAAAATGAGACGAATTCGCTTGTGTTCTGGCAATGGCTCACGAAGTTTGCTAAACAAACTCTGCATGTGCTCCAGAAATACCAAAGGAGATTCGTATGCACCCTGTTTACGATTTATTATTTCAGAAAAAAGTTCAAGATCATAATCAACCGGCAAAAATCTGGTACGAAGCTGTTCGACAATTTCTTCCCAAGAAGAACAAAGCGGTTTAATCGTTCGAAACCAAGTTAAGGCCTCGCCTTCAAAAAATTCATGCGCACACCTGAATAAATAAGAATCTGGTAAATCTCTCGAAATTTGAAATTCTTCGACTTTTACCAAAAAATTGTTAACACTTACAGCGGTAGTGTCACCAGTGAACTTAATATTGGCTCGTGCAATTAAGTCAGGTTTATGAAAAGAACCTGCATTTGCTGAAGACGCACGAAGTGGACTTGAAGCAAAAGCCGGTCCTGACGCACGTCGCAAAAGATCTGAAATAGTACCTGCATCATCAACCGCAGGTGGTTGTAAAAAAGATAAATTTTGTTTAAAATCATTAATTGTAGTTTCGGGGGACGATTGAGCTAATTCAACCTCCGTTAGCATATCTAAAATCAATTTTTGAGATGACTTAATGTTAGTTAATTTTTCCTCGGTAATTGGTTTAACATTAATTAGATAAGATAATCTACCTAATAAATGTGTCAATCTGGCAATTAACTTATTACATACCAACGAAGATGGTTTTGATTTTAATATATCAACTTTCTCCCGAAAATCTACAATTTTTTCATCAATAATATTCAATTGCGTAGTCACATTTAATTTTAATATTGGATAATTAGAGCGTATTTTTGAGTCTAAGCTTTCTTTGACCAAAGCCTCTTTCAATTTGACACGCCTGTCAAGAACTGAAACACCCTCGAAAGACATACCCCTAATTTCCATTTCCCATTTCAGTTCTTCAGCAAGAAGAAACTGAACGTGGTTTTTCAAAATCATTCTAATAAAATTATTTGAAGAAAAATTTATCAAATTTAATCTTCCAGTCACAAAATTAAAGGTATACAATTTTATGTGATAAGCTTGGTTAAAAATTGCCTAAACGAATAACACACAAATGTAATTTATTTGGCTGCACAAATAAAATTGATAATAAAAATTGCAGATAGTGCAAGACTCGAGCTACCCAAAGTTTTATGATGACAAAAATTTGCTCGAGTAACTGCCGTAACACGTTGAGCGTCAAAACTTGTGTACCAAACTTTGGCAGTAAAGTTGGTCACAGCGCCACTTGATCCTTTTAAGATATAAAAAAAAGGTAGCTAACTACAGATATTTAGTCCACAGTCGAAAAGCAAACGGGTCGCGCATTAGCGCGTTTCGTGAGGTTCTTGAAGATGTTGACCTAATGTATTTATACCACAAAAAGCTCTAAGTGCCCACAGATGACACAATCTGCATTGATGGAATTTGGGCGCCAGTTGGTGATAAAGAACTTATCATCAACAAAATAGATTTTTTAGTTTGCAGCCAAAAGATGTTAGTAGAAAAGTGTAAAATCACTTACGTGAAATATTCGAAAAGAAACTTCACACCACAAGCTATCACTAAAAATGCAAATCGCACAACTGGATCAAGGATTGATCCAGGAAAATCACAAAAAAGAAGTCACTTCCAGAAAATTCGACCACTCTCATTCCTTGTTCGATTGCCAATCCTGTTGTTGCCAACCTTTGTTTGCAAAATTCCCAAAGTTACCAAAGTAACCATGGTTACTTTGATACATGATATAAGATCGATGGTTGTTACAAACAAGGTGTTACAGCTGTTACAAATTTGTTACAAATTTACAAAGATCATCGAGTTTCGTGGGCTTTAAGGAAGTTTTTCAAGTAAGCGGGCTCCAGGATCATCGCATTTGAATAGTCTAATATAACCTCAACCAAATACTTTTATCGATATATTAAGCAAATCCAAAAAACGTGCTCATCTTAACCTCATTTATGGAGATTCTACTAATTCAACGAAAAACATCTCGGAGGAAAAATCAATGAGCGTTTTTAAATTCAGATATCAACTTAGGCTTGGTTTTGAACTTAGAATACCACAATAAAGTGGCTTGATTTTTTAAAATTCTAGTTCCTATTTCTAAATTTTCAAAATAGTTTAGTTTACAAAATTTAAAAAATATTGACAGACGTTCTAAATGCATTTTGGATATGATGGAAATTTATTTACTTTTTTATTTATTATATTTTTATAATGGACGTTTTGGTATTTTGGCTAAGATATTTTTGAAAACTTTATTAAAAAAAAATTTATATCGATCACCAACTGGGCCAGAAAAGATAAAGGATGACCCAAACCGACAACGAAAACACTTCACACTCCCTTCCATGTAATCAAATTAAAAGGTTTAGTACATTTATTATTTTGGTTATTTCCGTTTGAACGAATCCTATCACTGATAATAATTCACTTAGTACTCTTCTAGCTTCCTTCGGAGTTTCCAAATTAAACAGTCGCTTTAGCAAGTTTCGGGAACGCCAGCGTCTCAGCGCCTAAATGGAATATAAAGTACCTGATATGTTGTATATGTATGTATTATATTATTATGTACATACTCTTAAGTGCTAAGTAATAAAAAAGTAACGTACTTTTAATTATTATAGGCGGCGGTTGCAATGTAATTAAAGATTTATATTTGCAAGATGCTGGCTGATATTATATAATTTCAATTTCTTTGTGCAGAATTTGCTTTCTCTTAATCATTACTTCCGTAATTTGAATTGAGAGAGATTAGTACTTGCTAGGCGCTTCTAGAAATATTCCATAACTTTCTTACCACAACTGCAACCATCCAAGAGAATTTTAAAATTCAACGGGTTGTTTTTTTGTGATTTGGAAGTACTATAATTATCATCGCAATTTATTTGTAAGTAATTATTTTTATTATTTTAGTGTTCGCAATTAAGAAAAAAAAGTTCCTCTCTGCGTCTGTTAATCAAGACAAAGTTTAAGATTAGATTTAAATCAAGTTGAATAACCAAACAAAAACCCTTAAATAGCATAAAAAGATTTTATTCACTTATGGTTCAAATTAGCCACGCCTTTTCAATATTTTTGTAAGCTTGATCGCATTATATTATAATAAACTTATGACAGCGTTTATATACTACAGAAAAGTTTTTACAATATTTGTATTGTGACCATTTCCTTCACCCTAAAAACTAAAAAAAAACATTTATTTTTTAACTGGCCCAAAAGACGTTCCAGAGGTTCAATTGTTGAAGGTGCAATGCATTTATTGGTTTTGGAAATATAGATATTTTTTAAACTTATTGTTATTGCTTGTTTATTGTAGATATTTTTTTTTTTAATTCTTTTTGAATTTACCTGCGGCTACCGACAATTTTTGAATAAAAACATAGAGCATGTTTAGTATCATCGGACACAGAATTCATTTTTTTTGGTCTTTGTTATGATCACTCAAAATAAGAAAATGTTAGCAAATATTTAGCACAAAAATACGATTAATATTAAAATAGGTATATCAATCGTGCATAATATTGTATATTAAGTAATATCAGTAATATGCAATTTATAGTATAAATGTTTAAAAGACTTTCTATAAGTTCAAGGTAATAGATAGAAAGTAAATCGTAACTTTGCAAAACTTTAATGAACAATATTTTGCACGAGTTACTTTCTATTCCTTTCTTCGTAATAGTTGATGCAGGTCGTGTATAAATAGTACTACTATATATTTAACTTTTTTGATAAAGCGTTTAATTAACTATACTACGCAATTTACACACTGTAAATTACTGTTTAAAATATTAAAAAAAAATGAGATTGGTTAAAAATGAAATGGTTGCTGATTTAACAATATGCAAGTTGACTTATTAGTGGCAGAAAGTTGTATTTCTATATCGGTGCCTTATGTCAATGGTGCAGGTCTTATTAGAGGAGAGACAACAGGAACAGCTGCCTGGATCTCACAATTTAAAAAAAACATTTTCTTTTTCTTAGTTTTTAATTTTGAGGGGGTTAAGAGATATCGGTTTTAATGCTCGTTAATCTATTCATGCGCAAACTTGATTTCCCTTTAATTAATCTATTCTGAATACGCTTTTCTTGGACCATTATTTGTAGTACATCAACAAATTATATTATAATTTTGTATACTATTATAGCTAATAATGCTAACAATACTAGTTATATGTTATAGATTAATTCAATATTATAACAATAAAATAAATAATATTTATTTTAATTTTTTTTACTGAACTATTTTTATATTGTTAGTAATAATAATAATAATTGTTTCCTGTTTTGCTTGTTTAACTATTGTTTCTATGATAAAAATCAACGCAAAAAGAAATTTTCAAACATAGATGTAAAAATATTAGTAGGCATTGTAAAATCATTAGTTTAGATAAAAACTGAATTAAACATTAAAATATTAATGCAACTTTTGTGTAACTTTGAAAATAACGTTACTTTTAAATGAAACATTTTTCAAAAAGTTAGCAGAGCCGTAACTAGGGCGTGGCGAAAGTGACGCAGACCACAGGTGCAAAATAAGCTAAAGGGGTTAGAAAATAGAAAAAACACTTAATAATGAGCTAAAAATTTAACATACTGTAGGTTATGTTTTGGAACCTGACCTGCAGGGTACTTTTAAAAGTAAACAATCGGAAACCGGGGGGGTCTGGGGTACGAAAAGTCATTCATTGTTGGGAAGAGAGAAAAACTTATTTTTCTTAGTGCGTAAAAAATTTTTATACGACCACTATTATTTAGTTCAGTGTAACATAAAATAAAAGTTTAATTTTCAATATCCCCGCGTCGATAGGATTAAAAAAAGAAAAGATAAAGATCACTTATTACTACAGAATTTTTCTGCTGTGTAATTTGCTTTGATCTTACAATGTTTTTAATTGTATAAATAAATATTTAACATTTAAAATAATCTTTGGTTCGAATAGAAATTGAGGGGTTAGCGCAAATAAATCCGGTTGCCGTAGGCATGCAAAATTTGCTTAAAATAACTCTTAATATAATTTTTAAAATTTTATTATAAGTCAAAAACAAACAAAATAATTCATAATACTATAAGAATTATATGTTTCATCATGATTTATTAAGAAATGCATTTGTCGACTATGAAATTTTTCATTTATCTAAACAGGTCCGTATTCAGTAAATGTAGTTAATTAAAATTATAAACAAAAATAAAACAATTACTTCCTTAATTACGCGATTATATGATTTAAAAATAATCCTAATAATAAAATCTAAAGGAAACACATGAAAATCATTATTTTAAAAGGATTTTTCGAATAATTTATAATTTTTCTAATCGAGAATTTATAGCTGTAAAAATTCGGAACCGTTTAGAAGTTATTTAGTTTCAAATCCAGAGCGTGAGAAACGAATTGTGCGCTTTATAGTATTTTAAAAAATGGCTGCCAATTTTGTCTTAGAAAAATTCTGAAAAAGCCTCATATTCCAAGAGTTTCTTTATTATATTCTAAAAATACCTTGCAACCTATAGCATTAAGGAATGTTTGTCCAAAATTCTTCAGACATTGCACTGTTTTGGAGATAATAGTAGTACAAAATCTAGTCGATATTTTGAAAAAGAGCAAGAGTATAAATCTAAATAATTTTGTGAAACGTTTACATAGACCTATAGATGAGGTCGTAGGCCGAGTTAAATACGGCGACTTTATTTTACTTCATATTGTAAGTAGAGCTAAAAGTGAAAATACATTTACTTATGTATGTACCTACTTTAACGTCTGATATATCGTTTATTTCAGTGTTAATAGACCCCTAATTTAGTGTCTCCAGATGAATCCGTTCCCACAATAAAAAATTTATCACTCCGCATTTATGGATTTAAAATACCATGTTAGTACGAAATATGTAATTTAAATATTATCTGGTTCGATTAGTCACAACCTTTATACGTTTGCATTTCGTTGGTGGTAATACTATTGTAGTATGTTAGTGTAACTAATCAGTTGTTCAGTATTGAACTTAATTTTAAGTTTTTAATTGAGTGCAGCTTACACGACTCACGTAAGTCTTAATATTTCAGTTTTATTTAAATTAAGAATTTTTTTCAATTTTCAAAGAAAATTCTTTCAAATTCTTTTTACTATAAAATTTTAGTGAAAATTGAATATCACATTTCTTCAGTTAATTTTTTTTTTTTTTAATATTGATTAGTACAATCAGAATTATTGTTTACATTACAGTAACATATATTCATCAATTTTTTAGTTCATAACAGGTTTATTGATATTTTTTTCCTACAATTAATTTGTTATTGATGTTAGAATAACAACTTAGTTTGTTTTTGGGTTTACCCTTTTTGTTTACCTCAGTAAATAAATTTATAGCTACTTAATAATAAACAACTAATTTTCAATTGTAATTAAATTGTATTTCTATGTGGTTAATAATCAATTAGCTAGTACAGTAGTTAATATTCCTTACATTAAACGGGGTCTTTTGTATTATCCAGGCATGTAATTAAAAACCTACAAATTTCGAAAGTTTACTATAAAAAAGTTAAAAAATTTCAAGCACTATTGTGATAGCATTAGTAGGTAAGCTGTAAAAATTTAATTTTACGTGAATTTTGTAACTTTATAAAGTTACCACTTATGGCTTTCAATAAATTTTAAATAAAAAAATTCTAATTAAAAAATATATTTAAGAAAAAATTAAACATTCAATATTCTTGGCTCCTTAAAAACATTTTTAATTTTTGTTTATATAATAATGAGCACTAACTACATTTTTTGGATTAAAAATAAAATAAAAATTATTTAAAAAAACTTTTAAAAATAAAAAGAAATTTTCTTCCAGACCTCAAATATCTACTCGGTTACTTACTAAGAAAAGCTTCACCGTAATTATTTTCAGAAAACTTTAAATAGTGTAATAATCCGATTTTTGGGGTGTTTTTAAACATTTGCTTTATTTTATAGACAGCTATTTATCGACAAATGTGGGATTATTTTAGAAATTCATTGTCGGTGCTTTTTTAAAATAAATTTTGATCCAAAGTTTGCAAATGTACTAACTTAAAACTTGCAAATACACAAAAAATAGTGGAAAAATTCTAAAAGTTTAGTTCATCGCTTCTCAACCTGGGGGTCGCCAACATATATAAAGAGGGTCACCGAACCTGGGTCGTCAAACTTCAAGGGGGTCGCGAAAAATAAATATACCATTTGATTTTATTAGCTTTTTAAGGGTTCAAAAATAAAAACAAAAAAGTCATTTCTGTTCCCGAGAGGAGGCGAGCTTTTTTTTTATTTTAGCTCTTTAGGTTAGGAGGCTGCGCCATAAAAATGTTGAGAAACGATGATACAGTCAAAAACAGGTTTTTTGGTATTTCCCTCAAAAGTGATCCTCTTTGCGGTTAAATTATTTTTTTAGAATTTTCGATAGTATATTCGAACATTTACAATATTAAATATTTACAGTTTCATATTGCATTCAGTCTGATAAAAGGCACCATAAGTTTCATCCCTTAAAAATTTTCAAATTGATTAATTTTTATTTTTATGAAAAAGATTACATTTTTACAATTTGTGTATTTTTGTTTTTCCTAATTTGGTTTCCGTTGTTAGGGAAACTACCTCAACGCCTCTTTTATTTAACACAGCGCTTGTGCACCTTAATTAATTTTGAAGTTGGTAAACAGCGCGAATACACCCGTAAATGGAAGAAAAATTTTAGAAATTTAAAATTTTTTTTGGATGGTAGAAAACGTCTGAAAGATAAGAACTAGAGCGGGAGACGGCATCAATAAAGGTGCGCCCTTCATATCTAGTGCTTTCTAAGTGTAAAAATTTTAGACTTCATTTTCTGTTGTTGATTGCGTTATTTCTCTTGATGGTGTATTCGAGTGTGGAAGTGTTTTATTCCTAGAAAACGGAACCAGTTCGTATTTTCTGGGTAATAGAAGCGTGGTCGATTTTGGCGAAAACCAAACAAACATATCATGTTTTTCCAAACTTTTGTGTTGTTTGGATTAGTTAAAAGCTTTGTTTTTGCAGCAGTTTGAAACGGTTTGCAACTGTCAGACGCATGCGCAGTTTCAAAAACGCATGCGCAGATTAAAAATTATTACTTAAATTTAAAACTGCGCATGCGTCTAACAGTTGCAAACCGTTTCAAACTGCTGCAGAAACAAAGCTAATGTCATCTCAAATTGTTACATCTTTGTCTGGTCAATTGTACCTAAAGATTGAATTTTTGAAGTCACTGTGGATACAAATTTTAGATGTTAAGTATTAAAATAAAAGAATATAATTGGTTATAAACTGAGTTTTATGCATATCACAATTTTTTAGACAAACTAAAATAATATAGTATGATATGTTTATGAAGTTGCACTACATAGACCACACAGTTATAAATTATGAGTTTTATGCGTTTAAATCCCATAATTGAGATTTTGAATTTTTTTTAATTATTTTTTAACAAAAATTTTTTCCATTGAGCGTTTGTAAGCGATTCACACATAGTGCTATTGTTTATTTTCAGGATAAAGTTAAAATTGGAGTCTTATCAAGTTAGCACTGTAAATTATGGCCATTTTTAGCAATTAATTTGTTCGCTATAATATTAGGTAATATTTATTTACTCCAACATGACTTATTTTATTATTATTTATTTATATAAAATTGTTTGTATTAATATGAGACGATCATTGCCAGTGCAACTAATACAATCGGCTTCAAACGCGAAGTATCGTATTCAAATCCGGGGAGGGCTAAAATTTTTTTTATGACTAGTATCTGTGTTTTGGAAGGCACGTTAAACCGGTGGTCTCCCTGGGTTCTCAACATAAAAACCAGGGAACAGGCACATCTGAAGAGCAAGCCCAGCAAGCTACCTAATACATAAATATGAAATATTTATATGCTTAAAAGAACTAACACTGTAAAGAAAACGATGCAGAAATTTGAAATAACAGGTCTTAAAGCTTACTAAAATGATTACATTGATAAATTAAAAAAGCTAATTAAAATTACAGATCATTTTCAGTTATTATTAGATTATTACCACAGCTGACGATTGTAGTAGTTTAGCTTTCCACCTTCTTCATAAAAGAAGTTAAAAAAAATTGCAGAAAAAAATTGGTAGAAAAATAAAAATATAAGAAGAAGATAGTTAATGTGTATAAATTGAAATAGAAATAAACAAGTTTTATGTATTATTTTCTTTTTAAATAAAAGCGGCAAAAAATCGATATTAAAATATAGAAGTTGTTTTCCTCCCTAAAAATAAAGCTAATTACATTGTGATCATAAAACTAAACGACTGCTTTTTATTACATCATTATAACGTTCAATGAATTCAGTCACCCATGAGTTTATACGATAAAACTAAATTATTTCGTTTGCATTTTATTAAAGCTCATAAATTTTGTAATTTTTTTATTTTATTTTATTTTGTATCACGTTACAAACAGACGGACGGATAGACAGACGAATAAATATAAAGGCAGATCAATCAGAACTTTTATTAGTTATTTAGTATACAATTTTACAAATGTGGTAAAACCCCATCCTCCCCTCTGAGGTGTTGCAATTTTAAAAAGTTTTTTAAAGTCTCCATTTTCTAATAGTGCTGGTTCTTTCTCATGGAGTTGAAAATCTGGTGTGATTTCCTTCCCTTGGAGTTATCACCCTCTAATCATTTATAGTTAGCTCGTAACTAACTAGAAGAATTTAGAATTTGAATTGCTAGGACAATCTTCATTTTTTATCAATGTGCAGTTGTTGTAATTTGGGGCATTTCTGTTAGAAAATGTTTGGTCCAGATCTTAAAAATTTTGATATAACTCCATTTTGGAATTTATAACTCCTATCAAAGAAATAATATTTTTCGTTGATTTTATGGGATGGAAAACAAAGACTTCTTCATTTTATATTATAGCAAAATGTGAGGATTTGTGGGAGAAACCTAGAAGTTTAGATAAACTTAAAAGTTTAAGAACTAATCCAATTCCTCAACTATATTTTTTAGACTATATGGGCATCGTACGTAAAGCTAGGTTTTACTTTCGCCATTATCTTCGAAATCAACAATTTTTTGAAACACAATTTTATAAAACAGATGTGATTTTAAAAAGGACATTTCATCAAGACATATTATGTACAGCAAAATTTATCTACTTTAAAAAAAATTATCTATTTTTATTTTAATGGCTTAGAAAGAAGAAAGAACGTTTAGTTAATCTTGAAGGAGCGGCAGCAAATTTAGAAAATAATCTGAAAAGAGGAAAACTTACAAAATATAATTTTAAATTAAAATTCTTCGCTGCAGCGTCGTCTTTTGGGGCTGTACTGAAATAAATGAGTTTCAATCTAACGAATCTTTTGTTGACAACAAAAAGTTGTCGCACAATTTTGTAAACTCTTCTAGGATCATCGTATCTCATATAGAGAATGCTATCTCAGTTAGTTCAGCTAGTTGACGTTCTAACTGCAAATTACGATGTTGAACTATTGCTAAAATTTTCTTTTCTTGGTTTCGGTGCAGTAATTTCTTTGGGGTGTTTGTGTCCCATCACCATGTCTATAAGCGTATTGGTCATTTTAACAGTTAAAAAATAAAAGGTACCTCTTGTAAACTAAAAAGGTACTAAATTATAGTAAAAGGTACTGAAATTAAAATTTTACTGCAGCCATTTGATATACATTTTCTCGAAGCTTAAATACATAAATAAAAGAAACACATTTATTTTAATTTTTTTTATTAGCTTTCATTCCACAGTTTCATTAATGTGAAATATTGAATGTTTCAAAAAAAATTTAAACGGCCAAGAGTCGAGGGGAGGGCAAAAGAGGACAAAAGAATTTCGACGTTGTCGAAATTCTTATTCATTTCAAAAGGATATTTAATTATTTTATTTTCTTATTTTACTTAAATTTCCTGTTAACTAACGAAATTTTATGTTCTAATTTAATCTTAAGATTAATAAAATATCGACTTTAACATGCTAAAAGGCTGTTATTGCCAGCTGAAATTTTTGATTTTTTGAAGTACACTCTTGAGAAAAGTTCATTCTCTACGGGTACGCTCATACTTCTGTCATGTACAATTTGACGGAACTTTCTGACTGGACTGTGCGTCCTATACCTCCTTAATACATATTATGTAAACAAGTGGTATACCTTGTTTTGTAAATAAAACTTTTTTTCTAATCTAAAACAGTTGTGCAAATGTTGGTTCATATTCAGACTTCCACCCCTTAAGGGGTTTTGCCACTGTAAACTTAAATAAAATCGTGTTTATTTTATTTTGCATTTTATCGAAATATACATATTCAAGAATGTGTGAAAAAAATTTCAAGTTAAAATAATCAAAATTGAGCAAGTTACATATTATTTAGTGCGACTGGACTAACTACGATATACGTATACTAAAACTTTCAATCGCTTCTTTCTCGAAACTACAAAACTCAAATTGACTTGCAGCACAATTCAAACAATTTTTATCCGATTGAATTCAAATTTTAACTGTAGCTTTTGTATGAGATTTTAAAGAAAATGACGCACGGATTTTGCAAAATATTAAAAATTGTAAAAGTTATTAACAAATTTCTGTCAAGTTTTTGCCCATAAAATTGAATTTTTTCTTCAAAAGCTTACTATTTTTTCAAAAATTAATATTTTTAAAATTCCGTACGTCATTCTTTAGCTATTTATATGTAGATTAAGCAGATTTTTTTATTTTTGTTGTAAGATCAAATTCACTCAATACAAGTTATGCTGCAAGCCCCGAAGACCTTTTTTGAAAAGATGTATTTTTAAAAGCTGCACTGTGCCGCCGCTTTGTAAATTTGTTTATGTTAAAAAATACATATTTGTACCTTAATACATATGTAAACAAGTAGTTTATTTTGTTTTGTAAATAAAACTTTTTTTCCAATCTAAAAAAATTGTGCCAATTTTGGTTCATTTTTAGGCTTCCGCAGTGGCAAAACCTCTTAAATAATAACAGAAAACTTAAAAATGATCTGTTTCAAACTGTTAAAATTTTAACAAAAAAGAGAAAATTACATACCCTATTTCATATAATCTAGAAATTGTTTTTGTTTATATTGTAGTATAACTACTTTTTTATAGCAATTAATTTAATTTTTTGTTGATAATAAACTTGCACATTTATAAATCCATTTATTAATTTAAAATAAAAAAACAATTTGTGTTTGAAAAACTTTGAAAGTAGGACCATCAAGTGCTGTCAAAGCGGCGTTGCCAAACGTATATTCACGGCTTGTAAGTATAGACGGCAGTGTAATAACCGTAATAACCCATTGATTGGTTAAACAAACCAATGTTGGTTGGTTCAACTAACCATTGTTGTTATCAAATTTACTAACAAAGTTGTTAACTTTATACACGTGTTACACGGACTTTACAGATAGCAAATTTTAAATAATAAATTTCAAGTAATAAATTTTAAATAATAATTTTCAAATAATTTATTTAACCGTGCATTTTTTTGTTATTTAAAAGATAATTACCTGCAGTGCCAATTATTATCCTAATTAGTTGAACAATAATTATATATGGCAACTTACTAGTATGGGTTAATACTAAGAAAAATGATAAAAGCTACGAATGGTTGTTGTTGTACTGGCATAATAATATGTCTGTATTATGTATTTTTTTTTTGTAAAATATATAAAAAATGTACCTAACTTTACTTTATCCGATTTCATAAAACTTTTAATTAGTCTTCTAGTGCTAACAAACTTTTGCTGTTGGTTAGTAAAATTTAACGCTTTTGGCAAAATTTTTGACATCTCTTTCCGGATAGTAAATTTAAAGGGCTACAACTGTAGTCTAGTTGTAAAACTTCTTTGAAAAACCAATCCAATTCATAAAAAAGCTGAAATCATAATATGTCGATATCGTCAAAATTTATCATCTAATTCCGACCTATTTCGTAGTTTTCATTCGACAAAATCAATAGTAGTCGATTTTTTCCCTTGATATGTTTAAAATTATTGTTGCGATAGCATTGATACGGAAAATAACTAATTTTTTCTTTAAAAACTACATTTAGCTATCCTCTAAATTCAGTTTTCTTTGGAACGGATTGTTTTAAAAAGTACGCTGGACTAAAGTTGTAGCCCATTAAGTTTTCTATTTGAAAATAGGTGCCCACTTTTATGTACCTACTATAATTATGAAACATAGACGCTCCACGTCGGTGACATATCAATTTTCAATTATAAGAGATTATTGTAGGGCGCTTTGTGTAAAACTTTAAAAAATGGGTGGAAAATTGGGTGGTCTAGAGAGTATAGAATGCCCACCAGCCTAGTGGGTATTTATCACATTTCAAAATGTTTTTTCACCATTGTAGGATGGGCTAATCTTGTCTTATAAAAATTCAATTTAAAATTAACACGATTTTGATAGGATTGCTTTCTTGCTCTTACTCACAGGAAAGTTGGTCTCTAATAGTTCTAGGCGACAATAATGCACATATATTACTTCTTGTACTATAACTCAGAAATGCTTCTATGTTTGAAAAATATGTATGAGACCTTTTTTATAGCAAATTTAATTCCGAATAAAATAGATTATAACTATTTTTACCATAAAATTAACGTTCAACGAGATATTCGCAAAAATCGTCCTTTTGACGTCTTTTTTCAGTATCCAAATGCAGACCTCGTATTCAAACTTTCTACGACTGGATTATCAAACCAATCAAAAACGACCAATCAATATTTACAATTACGACAAAAACAACAGTTTTTTTTAACTAGTCACGCCCGTTTTGATTTTGTAAGCTTGATCGAACTATTTTTATAACCGACTTAATTTTATGAAAGAAATACATCAAAGATAAAATTACATGTTTATACAGTAGGTATACAAAAGTTGCTTTTGTGCACATTTATCCAATTTATATATTTTAACCCTATTTTTTATATCTCATTAGTCGTTGCCCCTAAATAGTGGACATTTTACGCTCAACGAATTTATTTACATAAAATCAATCACTAATAATAGCTTCACTCGTAATTTTAATAAAAGACATTACGTGAATATATTTTTATCTAAATTAATTACAAAATCAATAAAATATACAACGCATTTGATGAAAAGTACAAATAATGATTGTCTATTATAGTCGCGGTCGTCTTCTAGTATAAACTTAATAATGAATTGCATAAATTATTCATCAAACAAGAAATACATCAATATTTGATGAGTTACATTTAATGTAAGTAGAACAAATATTCTTTAAAAAATACAAGAATTTAAATATCATAAAAAAGGTGTTTGAAAACTCGTCTACATTTTTCAACCCCTCATTCGCTAATACGAGACTGTGGTAAACGGGTGAACGCTATATAGACTACCGCGTTAATTTCGGAATTAACTTTTGTTCTACATTTTTAAAAATTTTTATTTTAGGAAAACTTTTGAAATGGTTGCATCCAAAACGCGTGGCCTTTACATCGATCCAAATTGTATGGAAAATTCTCAATTTAGTTCATCCATCTTAACTCCACTTTTAAACAACAATTCCATCGTCCTCGAAAATCGTAGTTTAAACAATGACTCAAATAACATATCCATGTTTTATAACGAAGCTCACGTTTTCATCACTGGTGGAACTGGATTTGTAGGAAAAGCTTTAATCGAAAAGTTGCTGAGATCATGCACCGGAATAGAAGCAATTTATGTTTTGATTCGGCCAAAACGTGGACTGGACGTCGAACAACGTTTAAAGGAATTGTGTAAAAATCCTGTAATTATGATTTTTTGTGAGTCCAAATTTGATAGGTTTTTGCTAAAGTTTTGCTTTTCCAGGTGTTCGATCGAATACGTGAAAAGAATCCGGATTGTTTCAACAAAATAAAGGCGATCACGGGCGACGTCTCGAAAGTAAATTTAGGATTGTGCGAAATCGATAAGGATATGTTAATTAATCGTGTCAGTGTGGTTTTTCACTCTGCGGCAACAGTTCGGTAATTATTATACCTAATAAGTGGCCACCAAGTTACAACTATGTTAATAATAATAATATAAAGTTTAAAAATTATCAAGTTGATTTAACTCAATAAAAAAATTTTATTTTATATTATTATTATTAATTTCACAAGTTAAAATTCTTTAATAATTTCCTTGTAGATTTACTGAAGATTTGAAAGATGCAGTGACTTTAAATACTCTTGGAACAAAACACGTAGCCGAATTATGCAAAAGCATTAAGAACCTTAAGGTAAATCTAAAATAAAACCGTAAATTTTTTTACCATACTAACTTATTTAATTTTTTAGAGTTTTGTGCATGTATCTACGGCGTACAGCAACGCTGACAAAAAGGACATACAGGAAGTCGTCTACGAACCTCTTTATAAACCCACATCCATAATAAACTGCATCGAGACTTTACCAGCAGATGCAATTCAATTAATCACAACAAAATTAATTGTAAGTGAGGCCAACTGAAAAATTAATCACTTATCGTATCATTTTAGGGAAACCATCCCAACAGTTACACTTTAACTAAAGCCTTAGCTGAGTGCCTTATTTTGGAATATTCTGCAGTATTACCAGCTGCCATAGTTCGACCATCAATCAGTAAATAATTCGGTTTTTAGAAATTTTTGAAAGACTAACAGGATTTTTTATTAGTTACCGCAGCTTGGAGAGAACCGTTTCCTGGATGGGTAGATAATATTAGCGGAATCACTGGAATTATGATGGAATGTGCAAGAGGAACCATTAAGAGCATTGTTTGCAATGATAAGCTAATGATGGATTTAATCCCAGTTGATATAGTGGCCAACACTTTGATCACTGCCGCTTGGCACACAGCAACATACAAGTAGGTTTTTTTTTATAGTAAATGCAGTATCAAGAAATTAACAATTCTTCCTTCGATCTGCAGATCCAACACAATAAAAGTTTACAATTGCACAAGTAGCAGCACAAATGGAATAACTTGGAAAAATTTTGGAAAACTAACCACGAAATATGCTTTAGAATATCCAAGCAAATACATAAGCTGGTATCCCGGTTTTACCTACAGAACAAACAGATTGATGCATTGGATTTGCCATGCAATGTTTCACTACTTGCCTGCGTGTGTGTTCGATGTTTTTCTGTACTGCATAAAACAGAAACCAATGTAAGTTGGTGTTCCATCAACTAGTAAAAAAATAATTAATTATATTTATTCTAGAATGTTGCGTATCTGCCGAAAGATTTCGAATGCCGCGAAAAATGGAGAGTTTTTTGCGTTAAACGAATGGAATTTTAGTACAACCAATGTAAATAAGCTTATCCGAGATGTAAACAACGCTGACGATGGACAAAATTTTAATGTGGATATAAGGAAAGAGAATGGTTTTCAGTGGGATGACTATGTGAAGACTTATTTATTGGGTATACGACAGCACGTCCTGAAAGATGACATTTCAAGTTTAAATAGCGCAAAAATTAAATTGAACAGGTAAGATAGTATTTTTACTTTGATCAATATCGGAGTTGTAAGTAGTAGTAGAAATTATTGACAAGAAATATTTTTGAAAAAGGCGCCTGTCTCGATTTATTGATCATCAAAAGTTTTTCTGTTTAATAGAACAAGATTTTGTAAAATTGATTTAATAAATTTTTTGCAGGTTATATTGGGCGAGCAAAATTATTAAAGTTTTATCGATGTATGCCTTATTGAAATTGGTCCTGTGGTAGAAAATCCGTCGTTCCATTAAAATCTATTTTTTATTGTAATATATGTTTGCAATACTTTTTTAAATTATTCAGAGCACTGAGTACTCGAAAATCAATTAAAAATCAGAATTTACAAAATAATCTAGCAACAGTTCAAATATGTCTAATAATTTTAATACATGATAATCAGGGGTATTATGTACTATCACCAACGTTATCATAAAGGTGACAGTTATGACATAAAATAAAGTTTTTCGGTAAATCCTACCAATGAAATCAATACGATTTACCGAAATATGTTATAACGGTCACCTTTATGATAACGTTGGTGATACATAATACCCCTGATTAATATATTATTTGTAACTCTTATGGTTTTAAGTTGACATTACACGGTCCAATAACTTCAAGAATTAATTCACTTGAATTAATCACAAATTCATCCCATTATGATACCGGTGTAAAGCTGGGGTGTATAGCTGGCGATAGCAAAACAGACAGATTATTCACAAAATTCCTAAAATAATTGAACTGTGTAATAGCAACATTAATGCTCTCAGAACTTATTTTATTATTATAACAAATTATTATAGTTATGTATGTATATTATTATAAGTTAATAAAAGTAAATATAGGTATCTATTTAAATAAATGGCTACGGTTTTCATTTTTTATTAGTTCCACTAGGTATATTGAGAGTTCCACACTAAATCAACCTAGTTCTGATAATTCCCTTTTTTTTATTCACCTTAAACCCTAAGCAACATAAGAGAGTGACATGTTATATTAGTTTTTTTTTAATTTCTGCTTTTCATTGTAATTGATAAATAGAAACAAAAATGACATCAAGCAAAAATTTTTTAACAAAAATTGAAGAGCAAATTTCAAGTGTTGAGTGCGAAAAAATTCCTTTCGTTTGATACCAATTTCATTTATATCCATTATATTGCAAAATAACTAAAACTACGAATAAGTAGATAAACTATGCTGAATCTGACTTTCATTTCCATAAGAAAATATATGGAGTTTAATAAACTATATTTATAATATCATCGCAACGTGAAACTTCAAAAATAATATTTTTTTAAATTTAAAATAAGCTGTAACGATTTTGCATCATTAAATTTATAGCGATCTGTACTACAATTGTAGGACAAATTAGTACAACTTGTAGTTGGTTAATGATAAATACATAACATTGTAGTGGATCTACAATAAAATTTTGTAGGCAATTTTTGTTGTAATTTTCAATATTGAACACATAAGTTAGGGGAGACCAGGGATGGCTTAGACACGGGGATATAATAGACAAGTTCAAATTTCTCCTAATAATGTAAATTCTACTGCTGCATTTGGTTGTTAATATTGGCAAAACTGCGAAAGAACAGCTGACAAAAACATATAACCGCTGCTCTAAAATTGTGACTTTTACAGAGCTCATTTACTTTTCGACACCTCTGATGTAACATAGTTAAATGTTTTGTGTTTGAAGTTCCATTTGTATACAATGGTGACTAATAGGAATATATTTAAGTATGTTTCATAAAGATGCACGTTTTGCTTCAGATTTCAGAACCAAAAATGTGTGATTACGTCAGTTGGAGATACAATTGACAGGTTGTCTATTATATCCCTGGCTGTCTATTGTATCTCCGATGTATCTGTTAATGCAGTGACTTATTTTGATATACATACATGAAGAAAATATTCACTGAAACAACTTTTAACGTTTCGTTGTATTTCATTTCAATAATTTAAGTTAAATTTTTATGATTAACTTTTTCGCTTGTCGCCTCAAAATTCCTTTTTGTAAACTCTAAATGCCCGGTTTGACTCCTGGTGAAGCAAGATCGTTATTCTGGCCATCTCTCTGGTATTTAAGGAGGGAGAGAGGTCGGGGCGATGGGATAGCTCCCCATCACATGTAAAGACGACAAAAAAGCTCCTTGAACCATAACCGAGGTTTGGTGATGTACATATGTATTTACCTTGCAATGCTAAAAACAGGAAGTGCTTAAATTCAAGTACCTATTTCCTATTTGTGTCTATTTTTCTGATATTATTTATCACTGTAATGATATTTTTAGTGGATATTGTAGTATTTGAATTTTATCTTTTATTATGCATAAAAATACCACATAAATAGAATAACCTATCTGATATAAATTATATTACTCATGCCCATGAAAGTTTCCATCAGTCGATGAGAACCTGCAGTTAAAATTGTTGGAATATTATAAAATCTAACAAGGAAAAGTGTAACTTGGCTACTACCCTTAACGTTATTTATTTACTACACATCATGTAATGACAGTATTTTGTCTAAGGTAAGATAGGTAAGGTTCATTTCCCCAGCCCCCCCCTCCTATTTTGATTTTTGGATCACCTTTTATGTCATTCGTTTGTGCATCGTTTGTGTACGTTTGTGCAATTATTTTTTTCGTTTGTGCATTCACCGTTCGCGAATTATTTAACAAAAAAGTTTGGAGAAATGCCAGCCCCCCCCCCCCATCGCGAATTTTGGGTCAAAATTGGTGTTAATCGTTTGTGCATCGTTTGTGTACGTTTCTGCATTTATTATTTTTGTTTGAGCAAGCACGGTTAGCGAAATATTTTCAATTGAATAACCGGCGAACATTTCTCCAGCCCCCCCCCCCATTTTAAGTTTTGCATCAATTTTTGTGTCACTCGTCTGTAAATATATGTTTGTGCATTCACTATTCTCGTTTGTGAATTCAGAGTTTGTGAATTATTTAACAAATAAATATTTATAAATCTCCGAGCAACATCTGCCATAGTGTCTAGATTGCAATTTATTCCAATTTCTTCATTTAAATACGTCATTTGTAATTCAACTTTATATCTGCCGTTGGAAATAAGTGGAGGAAAGCAAGTTTCATCAATAACAAAATTGCAGCCGTGATATATAACATTCTACAAATTAAAATTTGAAATACTATTTAATAATAACGAAACATTTACAAAACCTTTTCAAAGTAAAAATCTGTAATGTTACCACAATTTCTAATTCTCTGTCTACCCATTGCGTTTGCATCAAAGGCTTTTTTTAAATTAACTTGGAAACGAATCGGAAAGTGCCGATACTCGTTACTTAAAAACTTGTAAACTTGTGTGACTACTTAAAAATATATAATTTTTATTAATTTTAAGCTTAATAATTAAAAAACATTAATAGTTCCTGGAATTTATTTTTTCACAAATGTATTGTAAAGTAATGAAATTTTAAAAATCTCTTTCGAGTCTATATCTAGATTTGAAAAAACCTCTAAAAGAAACCTTTTATATTTCAAAGAAACAATTTTATTAAGCAAGTCATTTTTTTTCCCAAGATTCTAAATATTTTAAAATTACCTGTATAAAGTAGCCGACCTTATACTGATAATAGCAAAGGTTTAGAAGTATAAACAAAAAATTATAAAATTCAGAGACACAATTTTTGTTGTTATATTTACGTAATCCTGATAAATTATAATACGCTAAGGGCCAGTTGTATAAAAGAGGATCATCCTTGACCCTGGATCAAGCTCCAATTTAAACCAATCAGTACAGTTAAAATTTTATTTTAAGTTTTCTATTGGTTTAAATTGAAGCTTGATCCATGGTCAAGGATGATCCTCTTTTATACAACTGACCCTAACTGTGTTATTTAAGTTTGACCCCTCCCCCTATCGGGCAAATTGAGAAAAATCTATATGGGTCAAGCCACTAAGCATTAGCTACCTCAATTTTATCTTTTGTGCTAACTTTCAATTTGAATGTAATATTTACGGCTGGAGTAGTACGATTATATTTAAATGTATTCAGTTTTACAAAATTGTAAACCTTTTTATTGTAACTCACTAGGTCCATTCGAAAATCTTTCATCTTATAGCCATTTTGATGAAACTAAAAGTCGGTTATTTATTGGAGCTATTTTCCCGAATTTGGTCAAAATATATATTGTTTTATATTAAAAAGCTTTTGAAAACCCTCTACAGAATTCCACGTCAACATTTCCCAACAATTAGCAAATACTTGATAAAATAAAGCATAATCTGACTGATCTATTTTAAAGAATTGATACCTATCTAGGATCATTTCACCAGCCCCCCCCCCATTTTGATTTTTGGATCACTTTTTATGTCATTCGTTTGTGCATCGTTTGTGTACGTTTGTGCAATTATTTTTTTCGTTTGTGCATTCACCGTTCGCGAATTATTTAACAAATAAGTTTGGGGACCTGGAGAAATGCCAGCCCCCTCATCGTGAATTTTGGGTCAAAATTGGTGTCAATCGTTTGTGTACGTTTCTGCATTTATTATTTTTGTTTGAGCAAGCACGGTTTGCGAATTATTTACAATTTAAATGGGGAGGGGCTGGAGAAATGCCAGCCCCCCCCCCAATCGCGAATTTTGGGTCAAAATTGGTGTTAATCATTTGTGCATCGTTTGTGTACGTTTCTGCATTTATTATATTTGTTTGAGCAAGCACGGTTAGCGAAATATTTTCAATTGAATAACCGGCGAACATTTCTTCAGCCCCCCCCCCCATTTTGACTTTTGCATCAATTTTTGTGCCACTCGTCTGTAAATATACGTTTGTGCATTCACTATTTTCGTTTGTGAATTCACAGTTTGTGAATTATTTAACAAATAAATATTTATAAATCTCCAAGCAACAACTGCCATTAGTGTCTAGATTGCAATTTATTCTAGTCTACTGAAGAATACGCTGAAAATATTTTAATTTTCCGGAAATCGTTATCGAAACAACACCTCCCTGCGTATCTACGCGCAGGGAAATTGAATTATACTGATTAGTCCGACAATATCAGTAACTGATTTTTGCTGTTTTGACACATTGTTTATAACTATGTAGTCAACAAATTAACAAATTTGATTTTTGCTCATTTTAAAAATGTTATTCAATTAGTGTTTTAAAATTTCGATTTTATCAAAATCGGCAGTAAAACTATATTTTTAATACTTAGCGGAAAATAAACTGCGTCAAGTGAATTTTCTCTTCAAAATAAGTAAGAATCCGTGAAGAAAGATATAGTTTTTTTTGGGGTGAAAAAATTCTTTCTACCGTTTTTGTAAAATCCGACTAAAATTTTCAAGCACAGTTTTAGTGATTGTAGGCGACGTATTGTAATGCATAGGCGTCGCCTACAATCACAAAAACGACTTGAAAATGTTAGTCGAATTTTACAAAAACGGTATATTAACCCGTTTGAATATTTTTTGCTCCAAAAAATAAATATTGGAAAACTATAAGGTGCATGTCAGTGGCTCCCCACTTTCAAATTTTTAGATAAATTTGATGCCAAACGTTAGAGCATCGTTTGTGCTTGAATGAGCTTCAGAGAGCAAAACTTTATGTTAATTTTTTACAAAGTTATGGATAGTTGAAATTTTCGAATAAACTCCGAGCAACATGCGTTAAATCGTAAGATTCTTAAAAACTTTTATTTTGGCTAAACGGTAGTATTACCCAATGCTTTACTATTTCCGACAAACACATAATTGAAGGGGCACAAAACTTTTTAGCCATTGGATCAAAAATTTTTTCTTTATTAACTACAACAACTTTGTTTTTCAAAACTTCAAATCAATATTAGATTTTATCGGCATGATTTCTATTTAGATAAATTACTTCTATTTAAAAAATTTTACATTTTTAAAAATTAAATGTTGCTTATTTAAAGAATTTATATATCCAAAGTATGTAGATTACCAGCTTAAGAGATTTAAAAAACTTAAGATTTAACGCATGTTGCTCGGAGTTTAGTCGAAAATTTCAACTATCCATATCTTTGTAAAAAATTAACTTAAACTGTTGCTTTCTGAAACTTATTCAGGCTTAAACCGAGCTCTATCGATTGACATCAATTGCACACATAAATTCAAAATGAGAAGCAAAACATGTTTACGGCCCTCCCACTAGTTTTTCGCAAATAGCTTCGCGACCTTAGAGGCTCAAACGAAAACAGTGGAAGTTTATTCAGGCTCAATCGATGCTCTAACGTTTGACACTAAATTCGAAAATTCGAAGAAAAAAAATTCGAAAGTGAGGGGGGGGGGGCACTGACATGCACCTAAAACCTAAAACTATAGCTTTTTTGACAAATTTATTGTTATTTTAATATATTTTGAAGAGAAAATTCGCTTGACGCAGTTTATTTTCCGGTAAGTATTAAAAATATAGTTTTACTGCCGATTTCGATAAAATCGAAATTTTAAAACGCTAATTTTTAAAATGAGCAAAAATCAAATTTGTTAATTTGTTGACTACATAGTTATAAACAATGTGTCAAAACAGCAAAAATCAATTACTGATATAGTCGGACTAATCAGTATAATTCAATTTCCCTGTGCGTAGATGCGTAGATTCTTTTTATATGCTCTAGATTTGCTATTGAAGCAATGAAAATCACTACCAGTTAAGCTTAATTTTCATGTACACATTTAAAGATGAATCAATTATAACCAAACTACAATAACGACAGACATGTTGCGATCTTATTAGATCTCATCAGTTGCATTACAGTGACCTTAGAAAAGTCATGACTCTTGATTGATGGTTTATCCTCAACACATTTAATACATTGTCTTTATTTAATACATTGTGTCCACACACATATGAATTATTAATTTTCATGTATCCATTTTTCCTTTCGTCCGATAATCCGAGAGCGTTTTCATTGGTTCAATGACTTTGACAATAACAGTCATTGTCGTTAGGGTAGGGAGGAGTGTTATAGTAAAGAGATAAGAGATAATAGTAACGTATGTAGGTGCAATTCAAATGTTTTTAAAATAAAATGATTCGAACTCCATCTCTCATCTTTGCTCAACAGTCCTTCTTCCATGAGCTTCACCATCAATTTTACCACTTTTACTTCATTGTTTCTTTTCTTTTCTTCACCGTTATTACACTCATAGACAAACGAACAGACCTATAATGTAACAACTTTACAACACACTTACCACTTTTACTTCATTGTTTCTTTTCTTCACCGTTATTATACTCATAGACAAACGAACAGACTTGTAATGTAACAACTTTACAACACAAAAATATAAACTCAAATAAAAATTTTTTGTAAATTAAAAACTTAAAATTTTTTTACTTTCACTACCTTACGTAGTTATACAAGCGCATATAATAATTGGACATAGTATCCTTTGCTTTTCACTCGCGGCTGTTTTAAGATAAAGTTAATACTTTTTGCTTCTAACCAACCTCTATCTTATACTATTAGTATAATTAGTACCTACCGGTTGCTTAAAACTAATTTTACACGCTTGTGGAGCTCGTCAAGACAAATCCGACGATACCAATTTTGCGAAAAAGTTGGACTCAGTACCTTTTGCTTCTACACCCCTCAAATTGTCTAAATAAGTAGATAAACTACAGGAATTCTGGCTAACTTATCCATAAGAAACTAAATGTTGCTAAAAATGTACATTTTAAATTAAATCAAACATCAAAATAAGTTTATCTGAAATTCAACTATTTATTTAGGATAATGTTATTTTTTGGCTCCAAATTTATTGGAATCCTTGCAGCTTCTCTTCTATTTTTAGAAAAGTGAGTAATTTATTTTTATTGGTATTCCAATCAGTGCAGTGAGATTAGTTTTTACCATGGTCAATAATGGTAAGAGAAGTTCACCTTTATTGCAGTCACTGTTTTCAAAGAATTGTTAACTTCAAAATACTTCATCTAATAAAATAATTTATTAGATTTATAAGTACCTACATAATTTTTAAAATTCACAATTCACATTTTTAATTTTCCCAAAATTTACTTTTCATAAATTTTATTTTTTTGTTTAATTTTAATTCAAAATAACATCTACCACAAAAATAAAAAAATTTGTTTATAATTTTATCATCGTATAATATCGACAACATCATCGACGACAATATCGATAATATTCCAATCATCACAAGTGAAAATGGTGGTATAAGCGCCTCTGGACAAACAACTTTTGGACATGGAATGAAGACAATTCTTCAAGTTGGAATTGAAGTTCACTACAATTTTTAATTTGTGTTTGCATCACCATTGTAATATTATTATTATTATCAGCTTTTACATTCCTAGGCGGAATTTTGCTGTGAAGAGACTTTACAAATTCGTTTTTTGGGGTGAATTAGTCCCCTTCATATCTACATTATATTATCAAAGTCTTCTATCAGTTTTTGCTTCTATTACAATTCTTCTCCAATCACTCCTGTCTCTCACCCTATCCTTTCAATCTCCCACTTTCATCGTCTTCAGGTCGTCGGTCACCTGGTCCCACCATCTCATTTTGGGTCTTCCTCTCTCTTCCATCGGTCTCCATTGCATTATCTTCCTCACCACCGCGTTCTCTTCCCTTCTCATTACATGACCCATCCATCTTATTCTTCCAGACTTGATTATCTTCACTATATCTTCATTGTCCATGGACTCCAGTATTTCACAATTCATCATGGTTCTTATTTCGTTTTCATTAACTTGTTTTTTTTCCCAACACAGTTCTTAATATTTTACGTTCAAAAATTCTTAAATCTTCCTCTTCTTTTTTTGAAAAGCACGCAACTTCCGTGTAATATTAGATTTCCTATTTATTTATTTTTTTATACACAGATATCTAACTATTATTGGTTTAAATAAATTTTATTTTGATTACTATTTCAGTCACAATTTGGGTAATCTAATAGGATTACAAGATGAAAATGATGATGATTAATTTAGTAAATAATCATAAACTACAAAAAGCAAATTTATATAGTTAATATTTTTAAAATTGCTTTTTGATTTAAACAAATTAGAATAATAAGTATAACGTGATTTTTCTTGTTGAAATAAAAAAATTATTGTGGCCATACTGAATATGAAGTCATAACTATTCAAAAAAGTATCTTCCGATTCTATAATCATTATTTTTTTCAACTTCTTGTACATATGTCACGTATTTTTGGTTAAATTTATTACCAGAGTACACTGGAACAAGAGAAGGTAAATGTCGCTGGTCCCCCAAATCAAATTTTTGGGTGATATTTGTGTCAGTTATTAGAGCTTAAAGAAGCTTCCATTTTTTTCGTTTATGTTTTAACCGTCGCAAAGTTATTAGTAAAATAGTGGGGGAAGGAAAGGGATGCTATAAACATGGCTTTAATTTTTGGGTAATTGAGCTTCCATTTCTATCGTTTAATTTCATTTTCTACAAAGTTATGGGCATCTTAAATTTTCGAGTCCTCCGAGCAAGTTCCGTACTTAATTCAAATGCAACTTTAATTCTATTTTATCAGATTAAAATTTTTGCTCCAATAAAAAAATCTAATCTTGAAAACATTTGAAATTTAATATAATTTTGTCTGAGAAATAATAGAATTTTACTTTATTCTTTTGTGGTTTACGCCGGCTTTAGGGAGTACGGGATGAACTTCATTGACTCATTTATTATGAGTCCCCTTCTAGTAATCCGGTGTTTTAAGGTTTGATTTTAAAATTACCTTCTCTTCAAACTTGCAAACTTTAAGACGGGGGTTCGCTTTTCTTTATAAATTTTTTGTAAAGAATTAAGTTACGCCGTCACCAACAACTCATGTATTTATTTTAATTGAGTCCTGAAGTCCACTCCATGATTTAATAATCAGGTAGACGTGGAGTTTTGAAATTAACTTTACTTTGGTTTAAATATTACAAATACACAAAAAAATAAATCCAGATTTACATTACACCTTTGAACACCCACATATTTTGTGTAATCGCCATTCAGCTATTAAATTGTAAGAAAAACAAATTTAAGTATCCACAACATTTATTTGCTTATATTTATACACATATGACAAGTACATCTAACAATAAATGATAATATAAGAATGATAGTATGTATTACGATTTATGTATTTATAAGCTAAGTCAAGTTGGTACAATATTAATATACACTGTGTTATATACAAAAAAAAACAATACTTATATATTTAATATATTATTATTTCAACCAAATTCTCTATTCTAGTTGATTCTTACCAATCACAGAGTTCAATACATATTTAAGTGTTTGTAGAAGTTTGTCATTTCATTATTAACCTATTTATCCCATTTTCGATTCCCAAAACAAGTCCACTAAGTTTTGATTTCCTATCCTCTTTCATTTTTAAAATAACAAACGTACTATCTTAGTTGTTACACATCTTTAAGTTATAAGAAAGCGTTTCAACATTTTAATAGATCACCTACCATTTTGATTTAAAACTTTTTAATCTAACGACGCAACTATAAAAATGATATGTAAAAATATATTCTCGTAAACGCTTCATAATAATTAATTTTTTCTATTATCTACCAACGTCTTCATCGTTCAGTCTTAAATTATTTTGAAACATTTTAGTTGAAGTTATTGTAAAGTATGCAAACTAACAGCAGCCATAACATTGTCTCATCTGGTGGAATTAACTAACAAATTTATAATATCTTAGTTTTACTAAAGTTTTAGTTTGAAAAAGTTACTGTAAATTAAAAGCGTCAAAATTAGATTTGTTCTGCACCTAAGTCAACATCTCTTTTGCAAAACGTCATTGAAATTGATTGACAGATGCCAATTGCTACTCATGTATACGAAAAGTCTTTAGTTTGTCCACTGGAACTGCTGGAACGACTCGCATTTGAAAACCTACACGAAAATGTTTGTTAAAATTTAATCTTTTTGACTTCAAACACCGTTTGAACTAGAGGTTTCAAAATTAAAAATACGAAACCTACCTTCTTGTGTCAAATTGTACGGAATTTCGGTCGGATTTTAAGTTACCACCGCCAATTTTACTGCCGGATAAGAAAGTACCAACAGATTCGTCCGAAGTGTAACTGTCTTGTTCACTGCATCATAAAAATGCCTTGTTAGAAAAATACTACAATTCACAAAATTACCCTACCTATCAGTGTGATCAGATGGAGTATCATCAAGTTCACCCTGAATGGCGGATTGAAGATCTTCTATTCTCTTTAAAGCCAATTTAAGGTCAGCTTTAGCGGCGCTTGTTTCAGTTTCGGCCAGTTCGCACTTCTTCTCCAAGTCCTTCCGTTTTTGAAGAAACTCTGCTTCTCTGGAAAGACTTTCGTTGTGCTGTTCTTTAAGTTCCCTAAAAATTTCAAATGTTAACTAACAATCTGGAAGAAGAAATCAAAAGTCCTCACCTTAAGCTTCTCTGTAACTTTCTAATTTGCTCTTGGGCGGCTTGTTCTTTCGTTCTAGAAGAAGCAATGTCCGTTTGAAGTTTATCCACCGCCTCTTTAAGTCTCGAAATTTGAACTTCTAATCTCGATCGAGTAGTTTGCTCCAATTCCAATTTCGATTCCAATTCTTTCGCTTTGAGTTCCATCCTAATGACAAAAAAGGTTACTCTTCTGAAAAACATGGTTAGAACCAAAATGTTACCTCTTCATGTGCAAATTGGATGACGCTTCGCCCATATTTTCAACGCATTCCAATTTTGCTGATAATTCAGACAACTGATCTTTCAGGTGATTTCTTTCAGTTTCAAGTTCAGAAACCAAGGAAACTTGTTCTTGAATTGCAATTTGATCTAAAGACATTTGTTGCACTGCCGCTTTGTACTTTTTCATCACTTCCGCCAGCTCTTCTTCGTTTTCTTCTAATTGCGTTTGCAAATCAGATCGCTCCCTGTTGGACAAATTTAATTTATCGTCGACTTCGCCTTTCAGTTTATTAACTTCATCCAGTGTTGCTTGAGTTTCGGTCAAATCGGCCTCCAAACTTTGTTTCGATTTGAGTGCTATACTGCGCGCGCACTCCAAATCTTCGATTTGGTTTCGTAATTGACGTATTAAATTTTTACCTATCAGAAAAAAGAAAGGTAAAACTGCAGTATTTTATTAATTACGGCAAGCATACCTGGAGTGTCAGCTTTTTGACGTTCAAGTTGCGATTGCGTGTCTCTCAGTAATGCTTTAGTTCTCTTTAGGTCCCGTTTTAGTCTTTGCAGGAGCGCTTCGTCCCCTGCTCTATCATTCCTATCAGCTTCGGCGAGCGCTGTTAGTCTTCTTTCCAGTTCGTGCTTCTCACGCAGAAGAAGTGTACGTTCTTCGTGTTCACTTTCCAATTGCGCCTCAAGAGCTACAAAAAAATGAAAAATAAAACACCACAACTTGGAATCACTTATTCTACCAACCTTTAACTTTCTTTTGTGCGTTACATCGCACTTCCTCAAGTTCCTCGTCGCGCTGTTGCGTTTCTCTTTTAGATTCTTTCCGTTGCGACTCGATCGACATTTCCAATCGTAATTTAGCTTGTTCTAACAACTGAACTTGACCTGCAAGTTCATCCAATTCCTCTTCCTGGTCGTGCAATCGACGTTCGCAATCGATTTTTTGTTTTCGCAAAATCGTCACTTCTTCTTCGGTTTTACCTCCGTATGTCAACTCATCGAGTTCCCTTTGTAAAGCTTGCAGTTTATCTTCTTTGAAGTCAATTTCCAACCTGGCATCCTAAAATTGACGTATTTAACCACGAATAACTGACAAAAAACCAAATCTTACCGCCAAATTGCTTTCAATAGCAAATTTTTCCGCCATCACCACTTCCTTTTCGCGCGCCAGTCGATCTTTAGTTTGCTTTTCTTGACGAAGTTCATCCTGCAGAAGTTGTGCTTCTGAATCAAATTTCCTTTGCTTTTTCTCTAAGAGATTATTTCTTGCGTTTTGTTCTTCTACAAGAAGTCGTAAATCGTTCGTTTCGCCATTCAATTTTTGTACTTTTCGTTTCCATTGTCCTACCACTTGTCGTTGCTCTTCAACTTCTTCGTACGCGTCTGTCAACTGAACATACGGCATATTTAACTCAAATAGGTGTAATACGAAATACAAACAAAAATAACAAAAAAATTTTAATTTAGATAAGCGTTACAATTTCTTATCTTTAGATTTGTTTACCAAAAATGTTACGTAAATAAATAAATATGCATAGGTTACGTTAATTCAGTAGATAATAAAATAAGTAATTACCTTTTTCTCGAGTTGCTTTTTTAATCCTACAAGTTGTTCCAAATCATCTTCATGTTGTTGTTGTAATCTTCTCTTGGTAAATTCCAATTCCTTCTTCACTCTTTCATACCTTTGTTTATAAACGCCCCCATCACCTTCACTTTCTTCGTCTTCTTCACACACGCCGTTTAATTCCGATTTGGCGTACAACAGCTCCATTTCCAGTCTTTCAGAGGAATCCTGAAGAAGTTTATTCTTCGTTTGCACTTCACACAACTCACGTTCGATGCGCATTCTTTCAGACGCTTCTGCATCCAACCTTTCGGCAGCTAGAGTTGACGTCGAATGTTCTTCTGCTAGATCTGCAGTTAGCTCGCTAAGCTGAAAAAAAAATGACAAAATTAGCCCTAAGCCAACCTCCTCGAAATTAATTTTACAACGACCGAAATTGGGACAAACTTAATAAATATACCTCATCAGTTTCGGCTTCCGTGCGATCCTCCGAGTGGTCGCGCGTAACAGAAGATCTACTAACACTACTCGCTCTACTAAACAACTGAAATCCCTTAATCATAATATTGGTTGCACTTCGCGATCTACCAATAACTCGTCGATCTTCAGCATTTCTTTTCATCGTTTCCGAATTGCACATTTCGGACGAAGAATCTTTATGACCTAAATGCTTCCATTCGTCCATAACATGATCGGTACGTTTCAAAAAATTTGAAATCTTATTTGACAAATAATTGGATGACGTTCCTTCGTCAACGAAAGCCGGCAGTGCTTTAACCTGTTGCCTAACCGTAGATTTACATCCGAGAACAAACGAAAGATTTGCGTCAAAAACAACGGAAGAATCTTCCTTTTCGTCCAATTCACTTAAATCATCACACTCACTAATTTGAGGAAAGATTCTCCTAGGTGTAAGGGATCTATTGGAATTGTTAGAGCAGGAACTTATACAAGAAAGGCTTGGACTGGGCGATCTGGTTAAACTACGTTCGGGACGAGAAAGGACGGTTAAATTTTTTAAAGGACGGGTTTCGAAAAAAACTGGACGCTTATTTAAAACAATTCTGGATGGGCTTTGGTGGTAATTGTCTAAATGAGTGGTTTGGGTTCTCCTAATCGGTGTTATTCTTTTAACGTGCTGGGCGGGGGGCACCGGAGGTGGCAAACGACTCATTGTCGGCTTAGCACTAATCCTGTTGTTTTCAAAAGATGAAAAGCTTTTATTTTGGTAGGAGGAATATGGTTGGGTGTCGTGTGAATATAATGAGCTGGTACTGGTTGGGGTGGAATACCCATTAAAGAGTGAGTAGCGCGAAGATGACCCATTTAGAGGTAAAGATGATGTACTACCGTTATAAAAATTCGACATTGGTAAAGAAGATGTACTTATGAAACCAGAAGAGGATGAAAATGTTGAGAGAGGTGAACAGTCACGACTTGTCGAATGTTCGCACATATTTTCTATTTTACTATTTCACCCACTAAATTTCATAATAGGTCACTAATTTACACGAAAAAATGAATGCGATAAATTTTAGAACATAAAAATAGTATCTTCAGAGTTTAGATATAACTTAGACCGGATACAAACTGCTACTGGTCAATTATAAATTTTAACGTGTAGACGGGACGTCGTATATCCTATAGATATCTCGACTAAAATAAACCCGATTCAATCTCAGTGGACCTACTCAGAATACTTCTACAGGACAACCAAAAAGACTGCAAAGTGCATATTTTTTGGACGAGAAAGTAAGAAAGAGTTACGGTTCATTTGTTTAAACAAAATGTAGTTTTACATTGTTAACTCATCAGATGAAATATCAAAAAATTTGTAAATGTTAATTAACTATTTATAAAGTCCATTAGGGAAGACCACCAAGTCAGATATTAAAATTAACATTAACTTAAAATCAATATACAAAGCAAATCGGTAATAAAAAGAGAAAATATGATGGAAAAAGATTTGGCAATCATCCACCACATTATTCTATTTAAAACGGCACTACATCATTAGTATCATTCAGATTCAACACTGTGTTACTATTATTCTAAATTTTGTTTCAAAAAGCAGCTGTAGTGGGCTTCATTGTTGAGAAAATTCAAATTTGGAACCGAATGTTGAACAAGTAATTCCAAATAAACGGTCACGAAAGTCCGTTAAAAATAGTGCGAATGCATTGTACCGCAGACATGTCAAGCATGCATCTTCTATTTTTATCTCTTTATGGGAGAGATAACCGCCAGAACATTTTAAATCCAAATTACAAATTTAAACAATACCAAAGGAATAAATAATGGAAAGAAAAAAGTTTCTTCCCTCTCAGACAATTTCTCTCACCAAAGAAGCGAAAAATAAGCTAAGTAATAAATTGGAACTGTTGTTTGATAAAATAACAAGAAAAACCTTCAACATGGTATTTTGGCATCAGTGCAATTTGGGTTCTTTGTGTGTACTCCGTACTATAAGATTAAAATCGTTAATGTGTAAATATTGTGTTACACTTTTAGACGTGTCCCGTTTATAATTTATTAAGCACAATGTCCGCTACCAATAAGGTTCTGAGCTATTTTTTACAATCAGCGAGTAATATTTTTAGGACCCTAATCTCTTCCTAGTAATTTTCAATTATTCATAACCAATTTGAATAATTTGAGGCATGGCTCATTAAAATTCAGCAAGTTGCACAACAATTAATTATTGGCGGCGTCGGTGGAGAAAGAATTTTTGGATTGGTGCCCAATTTTATTTAATTGAATTCTCTAGGTTATGCAAGATTTATTAAATGAAAACTAGCAACAAGTTGCTGGAACGGAGTTTCGAGACCAGTGCTCAGTGAGTGTGATTTTCTATAAAAAGAACCGTGCGTAAAAACTATTTCACATTTTCAAAAATTGAAAAAAGTATTAAGTAATATTGGGGTCGATTCCAAATTTGAATCACCCACTGCAAGTTTCACTTTCGATAATTTTAGAAAATGTTTACAATTAATAAACGATAAAATTGAAAAAAACAACTTTTTCATCTTCCTCTTAATTAAGACTTGGTCCTATTAACTGTCTAATTGCAGATGCACTTGGAGGAAAAGAAAATAAGAATTTTCACTCTTAAAAATTGTGCCTCCTACGAAGGCACCACCGGTATTGTTTCTATTTTCAAAATTTTGGAAACTTTCGTAAGACAAAAAAGAATTAGATAATAATTAATTAAAATATACCTATGCATTGTGGTGATATTTAGGTACTATGACCGTATAGGAGGAGGGGGGAGTAACATTTTTAGTTGAACAAAAATGTTGATCAAATTGGTGTAACAGTTTGACCGTCACTGCTTTCAACTGAATTTCTTAAATGAAGCATCCGCGTGGTTAACAAGGAATTTTATATTTATTTATTCTCGAATAATCGAAGTTTTGAATGAAGAAATGCTTACTAAGAGTTAATTGAATGTTCGAATTTAGATAAAATTTCTGAAAAGAGAAGGAGGAAAGGCAGATCCCATTTTAGAGAAAAGAAAAGGTGAGATTTGTAATTAAAACTTGACTAAAACAATATCAATTGAAAGAGATTCCTTTTCCGACAATATCTAAACCTTTCTTGATAGAGTAAGTAGTGGAATCTTGACTAACTGTAAACCCTGATAATATAAATCTGTGCCAGCTTGCTTTAAAGAGCGCAAAGGCGCACGCCTTCCCATCACAAACCAAAGATAACTATGAGTTTCTAAATCTTGAGAAAATTCACTATCTTTAGATTATTATAAAATATTTTCGTGATTAAATTCAAATTTTATGTTAAAATATAATAAAAAAATTTGATTAATATAAAAGAAATTCATCTCTTAGAAGAAATTGATAAATCGAGAGTTTTGTTACATCAAAGTTTCACTGTGCTGTAAACTTATATTTTAATTTTTTTAATTTGTGGAGAACAGGAAGGGGGGGAGGAACGCCAAACTAGCCCACAATTTAAAAAATTTACTAGTAAAATTACGGTAGTTTAGGGTGTAGCTAGAAAGTATTATAAAACAAACATTTGTAAAAATCATTGAAAAAAATTAGGTTAAAAAATAAAAATCAAAAAAATAAATACAAGTATTGCATTGGCTCTTGGTAGAAGTTTAGCTCCGACAACCCCCACTTTTACAAAGAGTTTTTATTGTTTTAATCCACGAAACTAGAAAACCGGGATCTCTGAGACAGTTCTACTTATGAATTAAAAATATCCCTGTATCATAAGCAACTCCTCAACAAGAATCTTAGAAAATTGGAAATTCTGAGACAGTTTAACTTATTAAAAATATACCGCGAGGTCACCACATACCTTCTTGTACATTTTTGCAAGAATTTTTTACGTATTTACGTCTAGTACACGTACCTACAACAGAATGGAGCGGTAAGAAATCTTTGTATTTGTTATTTAGTTTCCTCCTTGATTAGCAGTTTATGATAATTCTTCGATCCGATCCTGCATTTTTATTCGCATTTGATGCAAATATTTTGATGTATTGCGCTGTAAATGCTGATAAGCTTCCTTGAATGCGATGTCGAATTGAGTCTACCGATAGCAACAGCCAAAAAGCAGAACTATTCTTGTTGGACAGCAATTTTTTAAGCGCCGATTTAGTTTGCGTTGACAAATAGTTTTGGTTACAACGACTTCTGTTTTTCGTGACAGTTCGTTTAAGACAAGTGGTCCAACTATTCAGCTTATGGTTTTGACTCCTGTGTCACAACATCTGAGCTGTACACAGTTTTGGTAAGCCAAAACTTTTTTGTATTTTGTGTTGTTGTTTTTGACACACCAGAAGAGCTTAAAACCATAAAACTTCGTTCTCCGTTGGAAGACAAATCACTTTGAAAATTTGTTTTATTATTTGCATGGTCCAGTTTCGATCAGCATTTCCAATATCGGCTCTCTCACTCATCCAGCAGCGTTCTGCATCTGTAAGTAGCGTTCTGTGTTCGCGAGTGTCAATCAGTTGTAGCTTGTTGATTACTGACAAAAGTTCCGGTCTTTCACCTGTGAAGCCGCATGTCTTATCTCAATTAGAAAAAAGTACCGTAACCTTATAACCAGAGCTCTTACGTAAGTAAACTTTTTATTCATTTTGGAATAAACCTTGTTTAATTGGAGGTCCGTGCACCTTTTGATTATGACACCGTATTTTCATTTGCTACTGTGCATTGCTTAGCACAATCACCATACATGCAATTATTGTTGAAAATGTGAATACACTTCTCAATTATTTTTCTGCCATTAAAGCATTTTACCATCACCAGTGTTTCATTGGAGTTCCCTCAAACTACCCTTTCTTTTTACAGAATCTACGGTCTTGCCTCAGCACAAATCGAGAGCTGATTTATTAACATCGTGACTAAGCAAACTGCGGAGGTTCTCTTCAGATTGCAACAGACTCTGATCTATGTTTTGGTCAACCCTATCTTTCGGGGTTGCGGCTCAGAGGGTAGTTTTTGTTTCAGAACAAGCTCAATTAATTGTAAAATATTTCCAAGCTTTGTTGTAAGTATTAAGGTACCACACGTCCCGCCAGCAGAATAAAAAATAGCAGCCAATCAGAAGTAAAATATCGTGAAAAATCAAAAATTTTCCAACAGATTTTTGCCTACACTAATCGATATTTGACCCTAGACCATACTTTAAACACCTCATGTTAGTGTTATCTATAAGACCCCATCGAGTTTAATAAATAGATCAAGGCAAAAAATTTCAATTTCTAGGTGGCTGTTTTTCCAAAGCAATTCATATTTTTAAAGGGCACTTTGTCAAGTAGTACACTAAAGAGCAAATAATATCAAGTTGTAGCATTTCAAATGCTATAGGTATTATTTTTGTTTAACATTTTTCAGCGAAGTAAAAATTTATATTAACCTGAAGTACACACATCATCCTGTGCATGTTCAAGTTCCAAATTTTTCAAATGCTATTCTTCCGCCTATCATCATAATATTTGGAGTTTTGGAATCAAATATTGTCAATCCCAACCCCATCTTTTACTCAACTTTTGCTTTTTGAATAAAACCAACTCTTTACTCCTGCGTTTCATTTAGAAGACTGTTCTAGTTAGTTGCTAAACAATCGCCTAAGTCACTCTGGTAATGGACAGAAGTGTAATTCTTTAGCTGGTCTGTCTACCATTCCATCGTAGATCAGTTGGGCAAGTGGCCCAAATTACAGCAATGTGTGTTTCAAAGTTGTGGAAATCTCTTTCGATTGATTCCGATGTCATTCTTATTACCTGGTATTAAAACGCAGGAATCTTAAAAATAACAGTTTAGCATGCTTGTGAAAATTAATATTCAATTAAAATTCTTCTTCTTCTGACTTCTAATTAACACCATGTCCTATTCTATCATCTGTATGAAGCACAGAAGTGCACTTGCTTTCTGGGTTGGTCTCCAGATGTGCCTGTAACCCTGGTTTTTATGTTAATGATGGCATTTCATTTACTCAAGAAAACCACCAACTTAACGTGCCTTCCGAAGCACGGAGAATAGTCATAAGAAAGTTTACATTTCTCCAGATTTGAACCCAGTACTCTCGTATTCGCAGTTGTTCGGCAAATGACCGTCTCAAATGACTGAATGCATATCCAAAAAAAGACAATAAATAACAAATTCTTGATCAAAATTAGTTTCTTGATGAAATCGACCAAGGTGGAAGCAACGCTGGGCTCAGGAATGTCTCTTGTGGCATAAATTCTGATGAGTACCGAGAAAAATCAAATATCTCTTTAATAATAATAAAATCAGCAAGCATAATCTTATTTCTGAAAACGACTCTTGGATCACGAGCACGTAAATCGGCATTATTTAGTATGCAAACATTGGTGCCTAGATGGCAACAAGAATATTTTAATTTCTTTCCTCGATTACTACAATGTTTTAGATTAAGACTAACAGAACAATCTAATTAATTTCTTTTGCAAATTTGAACTAAACGAAAGCGATAATGGAATCGTTTCCAATCTTACGGTTGGAACCAGATCACTTATGGTGGAGTGGAGAGTGACCTATCAGAAGAAAGTTCAGATAAACGTGTTCATTTGCCCTGTGCTTCTCATTTTCTACTTTGAGAGAACTTTTTCGAGAAGACTCTCACGAGTCACAACACTGCCTTATTTATTGTTGGTCAATAATTTGAACGAAAACAGTGATTCCACAGGCTTAACGTTACAAAGACAAGGCGCTTTCTCGTGATCTAACATGAAAGTGGTCTTCAGTGTTGTTTGAGCCGATTTAATAATCCTACTTCCTGCTGCATTTCTACAACCGCTATTGTTGTTAAAGTCTATAGAATTGATTAATTATCTACATCGTCAAAGTGCTTATGAGACCACCATCCATTGTCCTTATTCAATAATTATCCTAAGAGAGAGAATATCAATTTGTAGAAAATTTTGTATTCTTCCATATTCTCCATTTTTGAAATATTTTCAAAAAAATAGTTTTAGTAATTTTTTTCCAAGAAAACGGCGCGAGTCTATCACCAATTACGCGTCCTCGAATATAAATTATCTCAATCAAGCACAGTTTCGGTTAGCATCCTATTCCATTTGACTATTTTACAAAATTATTTATTTGAAGTGTGCTAAATTATTATTAAAACAAAATTGTATTTTATTCACGCTCTAATTGGCGTAAACTAGAACAACTAATGAATTTTAGAAATTCCGCAAAATTTAGAAGAAAACTTGAGAATCGAAAAATGTTCGATGAAGGTCGCTAATGTGAGAAAGTTAATTCTTCTTTGATAAAGCGCAAGTTATTAGTGTCACGGAGTGAATTTGTGATGTATTGTAAAAATTTTACCATTGTAATAAAAAACCGACTACTTTCAAAAAACAACCAAGCAAATAAATTCAAAACTTACCTTAGCTTCCAGTTTGTCATTTTCGTGCTTCAATGAGGTTCTATCTGATTCCAACTTGTCTACTTTGGACCGCAATAGCTCCAGTTCCTCCTAAAACATGAAAACGTCAAATACTTGGTAATGCAAAAATAACTACTTAAACTACATGATAGAAGGTTGTAATTAAGTAGTTGTAGCACGGACAAGGTAAATATTATGTAAACGATATAATACGAGTACATAGCTATTAGATAACTCGGTTATACTGTACCTATAATCCTATAAACATAAGATACGTGTACCAATTTCTTTTAATGACGGACTACTAGTTAAAAATATAATTGCGTGTATGCATTCAATGCAAATCTGTGAGCAATCAAAAAAACGAATCAATTGTTAGTTAACGAAGAAATTTTTTCTTTCTTTGCTTCTATAGTATACATAACGATATGATAGTGTTGAGATAACCTATTGCACCCCATGTGATATATTATTGATGAACTAATCAAACAATTGAGCTAAGTGTGATGACCGCTAATTTCGGTTCGATTCCGCACGATTCTTAGCACTGAGGTATAAATCTAATTGAAAATTCCTTCTCAAAATAGAAGAAAATTATCCTGAATACATAATGAAGAAGAAAAAATATCAATTACAAACTTTGTAATTAATTGAGATAACTAAAAAAAAAGTATAAACAAATACGAAAAATAATTGTTTTAACGGCATATAAATGTGTAAGTAATTGCCACATTAAGCACATTGGAAGTAAAAAAAAACGAAGAAATAAATCTCGGTACATTCAAAACATACAATCCAGATAAATGCGTTGCATATCGTCCTGGCAACTTTTCAATTATTTTGTCAATTTGAGCCAAAAAAATTTGGACGATGTTTATTGAACTGCAAGGCGCCATAAAAACAAATAATATTTTTCATGGTTTAATAATTTTCTTAATGACACAAATGGGTTAGAAGAATTTCCTGGATTATATCATCCAGTTTGGAATCTTCAGGAAGTAAAGCCGGTGGTTATGATGCACACCATAAACAGATACTTGAAGTAAAAGTATGGAAGAGGTGTAACTGGAAATGATGCTTTGCGGTTGAGCAGTAGACTTGTGGATTTATGTAATAAAATTATGAAGTTGTTTTGTGTAAACGTAACGAAGTTTTTGTAATTCAATATTAATAACAATTTCAAAATGTGATTGCATGTGAAAAATATGCAAATTTAATATAACATAAATCTCAATTCGACTTTCTAAAATTTTATAAAATGGCTTTTCTTAAATTTATGAGTGTCTTCGCAAGTGTATATAAAAGTATAAGAAAGTCGATGTTAAACAATGTATTAAGAACAAATTCCGATATCAACAAAATTTTAACTTTCCTACACGTATTATATTACCGGTAGACAGGTAAGGCAGGCAGGCAATAACTAAAAAAGTACGCTATAATCGCAATGCACCTACAAACCTACATTCAACAAATAAAATTTCAATGCAATAAATTATGGAGCCATTACTAAATTGATTAGAACATCATCATTAGAAAGAGGTTTAATTGACTATAAACTAAAATATAATATATTTATTTTGAAGTTAAGCTTTAATTCAAATTTTGTGATGTTAAAACTGATAAAATTATTGAGAAACCTCAGAGTGTGGGAACGAAAGCGTTCACAATGACAAAAGTTCACAAGAGCAACAAAAAATAATTAAAATTGTATAATATATCTTCATTTTAAGTATGCCACTCTTACCGTTTTGCTTCTCAGTTCCTCTTCCGTTCGATGTACGTTCAATAACGGAGTCACCCTTACTAGCAGTCTCCACCAGGGCCAATCCCGAACGACCATAAATTTGCGAACATTTCTTTGAATACATCTCACCGCCAAATTTTGCAACTTCCTCTGAGATAACTTCTTCCTGGCCAAATATCCACGACAGTTGGATTGCAAATTTATCACCATTCCAGCAAGGCGCTCATCTCGTTGGGCTTCCAATTGCGTCAAACCGCCACTTCGGAAAAAAATCTGTAAAGAAGATAAAACAATTACAAATATGAAATGCTTTTCCTCTGTATGAAGTAATAACTACTTTCAGTTTAATTAATTCCAATCAAGTTAATAGGTAAAAAGTGTTCGCAACGTTAATTGATTAAAACTTCTTTTTTTTAAATTATTGTAACATATTTAAGTGTTAGGTATGTAATTGGAAAGAAGTCAATTAGGATTAGTATTTAGTAAAAGTTTCACTTTCTGATTTAATAGTTCAAATTTATCAAAAAAAAGAAGTGTAAAAGAAGAAGAAAATAAAAAATAGTTGAAATTACACAGTTCAACTGAAAACTTAAATAATAATTAATTGATGAAACTGAAAATGTAATGATGCCGTTCGGCCAACGCAACGCCCCCGCAAGTTACAAACCAGATGACCGACAAATCACCTGAATTATTTATAATTTGAAAACAGGTGGATGACATGCAGTCTGCATTAATTTTTTGTAATTTTTGAAAAGTAACTTGCAGATGTTGAAGAAACGAAATTGAAAATCAAATTTTTGAATGAAATTAAAGTGAACTTGAATCGAAATGTTTTCTACTTCAATTCCCAGGCTTGCGCTAACTTTCTTCATCAATAAAACAATTTAATGGAGGAAAATAAATCACAAATGCCAAACGTAAAAATTGTTAGAAAAATGATAAATATTCAAAAAAATTGGATTAAGTCACGGTTTCGTAATAAGAAATTACTGATTATAATATTAGAAAATAAAACATTATATAATTACCCAACCAACGCATAATTTCGTTAAACATTTATGTCCGAGTAATATCATAATTTGAAGAAGTGAAAGTAAAAAAGATGTACCATTTACATCAGCTTAGGTGAGATGAAAAAAAAATGGACATCATTACAGCATCATATCAGGTTGGATCAAACGCTTCACTGCTTTTTTGTATCTGATCCGTTTTGCAAAACGTTGTTGAATGGAATTTTTATGGTAATTTTATAAGTACGCTTTCATTATAGTCTCATGTTGCTATTAATTTTGAATTTTTATTAGTTTTCCATGTGATGATTTTTAAAATGAGAAAAAAATTAGATCGGAATGCGGATAATAATGATTTATTACAATAACCTAGCGCAACACAACTGAGCCACAATTTCATCTTCCATAATTAGATGAAAAATACAAGTTCAAAACGTATTCGACGAAACAAAAGAGTTCAACCGTGCAAAAGACATTAATGCATCTCGTGCATGCGTGGGTTAACAGGAGTATTTTGACCCCCGTGGAACCCTAAGGGATCACTTAAATATCACTTATCTATCTCAATGAGCAAATAAAAGTGTTCATTATAGGATTACGTTATAACAACGTTAAATAGACGTGTATTGATAACCATAAAAAACACCGAGACAGGGGTGAAAGGATGATAAGCTTTAGCAGAACTCGACATGGTTAAAGTAACCCCACATTTTGCTATTTTTAGCAAAATGGTAACAGTAAACCGATTTAAATAAATTAAGATAAGGCGAAATATTTAACAACATTCGAGATAAAAAATAACGATGAATATTCAAAGAAAATTAATTCATCAAACAAATTAGCATAAAAAAGAATTATTTTCTTATAATTTATCATCAATTAGTAACAAAATACGGGCACGCAAAATTAATAGTAGTAGCATAAAATTTAGAAAGTAAAGAGCTACCGTACCCACCCTGTACATAACCATAATCGTTTATTACAAACAGGAAATAGCATATTATAATACCTCTTCCTCGTTAACATTGCGGCTCTTCTCGTTTAAAATTAAGTTTTTCGAATTATTTTGGCTGATGCTGTGCAACGATTCCAACGAATTGTTACGGCTCGACGACGTCAAACTGCTCAAATCTGCGGGATGCTCGTTCGAAATATTTCCAGAATCGTCCGAATTGTCATCCGAACTATAATCCCGAACCTTTTCATCGCTAATCGCTTTTTTGGGTATCGATAATTTTTTTTCCACTCGTACAAGTTTTTCCTTTTTAATTTCAGATTTATTACCACCACAACTTTTTTTTTCGAATTCGAATTTCTGGACTCCATTTTTAGGGTTGCTCAGAACCGTCTTCGACGCTTGCTTATTGACGTAATTTCGTTCTACAAATTTCGGTTCGGCTTGTAGCTTCTTAACTCCAAAGCAGTTTTCATCCTTTTTAAATGTGGTGCTCGAAAGTTTAGTTTTTGTTTTTTCACCGTTCGCGTTGCTAGGATTTTCAAACTTTTGTATTGCATTGCTGATCTTCTTGAGATCATTCGGCAAGCTCCTTTTAACTTGCACAACTGGTTTTGCAATCGTTGGAGCTTTAATGGGTTTTACTTCCAATTTCGAAAATTTTCCCAAATTTTGCACGCTGGTTGATTTCGAAAGTTTGGGCAATTTGTTCGATTTGGTTAAACTCCTAGGTGGATTCGAATCTCCTACGAATTTCAAATTGTGAACACTTTCTGCAAACCTTTTTTGTTTTTGCAAATTTTGCGTACTTCCTAATTTACAGTCTAAACTGTTTAGACCGTTAGGAGTACTAGGGAACGTTCTGTTCAATGAAGCTTTTACAGGAATTTTACTTGTGAAGTTCTTCTTCGTGCTTTGGCACGAAATGTCCAAGGAACTGACGCATTTTACACGCAAAGTACTGGAAGTCGTGTCTGGTGGCGGCGCTACACTGTCTTCAACTTTTTTTTCAATTTTAGTCGATTTGCTTTCTTCGGCCGATGACAAGCTATTAATTTTTCGGACAACATCTTTGACCTTAATTCTGTTGTTCATGTTGTATTGCGGTTTTTTGTAATCGAAAATTTCGTGTTTACTTTTTTCTAGTACTAAAGGCTTAATGGCAGGAACCACTTTTACCGAAAGAGGTTTTAAAGGGGTCGCTTTGAGTTTCAGTGATCGTTGGTTTAAGTTTTCTAAGCTTTTGGAACTCTTCTTCTGCAATGCTTTCGATGCGTTTCGCTTTAAAATACATTTAGATTCGATTATGCTGCAAGTTCTAGATTTTTGCAATTTAGGGATGTTTGAACGACTTTTTGGAGCAGGGACGGATGAGTACTCGTTCAAAATTTTATCAAAACTATCGATAACCGATTTAAGTTTATCGTCTAAAGAATTTTGTTGATTTTTTGAAGAAACTTCGATTACAGTTATGTGACTTTTTAGGGACGAATCGGAAGAAATATTTCCGGGAGGATCCTGCTGAAAGTTGATGTTCTCGTAGGGATGATCCATGCATACTCGAACCTTCAGCGAATCTGATTTTCTTATTTTATCGGAATGAAAACTTTTTTTCGTGGTATTCGCCAACCATTTCTTGGGACTGGCGTACAATTTTTCAAAAACAGGTTTTGTTGTTGAATTTCTACCAGACGAACTTAGCTTTTCGATGAACGAAGGCATCTTGAGAGCAACGCAAAGTTATTCTATAACTCTCAAAGACTTTTTTTACATTTTATACTAAGAACAAGTTAAAGCACTTAAAAAACCAAGTTAATTGTTGTCGTGAATTGTCATTCAATTAGCTATGCTCTGATTATATCTCAGCTTTACCTATCATTTAGCAACGCTTCTGATAGATTTTGAGTTTTCCAATCACTAAAATTAAACTTTACGATTCAAACACGAACTTATAATAATAAAATTACAGAGCGTAAAATTTAGGTTTGTGGTACGAGATATATGAATTGCACGATTTTTATTAACATAAATAATTGTAACAATAATGGCACAACACTAAAGCTGACCCCGTCCAAAAAGCACCCACACTAGGAACAACCACACACAAATAAACTGAAATTCATCTGAAAACTTCCACATAATATTTAAAAAAATGTTTATACCGTTTAACATGCAGAATTTAATTAAACGTAAATTTTGTACCGGTGATTTTAACGAGCGAAGAAGAACTAAGCGCGACCTTTCAAACGCAGTGAAACTCGATGTAGAAATGAGGAGGTGCAGAAAGAAGTAGCAAAGTGCTAGGCGCGTCTGGACGTGACAGTAAGTTGATCCGGTTTTTGAATTAAATAAAAAATAAAGATGTAAAACAAGATGGTTTTGGTCAGATGTTCTCATAAGAAATTTTAAATTAATGCACCACTGGAAACGGTGTCACATTTTACAAGGTTTTACGATATACCTGGGAAAATAATTTTCATGTTTTCTTTATTATTTTTACTTCTTCTTTATTTTAAAATATTATTAATAACAAGTTCACAATAGTTCAACAACTTTTTAGTAAACGTCTGTCATTTAAGATAATCAAGATTTGGCGCAGCCATTTATCAATCAAAATGAATTATTATTGTTATATGTACGTTATGCATGTGATTGTGTGGTTTTGACCAATTGAACAAAACGCCAGCTGTATAGTTAATTTAATTTAAAAAAATCTAAATTAAACTGTTAAATCCTGACAGTCGGTCTATTTGGACTTGGAAGTTATAAATAATGACACTAAATTAGGATAGAATAAATAGGATATTACAAGCATATTTTTTGGATTTTCAATCTTTTCCCTTATTTCCGTGTTTGTTTAGGGTTCGCATTTCTCGAATATCGTAAAATAGGTTAATGTATCTTTTCCACAGTAAATTTATTCAAAAATTTAACGTGGAATCCAAACCACGGCACAAAATAATCGTCATAAAGATGATTTCAATTCCAAATCAACACTTGGCACAGTTGCTAATAACAGGACAAAGCCCTAAATTGAGAGAAAGAATTGTTGTTTAATCAACAATAATATCTTATTATTTAAGTAAAACTTTTTTAAATTAATTTTAAAAATCGAGAATCACAGTAAAAATATCGGATTTGTTATTTAATCTAAGATTATTTCGTAAAAAACATTTAATATATTACACAGATTTCAATTAATTACCTTGAAAAAGAAATAAATTGAGATTTTATTACCACGTAATTAATAATAATAAATATTTTTCTATACCAATGCCAACAAATTTAAAGTGTCTGAGAGAAACAAACCGATAGTTGCAAGAGACTGCATATATTGAACCTAATTAAATTACGTTAATTTATTCATTTTTTTTTAATAATTCATAATTAAATTGATTGCAAACGATTAAACTATTTTTAAAAGTTTTTATTTAATTATACATCATAATCTACTTGCATAATGATCTGATAATTTTTTTGATTTGCTAGAAAATCGAATTTCCTTAAAATGTTATAATCGGTGCTCCAGATGAATTAAAAAAATTAAATTTTAAAGGTTCTGAACCGGAGAAGTGTGGAAAATATGCCCTCTTCAGAATTTTATGGTGGAAATTTTTTTAGTGTATAAAAAGACAGTGATATGCAAAATTTGGAACTTTCAGCTTAATTCTTTTTTTCTTTAAAAGGATAAAACAGTTTTTCCATATTTCTTCGTCTACTGTTTTTGTATTAAAAAGTTCCCAAAAAATTCAAAAAATCAATCAACTTTTTAAAAATTTATTTAAATATGTTAGGATTTTTGCACTATTCTCAGAAAATTTGACGTAATTCTGTATTAGAATGCTTAATACAAGTTAAAAAAAGTCTCAAGATTCCACATGCAACATCAACAATATTGGAAAAATTTAGACCAAATAACGAAATTGTGAGATTTTTTCAAATTAATTTTAAAGTAAATCGAAAACTGAAAACCATAGGCTATTACTGATCATTTTCAAACTTTCACATTCAATTGTTTGATAAACAGCAAAAATTTTGAGAATCACTGTTTCGCTAAAGATATATTAGGCTAAACAATGAAATTTTGAAATTACTTTTCAAATTGATGTCAAAGGAAATCGGAAACTGGAAACCACGGGTCGTTATTGATTTTTTTTTTTTCAAATTTTCCCATTTCATTTTTTGATAAAAAGTAAAATTTTGAAGAATGCCTTTATTTTTGAAATAAAAGACATAATTTTAAGCCATTTAACGAAATATTGAGATTATTTTTCCAAATTGATTCTAAAGCAAATCAAAAACTGAAAACCGCAGGCCATTACCAATTATTTTCAAACTTCTGCATTTAATTCTTTGATATAAAGCAAAATTTTTAATTTGCTAGTGATATTTTGAATTAAACAACAAAATTTTGAGATTTTTATTTAAATTCATTTCAAAGTAATTTGAAAATTGAAAACCAAGCAAAATTTTTAATTTGCTAGTGATATTTTGAATTAAACAATAAAATTTTGAGATTTTTATTTAAATTAATTTCAAAGTAATTTGAAAATTGAAAACCAAAAGCCTATACTGATTTTTTCAAACTTTCACATTTAATTCTTTGATAAAAATTAAATTTTTAAGAATGTATTTTGGGCAAGATATTTTATGCTTGATAAATTGATTTTGAAATAAATCAAAAATTAAAAACCATCATGCCATTTTTGATATATTTCTAACTTACAGAGTAAATTTTTTTATGAAAAGCAAAACTTTCAATAAATTTTTCAGAGTTGGAATTAGAGCTATTTTATAAATAATCTTACAACTAGAATTATTTCGAGTTACTATAAATTAAAAAATTCAATTAAATTATTTATTGAGCTTTTTAATTTCTAGTAACTCAAAATAATTAAAGTTTTAAGATTATTTAATATCAACGAGTTAATAAATTAACATTTTAAATATTTTAGGCTAAAGTTGGTAACAAAATTTTGAAATTATTGTTTCAAATAAAGTACTATATCAAAAACTTAAAACCAAAGGCCATTACCGTTTATTTTCAAACTTACAAACATTTAATTTTTTTATAAAAAGTAAAATTTTTAAGAATTACATATTATAATTTGAACTAGACAACGAAATTTTGAGATTGCTATTCAAATTGATTTTAAAATACTAAATCAAAAATTGGAAACCGAAGACCCGTACCTATTTTTTTTTCAAATTTTCACATTTAATTCTTTGATAAAAAGAAATTTTTTTGAGAAACGTTGGTTTTTGAGTACTAAGACATATTTTAGGCTAAACAAGACAAAGTGTATGCAGATTTTAAAGTAAATCGAAAATTATACACCAAATTCCATTTTCTATTTATTTCTAACTAGGAAAATATGTTCCTTCCTTCTAAAGTCAACAGGAATTAAATTAAAAGGCTGAAATTTTGCTCACAACTGTTTTTTTACATAACAAACTTTCTTAAAACTTGCCACCATAAAACTCCATATTTGACATACTTATTCGGCTAGACCTTTTAAAAATGGCAAATAAAATATTTAAAAAAGCCTTCAGAATTTCATTTATTTAACAACTAAAAAAGTTTATCGACAAAAACAATTTAAACACACACATTTGATCCCCCCCCCCCAAGTGATAAAATTGTTCGCATTATGTCCATAATATTTTATGACTTGACATTGATATCAAAATTGAGTCGAGTCTGTGGAAGCTTCTAGATGAATTATCTAAATTTTATATTTGAAAATTGTTGACATTTTTTGAAATATTAAAATTTTATGGGATGCCTCTGGGTTTGGTAAAAGTCAAGGTGGAAAGTCAGTTTTTGGATAACAATGGAGATGCGTGCAACTTCCCAAGTGAAAAGGATATCTTAATTTTTAAGTAGCAAAATTTTGTAAAAATTTCAATCATTTTGAGAGTAAATTAAAATAAAAATAGCGAGAAAAAGGTGCGTATTATTTCTTTTAGCGGTTTGTTTTTAGAAGCATAAAATTTTGGAAAAGTTTGATAAAAATTATCGGATTCATTGCAAAATAAATTTTGTATGAAAATTTGGAAGGTTGTGAGATAACTTAAGTCGGGAAAAAGAGAATTACGATTGAGCTAGTCGTGACGAATTAATAGAATAATTCCACGACTCCAATTTAATTTTTGTTAATTATTTTTTTGAAAATTTTTTAATTTTGGTTGAAGAATTTGGGCGTTGGTTTTATTTTATGTCAATATGTATGTAAGTAGTTCGAACCTTAGCATATCTAAGCATATCTAAACAGCCGCTGCTGTTGCAAGGTCTAATATAAAATATTAATAATTCATTTGGTTCAAGTGTTTATAAAAGAAAATAACAAAACTCAAAAAAAAATCTGCACCTGGGTGGAGGGATTAGATAGTTTTAATCTTGTCTTATAAACAATTAAGCAATTCTGGATATGAATTCGGGTTAAAAGCTGAGAAAGCCTGGATTGGTGTTGATTAAATGCTTTCTCTTCGAACTTTAGAACCTGGGTCTCTCTGATTTTGAGTCTTCTACCGAGTTCCAAGGGCCAAGACCTAGTTAGCACACCCACTTAAACCTGACTTACAATGTAATCAGAATATACTATTGCGGGATGGATACCCGGCCTGTAGTAACGGGTCGGGTTAATGGTGCTCGTAGGCCATAGTTTGAAGACCGATGCTTTAGAATATTAAGCACTAGCAATAAAGAGTTATTTGTGATTCATTTTAGTTCTCGGTGTAGTCCATGATTAGGACTTCAATAGGTGCAAATTGTAAGGTGTAGTTTTCATTGAATTCCGAGTAAAGCGATTTTGATTTTAACGATTAATAAAATTTTCATTATTCGTGATTTGGGAAGAACGCACATGATTGGGTTAATACGATTCCCAAAACCCCATGACAAGAATGAAAGAAATAGTCCAAGATATTGGTAATAAAACGTCATAATTTCTAAATATTCCAAACATAGGTATCTGCAGGGTGCAAAATTCGTTTTACGTTAAAAATTTATATTTGCTTACTACAATTAAATATGAAAATAACAATATAAATGAAAAAATTTGATAGGGGCCTGGTATAACCTAATGATGATATAAATAAAAGACAACAATAAAATAGGTACCTAATAAATTTGTATAAAATGTAGATTTTATAGGGTACCACCCAATTGTGGGTTAAATGTTTAAAACAATTTTAATGGCGGAAACCGCAATTCGTCATTTACGTTCAGGGTTATTTTTCTGTCAAGCAAATTCTGGTGGTTTGCGGTTTCAGGAGCTCTTTTACAAGCACTTATCTATAATATACCATAATTATATCTAAACAAAGTGTGGTTAGTTCAGTGATAGAACGTTCAACTGCTGAGCTTAAAGCATACTATTCATGAAATCGTAAAACCATGCAACGACAAGTTGAAAAATTATGGATTAAAAAGAATATCTGTCCAATGAATGATCTATTTAAAATATTCTAAAAATATGGTTACTATCAATAGTGGACGATGTTATAATCAAACCACTTTGTTGATGATTCTGTTCACTGAAAACGCTGTCAAGTGTCGCTTCTTGTTCATATAGAAATATTCTTTGATATTACAATATATTCAATAATAATAAATTTTACCACGGTAGGTCGTGGTAAATTTTAAGTATAGAAACAAAAGAATACTAATAATACATTTTTATGTCAATTAGTTGTGCTTGACTTAATATACATTCTTGCAATACTAATATACATTGATTATAAAATTATAATATACTTAAGTAGGCAAAAATGAAATTTCAAGTTACCTTTTCCAAACGAAGAGAAAATTTCAGAATTTATTGTTTTATGGATTTAATCTTTCTTATATCGAAAGTATTATATTTTTACATTATAATTGTGTGAATGTATTTTTTGAAGATATAGTAGGTACATTCGTATTAAAAAGTTATTTGCGACGAGGGAGTTCTAGGCTAGGGCGTTTAAAACAGTTAATTTTCCTCAAATTTCTTCTTCTTATTATCCTATAGTAATTATTATTTAGGAGCTACAGCGCCCCTAGCGCTCAAGGCTAGCTACGCCAATGTTTATACCTCAGCCAATAATAATTATTATTGTTCGATTTAATTTAAACAATGCAGAGCACATTTGACTTATTTAGCAGCAATTTTTTAAAATAAATGTTTACAATTAAAACAAATAATTAAATTCTTAACCCTTTTGACGCGTAGATCGGCTAAAGTTCAGTACTTCAGGCGACTTTAGTCGATTTAAGCGTCCAAAGGGTTAAAAAATGCAGCAAAATTAAGAACAAAATACAGCAAGTCCGTTCCAATACCATTTATCTGGAGCTAAACTTAGTTAACTTAATAAAAACTCTCCCTAACCGTTATTTTAACAGTTGGCTGCCAAATTGGTCCCGCATTATGAAATAAACGAAATTGGTGTATTTAGGATCTGCCACTTTCCGCTGAAAAAGATGAGAAATACCTTATAAACTCAACCACTTGAATTTAAAAATTAGTTTCTTTGTAGTTGCAAAGATTGAGGTATGTAAAAAATCCTGTAGTTTTCATAAAAAATATGTACTACATGTTGAGACCAAAATTAAATCTTACATTAATCTTGTTGATTGATATAAAAGTTTGTATTGTGTCTGAACTGGGAGAATACACAAAGCAAATTATAGGTCTTCGAGAAACGGAACACTTAAATTTTCAAATAAAAAAAACTCCGCGGTTGTCCTAACATCAGATAATGGGTTGATCTGCTGCACAAAGAAGATAAAGTAATTAAAGATACTGCAACGATTGAATTTCTCGCAGCAAAAATGGGCAGACCATGTGGAGAAAGACGATTAAAATCAACTTTACCAAGCATTACGAAGCAAATTTTAACAGTGGCGCTGGTCATCCAGACTATTTTTATGGTACTTTTTAATCGAAATCGTTAAAATTTGAAACACGCGACTTCACTATAAAAATTACTATGTAGACCTCTTGGACCTTAAAATTTGTAAAAGTATAGCATTCGATTGCTCTAAAGTTAATAATTTATGGGATGGGTCAGCATGATCAAACCGAGAGGATGAATGCTGCAATAGTTTCCATAATTTCTTGTTACATAAAAGTAGGAAAAAATTATTTTTGCCAAAATTTGAATAAAACATAAAACAAAATAAAGAAGTGAAAGATTCACTTTCAATTAATTACAGTTCAAAATTTGTGTATTTTAATTTTTAATTATAGTCATATGCATGGGCAAACAATTTAATAGCATTTGAATGAAAAAATCAATTAATTAATAATAAAGATTAATTAATTCACGAGACATCTGTTTTCTACTAAGTTAATTAATTAATTTCATATAATCTAAAAACTTCTTCGTTTTACGAAAGCAGTAATGCAAAAACTATCAATTATACTTAATTAAAACTCCATTCAATTTGTAGTGAACGTATGAAGTAAATTTGCAAGAAAAAACAATAACAATTAAAATCCTCACATTTTACAGAATCAATTGAAGAAGACACGGTATTTTTATGGAGCCCATCCAAAAGACTTTCTCAGTAACCTGCTGAGTACGCTGGCCTAGATGCAGAGCTGAAAAGCTATTTTCAAATCCAGGAGCTTGTAACGATTCCATTCGATCAGATTACTTAAAAAAAAAACCCATTTCAGTGCAAGGGTTTTTATGAGTCCCACTAAGCCTGATGATTGTTTTAATGGTATAAAATTACATGAAATTGTTGATCTCTTGAGGAAAAAAATGAAACAAAAGTTAACTATACGAATGTACGATCTTCTGCACATAAATAAACAAATACACGAGCTCGTGTATAATATGCAATAGTTGATTAATCACACGTGCCAACATGAAATGTTTCTCGGTTAACTGTTCCTCATTCAACCTGTTCGAAAGGTTTAACAGGTTAAAACATTACGGTACCCGTTACCTCGTTTATAATATTACAATATTGAAACTTAAAATAACCTCGAGATAAATGTATGTAATTGTGCATACATTACATGGATTCGTATCGTGCATGGCTTAATGACAAAATTCAGTTACAGTAATTGCAGCACTACAAAGACACAACCTTATTTCTGTGTCGTTCATAGATATCATCTCTAAAACAATCGACCGGAAATCGAGAAACAAGATGAAAAATTTTCATGTCGAAATGAAAAATGATCAAGAAACCGAATGTGGACGTGAAAGGAAACTGGACGAGAATACCGCAAGTAATGAGCTTTTTTTTAAATAGTAATTCTCGTATATATCAAAACTTGACATGAATAGTCAATTTTTTTAAACCAATTCAATCAAGAGTCATTATGATATCCAGAATCGAAAACAGTAGAAAGTCGACTCCTTCAGTAAATAAAGCAATTTAAATGTATGTACAAAGTTATCAACATTTACATTACATTTCTTATTCATTCCCATTATATCTAGTCGGAATTGAATCGTATTCATACTAAAATAGTAGAGTTCAGTTTAGATTTAAATGAAGATAAAGTTACAACCAAAAAAAAGTCGTTGAAATTCAATCCGAATCGGTATAAATTTTTAAAAAGCAATGTTAGTCTTAAGTTAGGGAAAGTTTGCATAAATTTTAAATTATCATATAAAACACCTAATAAATAAAATCAATGAAAATAATCTATAAATAATATAAATTATCGAGTAGGTATGTACCTACAAAAGTTACAGTAATAGTTATTGTAGGTAGATAGGCATGGTAAAATTGCATAGTTCACATAGCACGTATGTGGGCTACAAATACAATAATTTAATAACACAATGCCAATCAATTTAACAATCTAGTGCTATGAACATCGGTTATTGACTCGGAAGTGATTTCTATTTATGTCCAAAAATAAATATTTAAATTTATTAAATACAATATTTACAGTTCAAACAACTACACAATATTAATAAACTTGCAAGTTAATTATAATTGTATTTATCCACACCTGTAAAGGTGTAAAGACAATTTCATAGACAACGGTCGAGCTATTTGCACTTGACTGACATGCAGTCACTTAATTCTATGTTAAGCAACAAGAAGTTTTAACACTTTCACTCAACGCAGGTGATGTCATGGAAAAGACTAGAATTTGTCAAACGTCGGTGTCGCTACCCGCAGTTTCGTTTGAAGCTACTTTCCAATTTTGCATTAAAAAAAAAAATTGGTTTGCATGGTTGCCATATTTTATACACGTCAATACAGAAAATTTTAATTACTGCCGGAAGTATTTATGGTTGTCAGTTGAAGTTTGTTATTACATTCTAGTCTAATATTACGATATTCATGAGAAGGAACGTTTGTTACCAAAAAAGCGCATGAATAGATTAACGAGATCCTCACTAGATCCGTGGAAACCTCGTTAAATATAAAATTTTGTGGATCATTCGAAAATTTGGACAAAATTGGCAAAAAACCGTAAAAATAATATGCGAGTATTGTATTGGCTCTTGCTATAAAATTATCTAATAAAAATCACAATGAGTTTCATCCCTTAAAATTTTGAAAATCGTAAAAAAATTCTTTTTTTTTGAAAAAGAATAAATTTTTATAATTTGTTTGGTTTTCAATTTGGCCCAAGGTAGGGCGCTTTTGAACAGCGAACAGCTCTGATAAAAGAACATTTTTGTTGCATTAGTTTGCATTGGTAGGAAATTTGAACTGTGCTGGCACCCGAAAATTTTATGGTGGAAATAAGTTTTAAAAGTTCCCAAAAATTTCAATATTATACTATTCGGAAATCAAGCAAGAATTTTGGAAATTTGAATTTTTCTGGATAGTAGACGTCCGGAAGATATGGATTATAGTGAGAGACAGTTTTTCAAAGTGTTCAAATTTTTTGACAAATTTCCGTGTTTTTTTTTGACTGAATTATTATTTTCCAAAGACTTATTCAACTGTTGGAAGAGTTTTAAGTATTTTCTGGAAACACAAAAATACGTTTTTGGCGTTCCATTACATCGTAGTGGAAATTGAACAGTACAGCTAATAGCTAATAAATGTTAGCAATTTCGAGCAACGCGTTAAATATTACAGATTTGAAAATTGATGATGTGAGTCAACAATATTCAGTTTTTGTAAGCCAAATTTGTCGATCTTACCATAAGATTAAGTTAGATGAACATGATTTCTGAATCGAATGCCAATGTGGTTTGGAAAGTATATTGAGGTTAAGAATAGATAATCCAAATTTTAAATAAAAAACTTTTTAACAAAAAATTATATTATTATAAAAAATATTATATATTATAAAATAAATATACTATTACATTTTGAGTCTTAATAAGTAATGTAAGTAACTAAGTTTGAGTCGGTGCAGAGTGGGTGACTTTTGTTTTGATAATTTTTTTTAAAGTAATTTAATAATCGTTGATTATTTTCTTTGCACCGACTCAAAATTAGTTACTTACATTACTTATTAAGACTCAAAATGTAATATATTTATTTTATGCTTTTTAGTTTCCTTTTTGAGGTCGGTTTAATTTTTTGTTAAAAAGTTTTTTATATTTTTATTTTTAGTGATTAAAATCTACTAATTACTACCTTAATTAATTAATTTGCTTGGTATAAAGTTTTCCTCTATGCCAAGTTTCAACAGAATAGGTTGACAAGTGAAAAATCAATATATGAAAAACAATCATCCCCTATTTGCTACCCTTACAGGTGCAATTTTTGCCTATTTTCTACCCTTTCGGATGAAATTTTTTTGAGATATTTAAATGGGACCACCATTAAGGTCTACTCTATCGAATCAAAAAAAATTTATCAAAGTCGGACTACTCTTAAAAAAAATATACAAACGAATTGAGAAACTCCTCCTTTTCTTGAAGTCGATTTAAAAAAAGAAAAAAAATAAAAAAAAGGTAACCAACGTTTGATTTTAATTTTATTTATTGTAAAATTTTCCTAAAGCATAGCAAAAACCTTGCAAGTTGTCTCTGTATCTAATATTGACTCATTACCATCAAAATGGGAGCCTTTCAAACACTTGATCCGGTTTTTACAGTTCGTGGCGCCCTCTAGCGGATATTGAGCGTTTCAATTAAGAGCCTTTGCGTCGACTAGCGACTAGCAAAAACTACGACTTTTATAAAATCCTAAATTTACAAAACAAGATGGTTTACTGATCAGTTTCAAAAACAATGTGAAATAGTTAATCACTGATTAGTTAATGCAGATCAAAACTTGTTAATCAATATCCGCTCAGTTTCAACAAAAATTCGTTATAGGACGCCACGAACTCCAATAACCTGTAATTTTAGGTTAGGAATTCGAACGTTCCCAATAAGAAACGTCGAAATTTGTCTGAAATGTTCCATCCGTAAGGAAATCGGCATTAGTTTGTTTATTTATTAATTATTACCATACTAAAAGGCTTCAGTGCAACCTCTAAGCCGTACAGCTTGAGCAATCTAGATATTTATTTCTTGTATATACGGCAGTCTACGTGGGTACTGGCACGTAACAAAATGACATAATATGTCATAGTATATATAAGAAGTATATTGTACTTCTGTCTTATTTTGACGTATAGATTAAATTCTCTTTATTTTTACCACCCCCCTTCCCGAATCCACAGTAGATGATTTCTTGCTGGTCAAGCAGAAGTGAAGCAACTGGTGCCCTAATTGAGAATTTGATCGTTGACAACAAATTCTCTAACATAGATGTACAATTTGTCATCACCATAACACACTAATAAAATCCTACGTAGAACTGTCTGTCTGTTAGTAACGCAAAAATTCACCAACGGCCCAAATTTACAAGCATTAATGGATTTAATAAAGTCGTCCAGAATTTTATCAACATCAATGATGTGTCGGTTACAATGAAATAAATTCATTGTAAAATTTGTCGATAAAATTGTTGTAATTTATTTAAATTGATATCTAGTACAGTGCAGCAATTTTTAACAAAAATTTGTAGAAATATTTACTACAAAAAATAGTAAATGTAGATTAAATATTATAAATTATTACATTCGTACTACAATTTGTAGTCACCTCCGCAACAGCAATTGCATACGAAATATTATTGATGATTGCTACTACGGTAAACCCTAAGAAAATCTTTCCGGGGGTCGTGGTTCAAATTTGCTCTTAACACAACGGCGAAACATTCAAAAGAAAACAAATAAAATTTTCAAAAACAATAATTTTAATTGCTATCATTAATTTAATATGAAATTAAAATAATTATCTTAATCCAATCAAATAAATTTTATTCAGTCACAATTTTTGAGTATTTAAAAAGTTCCTGTGTAAGTGTTGTTTACGAAGTGTCAAATTATTTTATTGAATAATTAAAATGAACCTAATTAGCCTCGCTTTAGATTTCCAATGTATAAACTTTGAAATTTTACAATAATAAATAATTTAATAAAACCTGAAAAATAATTTTATCGTGCGCTACTGATTTTTATAACTGAAAGTTTGATAAATTTCTCACCAGGCGTCTCTTTTATTATCGTTGCATGCGGTAATCTTGTGCTTCTAAAGTTAGTGCAGTTTAAATCAATCTCCAATTTAATTCCAAACTTGCTATTCGATCCAGATCAATAAATTCGTCTCTAGACTCGTCAGATTTCTAATTTAACAGGTAAGTAAAAGTCTATCTTACTTTTTTCGTTTCAATCATCTTAACCAAACTTACGTTTTCAGCGGTATTCAAAATTTTCCAAAATTTTAAATTTTATCTTCAATGAGTTTGACTCACTTGTTGGCAAAGTTTAAATTTTATTTCTTGCGATAACTTTCAGAAAAAAACGAATAGAAATAATTCAAATTGACGACTTAAATGTCACACTACTATAATTTCAAAAACGTAATTTTACAAAATAAGTGTAATTTTTCGTGTTATGTTACAAATTTACTTTTTTATTTGATTTAGATTAACAGTTTTTGTTTTAAGCAAAAGCCCCTTCTGACTTCAAACAGCAAATTTTTATTGGTTTTCCTGTGTTTGAATCATTTATCAATCCTTAATTTTTTTATAAAAAACAAAATACCCTCCCTTTCTACCCTCGCAAACACGACAGTACATACGCCATTTATACAGGGTGACCCTTTGAAAACGAAACAGACGGGATTGTGGGCAGCAGAATTTTTTTTTAATAAATGCAAAAACACGTTAATTTTATCATTGAAGGGGACAACTTTTGCGACCAATGTCACTCCCGTATTGTTTCATCCCTTCGCGCTGTAATGACAACCCCTAAAATGTTAATAGGGATGATATGGCAAGTAACACCTCATTTGAAAAGTCCTTTCAACTTTTTCCCGAATTCACTGCTATAATTTTTTTAAAGTTTTATCAATTATTCAACAAAAAAATTGAAGCTGCAAAAATGCGAAATAAATCCGATATTTCAATACATATAGTAGTAGTAACTTTTGATATTACTTTACATTTTGTAAGGCAAACTTGCCTTATTTCGCAGTAGCTTTTTTGTATCTATTTTTTTAATAAAATTCATTTAGTTTTTTTTAGATTTTAAACACTAAAAACCTTAGATTATTATACATTAATTCCAGAGTTTAAACTCTAAAAAATTGATAAATTCTATAATAAAATAATAAACGCTAAAAAAATGCTGTAAAATTTTAAATGAATTTTCTCATTGAAGGTTTTGATTGATTTATTTGAAAAAATAAAAATCTTCTTAAAAATTTGAACCCATCAAGAAGCTTATGGTTTAGCTATCTAGGACTTTTGTAAACAATAGAATATTTAAAAAAAATTGATGATTTCACGATAGACGTTATCAATTCTGAATAATAGCGTATTGTTTTGCTTATATGGAAGAAAAATGTCACCTTTTGTAGCGATTCGGTAATTTGACAAACGATCGAAGGAAGTCCGGCAATTAACAGACGAACCACAAAAAGTTAATTTTCCCGCATAAATCATGTAATTTTTCTTCGACCAACCATCAAAAATTAACTAATTTTTTTGACAATTAAATAAATAACTTATAAAGAAAAACAATAGGGTGATTTTTACGACATAAATATTATCTGCCGCCGGCTAACAAAGTTGAACGGGATATCACGTCAATATCAAATTAAAATATTTTTTTTTAATTTATTTTCTACCAGCTCAACTGTATAAATTTGTTATTTCATGGCACCGTTAACCCTAATAATATAAAGATGACAAAACATGAAAAATTTAACTTTACCTACAACGAATTGACAACTTTATTACCGTTTGAAGAAGGAAAGTAATAGTTATGTAAGAAACATAACATGAATGAGTAAAAAATAGAATAAAATTAAATTCTAATATAAATATTTTATAAAAAAAACAAAGTAGGGAAAATGTAATAGTGGCGTCCAACGTGGGGCTACTAAAAATTTAAAGTACGATATAAGATCTTTTGAAACAAAATTCGTCATGAGATGATGCGACAAAACCGAAACAATGCGAAAATTTACCGATTACAATAAAGTAATTAAAAAAAAAACAATTAAAAATTTTAGCACATCAAATTTTAGTTACCATAAATTCGTTTCAACATTTTTTATTATTAAAGATTTGTAGAAGTTGTAAAAACTATTATCATTGCAATATATTTACAACAATTAATAGTTGGTAATGGTAAATTGAGGACAAACATTACAACAATGTACGAAGTGAGACGCAACCTATTTAGAAGTTGCCTTAAGTCTAAAAATAATTAAATGCAGTTCTTATTGTATTGTAACTATAATTTATTAATAAAAAGAAGAAATCTTGATGTAGGTATGTTATAATATTACTAAAAAACGTTCAATTTTACAACAACCTACACATTATACAAGGAAGAATATTCCTCATCGGTTAAAGAAGTAAACACACGCAAGCACCACGACAGATGCAAGAAATTAACGTTAAGAAAAAAAATTATCTAATTATCTATCAGTTTATCATTTCATTTATTAAAAGCTTTTAACTAGCAATAATCGAATGAACCTTAGTCAATAACGGTACCCAGTCTTCGTTTCGAATCATCACTCGATGCTTTTATTATTTTATTATTAAGCAGCAAAAAACTTGCAAGAAGAAAAACCGTCTACTTTCTAAAATTTACTCAATCAACAGTTGCAGATAATAATCGAGGAAGCTAATCGATACATCTTATAAGGATAAAAATTAAAGAAAAAACATCAGTTGACATGATACAACGCCTAAACCTAGTTTACATAACGCCCGCTTCTAAAATTTAATTAATTATGAATGTACTAAATATTTTAGACACCATCGTAAAGTATCTAACAGTAATTTCGCACCTTCCTAATGACATCGATATTTTCAAGTTAGTTAATATTAATTTGTTACAGTAATATAAGGAAGTTAATCTGCTATGGTATTTCATATTATTAATAATTTATATTCCGCATTATCACGTTTTTACTCAACTTTCATCAAGAAATTCTTCTGTGCGTACAACTTAATTGCGATCATAAATTATAAATTTGAATATATTGGCAGTTGAGTTAATGGGTTATTCTTTGATATGCAAATCGCATTTCAATTTTTAGCAAAATTGAATAAAATAAAAATTAAAGAGACGGAATTTTGTGTTTATCAAAGAAATTATGATAATAGTCATGGTCAGAGATGAATAGCCCCATATATGCGGAACGAACCGGAGATTCGCACTATTATGCTCGAATCGATCAGGTTGAACAAATAATAAATCGTGATTAAGTTATTAAAAGCAATTCAAGTTGATCCCAGAACAAGGCCGCAGATTAAACCCTAAAAGGTTTTCAAGGTACTACTTTATAACGTTTAAAGTTCGACTGTGGAAAACCGCAATGCTTTTTTACATTTGAGGAGCCGAAGGAAAAATGTTCACCCACTAATTGCAAAAGTTATAAAATTAAACCTCAAATAGGGTACGATTATATCAAAATAAATTATACAGTAAGAAGCGACACACTTAGAAATTTGCTGACTTTTAATGCAATCATAGAGAATAATCGTAATTATCATAACTGCATATATTATGATCGATCCAATAGAATATTATGAAAGCACGACTACAAGTTAATCTTCAAAATTATTTTATGGGTTTAATGTATCTCAGGTTTGCGAGAATAATAAAAAAATTATAAAGGTCAAATAGGAACAATTTTGTTCTGTAATTGCAGTGATTGTGGAACATCTAAAAATAAAAATAGAAAAGTAACACATTCGCAAAACTTAAAATAATTTTCTTATATTGTATCTTCATTAAATTTATTGTGTTGCTATTTTGTTAAAAAAAAACTAAAAATATTCAGAGCACGTTAATAAATAACTCGTTAAGTAATTTAAATAATAAAAATTAATTAGTTATATAAAAATTATCGAAACGACATTGCAAAATTGTTTATTTATTTATAGAAAAACAGTAAATTAAAAACAAAACCGCGGTATAATAGAAAATTATATAATTATTAATAATGACCGATAACTGGGTCTGAAACCCCCTATGGCGTGTAATCGGTTGCCTACCGGATCGAGGGGTCATACTATTTTTTTTTTTTTATTATAAAATTGTTTTTGGTTCAGATGTCGATATTTATATTGCCATCCGTACTTCTGGTAATTTTATTTAAATTTTATCGATTTGCTAGTAGAAACAGACTATAAACTGTTTTACGATCAAAGCAATTCTAAAATTAGAAAAAAAAGTTTTAATTAAATTTGATTTAAAAGTACCGAGAGCGACACTCGGTACAGCATTCTCGATAATAATTGATCAACTTTACCGGCAAATGTACCTTAAAAAAGAAAGTAGGAATTTACTACATTTTATGCCTGCTAAGTGAAATTATTGCCTAGGGTTAAAAGAAAATAAATTTACTTGTTATAGGCGTATAAATGATTATATCCCTATACGTGTTCGAGTTCATGTAGGTACTTGCGAAAGCAATGTAATATGTTAAAGTGGCATGCATTTAATTAACTGAACAAACACAAGTTTAAAATTATTACAATAAAACAAATTTATTGCTTAGATAAATCAAATTGGCGAACACAAAACAAGGATAAATAAAAAAAATGCGATGTAACGTAACCTAATAAATTTCACCATTCGAAAACCAGCAGTGGTTAATAAACGCATTGAATTGATTCCATCCCGCCGACTCGGCGTGCCGAGTCGGTGCAGTGCATTTATTGCTTTATAATCGGTAGAACAAGCCGCCACTAACATCAGAATAAGTTCTTTTTAATTATTATTAGAGATATTCTTGGCTATTGTAGGAAGCGTTTAAAAATAAATAGACATTGCTCGTTCTCATTAATTATACGTACAACAAAACTTGAATGTTATATTAATTATTGTTGTGCAAAAAAAATTTATGCAAGTAACATTTTAATAAAAGAAATTGATGATCTAATCAATTTTTATCTTGTGGGCAGATGTTGGTGTATTTTTATTTTAAATCTTCATCAAGACCGTCTAGATTATCGATGAAATAATCGCCGGCTTATTATTAAATGAAGATGGAGAAAAAATAAGAGCGTGGGCTTCATCACGTTAAAAGTACAATGAAAATTCTTCGGTAATGGCAATCTTTTGATTTCGTTTGATGTCGATAGCATCATTATAATTATGAATTTCAAGGTACCAAGTGATCAACCTTGAGGTTCTCCTATTTCTACTATTGTTTATAAGTTGTCAATTATGTAGTACGAAAGATATGATTTGAATTGTAAAACAAAAATTATACCTATTTATTCTTAGAAAACAACGGTTTGTTGGAGTGCATAGTGAAGGTCCAATTTGGTTCCAAATTTAATTTAACAATTCCATTATCTTAGAGAGAAAAATGTCATGTCAAACTGTCATGAGTTGTGACGTTGTAGTAAATGTCTTTTAGAATAATTAATATTTTCCGCAGTACTTCTAAACTCTTGGTAATTGCAATGTAAAACTATTAGATTATTATCACTATTTAACCGGATGGAAGGCGCCAGACCTCCAGGACTTAATATTGTACTCTTATAATGGACCTGGAATTTATCGGTTTTTCTCAAGTATTGTTATTTTTTAACGGCGATGGACCAATGAATTTAAAAACTAGACTATAAAAGTAATAATAATTTGCAGCGTTCTGAATTATTCCAGATCATTTGGTTCTATCTAGAAGCTTAAAATAAGTATTCAGGTGTAGAGGTAAAAAAATTCTGATTGCAATCCCAAATCTGAAATTAATGATGAATGCGCAGGTGAGAGGTTATGATTAGTCATTTCTGCGTTTCAACGGTGAACGCACATCCTTTTAGATAGTAAATAAAAATAATGTAGACTTTGGTGGTTTTATAGAGTTAGAGGTGTAAAAGAATGTATTAAATAATTAAGGGTTGAAGTGAGCATATACTTAAATTAGAGGAAGCTGAAATAAATAAAATTAGGAATTGGAGTCGTCAGATGAATGAAAAACTTAAAAATACATTAAAAGCGAAGCGTGGGAAATAAATCAAAATCTTAAATATCAAAAAATTCTAAAATTTTAATATAATTTCCGTATTCTACTTAAGCGTGGCAAAGGTGGTGTAAGCCACGGACGCACAGGATTGGGCGCAAAATAAGCTAAAGAGCTTAGCTACCATAGAAAAGAAAAAAATCACTTAAGAATGATATAAAATTAAAAAACAAAGAGTAGAGGTTCCGGAAAAAACTTTCCCTGACCTGGAAAGTACTTTTAAAAGTAAACGATCGGAAAATTAAGGAGTCTGGAATAGATACATAAAATATGAAATTATAAATAAGTCATCAAAACGATCATCAACGAGTCATCAAGTTCTTAAGAATTAAATTTGCGTCTATATAAATTTTAAAAAGTCATTTCGATATTTTCTTTTGACCCCACCCCCTAGACCCCCCGGTTTTAAGTCTCTTTTGATACATTGCATGGGTTCTAGGGGTCTTTGCCACGCTATAAAAAATTATAAAAAAACACTTAAAAATGTGATAAAAACTCCGACTTTGAGGATATTTGCAAAAGTAAATAAACAGAAACCGGGGGGTCTGGGGGGTATGGAATACCCCCCAGCTGTAAGTAAGTAACCCCACTAAATTGGGTAAACTGCCCTAATCCGTTGATCAGGTAAAAAATATGTAATAAAGATAAAATTTGTTTTCTCCCCTGTATTATAATCCCTTATTGTAATCTCCCCTAATACCGTACCAATATTTGGGCAGTTTAATTCCGGATTAGTGTTGCTATTTTTGGTCGGAGGGCAGTTTACAACTTTTAATTTTTACCTGATCAACGGATTAGGGCAGTTTACGGTAACCCTTCCTTATAACTGAAAGGTTACCAGTACCGTAATTAGGGTGTGATAAAGGTGAAGCAGGTCACATAAACTCACACGCACTTAGGCCTCTAAATCGGGCCCTTTGTACTACCTCCGGTTTACTGCTTCACCCTGATCCTGTCATTCCCAAATCCACTCCAGTTATTGCTCCGGGTTGTTTCACAAGCGCACTAATTTAAAGCACAAAATAAATAATGTAAAAAATTCGAAGTTAACAAAGTGTAGTAAAATGGTAAAACGGAACTGAAATACATGTAAGTAAACCAGTAGTTCTCAAAGGAGGTGTACGAAGATGTACATATTGAAACCCTGGTCGGTACAATCGTGGTCAGGCGGTTAAAAAAAGTCACTTATCAAAAAATTATTTTTTGTCTTTCCGGGTTTTTGCGGGAGCAAAGTGCCAGTTTTCTTAGGAGCGGGACGAAAAATAAATTAGCGGGACGAAAAGTAAGGTTTAATTTTTATTTCCATCATTTAAATTTACAACCACAAAACGAAATAAACGTTTGACGTTTGAAATTATTGACTCTGCGCAGCAACCATTCAAATTTATTACTACGTCTTTCCAAAAATGCATACGGTACTTTGACAATGATATCATGTTACGTAAACTACCACATCTGGGGTAGGCAATAATGTGTTTAACAGGCATAATAGCCAAGATTCATGGTTATTTTCGGGGAAGGTCTAATAAACAGCTTTGTATTTTTAAAAACATAAATTTTATTTAACAAATTGTTCTAGAAATTCGAGTAGTTGACGAAATTAAACTTCGAGATATAGAAATATTCGATTTATAGAGAAAAGACAAAAAATAGTATATTCGCGATCGGGAGTAAAGTGACTTTTCGTCCTTCGGGTAAATTTTCCCCTCGGCTGCGCCTCGTGTAAAAACCTTTATCCTTATGACGAAAAGTGGCACTTTACTCCCTCGGTATTTCGCAGAGTGGACAAAAAGGTTAGGTTATAAGACCACCGTTATTTAGTATCATGCAACAAAAACTAAAATTTAATTTTCAATAGCTCTACGTTGATGGGGTTAATAAACCAAAAAGTCAAATGTCACTGTACAAAAGAATATTTCTGCTTAATTTATTTGTTAAATAGTAGTTGAAATTTGTATTGCTTTAACGATATTTTTTTATTGTGCCTATAAATAAATATTTAACATATATTAAAAATTCTTTGGTTAGAGCAGGGGACGGTGGAGGCTTTCTACCCATTTAATGCCTAACTCTAAGTTGCAAATTTTCAGGCGTTTTAAAATTGAATGTGATGCTGGAAAAAATTGTCTGCGAATTTCATGGATGAACAGTTTTAAACTGTTAATTTGTTCACTGTACGAACAAAACCCGCGAGGTTATTCAGTGACCAGAACATGAAAACAATATAATAGTCAGATAAGAAAACGAAGTATGCCCTACTGTAACTGATAATGGAAGAAAAGACCGAAAAGAAACATCTCGGAATGATTCAATATATGCACAAAATAAAAAATATTACCAGATGATTACGATAAAGTATAAAGAAAAATACAGGAAGTTGAGATATGGTATGACTTACTTGATTCAACATTAAGTTCTCCTGATAAATTAAATTGTTGACATATGTCACTTAAAATTTTTAATAGAAACTGTCTATATATCATTGCTTTTGTCATTATTCATCCAAGTCGTGCTCTATTGCAATTTATTTTAAATATTATTCTAGTTCATATAGTTAGCTTTCACTGCGCTCCTTAACGAGCAGGGTGGTCCCTACATATTACATTTTCAAGCACATTTCCGTTCATAATATAAGTTACATGATCATAAAAAATTGAAGAAAATCAAATTACCGATTTTTAGTTGGAATTGACAAAAAACCTGTAAAAATTCTGCACATTTACAGCAATCTGTACGATTGTAGTTACATTTTACGCACCCTATACAACATAATATGTGATAAAACATCGAGCGCCATCTTTTAGATTATTTGTAGAACATTTAACCATTGTTGGTTATACAGTGAGCTCGCAAAGTTTCGTTCATTCAAATAATAAATTTCGCCGATTTTCGAAAATGAAAAGCATATTATAATTCAGCGCCTCTAATAAATTTCTGGTCTACTTTAATAACTTTAGCGTACATCCTTGAATCTCCAAGACAGATTATTTTGTTTTGTACTATTATCTTTATTATTATTATATTATATTATAGTTTTATTATAAATCTAAAGATGGGTTGCAAAAAATTAAGAAAACGATTGAAAAATGTCAATGATGGGAAAAGTGACATTTTAAAAAATATGGTGCCATGCAGGAGGATTAAAAAATTTATCAAATTTTATCTTATTTTGTAATATGGAATATTTGCGAATTCTTTGAATTAATTTTGTTTTAACCAACATTAAAGTTAAAAATTTGTGTAACTTCTCGATTATACGTAGATTTAAATTTTAGCACCAATACCGACACAGTTTTAAAGTTTAGTTGTGTATTTCTGGCAACACAATCATCAGGCGCATTTTTAGAAAAATTAATTTTTGTAGCACTTAATTTAAACAAAATTAAGAATTCCTGCAAGATGCAATTTTGCATTTTGGCAACCTCACAGTTGGGATAGATTCAAATTCTATGGTGTATATAAATTTTGCAAATCAGCATACCACCCTTAAATATTTGGCGGAAAAGCAGGAAAAAAATTCTTAGCACTTCGTGGTTGCTTTTATGAAAGGATGAAATTCTTATTTAGTTTAAAATTTTCCAACTATACCAATATTGGACTTACAAATCCACCAAAACTAGTGAAAACAGATCTGCATGCGCTTTCTTATTTTAAAGGGTCGCATCCATAGTAAAATTTAATATCAGTTTTCGCCAAAATTTTTAATAATCTTTTAAATTAAAATGATATTAAAACTTCAAAATATCGAGTTATTATTAAAATTAAAAATTAATTAAAAAAAATATTATAACTTGCAACTAAAGATCGGTTTCTCAAAACTTTACAACTAAAAAATATAAATTTTCAGGATTTGAGAAAACTCAAATTCTGAATTTGGGGTACGTGATTAAATGGGGGGCGCGAGCATATCAGTAAGACCAAATAAGAATAAATATATCTACTCTTGGTAACTTTTAAGGTTTGTAATTAAGACTGTGGTGTAGCTTTAGCATCAAAATACATTGCTATTGTATACATTGTTATTGTAATAAGGGAGGAGGGCACGATGAATATAAGGTTGAAAAACGCTGATCCAAAAGCTCAAGTCAAAGATGCAAAATTGTATTGGCAAGCCAAAAATCAGGGCACCAATAATAGTTAGCTGCTCTGTTTTATTTCACGATTTTTGGACGATTTTTGATGAATTTGTCTTCAAGCGGGTGATTAACAGCTACATTTAATTAGCTGCATTGTTTGTAATCAGCGGCGAGACGCAATTTGGCTATTTTTATTAATAATAATTTTGATTGAAGCATCAGATGTGAAATTTTTATGTGTGCAGTTACATTGTGCAATCTTGCGGAAAACGCTAAGGATTGATGGAATTAATATAAACCATGGAGGTCCATTATAGGGGGTAAAACGGGCAGCTGCCCCCTGGCTCTTGGATGCTTAATTTTTTTTGAGACATTTCATATTTCACTAGCGTAAGTTTTTAAAATTTTCAAAAATTTCCGGTTCTTATTGATAATAATTCTTTTTTTTGTTTAAAACTTCTAGGCACTGATGCCTAGCTAAAATTAGGCAATTTCAATCAAAAACTATATCATAATCCTACCTGACTTAATCCAACTCTGTAACTGCAAACATCCAGGTCCAAATGTAACAATAAATCTTCTGCCACCTTCCTTTCATCTGTTACTGGACTTTTTGGTTTAAAATCACTGGCCAACAGTTGAAAGCGTCTTCTAAATTCATATAAAGGCAAAAAGTGTGGATAACCTTGTTTATACAATCTGACTGTTTCCAAAATTTGACCACCTCTAATCTGTAAATTAAAGTTTCCAATTATCACGAAAAAAATCTGCATAATTTTAGATTTACTTGTGATCTTAACAGCGGTACATTGATAAAATTATCTTCCATAGAATTAGATGTCGTCTTTGAGACTATAAGGGCTGCGTTGGTTTCACAATGACCTGCATTGTGTTGAGGTAAAATGCATTGCACAAAACGTAGTTTTGTTCTCCTAAGCGTTTCTACTAATCCATCAACAGTAAATTTGGTCTAAAAGTAATAAAAACTATAACAAACACTTTCATGAATCCATCTATAACCATACCTGTAAACAAACTGACTTCCGTTTTATAGCAGCAGTTCCTGCAGTAAACGTCCTGCGAATGCTGGACGCTCTCCTGAGCGATTGAGAACCTTCAATACCAACAATTGAACCACAAAAGCTCGAAGCTCCGAGTCCTCTTGCACCAACAAACAATTTACTCAAATCTTCCCTGCAAAAATACCATCAGTACCAAATAACCCACCAAAAATTTAAATTAACCTACTTGATACTGTCTTGTAAAATTGTAACAGCAGAACGCGAAATTGGATTTTCTCGGCTATTTTTCAGCCAACCACTGCACGAATACAAAACTGGATTGGTGCCTTGCAAATGTTGCAAAATAAACTGATTGTTGCCTGGTGCCTTCCTCAACAGCAGTTGGTGGTCGCGATCACCAAAATGCGTAAACAAGCGCTCTAAAAACGTTTCGTCCGACGATCCGGGATAAATGGCTTCTTCATCCAATAACCACAACAATCCACGACGATCAGCATCATGCAAATCAGTTTGGGACGTTCTCACGACGCTAGTTTGGGCAGTTTTATCCATCAAACTAATCAGTGGAACTGGATTCAGCATATGCTCGTTTTCATTTTCGTCGCATTGGTATTCAATATTTTCCTGAACGTAACGATCGTGTGGAGCAACAAGGTTAGTGTGATGAAAGAGCAATTGTAAACGTTCTTGAAGATAGTTGTGACATAGATCTTCAAATGATGCTCCTGTTTGTTTGCCACAAGTTGCTGGATTTTGAAAACCTGGCGAGTCGATTATTAAAATAGAGGTAACTGTATGTATTGGTGCTGAAATGGATCTGAAAAAGTTATGGTTAAATGGTTATATTAACATGAAAAGTAACAATTTACCTATTTATCAACGAGGCGATGCAGTTAAAGACTTCGCTATATAATCCTATAATAATTCCTTCTAGTGCTTCCATTCCCACTACATCACGATCCAGACCTTTATCTATGGGCGACGGTGTTCTAAACGGAGCTCTAGGCGTATTTGGAGTTCCTAAACTACCAGAAGCGAGTCCAAAAACGACACGCGACAGTTCTTCTACGGTTGTCCCCAGCAAATGCGCTGCTCGTTGGGCCGATTGCGGATGTACAAATTGATAGCGCGAATTCGAAGTACCTGCTAAAAAAATGTTGTTCTAAAACGCTTCAATTTACAAAATCCGTTAGCTTACTTTTACTAGCACCAGCACAACCAAGATGAAAAATTGCAGATAAAACCGACCAGATCGCTTTCTGTTCGTGTTCAGAAACGCCCAAAGCAGTAAATGCGTTACAAATTTTACCAAATTCTGCTTGTGCCCTCTGCTTGTCTTCGTGTTTCTGCAGCAATGTTATGAAAGAATTTTGTTCGTTCCCGGATATATTTTCCAAAAACAGTTCCTTTTTCAAATTTCCCTCGACGCCCGCAAGTAACCGATACATAACGTGAAAAGTCGATTCCAATTCCACTTTTTTCGCAATTTTGGATTTTTCTAACAATAAAATTTGTATGCTTGCTGACGCAATCACGCCGCTTTGGTCGAAATCCAAACTGAAAATTTGGGTGAATCTGGTGGCGTTGGTGTTCATGACGGTTTTGCAATTGCCGAAACCTTCCAAAATATTCCACATCGCCGTCAATTTTTCAACGGTCAAGATTTTGTTGACAGTTCCAGCTGCTGTTATGAGATATTGGATCGAATGTCTAAAGTTTGTGGTTTTTCCAGAGCCGGACCGACCGATAAAAACGATAGATTGATCTCGTCTGCTGGAAAGCATGTTATGGTAAGCTGATTGAGCTGTTGAATAAATATGGGGAGGCATGTCTTCACTTTTGCATCCTTTGAACAATGCTATCACCTAAAACCGCAAGCTTAAGTTACAAGTTTTTGATGATTTTTACAATGTCTACCTTTTCGGAATAAATTGCAACTGGTGCCATTGGATTGACCACCAGTAACGTACTATTTCCCGCATATGTGTGAATTAAATTTGTTGCATAACGTTGTCTCAGCGTATGCAAGATACTGGATTCGTTTAAATTTCTTAACGATGCTAAATCTTCCACTCGATCAAATTGAGGTGGATTTGCCTGAACAACAGTTTTAGTTTTTGTTTAAAAAAACGAAAATTACAAATTGCTTACTTTTTCTATGTCGTCTTCATCGACATCAAGTTCTTCCAAGTTATGTTCCAGACGTATTCGTAATTTTCCCGATTCTGGAGAGGCGGTGGAATCCTTCCTCGCAGCTGCGAATCCACCACGATGGACCAGCCATACCGTTTCTGCATCCAGCCATTGCTTTTCAATTTGTACTTGTTCTTCCGATTTAGCCTGAAACAAAAATACCTTTGAGTTCAAAATCACTGGAAATCCAAAAAATGAAAATCTATCAAATACTCGAAAATTATTTTATCTACTAAAAAACGATGTCGTACACACAAGTCTCACCTCAGAAACATCGCAGTTAATTTTTTTTTGAAGCACGAAATCGTCCAAATTTTTTAAATAGTTTCCGTCACCAGACATAACACTTTTTTTATTTTCGCACAAACAATTGATCTCTTCCCAAGTAATGGATTTAATATTTCGAAAGTTTTTTTTTATGCTTCTCCTAAACGAACTTCGCAGATTGTTCGCCTTATTAGAGTTCCATGGAGGTTTTACGCCATTGTGAGGTTTCACGTTGTCGTTTTTGCACTCGGGAGAATCCAGAATAATTTTAACCTTCTTCGACTTCGGTTTTCGTTTCTGTTCCCCTTCGATTGTTGGAGTGTTGGATTCTTGTTTATTATCACCACGAAGATCTTTGGCCCAACTGAACACTTCATCTTCCTCGGCTTCTAGATAACGCATTTTAGCAGTTTTGGCTTTAGATGCTTTTGTGGATGTCGAATGTAAGCGATTAACCAACGCCAAATTGATGGGCTTTGGAGTAGTATCGGGAGTCGATTGGGCATCGTCACTTGATTTCTTATCGTTGAGCGAATCCACCGAATCTGATTCGCTGTGGCACTCCGAACTAATACTTGACGGTTTGTTGTTCTTTCCATTTTTGTTCTTATCACAGTTATTGATGTAATTATTTGATATGTTCGGTTGTTTGGCAAAATTTCCACAAGCATGTGCAACACCTTTACAGGAACGATGATGGAGAGTTAAGTTTAGTTTCGGAGTCGTAACGGATTGATCGTTTCCAAAACGCAAAGAGTTTTCAAAAGCTTTTTGCAATTGATACATGTTAATCATGGGTTTTGACAGTTACACCTGCAATAATTTAAAAATTGGATGTCACCCAGAAGAACTTACTTTTCATAAATCACGGTGTAATTAAAAGCAACTTTTTTGTTCTATTAATTTTTTTATGAAGATCTGCTATTAATAGTCGCATTTGCATAACTACTCAGAAAACTTGATGCACCAGGAAGAAGTTACAAGGTTATTTTTTGCAATAATTAATTATTTTAAAATGTTGGAATTATGCAATCGCGATCTTGCAATACGTTAAAATCAATAGATAAAATGAAGCCGATATCACTCAAAACGTGGTATAGCTGGATAAGCAAGTGTTTAGCAACACATCAAATTTGAATGGCACTGGCTTGGCATAGGCGGCAGACAAGTTGTTCCTTTTGGAAAAAAATAAGTGTAACTTTTTCTCAATACATCAACTTCAAACTCGCTCTATTTAAATTGTACAGTTACGATTTAAAAAAGTTTAAATATTCGATCAAATAAGGAAATATAAAAATAATCAGTTCGATCAAGTGGGTATGGTTTCTGTTATTGACAACTTGTGTGGGATACTTCGCGTACCTATAATACATAACACATAAATGTAATTTTACAGTGAATATAAACCCACTTATTTGCCAAATCGATCCTACACATGCATAACAAAGTAATAAGAACAAGAAATTATTTTGCTACTAGCGTAATGTGTTTATATCTCTAATCGTAATGTATCTTAAGCACAATTCCTACGTATAGAAATGCAAATTTTATAATAATAAGCGCCAACAGTTTTATTACTGCTCCAATTAAAAGCACATTCTCACTTTTTATAACATCTCAAACAAAGAAAAATTAAATTAAGATGTACGTCTTCATTAGAATCAAAGATGCCATTCTTTGAATATTTACGAGATGAACGAATAGTTAATTAGCAAGTTCAAATCGATTAAACAAATTTTTTAGGAGAATTTTGAGACGGTTAAAATATTTCGGAATATCTAATGCTGCATGTACTTATCGCCAAACATATGCAGCACGACTTTGAGTGGTCATCGGGGTATTCGAGTCGGCTTTCTCGTTCCGTATCAAAAACCACTCGGGTAAGAGATAAACAAAAACAGACGTGTGCTTTCGCACGTCAAACGTTCGGTAAAAACGCTTAGTAGCGAACCGCACTCCCATCTCTGCTTCTCCACACCCGAGCAACAAGTGAGCGATCGATGAATAGCGATTTGAGTTTAAATGGTGCATTTCTGCGGCAGGCGATTGAGGTGATGGATTTGGAAAGTGGATGTAATAACGAAAGAATTATCCTGAAGCTCCCAACCTCGCAGTAGTTTTTGATTTTGAAAACCTGACCTGCTTAAGTCCAAACCTTTCAAGGGTAATTCGTAAAATCCCTTATAAATTTTACTTGCCAATCTCAAGTTTGAAGTTGCAGCTCTTGGAGTCCACCAGAGTACGACTTTCCGCGTCCATAACTAGAAACGGGAAGCGAGAAAGCACTCCGAGTGCAAACTTAACGAGAAACCATTCAAAGCACGTACGGCGGCATTCCTCCTGACGCCAACTCTTTTCTCAGGGGAACTCCTTAGATGCCATTAAAAATAGATTTCCTCTTAGGCAAGACCTCTTGCATCATGGGAGCCATAAGTTAAGTTCTTTTGCCTATCCTACTTTTCATTCGGGCCAGATCTTTCATGCCATGAAGTTATAAGTTAAGATCGTCGCCTTTCTGTGTTCTGGGATAGTACGATGTACACCAAGATTTAATCAAGATTACAGTCAATCAGGGTAACTTTGAACCATGAGGTCTAATTTTGCACCACTTTCCACATTTCACTGTTTATATCTGTAAAAAAAAAATCAGTCTACCAATATTTAATCTCTGTGGACTGTGGCTACAGACAGTAGTTCTTCGGCTCTAAGAAAAAAAAGTTGACTAGTTTCACAAACAGTGAAATGTGGTAAGTGGTGCACGGTTAGACCCTATGGTTCAAAGTTACCCTGATCTGATTGACTGTACCTTCAGAGCTAACCTCCTACACCATGATCATATCATGAGTTAAAGTAAGTCTTAGGGTACTTCATCAAGTGTTCCTCACGACCATCGTGATCTTAGGATACAGGAGGGTGGCTAGGATTGTAGAATGGTGTAATCCTCGGTGCCATAGTTCTTAACCCATCATTCGCTGCTGTTTACTCACCCCAATTGCAAATTAATTAGTGTCTTACAGTTGACAGCGGCAAAAATCGCAAAACAGAAATATAATACTAGATTTATGAGTTAAAGTCACTTCATTCTTCTAGTTATCCCTTCTATTCAAAACAGGCCCATGTGACCTTTGTCATTATGAATCACAATTTACTTTTGGGACTGACTTTCCGCGCTAAAAATATGGGTTGAAGTCTTGTGTCTCCTCGGTACTTCCAGATTCCGAATGCCATCACAGCCTTAATCAGTGTCTTACAGTAGTTACCAAGTTACAGATAAAAGGATCATAACACAGTCCTAAATTATATGGGCTGAGATTGTTGCCCCATAGGTCCCTATGGTTTCCCTCAGGGGATCCAGTCTTACGGACCAAAACCCATTTGACCTGTCATAATGGGCCGTAGTTAAAGGCCCATTTCGGTACCTCTTTAGGTTACCCGGAATACGGTCTACGGTCTTCCATAAGATGGCTGATGTGCTCTTTCTCATCTTGATGACCAGGCGCTATTGCATTTTAGTGACTTATCTGGGAATAGACCTTCCAGGTCCGCCGCGTAAAGGCTTTCACTTTACTTGCTGTGTAAGCCTTGAAGGCGACACAGCCTCGGCACGTCGCGTCGTCCGGGATTCTCCATTTGTCTCAAAACGTCAATATAATGACGGAGCAGTTAAGGTCATTAGAAATCCCTTAATCCCTGTTGTGATCAAAGTTTTTTCTGCACTACCTGATGAAACACTGCGGCTCACCGAAGACTAAACAAGTGTATTTCGGTAGTTACCAGATGGGAAAGGTGGGGCTTCAATGCACAAACCCCACTACTTATATGGACAGTGGAAATTACTTGTATGGATGGTTTAACGAGATTCACACTATTATATTAATCCATTAGATTAACACGATCTACTGGTCAATAGTTAATCTATTGCTAATTCAATGGATTAGTAGAAAGTGAGAATCTCGATAATGCATTCATGCGCATCATTTCGACTGTTTAATAGTTGGATTTAATAAAGTCAAAATTCTAATTTATACATAAATTATGATGTCCAAATCGATGATTCCAATGTGGGACCTTCCCCTTCTTACACAGCCAAGTACGTTGAAATTAATTAATTTAATAGCAATTAGTTACGTTTTAAAAATTTATAAAAGTAATACAATACTATGAGGTATTTCATCAATTTTGAATGATTTTATTAAGAAATTATATTGAAGATAAAATAATTAATATTTAATTACAGAACCCGCAATTTGAATTACATGTAGAGACCCAAAGTGGCTATCGAGGCTGTTACATTAATAAAATCCTTTAAATATATATATCAATTTGAAAAATTAGCAAAGGCCTAATTTGCAAGATTGTAAGCTGCGCCAAAAAACTATATTTTTCAGGATTATTTCCTGATCAGGAAATAAAAAAATTACAAGCCCGCAGATCGAGCCGAGTGTGGTCTCGTCTAACAACCGAATAGTTTTTATATGGCAATCAGAAAATTTGTAAATGAATTATGAAATAAAAAATTTTTGAGTTGAATCCGAATGGAAAAAATCTTTTAGTTATTTTAATTATTGATAATTTTCTTTTCTAAATTGAAAATTTATAATCTAATTTAATTTTAAATTCACGGAAAATAAGAATCAAAATTTCTAGTAAATGTCAAAGATATTGTCCAATTATATCGCGTCGGCACGCTTTGACAAAAACCGTAACAATTACGAAAAAATTACATATAAAACTTTTTATAGGAAATGAAATTTTCGGAAAAAAGTACAGAACTTTGTAAGCGTGGAAAACATTCCAAATCGAAGATAACTACTAGAGAATCAAACTCTGCAACTTTGAATACTTCTCTCGATTAAACTTTTGAAGATAAAATTATGCTCTCGCAGACTTTTTTGTACAAAATTACTTAATTTTTTCGTATTTGTTATGGTTTTCAATCAAAATTTTAAAAAACAAAATTAGCAATAAATTGTTCCACCAGTAGAAGCTGTGTATCAAATTTCAGTTTAGGGGGATGTAAGAAAAACGGACAGATGGGACGGACATCGTTGCTATAAAGTTACACAAAAACTTTAAAAAATAAGTCGTAGCTTATCGCTCAGCGTCTGTTTAGCTTTATTCTGCAAGTATTTGCCCGGATACGCACGTTCAGCTTCTTAATTATTTAAATGGAAATCAACTTTGTCGGAGAACCATTAAGAGATTCTCTTCCAAATATGGACGAAATGAATCACAAGAACGACATCCAACGACACTAAATTCCTAATCCAAAATATGTCACGTTTTACAATTCCTTACAAAAAAACTTAAATTTGAATTTATTTAAAATTAAAATATTGAATGCGATTGGACGACCTGGTTTTACTTACAAAGATTTTATCTAACATTTAACACCGAGTGCTTAAAAGTTCAACAACATTCATATTTGCGAGACTAAAATTTACACCTAAAAATAAAAACTTAGAAAGGTTTTTAACAAACAAATAAACTACTAAAAGTAAGCTAACACGTAACATTTAGCAGCAATTAAAAGTTGTTGATGATAGATATAAGTAATAAAATTGGTCAATTTTTTCAATTATGTAAGTAATTAAAAAAAAATAGTAGAAGAGAGAAAATTCATATTCAATACAGAAGTCCAATAAAAAATTGAAAGCTTTGATTTTGAATGGCCGAATTTCCAAATGCGCTTTAGGCAGCCGATTATTGCCTTCTTTGTAACTTTTAATATTTTCTGGAAAATTAAACAATTTTTTCAGTAGTTTCATGTAATTATTAGCCACGCCTGATTCAATTTTGTACGCTTGGTCGAGCAAAAGTTTTAGAAGAAAAGCTGAGGACTTAATAGTTTTGCACTTTTCTTCTTGCTTAATTTTAACCATTGTTTTAATTTTGCTGCAATTATTGGAAGTGCCTAAAAGTAAATTTCGAAACAGCAAAGTTTATTCAAGTATTTTTCAAGAAGAGCTTTGGTGCTCGAACAAAATTATTATTCCGATAGGCCACCGATTGCAACGCAATAATTTCTTGTTCCAAAAAAGCAAGGTAATGAATTAATTGTTAGGCACGAATTCAAATTTAGTAACATGTTCTGCATAATTATTATTAGTAATGTATTGGTCTTTTTGCAAAAGAGCAAATGTGAGTGATTTATTGGCTACTTCATCCTACTTTTCGAGATGTAAAAAGTAAGTTCTTCTCTGTGAAATTTTGTTTTGCACCACTTAATCCGTAATTGTTTCTAATAATAAAATTAATCTAGTAGCACTAATACACTCGCACCCACACATAAATTAAAAGTAATAAATTCTTGAAAAACCACCATGGTTTATTAACACGAACTTTATTTATCGCAATTTGCAGTAGATAAACTCATCATAATTTTTATTTAAAAAAAAAATTGTTATTTTTTATAAATGTTTGTAAGAACCGCGACTGTAGGTACGGCCCGCTATTACAACCTACATCGAGAAACTGAGAGTGACCATAGCACCAATCCTTCCATTCCATCTTCTTAATCGAGTCTTGTATAATAAGTAGGATGAATTGTGTTTATCAAAGTAATACAGCATTGGAATAGTCAAGGAAATATATATATAATATATACATATTTCTATTAATAGTTTACAATATTAAGAGTAAAAATAAATATTTAAATTCCTTCATGTGAAGATGCATTCGCGCAGAGATGATACTTAACGATTCAAATTTTAGTATTAAAAAAAAAAATTAAGTAAGTAACAAGAACCCACTAATTAGAATATTAAAATTTTGTTATTCAAAAACAAAAATAGTGGCCCCCCACGCATTCAACAATCTAAAAGTTTAACAAACTTCTTTTTTTAAGAAAACAGGTACCCGCACTATTATCATAGTTGTATCTAGAAAAGTGGCTATATAAACATAAATAAGAACCGCTTAAAATATAATATATTAATTATATATCAAATAAAATAGGCAACTTTTTAGCACTTTTGACAATTTAAGTAACGAAGAAAACAAGTTAAGAGCGGATAAAATTTTGCAAATTAAATGCAAAATTAAACAAAAAATAAGCCTGTAAATATCATCAGAATGTTTAGATAATAAATTATATTTTATATTAAATATTATATACGGGCACGTTTATAAAAGGAATATATTAAGGAATATTATAAAAAATTATTTAACTCGTCGTGGCGGGCGCCCAAGTTTATAGAAAATTTCTTAACGTAATGTATGTATTTTGAAATTATAATTAATTTAAACAAAATTTTAAAAATCACTTCATTACTGTTTATACATAGCTTCTTATCTTTATTGTTAATAAATACCGTGCCTTATTTCTTAACAAATAATTTACATTTTCGAAACAACTGGTGGCGATAAATTGAGTAAAAAATTTTGTTTTGATTGCTTTTAAAGATCAAGGAACGTTAGTTATATAGAAAGCGAAAATGACGCGCGCATGAATAGATTAACGAGATTTTCGACCATTTTATTCATGAGTCTGATGAGATAAATTTCACGATGTTTATTTCAGGGTGATTCTGAGGTCATTGTAAACGCAGCTCAGGTGGGAAGCGCAATTATAGACTCGCACGGTTTGAAAGCACATAAAAGAAAATTTCACGCCTTCTGATGGACATAACACTTGGGGATTTTCATAATCTTATGCAGTAGCAGTCATCGTAATGTCTTAATTTTTTAAGGATCAACACCGCCTAAAATTTGTCAAAAATAGACATCACCATTGTTTCGATTTCCTACAATTAATTAATAAATAATCTCAAGTACCACTCTAAAGCACCCAACACCTACAGGTTCCGTTTTAGCAACCAATTAATTAGCAAGTGAATACTAATTTTTACGAAAGCGTAGGTTACAATTTGAATTCTGTCACCTTCATGCCAACACCCTTTAAAATTTTAAATGTGGTGTATACTACTTCAAATAAAAGAACCAAAAACACAATTTTTGGCAAATTTAATGAATGTTTAAAAGAAGAAAACAAGAATGTTTAAATGTAATTGTTTCAAAAGTGTGAATGAACGAGCAGATAATTTTACACCTTAGAATGTAAAGTCATAAAAACCCACATAGGTTCACTAAGGTTACACTTAAAATTTTCACCTATTTTATTTACATTGACTAGTGCATAATTGACTATTTTCTATGATAAATAATATCGGCTTTCATTTTCGAGTAATTATGGTAGTAGCAATAGTAAACACTTCAGATCTAAAAATAATATTGGAATAACTTTCACAGAAAATAATGCAAAGAGGATTTCGTTAGAAAAAGGTGACGATCTCTAAATAAATAAAAATTGCCTTCCAAAAGGAATGAATTTCAATCAAATGGGTTTCTAAAATTAACGAAACTGTAAACTGTTATCAGGACACAACATGTCACAACAGTTAGACACATATAAATGACCAAATATTAAAAGAAAACGGTTTACTTAAAAAAATTATTTATTGATAACTTTACCTGCTTCCCAGGATTAATTGGACGATTTGAAAGAAAGTTATGATAATATTAATATGAAAATAATGTTATCTCCATTTGCATTATGCAAATGGTTCCAATTTGAACGATACGCAAAATTTTAGATATTAATATGAATAATCATCCTGTACATAAACTTCATTCTCACACACTTACAACACAAAAATGAGTAAATTTGGGTTTAAATTAACATAAATAAATTAACGCATATAGTACCCAAAATTCTACCGAAATAGCAGATAATGTAAATATAAAGGAGTTCCTCAAGGACTTATCTTGAGGCACTCTTACTATTTACCGATGACATAAGATCACTACCATTTCTCTTAACATTTACAAGGTGGTTTTGGCGTGGGTGTAAAAAATTCGTTTAAAAATTCAAATAAACAGGATATGGTAGTTCTGCGGTTAAGCAGCATCAGACGCGTAATTGGTAGGTACTTTAATATTTAACAAAAATTGTTATACCTAAATAGAATAATTATTTCTGAAATTAATGCTAACCAGATGAATTAAATTAATATTTAAATCAATTTAAAATCAAAATTTACATATTATACATAGTCAAGTCTTACACACCTTCTTGAATATTACATTATAATAACAATAAAACCTATAAACTCCCAATCGATTACCTTTCATTTGCATGGAACTTGTTTCAATGATGCAATGTTCAATTAGCTCTAGTAAAGCAGCAAGTAGTATCTTGATAAAAAGTTAATCAATTAATGTTACAATGTTCTAATTAATTGCTCTAAATGGTATCCATCAATCAATTACATTACACAAGATGTTTCCTAAGTTTCGTTAACTAAATTTGTATATAGCAGTCTTGTGGTTCCCCATCTAACTGCGATTTAACCGATGAAAACATTTGAATACAAACAAAGAAGTTCTTCAGAAACAGACTGATTATGCAGTTGTTATATTATATTGAAATTGTTGTAAAGAGCTTCCCACATGTTACGGAACACCTAACGCATGTAACATACATTTTAAAAACAAAATTCAATTTATTGCTTCGTACCCTGTACATGTACCAGTATAACTCTTAATAAAGGCTATTGAACCATAAGTGAGATAATAAATAAATTCGTATTTCAAATAAATTAAAAATCAGTTTTTAATTTCCAATAAATCAAAATCGATATTCAAAATACGAGAAAAGATGTAACGCTAAAAATACTTAATAAATACATTCAAAATGAGGACCGGAAACTCTTCTAAAACCGCCACATTCCAAAGCAAGAGGTGTTCAAATTAAATTAATATTCAATAGGTAAACATGTGTAAATATTCACAAAATTATATTCTAAGAAGCAAATATTGGCTTTGGATAACAAATTTTTGAGTTGAATGGATGGAAAACTAATTGTTTCATCAGGGTGTCTGTCAGTTAATGCAGGTGTCTTGTAGGTACGTGTATTGACTTTTTGATATTAAAATTGAATCAAAATGTCACCAAATTGGATGTTCTGAATGCACCAAGCTTATCAAACTATTTTTCAAAAAACAACTAATGGGAGTGAACATAAATTTCCAGTAAATGGATACCTATTACACAACCATTGTCGGAAATAAATTACTTGGTTGATTGAAAATTAAATAACCTCAACAATCATAACATACTGTGCTAAAAGCATTTCGCCGAGTAAATAATTGAGTATTAAATTTAGAATTTTAAGAATTAGCGATACGCCCTTGGTGTTAAAATTCCTTACCACAAATGAACAGCAATGCATGGAATTTATTGCAATTTAGTGCCATAAGAAGGATAAGGGCCGCGCCGTGTTCACCAAGGCGAAACATCAATTTTTATGACAATTATTAAAAAAATGTTTTTATTTCACAGCAAAGAACTTATTAAGGCTACTCTTTGGTTCGGTTCCTGATGGTAAAACTATATAGCAAAACTTAAAATCTGCTACAATTTTACCTTACGGCGTAGCAATCTCACTGCTAGTTTATTTTGCACGTTTCGGTATGCCCTAGCTGTGAAGGAATGGTTAGATGTTTACAATTTATTCGGTTTAAAATGAGCTCCAGCTCGTAGTTTGCCGGTATTGCGATACCAACTTCGGATTCGTTGAAACAAACTTCGAGATAACTGTGACCGAGAGGGTTAGAATTAAATATAATAATTTCAAGTCCCACAGACATAGATAATTGAAAGAGGAATTTCCAAATTAAGAGAAAATATAATCACAGTATTTTCAGTTAACATCTAATACTATATTAACTATCGACCACTATTACATATTAAAATAGCCTTAGGCAATCAGGTCTCAGGTGTGCAAAGATGAAATCAACGATTTTATATACACTTGCCTACTATGTAATGTATTAAATAACTTAATTATAGTAATTTGCGAAATAAGAATATAAACAACAAATACAATTTACCTAAGTTTAGTATACAGTACACGGATATGTTCATATTATATTAATAATACAATTATTACGAAATCTCGAGGTTGTCAACTTTTCCAAATTACTTAATCATTACACGGCTTCCAAATTTTAAAATAATTGTATAGTTTGGTAAATTTAATTAGATAGAAAAAATAGATAATCGTGAAAACCAATACCCAACTTAAATAATTAAATTTTTTAACAAAATTTGCCTTATGAAATTATTACTTATGTTGAAATATGTATGTAGGTATTAGTCTAAATGTAACCCAAAAAAAGCTAGTAAATTATTCAGCGGACAATATTGTTGATTTCACTCTTCATTCGATCCAATTAGCAGCTTTTTTCAGTTGACTCTGTTTCGCCTTTATTGCAATAATTTTTTTTAAACAGTCGCCATATCAGTCCTTTTTTAAATGAAATATGTCGTGCAAATTATGTTCATGCATTCATTAGCCATTTCTTTAAATCGATAGTCCAAAAATAAATTGAAAAATAGAAGGGGGGGAGGGTCAGTCCTCACTGAATGACTCACTTACGCGCCCATCAAAATAATAGAATTGGTTTACAATTAATCAATCAAAAATCTTCAAATGCCTAACAATAAGTAATACTTAAAGCATCATTATTAATATAAAAATATGAGACCGTAGGTTGAGCTAGCTTGGTAAAGTTCAATTTTAGAGCAACTAAAAATTCAAATCAATTATGGGACTCAAAAAATGAAAAATAAATTATTAGGAAATAAATATTAGTTGCCTTCAGTTAAGATGTCCTACGAAAATTATGTACTAAAATTCGACCTCACTAGTAATTGGTTAATATAATAAAAAGGCGGAAGAAATTTAGGCCGAAGTAATAATCTGTAAAACCGACAGCTAGAAATAATTAATCGTAAAATTTATTGACAAAATTATTAAATTGGTAGATAATTGTTATTTTTATAATAATTAAGATTATTAAATTGTGTTTTTTTGGTGTTAATTTACTAATGCCCGTTTGCACCACTTATCCTTAAAGTGTTAAGCATCCCATAAATCAATAAGTGTCACTTATTGCATTGCACCACTGAATTAAGTGTCACTTAACATCGTAAGGATGTTTATTATTGGGGAATTTAAGTTCCCCTTATGATAAAGGGCGGCTTAGCTAAGGGTCAAATTTATTCCGAGGTCGTGCAAACGGGCATAAGTGTCATTGATTATTTATAAGTTTGCCTAGGTAAATTGTTCTTTTTGCGTTAATTGCGGTATTCCATAACCCTTGAGTAATTTTCAATTAAAGCTTAATTGTTTTAAGTCATGGCCATATAATGATCAAATAACTAAATATCTAAAGACAATAAAAAGATAAGGACTTACAGTCACAACTATAATTAATTGCCATAGTATAATTAATATTCAATACGCGTCTCATATATTTAAATCATATCTCATATATTATTATCAAAAAATTTAACAAATAACTGACTAATTTAAAAACTGACAAATGTTTGGTTATTTGTTTAAATATTTGACAAATAACTGGCTAATATTCAAAATACCGTTCATCGTCACAAACATCGAAATTTTTGTTATATTTGTTTGGAACATGTTACCGATTTCACAGACGTATTTACATCAAAAGCATCACAAAGTCCATCAGTAAAGTACTTACTTTAATTTCAATAGGTACTACTATATATTATCATGAAATAACTCGATGGTTATTGGGAGTTTCACGGATTTTACTATGGTACAAGATAAACTAGGCAATTGCCTAAAATCGTCCAAGTCGTAACGGGGCACTTCAAAAGTAGCAGTTCAAATATTACAAAACTTCTCAATTTTAGCTTTTGCTGTTGGCTTCATAGGCGTAAAGTACGAGAATTTGCAAGACTCAAACTCCATTTGTTAAAAATTTTACGTGGTCCAAAGTTTAAAAAATTCTTAAAGAATGGATGGTCGCCATAATCGTACGAACCCTTAGATAAGAGGAAAAGAGTAAAACAAATTTTTCTCTCAAATTATATTCCTGAAAATTATATTGACGTGGATTCTGATAGGTTCAAAATTCCGAAATTATCCACAATTTAAATTTTCATTTGGTCAAGGTTTTGTTTTGGAAATTTTCTTAAATTTAATTGGACGAATAGTAGTCACTTGTTATTTTTCAATTACGTGCCAATGAGTACGTGCAGAGACGAGATTTTTAGGTTTGGAGATTAGTCCATAAAGCCTGAAAATTAAACATTTCAAACATGAAAACGTTAAAATTTTTGACTAATTTAATTTTTATTTGTTTTAAAATTGTTAACTTACGTTTTAAAATTGAGTTGGTACAATGGTGGCTACGAGCATCGATGCAGTGTTTTTAAACAAAAAGTGTAGTTCGCAATTATAATTTAGTGACATCAAAATGTTGAATTTGGCATCTAAAAATTTGAATTTCGCTGGAAAACCAACCAACCGGAGTACGACACGATTTTCCTGAGAAAACTTAGTACAGGAAACGAGATAAATGGTCAGTTGCTCGAGAGTAATGGAAGAGTGGAGTCTAGAACTCAACGACTTCAAAGTGTTATCTTGGAATGTGTGAAAATTACCCATTGGTAATTAATTTAACAATGATTATGAGCAACTGGAGATTTGTTTGATTGTGTGTGCTGCTAAAGAAGAATGTTATGGAATTCATTGTATTAAATTTGAAGTTTTGGAAAATTTTACTTACTGATAACATGAAGCCTTCCATTTTGTCAAATCGTGGATGGAAGAAAATTGAGAATCAATCATCTATTATTCAAGCCATCATTTTGGTAAATACCATTTAAATTGTTTATTTGCGCTGTTTCCATGATGGTCTTCGATATTTGTTACGATGTCGCGGAAATTTTGAGGTTAACTACAATGGACGTTGTTAAAATTGCATTTCAAGTCACAATTATGAACGGATTTTCACATTTAATTATTTAAGCACATCAGTGGAACATTTTTGATAGTTAAGTAGTGTTATTTAACAGCAAAATTTAAATGTAGGTGATAAACTTTTTCGTACGGATATTTTTCGTATTTAGTAGTGGCTACCATACCAACAAAGGTTATTTAATGATACCAATTTTTTTATGAACAGTTACAAAAGCGCTAATTTTTAAAAGTTAAACAATTTTTCTTATTTTGTACAAATTTTATTACAGATGTTTTATTTAAATTATCATATGACGTTGATTATCTTACAAATTGGAGATACTGATTTTGAAATTTAAATGTGTAAATTTGTAGGATAATTCTTCATGTTTTTGGAATTATCGATTGAATCGATAAGGTTTAATTACAAAAATTTCGTCTCAATTTATTGGTTTATTTGATTATGAATACTATTATCGTCAAATTAAATTATAATTTTATCCCTGAGAATTTTGTTTTATTGATTGTGGATAGTTTGCAAATAAGTTTTGGAACCTACTACTGAGGGAGAGTCTCGTTTATGCAAAACTCCGACTTCAACAGCTACGGGATTTAAAGAGTTGTTCGTTAGAACACGACAATATATTTACGGCATTAGAAACATCCGGTATAAATTTTATATGTAGTTAATCTGTTCTTCATTTTAAACGTGGTAAATATAATGTATAAAACACAAAGATTAACTGAGCACTGCGTGTATCCTGTTTTTAAGAAATAAGCATCTGAAAACCAAAATGTCTTTTAAAAATCTTATTTTTCAAACACAATCAGGGGTATTATGTATCACCAACGTTATCATAAAAGGTGACAGTTATGACATAAAATAAAGTTTTTTAGTAAATCCTACCAATGAAATCGAAACGATTTACCGAAATATGTTATAACGGTCACCTTTATGATAACGTTGGTGATACATAATACCCCTGAATATAAGTAAACTCTAAAAAATGTTGACGCAAAAAAGTGTGGCGCATTTTTTTCAATCCTCCATAAGAATTCTAAAACTTTTTGCTTATAGTATGGTTGACTTGTGTAGTAATAAATTAATAAAAAAAAGTAAAAACAGAGCTTTGGTACAGTTAACAAACGTCCAATTGCCATTTTCTCAATATAAATTTCAAAGCGCAAGACAATAGCAAAATTAATAAGAGTTTTTAAAAATGTATCAAGAATTGTAGTCACAGTAGTGAAGTGATGCGATCGCTGGTTGAGTACACAGAAAAAAATTGTACTTAAAAGTAGAACAATTTGTGTCTGGATTGTCTACAAGTACAAATTGTGTAAAAATTTAGTACAATTCTACTTAATTTTAGTCAATTTTAGTCATCTCTAGCGCAATTGTACTATTTTATACCACAAATTGTACTAAATTTTTACACAATTTGTACTTGTAGACAATCTAGGCACAAATTGTTCTGCTGTTAAGTGCAATTTTTTTTCTGTGTACAGAGCAGAAATTCTGGGTTCAAATCGCAGACTGCACAAAGTTTCTTAAAAGGCCCACAAACGATCAACCTAGTATGAGACTTACGGCCGAATTCATAGACAAGTAATAAGTAACAAGTACCAAGTATTAAGTAGTAAGTATCGAATTTGTATTTCATAGACACATATTCGATACTTAGGGGGCGGGAACATTCTGAAATACTCAAGTAAGGAAGCGAGCTTACTTGAGTAAGGACTTGAGTAACTGATATTGACAGCTAATTTTTAAATTGCGTATTTTGAAATTATTGAGTGTTTTTGTGTGTGTTTTTGACTTATTGGGTACTACGATTACTATCTGATCTTAAATCCTGTTCCATCAGGGGTAAAATAACTGAAGTCACAATTCCTTTCGAAAACCTATAGCGCGCACGAAAATCAACAACGGAAAAATATTCGATGGGATTACTTCGATCACGTATATATCGCTTTGGTAGGCGATATAGTCGTAATTCTACTTCTTCTACCATTTCTACGTATTCATAAAAATCATCCATTTCGATAAAAAATTAATTTTAAACTACCCTGTGTAACAATAACACTTAGGTTATATGTGAATGCAAACGAAACTGACATAAATTAGTAAAAGTTACCAACAATCTCGCAAATATCCCTGTCCAAAGTGGTCTAAGTATTACTTTCCCGAGTATTCACGAAGTAGCGACTATGAAATGCACTGATAAAAATCGGTTACTCACTACTCAAGGGACACTTTCGTAAGTAGCGTTTTAAGTATAAGTAACTCATCGTCTATGAATCCGGCCGTTAGTGTCCAACATCTTTGTAAAATGACCATACTAAGTTGAACACCAAGTTGAGTGTCACAAATTGCTTGTCAAACAAAGTGCGATGGTTTAACGAAAAAAATATAAAATCCTATTGGAAGAACGTTTTATTGGTATATTTTTCGAATTTGTCTAGTACAATGAAATCTTCAACACTTTGGCCACAATATTCTATGGTTAAAGCAACATTGAACCTGAAAAATAACGTGGATATTGGAAAATTTTCAAAGTTACGTGCATTTTTAAAAAAAGCAAATGATGATAAATTTGTAATGATTAAGGTAAACTTAAAATATTAAAAATTGAAATAGTACCTAAATTTTACATACGTTTTTAGGTTGTTTTAATATTTGGAATTGCCGGCGCATGCCGTTGCGATGAATTAGTTCACTTAACTACTGTTATTAAGTATTTTTTGATTAGTATTGTTCAAGTAAAATATGTAAAACTTTGTATAGCCAATAAATTATTAATATTAAAAAATATATTTAATTCACTTTTAAGTCTAGCACTAAAAGTAGTTTTAGTGCACGTAACAAAAAGTGTTAGTTGCTTAGCAATGTTCGCATTTCTTTATTTATAACAAAAACGTCAACTTTTAGTTGACATAATGCTATTAAAAATGCACTGCTTTTATTACGGTTGGAGAAAAAAAATTTTTTTTTTTTTTTGTTTATGTCTGGGTTTGCATCTGGACGACTCAACTACTTTATAATGATTAATGACAATACGTAAAACTCATGCCACAAACAAAATTGTGGCAGCGGCCTGAAATTTTTTATTTAAGAAATTATCAACTCAAAAACATTGATTTTTCAAATAAAATACGCTTAATCTCCATAGTTTCGGTAGTGTACATTTTAAGACAATACGTGGCACTCTTAAAAATGTCTTTGTCAACTTTCTAAAATATTGGGAGGGGGAGCTACCCCCTTGGGTACGTCCCTGCCACCAAATTTCAGGCACATAGAATACGTAGACTTCTGACACTAAATCATGGCAGAAATATGGCCGTTATCTGAGCTGTGAATGGGGGGGGGGGGAGAACGTGTGAGTGCTGTCGTGTAAACGAAGCCGACCAATTTTCGTTTCTGCACATTAGCGTCATCGCTGCCACCATTTAGTGTCAGAACTATAACCGTATGCAAATCAGAAGCATTTGTAGTGTAACGGAGATTTTTCAGGTTTTAGACATTTTCTCCTCTTAAAAAAGAACCTTTTAATGAAAAAAGAATAAGACATCTTCCATATTTTTTTCTGATTTTTTACCTTAAACTGAAGGCCGGTAATAAAAAAAAAGTTTGTCCAAATAAACATTATTTTACAGAACTGTGTGTCGTGGTACCAATTCCAAAAAAAGAAACATCTACCAACGAATAACATACGAATAATAGTACAGTTCAAAATTCAATCAATATTTTGGACTCATCAGTCGTATTGGACAATTAGTAATTTTATTAATGCTGAATTGTATAATATAATTTGAATATTTGCCATTGTTGAATTTAAATCCGGGTATATTGGTTTCTTGAAGATGGCAGTTTAGTAAGAACAAAAATTATAGTTTATTATCCTATTGCAGATAGTATTTCTAACACAGTAGTATAGGCCACCACTATTACGTTAAATGCCATCTAGGAAACGAAGCTGTAAGTATGTTAAAATACCAGTTAGAATTCGTCATACAACACATTAGTGTCAGCTATTGAAAATTAGAGGTCGCTAAAATAAGTAACTTTAATTTTTCAAATTTTATTAACTTTTAAATTAATGTTTATTAAATCATTGTTTAAATAAAAGAATAACAATAAACGTAAAACAAAACAAAATAAAATTTCAATAAATTTCCATTAATGCGGAGTATAGATTTAAACATTTACAAAAAAATTTTAAAAACCGTGTTTACATAATTGATTTTTTAAATGCCTCATGACTGTTCAATAACCTTTGGTATCATGTAGAGTAAATCAATAACAAAACATAGAAAAACTATTAACAACAAAGTTGTATCAGCTATTTGGATGAATTATACCCAGGTGAAACTTGTAAAAACAACTATGACCGATATAATATGAAACATTTGTTTAAAAAAACCATGACCGAGGAAGAACAACAACGGTCAGATACTTTTTTTCCTAATGATTTTTTGTAAAACATTCAGCGTTACAGTCCAATAAGGATTAACGGATACGTTGTATAAATTGAACGACTTCCAACTTCCTAACTTGTTTTCATAGTCTTAGCTTGATACGCGCTGTCGCCCAAAAAATATATTACAAATTAATTCCGTTAATCGCCACTGCAAAACAAAATCATGTTATACAACTAAAAACAAAAAAATTCAGCTCTTTTATTCCTCCACATCGCGATATGATACATCACGATTCAACATTCATTCAGAAGTTGAAGTCGGCAAGAGAGAAAGTTTGAACCTTAAAGAATTTCAAGTTACGATAAGATTTACATAATAATAATTTTATTAGTATGCTGCAGTGGATTGCACTCGTGCGTTCATGATTTTAAATTAAAAATTTTAAAACCTAGTAATGAGATAAATTGATATTTAAACTGGTGGGTGGTTTTATTTGCGTATTACGATATTTATGTTATAATTTTTGTTAATTTAAACTGTTTTTATTTAAAATGTATATGCACTCGGTGCTCAATCCCCCATGAGGCTTTACAAAACGCCAACAGATCGTGATGAGGAAACTATTATTGGTTTTAAAGGTTATTGCTTCAAGGAACTGCCGTAAATTAAGCATCTTAGCACTTAACAAAACAACGGAATAGAGAAATTGTAATTATTAAGTGTGAAAAGTTTATTTTATGAGAGTGAAAATGTTTTATAAGAAAAAATGGTTTAGAATTCTACACGCCATTTTAAACATGTTAAATTTTGTTTGTGATACCGCATTTGTTAGTAAAATATAAACAATGTTCATCTGCGCGTTGTAGGGTCAATTAGAAGCATTCGACCCATTTTATTCTAATGGTAGTTGTCTCATTAAGGTAAACCATCTGTTTCTCTTCTTGTGCTATCACCTGGAGTTTGGCATTACAAAAGAACACTTCAGGAATATTTAAGTGTTCACGCCCTCAAGACTGAATGTTGAGGCAAGCTAAACGAAAAACCAAGTAGTGCGAAGTTGAGCCCAATCATGTCCATGACATAATTCATCACGCATCTCATCTATACAAAAAAGTTGACGTTTACACCATAACCATCATAGATCATATTTCAGTCCCAATAAAAATTTTGAGATTTGTACTACTATAAAACAACAAATGAATATAAACTTGTATAAACTGAAGAATCCGACAAAACAAGCATAAAAATCGTGCCAAATTGCAAGTATTTTTGAACAATTGCAACACGAAAGATGCAAAGAGTTTTCAGTTAGCAAGGTAATTTCAACAGTACGCGTACTTGCATCAATTAGTAAATCAGTCACAATCTAAATTAAGCATTTCGTTTGTAGCGCCAATTTATCTGGCTAGTGCTCTGTTAGTAATTATAATCGGTTTATTACCTACAGACTAATTAAAATTTGAGGGATAATTATAAAAAAAAGACATTGAAAGAGTTTTCATTTTATGAGACCGACTGCATGATAAATTGAAATCAAAGTTTATGGCTTCGTATTTGAAATAACAATAAAATTTTTCCAACTTTTTGTCAATAAATAACCGAGCAATGCAATTGTTTTTTAGTAGAAAACTAGCACGAAATCGGCACCTTACATATCCTTCAGACACAGTGTTGATTTCGCGGCCATCTTTTGATAAGGAACAAATGAATTATCCCGGTTACTTATTAATCAATTTCAAATTAAAAGAAAACATCTAAACGTAGAAATTTATGTTCTACAAGAAGTAATTCTTAGAAATGTATCTACTGCAATTTGAAAATACAGATGAAGAAGTTAGCAGATAGCAATATTAATTTTCAAAATTTCAATTTTAGAACAGGGATCGTTAACTCCAGACAAACGACGATCTTAAAATTAATGTTAACTACTGTTAGTTGGAGATGCTATGGTAGGTAACAAATCGCATTAATTAAAGTTATGAGCACTTCACGTCTATAGCCCCAAACTAAAATCTGGTGATCCAGATCCTTCGTACGGAAAGTGCAGCAGAGCAGATCCGAAAAATTTCATATTAATTAGTAGTAAAATAAATTATTAATTTAATAACTGATTATTATATTATGAAATCCGCTGGTTTTTCAAAAATTAGTAAATTACCATGTGATAACGATCAGGATTAAAGTGACACTTTAGTTCCTTGTAATGTAATCAACCTAGGCTATCGGCAGCTCCTGGTAACTTTTTGAATTTGAGCATGATTGATGATGGTTTTTAAAAGATAAGTTATGAAGAATTTCAGATTCTTGAAACCGAAAAAAATCGGGCTCCAAAACAAATCTGCTCCCAAGTCCGTTCGTGTATGGTGTGGAAGTTCATTATAGAATCAGCCTCTAGTTATTACATTTTAATAACTTGCATATAATTTTATTACAAAATGCCATGAGTGTTTAATTTCAGTGTGATATTATAGCTTCTCGTCTTGTAAATCGCCATCAAAATTGAAGATCTTACAGTTAATTAAAGATTTCCTTGAGCGTTTAATTAAAAATTATTGTATTAAAATTTATGGCTCTAGCAGTGTATCTAACGATCTCCTTGCCTAAGTTATAAATTACCGTGGAGAAAATTTCAAAAAGGAATATGTACTTGGCTACAGTCAATTTAGTTACCTGCTTAGCGTGGTCATAATGGCGCACGTAGGATCTACTTAAGGCTGACTTTTTCATTTGCTAAGTAAGCTGCGTTTCCAATCAAAATTTTAGCCAACAAAACCTCCACAAGCGTTCTCATCTTGTCTGGTAAAAGATGAAAAAATTAATTATGTTGTTCGCGTAGCAAATCGCTATTAAAATACTCATGTGACCTTAAATTCTATATTAAACTCGCAATAAATAATTATTCGTAACCTTAACATTGCTAGAATAAATTTTTCACTATTATAACACGATGAGTACAATGGCCTCACAAGTACGAGGTGTTCGTAGAAAAAATTAAACAATAACATTTTATTAAACTATCAGACAATAATAGTTTTTGTTAACGACCGACGCCTATAAATAATTCTTTTAGATGCTAATGCAAAACCAAAATATCAATTAATTACTTACAACGCTCGGGCTCACTTCCAATTTTCACTCTTTGTGATTCATTTTCACCATAGCCAGACTGAAAATTATAATTTTTATGTTGCTTAAACGGTTTTGTGTAACAGTATCGATTGACAAGCAAAAAATTATGTAGAATACAATACATGACAGTGTCTTAGTTGAATAATTTGTTCCAATCTAGCGATTACCAAATCTATTACTAAATAATATTAAAACTACACACCTTAAATTGAGCAGCGGTGCATAACACAATTAAAATTATGCGTTCTGTTCAATTTTAATTCAAAAATAATTGTTAAGTTATAATATTTGCCGGCCCAACGTTGGACGCCAATATAGTATCAGAAAGACGTTGATAAAAATAGGTTTAAAAAATTACCAAAAAAAAAACAGTTACAAGATTTTTATAAGCAAGTCACATTTCGGAATACATCCGTTTTGACTAATTGGATTTAGACAATAAAAATAATAATAAACATTGTCTTACGATTTTGGTGCATAGCGACACAAATACCGATCCTACTAGTTGCATTCCATATTAATTTATTGTTATTGGGGTTAATGAGGAAGCCATAAAGTGGCCTACATGCTAGTCTAATTCAAGTCATAGGTATGTACATTCTACAACGTTTAGTGATATTTGCATGTAGGTAAACTAAAATGTAAAAAGTGAAAGGCAATTGTTTCTCATTATAAGGATGAAGACATCATGAATCGAAACTTTACAACCTTTACAAATTGAAAATTCTTTACACAATTGAAGTTCTTTTATTGTATCAATTTCGGACTGCAATTTGTAAACTCTGGTTAACGCTCTTCCAGTATTAATATAGTTTTTAAGTTTATGATACATTCTTGGCGCCACAACAGATATTTTCGGAAATTAACGTTTGTAGCTAGCCCCATTGTGACAATTTTGTGATAGCTACATGCGTGAAAATTTGTGGGTACAATAAAACAACGCCTACTTTAATCTTAAGTTCGTTGTTTTTTATTTGGCTATTTATAAAAGCAAAAGTGCGAACACAGGAAATTAATAGGTGAAAACATCAAGAATTGTAACTTGGGCGGTCAGTGTATCAAACAAGGGGAAACTTAATGTGATAAGCGATGATAATTGATAAGTCATGCAAAGCGTTCCAAAATACAGATCGAAATGGCTGAACAGCTTGAGCAAATAGTCACGTTGGAATAACTAAACAAAAAACTATATTGTACCCAGATTAAAAACCTCTTTAATTAGGGCAAGTTGCTTAAAAGAAAAACACTAAATAGTCGATGTCGGTGACGCCAAACAAAACTAAACCATCCAGATAATAGAAAATTTCTTTCAAAAGATTCGAAAAAAACAAAGTTTGTTGGTAAGCTTCTGGTTGTGAAATCAACAACAACTAAGACTGCTAATCGAGGAAAATTGGGAAGGTCGTCAGATTTTGAGCACCAAGATTGCGTAGAATTTTGCGCATGCAAGAGGTTTCCCAGATGTTCATAGCAGATGTGTCGTCAGAAACAAACAAAAGCCAAGCGATAGTTGGATAACTGGTCACATAAGAATTTGGTACAAATTTGGATCCAAATAAAAAATACTCGTCCACGTTCAACCAAATCGGCACTCAAAAATCGTTGAGACCAAACATTAAATCAGACTTATCAACACTTGCACCAAAAATGTCTGCATTGAATGTTTATAATAATACAAGATCGGTATGAGAAATTATCGTAAAATAAAATGAAGAAGTAGAACCCAAGTAACAAATGCAAAAATTTGTTATACCGTGGTGCGAAAGTATCCAAGAAGTTTTTGGATCTAATAATTTATTGAATTAAAAGAATTAGTGAAATTTGTTCGTAAATTTACGTTCGTGCAATCGAAACTTGCCGAAGCATATTAACAATTTCATCGTTCACTAGTGGAATTATCTTATCAAATACAACACTAGCTTTGATTTAAATCCTGATAATTTGTAATTCTTAGGTTGACTTGTATAGTCCAAGTTTAACCGGTAACTATGGTTTAAACTCGGATTTTGACTATTGTGATTGGTTAATCTACAGTTTAAAATTTTAAACTAGATCTATACAAGTCACCCTTAATCACTCAGACGTGCTTTTAAAGTTTAGCTCGAGAAAACTTGATCAAATTTTCTTTCGTTAAATTGTTGATCACGTTTTCGTTGAAATTAAAAATTATCCGGATAAAATCAAAGCTCTTGTTGTATTGCTTATGAAAATTTAATTTGCGTCAATATTATTCAATTTGTGTCTTTTTATCTAAATTAAAGCAAATTTGGCATCATTTGTAGGTACAATTTACCAACTGCAATAACAAAAATGATAAAACGGATAACATTTTTCATTAGTTGTCATGTCGTATTTCAAGTTTCTCAATTATTTTTGGTTACTTTTATTCTAGATCTAAATTAGTGACAGAATAAAAAAGAAAATTGTTAGCATTATGTGATTAGGAGTGTAGCGTAAAAATGTGATTAAGTTTATGGAGTTCCGTATCTTCAAATTTTTCCCCTGACCTAAAGGGTACCTCCCCCACCCCAATTCACACCCATTTCTTCATATTTTACACAAGTCGCTCTACAACAAGCTATAGGTCTTTCAGCACTCTAAGTTAGTTACGTTCCTTTATTATTTCATTATTCCTTTATTTTATTACCACTTAATAAAAAACTCAAAACGATTGCAGAAAACATTTCGTATATTAGAATCTTTGGGGTGAGTACCATAACCTGGCATAGATTTTAAAAATTTTCTATGAAATTATGGTAAGTAAGGGTGTAAATATATTAAATAAAAAAAAAATTTGCAGATCATTCAAAATTGGGACCAAATAAGGCCAAAAACTGAAAAATACTATTCAAGTATTGTATTGGCTCTTGGTATAAGTTTAGCTCTCCCCACTTCCGATCTCTATAAATACAAGCGCGATGTCGTTAGTGTCTAGTGAAAACCTCGTAAGTCAAAATTTTCCAAAAATTATTTTATTCGAAAATATAATTTAAAACCTTGTATCTCAAAGGATTACGCGTTAAAACTAAATTTTGATGTCAAATTTGGACTTACGAGGTTTTCACTAGTCACTGACATTATGAAAATTTGCTTTTGTTCGTCTACTCGCTCTGTTATGTTCGCCACTCTTGTTCTTTTCCTTATTTCTTCATTTCTGATTTTTTCTTTCAAACTAACCTCTAGCATTCTTTGCTTGTTGTTCTTAGCTTCTCCGCTTTTACTTTGGTTATGATTGCTATCTACATCCCATATTTTGCAACATCCAAACAATGCGTCATATACCATACTTTCTATTTCAAATTTATCAGGATTTTTGGATTATTCAATATGTAGCTTAGCCTTGTTGCATTTACACCGAGCGTACGGACCGTCAACATAATGCAGCAATCGGGACCAATTAAACGTAAAATATAGAAACTTTACAATCAATTATTGCCTAAACTAATCAAAGTACATATATCGGACTTTCCAAAATCCCATAAATTGGGAACAAATATTAACGAGCACTAAGAGAGTATAAAAAAAATTTAAGCACACAAAATTTAAGCTGACCCTTAGCTGTCATTTGCATAAACAATGCTGCGTCTTGTTAGATTTTTTATTTACTTAATTTTGGTTTTGATGAACGGCTCGGCTCATAAGATTCGTCTTGAAATCAACTGATTTTAACAGTAAAGTTTTCATAGCACACATAAATTCTTTATTCAAAACAAAAATTTGTAAGAAGGTGGTGGCTTCTGAGAAGGCACGGTCAAAATAATGTTCCAACTTGGTCTAGAGCCTCGGTTCCTAAAGTAGAGGGTTTCGCGGAGAAGTTACCGGGGTTCCGCAAAATTATTTATTTTTGAATATTTTTTTGATTTTTGAAAATTATATAAATTTTTGAAAGTTATACTTAAATTGCAGGGTCTTTTATTTGTAATCATTTAATGTGGGGTTCCGTCAAATTTTTGGGATTTAAAAGTTTAGGAACCCCTGGTCTAGAGTAAAACCGGTCGTTCGTTTCGTTTTTACCATTACATAAATTATAGTATTCTCCCATATACGTACATTTTTACAGTTTCGAAGGTGTCCGTTCAAGAAATACTTCATTGCATTAAAAAAAATTTGTTTTGATTATTATGAAATAATTTCGTGATAAAATTCATTTATCAGAATAGTAAATCTGAAAAAAATCGTTTTATTGAAATTTCTGATTCTAAAATGAGATTAAAACACATTACAAGTTGCAACAAAAGTCATTAGTTATTCATGACTCATATAAGAGATTCGTAAAATGTAGAACTTTGTTATTTACATTTCTACTGTTTTTTGCGTTTGTGTCCTCTCATTGAAAAAGGTCACGAGGCGCCACTTAGTTCAACAACTGTAAGTTGATTTCAGCTAACATGGTATACATGAAAATGAATAAAAAACGAATAAATAATAGCCGCCAAGAATTCAGGAAGTGGAACCTTGAGGTAAAACTACGATTCCAGCAATGATCTATATTTCTCTAGTAATGAACTGACCTCGCCTACACCGCTATACAACGTCGACTTGTTTTATCTAGAAATTATAAACTCAAATTAACGGTATTCAAGTTATATTAGAAGATATTGTATTCAAATGCGCAGTTTCTTGCGTATCTTTGAAAAGATTCACTTAGAACCAGAAAATTGTATATTCACTGCACATTATTATGCCGTTAAATATAATATAAACTTCCCGTGTCGAAATCAAATTGTGTTTGGAATACCTTACAAGAATTTTAAGGACACGTTACCTCAAATTTTGTTTAAAACATTACAACGTGCAAGTTTCCTGAAGCTATAAATATTCCATTCATTTCATATTCCTCAGCCTTGCATTCTTTGCAATGTGCACTATCTAGTTCTAGACGATAATAATTCAAAACAATAACACGTGAATTTTAAATTGATGCTTTAGCTACATTTCAATTAAATGCGCAATTATTTAATTTAAAATAATCTTTTTACTTATTATTAACTGTTAAGTTTTTTAAATCTTACCGTCGTCGATTTGTTAAACCGCCGACTTCCGGAGCGACGTAAAGTTCCACCACGAATGTTGGCGTCATCTAACTCAACTTCCCGTCCATCACTTCCGGATCTCCGGCTTAATTCGCTCAATTCTGCTACTGGTTGAACCTATGTAGAACAAAAAGAGATTTAAAATAATTTGAATTTAGTAACAATAAACATGTAGTAATTGGATTTTGCTTGCTTTGTTATGGAAATTGCTTCATCATAATTTTTTTTATTTCATGAAAATATTTTTCTAGCAACGTTGAAATTTGTTAAATTCGGATATAGGTAAATGAAAGATAGGTGGATGACTGTAGGCTCTGAAACGCTGGAAAGTTCAATGTCATAATGGCCATTACGCGGTTAGAGGTATAGGAAAAAACGTGACATAAAAAAGCTGTGTGCTTTATCGAGTTTCCACTTAAAAAATTATAATACTACTGTCATATTGGTACGCTGTATAAAATTATACAGCTTAATAATTGCTAATTCCAAATCTAATTACAATAAACTAATTCTTACATAACTCGATCAGTCGCATTAGAATACAGACTTTTGCAATTCCTGAATGAAGTCACTGACCCAATTTCTTCAACTACGAGCAAACTAGTAAACAAGTTTGTATACGCAAAAAATAATTAAGAATGTACTGATTACACGTTTCTAATGATATTTTATCTGTACACCAAGATCATAATATGACCTAAGCTGGATTAAAAAAAAACAAGAATACATTCATAGCATTGTCAAGGTTAAAATGCCAAGAAAATGAGATAAAGTAATAGCTAAATAAAACCAATTAATTATACCATGTAATGTGTAATAGGTATGTAGATAAAACATAATAGTAGTAGAATATTAAAAAAAGTGGGTGTGTAGTATTAAAATTTTTTTGATTACCTATAATTTATTGGACGATAAAAAAACAAACCGTGTCGAAAGAAAGTTAAAATAATCAACCATATGATACCAAATACTTGTAACATTTACAAATTTTGCAGTAAAATTTAGCGGTTAAAAAATTGACCATGTCGATGACCCTCACTAAACAGCTACTGTAAAAACAAAATTAATTTCGGGTAGAGAAAGGTTTTGGGAGCTTAGTTTATCAACAGTAAAAATTAACAGTGCAATGGTACGTAATGAAATGACATTCGGTTCACGAATGTAACCCGCAGATCATAATTTTAGTTCTTTTCATAACTTGAATAAAGTTTTCTTTTTCTGTTCAGTTGGAGTTCATGAAATCGATCTACAGTCTTTATGAAAGACTAAAATTATGAGAACCATCCGCTTCATAAACCTATCCAAAAAGGTGGTGTTCTGAATTCCAAAGATCAAAGGACCATAAACAATGAAAAAGAGCTGTTTTTAGGTTATGTTTACCAAATGTCAAATATTTTTCATGGTTATATTTCACATCTGTTATTTATTATCCATTACAATTTACAAAAAAACAAAGGAAAAGCTTAGAAACATCGAAATAAAGTTCTTGCAGCTATCACCTTGGTGCAAACCGAGATGACTCACCAGGAAAAAGTTATCAATGAAGTGGTTCCCGTTACCTTTCTCGTAGCCTACGGATCGATTCTGGACTTGAGGTGATAGAAGTGTATCCGGTGCAATCAGGAACAGAACCGCGGTTTGCCGCTTCCAAAGAGGGAGTACGATATCATCAACATAAAATGCGGTTTTAAAATTTAAGCACAATACCATATTATCGTACACTATAGGTAAATACGTACTGCATTCATTGTTTCTAAAATAAAAAAAGATTATGTGCTCCAATTACGGCAAAACAATAAGTACGAATTTATCAGAACAACAACTACCGACATCAAGTTATATTATTACACAGTAAAAAATAGCGCTAGTGTTACCTCCGGTAAACCTATTTTATAGTCTAAGGCAGTGTAATATTGACACTAATTAACACTATTTTAACAAATTTTCTTGCGAAATCTTTCTTTCACTAATAAAGTTAAATTTAACCGAATAACTTTATTAACAATTTGTTAGTGTAATACATTACACTTATAGAGAAATGCGCACGTATTCTATTGTTCATGTAAAATGATCTTGCCAACCTTGCAAGAGATAGTTGTGGGTTTCCCCGGCGGATCAAACCGAGTGACATCGAGAATAATTAACAGGTAATCATTGCGTTCTTCGTTCGTATGTGTTCATTTGTGTATTACACGTGTAGTTCTTATGTGCTGTCTCTAATAATCATTAAAAATGATATTTATTAAATTAAAACATATACATTTAGCCAAAATTATAAAAGTGGATGAGACATTTGGTGTTAAAGATTTAATCACTTTAAGTAAGTATTATAAAATGCAATATTGTTATTTTATTTATGTAGGTATGGTAAAAAGCTACTACGCTAATGCCATCAGCGTTTGGTTGTTTGTGTTATTAGCGACCATTTCTTTTTTATTCGCGAATTCATAATTTCATATTGAAATATTGTGTTAAAAATATTTTTGGACGTTTAAATGTTGCGTCATACTAAATTTTCAATGTTACGAAGTCTTCAATTTACCATACCGATGGCGATGTGGCGGTTGATAAAAATGCATGCGGTTGCTTTTAACTTATCTACCTCCCACAATATATTACCTATGAGGTGCCTATGAGGCGACGTTACGTAATTCTGAGATTTCAAACTTAGCAAAAGAAAAGTTTCCTGAAGTTACAACTGGTGATTTTTACTATTGTGAAAGCGATGGAAGTATATTAGAAGAAGATATTATAATGGATTATATCTTCCAAAAAAGAAATGATAATTTGACATTATATATAAGAAAACATCATGATGAGCATCTTGGTAATTTTTCTAATTTATTAAAATAAAACAGTAACTTAAAAAGTATCGTATTTGTAGGTAGCGAATATGATGATACTGCCAGCCTCAGCGGAGCATCAACTGTATCAGTTATTTCGCTGGAGAGTGTGGATAATATTTTTTTACCGAATATTGAAGTTCAGGTAATACTACTTTCATTATTCTTTAGAAATATTGTTGAAATAAATTTGTAGCTTATACCAAACCGTTAATCTTCGTTTTAATTTTTTTAACTGCTTACATTGATTCGACTTATCGGGGAATTGACTGTAATAATAATAATAAAATTTTATAGGATTGGAAAAAATATATTTTAGAAAGAGGAGGTTCAGAAATTTTTAATTTTTATGACGAAGAGAAAATGTTAAATGGCACATTAAGAAAAAAGCTAATAAATATTTGTTGTTCCGTGCTAATTGAAAAATTCACAATAAAAGTACCGGAATATGCCAAAATTGATTTGGCTAAAGCTATTGTAACAATATTTCCAAAATTAAGAGATCCCTTTTCAAAAGAAGGATATGTAAGTTTATCTACTTTTATTATAATATTTATTATGCTTTTAAATATGTGCATTGAAATAACACAGGAGGCTTTTTACACCAATAAAAATGGGGGCGAAGGTTATATTGCTTGGCGACTTCGAACTGTCGCCAGAAGTAGCAAAGATCCAAATATCAAAATATTAATAAAAAATAGAAAAAGGAAAATAAATGATACAGTTGAGGAAAACGACCGTAACCAGAATATTGAAAACATAGAAGAAACTTACACTGAGGCAGTAGAGGCTTGCATCGAGTACATGAAACATGCTTCTCCTATAGATAATAGGGAAGACATCATTGCAAAAACGGAAATAACGTTTAAACACAGAAGAACTTTGGGAACAGAATTGCTAAAGGTTTATCCAAGATTTACTGATATGCCACTTTTGGTAATAAAATTTTCTCTCATCTGAATTTTATAAATCAAGTATTTTTTTTTTTTTAGATTGAAAATGAATTTTACCAAATATGTTCGATACCAAAAATTAATTTTGAAGAGCTTTTTTCAAACGATTCTGATGCCATTTTAAAATTTTACAGCTTAAAATATAAATCGAGCACTTTCAACCAAGGTATAACTTTTACACATTTTTATTTAATATGCTCATATTAATTAAAAATTTTAGATTGGAATAAAATTACTCTGGCAATTTTGGCTTTGGCATCTGTATTAAAAAATAAAAAAAAAATTTGCCTACCAGATCAAATCATTATATTTAAACATGTAAGTATATAATAATAACATGGTAGAGAATGTTGCTATTTCAAATGTTTTTTTTAGACAAATATACCCATTGAGGAAATCATAAATACACGAAATACCCTGCAACCTGTACTATTAGCGCAAGGACCACATAGAAAAGCCATAGCAAAATATAATATTTTGGTGGATGGAAAACTCATCGAGTTGCCGTCACAGTGTAGTTCTGAAGAGGCATTTAAATATTTGTTTATGTGCCATTACGTACTTAATACAGAATACTAACCATCCTTAACTGCCTTTTACAGGTTCATACAGGTACATTATTTTAAAATAGATGTTGAAAAGACAAAGTTTACATCAAATATGATTGAACTTCGCACAAATCTTGCTCAAGTTCCTAATAAGGAGTCCTAAAAGTTTTTTTTTGTATAGGTATGAATTTTTTTTCCTGAAATTTTTTGAAAAGATGTTTTCTTGTTTTATTTGTAAAAAAACTTTTAATAATGTTTCAATCATTATAAGACACTTGAGGATTGTTCATTCTCTATTTGATCACAATAAATTAAGTTTGTATTGTTGTTTTAAAAATTGTAAATCGATATATGCAACATTTAGTGGTTTCAGAAAGCACATGAAGAAACACTTAGTAAATACTCGGGTTAATAATTCTAATGATGGAAGTAATCTTAATATTTGCACAAACGCCAATATCCCATCAGATTATGATGGTAATGACGATTATGATAATGACGATTATGATAATGAAACACATCACTTGCCTGAAAGCAATGATGGTAATGATATTTTTCATATAGAATCTATTTGCCAAGTTTTTTTTCACAACTGTCATCTATGCCATTACCACAATCACAATGTCAAAATTTAGTAGAATATTGTTGTGATTTAGTTGAAAATATACTTGATATTTTAAGAGAAAACTCAAATAGTCAGCATACAACTGAATTTATTGCAAAACAATCGTTTAATATTCTGGCCGAATTTTCAAAATTCAAAAGTACATATAAAAGAAATAAATTAATTAATAATAACATTGTGATGCCAAAAGAAATAACTATAGGGACGAGAACTGAAAATGTTTTAGATCGATGTCATGGTGTATATATTGAAAAGTCTGTTCCACGAACATTTCAATATATACCTCTGTTATCTTCTCTAAAGCACATTTTGGAAAACGGTAACTTTAAATACACAATATTCGATAAAAATTTAAATAATAATAATTTAGTAGAAACTGGCACTTACCTACAAAATAATGTGTTGTATAAAACAAAAAAATATTTCTTGCAATTGCAAATTTATTACGATGATTTTGAAACTGCTAATCCTATTGGAAGCAAGGCAAGTTGTCATAAAATGGGAGCAATTTACTTTACGATAAAAAATTTACCTGTATATTATAATTCAACATTAGAAAATATTCATTTACTAGCTTTATTTTATACTAACGATTTAAGGTGCGAATCTTTTTCGGATGAAATAACATTAAATTCTATTTTGAGACCTATTGTTGATGACTTAAAAATACTTGAAACTGATGGAATTATTGTTAATGGATTTGATGAACCTATCTTTGGAACTTTGACATCTCTGTCTCATGACAATTTAGGTGCAAATCATCTACATGGAATGGTTTTATCATTTCAAGCAAATTACTTTTGCAGAATCTGTTTAATTTCGAAAGACGAATCGCAAACTAAATCATTGGATAATTTACAATTGTGGCGTAACAGTGGCCAATATGAAGAACATTGTAAGCAAGCTAAAGAACGTCCGCATCATTTTGGTATTAAATACCGCAGTATTTTAAATGATTTAAATTATTTTAAATTATGTGATTCAGTAAGTATCGACGTAATGCATGATATTCTGGAAGGTTTAATTCATATAGAAGTTAAATTTTTGATAAATAATTTAATACAAAATAAAATTATCAGTTTGGAACAACTAAATGAGAGGATTCGTATTTTTAATTATGGTAACAAATATCGTAGTAATCAACCTAGCACTATTTTATTAGAAAAGGCAAATTTAAATCAACGAGCCAGTCAATCGTGGTGTTTAGCTATTTATTTTCCTTTAATTTTATCTGACAAAATATCAGCTTTAGCTTCAAATAAATGGAAAATATTTGTTTTACTCTTGCAAATCATGTGCATTTCTTTTGCCCCTAGAATTTCTTTAGAAATGGTTAATAATTTGGAAGATTTAATATTTGAACACCATCAATTGTTTCAAAGTGAATTTAATCATCACTTAACACCTAAATTTCATTTTTTGATCCATTATCCAGAAGTTATTAGACGTATGGGTCCACTAATTGATCTATGGGCAATGAGATATGAAGGTAAACACGCAGTTTTTAAAAATATGGTCAATCGATTTAAAAACTTTAAAAATATAGCAAAAACTTTGGCGACACGGCATCAGCAATTGATGAATCTTAATAAACTTCATCTTAATATTCAAACTGGTCCATCTAAATCAATATTATTTGAAAATTTTTTATTTAAAAATACGTTTATTGAAACAATTGAAACTTTCGATGGTTCTGTAACACTTACAGAAGTGACATGGCTAAAGATGGGATTTTTGTATAAAAAAAACATGGTTGTTTGTACAAGTATTGAGAATAAATTACCACAATTCCAACTAATACAACAAATCGTTCTTTTTGAAAATCGCCATTTCTTAGTTACTCGCTTCTTAACTACATTAGAATATATTTCAAATCTAAATTCATATAAAATTGAACTAAATGACAACAATAACGTTTACAACATAATCGATTTGCAATTTTTAACTTACAAGGAACCTTTTAACTTACATCAATCACGTACAGATGATTGGTATTTTGTACCAAAATTTTGTTTTGTATAAATTTCCATTTTTTACCTTTAATTTTTTATTTACCTAATTAGAATAAGTTTTTTTGTTTACCTATGTATGTATAATGCTTTTAATAAATTTTCAATTTTAAAACAAAATTTTATGCTTTTTTATTATCTGTACCATATCTACCAATACAGTGTTACATGAGAAAGCACTACTAAAGAACATTTTTGACACTGTACATAGTAGCTTTTAGCAACTACTAGATTACTAATTAGTCTTTATTAGTGTTATTTTACACACTTGTAGTGTATATTTTTGACTTTTTGTAAGTATAGAAGGACACTATTAAAGTACTTTTGCCGTCTATTAGATAACTCATTTAACTCTGGTAGTGTAAGAATCATAGCCTTCTAGTGTAACACTGTTACATTTAAGAAGTGTAAGCAGTACACTATTACAGTGCAGATAATACACTAATGAATAGTAAAAATTACACTTCTAAAGTAAAGAAAAAACACGAAAAGTAGTGTTAAAATGTTAACACTATTTTAGTGGACCTCCTGGAGGTCTGAATAGTGTTATTTAGTGTTATTTAGTGTTCAATTATTTCTTACTGTGTAGGTTATTACATATTATAGGAAGTTGTGTAAATTCAGAAACATTAAAAGGCAGAGATTCAGTGGCATGATATACCTTCATGGGACCTTAAGGTAAAATTTAATTTTGAGATTCTACGCAAAAAGAAACTGACGAACAATTTCAATTTAATTCTGAATTAATCCTTCAATTGATCCTTTTTTTTAAAGGGGGGAACCCTTTGTGCCTGAAGGGTAACGCGCCACTGCATAGATAGGTTAATGTCACACATACAACCAACATTAATCAAAACATGAAACACTAATTTGTTGGTAGACTAATGATGTCGAGGTAGTAATGACAACAATTTGAAATAGCTACGGTTAGAAGAAAACAAAAGAAATTTAAAAAAATACCTGACATAGTAAATATTACAAAAACATTGTAAGTTTCGAACTTGCAAAAGCTGAGCATATTTCTATGCAAATACAAAACCATAAAAAATAACCGCGGGGGAAAATACCAAAGTTTGTTGTCGAAAAAACTGGAAAACACATAGTGAGCGAACTGAGCAGCATTTTTGCATATTGCTAACTCAGGGTGCAGTAAGTTATAAATTTTTGTTTGTCACCGTCTCGAATTTTTGGTAATATTTCACGTAAAATTAATATTTTAGTTGCGTGCGCCTAATTTACTCTTCATAGTCGAATGGTAAAATGTAAAAATACATGTCCCAGATATAGAAAATAGATAACCTTAGGTAAATTTAGTGTTGCTTTTCGGATAAAACCAGACGCATTTGTTATTTTTTTTTTTAATTATACACCTACGCATATGTACACTTTTGTAAATTGCGGAGATTTAATCAAACCTTCGTTTTAAAATATGATAGGGTCATCCACACGGTTTTATACTTTTACGTAAATTTTTTGGTATTGTACTACCATAAACTCAACATAGATTATAGCATAAAATAAAACAATTTTGTCTAATTCATATTCGATTTTAGTAGAAAAAATTAAAATTTTTCTATTTTTAAATGTAAAAATTCTTCGATACTAATAACGGAAATTAGGATTATGTGGTAATATCACTGACAACTGTTGTTACCTTCGAAATGGTAACGTCTAACGCACTTTGATAAGCCACCACAGATAAATCCATTTAAAACTGTTAGGTTTCCATCATGTCAATAGAAATACCCATTCGAAATTTACTTTTATTTAAATTCTATAATCCAGAGGTGTTCAACCTATAGTCAGCGGAGGCCTTTAAAATTCTATGAAAATTGATAGTCAATGAATTATTATCAGAAAAGTTTCATTAAATCCATTTTTTTCGGCACGTAATTTTGCAATTTCTTGAGTTTCCAAAAATGTCATCAGCTAGAACAGTGATCTTGAACTTTTTTTGTCTGCGTACCCCTTAGAGTTTAGATACTTCCTTTACATTTGCGCACCTCACATTTTAAAATGATAATAATGGTAAAGAAAATTAAGAAAATTTGAGAAACAAAAACAAAAAATGGTGGGTTTGGAGGCGTAGGCTGGTGCTATCAAACCAAAAACTGTCATGTTATGAAAACTTTCATTGAATAATGAATTTGGACCACTGAATTTTACTGTATTGGTGAAAATGTTCATTGTATTTACGAATAGGTATATTTAATGTATAACTTTGTTCATTGTATTTATGAAAATGTTAAATGATTTTCAATCAATGAAACGGGATTCATTGATATAACGATTACATCAATGGGGATAAAAAAACACAAGTTATTGCATAGCAGTGCCTATACTATAATATACAGTAGTTAGATACAAATCATTGCTTATTTTTCTAAAAATAAAAATAATTAGTTATGTAAACATGAAACTAAAAGACTAATTTTGATGTACGAATGCTCCTAAATTTAGGTCGTACGCGAATTTTTGCGTTACTAATAGACACACAGAAAGATAGACAGACAGATCTGAGATTTTATTAATATGGAATATAAATGATTTTTATCAAATTAAAATGGAATATTGAATTACTTGTACAGCTTACATTTCGATCGTGCATGACCTTTTGCGTTACTAACAGACAGACAGAACTGAAATTGTTGAAATATGATTGTTGAAAGAACAGAAAATTCTTGCTCACACAAATATGTACAGCTAAAACCAAGATTTTTATTTATCACCACGCAGCTCTTACTGTTCGCAACTAATTAATTATATTTTACTAATAAATTCTGATGAAATTAATTACCAACCTCTGTTGAAGTGTTAAACCGGGTGAAGGTAGCTAACGAGGTCCCGAAAATACAAATTTTACGATTGAAACCTCGAACTTTTCTGAAAGAGTACATTTTAAATAAGAGAATTAAGGGAGACGCAATGCCTTAAATGCACCAGTTTTTTCAAAAATCGAATTTAAAAAAGCTCGATTTTCACTGCAAATTTGAAGGTAAATCGCACGTGATTGGTGAATCAATGCATTGTGTTGACGGTACGTGCGTTCCTATACATAAGAGTGTAGCTGTTGACAAGTTTGTCAGTAACTCTTACGCTATGGTAGGAACGCGTTCTCCTTTTTTAGGACAAAAATTACTTCAGAAAAGGGTTACTTAAATTTAACGAACGGTAGTTACTTTTTCGCGTGGATCCTACTCTTGCGAGAGTGGTTTTCATCAAAATTGACTCTCGGCACCCTTCGGGCGCTTCGAGCCATTTTGATGAAAACGACAACTAATTTAAAAATATCCCTAGGACCGTGGATTAAGGAAATGGTGGATCTTTGAGGGGTGAAACTCGTGAGAGTGGATTTTTAACGCAGGGTAGTTGTGCAAAGAAAAATCAACTTAAAGCACCCCTTGCTGCGCTCGGGCGCTTTAAGCCATTTTTCCAGCACATTTAGGGTTGAAAACCATGATTTTCGTTCGGAGTGCACAGTTGCTGCATCCCAATGCAAGTGGCGCTCCGGTTATCCCCGCTAGCATAGCATCACATTGTGAACAGAGTTTGTTTGGAGGCGAAGCCTCCATTACCTCTTTCAACATCTGAGAACATCGCGTGGATAGTTAGAGTATGAAATACTAGAGCGAGCATTGAGCCTTGTATCGTTTCAAAGTAGAGTGTTGACCCGCGCGAGGCGATAATCAACCTTTGATGAATGATTTACGAGTTAGACGGCCGAAGCAACAGTAACCCCAGAGAATGTAGCGTCGTGGAGCCCAAAAGGGTCCGTCAAAAAGAAAAAAGGCGACGCGGTCGCAAAAAAGAAGTGGGATTGTACGGTTGAATAAAGTTTTCTACCATACATGCCCGCAGCGTCTTCACTTAAGAACTGATCTAGGTCGGTGCCGAGACATTGAATAAACGCCCCGGCTGTGACCCTGGTTATCCCCGCTCTGCGCAAAGCTAAGACCAGTTGAAAGTGCACGTACTGTCAATAGAATGAATTGATTCACCAATCCCGAGCGACTTTGCTTAAAATTTACTGTGAAAATCGAAGTTTTTAAATTCGATTTTTGAAAAAACAGGGGCACTTAGGGCATTGCGTTTCCCTTTATTCTCTTATTTAAAACATACTCTTTCAGAATTCATCGAGATTTCAATCGTAAAATTTGTATTAACGAGACCTCGATAGCTACCTGCAACCACAACTCGAAATGTTTAATTAAAAATGTTAATATTACAACGTGAAATTTCTAAACTTACTATTGTATTGAATTACGGTGTAATCTCGATAATCCGAACTAAATAATGCAAGACTGTGTATAAATCAGAATTTCATTAAACAAAATCTTTGTAAGTGTTTGTTGTTATCTCATCAATCTATTCGTACGCGTCACTAATTAATTTAATTACTGCTCATCACACGGATTAGATAACGCAAGGCTATATTTTATAAATTTTATTTACATATTTCGTAATTTAGTAAAATTCGGATTATTGAGGTACTATACTATTCGACTAGATTGCCCAGACTGTGCGGCCTTAAGGCCGTACTGGAACTATTTTTAAATTAATATATGAACAAGACAATCCCTATTGCGTGTCCTATAGGTAGAATTTAACTTTATCTTTGAAGTTGGTAATAAATGAAAGAAACACTCCGAGGTGCATTACAAAGAATGATTAGTTTTATGAAAAAATTAAAGAATACCTATAATATTATGTACTACCTAATAATCCTAAGGGCCGATCTTTTCATGTTTTTTAATCGTCAAGTAGTTATTTGACGATTTTTTTACTTAAGCTTTTTAGCCTTCTAAATCAGCTTACTGGCTAGTAAAGTTACTAGCATGATAAAGTGGACATACTAATAGCATAAAATGCAACCAAAAGACCCAACTATTTTACTCAACCATCAAAAATCTTAAGTAAAATAATCGTCAAGTAACTACTTGACGTTTAAAAAACATGAAAAGATCGGCCCTTAATGTTTAAAATTTAGGATTTTAATTTTTTTTTGATTAAAATAAAATTTCAAAAAATTGAAATGTCATAATTCATAATTGTCGAATCCTAAGGACATGGACCAATGAGTGCGCTCCCGGATGAACGGACAAACGTAAAAACAGACACATAAAAATTTGGCTTTAACGTGAGACCTTATGTAAATTTATATGTTGTCTGGAAATTTTCTAACACCCCAAATGAATGAAAAAGCAAAGGTCTTTCGAACTAGAACCATTAAATTTTTAGAAAATGTTGGGTGTTGAATTATTCGACGCCGGTATGTTTTTGTGTGACTTTTGTGGAAAAAAAGTTTTCATGCGCTCAGCTGTTTGACTGACCTTGTTTTCCGACGTGGTAATTTTAACAACTGTGTTGACAGATGATGCTACTTTTTAAATGATCTTACTTAATTATATTGATAATCAGCCAAGACCCGGGGGGAGGGGGCAGTTTCCCCCTCCATAGACTCCCGTGTCACACAGTCACTAGATACTGTTTCAGTTTTCTGTATTAAATTTAGATTTGTAGTTTTCATAATTAAACTGATGCAGAAGCTATACAGGATTCAAAAATTTAAAAATTCAAATAGACGATCGACTCTCTAATTAATTCAAAATAGAGAAAGAAAGAGTGAGACAAGGCTATAATATTCTGTCGCCAATATTGTTTAATATTTATGGAAAGTAGGTATGTTATGAGGAAAACACTAGAAAAATGGAACGGATGTTTTACCATTGGAGGCAGAAAGATAAAACTATCCTGCGATATATTGACGACACTGCCATCTTTGCCAAACTCAACTAGAGAACTGACAATGTTAAAAAAGCAATTGGAAGACAAATTATTATTAGACGAAGATTATCAATAACAACAAAACTAAAATAATCATTGTGGATAGAGCCAACGACAACAGCCCATATTATATTCAGCAGATTTCGTAATATTCCGTCATCACGCAGTGAGAGCGCATGATAATTCAAGAGGCGTTGCAAAATGGCAAAAAATAAATGGAAAGATAAAACCATAACCATCAATACTAAAGAACTAATGGTAAGGGAGCTGATTTTTCCCATAGTATCGTACGGTGCGAAGTCCTGGATGCTAAAAATGTAAGGTCGGAGGAAAGTCGAAGCACTAGAGATGTAGTGGTGGAGAAGAATAATGCATATATCATGGACTGCAAGAAGAACTAATTTGTCCATTATTAGAGAAATTGGAGAGCCTTTCCGAGATTATCTCAAGTAGTTTACCAACGCGTGCTTAGATATTTTGAACACATAAATTAAAAAAAAGATAACACAAGGCAAAGTAGAGAAAACTCGACCAAGAGGACGATCCCCTAAGTAATGGTCGGACCAGGTGAAAAAGATCGCCAATAACTGGTTACAGCATCTTGCAAGAGAAGCCAGAAACATAGGCAGATTAAACGATGTGGTGCAAATAGTTGGAAACGCACGGAACAATTGAGAAAAGTGAACCAAAGACCACCACTCCTCTATGAAGAAGAGGAAGACCAACGCATTACAGTCACTAATACTATTTTCGATTGAATTCAATTTCAAAATCAAAGGTAATAAAGGCAATTTCTTTGGAAAAGTTGCATCTTTCATATTTAATCCTCCTATTATTATGCAAGTAGCCACAGCCGTGGAGTGATGTGACCTCTGGTTGAGTACAGAGCGGAAATTCTGGGTTCAAATCGCGGACTATACAGAATTTCTTAGCTCGGCCTTTCAGTGCACATCCACACGGTGTGGTGAAATAGATATTGATTTATCGGAAATAGGTAATATGGGGACTAATCCACCCCGCTAATCGAATTTGTAATTCCCAAAAAGGGAAAAGCAATGTTCTACTTAGAACGTAAAAAGCTTAATGAATGAATTATTATGCAAATTGAAAGATTACATGAAAACTTGATGTTTCGATATACCAAATTTTAATGATAATCATCTGTCGATCTGCAGGTACCTTGGCTATCTAACAAGGTAAGGGTCACATGTCAAAATCATCAAAATGCTTAAAGGCTGATTCCCACTGTATGTTCCATTACCGTTCCATTCAAATAATCTTGACTGTAATTGGGTTCCGACAAAAGATGTGGTGTCAGCCAATAATATTTTAATATCTCCGATATCGAACGGAAATGAAACGTAGATGGAACGATGGAAGACATAGAGGGAATTTCCAAATTATTGAATTATTATCCAAAAGTCCTATGTTTGCACCATAGTTCTACTAAAATCTATTTTTTTAATTTCCACGTCATTTGCATTAAAAATGTATCAAAATAGTATCCTAATAATGGTAAACGTGACATTTAAGAATTTTAATTTTATGAAAAGGAGATTGTTTTAATTAGAAAAAAATGAGATATAGAAAACTTCAGTAATAAAACGTAAATATGGGGCAAAGATATGATATCGATGAAAATATGAAACAGAAACATTAGACCACCAATTACTTATCATAGAAAAAAATGAGTACCAAAAGTATATAACCCGATAACTCAGCCTTCACATACAAACAACATCCAATAATTCAAAAAATGTCGGTCAATTAAACGCAATTTATTGATAATATCAAATTACTCTATTATCGAAGCAATTCGATAAAAGCCTCCAATATAAATACTTAGCAGTAAGTAGCTATAATAATTTAAACAATGATGATTCATGTAAGGGTATGAACATGTGCGGCAAAGTAATTAATGTAAATAATTAATTAATGAGTTTTGTGAACTGTTAAAAGAGTTAAATTGTGGTTTTCATAACAAGTAGCTTGGCTAGATGTAACGAGTACATCGGTAGTTACATATTTGCACGTCATAGAAAACAATCACAAAGGAGCAATAAATTGCATTTTAAGCGAGTGTTAAAAACAAGAATTTAAAAGTAGAGTAGCTGACTAGAAAGCAAAGAAGAAGCAATAATTAACATTAGCCAACCGGCTTTAGAATCCGTCAATTTTCAACATAACAAGGCGTTGCTGGTTATTTAATAATCCTAAACGTACCTTAACGGTTACGGAATCCTTTGAACTTTTAATTAAGTCTATGATTTCTTCTCTCGTTTTTTCCTCCACCCTAATACCATTCACTTCCAATAATTTATCGCCTGGTAAAAGTCCCGTTTCGTTATTGTGTTGTACGATTGTACCCGGTTCTGCAAACACAACAGCCCGCATAACTACACCATTACTATTATTATCACTACGTTCGACCACCATAGCGCGACGTAAAGAAAACCCGAAATCGTTGCGAGGCGCTTTTTGACGTTGTATTATCAACGTTCTAGGCTTTGGTAAAACTAAAGGTTCGATTTGAGGTAAAGGAAGATTATAATCATCCAAATTTGCCGTTCTGGTCCATCGGTGAAATCCTTGCGACTCACCAACTGGACTCAACGAAAATGGTGGTGTAGCAAACGAAGAATTCGTTGTATCGGTTAATGAATCGGCACTTGGTGATGTAATAACTAAAAGATTATTTCCCAAGTTTGTTGGTAACAAGTTTTTATTATCTTTGGCTACTCCGTTTAATGGAGGTATATTTTGATATTCTATGATTTCGTTACTCATGGTATTGTGCACTAAACTATTGTGATCTGTTCCATTGAAACGATTGTTTTCGGTAATTACGTTAACTTTAGGTCCTTTCAAGATGCCTCGTTTGGGAGGCTTTGGAGGCACGGGTGGTCCAATTTTTTGATTTTGAATATTATTTAAAGAGTTTAGGCTCGTTTCCGAACTATCCGATTGTGTGTAACCGTCCTGCGGGTGATTGAATGGGGAATTTGACATCGTAGAATTCGGAGAGTCCACCCTGTCCAGGCTGGCTAGGAAGTCTGCAGTGTAATCGGCAGTGATACCAAGAGGAAGCTTATCTTTTTCTTTGCGGCGACCTCGAATTTTCAAAGATCTTCGAACCTGCAAAAGAAAATCTCATTTACTCTACAAAATACGGCATTTGTGTTACATTAATAGGGCAATTAATGAAATTTTAAATGAACTTCTGCAAAACAATTTGCTAAAGTTCAAGGAAGGAGTGGTTTTCCATTTAATGTCACGAAGTGAGTGACTTATTCAATAGGCATGCACAAATTTATATTAAAATAAAATTACCTCATCTAAACGTAATAGTTCTTCTGCAGACATATTCGTGCGATCACGTTTTTGCTTTTCTTTTCTTTCCTTTTTGTCTTTTTTCCTTCGATCCTTATCTTCTTTATCTAATGCTACGCCCGTACCGGCTTTCTTGATGAAATTAAACATTTTGTCTGAAACAAAAAATTCCTATCAAAATTTCTGATTGCCTTGTTTTGAGTAAGAAATTAGAGAAAGAGTTTATAGTAAGCAAATTAGTGCCGATCACTGAAACTCAACCCACGTTGTTTCGCTTAATTTGGGATTAATGGATTTGCTGACACATAAACGCTAATTAATTGGTCGTGTCATCGTTTAGCACAGAAGTGCGTCAAAATTAAAAATCCATTTTTACCTCCTTCATAAAACGATAGTGAAACCATGCCAATTAAAACTATCGCTTTTATTTTGTACAAAAAGAAAGTTGCGCCAAATTTGCCTAAGACAAATGATTAAAAGACAAAGAAAGTTATTTTAATAGTTTGAGTAATAAAGTGGGTGAGTAAAGTGTACAAAATTAGTAGTATATTTTTAACATATGCATAAACATCAATTAACAATCTATCTAGAGAATGATGTCGTAATTCATTGAACGATGAGGACTATTATATAATTTCATATTTTTAGCTTGATGTGAAAGGTGTAAACTATAAAATAATATTTAAAATTCATTCAATTGTAAGTATGTTAAACTAGGTTGCATCGAGCGTTCGATTAAATCCAATTTCAACACTGCATTGGTAATCGTGCAAGAAAACCTTCCAAAATTTTGAAGTATTTTCTGTATTAGTTATTAAAAAAGTATGTTATATTAATGGTACCAGAATAAATAAAAAGTATTTTTATCTACCTTAAAGCATTAAATACATTTTAGAGGCTCCAAATTTGATATCTGGCTTCTGGGGTTACAAAATCAAAAGATAATTTTCGGATTCGGTTTTAGATACCTCAAGTCGTTTACAAGATATTTTCATGTTAACAGAAATTTTTTCGAGGTTTATCAACTTTAAAGTTTTTATTGGACTCCTAGCTATAAAATCAAGGAAGGCGTTGAAGCTCAAAGAAACAAAACAAACAAATTGTATATACGTAGGTATGTCATTTTACCCGCAACCATGAATTGTATCATTTTATCGCAAAATGTTAAAAATAATGCAGTCACAATAATAATTTAACCTGTAAAGGTTCGTCACATGAAAAGTGCAATATAATTTAACTGTTAAAATGATAACTACATTATGTATGTCGTTTTACCCTGTCATGTTTATTTGAGGCCAACTTCCTCTACTTTCCTATAATAAACACAAATATCTTTGTTATTATAAATTGTTACCATATTCCTTATAAAATGCTGTGTCAGACGATATCACATTTAGTATCTTTCAAATTTGAAATATTTAATGAAAAATAAAAAAATATTGATTTTAGTAACTTAACCTCATAATGGAGAACGTGTTCTTAACTATCTTACGAAATAAATGCTCATCGTTTTACAAACAATAGCAATACTTAATAATGTATAATTCAAAAGTATTGGCGTAAGTCTTGATGTCATCTTTTATGAGGTTATTTGGCATTGTAAATAATCAAGTGGAGAGTCAATATTATTTTTGTTATGATGTAATTGCGTAAAGTAATAAGTTATTGGCTCTGTAATTGGTTTTTTGATAAGTACAATAAAAAATAAATTTTAATTTTCTTGTAATTATTTTTATTTTAAATTTAATATAATTAAAAAATTTTAATTGTCTAAATCGGGGGTCGTCCCCAAACGACGACCCGGACACTTAAACAAAAAATAAATGATGTGTAAGTACAATCGCTAACACTAAATGCCCAGCTTGTGCGATCTAAAGACCTCACTAAATCTAGACGTTCCTCAATGATTAAAATTTATTATTACTACTGTTCTAAATAAATAAACATTGAGAGGAAGTCTTTGAAGATAACATAAAGAATACTTGTTAGACGTTGCAATTGTCTAGTCCTGTTGAAATCACAGAAGCTCTATGTCGTTTCTGATTGGTTCGTTCATTTATTAATTATTGCCAACTAAAAAATCTAAAGTAACGAGACATTTTGGTGTCCCGAGGCTTTATTTACTATAATAAAACATTTAGTAATATTCATGAAGTACCTAACGCATGGATGATAAGTGCCCAACAGAAACGTGCCCAACCAACTTTTTTCAGGGGGGAGCAATCCCAAATTTGCCAACTAAATTAATTAAAAATTGCCAACTTTTTGTAAATTTAGACCTAAAAAACTGTCAAATTGACCAACTTTTGAGTGTTTTTGCCAGATTTCTAAAATATTGGGATGAAGTACTGCCCAACAGGGACGTGCCCAACCAATTTTTTTCAGGGTGGAGCAATCCCAAATTTGCCAACTAACTTAATTCAAAATTGCCAACTTTTTGTAAATTTAGACCTAAAAAACTGTCAAATTGACCAACTTTTGAGTGTTTTTGCCAGATTTCTAAAATATTGGTGAGAAGTTGCCCCCCCCCCAATCGGCTGCAAATGAAAACTACCAGATTCAAATCCGGGAAAGAGTAAAACTTTCTTATAATTAGTCCTCGTGCTTTAGAAAGCACGTTGAAATTGCCACCATTAAAATAAAACCCAGGGTACAGGTACATCAGAAAGGAAAGCCTAGCAAGCTACCTATCGGATGTAAAAACAATATAATGCTCCAAGAATCAATAGTTTGACACTTGACAAACAGGAGAAATCCTAGTCAAAAAGTAGAAGAAAAAGGTAACTGAAAAAAGTTATTGTGTTTATGAAATCTAAATTAAACATCGATGGTTATAAAATTTAACCATCATTTACTATATTTATTTGTCGTACGCTTTGCCTTTGACAATCACATTTTACCATGTTATATTAGATTGGGATCCAATCTCATTAGTCATCACAAATTACAGTAACGAGTAACCAGTGGTCCTCATGAGCAGGTTCTCAGGCCCATCTGTGCTTTTAACTTAATTTAAAATAATTTTTTTCCGATGGTTTCAAGCTAGCACAAATTTTAACTCGAATTACGACCCACAACCTTTAAGTACAACCCGCACCCCAAAAAAGATTGTGCGTCACTCGATTGGGTATACAAGTGTTCTACATAGGAAAATGGAACTGATCTTCTTAGTAAAAAAAAAAGGTTCGTAGTAGTAATTATTAATATTTAAATATATAAATTATTAACTCGTTGATATTAGATAATATTAAAACTTCAAAATATCGAGTTATTAATAAATTAAAAATTAATTAAAAGATTTATTGATTTTTGCAATATCTGTATATTATTCTGATGACGGACGAAATAATCGTTTGAAAGCTCAATAAATCTTTTAATTAATTTTTAATTTATTAATAACTCGATATTTTGAAGTTTTAATATTATGTAATTATTAATATGTTAAATTAAAGCGGGAATTAAGAATTAAATAAGTGGGAAATTTGAAAGTTAGTTGCAATATTACAAGTTCGTAAAATTATTCACTGAAAAATGGGATGTCTTAATAGCTTATTTGAAACAGAATAAGAATAAAAAATATACAAAGTGTACTTAAAACGTGCGTGAGGTCAAATTTTTACAGGGTAAGTAGACGGAGTAATTCAAAAAAGTTTCCATAAACGTTTTAATTATAAGTTTTAAGGGAAATACTAGCAATATAGTTATAATAAATAATGTTCGAAATAAATTCCGACTATTATGAAAAATAAATATTCCAAAAAACTCTGTATAGGATAGTAACATTGGTATTATTTTGAATTTAACGTGAAATGTCTAACTGAATTATTAGCAATTCTTTGTAATTCCATTTACGTGTTAAAATTAGCCTTAGGTTAAATTAATTTTGTAGGTGTGATAAATTTGTATTACCCTGTACATAATATAGAATATCATTAAAGCAGGAAAGCTGACAACTAACATTCGGTCTGTTTGTTATGTTACTCCGAACTACTGCGAGTAAGTTAAGAGGTCTTGCCACTGTAAAATTAAATAAAATCGAGGTTTTTCTATTTTGCATTTTATCGAAATATACAATCATATTTAAAAATATGTACAAAAATTTCAAACTAAAATATTGAAAATTGACCTAGTTATAATTACTGTATTTAATGAGAGTCGAGTTTTTCTCGAAACTACAAAACTCAAATTGGCTTGCAGCATAGCTCAAACAATTTTTGTCTGATTGACTTCAAATTTTAACTGTAGCTTTTGTATGAGATTTTCAAGTAAAAGTTATTAACAAATTTCTGTCATTTTTTTGCGCAAAAATCGAATCTTTTTCAAAAGCTTACCATTTTTTCAAAAATTGATATTTTTAAAATTCCGTACGTCATTTTCTAGCTATTTATATGTAGATTAAGCAGATTTTTTATTTTTGTTGTAAAATCAAATTCACTCAAGCTATGCTGCAAGCCCCTAAGACCTTTTTTGAAAAGATGTATTTTTAAAAGCTGCACTGTGCTGCCACTTTGTAAATTTTTGTTTGTTAAAAAATACATATTTGTACCTTAATACATATGTAAACAAGTGGTATACTTTGTTTTGTAAATAAAACTTTTTTTTTCAATACAAAAAAATTGTGCAAATGTTGCTTCATTTTCAGACTTGCACAGTAGTAAAACCCCTTTTTGTACAAAAATGCGAGAAACAATTTGTAGTTAGTGTAGTTCGGGTTGCACTAGGACTGTGATACCAAACAAAGCTATTTATTGTCAAATGTCACTTTTACTTTCTCGGTAGTCACGGAAGTGAATGTCATGTATTTGCGTTCGTTGCAATTATGTTTTTAAGGAGTTACAAAGATTTTTTATTATTCTTCAAATGTCGTTGTTTTGTACATAAATTAAAAAAAAAATTATTTTGTGTATTAGGTAGTTGACAAAAAAGATCAACATGATTACTGTGACAGATTGTATTAGATGGGGTAAGTTGATTTACATTTCCTATATATAACAAAATATGGATTACTGACAAAAAGAGATTAATTTAGTAGGCTTGCTAGTCCGGTCATCTACAAACGTGAATTTTATTGATCTTACATCTGCCTTAAAATGACAGCTCAATAATTTATTTCTTTATTATGATTTACATTGCATTAGGTTAGAGGGCACTCTAAATTTAACTTGCTCGAGTACAAAATCCTTGCTCTCGACGCTGGAGACAAAAGTTAGCTGCCCTTTTCGTAAAATAATATAAAAAAATCAAACTACCAGCACAAAAATTAAATAATTAGGCCACCATATAAACAAATAATCCGCACGAATGACTATTATAGTGCGAAAGCGACCTAAAATAATAATAAATTAATAACAGAGAATAAATTTATTGTTGGCGAACAATTGACAAAATAATTATACACGACCTATGAGAAAATCCATTTGCTATGTGCTGAGAAATTCAAACCTATAGAATATTGACACATTATTAAGCGACTATCTAAAAATATAATTTCTTAAAATTCGCAGGTGAATAAACTAATCTTGTCAGAAGGGGAAGTTTATGTAGCACTGAAATGTTATTATTTAGCCAGCATTATTTGCCAGGAGAATACGGCCGGAAATGAAAACGGAAATGAGCAAATGTGTAAGTACGAGCATATAAACAACTTTTATTGCTCATTATTTAGGACGAGTCGATGATTAGTCTATTTCTTAAGAGGAATGCATTTGTTTAAACTTTGCTTCTTATACAAGAAAAATATTTGAACAAAGAGCTGGATCCGATTCTATGGGGTAGAAGCGTTGAATTATGTATACATGTCCGACTAGCAGACTGCAAAATAATGTCAGCAATTAGGCTTTTGATGAGACTTACTTACAGGGTCCTCGATATTCATGAGAAACATTTTATTTCACTCTAAAAATACACACATACACACAAATAGTTTGAAGCTAAGTTCACTATCACCATAGAGCATAGACCATCCCAAATTATGAACCGTTAATATTTCATGATCATCTTAAACAATTAACTCTTTTATAACAATTTTTGAAAAGTCATTATGAAATAATACCGAACCGATTTTCACATACAAACATCAACAGCACGAACCAACTCTAACAACAAAATAGAAAACTGAAGCCAAAATTTGAACTTTTGGTCATAGCGTCTCGTACTTTAATAATCGTTCGTTCGTGTTCATTAAGATTTACATTTCAACTTTTTTGTATAATTAAAGCTTTTTGCATTTATATTCAAACAGTTATGAATGCCCCAAAAGAATTACGGTGCTCCGTTATGGTCATTAAAATTTTTAAAACTACTATAGCAAAAATTTTGCACAACTATCGTTGTAGGTAGTCGACATGATAATTATAGTAAAAATCAAAATACAATACAGGATATGAAGTTATTTAAAGATCAAATTCTGTAAAATACGATTATGTTCACACGTTATAATATAAATAACTTTTACATCATTAGGTGAAATGCACTTATAACATAATCCACCTTGACCTATTTTTATATTAAACAAATTCCCGATTTTTCAATGGAAATAAAAGATTTGAATTTATAGTAAATAAAAAAGTAAAAAACGGTATAATATGCACATTCTTAAAATTTGCTTAAAATTTGAGAACCGTTCGTTCGTTGAAAATTTATTGATTTTTTACTCAACCTGATGCTTGTATGTTCCATAGCAGTGAAATTTGCATTTATTAAAATAAAATTTCAGTTACAATATTCAGAAATTTTTATTTCGGAAATTTTATTGACTATATTTTTTATTATGGTGGGTCTATAACAGCCACGGCAGGCCTGTATAGATTACAAAAAGATAAGCTATACATAATATAAACACATTCCCTTATCACTTTATCGCTCGTAAGCTAGGCCACTTTAATTATATTTAGAATCGGTATCAATAAATGTAAGGTGATAAAAGTATAAAATCTTTCAATATTGACTTCTTTAATGCGTTTTAAACGATTACTCACTAAAAACACGAAAGTAAAATGAGAATTAGTCACATGGTATGTTGTACCTTACCTATTGCACGAAACATATTTATCAAATAGTGAAAGGTTTCCTAAACTCCAGACAGACTTACTCACGAAATGTGGGATACACAACAAAGAGCAAGTTAATTATTAGGGTCACCCTAATATATTTACAATTAAGATTACTGGAAGCTTTCATCTACAATCTATCGCTCTATACTGAATATTTCGTCTTGATGAAACCAACATGGATTGCTTTCAATTTTAGATAAAAACTAAACTTGGGACTTCGGTACGATATATCAAAATTACTCTAATGTATTAGTCGGAGGTTGTATATTTTTATGAGGTGTTTTAGGCTTAGTCACTAACACAATACTAAACATTAATAGGTATCTTTCCAAACCAATAACATAATAAAGCTGGAGGCCAAGTGACTTATGTACGTCCAAATTGATATTACTTTCAGTGCTAATTTTTACTTCACACATTTGTGAGATAGTAGGTACTATTTAAAATTTGATCTATCTTTGTGATAGAATATGGAGTTTTTCGGGTTGATCAAATGCGGAGTTTTGATTGTCGAGCTGTCGAATTTGTGTATTCACACTTTAGAGTCATGCTTTGTCACAAAAACCAGGACTTATCCAAAGGCGTGGCTTTGTATTATACGCTAGATAAAAGTAAATTATATAAATATGTATGTAGATTATATTCTTTTTCAAATTCAAAATGTTAAATGAGCTAAAGCACATCGTTGAGCTAGTGATTCAGCAGATAGTCAGCTTCTCATTAGTGATTCGAAGATGTACTTGGTTTCCAGTCCCTTACTCAGTTATTTGATCTATTTTCCATGCCTTCTCGCCAGAATTTTGTCTTAATCATTTGCTTATCATTTCTCAACTTATAGTACTGTTTGAAGTGAATACAAGAAAGTTTCCGATATATTTCGGAATATTTTTCCTCTTCACAAGGAAGTGAATGATAGAAAACTTGCAAGGTTACTAGATTCCACTTTGTATATCAGCAAACGCACAAAGTGTACTTTTTTTCCCCAATTTTCAGCATTCAAAACTAACAATTGTATAATTCAGGTTATATGTTCGTACGATGGATTATTTTGTTCCTGAGAAATTGTGATCACCCAATAAAACCCACACCTTACGAAGGATCGTTTAGTGAATTAAGATTTTACCGGAAAGCATTAATTAATGAAACTAATAAGGAAACTCTAGTAACGACTTCACCTTGCAATTTAAAAATCCTCGAATTAGAATTAACACAAGATTTTGATGCTCCACACTTTGAAGTATCAATTCGTAAGTTTATTATTCGATACCAGAGTATTTTGCGATGAATTTGATTTTAATGTCCCTTTTCACAACCTTTATTTTACTATTTTTTCTATGCATCTTAAATGTGTACCTATATACAACTCATGTCATGCGGTAATTGAACATATTAAGTGAAATTGTTAATTTCAAGGTTGAGAATGAAGCTATTCCATCCTTAACATTTTTACGCGTCCTTTCTGGTTTCATTTTGTTTAACTACTATAGTCGTTTCGTTTGATAACTTGCAAATTAACTTATTTCTTTCCTTCTATTCCTAACCTATTCTTAGTTTCTGTTCGTGATAAACACCAGCTGAAGAGCCCGTCCACGGACGGATAGCTAACCGGAAAATCTAATTTTTAGCGGTATTAATTAATTCCCTAATTAAAGAATATCTTTTTTAACGGATTTCATTCAAAGAAAATAATTTTCTGATACTGACCATTTTAATTGTTCGAATTGGAAACTCGATTAGTGTGCAACTCGATCCCACGGGAAGCGATTTTAAGTTGGTAAACGTTTTCTAAAAAAATAACACGTTGGAGGAAGAAAAGCAGCGTGCTGGACGTTTTATAAGTACGATATTGGTTCAATAAGTTTTGAAAGTGTTCCTTTCACATTCCTCTACCGTTTCGTTCTTCACATGAAAGAAGTAACACTGGAGATAGTACGTGGTAAAGAAAGAAGCATTTGTCTTGATTTTCCATTCGTTTCAATATCATCAGAACATCCATCACTCATACACTACTATGTAAATTCGAAAAAAGTTCATAATTAACATTGTCGGATCTCTATCGAAAAATGCAAATTTCTAGTTAATCTAGAAACTAATGGGAAAAATTAAAATGAAGTTAAAACATTAGAAAACAATGGTTTCTTTGTAGTACACACTATGACCACACGCAATGCTATTCATTACTAGAGTTTTTAAACCCAACAAAATCATTCCCAGAAATTAAAGGTAACAATCGATTCAATTTCTTACATCAATCATACCATCAAACAAGAAACAAGATTAAGGTTACCTACCAATAAGCAAAATAATTGAAAACCAAATAATTTAAAATTCAAAATAAATCTGAATGCAGTATTTTATCCAATCTACGGTGTTGTGGATGATATGTTTTAATCTGATGATCTTTTATAGCCATTTTTTTAATTATTATTACCAGGTTGCCCAGACTGTGAATTTGTATGACTGTGAAGACAGAAAATTCGGTCACAAACTAAGGTAATTTATTTAGTTCTGGAAAGCTTTTGATACGATTAAGCTATGGACGATTTACAAAAAACTAAGATGACTTAATATACACAACACTATTAAAAAATATCTACCAAAACGCCACAATACAAATAAAAATTGACGACGTAACGAGCTTATCAAACCTTCCTATAAGAAGAAGCAGAGATGAAATCGGAAAAGCCGCCCAAAAGATCGGTTTGGAAATGAATATAAATAAGACCAAAGTAATGACCAAATGCAACACACAATACTCTATTAACCACCAAAGTATAGAAAAAGTAGAAGAATTCATTTAGGACATCTCATAAAATTAGGACAACAAAGCCAAACTGCCGAAATAACAAGAAGAATTTGAATGGGATGGGCAGCATTTGAGAAGCTGGGAGTGGATTCTGAAGAACAAAAAAATACGAATTTGTTTAAAAACGAAGACTTTTGACTGGTGTGTTCTACCAGGAATGACATGGTATGGTGTTGAGACAATGGCGTTAATAGAGAAAAGTCTACGTATTGCACAACGAACGATGGAAAGGACTATGTTAAAAGTTAGCCTAAGAGATAAGATCAGAAACACAGAAATAAGAAAAAGAATAACAGCGACAGATATAATCAGAAGAATGTCGCAAGAAAATCATACGAAGAGTGGCCACTTCGCATTTCCCAGTGACGGCCAAGACTAACAAAGAGAAGTGTAGGTAGACCACAAAAACATGGCTTCATGATATAAAACAACAGAGTTGAAGATCATGGCATGAAATTGCTAAAGATAGGGAGGCTTGGAAGAAGTTTGGAGAGGGATTGGTTCAAGTTGAAAAAAGTTCCAGTGCGGCCTTCAAGACGCACAGTCTAGATAATCTAGTAAATTATAATAAAATAAGTCTGTCATTCCATTCATTACCTACTATAACCTGATATCTTGGTACCGTAAGCATTGACAATGGCACAACAACGGTGGAGTAACAACATTAACATTGACCATATAAATTAATTCGTTTATAATGGACTTATAACAAGTAAACTATTATAAGCAAAGCAAAACTTCATTTTAGTTTAGCTTAATACATTGGTAGGTAGGCAACCAGTTTAATTTAAGAATTCTTGCGTTACAAGTGAATTACACTGCAAATAACAGAGATAAATCAGTAAGAGTTCAAACAAATTCTTACAAAAGAATTAAGTAATTCTGTAGAATTTTTCTCATTTTTTCCATCCAATAAATTAAATTGTACTTTCCCCGGTCCCCACGACATGGATTTCTTCACGCAGCTTCTTGCAATGATATTCCAGGCTTTCTATGCAAATGAAACCATTCAAAAAACGCAAGCAAGATAGCAAGTTGATGCCAAGGTCCATCAATTGCGAATCGCTTTGGAGATTCCGCCGTAAACGCAAGCAAGATAAGAAGCTCTACAAACCATCGACAGCAGTAATGGCAGTTCATCGACAGTAGTTCTAATTCCATCAGTTTCAGAAAGCATCAATATTGTAAATCAGATTAATTAGTATTCTTTCGGCATCAGGGCAACCCTCTTTAATAACTTTTGACATTCAACTGTAAGGCCGGAAGTATTGGCTAATCTGAACCGCAATTGACGCTCTATGAATTAAATCTAGAATTGGTAAAGACTGTCCAGGTTGTCCATTCAGTCATAAACTAAATGTTAAGAACTATAAGAGTACTAATCTAAAATTAAGTTTAAGTGCTGGCTTCAGGCCGCACAGCCTAGCATTTAAGTAGCCCAATATCATATTATAACGTAAGCTTTGACACTTGTAATAATAAAATTAAAGTAAATCATATAAGTTATTCCGCTTATAATGGACTTAAACAGGTCAAATGTTTGAGCAGAAGTTTATTTTAATCCTAGTTTAATTCATTCATAACACAGGAGTTTAGCCCAGTTTTGCTAACAATTCATCCATAATAGACGAATTTCCATTACAAGCAAGTCCATTGCACAAGACAGAAGCAGAACCGTGGCGGAACAACATTAATTTTAAGACGGTTTGTGGTAGTTTAAAATTCAGTTTCAACAGGTTACTTAAATTTCAGGTCTGTTCGTAACGCATAATGCTTTGGGAATTTCAAAAATAGCTTTCGAATTATTGGCAAAAGGCAAAATAAATTTTTCTATTTAAAATTTTCGAACATTTTTCATCTTCAGCTTTATCAAGCAAATATAATCTTAGAATTATTTAACAGATTGACTTGTCCTATATAAATATAATAAATTGACCCAAAATAAATATTATTATTATTATTTCTATTTTAATGAAGGTTTTTGATAGTTATTTTTACACCTTTCCATTCTATTTTAATTGAGTAACATTTCTTTATTCCTGATTTTTTTAGTAATAAATTTACAGTAACTACTTGCAACATACGGGAAGTTACCACCGTATAAAAAGACTTTAACTAAAAAGGGTAAAGTGCCAATTTACTCTTCTGTAGTTTATGTTAACCCAGTTTTCATTTTAGATTAACTATTTTCGAAACAAGTGAAACACACCTACAAAGAATCTTTCACTGAATTAAATAAACATCAAGTTTTGATCGGAAAGCATTAATTAATGTGACTAATAAGGAAACTCTGGTAACGACTTCACCTTGTAATGTAAAAAAAGAAGATTGGAGATATTCCGCGCTAATTGTGAATTTTGATGTAGTAATTATAATTTTAGAGAAATGCAAATTTGTAATTTGAAAATAAAAACACTGATGTAAATAAGGATCATTTCACATGTAAATGACAGATGTCAAGGTCACGTCACCCAAATTATAAAATTATTTTCGGCAAATGGTAAATAAACTTATCAATATTAATGAGATTTTACCAAAAATTTGATTATGACCAACAAATTTTTTATAAAAGTGTTGAGCTGTGTTATCTAACAAGTAGAAATATCCAATTTTTGAAATTAATATTTGGAAAATGAAGTTTGGATAAAATTAGGTTAGGATTAAATTTATTTTCAAAATGTATGATTTTCGAACCCTTTGAAGTACAAATTGTAGTTAATCTTGTACTGTGATTATTGTGACGATGAAATTAGGGTCAAAAAAATTATATTTATTAAAATTGCCATTAAAACATTAACTACCCTTGCACCAGCAAAGTAACCCCTAGCGTAAATTTTAACCCAGCCTCTTTATTGATTATGAAGAAATAACAACGATTCACAAATTTGGAAATGTGTCAAAAATAAAGCAATCACTTCACTTTATCAAAATTATCAATAAATAGGTAATTGTTTAATAAAGTTACCTTAATTGTAAAATCCAATATTAAAGGTAAAAATTTTATGAACACACTAAAAAGTTTCCACTTTTTAGACACACACAATTTGATGACATTTTAAAAATTTATTTAATAAACCTTATTTAACGATTAACTAAATGTAATTTAAACTACACAATTTTTTTACGAAATTTTGACAGATATCGCGAAAACACAATCAACACCACGAACGATTCATGTACACTACTTTTATGAGTTAGCAAACTTCAGGTTATCTGTCTCTTATCTTTGTTTGTTGCACTATTCAAGCATACACAAAAGTGAAATGGAATGCGTAGGTAGTTCCTCGATTAAAAACTCCGCTAGATGGTAGCAACTTAATTGACTTTTTTGACTACCAGCGCTCCCTGCTACCGGGAATCCGAACGTAGCATGCGTTAATACAGTTTTTATTACGGTTATCTACAAATTTAAAAATATTTGTTTTCCTGTTCCGGTACCCACTGTGTTTGATTTATTATCCCTTTCGAATCTGAAATACGAGATTATTTGTACAAATTTTTGAGCTGTTCCTGGAACTCTAAATAAACAGTAAATTTTCTTGAGAATTTATGCTACACTTATTTAATATCACTTATTTAATATTTAATATCTTGTTGAAGATTTATTTGGTTCACTGTAAAATTGTAAATCTGAATCTAAATCCAAATCTGAATCCGTTTCTAACTTCAGCCAGGTTACAAAATTATATAAGGATGTATGAAAAGCGGTATTTTAAAAGCGTACACGTGTTCTTAGATAATGACCAGTTTTTGTTGTTGACTTTATGGCTGACCCCAGGGCTTATATTCCTCCGTGCCCCAGGGGGTCCAGGACTGCCAGACCAAAAGTCACATGTATTTTACATTACATTTAAAACCATGAAATTGTTACTTACCTGCATATTCGTTTTCTGTAAAATCCACAGTCTTTTAGCAGCATCTTCAGCAGACAAGTTACCTTTCTTTAAATAAGTTTATAATATAACTATTATAAATAAGATGGAGAGCAAAATCAGATTATTGAAGTGGAATTAAGAAATTATAAAATATGTGTTGATTATAAAACAGCAAATAGATTAAAAAATGGTGAGTGACTTTATAATTTATAATCTTTAAAACTTAAATTATTACGAGTTACTATAAATTAATAAAATCAATAAAATTATTTATTGAGCTTTCCGAAGATTGAAACTGTTTCCATACACTTGCAAGGGCGGATCCAGGGGGGGGGGCAATCGCTCCCCATTGAAAAAATTAGGCATTATATAATATAAAACGTAAAAACTAAAAATGACTAAAAAATTTCAAATTTAAAGTTTGTAAATTTACATTTTATTATAATTTTTAAATTTGTTGGTAAATAATATATTTCAAAAATAAAGTAACACTAACTTTCGGGTAAAATTTTTGCTGAAAAAGAAAAAAATTCTGTGTAAACGTAAAAATGGCTTATTGAAAAGGGTACTAATAACCATAGTCATAAAAATATTTTGTAAGGGATAAAATTTCTTTGATGTAACCGCATGGGAAACTAGAATAATTTGGGTTTTTCTCGGCTTTCTACAAATAAATTTTTATTAGATAAATCAACTAATACTTTTCAAGAAATTCATTATTATTTTAAATTTAAAACTTCCTTTTAATTCTATGAATGCCTTATTGTTCGTTATTGTGATCTATTCGTGGTAGTAAATTTAAAGAACAGACACTCTTCCTGTAATCGGAAAATAGCTATACCTATTATTACCTATATAAGTGAGGTGGTAAATATTTTCAATTATTTTTGTACTTGTGTCCTGAACAGAATAGTGTTGTTTGTGCTAGTTATAATATTGTATGTAGTGTATCAACTTTTGTAAAACATTAAAGCTTTTGAAAGATATCATTCCATTACATCATCTCGCAAAGTATTTTAAAAGTAAGTAATAGAATAATTTATTATATACGCAAGTGTAGAAAATTTACTATGCAATTTCAATAACTCATTTAAATGTTGAATCATTAATATTAGGCCTGTTTGTGCAACAGTTTGCAATCAGTGTGTGATCAAAGTACGTATACATTAGTTGTTAGGTCGATCTAGCGTATGTATGTTTTAAACCCCGTTCACACTACATGACTTATCATGTGACTTGCCACATGACTTCTCATATGAGAGATTTTTTTACGTTCACACTATATGATTTTTGATATTATAGAAGTTATGGCTTTTATGATTGGCTGTTGAGATGGTATGATTTTAGCCATGACTTTTCTTATAACTAAGTCATATGAGAAATCATGTAGTGTGATCTAGCTTTTAGCTTTGTTTGATATCATAGTCCTAGTGTAACTCAAACTGCACTAACTACAAATTGATTGTTGTAAAATCACCAACCCACTTTTTACACCAATCAATTTTCGAAATTTTTTACACTAATTTACGCGGAGTAGTTTGGTATAATATACGAAGCAGATCTATTATACATACGTGTTTTAACACAAATTGACTGCACCAACAAACCTAATAACAATAATTAGGTATAAAGTAAAATCAAAATTTTTATTCACTTGTTATTTGAAATTTTTAGGAATAAATATTTCAAAATGAAACGATCTAAGCAAGGGTCTCTGGATAATTTTTTTAAAAAACCGAAAGTTAGAAGCGGAGATGACGTTCATGTTCATGAAGCAAATTCATCTTTATTTTCTCCGCCTTCTGCATCATCATCATCACATCCTGAAGGATTGAAAGTTGAAATTTCAAACGAAACAGTGTGTGATTCTTCAATATCAACTTCGTCCTTAAATATTGAATCAAATGTTGACAAAATCTCGTATGATCTAAACGATATCCGTAACTTTGTTGAAAAGAGTATGGATGATGCAACAAAATATAAAATCTTAAAAAATCCATGGCTACCACCTCCGACATTTAAATTTTCTTTTTCTGTTCACACCAAAAAGAATAAAGAAGAAAAGCGATACATTAATCATAAGCACTTAATAATGCATGAATGGCTGGTGTATTCTGATATATGTAAAGGATTATTTTGTACGAGACGGTCGAAGAGCAATGGTCAAGCGAGTTGACTACGAACGCTCAATACCCGGTTCGAATCCGGGTAAGTAACAACTTCTGGCCGTCTCGTTTGGTCCTCCAGGTTGGGGGTTCTACCGACGGGCTGGCTCCTCGTCGTAGGTAAAAAATGTAAAATGCTAAAAAAAAAACCAAGCGCCAATTCGCAAGGTTGGTAGTTTGGTATCGGACAACGTCGCAAGACGTTTAAAACCGACTATATATATAGATATATATATTATTTTGTAAATACTGTGTAATGTTTCCTACAAACTGTAGCCAAACATTTGTTAAAACTGCGCTAATTAATTTTTCTAAGCTCACTGGAAAGGATGGTGCCATAAAGCTTCATGAGCAAACAAAATATCATAAAGAAGCAGTGATGAAGGCAGAACAATTTTGTAAAATTTATCAAAATCCATCTCAAACCATCATAAACTTAATTGACGGCGAAAGGGCAAAATTAATAGTGGAAAATCGCAAAAGACTACGGCCAGTAACCGAACTCATTATATTGATGGGTCGGCAGAACATAGCACTACGAGGAAAGCGTGACGATGGAAATATATCAGAAACGCAAGAAATTATGAATGATGGGAATTTCAGGCAGTTGCTTAAATATAGAGCTCTTGGGGATAGTGGTCTTGCCGAACATCTTAAAAATTCAAAAGCAAATGCCACTTATATCAGCAAAACAATTCAAAATCAGTTAATTACGGTGTGTGGAAGTGAGATACAAGAAGTAATCTTGAATAGAATCCGGAAAGCTAAATATTATTCAATTATATTTGACGAAACTACCGATATTTCTACAATTTCGCAATTAAGTTTAGTTTTTACGTATGTTTACAAAGGAAAAAGACATGAGGACTTCTTTGATTTCATAAATATACACGAAAACGTATTTGAAAAATACGAAAAAGGTTTAGAGCCAAAAGTTACAGGTAAAGCTGTTGGACAATTAGTGGTGAAACAATTAATTAAATATGGGTTGGATCTGAATAATTGTATTGGAATTGGAACTGATGGTTGCGCGATGATGATATCAGAACAAATTGGAGCGGTAAAAGAAGTTTAAACCCAAGCCAAAAATGCATTTAGATGTCCTTGTTTCAGTCATGCAATGAATCTGTCAATTTCAAAATCGTCGAATGTACAAAGTATTCGAAATTGTATAGGAGTGATCAAAGAAGTAATTTCTTTTTTTAATCTGTCGGCTAAACGAATGTTTCTTTAAGTAAAATGTATGCTGCAAAATTAAAGAAACTTTGCGAAACTTGTTGGGTAGAAAGAATCGAGTCAGTAGCTGAATTTTTAAACGAATTCAAAAAAATTGTTGAAGCTTTAGATGATATTAGCCAGTGGAAAGATGAATCGGGTTGTAAAGCAAAAATGTTATCCAAAACTTTATTAGATATAGATTTTTTAGTTTCCTTACATTCGCAAGTCTCAGTTCTTTATTTATTTTTGCCTATAAGCAAGGTGTTTCAAAAAAGTATAATTGATTTAGGTAATGCTAGAGAAATAATACAAACATTAATTGCAACAATTCAAAACTTAAGGAAAAATTGTGATGAAGAATTTAGTGCAATATTTCAGAAAGTGTCAAATATTTGCGAAACACTTAGTATTGACATAAAAGTCTCTAGACAAACAAAAAGACAAATAAATAGAGAAAACGTTCCTCATTCAAACCCATCTGACTATTTCAAGAAAACTGTGTATATTCCAATGTTAGATAACATCCTCATGGATTTAAATAACCGTTTTTTAAACAATTTATTGGATTTTTTAGATATTTCCTTTATAATACCAAAAAATTTAATAAACTTATCAAATTCTCAAATTAAAGAAAAAATTAAAATAATTTCAAAACAATTTGAAAATTTAATGCCCGATATAAATGATTTTGATTACGTCATTTATGCTGAAATTTTACAATTAAAGGAATCTTTCAAAAATTCTTTAAATATGTATTCAACAATTGAAGAAACTTTTTTCAAATTAGATAGTAATATATATCTACATATACGGCAAATTATGGCAATTTCTTTGACATTACCAGTGAGCGTTGCATCTGCAGAAAGAAGTTTCTCAACACTTAAGCGATTGAAAACATATTTAAGGAATAAAATGAGCCAGGATCGTTTGTCTGGTCTTGCACTATTAAATGTTCATCGGGAAATTCCAGTAGATGTGGATAGAGCAATAGATAGGTTCGCTCTTTCAGGCAATAGAAAATTAAATTTCATAATTTAGATAATAATTAAATTGTTTTAATTAATTACTGAAATGTTTAAATTTTGATTGTAATTTTTGTTTATACCGGGTGCTGAATGAGTTAGGCGAACATAGGATATTAACATTTAAAAGTTATTTTTGCAAATTCCTGCTTCCCTAATTATTTTAGAGAAAAATTGAAAGATACAAATATGATGTAGAAATATAAACTACGAATGATAAGAGCATTAGATTTTATCTAGCTTTTACGTAAATGATCAAAAAATCTTTTGAAATTGTTAAAATTTTTATTTATCAAACTGGCCATGTATAAGTTTCCAAGGTAATATTCCATTTTATGAAATTGAAATTTAATAAAGTGCAAAACTGTCAACAACGTGCAATTGTTTTTTATTACTTATCAAAAATAATTACCTCGGAAACTTCCATGGCAAGTCTGATAAATAAAAGTTTTAACAATTTCAAAAGAATATTTTGACCATTTACGTAAAAGCTAGGTAAAATCTAATGCTCTTATCATTCGTAGTTTATATTTCTACATTATATTTGTGTCTTTCCATTTTTCTCTAAAATAATTAGGGAAGCAAGAATTTGCAAAAATAAGTTTTTACATGTTAATATCCTATGTTCGCCTAACTCATTCAGCACCCGTATAAGTATCTATATGTTATAGTTTATTTAAAATTGCAGACAATACCAATTATAAAATTAAAATTTTTTATTTATTATTTTTAATAAATTTAAGTTGAGTTATAGTATTAATTTATAAAAAAATAAAATTTTCTTAAATTATCAATTTTTATATTTTTCTTATCAATCTATGGAATCGCTCCCCCCCCCCCTAAAAAAGTTGCTGGATCCGCCCCTGTGCACTTGTTTACTTGTATCATATTTTGAGACTTGTAACACATTATTCTCATGAAGGAATGAAATAATCTTCCAAAACCTCAATAAATAATTTAATTATTTTATAGGAATTCGTAATAATTAAAGTTTTAAAGATTATTTAATATCAAGGAGTTAATAATAATATAACATTTTATAATTTATAAACAATATTATCCTAATTCGTTATTGTGTTTTTTAGATGCTCAGTATGCTGTTGAGTATTTGAGGGAACTTGAACAAAAACAAATGGTCAAAAAGGAGTCTCAGTTATTGTGGAAAAGTTCGAAAAACCCTACAACTGAAGATCGTGAAGCAACACTAGCGTTGCTTTCCTTACGAAAGGAACTAAATGATAAGTTCTCCGATAGAAAAACCCCCAAAAATAGTCTTTGGACGAAAATTGCTTTGTAGTTGAACGATATGGGTTTTTTTGTCGGAGAAGGTGTAGATGGCAGAGAAAGGTGTCGGCAGAAATTTGCCAATTTGACAACTTCCTATATCAAAACCAAGGACAAAAGAAGACAAACTGGAGAAGGACAAGTTGTCGATCCGCCTTTCTATAACAAAATGGACGAAATATTAAGAGATCGGCACAAGTCATCTCCAATGTTGATAATTGATTCGGCCGACCAATCCACTCCGCCATCTCCGATACCTAGTATTGACGAAATTGAAGATGACAATGAAACATTTCCTTAAACTCCTTCCACATCTAGAGGAAATCCTAGGTGTGGAAGAACCAACAAATTTTCTAATATTGCCAAATCTGATGATTTGATACTGATGAAAATTCACGAAGAAAATTTATCAGCCCGCAAAACAGAATTTGAAAAGTTAATGGCGCTGATGCAAGAACAAAATAATCAGCGCCAACAACTTAATAACATAATGGCGACTATAGCTGATAGTTTAAAGAAAAATAAGAAACGGAAGAAGCGCGATTCTGATTCTGAAGAAGATTGTTGAGTTTTGCTGGCTTAAAATTTCTTTATGAATTTTCTTTAGTGTAAATTGAAGCTCTTTTACATTGGTCAGTATATTTTTGTTATTTTGGTCAGTACACTCTACTGTAAGTTGCAGTAAGATTTTGTTTGATTATTAGGTATATTTTTATTTTATTACTTAGCTAATTTTTGTTGTCAGTAATCATTTTTAATAATATAAAAAATTTAAATAATTATTGTAAAAATTTTATTTCATTAATTTATAAATTGAAATACGAAATTACTTTTTTTTATTTTTATAATTTATTATAATATAGAAATTATACATAAAATATTTACAAGATTGCAATTAAAAAATATATACAATAAATTATAATAGTAAAATGTTATATAATTAATCCACTAGAAGAGCTCGAGTAGCTAATTTTGGCCTTCCCCTTGAACGCTTTTCACCTATAGTTATTTGTTTAGCTGCTGGGGGAGATTTGACATATTTTAAACGTATAGCCAAGCCTATTATATGCTTGCATATATATTTTTTAAAGAAACCTGGACAAGTGCAGCGGCCATGGATCCAGTTTTCTGTTTGTTTTGGAAGATTCACAAACCATACTTTAAATGTTCTTCGTTTGAACTGATCAAAAGTGTTCCAGCGCATTTCTGATACGGCTGCAATTTCCTCCTCCGTAATAGTAAGTTCTTCATTGGATGGACAAAAATATTGAATTGAATCTTCGCATGTCATTGATGAAACTCGGATCTAGAAGGGGGGGGGAGACTGCAAGGGTGTCTGTCCCGAGTGGTAGCTAAAAGAGCTCCAAATTCAAATATTTGAACTTTTAAACTTATTTGATCTTCAAACTCAAATGATGTAGAAAGAAAAAGCCAATAAAAGGGAAAAAATATTAATAAAATGAGAAATAATATTTCGCAAGTAGTGGCCATTTTCTGTTCCGCACATTCATGCTCATTTCATACATTTTCCATAACTTTTGCTTTTTATGTGTTTTTAATTTAAATGTTGTTTTTTCAGCTCGGACATGGTGGTTGGCTTATTGACGTACAACTGCTTCTTTCAAATAAAAGCATTCAAACCATAACAATCGTTTTGCGTCACCCTGTATATACAGATATGTTTAAAATAATGATCATTTATTTAAAATACTGACCATTTATTAAAAATACTGACCATTTATTAAAAATACTGACCATTTATTTAAAATACTGACCATTTATTTAAAATACTTTTTTTTTTTAACTCCTTTTATTATTTACAATCTGTTACATGGTAATAACATTAGGTAAATGGTATAGCATTACATATAACATGATAGAGCGGTGCCCAGCGGTACCGCTCTCTAAGTCCCAATTGTTTGTTAGCAAATTGAATTCATATTGTAGGTGCGTCGAATCTTTCTATTAAATCGAGCGGTTTATAACGTTTTAGTCTTCGCGTTTGGTTATCCACCTCTAGTAACTGCGTTGCTAATCTGTTTGGATGTTCACTTAGTCTATTTTGATATTTTTCACTAAATTTGGCGATTTCACTTTTGACACTATTCACTTCTAGGTCTTTATGGATCAAATCGTTTGGAACGTACCACGGTGCATCTGTGATATTTCTCAGTGTTTTCGATTGAAATCTTTGTATTATCTCTATATTCGAACTGCTAGCCGTACCCCACAGCTGAATACCATATGACCAAATCGGTTTCAAGATAGCTTTATATAATAACACCTTATTTTCAAGTGTTAATTGTGATTTTGGTCCAATCAGCCAGTGCATCTTTTTGTATGTCAAACCTAGTTGCTTTCTCTTCATCCAAATATGTTGCCTCCACGTCAGCCTACGATCAAGATGCATGCCAAGGTATCTAGCTGCATCCGCTTGGGGCAGCGTTTGTCCGTTCAGTTTTACCGGTGGGCAAGTGCCTCTCCTCATTGTATACGTAACCTGAGTAGATTTTGTTTCATTGGCTCGTATCCTCCATGTTTTTAACCAGTCTTGAATTTTAAGAAGATGATCTTGTAGGTATCTTGAGGCTGTAATTGGGTCGCAGTGTGAGGCCATAATTGCTGTATCGTCCGCGTACGTTCCAACTATTGTCTTCTTGGTACTCGGTAAGTCCGATGTGAATAATAGATACAGAATCGGTCCCATCACGCTGCCCTGCGGGACACCCGACTGGATTAAGTAAAATTCAGAGAGTTCATCTTGCAGCCTTACTTGGAATAATCTGTCAGAAAGGTACGACTTCAAGATTGCGAAGTAGGAGTGAGATAGTTTTGATTTTATTTTGTATAACAATCCAGAATGCCACACCCTATCGAACGCTTGTGATATGTCCAAGAAAGCAACAGTACAATATCTTTTCTCTTCCAGATCTTGATTAATTATGTTTACAACTCTGTGTACCTGTTCGATGGTAGCATGTTGCTTTCTGAAACCAAATTGGTGTTCTGGTATCACTTTCTCTTTAGTTAGGTGAGGATGTAATCTTTTTAGCAAAAGCCTTTCGAAGATTTTTGATAGTAGTGGTAGAAGGCTAATCGGACGATAGGATGCTGCTTGATCTGATGGTTTTCCTGCCTTGTGAATAAGAATTATTTGTGCAACCTTCCATTGCATCGGAACTACTTGCAATCGAATCGCTGCATTGCACAATTGTGTTATCATACGCACACCCTTTTCTGGAAGTTGTTGAAGGATTTTTCCAGTAATGAGGTCATAACCTGGTGCTTTTTTGCAGTTGATTTTCTTTATAATAGCGACTACTTCTTTAATTTTGAAAAGTTTAATTGGGAAATCTAACTGAAATGGAGCTTCTAACACTTGTGTAATTTTTTCTTCTGTTTGTGGAGCTTCCGACGGGAATGGTTGAAATACACTTGCCAGATGTTCGGCAAACGTGTCTACCTTTTTTCGATCGCTTCGCGCCCAGTTGCCGTTTGGTTTTCGTATTGGAGGAACAGGTGTAAATGTTTTCTTTAGCTTTTTCGTTGCTTTCCACAACGAGTATTCCGTGGCTTCCGTTGGTGTAAGATTTTTTAAGTACTCTTGGATTTCCTGGTTTTTATGATTCCGCAACATGGTTTTCAACGACCGTGTTGCTTGATTTAATCTGTTTTTATCACTCGGGTGTCTAGTATTCTGCCAGGTTTTTTCGAGTTTTCTCTTTTCCGCAATTGCTCTCTTTACCATCTCCGGGTACTGATCTCTATCCACGCCTTCCAGCACAGGAGTCGAGCTCCAAGCAGCACTGTGTATGATATCATTAAAATGTTCTACGGCCTCCGTCAGATCTCTCTCCGTTTTGAGTGGCAAGTCCAACGCCATATTCTCTTCAACTTGTGATTTGAAATTTTCCCAGTCAGTACGGCTGTTGTGCAAGTGTGCCTGTCTTTGTTTATGGAGTACCTTCGAGTGTACTGTCACTATAATTGGTGAGTGATCCGATGATAAGTCCAAGCAGGACTGTGCATGTAGATAATCTTTTGTAATACCCTTAATGACACAGAAATCGATAAGATCAGGCAATTTATTCCTGTCTGTAGGCCAGTATGTTGGTTGACCAGTCGACAGGTGTCCGCAGTTGTTTTTGTTGATAGCCTTAAGTAGTTCTCTACCTCTGGGGTTAACGAGCCTTGATCCCCATTCTTGATGCTTAGCGTTGTAATCACCTCCTGAAACAAATCTGGTTCCGAGTTTTTTAAAGAATTTAAGAAATTGGTCTTCCTTAATAGTATGCCTGTAGCACCAATTGGAGTACAACGACCCTAAACAGCTCGTAGATGGAATTACACGCAGCAGATAGTCAGTCGCAGGCAATGAGATCACACTCAGGGGATGAGCTTGGTTTGGTCCTTGTTTTGCTGGATTGCTGACTAGTATCCTGAAAGAAAGAATTCGGGCGCCAACCGTAGAATAAAACAATAGGAAGGATGTAAAGAGATTTATTCCACGGTATGAAAAGAAATATGAGGATACAGATATAAAGTTTACTGATAACAGCACTAATATGGGCAACACACGTTGCACCGCAGATGGTCGTAACGTCGAACTCGATGTTGAGCTCACTGCAACAGCAATAGTATCTTCTGTACGCACTAGCAATTTGCATGCACAAAAGGAATTCACAATAATGCCTAATGCGTAGCCTGCTTCGTCAAAAACTATCAAATCAAGACTATGGCAGTGTACGATCAATCGATCGTTCAAAAAGTGAAACAACTCGCACAAAATGACAATCGTAGTACTAATTTGTATAGAGATTATTCGACTTACCCCTAGACACTCTATAAAGATGGATGATTGCAATCGATCTGGTCGAAGTGGCCACTGCGAGTCGATCGTAGATAAAGCGGTTTGAATAAATCTAAAAGATAAATCAAAAATCAACCACACAAATAGCATACAATATGTCACTGCGGTTCTTTGGATAAAAAGCAAAGCTACCACAGTTCGATTTAACAATATTTGACTAGCAAACAAAACTACTGGCTTATCAGGGAAAAGTAAAAGTTCAGATACTATAGTTACTGTGCAGGGCTCCACTACGACGAATTCTTGCGAAAGATGGTAGTAATTTGACATCGGCAGATATTCAGTCGAATTGTTCACACGCCTCCAAACTAAGGGTTGAAGCGAGATGATGAAAAATTCCCAAAATGGTTGACCCAGATGTGCAAAACCAAATCAACATGTGGTATTGAAAATGGAAACTTCTCACCTCTTCGACGCAAACAGTAAGTAATTTGGTGATTACAGTAGTCAACACTACTATCGAAACACAGAGTCATCAAATAGGTTTTCAAATTATAGTCAAATCCGCTGGTGGATTTTTAAACTAAAATTCTACATCGACAGGTTGTTCTGAAAGACGCTGTCAGACTCGCTCGCTGTTTTCGCGCTTCGTACTTAATATCACCGCCAGGGTTCTCGATGCTAGGGTGCGTTCATACCTGACGTTTAAATAAAGCCGTGTTAAGCTTGAAGCGGAGGGCTTAACCTGTAGCATGCATTTAGCATGTTACATGCCTTGGGGGACAGTAAACTGCAGAAAATGTCAGAGGTCCGTTCCAGGTTTCAACTTTGATACTTGTTGCTTGCAGATAGCTTTCTCGAACGTTTTCCAGTTGTAAATGTTTCAGTGATGTTTTTATAATGATTGCAGTGCCGCCATGTGCGGTACCATCTGGGTGTTGGGTGTGATAAATTGAATATTGTGGAATTTTTAAGTAACTACGGGTAGTAAAATGCGTTTCAGAAATTAGTGCTATGTCTATACTGTTGTTTTTTATAAAGGCTGATAACTCTTGTCCATGTTGTGACAAGCCATTAGCGTTCCATACTATTAACTTAATTGGTGTGTGTATTAGTGATTTTTGTTGAGCATGGAGATAAGGAGATCAATTAGTCGATCGATTCTCTTCATATTTTCATCCATTCGATGAATCATCTTTGTTAACATTATTGATATCGTATTTTCACCGTGATTTGGATTGTGTTGTTCTATACCTCTCACTGCGTCAGCATAGTTTGTGTTGCTATTCGGAGGTTTGCTTAATTCATCCGAAGAGTACGTTCTTGGGGGCTCCTGTAGTTGTGGTTGCCTATATGTAATTGGGGGGAAATCTGCATCATTTAATGATGAGGGTAATGGTCTTGGTGTCTTTTTATTTTCTGGTAACTGTTTGGGTCTCAGTGTGGGAAATTTTCTATTTTGAATTTCCTTATATACGGAACAACCTTTGTAGTTAGCGGGATGATTTCCCAGACACAACGCACAGATCAGATCTTTTCTTAAAAAATGTTTAGTTGCGCACTCCTTGGTCAAATGGTCTTTTCCACACTTGACACATCTCGGTCTTCTGGAACAGTATTTTTTAGTGTGCCCGTATCTCTGGCAATTAATGCACTGCACAACTTCACGTTTTAGTTGTGGTGGCTCAATCGTAACAACCGTGTTCAGTAGTCGATCAATTTTGTAAATATTTTTATTATTTGGTGCAGGTGTTAATTCGAGTAGATGCATCGAAAAGGGGCACTTTGTTGTTTTCTGTAACATGTTTGAAATACGTGCTACTTTGAATCCTTGCTTTTCGATTGCTTGACTAATATTATCTAATTCGGTTGAGAAGTGAATGCCCTTTATTACTACACGGAAGTTTCTTTCTTCCTTTCGTTGAAAGGTGTGACATTCAACTTTTTTTGTATTCAGTGCCTTTAAAATGGCAGTGTAACTCTCGCTATTTAATGGCTGGATCCTGGTGTTCTCTCTTCCAATTAGTTTTATGCTAAATCCATCTTTAGCAGCTTTATTTAGTATTTCCTCAAGGGGCTTGATCTCTTGTACATTCGGTACAAATATTGGAGGTGGTTTTACTGGTTTAGGCTCAATTAGTTCAGGTTCTTCTTCATCCACATCACTGATTAGTTGAAATCTGTTACTTGTACTCACTTGTATATTTTGGTTTAATTTACCATAATCTGTGATACGTCTTTGTCTTACATTCCTAATTTTTGAATCTGGCGAATTTCGTCGATGCTTCCTTGGGTTCGGTCGCTGCCATTGAGAACTTTCTACTTCTTTCGGATGGGTTTCCTTCATGATTTTAATTTAAATGTTGTTTTTTCAGCTCGGACATGGTGGTTGGCTTATTGACGTACAACTGCTTCTTTCAAATAAAAGCATTCAAACCATAACAATCGTTTTGCGTCACCCTGTATATACAGATATGTTTAAAATAATGATCATTTATTTAAAATACTGACCATTTATTAAAAATACTGACCATTTATTAAAAATACTGACCATTTATTTAAAATACTGACCATTTATTTAAAATACTGAAAGATTTTATACTGACCAATGTAATACTGACCATTTATTAAAAATACTGACCAAAAGTATTATAAAATACTGACCAAGTAAATACAAGCCTTTTAAATTTTAACTTACTCTATTACCTTTTCTTTATTTGAAATAGTTGTTGATGTAAACCAAAAAATGCTTTGAGTATTGTAATTTTGTAAAAAAAAATTGCCACCTAATTAAAGTACCAGATTTTAAAATAAATAAAAATTTAATGCCTCCACTAGTCAGGTTAAGAGTAATAAAATTTTTTTTATTTTGAAATATAATATTGTTTTTAATGCCATTTATTTACAAAATTTCAACACTTCTTTCTTTCTTTAAATTGGCAATTATTTCAAATAAATAAATTCTCATTGAATACGTTAAGATTTAAAAGTGATCATAATCATATTATAATTGCATTATAAAATATGAAGTTTATAGAGAAAAATTTTATACTCTTGGATTAGCTCAACTGTAAAAAAAAAAATGGTTGTGACGTAAGCTTCATCTTTCAAGATAACAACTGTAGATACGTTGATTAAGGTTATTACAAGGTTATATTATTGTATAAAAATTGTAGAGCGTGCGATTCTGCATATTTTTTGTCATATACATTTTTTTCTAAAATTAATAGTTTTAGAGTTATAAACGCTTTGAAAATGAGCGTTTCCGTCAATTTCAAAGTATTAATGGTGGTGATTTTGAAAAATTGTTTTTTTTTTGATTTATTAAGTTCTGATAGTGTTTTTTTTTAGTTTTAAATAAATACTTGTAACTTTAATTAAACAATAGTCTTTTCATTTGAATTCCTAATTATTGTAATAATTTCACAATAAGCTCATTTTATAGTAAAATAGCTATATCTTTTTTTCTAAAATAAAATATAGCAAATGGTTATAAAATTTCGAAAACTGCACTAAACGAGCAATTTTTTAAAATAACTTACTAGGTTAGTGTAATACATTTTTTTTACAAAATGAAGAGTCAAAGTTAGCAAATAAAAAAATTAATTCTTGAGTAGGGCGAAAACATTTTTTTTTTTAACTATGGCACCATTAGTTTTATTTTTATTTGTGATCAATAGCAGGGCTACTCAGGATTACGTAACCAAAATTAGAACCTTATAATAATTTCGTACCTGTGGCACACAATAACTCATTTAATGTGTCGCTTTTCACAAAATTCATAAAAGTACGAATATCTCGAAAACTAACGATTTTTTTCTAAGGTCATATTTTGATTTTCTGGTTAGCCATGAGCTGGTATATCATGTGTATGATAAGATTTCGAATAGATCTCATGATGAAATTTTTTTATATAGAAAAACTACAACACTTACTTGCAAAAGAGAGATTAATGAACAAGGTCTTACAACTGATATGAGTAAATGAGATGAAGCGGTACATTTAATTAACCATTTTTTTAATGAACTCCGCTTGTTTTTCAATATGACCATCAATACTTTGAAATTGACAAAAATGCTTATTTTCTACGCGTTATAACTCTGTAACTATTAATTTTAGAAAAAAATGTATATGACCGAAAATATGCAAAATCGCACGCTCTACAATTTTTATAATAACTTTAGTTGACGTATCTAGAACCAGTAACGAGATAATAGCAAAAAATTAATTTTCTACCCCTTCAAACCAAGATGGCGGCGCGAGCGACACCCCCTCAAGGTTGAAAACTTGGAATTTTATATAACTTACCTAACTGAACAATCATGCCAAATATAAACTTTCCTAAATATATATAATTTTTCCTAAATATAAACTTTTGCAAGGTGGAGCTATTTTTTTCGCTCCATTGACTGGGCTATAACCTGAGCTTCAATTTTTTAAAATACAAAAAATGTATCCTTTTATTGTTTTGTGTATATAAATTAATTTTTAATAACTAGATTAAATTCAAAATTTAATTTACGTTATAATAATATGTGAACAATGTTACAAAGTTATTTAAATTATATCCCTGTCTCAAGCATTAATATTAAAGCGATGTGAAAATGCAATATCAAAGCAATGTTGGTACAATGTTACTATCACATCGCATTAATATTAAAGCGATGTGAAAATGCAATATTGAAGCAATGTTGGTACAATGTTATAGATGTTAAAGCAACATTGACGCAACGTTTTATTGTAACGTTGTATTAACATTGAAAAATTAACATTAGACGAGAGTCGTAGCACAGTTTAGTTACGTAGTATTTAATAGTACTAAATAATAGTATTTAATACGACGTAACTAAATTGTGCTACGAAATAACAAATTTTGTCAAATAAAGTGCAGAAATGCAAGGCCGGAAACCTAGTTATGTTTTATGATGATGGAGCCTCATATCTTGAAAGTGCGAATTTTACAAAAAAAATGGCTACCCTATACTTTATTTTCATCGGTAGACCAAAATAAGTGGTAAACATAAACGGACATTTGGAGAAGAGAATGATTTTATAAAAATGTGATATCACCGCTTAGAACCGCTTCTAAGATTGCGAAGATACTTCTATATTCTTTCTTCTTTTTCTTCAGTCGTTATCTGTCTACTCCTGAACGTAGGTCTTTTATTTTTCCTTTTATTTTTCTCTATTCTGGGCTAGCTGTTGTCCAGAGAATTTGCCGGTTATCCCATGTTAAGTTCTTCGAAAGTTGAACAGTTTTGGGGATATCGTGTCCATTGCAATGAAGTCGAATGCCTTGTGGTGTAATGCAGTCTACGAACGCTAGATTAGTCAGATTGGAATGTTATATTTGTCATGGTCCGTTGTACTAAAATTTTTCCTGAAACCCACCTGTTCCACTGTTTATTAAAAATAAAATTTTCTCTTTAAGCTGTTTGTATTGTATTTTAATTTGGTTGTACTTACAATTTAAATAGACAGCGAAAACTGTTACTGTTTCAGATTAACTTGAAAAACACAAAAATTGTAATATTTAGATCATCTAATTTTTTAGTAGGTATATACAGGATTTCAGAGACATTTCCGTTTTATTTGTTATTTTTGGATTTTTACATGTAACTTCTCTATTAGGGTCAAAACTAATTTTAATTTTACGAATCCGTTTTCACTTTAAAATTTTATCATATTTTATGATTATTTTTTAAGTATGCATATTTTGACCAATTCTATTTTAGTTTAGGAAAAAATGCGGTGTGTGGTCAGCTTATGATAAGATTAAGATTATCATTGTACCTATATAAAGTAACTTCCTGAAGTACCTACTGCAAAAGTTAGTAGTGGTTGAATTAGCAAAAATGCGCGTAATAATAATAATTGTTGGTCTGCTTCAAACAATTTTTATTAAAACTTCAATAGGCTTATATACATGTAAACCTGTAATCACTTCATGTAATTCTCGCGAAATTCCTGGTAAGTCAAGAAGTCAACAAATCAAGTTAAAATCAAATATAAATTGCAATACTTTTATAGATTATTATTGGAGAGATTTTCATGGAGATGTGCCTGGAGATGCAGTTCCCGGAGGAACAACCATTGCTGGAAGTACGACTTATATAGGGCAAGCTTATATAAAAGGTCGGGAGCTGCTGCCTGTTACCATTTATCAAGGTTGTACAAACGCTCGAGGCTCAGCAGGTAATACAGAGCTACAACCCGATCAAAATATAAAGGTAAGTAAATTTACTTGAACCGTTGATTGAAGATATATAAAGATACGTAATGCCTGTGTTAAAATCTGTGGTCACTATTACCTGCCTCTCTCTTCATTTTACATCTAAATTATGCCCTGTCGCATACCGCCCCTTAAAAATGTTTTCAATCAACGCTTGAACTCAAATCTATTCTAAAATGTAGGTACCAATGGAATATTCATTTTCCATGGTAAAACGAGAGTGAAAAATGGCCGATTCCAGCACAAACGTGCAGGAACAGTATAAATTAAAATATTCGAAAAATGTTACGTTAAAATTATCAATGCAAACTTTCACAAAAATTAAAATGAAAAAAGCGGTATCAAACAGTATTAGAAAAAATCTTGATTGAAAAACGTGATTACATCCTAAAATTTCTGTAATGCATCCCTAAACTAATTTATTTTTTCAGATATTGTGTAGTAATGCCCTTTCAAAATTTTCTTGGATTCCAACTACTACAGATACAACTCCATTAATAACCAATTGCAAAATTCCACTAGGAGGAAATGAAGTAAACCAAATGCTCAGTATAGGAAGAGTACACCATAATGGCGAAATAATCATCGGAAAAGTTTACAGTCATCCTTTTGCTAATAAAGGCCTTTGGATTCCTAATGAACTAGGTCAAGAAGCTAAATTTCTGAATTACGAAATTTTAGCGTTCAATTGTATTAATAAGTCCAACGAAATTGGGTTTAATGTTACCCTAGTAAAATGAAAATATTTGTAAAATTATTTTTTTTGAAATTTTATATATCTAAATAAACAAGGTCAAATCTAAATTTTCTTCTTTTTTACACCAATGTATCACTTTCTTTTACTTTTTTGTATTTTTTTTGTACATGATTTTATTTTTTTCATCACAATTTGCGTTCTTTTTAGTTGTTATTACCAACAATAAGCAAGAAGTAAATCTCATCTAACAATTAATTACGAATTTTTTTTGTGACTTTTCTTCTCACGTCTATGTTGAAGGAAAAGTCACCACTTACTATACTCACAAAAATGTGAAAAATTAGCTATGCGGTATCTGGAAATAAGTATTTAAAAAAGTTAATAAGTTACTTTTTGAAATTTAAACATTGTAGTAAAATTTTAATTTCACGGTTAGAAACTTAAATTTCTAGAACTCTTTTTTGATAATTTTCTAGAAAGGGAGAAAATTGCGATTAAGGCGCCTTAGCGCGTTAAATGAAGGTCTTGAACAAGTCAAAATTGTGCTGTTAATAATAAAAATTTTTAAATGATTTCAAAATAATTACAAACTATTTTGGTACAAGCTTAAAATTTTAAAATTTTGATTAATTTCAAAGCAATTATGTGATCAGCACTACAAACGCTGTGATTGGTCATATTTGAAGGCATTATTACTTCAAAATTAATTTTAATTTTAATATATTAAGCCTGTACCGAAATAGTTTTATGTTTTACTTAATTAATATTTTTTAAATCGTGTAAAAATACTTTTTGTTAACAGCACAGTTATATTTAGTATTTTAAGCTAAGAGAGGCACCTTAACGAAATTAGACAGACAACACTTTGGGTAAAATTTAAACTTTTTCTAGATCATGTCGGTGATTTGGATAGAATTCGATTAAGAGTTGGAAGTTGAGTTTTTTTTTGTACCATTCTTGGAATCATCGTATGAGAATTTGCTTTGGAGCGGTATAAGTTTATATCTACTCCATACTATAAAAAGATAAGGGCACAATATGTAACGTTTTTATGTCACATTTTTATGAAACCGAAATGCTTATTATATTGTCGTATTTTTTTGGGATGAAGAAATTTATTTTGCTTAATTTAATTTTATATTTAATTTTTGTAAATTTAAATTTGTGACGCCTCTGGTGTCATAGCCAAGGTGTGGAAATTGAAAATTTTTGATAAGGACTTGCAAGCGACCCACGGCGCTGTAAGGTCGCGTTTTTAGTTTTTGAGAGATATTTTGTAAATTTTCGAAGTATAATTAAATATTGAGCGAAGCAGGAAGTTCTTGTGTTCTTTTGATTGTATCTATTTTAGAAAAGAAGAATTAAATTTTTGAAAAGCAAAATTTTTTTTGTTAGAAGATCGCGTGTGAGCGGTGTGATAAGATTTTCGACTGAGCTAAGCTGGGATAAGTGATAACGAATAATCCGACTATTAAATTTAGTTTTTTTTATGAAGAAGAATTTTATAATTTTAAAAAGAAAATCTTTAAGAAGGGCATTTTTTTCAGGGCTCTTTTCATTTAATCAACAGATGGCGCCTACTTAAATATTTTTATAAAATAAGAGGAATTTGCTATATTTAAAATATAGCAAATTCGTTGAGATAATACTATTCTATAAACAATATTCTTGATCTTAAGCTATTTTGAGTTCGTATTGAGTATGTCAAAACACACTCACTTACAAAAAAAAGATAATTAAACTTTAATCATGAATTGTGTTTTTATAAATAAATATTACGAACTCAAAATAGCTTAGGATCAAGAATATTGTTTATAGAATTGTATTATCTCAACGAATTTGCTATTTTTTAAATACAAAAGCCTCCTCTTATTTTATAAAAATATTTAAGTAGGCGCCATCTGTTGATTAAATTAAATGGGCCCTGAAAAAAATGCCCCTCTTAAGGGGTAAAGGTAGCTATCGAGGTCCCGAAAATACAAATTTTACGATTGAAACCTCGAACTTTTCTGAAAGAGTATATTTTAAATAAGAGAATTAAGGGAGACGCAATGCCTTAAATGCACCAGTTTTTTCAAAAATCGAATTTAAAAAAGCTTGATTTTCGAAGGTTAAACGCTCGTGATTGGTTAATCAAGTTCGTTCGTGGGAGGTACGTGTGCTGCTATACATAAGAGTGTTGCACTTTTACAATTAGTCAGTAACTCTTGCGCTATGGTAGGAATGCGTTCTCCTTTTTTATTTAATTTAAAAATTTAAAATTATTTAAAAATTACTTCAGAAAAGGGTTACTTAAATTTAACGAACGGTAGTTACTTTTGCGCGTAGGTCCGACTCTTGCCAGGGTGATTTTGATAAAAATTGACTCAAAGCACCCCTCGCTGCGCTCGGGCGCTTCGAGCCATTTTTATCAAAATGACAACTAATTTAAAAATATCACTAGGCCCGTAGATCAAGGAAAAGGTCAATCTTTGAGAGGTGAAACTCGTGAGAGTGGATTTGTAACGCAGGGTAGTTGTGCGAAGAAAAATCGACTTAAAGCACATTTAGGGTTGAAAACCATGATTTTCGTTCGGAGTGCACTGTTACTGCATCGCAATGCAAGTGTCGCTCCCACTCTGCGCAAAGCTAAGACTATATCTCGGTGCACGTACCGACAGAATTAACCAATCCCGAGCGACTTTGCTTTAAAATTTACTGCAAAAATCGAAGTTTTTAAATTCGATTTTTGAAAAAACAGGGGCACTTAGGGCATTGCGTCTCCCTTTATTCTATTATTTAAAACATACTCTTTCAGAATTCATCGAGATTTCAATCGTAAAATTTGTATTAACAGGACCACGATAGCTACCTGCAACCTATCTACTCTATACTATGAAAAGATAAGGGCACAATATGTAACGTTTTTATGTCACATTTTTATGAAAACGAAATGCTTATAGTATATCTACTCTATACTATAAAAAGATAAGGGCACAATATGTAACGTTTTTATGTCACATTTTTATGAAACCGAAATGCTTATAGTATATATGATATAAAATTATTTTTACTGTCTCTACCTTTATATCATGGTATAAAGTGATAAACTGATCAACATCTCAGGCAATATGATCTGTTTAGTACTTGAGACGTTGATCGGCAGCAGCCGTCGTTCCCATCAACAAATTACGAGTTTTTATCTTCTAAAACATCAGAAGAACGTGTCAAGGAACTCAGGGAAAGACAACAGCAGCAACAAGAACTATCAAAATCAAATCCGTCAACAAAAAAATCAAAGGAACCTTTGAATGAATGCATAAAAAGCGAAAATCAGACAGTAGCTCAAATTTCCAATAATTCCCAAATAATAATAATACCTCATGATGCCGGAGTTATGACGGAAAAACCCTTATATTGCAGTGCAATATTTTGGAAAAATTAATTTTGTAAAAAGATAAGACAAAATATGCAACGTTTTTATGCAACGTTTTGGAAGTTTGTGATTGGTTCTTTCCCTTTAACCAATAGTAAAATTGCAGAACGTTTTCAAGAAATAAATAATAGTAATCGATAACATTTATTTTAAATTTTCAAGCTGTATGACGTTATAATCCGTTTAACCGTTAATCCGTTGAGATATATTAATCATCGGAAAAAAATGTTGTATGAAAAGAAGTTTTACAACTCAAAGTTATTTCGTTTATGTGCTATTAGGGCCGCGAAGCGGGCCAGGTGGTTGGGCCGCGTCAGCGGCCAGGGGCTTTTAACTGTCGGGACCTTTATACCAACCGATCAACGTCTCAGACGATTTGATCTGTTTAGTACTTGAGACGTTGTTAGGCCACCGCCGCCGTCCCCATCAACAACTTACAAGCTTTTTTCCTTCTTTAAATCATCTGGTTTCACTGCCAGACCCTGTACAATAGCATGTTAATAAGATACTAAAGGGCTTCTACGGTGGTCAATCAACAACTCAACGACTCGACAGATCAACGTCTCAACGGATCAAGTACTAAACAGATCAAGTCCCTTGAGACGTTGATCCGTTCGTTATGAAAAAAATAATAGTAATCGATAATATTTGTTTTAAATCAATAAGCTTTATAGACATTACATTCCGTTTAACCGTTCATCCGTTGAGATATAATATTAATCATTGGAAAAAAATTTTGTATGGAAAGAAGTTTTATAACTTAATTCTATTATTTCGTTTATGTGCTATTAGGGCCGCGACGCGGAGCCCCCCTAGTAATATATAATATGATACTTCTATTCATAATTCTAAAATGCATAAAAAATAAGCAAAAGAAAAGACAACTAAGTTTTTGGACAGTATTTATAAAAATATTTTGGTCAGTATAAATATTCAAAATCTGAAAGTGGGAAGGATGGATACAGTGCTGCTAGTGTAAGAATTGGACTCACAAACTGTGCGCTGGCATAGATGAAAATGACGCAGATTCCTGTATATGAGATGTACCACTAATTTTATTTATATCGTTTTAATAAAGTGTCTTATTTTATGTGACATTATTATATTATTTATATCAATTAATTTCGTTAATAGTGTCCATCTGTCCATATTTTAAATATATTATTGGTTTTCTTTTTGCGGGTAAATTGGAAATAAACCTCCTCGAAACGTTAATTATTTAATAACCTTTTAAAAAAGTCCAATTTACCCGCAAAAAAGAAAAACCAATAATATATTATTTATATCTATTTTTATATTTATTATTATAGTTTTACAATAAAATTAATAAATAATGTGTAAATAGCTTTACCTAACTATTTTATTCTAGCAGTTGTAGAAAAGGGCCTATAGCTTGGTAACACATTAATAAAAATAAAAAAATTTTAAATTTGAAGATTATATTGTTTTGTTCTTAGAGGGATCATTTTGGACCAGTCTCTCTTATCTATATCATTTATTACTTCTTTTCTCAAGCTTTCCTCCACTAATACTTATTTCAAGTTTTTTCGAAACTTTTTATCTCGTGTGCCCCAACACATGATATCACCGACACGTTTTTTTATTCAATTTATGCTTTATTTTAACAATAAATGATTAAATTATTAGCACTATGTTAAACAGACGCACACTTGGTTCGGAAATTCTCAGTCGATTTGACGCATGCTCAACTGAGTTTTGCTATGATGAAAAAATGGTCTAAAATCAAAACTTTTTAGATTTGGAGTAATTCATATAAATTAAATATAGCAGAAAACTAAAAAGATTTAAAGAATGTATAATAAAAAAAACCAATTTTGATTTGACTGTTTATTTCGAAACTATAAAATTTAAAACAAATATTTACTGTACAATAATATTAAGCCCCAATTGCATTCGACTTAGTGCAATTGTAGGCTAACATTTCGTATTGCTTAAAATTAGTCTCATGACCACTCTCATTAGGAATCCAGAGGCCCCGATGTCCCACAGGCCAGCTAAAAACTTTTCCGACGATAAGTGCACCATCATAATTTACTCTTCCTATATGCAAAAAGTCATTTATTTCACTTCCTCCTAGTGGCAATTTACAATTTGTTATTAAATGAGCTGTTTCTGCAGTGGTTGGAACCCAAGAAAATTTTGATAGGTTGTTGCTGCACAAAATCTAAAAAGAATAAATAACTTTAGATTTTTATTGGTAGGTAAGCTAAATAGATAAAAAATTAAAAGTTTTGATTTACCCTTATATTTTTATTTGGTTGTAACTCTGTATTAGATGCCGAAGCTCGAGCGTTTGAACAACCCCGATATATGGTAACCACCAGCTGCTCTCGATCTTTTATATAAGCTTGTCCTATATATGTTGTACTCCCACCAGCAGTTGATCCACCTGGAAGTGCATCACTAGGTATTTCCCCAGTAAAATCTTTCCAATAGTATTCTGTAAAAGCAAGTCATTAAATTTTTGTTACAATAATTTTATATTTGAAATATTCAGCATATTTAAATGGGCTTACCCGGAGTTTCAGGGGTATTACATGAAAGGGGGGTAGCTTTACACGTAAAACCTATGGCAGCTTTAATAAAAAATATTTGAAGTAGACTAACAATAATTATAATTACTTGCATTTTGCTTAATTCAACTACTACTAACTTATACAGTGAATCTCAATTTTATTTTATTTATAACAATGAATGAGTAGAGATAATCTTATCTTAAAGAGGACTTTGTAAAATAAACAATTATCTAAAACTTCTTAGAGACTGATACTACTTTTGCTTTATTGCTACACGATATGTTAACATTCAAATTAAATATAAACAATAATTTGTTAGGGGTGTATGCGGGCTAAAATTTGCTACCCGAAAAACACACAAATCAAATTTTAACTTAAAGATGTCTTCTGGTTCTTGTTGTTGTAGAAGGAAAAGTTGTAAGATGGTAGAACAGTGCTAGTCTCAGATGGACCAAATACAGATATGGACTGATGCAGATGGTGGACCACTTGAAACGATGTTAGTATAATGCAACAACACAACAATGTGATGAAAGCCCAGACAAAAAAAGGACTCTATAATAAAAAAAAATTCATAATAATTGAAAAAGAAAAAGACCCTAAACGAAATTAAAGTTAAAAACTTTAATTTTTTTAAAGTTATTGTTGGAGGGTCCAATAATCGTCAGCTAAAATTTATGCGACCAACTCGTTTTAAAACTTGGAACGCTTTAAAATCCTTCAAAAGTGAAGATTGAATTCTGTCAGCAAAATGCTTTAATTAAAGCCGGTACGCTACCCAAGAGCAATTCAAAACCCAGTAATTGAAATTAATGAGGGAATTCAAGGTAATGAAATAGCTGATAAACTAGCTAGATCAGGCTCAAGAACTTCACCAACTGGACCCGAGCCATTCTGTGGGCTATTCAAAACACACATCAGAGAGCTAGAAATCTAAAAATGGGAAGCAAAGAGCAATAAAACTCTCAGGCATAATACACCAGGACAAAGACAGGCAAAGAAATTTATATAAAATGTTGTATTATTAACTCGTTGAGATTAAATTTTAAATTTTTAGAATACTGGACCGTAGAGGCCAAAAAGCTTTTTGTTTTATCAAAGAACGAAATTAAACTCATTACGGGGTTGCTCACTGAACCTTGCCCATTAGTGAGATATCATCTCAAAAAAAATGGGACTGGGAGGCGATGACAGGTGTAGACTCTGTGAATTGGAGATTCTCTGCAGCACTGCAGCGCCTTAGTTCAACTCAACTTGGGGCAATAATTGTCCCAGATGCAACTGACACCCAATGAGGTGAAAAAACCTCTCAGTAGCATTCTATGCAAACCTTGCATTTGAAACAAATCGCGTTAGATGCAAGGCAATGACCGTCTAAAAAGACTAAAAATGAATAAATCATTTTTCACGTTTCCAAAAGTAAAGTGGTCAGACGATTAAGAAAATTATTAAAAACATCAATAAACGCGTTGGTCTAATAATATCATCCACAAACAGCACCCCACGCTTTTATTGATGTTTTCAACGATTTTCTTAGTCATCTGACCACTTGACACATAGAAAAGCGAAAAATTATATTTTTTAGTCCTTTATTTATTTATTTTATATTACGATCTTATTCGTTCCAATTTGAATTTCACGCTTGGTTTGCTTAATGATTCTTGTCGTTACAATACCTGGATATTCTACATGTAAATGCAATTATAGCGGTATGAAAAATAATTGACAAATAGCACAAATAATTAAGGAAGTTTGTTTATCCTGAGATAACACTTATCCATAAATTTAGCATAATATTATGTATAATAATATAATACCGCATTTCAATAATTTATTACATATACATTTTAGATAACCTTTGGCTTGTGGGAATTTCGGTAATTAATAAACTTTTTTAAGTTCAGTTAGAAAATTGATTGCAATCTTTGGTGTTTCTTTTGACGGTATGATAAAATTATTATGAAACCATGACACAAATAAATTTGGGCGCAGGAGAGATTTCAGTAATGGTTTATTCTATTTGATCCAATTGGTAATAACGGGATAAGTATACTGAATTGTGAATTTAATGGAGAAATACATTCTTTTATGTTTAGGATTCTATACAAAGTATAAAAGAAGTTTTAAGTAATGCTAAAACGTAGAATATCGTCACGTTGATCAGTCACGTCACGTATCGGTCACTTTATTATTGGTCATTATTGATAAATTAGTATTGTATTAGTTAAGATTAGTAAACAGGGTGAACCAAACCGTCCGTATCAAGAAGTCGTACAGGCCACCTAAACAAAAAGCGATTGGTCGAACTGTAAATAAAGTAATAATGTATTATTGGCTCTCCAATAATACTCCATACTACACGAAGACATTGGCAACAACGAATCTCTTTTTTTGACAACTTTGAAATTTAAAATTTTTAATTTATCAACAGTCAACAAACACAATTGTTTGATTTTTTCATAAAATGCATTGTACTTAAATCCACTTAAAATAGTAGGTACTAATAAATTCGAGGTTTCTATTGCATTTAACCTAGAAAGATAGCCGTATAGAAGCTGTAGAACTGTGGTCATCCCAGCTCCAACTTTAAAGTTTTGACCTGTGCACCATTTTCAGGTTTACCATATCAATACATAGAGGTAAGCTAGGTGGACGGGCTAAAAACCGGACTTTAGACCAGAGGGGCCCTAGAGTTGATTCCCAACTCGGCTACAAAATTTAACCGACTTCGTTCATTTCGTCGAAAAAGAGGATATAGAGTATTATTAAATGAATTAATTTCTTGGGATTATGGACAAAATATTAAAGAATACAAATATATCTCTCTTCTACGTTTCGCTATATTATATTTTAAGCTTCGTCAGGAAGAACATATAAATAAATATTATTTTTTAAAAAACGAAAATTGAAAATGACAAAACCAAAATATGACAATAATTATAAACTAACTAGATGAATCAATTAAAAATTAACAAAATTATTAATGCAGAAGATCACCATAAATAATGTTTAAACCCTTTATGTCAAATGTTGGATTAAATTCAGTAAAGTATTTGAATAATAAAGAAAATTATTAATAATTATGTCAAATACTAAAGACAACTGGAGAGCCACAATGTGAATATTTTTTACCATCAAATAAATCTTGTTTTCTTTATTAATTTATCAAAATATTAACAATATTATTAATATAAACATAATCAAAGAAATTCAAATCATCTAGAAAGGTATAAATTGAAAAGGGTAATAAATAATAATTAAAATGACTATGTAACCCCGACGACCACGGTCGATCCTGCAGTCCAATTATATAACCGCTCTCGATCTCTATAAGGAATTAATTAGAATATTGTAATATTAAGAAATTGTTGTAAAAATGAGATACCGTCCAAAAAAACTTAATTATTTTTATCGTACCTACTACATATTATGAAACCTAATTAAAACTAAAAATCAAATTTTGTTAATTATCTAATAATAAATAAGATACAAATTGTTTTTGTAAAAATAATGCGATCCAAGGACTTAATCGAGTGGAAAAATTCAGCTGAAGCCGAATATTAAATATTGTTAAATTATAAAATGCTGTCCGGACTTTTAATTTATAATATTTTAAAGAGGTAAATTAATTTATTGTAATAGTAGATGTCTTATATACTTTCAATTTTCATGCAAATTTTAAATTTTAATTTACCTTGAAGATCACAAAAATTAAATAGAAACAAATCGAATTTATAAATTTGAACTCATGATTTTCAAATCAATCAATATGACTGCCGATGTAAATATAGGAAAATAACACTAAAATAATTTTTTTTAAATTCCTGCTTATAACGGATAAGAACGAAAAAAGTATCAATTTAAAGAGTTTTATTTTCCGCGTCTAATGATACCCAGCACTTGATATTTTGTTCTATAATTGTTGTCAAAAATGAAGAATTAATATAAGTGATTTTTGAAAAATCTGACTTACTTTGGATATTTGAATTGTCGGAATTTGAGTTTAAGTTCATTTTAAACTAGTGCTGAACAATTGTTTCATTATTAACCACTGGTTAATAATAAACAAAATGACATTTTTTGATAATTTGGCGACCATTTTAAAGAAAAATGTTATTAAATAATATACAATAACCAAAAAATGCTATTTAATTGTAATTTAACTATTTAAAACGCTTTTTTAATAGATTAATTCAATTTTAAAATTTATATAAATTTTGAATTAAATGTGACAGCAAGCGACAGCAAGCGACAGTAAGCGACATAAATGTAACATCTTTTGTTAATTTGACGAACCACGATTTAATTTATTTACCAGTATTTACCAATAAGATTCAAAAATAGCTACATGTACAAAACAAAAGACTGTCATTTGTTTGATAATTTATTTGAAATAAATAATTTAAATTTAAATATTTTTTGATGACCAAAATTAAAAGTTTATTTTTTTTTTATTTTATAATATATAAAAGAGAACAATGATCTTTGTGCATTTCTTCATTAAATTTGCAATTCAGAATGTATCGGTAGTACCCATTAGATCAAAAAGTCCAATATTGGAATCCCGCCTAGGCGCAAATTTATTTGTGACGTGGTTTGGATTTCATGCTAAGTAGGTAGTTGTTTACGTTTCATCTATTTTACAATCAATTTTATAATACGATACAAATCAAAAGGAACACCAAAGTTCACAATCAATTAATTGGCTGAACTTAAAAACTTTATTAATTACCGAAAATTCCCACAAGTCAAAGGTTATCTGATATGTATGCAATAAATTATTAAAATGTATAATAAATAATATTATGCTAAAATTTATGGATAAGTGTTATGTTAGGATGAACGAAATTCCGTAGTGATTTGTCAATTTTTTATGTTATGCACCGTTGTAATTAAATTTAGGTAGGTACATGTAGAAAATTTTCTGGAATCTATATGATAAAACACATTTTTACAATTTGAAAAAGGACTTTAATGCTTTTTGAAGTATTTGCCTTTGCCATTAATGCACTTTTCTTAAATATATTTGAAATCAAAATGAAGTCATTAGGTGAAATCTAAACAGGTGACTTTGAATTTGTAAGATTTCGCTTGGCTTTCTTGAGCATTTGTTTGCAACATTTGACGTGACTTTTATTTTGAGTTTTGTCAAATTGTAGAGAATCCTCAGAGGTGAGCTAAGTGAATGGGCTAAGGACCGGACTCTAGGCTAGAAGCCCTAGGTTCGATCACCAACCCGGTTACAAAAGTTATCTAACTATTATGACTCTCTTCTCTCGGAAGGCAATGGCAAACCACCAAGAGTAATCTGCCAAGATGAAGCATTTCAAACGCTCGCTAACCTCCGATAGGAGACGACACCTCAAGAAGAAGAAGTAGAAGATCCTACGACTGCAAAGCTTCCGTAAGTCTAAATCATGATGAAAAATCATGTATTTCTTACATGTCAATGCCTAAAGCCCGTGCCTTACTATAAAAAATTAATCAATATTTTTATAAACGTTTGCATAAAAACGATTTGGATAGTGTGACAGAGCAGTGTAGTTTTATAAAAATTACGTATGTAAATAGTAGTTCACAAGGACGTAAACCGATACTTTTCACTACGAGGGACGTGGTTTATAAGCCGAGCCGACAGGCAAGGGGAATATTAAATCCCGAGTAGTGAAAAGAGGTTACGTTCGATTTTATTTGCAATTCTGTGTACTCGCTTAATCTTTGCGTGCTGGTGGTGAAATCCGAACTGGTACTTAGAAATGATTTTCATTTTCTCTATTAAAAAGGGCATCAGTATTGTCAGCAGTTTTTCAAAAATTTTTGATAAAATTTGAATCAGGCTGATGAGTTGGTTTCAGTTGGTGGTTTTCCAGATTTAAGTATTAAAATTATTTGGACTATCTTCCATTGTGCAGGAAAATAACCCAATCTCATGAGGGAGTTGTAGATTTGTTCAGTATCGGGTATTTCTTAATGTAGGTTTTCTTTATGTCGTTGTCGTCATTTGGCTTTTTACTTGGAAAGAGGTAAAGACTTCAGTCAGGTAATTGGCGAAGGTATTTGCTTTTCCTTGATTGGTTTTTTCCCACTCTGGTGTTGGAATTTTTATACGTGGTATTAATTATTGCGTTCCTTTGAGTTTTTTAGTTGCCTTCTACATGGAGTAGTCAGATGTTTCACTTGCCGCAATCGCACTTAGATATAGTCTTGTAGGTACTTGTTGGTTTTAAAAGTTTTTTAAGTTCTTTATTTGCTTTGTTGAAATTTGCTTTATTTGTGGGTGCTCGGATGGATTGCCATTTTTTCCTCAATGCTCTTTTTTTCCGTATTTTCCAAGCTGTTTTTTTTGGATGTTCTTTGTTAAGTTTTGAACCACTTCGTCTAGGTCGTATTCAGTTTTCAAGGGAACGTCATGTTGCAATAGACTATAGTGAAGTATTTTTCTAAATAGGAATTGGAACATTATTTTGCTTCCTGCTTCTACGAGCTAGCCAAGAAAAGCATTTTTCATCTTTTGTGCGGCTACACAGCCCTGAGATTTGTATGTTTTTCAGGTAGCAAATTATTGTTTTAATTTTAATATTAAAATCGTGTAGCAATAGAGCAAGCAGTATCAGTCTCTAAGAAGTTTCAGATAATTGTTTATTTTACAAAGTCCTCTTTAAGATAAGATTATCACTACTCATTCATTGTTATAAATAAAATAAAATTAAGATTCACTGAATAAGTTAGTAGTACTAGTTGAATTAAACAAAATGCAAGTAATTACAATTATTGTTAGTCTGCTTCAAATACTTTTTATTAAAACTGCCATAGGCTTTACGTGTGAAGAAACTTCCTCTTCATGTAATTCTCAAGATACTATTGGTAAGCCAATTTTGTTAATTTTGCTGAATATTTCAAATATGAAAATATTGTAACAAAAAAGTTAATGACTTGCTTTTACAGATTACTATTGGAGAGATTATAATGGATTTATACCTGGTGATGCAGTTCCAGGTGGATCAACTTATGATGGGAGTACAACATACATAGGACAAGCTTATATAAGAGGTCGAGAGCTGCTGCCGGTTACCATATATCGGGGTTGTACAAACGCTCGAGGTTCGGCATCTAATACAGAGTTACAGCCAAATAAAAATATAAAGGTAAATCGATAAAAATTTTGATTCTCAATTCTTCAGTTTCGATAATAACAAAAGAAAATGTAGAATATGCATACAATTAGAAAACATTGTCACAGTAGCTTTTCAATTCAAGTTATAAAATGTTTTAATTTTCCTCACAATTTAATCTTTTTTTAACTCTTAACTTTTAATTCTTTTTCCACATAGGTACTTGATAAATATAATTCTAAAATACCTTATTTTTTATGTAGATTTTGTGCTGCAATGACATATCAAAATTTTCTTGGATTCGAACCACAGTAGATACAACTCGTTCAAGATATTGTGACTTTCCACTGGGAGGAAGTGAAATAAATGACGTGCTGCATATAGGAAGAATACATCATAATGGTGAAGTAATTATCGGAAAAATTTTCGGCCCTCCTGTAGGACATAAAGGGCTCTGGATTCCTAATGAGAGTGGTCACGAGACTAATTTTCATTCTTACGAAATTTTAGCGTATAATTGTACTAGGTAGAATATACTTGGACTTTAACATTACTGCATAATAAATATTTGTTTTGAATTTTATAGTTTTGAAATAAACAGAGTCGAATATAACGTTTTTTTGAAATGTTTTGAATTTTTTCTTTATTTAATTTATGTGAGTTATTCCAAAATCAAAAATTCTTGATGCTATGGTTATTTGGTTGCAGAGTGCGCTGTTTATTTGTGATTTTGTTGCAAAGAAAGTTTATAATATAAATATTTAAATTTATTGTAGGAGCTATTCAAGGGTATTATGTATCACCAACGTTATCATAAAGGTGACCGTTATAACATATTTCGGTAAATCGTAACGATTTCATTGGTAGGATTTACCGAAAAACTTTATTTTATGTTATAACTGTCACTTTTATGATAACGTTGGTGATACATAATACCCCTGAATATTTTAATTTAGAACGGTAATAAATGTGAGATTTTTAAGTGTTGCTTATAGAAAAGATATTTGAGATTTGTTAGTAATAGGTCGATGTAATAAAAGTTAGTCAAAATGGCTTGAAGTGTTGCGGAGCATTTGGCGGGAGCGGAGCAGCGCTGAAAGTCAATTTTGACAACGCAACTCTATCCGACATTGATTCATCATCGTTAAATTAATTTAAAACTCTAAATTAAATTCACGTTGACCGAGGTTAGGTTATTATTTTTTTTTTTAATAATTTTAATTTATCTTTTTTAGCCAGCGTTTATATGGCCGCGTCTTTCTGGGTCAATGTCATTTTGGGTTTGAGTCGTTTTAGGTTTGCGTCCTAACGCTCGCATCCTTTTGTTTTAGATCTAACCAGCAGTGGTAGAATGATGTAATTACTGGTTGAGTTACAGAGCAGAATTTCTGGGTTTGAATCAAGAACGGCCCGAACAGGACACGATATCGCTTTACCTACGAAATCAAAGCTGTGCGTCTGGGGTTATAGTATGATTAATTAGAACTACACCTATGGAACTTTGCGTTTTAGAGAGTAGTTGAGAGGCGTAGCATAAGGAGGCCCCAGAATAGAGCAGAATGGAATTTCTTAAAGCTTGGTCTTCCAATGAACATCTACACTGTTGGTGACCGAGGTAATTCTTAAGATCTGTTTAATGAGTCTCCACCTAATAATCCATCTAACATCTCAACATGGACAGGGTACAATAAGCTTGCTTGCTTCAGTGCATGTGGTTTTTGGAATGTGAGCTACACCAGTGTAGACTGTTTAGTAGGAATGTTTAGGTTTACGTCAAGGTAGATAAATTGCTAGAACGGGTGTGTTTACTTGAGCAAAAAGACGACGGGCTAATGCAACTTTATCATTGATGACTTTATCATGATGGACTTTTATGGACGATAGATAGATTTTATGAGTACCAATAGTTTTGCGTTGCCGGTCTCAGCGTCACTGATTTTCGTGCCAAGTTTTAGTAATTTATTAAATTAATGATCTGAATAATTGCAAAATTACTTGTATTTTTATCATTTTTGCTACAGTCTAAATATATTAAATTATAAAAGACTGGACAGTCTGTAACTCTGTACGACTCCTCCTAAATTTAAGTCCTCACTAAATTTAAAAGTTGCTTATGTGATTATTTATTTACTACATAAGAAATATTTTTTGTCCGATGTTTGTTTTGTGGTGACTGCACTACGAAAGTTTGCAAATAATTTCGGCATTTTTTATTTAAAATTTTATTTTTTGATAAGTTTTTTTAAGTTTTGTTTAATTTTTTAATTAAAAGCAAGTGGCAATTTAGTGATGACCGCATAAAGTTACTCCATATCGAGTTATTTCCGATTAGATTTTCTAATAATTTAATTATATTATATGGGTTTTCGAGACTTCATGCCTGGCTTACATGGCCTTCATCCAGTTAATTGTGGCATGAAATGCCCAACACGAAGCATCAGGCATGATAGTGTATGATTTTTTTATTTTAATCAAAGATTTAAATATTTTTTTAAATCTACTGTAATCTAAAAGTAGAATTTAATGAACTTGGCTAGAGTAATAGAAGCATTCGCTATTGAACAAAAATAATTCGAACGGACAAAATTTTCAAGTAGAACTAAAATATTTGACATTCACAAAAATATGGCAATCCTTCAGAGCCGTATATTTTTATTATATTTGATTATTTTGTTTTCATTTTTTCAAATTGGTAAGTTTAAAAATATCTTTTTTAATTTTTTTAAAATGTGATGATTTACATAATACGAAGTTAAAAATGATGTTTTTTTTTAATTTTAGGTGTAAGTTTGTTGTGCTACGAATGCGATGAACGAAAACCAAATAATAACTGTTCGGATCATTCTACAATGAGTAATATGACTTTGGTATGCTTTTTAACCAATGATGTTTGCGTGAAACAGATACTAGTCTTTCCAGGTAATTTTATAATTTTATGATCTTTTGGCACAACTCATTTGTATGTAGGTTCTTGTCCTTTTTGTTCTTGTCATATAAAAAGTCTTGTTTGTGGATTTAAATAGAAAATGTACGTATGATCAGATTAACGCAACATATTAATGGTACAGATAGCAGTAAAAAAATTTTGCAGAATTTCTACTCGAAATTTAGCAGCTAGTTGTATAAATTGAATCGGACAATAATTGGCTGAGATAAAATTTGATAAATTTTCACTTGAAACACTACAAAAACTATAAAAATATGAATTAAAATTTTACAAAAAAGTCTTTGACAGCATATTTTACCTTTTCAGTAGCAGTGGAGGTGATTGAAAGTCGCTAATGACAACTAAAAGGTAAAAACGATTTTTAAGTTTAAATATCTGTAGCGTCTCAACTTTTGAAGATATTTTGCTGTCATAAAATGCTGTCGTGAACTTTTTTGTACAAAATTTTATGTTCTATAAAATAGATTTTACTGGGTTTTTAGTAGAACTTTTGATTCATGAATGATAGTAAAATTATTAATTAGCAATATTTAATTATTTTTTTAGATTCAAGAATACCCAACCGTTCTTCGGTTATGAAAACCCACATAATAAGAGAATGCGGATATCCGGATGTTTGCACAGAAGTATCGCTTGAATCCAATTACTGCGGTACATGTACTACAGATCTATGTAATACCTCCACTAAAGTAACACCTACGTTTTTAATTTTAATTATGTTATCAATAAAAAATTTCATGGTATATTAAAAAAGATGGTAATAAATTAAATTATTATACGACATTGGTCTTACATGGTAAATAAATTTTACAAAACTGTTATAAAATATTGTTATAATATAATTGTGTAGTGTTGATGGAGATTTTATATTAAAGCTTTTGTAAATATTCAAAAATTGAAAATTAATTACTTTGAAAGTGACAAAAGTAAGAACGAGAGACTAGAAGAAGTTGGAATCAAGATCTACGCAAGCCAAGTGCGTGCTTTTGAAAACGCTCTAATTTCTTCTTTTTTTTAAATTGGTGGATTTTACATTGATCTTGAACTGCTTGAAAAGGCTGTTTCTGTTGAGTCTTGGTGTTGGGTCTTGGTGGTGTATCCAACCCTAACGTCAAATGAAGATTTTATTGTCAGGATGCTTCGGATCTTTTGAAATTTATATGTAAAAACTAAAGGGGTGGATAATTTAAAGTGAGTATTTAAGGTTGAAAATTTCCAATATTGTGAATTTTACAGTAAAAGTAAACAAAAACTCGAATGTTTATAAATTTTAAAATTTATCAGCATGAAATAATAGCAAAAGTCCTGAAAATCGTTTCAAAACATTTTATTTCAGGACTTTACCACTCTGAAATTGTATTATCAGGTCGGACAACTATTTCAATGATAACATCTGCAAATTCATTTACATTTCTCATGGGGTCATTGGAACCCTTGGGAAATCTATTCTATTTAGATAATTTGTTTTAAGTTTTAATTGGCAAAGTTAGGCATACATAAAAATTGTAAAACTTTTATTCTCTTGGGATGTTAAACTGGGTGATGTTAGACTTACGAATTTATTTATCAGCAAGCACATAGATACAATCCAAAAAATAAAATTACATAAATAGATTGCGCATATAGATATATTGTCGTATTTCAAAAACAACCTCTAATTTGCACTACAAAAATGTTCATAAATAGAGTTCTACGGCAAAGCGCAAAATTCTAAAAGCGACATTGACTGGGCAGTATTTAAGATGCGACAGTCGGAGTACAAGATAATGAATGATATCTTAAAAACACATGCATCATGGAGAGTCTTCTCTAGTGGTGTTGAATTTACCACTTCTGCAGCAAGATAAAAAAAGATCTTGTCAAAAGATTTACATCGGTAGGCAGCCTGCGTCGAGAAGATGGTTCTTACACATACTTTCTCGGAAACAACCGAAATCCTGGCCAAACCACACTTTCTTGATAGTAAAACTATTTCGGACTTTGACTGATGAGCCAGTCACCGATTGATGCAGATTGGGAGACTACAGAAAATGCCGTATATGTGAACAAAATAATATGGGCAATTCAATTCTTCTGTATCTTCAAATCCATTTCCAGCTCTTCTACAGTGGGACTTGGATCTGGTGCTCGGTCACTTGGTGCTGGTGTTTAAGTCGTGTATTGCGCACGACTATAAATAGGAAGAATGACGGAAATTTTTATACCCAAGCCAAGCAGAAGTGAGTATACTCCCTAGCTAAATCTTTTAGGCTAATCGATCTCACTATGTTCTTTTTTAAAACGTTGAAGAGACTATGCGACAGAGAGATTTGCGATACAGTTCTGATTCACAAACCGTTACATGCAAATAAACACGAGATTCATACCAGGGAAATCAAAATCAACTTTGTGCGCTCCACAAAGTAGTGGAGTGCATAGAGTGATCAATGGATTATCGAAAATCTATCCTGGGCATGTTCAGCGATATCAGAAAAGGTTTTGATAAAGATACTATTGAAAGCATGAGTGCAACACTACAACTTCCTGGGGTTCTCACAACCATTGAAAAATGAATCAGTTTTATCTTATATGGAAGACCGTGGAGATTAGTAGTGAAGACATAAATATTAAAGAATTGTTACAAAAGGCTGTCCTCAGGGGGAGTACTCTCCTCACTACTGTGGAACATGACAAGGGCTACTATAGCCTAAGTTACGCAGATGACATCGGTTCTAGAAAATTGATGTAAGAAACACTTTCTCTCGGTAAACCCGGCAAAGACAGAGCTTAATAAGCACTTCTATAATTTAAAAAAATTAACTAATGAATTCAAGTATCTGGACAAAAACTACATAAATACTGAACAGAGTTTTTTTCTTCTTGCAGTGTCGGGGAGTAATGGGACAGTCATGACGCTTGTCCCTTAGTACAGGGGTCGCCAAGTAGTGTCTATTGGAGTCCGAAAATTTTTTTCAAAGTGCAAAAAGGAAATTTAAGCTGTTTACTAAACATACTGATAAATAAAATTATAATAAACACAATAAACAACTGATTTAATAATTTATTCTTATAAAAATCGGGTAAAACATTCAAATAAGATACGTTTACGGTTTCGCCCTCGGTTCAGATTGCTGACCATTGGATCACTTTCTGGCTCTATTTTGCAGTTGTCAAACTCATGCTATGCTACGGTGATCTTGTATGGTGGCCCAGAACCAAACAAATAACGACAGCGTCCTTTTTACCCCAGTTTCAGAGATTAGTCGTCTAACTGTAACTGAAGTAATGCAAACAGCACCAACAGCAGCTCTTGAGGCTTCTTTCTGCCTCCCACAATTTGATCTTCATGTGCAAGAAATGACTGTTTAGCTGCAGAGTTAGAAGATATGCTTCAAAAGAATAACTCTACTGCATTTTGAGCCTGACAGAATTCACCTGAAATAGGTACATATTTGACAGAAAGTACAACGTTCTGTTAAATAGAAATAAAACATCCAACTGTGATGGTTCCAGATGTCGTAGATAAAATCCAATAATAAAACTTTCTAAAAATTATTTCTCAGTTCAAAATGCTCCAAGTACCAAAAATAATGCTAAAAGATATAAAACACTTTCTTATACTCAATTTTCACTTTTATTGTAAATCATTTTTTTACATCAAAATTTAGCAAAATCAAAAACTTGCGACCTCGCAATTTTAAGATCAAAATTCCCCTTCTGTTAAACCAGCAGTGTGGTGTTAAGCATATACTGGCAGGCTTAGGAAGCGGAAAATCGCAGTTCTTGTTCTAGTCGCGCCACATACACTGCTGGGAAATCGGAGGTAGTACAATGAGCCCGATTTAGAGACCTAAGTGCGTGCGAGCTTGTCTTGCCCTCCACAATAAAATCCAAAATCCATTTCTGTTATTACAAAAAGGGGCGTCACAATTTTTTTTTAAATCTCTTAACTTTCTTTCTCTTGTTTTTAATATTCAAAACTTTTCTGAGAATAGACTTATTAAACCAATACGTTTATTTTATTTTGTTTGTTTTCATGTTTATTTTTCATCTTTACGCACTCTTCCCCTACTTGAAAATCTATTCAAAATTTATGTCATTTAAATTTTTGCTTGATTCCTGTTTTTTACTATCACTACTTTCCACTGTATGAAAAATTCCTCTTTCAACCGATCCAAATTTTGGTTCATGCTGTGGTTAATTTGGTTTATTTATAAATTAGTTCAAAAATAAAACTATAAAATTTTAATTTAAATAAAGCTTAAAATTAACTTAATTGATATAAATAATCAGTATTTAATCAAAATTTTCTTATCAAATTTACCAAATAATGTAATTATTTATATAATATATTTCCTAATTGTAAATTAGGGGGAGCTCAAAAGTAGATCCATTGGCAGTTTTTTACGTCTTTTACAAAAAGTTGCAAAACTTACAAAAAATTTGCAATTTTTAATTAATTCAGTTGGCAAATTTGCTAATTTGGGATTGTTCTCCCCTGAAAAAAGTTTGTTAGGCACGTCCCTGAGTCAAGCACTAGACCAGAGGTGATCTTGTGGTCCTGAAGTGTCACAATTTTTGGATGTGTGTATTTTATTCAGACAGTGAATAAAATATCTAACTAAATTCTTTTGGGTATTTAAGGAGGTATCTTGAATTAGAATGTTCTAAAACATCGTTTTTTTTGTAAATTTTTTTTTAAGTAAAAGAGAGACGTCTTTTCTTCAATCAGCGGGAAAGATCCGCCATTAGGTATATATTGTTCTTTTGGGTGAACTAAAAAAAATAAATAAACTTTAATGTGATATAACAATTATTATTTAAATAAATTAAATAAATGTGTCGTTGATGCAATGAAGAAGAGGTAAACAGCTAAACATGACATGACATTGTACCGTTGATTGAAGAAATTCTATATTTTTTCTATCAACGATTGTACTTTGTTACTAAAATGAGAGGATCGATGTTGGTGGACTTCTGGTCCAACGTGGTCAGAATCAGTACCACTTCGCTTGCCAAGATCTTGTAGTTTACTCAGCAGCTGAAATGATTCGGGGAGTAACAGAATCGAAGTGAAGCTGAAAACTGGACAGAGTAAAATCTGCCCGATTTAGAGGCCTACGTGCGTTTATTTTTCCCTCTATAACAAATTCAGAATGCCAAATCCGGAATCTCCCTTTCTCTTTGAACTCATAAGTCATAAATTTGTAATTTTCTCAAAAAATTATTATTATAAGGCAAAACACAGATTCATTATTATAATCGCAAGTTGAAAATTATATTTTTTTACATTTCACCATTTTTTTCTCGATTCCTTCCCTTCCAATATCATAGGTGTTCAGTTTAATTGTTACTGCAATTAAGGTTGCCTATCGCCAGTCGAATAAGTTGAAAAAGCAATAAAACAAAACCATTGGTTGAAGAACTTTTAGCTAATCGCGATACTGAAACTAATTACCACAATAGGTAATGTAATGCAGATATTGTGAAAATAAATACTTATTTATAACATTAAGTCAAAACCTTCAAAAAAAATCATTTTTCTATATTTTTGCTGAAAACATTAGAGAAATTCATATTCATAGTTTCCTGAATGTAATATTTAACAAGTAGATAGACATATCCGATAGATGTCGCAACTAACTTCTGTCGCCATATTATGTTTTAATTCAAATACATTAGATGCAGTATTTTAAAAATATTTCTTTATATAACAAAAATAATTCTAGATAAAAGTAATCGATTAAATACAATTTAAAAACGCATTTTCTTGGTTTTTGTTTCAGTTTAAAGATCTTCAACTTCCATAAAAAGAAATAAAAATTAATCAACACCTAAGTACTATAGAGACCTTTCACCACAAAAATATAAAAGTTATATATGAGACAATCACAAATAAAAAGAAAAAAATAATGCACCATTAAAAATTATTATAGTATCGAAAGCTTGTTTCTGAATCAACTATAAATTGCAATATCTTGGTACGAATCTTGTTTTTACTAGGAGAATCGACTTTTGATATCTTCTGACCACAAAACGCGAAGAAATGAGCGGCAAATTGAGTTTTAATACACGGTTCACTAACCTAAATCTTAGTATATTGCCGCACAGCGTTAAAAGAGCAGGAGTACACCTGTTATAGCCAACTTGGCATCCTACCTGTAGATTTCAAACGGTGATGGTTGGTGGTCGCGGTGTGAACAACTGTTAAATATTCTTGTGTAACGAAGAAATTTCTAAAGATTTTCTTGTGCTAATAAAATAAGTGTTTTCAGTGTTAATTCTAAACTACAAGTTCTTTCAAATTACCTGTATATTTTATGTTATTTTGGATTTTGTGATTCTTGTTTTGCGTTCAACAACCTGTTGAGATATAACTCGGTAAGATAAACACGTTGGTTCATATTGTTTATTTTTTACAAAGGGTTGTTAAGTAACTAATTATTTTCAATTTTTACACATAAACCATACGAACATCATCGACTTATTAGTTCCACGAGTTATCCAAATTAAAAAACTAGAATTTTATTGAAATTTGATTAGTAATATCTAGCTGTTTCAAAAACTGGAATAATTTGCAATCGTGTAAAACACACATGAAAATATGTTTAAATAAATATTCAAATTTTGAAACCGACCAAACTAGTCAAATAAATATCCGTTATGTTATCAAATATTACCGCAAATTTTTTATATCCGATTACAATCTTTATGACTTTGTTTATTAATCACGCAAAAATAAATTTTAAATCGATTTTTGAGTAGGCGCTCATAAACGCAAGTTAAAATTTTGGGAGGGTGTGAGATTTTAACTACCTATGCAATTTGTTGTTTATAAAAAAGGTCATGAACGTAGCACTGTAGTGCTCTCTCTGAAGATTTATTATTTCGTATATTTAAAAAGTAATTTTTCACTCCAGCATATATTACGGTGTTTAAAATAAAATGCTTCAAAATTTTATCATTACAGTGACATAAAACGGGCTATAATTTTAGTGTTTATTAGAGTGAACTCAACTTAGAATTTAGAATAATTTGGAAAACTATTAAGTATAATCAAGATTTGCAGTTTAGTTTAAAAATTTTTATTGTTTGGAAATTTTGTTAATCGAGGAGAAGGAAATTCTAGGTTAAATATTGAAAAGTACAAGGGCATAATAAAAACTGCTTTAAAATGTCATTGATAACTCAATATTTGGTTCTAGTAAATTTGTTGCCCTGAGAAGATGGTAAAACGAAACGATTCAATAAATAATAATTGTAATTAGCCTAATAGATCGTGAGCTGCAAAAATCACCTTCTCGATCGTCTAAATACAAGATGCATAATTTAGATGAAATTTTATCTACGAACAAAATCAAAAACAAAATAGAAAAGTTGTTAAAAAAAAACGTGAACACTAATTTTAATAAAAATATTCAACTAATATTAACAAAGTAGTTATGATGACGACCGATTAAGAGATCAAAAGTTGAGAAAATGAAATTTGCATAGAAATACTGATGCATAAATATAATATTGTTCTTTGCGTGTGGTTGAACTGTTCAAGACCCATTATGCTTTGAAAGAAGAGTTTTTGTGGAGTGAGGAATAATTTGTGACTTAATTATATTTTTTTAAGTACAAAAGCTAAAGCTGATCTCGCCTGAGTATTATATTTTTAGATCCTTTCCACAAAGACCTTAACAGCAAGTGCAGATAGGGGCTGAACAAATAGTTTTTTGCTTCAAAAAGACCCCTCCGGTTTCCCATTTATTTCTCAACATTTTACATAATATAGCGAGCGCCCTATCATGAGAAAAATCAGAAAATGATTTATTATAAAATAAGGGAAAAAGTTCGTCAGCCAGTACTCCGATTTTAAAAATTTCTGAAGGAAGGAATAAGAGAAAACAGTCCAAAAAGCAATAATAAAACTAAAAATTTATAAACTATTGTAAATAAGGCTTATATTTAAAAAAAAACTAAAATTTTACATGAAGTAACATTTAACGACAATGAATTAGGTGCTGCTAGAAGGGTAGCTCCGCCCATCGCATAAGTTTCTTGCAAAAATTTTAATTTTTTTGATGCATTCTGGCAGTTTCTTTCTGGATTTTAGTTTATAGAACATTAACGCAGCGTTGCTTGTCAACATACACTCGAAACTTAAGGTATTCCCACAAAATAAGTCGCATAAGCTCAGGTCAGGGAAGCAAAAAAACCAATGAATATATATCGCCATATATTTACAAAAAATCACAGAAGAACGAAAGTACTACGACATAGTAAAAACTACAATTTTAACAGACAAAACAAGTCCACACTCCACTCTCTGAGATTTATCACTCGGCCAAATCAAACAATCTGCAAATTTTTAAATAGTAGTATTGTTTGCTTATTGAAACTGTCAGTTACCCCGTATACATTACTTGTTAGCTCGAGCTGACTCAGATATCTAACTTGTTATAGTCCATTCATCTATACGCTCAAATAAGCGGATCTTAAAATTGAATGTGTACCTCTTAACTTGAACTAATGGTAGTTTGGCCTTGGTTAGACTAATCAGAGTTGAGACCACTGCTTTAACTTTGGACTAATTAAGTGCACGTGTACCCCTTACCGTAAACTTAAAATCGAGCTTGCTTAGATCGATCTAACGTTCAGTTCGACCTAACGTGTGCATATATATGGAGCAAAATGCTTTATTTATTTTGTGAACACGGCCCGGAAGCCCGGAAAAAAGCCGAAGAAAGCTAACAAAAATTTTAAATAGAAAGAATAATTTTGATTTTCAATGAGTTTGATTAACCAGAAATTTTTAAAATTGCAATTATTATTTATATCACATGTTAAGAAATTATCTTATTTATATTATTATTAATGAGTATTTAGGGGGGGGGGGCTGTTCCAACTTTACAACACAACATATAAAAAATAATGATATTGTTTTTTACGTATTATTTGTTTATTATCTAGTTTACTGCCATGGTAACTATGGTCATAATGAAACTGCAAGTTTATTAAATTCTACTCATAAATAATAGAAAATAAGATGCATTTTTTGCAACCTTTTTTAAAATCTCTCACGTTCCAAAGAAGTTCAAAAGCTTAAAACTTTTCAAAAATACATTAACTCATAGAAATATAACAAATTTTAGCTTACCTAAACCCTAAAATTTTTTAAATTATTAAAATATGAAATTCTCACTAATAGAAAATGAAAAATATATGTGAAAGATGAACATCGAAAAATTATAAACAGAGGCAAATTTACAAAATAATGAAAATTAAAAAAAAAATAATAGAGAAAAAAATTACATTTTTAAACAAATTCTGAACGATAACTTAAATTCTATATCGCGTAATTTAAGATGCGCTTAAGATTTTTACATTTATTAACGTAGGAATTGTATCACAAATTTTTAACCCATTTTGTGAAAAGCTGCATTTTTCGAAAAGTTCCACTCGATATCTTAAAAGCGAATCAACCAAATTTATTCATTCTAAGCTCCTTCGATTTGAAGTTAAATTCTCTTTTATGTGAGCTAGAATTAGAACAAGCCCTTAAAAATTTATACTTTTGAAACCCTGAAAATTAAAAAAGCAAATTAAGCAAATAAAACGAATTCTTTCCTTTTCTCCATGCGAGAGAAGTAAAGTATCAAAATTTTTGCGTCGTTCATTTTAATGTGAATTAATTCTTTACTGAAATTGTTTATTTTGTAATTAAAATTTTATTAGTGTAAGTACAAATTTTAATAACCATAATGCAAAAACATAAAATCTAGTTAGTTACGTTTTTTTACTAGAAAATTCATGAAATTTACCTCTTTTTAATCGCTTTTAGAACAAATTCCCCCTACACATTTCAATGATTAAAAATTTTATAGGTGATAAAATTCATTTTTATTGAAATTTTACTTTAATGGACACCATAACTCGCTTATAATTCTCAAAATTTTAAATATTGCCATTCAAAATTGCATTTTATAGAAATAACACTAAAAATTACACTTTTGAACACTTTCATTAAAAAGACAAATTGATATTTTCTGACCACTTCGCCAAGTCGCGTTTTATTTGACTCGCCTTCGGCTCACTCTATAACATTTTTAATACTTAATATTTTGTAAATTACTGGAAATGTTACATCGTTTTATTAAGATATCAAATGCCGGAGGAATTACGCGACATAAAATTTGACTAACTTTTCGAGCGCTTTATGGCTCAACAAATCGTAAATATATAAAATTCTACAAGTTTTCAATGCAGAAGTAAATTAATCGCCAAGTTATAGGTGTATTAATTATTGTTATGGTAATAAAATTTTTATTAGTGTCAAACACCTCTTCTTTATGTTCAGTTATCTAATTACATTCGAGTTGGAAAATTATTGATAATAATAAATTGCTTAACAATAATAAAAATTTGCAAGATTTTGCGTTATTAAATAATATAATAAAAGGAAAATAAATATGTCTATATAGGTATTAAATTTAATTGTTTTTTACTTAATATGCAAATCATTGTGATGTAATTGTCAAAATATTCCTTATGAATCCATATGAAAACATCGGAAGGTTAGATGAGATGAAAGTTATGAGGTCCTTGAAAATGATAATTTCCAATTTTAACTGGCAAAAATGTCAGATTTTGAAGTAGGTAATACCAAAATTGTGGTGCATTTTAAACAGAATCTTTAATTATAACATTAAGAAATTGCAAAATTTGTTTGAAATTGCGAAATTATTTTTATGAAACGAAACCAGAAGTTAGTAAATAATCGACAATTCAGTGATTATATACGTATACTTATTTAGGTTTATAAAATTTAACCAAAACAATAAATTATGCGTTACAAAATCGTTTAACATTTTTCAAGTAGCTTTTTTAAATTAACCATAAAAATTAATGGAAAATTTGTTAATTAAAAGTAATAATTTTTGTATTGTATAAGTAATGAATTAATGCTATTCACTATTTATTTCAAAATATTTGATGCAAAGAATGAGCACGTCAAATTATAGGATGAAGATTTCATTACTAATTAGTTTATAATTCAGTATCATATTGCAACAAATGCAAGAGTTAAGTTAAATATGGGTACATAATAAGCATGGAAAATCTCGAAATCTGCAAAAAAAAAATAGTACAAAGCGTAGCAAATTGAAATGAAGAAATTAAATTCATCGGGTATAGATTTGAAGCTTTTTCGAAATAATTAATTGGCGAAGAAATCATCATTTTTATTGTAACATTTAATTTTAAAAATTTTGCAGGTTTTGCTCCAACCTTTACGGTTTATGAAAGGAGGTTTGTGTCTCGATTGAACCAGACCAAAAAATTATGGAAAATTTGCTTGAGATTTATGGGATTTAGAAAATCCTTATAGGTGCAAATGTTTTCGCGATGTTTAAAACTGTTATGTTGCTCTTCTGCGGTTTAGCAGCTGCAGATCCAATACAAACCAAACAACCTACAACTTGAAACCTACTATAATAAATAATTACATAAATTTCTAATTCCTACATTTTCGTGCATTGTTTGAATTGGCTTAATTCAAATAATAAGAAGTTCGTAACCGTTACTGTGTATTACCTAAGTGTTGATGCGTACTGAAGAACCTTAATTTAAAATTTCATCTCATTAATTTTGTAATTAATTATATAATAACCTTGAACTAGTTTATTTACATTAATTCTATGTTTATATAATTTACTAATTTAAGTATTTTTGTTGCACACGTGCGCAACAAAACCAAAACTGCAGTAAACCGTTTTGACGGAATTGGTACACAAAATTTTAAATTTGAGCTTACAGTTACAGACAAAATTATGTAACTTTTTGAACTCACGATACTCACGATAAAACATTTTAAAACTAATTATCTTAGTGTGTAATCCAAAATTACCTAGTTCAATGAATACGTAGTTCAGGTTTCTTACACTCTTACAAAAATTGAAATTTATTTTATTTGTGTATGCGAATGATTCATTTGTTACTTTTAAGTGTGGGGCTCGTGCGACCCCCTAAGGGGTCACCAAAACTCTTTAATGAAATGCGATGATAACAATATTTGTGAGTGTAACTTGAGCAAAAACCGGATAGAGCAGAATTATTTAAGCTAAAAACCGGGGTGGGGAATCTTTAAAAAATAGTTTGAAAAGCGCTGTTATAACCTTTTAAGGTTCCACCAAAAAGTAGACAATTACTTTTTTTAAATTTCCAAATTATTATTAATATTTTTCATATTACAAAATTCATCTGAGGAGTTTTAATAAAAGCGATAATTAAGTTCTGATGCGTGAGCGCAATAATTATAATCAGATATCCTTATAATTTAAACAGTGTAATTTTTTTTGGAGGAGTCATTTACAGATGAGATCATAACAGAAGTTTAATTACAATCAAAACCATATAATTATGAGAAATATGCTAAACTTAATTAATTTTTTTTCAAAAATACCTTAAACGTGTTTCAAGATGATGTAGTAGCTGGTGTAAAGAAAAATCGTAAATTTTGTGTTTTCAAGGACTAATACTGAACAATCTTAATAATGTTAGAACAATAAATAGTCGTCCTAGATTTTAAACATTTAACAATGATGAAAATTTTACGAAAACTTCGTAAAATTTAAAAAAATGTTGCCTTTTGAAACCGAAAATTTCCACTTAAAACGGGAAACGATATTGCTAACGGCATAACCAGAAGTGAAAGTATTTTTTAAGGTGGTTTTTATCGCATAACAAAGATATGTAATAATTTCAAGTTTTTTATCATTTTTTTGTCATTGGCATCTTCATTTACCTTTTTTATTAAATTCCATCTTATGAAATGGTTTCTTCTTGCCTTTCTAATAATTTTATACAAACGTGTAATTTTTGTTAAGTTTAAGTGTGGTTTGTACAACATTTTTATTAGTGTAAAATTTTTGATAACCGACGATTGCATAATCACGATAAAAGTTTTAACTGTGGTAACGCTGCATTCAAAACGCAGTTGGGCATTTATAATTCGTATTCAATTATCACGGTTAAATACGTAATTGGCCAACCATCTCGTGTTAAATTTGACAAGCGAAATCTATCTTTTCATAGCAATAATAGAACATGAGTTAAGAGTGTCCAATTGTGTTCCGAATACAAGTACTGCCACGGTTATGAATTTTGTTATGATTTTGTAATCTCTAATTAAATGAAGTTTCATGAATTTTACTCTCAATAATAAACATTTGATGTTTGTAAATCAAACAAATAATATACTATGTAAACTAATTTTCCAACTTAATTGAATTTCAAAGTTACGAGTAATTAAACCCATTTGTGATTAATTTCCTTTACTAATTTCTTAAATTTAAATACTTAATATCCTGAAAACTCTGAGATTACTTTTAATAATAATACATTTAATAGATAGTCATGGTTTTGAAAAATAATACTAAGGAAAGAAAAAAGTTAATCTACGAGGGAGTTTTTGGCAGTGTCTCAAACTTTTAAATCGTCTTACCTGTTCCTCATAGGCGACTAGTTAGGGGTGACAGTGTATCACACTGCCACGCTTAATTCCGTAAGATAAGTAATCTCCATAATACAAAAATTTACAAATTTTAAAATTGTTGGTGGTCCCTCTTACCAAAGATTGAATAATGAGACTAATTTCTCGGTGCTGTGGCTTCTAAAAACTGATGTATGTAGTAATTAAATGATATTGAGTTATCTACCCAGAGATTAAATTTGGAAGATACTAGAAGAAAAGGGGTCAAAAAGAACTTGATACGAGCTATACAAAGCATCTACAGGAACACAACAAACTACAAAATTTGTAATCGGAAGAATTTGCAACGATGGAGGGGCTGAGACAGGTTGTTGGGTTAAGCCTTATATTATTTATAGTACTAATGGACGCGGTTATTAAGGAAACAAAAGCAAAGACCAAAAAATTACTAGTAGGATATCAAAACATGTAAAAAGTGGAGATATCAGAGTGTGCGTTTGTCGACGACCTGGGGATATTTGCAAGTAGTGAGCAAAACCTGCAACACAACGTTGATATATGAAAGCTGGCCCTGCAAAAAAGAGTTATGAAGATAAATAGGTACAAAAAAATCAAGGTAATGAAATTAGGAAAATTGGAAGGAGAAGTGAAAATTAAAATCAACACAAGACAAATAAAACAGGTGAAGCAATTCAAGTACTTGGGCATAATCATTGATGAAAATGGAAGCTATGAAGCTGAAATAAACAGTAGAGTGAATTCAGCAGCAATTTATTTTATGCATTGGGTAAAACAATTGTAAACAAACAAAAATTTCCAGGAGAACAAAAATTACTGTATATAAAACTATCTACCTACCGACACTAACATTTAGATGTGAATCATGGAACTTGACACAAAGGATGAAAAGTAAGATTCAAACATCAGAAATGAAGTATTTGAGGAGAGTCAAAGGTGTAACAAAAATGGATAGAATTAGAAATGAAGAAATCAGAAATATACTCAAAGTTGAACCAGCAATGAGAAGGGTAAAAGATTAGGGTCATCTGAGATGATTTGGACATTTGAATCGGATGGAAAGAAATATGCCAGTGAGAAATGTGTGGTACGGAGTACCCTCCAGGCAGGAGAGTAAAATAACCTAAAAATTCTTAATTGTTATCATATTTAAAAAAAGCTTTTTCCAATTTTTAGGGTGGGTTAAGCTCATGACAATTTTTTGACACGCTGTATTTAGTGACCTAGCTGTGCAAAGACTATTATTTTGGGCAAAAATTATTTATTTATTGAATTTATGATGGCTGGTGGACCCTCTAACCTAGGAGCCCTGAATTATTGCTTCAGATAATGTAGCATTATCGACTCTTTTCGCTACCTATTTTATTCTATTCTCTCTCAAGTGCTCCATTTTTTCCATTGAAAAAGTCAAGATTTTTTTTTAACAAAGAATATAAAGAACTGTGAAACTAATCTAATATTTTTAACGGCTTTGGTTATTACACTAATCCAGGAGGCGGATGTGAAATCCAAACCTATCACAACTACTTATTCGTAGTCGATTAAGATTTCCATCGTGCAATTCTGCAAGTCTAAACTAATACAGCGGTCACATTATTACATTCTTCAACGTAATATCACGTCTGGACAGGATCGCCTCTAACCCCCCCGCTCTATAACAATTTTGTTCTTCAATTTTGTCCAGAATGTTTAGCAGCAAGTCTTCAATTCCTTGTACTTTTTTACTTTTTTTTGGGCCATCTTCATGCTGATTAATTTTTTCAACACTTCACTGCCAAATTAATGTTTAGGCTTTTTAAATTATAAAAATTGCGTGTTTGTAAATTATTATTAGTCTGCAGAGTCCATAAATAAAAAATAATCATTGTTTGCGTGTTGAGTGCATATTTTCTTTTATCAAAATTTAAAGACTTTTAAATTGTTTTAACGTATGAAGTAATCCTTGTGGTAATCAACATTCAACACACTATAAAAAAGCTTGGGCACTTTCAGCAGTTTTCATGACTTCTTTTCAAGGTGGTATTTAAATGTTATTTATTTCTTTTGCTGTGGGGTAAGTGTTACGTACTCATTTCGTTAATATTGTAGCTTTTAATTAATCTCTCAAATGCAAAACTTTACATGTAGTAAAAAATGGACTATTCTTAATTTTGAGTGCTCCAAATTTCGCAGTATTTCCATAGAATTTACATTTTATGCATTGGAACCTTAGATGATAGCATGATCTAAGATGTTTAATAACTAAAATCTAAAATAGATAAGTAGGTTCTAAAAAATGCTGCAAAATAAGGCAAGTTTTTCCTATGTTGATTGTCGTCTTAATTTCATATAATTTTCTTAAATCTTTTGTAATTTTGAAGCTCTTCCAATGCCTTAAACACTTGAATTTTTTCTATTCCATAACATATTTCTTGAAATTTTGAATTGTGATAGCACGAAGATCAAATTTGGAAAAGCCGTCAACTGGTCGAACCAAGGTCAAATTGCTTGAACTGAGTAAGCTCGAGCTAACGCGTGCTTGTATACGGAACAACTGTTTTGTTTTTGAAATCGATTGGAAGTAAATAATGTGAAAATTATTCACAAACAATTATACGTTTTTGAATTTAAATTTTAAAAGAAATCAATAATAACTGTAAATTGAAATGCAAGTAGGTATGTAAATTTTGATCAAAAATGCTACGAATTAAAATATTTCAAAAATTTTAAAATTGAAATTAAATCAATAGAAAATAATATGTATGAAAAAATGGGAGCAATCGAAATTAATAGGAATTGGAAAACACAATTCGTGCCAGAATAATTTCATCGTAGGCAAGCCGCTTAATCCACGGATTTAATAACGGGTAATTCAAATCAAAATGCATTTTTTTAGTAAAATGATTTTACTATAAACACTTTAAAATTTGGAATCGATTCAAAATAATAGAGAATCTAGGTAAAACTAAGCAAAATTATAAAATTAACTGCCTGCTACAAAACTTGATTATTTTAAAACATTTTAATGTTACTCCTCCCCTCTTCCTACCCGACTATTCAAATATTTTTATAGTTTTGTTCATAATTTTCAAATAATCTAAAATTTGAAATATCTCGTGGCGCGGCGGGGGTGCCTGAAAAATTTCTATATAATATAGAAAGAAGAAAAAACGACGAAAGTATTCAATGTTTCCCCAAGTTTAAAGTTACCAAATTTTACTGTACATTTCTGGCACATTCTTGGCAGCATCTGCTCTATCTTAGGTAGAATAAATGAATATATTATTATTTTGGTGATATACTTACTATAATTTCATTAAAACCAATTTCAAAAACTTTCTTAAAATTTAAATTCCTAATTTGCTTTTAAGACATTTAAATTTCCAGACAGCGATAAAATACCATTTTACTGTAGCAACATGTTCTTAAAAAGGTAACATTTTCTAAAATCTAACTAATTCATCTTGACATGGTTGCGATAATATCATATAAATACGTAGTGTGCACCTATCCAGTAAATAAGGTATAATTGCTGCGATTACATATATGGTTGCGAAAGTGATATGGTATGCATGAAGATTATAAAAGCGTTCTTGCATGGACAATTTTTGGTTCTTTTATTGTGACTGCAAGTTAAATATAGAAGCCATGGAAATCATTACTAAGCGTAACATACGTAAAGAATCTGTAGATAATAGCTTTCTGAATAATTGTATAGGTATTATGAAACTGCAAAGATATGGACAGTTTATTGCAGGCGCAAATTGCTAGATTATGGGCAAAATTGGTTCGTTAAAAGTTAGGTTAGTGAGGGACAAGTTCACCCGCGGGCTGTCGCATAACTGCATCAACCTTTCTCATAAACTCAGACCGATTAATTTTGGAAAACTATCGAAACAAGGATTCTCTTCAATGCTTACTTCCTTACAAGAAATACTTTTAATTTGCGATGCCAAAAGGTGACCAACTTAATTCCGTTTGCAACGCTTAACATGCACCACAGTTCAAATATCAATTATGGAATTATGCAATGTTTGTTATATACCCAACTAACGGATTGTAAAGTAAGAAATATTAATTATTAAGGAAGCAGTGGTAAGTGGTAACGCGAAGTTGAGAACTGCTGTGACCTAATAGTTACCTACCATGACCTTTTTATAGTTTCATGTACTCGAATGCAATTTTCTCGTTGGGCGATGAAGAATAAGAATTTCGCGTTCATTTTTTATTTAAATGAAAGAGAATTATTTAGATTGAATGTTACTGAAATTATAGACAAGCATGCACTTATGGAATCATCTCAGAATAACTTTTTAAATTTCTCATGTTCCAGTTTTCATAATTTTCCTCATAGATGTACACCTTTGAAGCCTTGCGATATCATACGCATTTATTTGCTTATAAAGCTCTAATTTATAAAAAGAATGTAATTAATTTTAATTCAAAATAATGAAACAATTGGTAGGTGTGGGAAGAATAAAAGATATTTTAATGGTACTTAGACCATTTTGAGTGTAATATAAACCAGATATCAAAAATAAAAAAAAATGGTACCATCAGGTACTTACTTTTTTAGATTACATATTAATTAAGTGCATTCTGATGTTGTTATCAGTTGAACAACAAATCGATTACTCTTAACAATCGTGCTTAAATATATAAAAAATTTCTAATTGAATCTAAATTAAATCGCGAACCTCTTTTTCCGCATATTAACCTCGTTTTTGATTCAGTGCACCCAACAACACCTACATAAATATGTGTATTGATTTCTAAATTAAGAGTCTATAATTAAAAAATATCACGCGAAATTAACCACGTGGAATGAAAATGAGGTGTAATCTTCGGTGCGTACTTGATTCGATTACCGATAAAGGGATTAAAATTTCAACAAATATTTCAAATTTACATTAATCACCCGACTAATTAACTCTACTTTCTCGATTTGATAATAACAAGAAAATTAATAATAGGTCAAAGTTTGCCGACAGATGTTATTTACCATAACGAGTATTCCACATTATGAAGAAGTTATTTAAACAAACTATTAACACTTTTCAGTAGAAAAATTGTGAAATTATGTAAATTTTTTACTTTGTAGCTTAAAAAGCTTTCTGTATAATGTCATGATTGATTATTGTAACAATTTCGAATTTACTTTACAATACTACTAATTCAGGTTGTATATCTCATGATTTGGGTTAACAAAAATCGAAAGAAAAGTCTACTAATTTTCCTGGTCACCTACTTTGAACTTTTTTTTGCCGACTAAATTAACCAAATTTTTATTAAAGTAATATCTTATTATTTATAAATTTTTTTAACTCATTTCTGCTTTATGCACATAAAAAAGTGTAAGTTTCCTTGTTTAGTTACCAACAATAAAAACTAAATGCATAATTGTGAAATTTTAGGTACACTTCTCATATAACGAGTACCTACTAACTTACAACAAACATATAATTAAAAATATGAATTCTAATTGTATAAACAATTTTATTTCCTAGTTTCATTTATTGTTTTACAACATCCAAATTACAATGTAATGTGACACTATTACCATTGATTAGCTTTAAAAAATTATTGTGACACTAATAAAATTAAAAAGTTTGTGTTACTTTCGCTTGTGATTTTTGTACAAATTCTTGAAAAGTAGTTCATCGTCTTGGATTTTTAATTTTAATTTGGAATTTTAACAAGAAAATAATGAAACTGATTTGGTAGACATTTTGGGCGTTTTCTTTTTTACTTTCCCATTTACGCGGTAGGAAAGTTTCGTAACCGAATCAAAAAGATTTTCGAGTTGACATTTTTCTCATGGTCTTTTTGGAATGATATTCCGATTTTCTTGTCTATGATTGACAAATGCGTGCACCGATTGACTTGAATTTTCACTCATTGACTCCCCTATTCGTCTTAGGTTTCGTAAATTTTAAATTTGCAAATTTTGATTTTTTTTTCGCTGATTCGATTTTGATTGAAAACCCCTATTTTACAATAAGATTAAGAAAGGAACCAATAGAAAAAACAGATGTGTTTTCTGCGTCTAAAGACGCATATAACGAAGGTGAATATCAACGATAAAATAAGTGTTTAAAAAAAAAACAAATTAAATTTGTTTGATCTGTCAAAACAAGTAGATTTTTGTTCTGCATGTAATTTTTAACAATTTTTAAGAATAATCAGGTGTAATTTTTAATATAGAAGATAACTAACTGAACTTTTGCTAATGGGAATGTCGTTTGTTGTCATTAAAATTTTTTTCTAAATTTTGGCTAAAAGTTTTTTCGCATTGCAAAAACGCATTTCGTTTTGTTTAGAGGATGCAGTATAATAATTTAAATACTTTTATGCGTAGTTTATATTAAATATTAATTTAAAATTAAAATTATAATTAAAGTCGAACGTAGGTTTTTTATCAGTAGGTACATGTGAATGCTTCACAACTACGTTGGAGCTTGAGATTCGTGGAGTCACTAAAATTATTAAAAGAAAATATTTAATAAATGATTTAGAAAAAAGAAAATTATAAAATTAGCCCTTAACATTTCACAAAAATAAAAATAATATTGAATCACCACAAATTTTTAATTGCACTAACGCGTACTCTCAAAAGTTAAACAATTTGTACTTGAGCTCTTTTACCTTAAAATTTAACGTACAATCGCAACTGGAATCAACACTATGGATACACAAACCTCAAACGTCGACCCATCAATTAAACTTAAATCAAATTCTTCATCCAATGTATTCTTGTAACCAAAATTGCACATCATCCAAATTGCAGAAAATTGCAAATTCTGCAAATCAAAATTGACGACCAATTACTTCTGGTCAAACGTCAATTCAAATTTACTAACTTTGGCCCACTAGGACCAAGAAGACCTACTAATCACTTTGACTTAACTCCTTTTACTGCGGAACAAAATCGATCTTTTCTTTGAGCGTTGACTGTTCCTCGACTCTCTTCTGAAAAATTTTTTTCTCCAGTCGTGCATTAGATATCGCTCAAACTTGCATTTTAAGGAATCACTTTATCGCTCGTAACTTTTAAACTTTTAAATAGTTTATTATTCAAAATTCAATTTAAATTAATTAAACAAAAATTCAATTAAACAAAAATTAAATTCAATCTTCGCATTAAAATAAAATTTGTTTTTTTATGTGTTAAAACTTACAAAGCGTTCATTGATGTCTCCTTGATAAATTGTAATAACATAAAAATTGACTAAAACAAATTTATTACTAATTTAGACTTAATTTTATCTAAATCGAAGATGGAAAAATGATTTTTAAAGGCGTTTCACGGAAATACATAAAAGATCATGGCTACAGCTATGATGACTTTTACAGATATTATGTAAAATAATTAAATGGTTTCCTGAACTAGTATGCCAAAATCGGTAGTAAATTAAGACAAAATCGGCGCAAAGATCAATTTTTTGGAAGAATTTTAGATTCTAAACAACCAACAAAATAAATTGGACTTAATTATTATTTTAACCAATCAACATTTTTCAATCAATATTGTACAATTAATTTTTTTAAATAAGTATTGTGCGTTGCCTAGCAACAAAAATTTAACATATAACTTCTTATAACCTCAATATTACTAATAAAAATATTTAAGTTTTTAAGCAGTTTTGCAATAAATTTAAGAAAAATGTACTGTACGGCTTGATAGTAAACTTCTTCTAAACACAATATCGATATTATTGTGCGAAGTCCTAGCCGAGCCTAATAACCACATAAGTGAAATTTGAACTTTAATTCCGTTAATACAGAGATTACACCTTTTACTTTTACTTGAAATTAATAAAGTTTGAATCTTGTTTGCAAGTTTATTATGGTACTCTTTATCTTTTGCACGTTTACTATATTATACAGGATCTATCAGAAAAATGAGAGCACATTTACAATTATCGAAATAAAAATATAAATTAAAAAACTAACATTTTGTAGTTTCTTAATCATTTTTGCTGAAAAACAATATTGTGTATTATCATTAGGTGTATCCATTCGGACGGTTAAAACTTTCCATTTATGTTAATTTACTGCATGAAAAGCTTCAAACTTTGAAAATTTCATTACCTGAAAGATAAAGGCTCTACAAATTATAGAACTAGGCGTAGCCGAGTTCTGCAACTTATACGTTTGCTTATTCATGAAATTAGTTAAATCGTTGCATGATAAAGGAGACAGAAATTCCAGGAGTTTGGTAAATCTTACTTAATAGAGAGGTAATTCAATATCACACTTTGAGGAAAGTTATCCAGTTTAAACCTGAAAAATTTTGTTTTCAGTAACCAAAAATTTTGAAATATAACTAAATTCAAAACTAGAAAACGCTGTTATTTTATTATGTATGGTTTTATTGGGTACTGACCAAATACAAAGATAAATAGTACCTAATAATAAATGGCTCTTTGAAAGTTCAAATTATCCAAGTAAGACAACTTAGAAAGAGCGTACCGCAAGGGTTACTTCTAGGGCAGAAATTATTTTCATTACAAACCAATTATTTTAATTTAATAAATGTGTTACTCTTGTAGTAATTAAAAGAATTACGAAGTTTTAGTACACGAGAGTTCAAATACCCGATGTGCCTTCCGGCAAAGGTACACCGTTGCTTTAGTACTATTTTGACATGATTGAATAACTCTAGCACGTTTAGCTTCTAAGCAAACCTTTTTGTTAGCTTTTTTACATAACCAGGAAATGTAATCACACAATATAGTAATGAAATTGAATTCAAAAAAATGCATTAACGTCTTGACACGATCACTTCTATATGATTCCACATGCATGATGTACCTCCTCATATACCTATTATTAAAATATAAAAAGCGAAAGGATCATGATTGTCGATATGGAAGTATTATTATTATTATTATGGATGGTTTCAGAAAGATTAAGTCCGAACACAATTTATATGACGCAAGTTAGTTATTAAAGAAAGTAACACTCGCTTATTCAAAATACTTCCTATTTAGGTTAATCTTAGAGTTCAAAGAGTTAAAAAGCGAAGATAAATCTTTGACGGACCGACATTCAAATACAGGATATCAATTATAAGACTCTTGCATTACACCTAATTTGCCTTGAACCTATCATTATAGAAAAATAAATTCATATTTCGAAAAAGTTACCTTGACAAACCCAAACAATAGCCAAATTATGCACCTTTACATTTTCAGATTACGAATTACTTTACCTTTTATAAACGAAAACTTTTCAGCAATCAATATTTGAAGCTAAAGGTTAGCATAATAATGATTTCAATTTTAGCTCACATTGCTCGAAGAGAAATTATTATACTTATTAATTTTAATTTACACACTTAAAATGCGAACTACTTTATATAAACATAAAAATTAAGGTACTAGTACGAATGTGTGTTAATGAATTCAAACATTTTTTGTTGAAATAAATCAACTTTTTTGTATTATTTGTAATTTTACGGAAGTTTCTACTATAGAAAAGCGGAAGTTGGACGACTAAGAGGAGAGCTATTGATGAATGCCTCTTTCTTAATGCAATTTTCCACTTTTGTTATTTTTGTTCAAATGACCATTATGTGGCTTGAGCAATCACTTCACGAAGGAATTAATAAAACAATGAGCCTCTCTACACTCTCAGTTAAATAGTTACGAAATTTCTTATTAAACTTCCACATGCTAGTGCGATTACATTGTGATCATGTTAATTATGAGATAATAGAAGCCATGGAATAAATACTGGAGCAATTAACCAACCACAGTTATGTTCTTGACAGTAATTGCATGGTATGTGAACTTATAATATATAGAACGAAATTATAATATTACTCTTACTAAAGCTTCTAATTGACACGTTTTTTAATTAATTTAAAAACGGCAGTACACCTGATTTGCCAACAACCAACAATGCAATTACGCCACCTTTGCAGATGATACCTACGACTGTCACGGTATCTTACCAAGATTCCAAGTTTACCTCCTCTTGCCCATTTGTTGAAGATAAATGCAATCAACCCTTTTATCCAGATTCTCTTACGATCTCTCTTACGATCATTTCCAAAACCCCATAAATTCTAAAATCAGGTACAGGACACACACAACATTTTAATAACCCTTAAAAATCCAATAAAATGTATATTTATACTTTGCCCCTTCTAGAGTTTGGTGACCTCCCAGGTTGAGAAGAAACGACAGTCCAAAAGATCGTTTTTTTTTTATTATAATTACGATTTCTTATAGCTCACCAGAGTAGATTGTAATAATCATAGATTTATTGATGAAAGAATTGAAAATAGAAGCAGTAAAATTAACGGCAACATTCTGAAATTTTATTTGTCGAAACATGAAAAATTATAATTTCATGTTATATGTTTACACCATCAAATTTTACGAGAATAAGTTCGTTCGATTGGATTACTCGTGATAAGTTACGGGTTAATTGTGAACTTAACGATCAATTTTTACATTCATTATAACCTTTTTATGCAAGGCTAAATCTTTTAATTTCTATTGTATGTAAAGTTCAATTTATTTGCTCGTTAATAAACCATTAATCAAATTCAACTCGTTAAAATCATTAACTGGATTAAAATTAAGATTATGAAGTAATAAAACGTGTTAATTACTATTATTGTTATTATCAAGTGCTTTAAATATATTTACAAATAATACCTACAGATGGTTGGGTATTTAAAATAGGAAAAATGTAAGAAATAATATTTTCCTTCGCGACCCTGGCCTATTGACAGTTGTGAGAGGTGGATATGGAACTTGATGGGTGTGCTTTGACGAGGACATGGCTTCAGAAAGCGATTACAGATCAAACAAATGTTTTATGTTTAAAAGTGACCGACGACTTAACGATTTTATGAAAATCGTTAAACGTAAAAGGAAATTTAAACCAAAGATAAACGACATCAATAGAAATTATTCCTCAAGATTTAAGTTTTATCTTCGATAAAATAAACAAGAATTACCATAAAAGGTTACAATTTAGCAAGAAGATTTATTTTATTTTGTAATTGTAATACCTCGATAGGTAAAGGTGAGATCTTTATTGTTCGGTTTTGTAAAAGTAACAATTCATTTTTACGACAAAGACACTTTTCAAGGATAATACTTTCGCGTATTGTTTATGATCTGCTAATAAAAGTATTGCATAATTAATGCAAAAATGTGCAATTATAAAATTAAATTCGATTCTGTATTTGGTCATCATCAGGTGCTCTGCCAAGGAAGTACTTGCGTGCAAAATTCTAAAATCACGTGGTTGTTCATAAATGAAAAAATTATTCGGGTCCATTCTAATCGAATAATATTATGTAAAAAGTTACGTAGGTATGTAGATATTATTGAATAAGCTTCGATTACCTATCAACAGGTTAATTCGATAATGCTTGATCTTATAGCACACGAGTAATTATAATTAACTTCCAAAATTAATTGATCACGTTTTGACAAAGCTATCATTAAGTGTGAGTAGTTCATAAATTACACATAAAAAGGTTGCTTAATAACATACACGACGTTCTTCTGTAATTGCTAATCAATGTTTTCAATATCGATTACCCAAAAATTTCTCTAATCCTTTTATGTAATCCATTTAAGATATTTAAATACATAAAAATGCCAGAAGTAACTTTAATGATTAGTTAATTTGTTGTTGACATTTTCAAAATACCAGAAAAAGTGAACAACTTACGTAATCAATAAAGTTAAATAATTATTACGAGGAAGATTAATAAATTTTTGAAAGCAAAAAATACTTCCTTCTGTCGTTCGAAAACAGCAAAATAGTATTGAGTTTAATTTTGTGCGGGAAAAAGGTGAAATAAACTAATTGCATTGACTGTGATTGAAGGTGCGTGGATTAGATTAAATTGGAATCTCAAACTTGGTTTATGTAACTGCTGATATATAATTTCTATGAATTTATTCATCTTCCTCGTAGGAAGCAATTGAAATATTGAATAGAATTCCAAACTCGATAATTTTTGTTGCTGTTTATATGGTCAAGTATAGCATATATACATGACCTTTATCCGCAAGTTCATAATAGTGAAATGCTTCGAGCAGATTCCTTCTATATTGAATTCATTCTCGTTTTGAATATAAAGGATTTTTTGATGTTGTGAGAATTATAATAGAATATTAGCATTCCTCGCGTGCAATCTTTGCAGAAAAAACTTGAATTTGAAATTAAATTCGCATTTAATCAAATTTTAGAATAAAAAAACACGATAAACTTGTTTCTGGAATAGTCAAAAGTATTTGTAGATTTTGAATAAGAAATCTTTTAAAGGGCAATTTTGCTGGTTGCATTTTGATTTGCAAAAGTTTTGTGGTTAACTCTTCTATTATTATGAATTGGCAATTGAAAACGAATTAAAAATGGTGTCGATTTGCTTCTTGATTGTTATATTATTAGCAGTAAATAATTTACAACTTGGAGTTTTAGAACTTTAGAAGTTTAACTGTTAATGTCGTGCAAGTGGCATTGAAAATAATAGGTGTGGGATGTGGATAACCTCTAAAAGCATAGCTATACAGTTAATTTTTTTATGATCATGTATGGTATAAGAAAAATTGATACGGGAAATTTTACTTTTACATAAATCGTTCTTGAGCATATGAGATAATTTTCTGTAGGAGACGAGAGAGTATTTTCACCTTAACAATTGTGAAAAAAAAAACAGAAAATACCAATAGGTCCAGTCATCTCAATTAATAGCTGTTTTTAATAGATTTACAGCTGGAAGATCAGATTACCAGTTAACAGTCTTCGAGCTTCAGCTGCCAGCTATTATTTACAACATAAATTTTACAATATAAAATAGTTTTACCGTAGGCCGAGTTAGACTCTCAAATTTGTATAGATGTTTAGCCTCCTAAGCACCCCTAGCTCGCCTAACTATTCATAAGTGTTTTATATTTAAATGAACCGTCACGTAATCGAATCGATAGACATATTATTTGAATCAAATTGCGTTATCGATACTAATCTATTATTGTGTCGATCGTGACAGGTTCTTTCTAGTAGCATAAATTAGACCTCGGCAAACCTCGCACTAAGAGGTACTAAAGGAGTCTTTAGGATGTTTATAAATATTTTGAAACTCAAACTTTACATTTAATTGCATAAAAGCATTTTTTAAAAGACCAATTAGTAAATGTTGCGGGGGAGATCGAAGTTTTGCGTTATTCTACTGTTCCATGTCGGTTTCATTTTTCTAATTTTTCGTAATTTTTGATCGGTAACTAAATTTTTTTATTGTATCTTAATGCTTTTATTCTTAAGAACAAATAACCTCTAACCTAAATGGTAATAACTTATAATTTGAGCTAAGATTTTATGGTGGGACAGGGTGGTATGCAGTGGGGGTTCCTCTCTCTTTTGCATAGAGACGGCCAGAATAAATTTTTTACTTCGTCCGAAATCGAACCGGGCATTTTGAGTCAACAATCAACGTACTTAATTAACTGCTATGCTGCAACCGCCTCAGCATGTGGAAATTAACTGGGTCAAAATTTTTATTTAGTTTTTAGTCCGAATTTAAGATAGATGGTATGAAAAGCTCATTTTTACTATCTTCAGTTATAGCAAAACCCAGTCCTGTCACTTCCCAAGCCATCTTAATCTAACATAGGTGTAGTAGAGATAGACTCAAAGTCATAACATGGAATTGATTCACAGATCTTCTCATTGACGTTAGATTCAAGTAGTATTTTTTTTCATTACAGCTCTACAGGCCTAGAAGGCCCATGGCTTTTCCCTGCTTACCTAACCTATCATCCAAACTTTGCGTGTGTGACGCAGCCGTATTTACGGTAATGCCGTCGACACAATTATCAGGGATCACCACAGAGTGTGGATGTCCACCGGAAGGCCGAGCCAAGAAATTCTGTGCAATCCGCAATTTGAACTAAGAATGTCCGCTCTATACTCAACCAGCGATCACATCACTCCACTGCTGTGGCTTAGATTCAAGTAGTATAATCTTTATTATATTTAAGTGTTAATTTGAAGTGCAGTGTCTGCAGATTGACTTTGAACAATTACCGTGATGGTTTACGTATTGCTGATATTGCTTGTATTAAGTTCCTCTTCTCCTCAGTATTAAATCACCAATAGTAGTAACTAAAAGATATAGTTATAATAAATAAACAAAACTTAACTAAACGTTAAAATATTAGTATTTTAACCGTAAGTAAAGAACAACACAAGAAATTTTATAAAGTAACACTTAAAAAAACATTTGAAGACTTTTGTGGCCAGGTAGAAATATTTGAAAGTATGACAAAATGTAAATACGGGAAGTGGGGTGAAAAAATCGTGGTATTTTTTAAATTTTTTTTAATAAAATACTAGTAAAATGATTGTAAAATTTAGAATAGTAATACGATATGGCGCCATTTCAAGATATTGCCTATCTTCAGTCGTATGTAACCAGAAGAAAGAAAATGAAAATGAAAAAAAATGATAAAAAATGTGAAAAAATTCTAAACGTGTAAAAAAATTTAACGCTTAAAATTTTTTAGAATTTTTTCACAATTTTTGGTCAATTTTTTCATTTTTATTTTCTTTTTTCTGGTTACCTACGACTAAAGATAGGCAATTACCTTGAAATTGCCCCATTTTGTATTACAATTCTAAATTTTACAATCATTTTACTGTTTTATTAACTTTTTTTAAAAGCATCACGTTTTTCTCTACCCTTCCTCCCCCCCGCACGGATTTACATTTTTGTCATATTTTCAAATCTTTTTCTAGTTCTACCTTGCCACAAAAGGATTTAAATGTTTTTTTTTAAGTGTTGCTTTATAAAATTTCTTGTATGTTCTTTACTTACGGTTAAAATTCTAATATTTTAAAGTTTGGTTAAGTTTTGTTTAATTCTGTATTTTACAACACATGTAGTACTAATATCACACCTAACTCTCGAAATTTTCTTTTTAAGATTTATTTTTTATAATCTTTATCTCGTTTTGCTTCTTAACAGAATCATCGTGACCATTAATTTTAATATTAAATGGTTCTCTTGACAGATTACTCTTTGTGGTTTGCCATTGCCTTTCGAGAGGAAAAGGTCATAATAAATTCGGATAAATTTTGTGGATCGAGCATAGGGCCTTTGCTCTAGAGTCCGGTTATTTTCTATAATAGTTATGTTTAAATTTCAAATTCGTGTTTATCTGAATGACTTAGGGGCAATGGGAGTGATTATTAAATACACAATTATTAAAAACTTGACAAATGACTTGCAACCTACATGCAATCTATCGATGGTTATCTCAGAGCTATTATATTATATATGCAATTATTGCAAAAACATCATGAATTTTGTCGGATATTATCCCCAAAATCACGAAAAGTTGTTCATAACTCAGACTCTAGGGTTTTTTCATCCCTCGGCTATTGTTATTCCCTTTACCCTGAATGCTGTCCTTAAAAATTAAATTTGGAAATCTATTTTACTTTTCACCCTGTGTGATAAAATTGTTCAAAGCGCAGCTTTTTTTGCTCTTATTTCGCGCTTTACGCGGTTATTTTTGTTTAAAATTAAAAAATTCTTTTAAACACAACTTGAGCACAATCGAGAAACAATCAAAAAAAGTTGCAATTCCAAAAAAAGGGGGGCTAGGTCGAAATCTAATTTCGCGCTTTGCGCGGTTACTTTTGTTCAAAATTATAAAATTCTTTTAAGCACATTAAGCACAACTTGAGCACAATTAAGTACAATCTAAAAAAGTTTCAATTTCAAAAAAAGGGGCTAGGTCGAAATCTTATTTCGCGCTTCACGCGGTTATTTTTGCTCAAAATAAAAAAATTCTTTTAAGCACATTAAGCACAATTTGAGCACAATTGAGAACAATCAAAAAAAGTTGCAATTAGAAATAAAGGGGGCTGGCGTCAAAAAGTGTTTTTTTCGATTTTCTCTGTTATTTTTGTTCAAAATCAAAAAATTCTTTTAAGCACATTAAGCACAACTTGAACACAATTGAGCACAAATAAAAAAAAATCACAATTTTAAAAAAAGGGGGACTAACTTCTCGCAAGTCTGTATCTCAACTAATATTAGGTCTAGAAATTCGCTTTACCAACATAATTTTAGCAAATTTAGTGTTTTACAATTTTATAATAAACCATAGTACCCAAAAAAAAGCTTAGTTTACGAATCATAAGCAAAAATTAAAAAAAGTTTAAAAATTTTGAGATTTTTGCTCCCTCCCCTAAGTTAGCATAGGGTCCTCAAAGTCAAAAAGTTAGGCTGTACATTCTAGAGTACCCAACCAGTTAAAATTCCATTAACTTCGGAATATTTATATGATCATCAACATCAGTAATTTTTAATGGGTAAACTTTTTAATTTATGGTATTAGAAATCCAAAAAAAAAATCATTAAAATCCATTCATTTTTTACTTATATTGGCTAATTGCACTGGACTACAGGTTGACCAAATTATTTTTAACCTATCCACAAACATTTTTATTTAAATATATTTGTGATTTAATTAGAATATGATGGAATAAAAATTTTTTGGGTTAATTTACCCTATTTGAAAATAGCGTTAGTGCATTTGACGTCTTCACCTTCGAACCTAAAGTTTTTCGTCTAGAATCTAGTTCTCCAGGCAATAGTTTAAATTTCTGCATTTTAATCATGGGATGGTGCGACCTAGATTGCTTTATGAGTACAGGGTACAACATAATTTTCAAACTAAATTCAAATACCCTGTAGGGTAAATTTCTAAAGCGAATTGAACAACAAATAATGTGAATTACTTCGCAAGCTTAAATCTTCCTCATTTGTTGTTCTTACTGTAGCACCAAATCTCTAAATGCTATCAATCTTCTTCTTCTATCCATCCTTCCAATACTCAACGTCTTACACCCATAAAATATCACACTCCATAATATGCATGTATACATTTACAATCAATCATTTTATTCTTCAGTTCTCTGACATCTTTTTGTTTTAATATCGCAATAATCTACGACTGACAGACACAATCGAGATTTATCTAATACCCAAGTTTATTTATTGCAACTTTTGTTCGTTAAATAGCTTATGTGGGCCTATACATGGACAAATAATTTTTGCAATTTTACACATTGCTGCTCTCATCTATCATGCTGCCTACTCTCTCCTAGTGGATAAAGCTTTTCCAATCTACGACCATCGTCCTGACATTCAAAACATTTTGATATATTTTCAAAACTTTCTGTGTCCTGCCATTTATGGTATTTTTAAAACGTAAAACATTAATTTCAGTTAGTTCATCGAACTTTTGTAGTATCCCCATTTTTACCCAATTATTCGATTAATTTTCGATTCCGCTCAGGAGAGTATTACAATTTTTTACTGCAAATTAAAATCTGCATATTATAATGCACCATCTTCATGCATTTTATACAAGTTTAACCCACTTTCCATTACATACCTACTCTTTCTTATTAAATTTATAACTCACCTTCATAAAGGAATGTTTGATATAAAATCGGCGACGAACTAAAAGATTTACCGTAATTTAATAGGTAGGCAATTTTTAAGGAAAAATTATTCATATTATGTTAATGCCATAAATGCAAGAGCTCCACCTATATTTGGTTTAGAAGAGTAAACCAAACTTTATTGGGCTTTAACTCACTTAAAATAAAGGTTAGAAGAATAAATTTATGTAGCAATAAATTGTAGTGCTAATTTTCTTTTCTGGTTGCCCCCTTACTTAATATCTAAATATTTTCTTATGTTGTCAAGTTTGTTTAAATCTTCAGTTAAATTAATTTGTTGTATTAAGCGTTTAATTAAGTTTAGTTAATTTTTGATAAATATTTTGTGTATCAGAATTGCTTAAATGCGTGCAATTGCATATCTGTGCTTAAAATGCAACATTGTTTTGAAGTTCGAACTAATTTCTTTATAACTTGATAATATTGAATGGAGTTTTTAATTGGGTACTTATTTACAGTTAATTTGGAATATTATTTAAACAATTTTAGTGTATACTTTACCACACACTAACCCACTATTGGAACAATAAAAATTGTAATTCTTATCTGCTAGTTGATTTCTGCAGTTTTATTAATTTATATTGTTTGTAATATAATGGACAATGTGAGAAAAAATCATACAGAAAAATTAAAAAATTATTTATGTATTTAACCCACATACCTACTTATTGATTTTAAATAATTAAATTTGCATAAGTATGATGTTAATTTTAAGATTTAAACAACACTGAAAATTTATTATTTAATTATTAGCTACAGAAAGCGCACGTCTATAACAATTTATGATTGCAATTAAGCAATAAAAATAGTTTCATCTGCAGCACTAAAACAGAAAATTTTAGTATGACTCGAAAAGTTCAAATTTGATGCTCTCAGGTGTTTGTTGATTTTGTATGTTGCAATGAGAAAGTAGTTCGGCCAATAATTTTTTAATACAATTATATAAACTTTTCTGTAGGTTAATCTCAAAATATACCTACTACCTATATGTTGAAATGCGTGGAGATTAATAAATTGAATAACAGAGGAAATAGATTAAATATGTATTTACAAATTAGTTATGGTTACGAATCATAATTCAAAAAAATTGACTTTTCCATTATTTACTTTTATCTCATGGAACCACGCTTAATAAATTGAACTCTAGCTAATTAAACGTGTGAAAGTTACACTCCTTTCATAAACATAACTTCTAAAACAAAATTAAAAAATAATAATAATGGAATTTTGGTACCTACATACGCTAACACACCTAATACATATTAAATTAGCAATTATAATGCACTCTTTAGAATCCTCTCTCCATTTGCAATCCAAAATGTTAAAATTTAAATAGCAACCTTAATATTTCAGCATTTAGTAATAGTAAATGTTCTACATTAAAATTACAGATGAAGCGGTTTTTCCAATTAATTAAAACATTGCTGGAAATTGTTTAATAAGTTCTAATTAAATTTTGTATGCCAATGACAAAGTTTTAATTAATAAAATAGCGTTAGACAACCGGTAACAACGTAATTTATATCTTAAAAATTCAAATTAAATATTTTAGCGCGAAGAAGCTGATTTACTACTTAACCACGCCTCTTCCGCTTGATCGCCGTATTACGTGCTAGCGTTAAATTGCGTGAGCAAATAAAAAATTGTATTGTTCTGCCGGGAAATTTGAATAATAGTTAATTTAATAATTCAAAAATTATTTAAATCGTAACCATTTAAATAGAATGAGTTAAAACTTGAGTTTATGTTATATTTTACTGTAATTATTTAAACAAGTTTTTCTAGTTGATTGGCTATTAAAAATGGATTGGTTCATCTTGGTAGAAGGTTAGAAAATTATTTCTTGTCACAACAGTTTGTTTGTGTAGAAATTACAAATTTAACATTTTGCTCCTTTAATGTGTGTTAAAGTGATTTGTTTAGCCACGTTAAATATTAAAACTTGTTTTCATCACTTGCGTGCCAGAAGTAAAGAAAGCAGTTGATTCTATGTTATTAACTAATGTCTTATCATATTTTATTAAAGAATTTAAATTAATGGAAGTTAATTTGTGTTATTACTTAACAATCCACTTCTTTTTTGTCTATAATTGTATAACGATTTTCTCATTTGCAGATCGAACAAATCCCAGTCTTCGATGCTGCTGCAAGGTGTGATTATAATGTGAAAAGTTATCTGTGTGTATCTTCAGTGCCATATTTAGTGATATCAGTGAACCATGCCGTATAATTTTGTCGAAAATTAAATCATCATGGCTTTACGGTTACGAAAAGATATAAAGAAGTCATCGTATTACGTGTGGTTTTTAGGTGCGAAAGAATCGAAAGGGTTACGCGGTTCCGAATTTGTGCTTCCGGTGATCCAGCATTTAGTGGAACGCGAGAAAGACATCGAACCGTTTAAAGTGACTCTACAGGTATCCCACAAGGGATTAAAAATTGTTCAAAATGTCGTGACTCAGGGAGGTAAAAATTCGAAACCTAAAAACGAAACAATCAAACATTTTATTCCACATAATACGATTACATGCGTTTATCAACAGGATGATATTATTGCATGTATTTTGTTGCTTTTTAATCCTGTGACAAAGTGTCCTCTACATGTTCACGCATATAGATGTGATAGTTTAGAAACGGCCACGCTTCTTAAACAACAATTACAGACTTTAATAGAAAAACCTGAAAATCAAAAGAAGTTTGGTGAAATAGAAAATCGTTTAAAATTACCTAAAGAAAGTAAAAAGTTAGATTCTTCATTAGGAAGTGATACTGGTACTTCAACGAGAGAGAGTGAATCTAGCGAAGAAAGGTGAGTGTGTATTTTGAATTATACTTCTAGAATTTACATTATATCGTAATACAATGACATTAACATTTAAGATTAATAATTAACAAATTTTTATATATGTATTCAATGTTGCTAGGTTGTTATAATTTAAATAAGTAAACTTTTAATTATAATGTATTTCTCACCCATAACTCAAATAGCAAATTATCAAAAACACATATCATAGCATATTATCCCCCTTTAACAAATTTTAGAAATATTTTTTTACGGTTTGATACTAAACAGTTATAAATTTCTACAAGAGAATTAAATTAATTAAATTTGCCCGATATTTACAACCTTTTGAAAATTGGAAAAAAAATAAATAAATCAAATCGAATTATTATTTTTTTTAATTACATTTCTTCCAATAGAGAAATTGCATCAAATTTACAAAAAAAAACGATATTTCTATTTGAATTACGTTTTACAAATATTTCACTTTGATCGTTCAAAATTTTATATAAATTATTGAGCAATTTTACGCGAAAATGTGGTTCTTAAATTCAATTTCCGAAGAATAAAAGCATCAAATTGATATAATCCTACTCAAAGAAAGTCTCCATGGTTCATCTACCACAAGTTGTCCAATTATTCGTTTTATTATCACGATATGCTTGACCTGAAAGACGTGGGTGACTAGCTAAATGTTTTTATTAACCCCCCCCCCCGTCTCAGTGAAGATATTGGAACGCGCGCATGCGATTTGCAAGTTTTTTACGCCGCGATATAGTTGATTATTATCTAGCAGCAATTTTATAATTAAAATACGAAAATAACGCAAAGTTGGTTCATATTTTTTATGAAATGTTTGGCATTGCTTGGTAAAAGAAAAGTTGGCAGTATATTTTTAGCCAAACGTGGAATTCTTGTCTTAGTGAAAATTTGCATTAGTGCTAAAGAAGTCTTTATGTTACCAATGTTTGTTTTTCCCCAAGTAAGAGCAAAACATTCTTCTGGATGGATGCAGAAAGAGATCTCCTTTAAATGGTTTAAATATTTTATTCAATTTTCCAAACCGCCTAACAACAACTCTGATCTTTTGCTCTTGGACGACCAAGCAACGCATGCAAAAAGTCCGGCACTAAGTGAATAGGCTAGAGAAAACAATGTTATTTTGCTATGTTTTCCTTCATATACTGCCCACCGCTTGCAGCCGCTGGATGTAATCTTCATAGCGTTAATGAGCACATATTATAGTGCCGAAAGTAATAGGTAGGTGCAGAAACATCCAGGTCGACTTATTAATTACTATATCACAGATTGGAGAACTAATTGGTACAGCGTTCATGAAACTTTTTGAAATTTTTGTAAGACAAGCATTTGCCCGTTGAATTAAGATGTTTTTCTAGAATGGCTGTTTGAACCAGCAGAAACAACAAATCGGGCTCTGCCAGACAGTTTTAAAAATACAAATAAGAAAAATATTGTGCTTTCAATGGAGCATCCAATTACTCCACCACCAAGATTTGATAAGAAGACAAATTTTACATCAGTTTCACCTGAGCAACTTGTTCGAATTCTCTACAGGCATAGAAAAATTAATCGTAGGTTAGACGTAAGAGACGTGGTAAAACTGCTAACCTGGCTTCAACATCTTATAAAAGGGATCTTGAGTAAACCACCAATTCGCAGTCCAATAAAAAGTCTAAATTTGACTTAAGCCGCAAGCACAAGAAAGCTAAAGAAAAGTTTACTGAACAATCAAAAGCAACGGGCCAAGGCAAATCAACCAATCAGAAAGAAAGATAGATCAAGTGCCAGCATTGTGGTGGTTAGGCTCACGAAGCCTGCACCGAGGTAGAACGTAATTTTTTGTAGAAGACAGTGATGTCACGATGCGCACAAACGAAAATTTGTACAGTCCATTCCAAGCACGATTTTCCACCAATTTCTACTGAACATTAATGGCCACACCTCTGCCTTTTACAGAAAAAAACACGCTCTAGATACTAATAAGTGTGATGAGTTCTGCTGTGTATTCTGTGCTGAAAATGAATAATAAATTACATTTTTTTGTATATCAAGAATAACGATTTTTGATTCTACTTTTAGTTTAATCTTTTTACTTTACTCGGCGTAAAAGATCTTTATAATTTTCACATGCAATGATGATATCCCGTTTCCATTTTTTATTTTTACTTTGGGACCAATTTTTTTTATTTTTAATTAATTTTCATAATCGTCTATGTTTTGTAAATTTTCCCATATTTTACCAAGTGTTTTCTATTTTGCAGTTCTCCATTTCTGACTGAAACCAAATTTCTTTTCAACTTTTTCTATTCCAATTTTTCTTTTTTACTTTGGAACCAATTTTTGTGTTCTACATTAATTTTCATAATCGTCCATGTTTTTTTGATTTCTGATATTTTACCATTTTTCTGGTTTCTATTTACCTACTCTAAATTATTTTTAAGTTTAATTGTAATTTTTGCCGTTTTTGTTGTTACAACATATTTAAGAAAATCTCTAATTTTGTTTCAGAATTTAAAAGAATTGATCAATTTCTGCATTTCATCTTGCTGTTTTTAAATTGGTTTTGTACTGACTAACGTTGTAATTTTGAGATTTAAATCATTTAAATTTTTAACTCAAAATGTTTTTACTTTTTATTTCATTCAAATTTATCAAGACATTTTTTATATTGCATTATTCTCTTACTAAATTCCTATCTGGCTCTACATTGGGTGCCATTTAAATGCAGTGTTATCTTTCTCAAAGACTACTTAAATCTCCGAGAGATTTTGTGATCCATATTAGATCCTTATGCTGATGCCGATGCTCACTTGATTTTCACTTACTTTCCAAATGCTTTTTCTCTTCTTAAGTACTCAATAACATGCGAATTTTCATTTTGAATAACACATTAGAATTAATAAAGTAATTAAATATTTACGTAGATCGTAAAGAAGACATCAATATGTACTATGTTTTAATTTGTTTTAATAAGAAATTTTTTTATAATTAGAACACTTTCACGTGGGAGCTCAACGAAAAATCTCTACCGAAGTATTTTAATATTAAGTACCACTGCAATAATTGGATTAGTAAAATACGACGCTGGAATACGTGAATAACTTTCGTATAATAGCACCATCAAATGTTAGTCATAAAAAAATTAAAATACAATAAAAGTAAATATAAACAAACAACGTTAACTTAATAAACAAACAGCATGTATGTCAAAAAATTTGTTAATGAAAGTATAGCAGAAAAATTAGGTTTTAAAACCCATAAAAATAATTAATTTATGTAAATAATACTCGATGCTAATAAATAAATAAATAATATACAATTAGTTAGTACTTAAACTAATTATTATAAAAATTGAGACGAGTAATTATGCTAACTTTTACTTCTTTGAATTTTGCAGATTTGGAAACGATAACGTGAGGGTGGCAACGCTATACGATTCGGTTGCTGCGGAACTTAGAGCAAAATTAAATAAAAATGCTGTGCCCATTCTTTTACCACCCAGGGACTACGATACAGTGCATAGGCAGAAAGGAAATTTAACGGGAATCGAATTAAGACGTTGCCTGAATTCCAATATTGTTGGTCAAAATGTTAAAGGTGGACGTAGGATAGAAAGCAGTGGTGGCAGTTCTGGAATTGGATCAGACCACGCACCATCCCCCGAATCTCCTGATGCTCCCGATACAAGATTTAACAATATTGATAATCAAAGTAGTAGCGGTAAGTTTATCATTTTAGATGATTAAATATTATATTTTTGTACTAGGTATCAAGGATTTTCAGGCTTAGTCGGTTGTATATGCTTACCGAACTGAATTTAAATCTGTTATTCTTTCATTGTTATTCATCGATTTGGTTTTAAATTAAACGAGTAGGGTCGAATTTTGAATGTTTTCAGTTGTAGACGAAATTTGAATACGTAATAGGATTAAATACCTACTATTTCCTGAATGATCTCCATAAAAATTGCTTTACCGTTTCGATTAGAGCCAGTAGAAGTAATTAAAATTCATAGTCGGTCAAACAGACGGTAATGAAAATTAACTTCAGGTGAAGCATTGATCGAAGCTTCTTCTATAAAATTGTTGTTTATGTTTTGTTGACATTGTGATTATTTTCTTGACAGAGTAAGGTATACTTGGAGTGGCAAGGGCAGCGCCTTGATTGATTTAAAAGCTGACGGACGCTCTGCGGACGCTATAAATGAGCGTATAAACACATCGCTCCATCATTCAATATTTGATTTTTTTTGAATTAGGTTATTTTATCTTGAAATTTAATTATCAAGTTATTTAAAAAGTCAGGGTTGGCATCATGAGGTCGCCCCCCTCTCCACGGTTAGGTTACTTCAGATAACTAAATTTGTAATAATTATCTATGGGGCTTCGCATTTGGAAACATTTTTTTGAAATTTTTATACTCGATGACTATATTTTTGACTAGTCATGCGCGTCAGTGGCGGACATGCAACGGATAAGATCCGTATATATTTTCTTTGGTATAGACTTAGAAATTAACGGCGCATGCTCGATCCAGCTAAAAATTACCGAGTATATAAAATCTAAAAGTTAGGCTATTGCTGTCGTTTCAAAAAAATTTAATTCTAGTCCTAGTTCATCTGGCGTACCATAAAGGGCAATGGATAATTAATTTAAAAATCAAATGAGAGCTATTAAAGTTTGTCATTAATTTCACTTTTTAATGACGATAACTAATTCTAAAAACAATTTGGCATAAAATAATAATAACATCTACTAAAATCCATTCATACATTTTGTTGTTTGTGATTTATCAGATTATCACCTATAAGTTTGACGTTTTGTGAAGTTGTTTCAAAATATTGGTTGGTATTTTTTACTTTTTTCAACTTTTGGTAGCTACAAAATTTACAAAGATCTAGAAAATTGCGAATACCATCGTCATCTCACACGTAACATTCTTTAATCAGATCTTCAATTTAATTTTCAATATCTGTGAAGACCAAAGAATTTTTTATACTGCATCATTATATTATAATAACAATTATATTACACTTACGATATAAAATTATATACATTTAATAATTTTAAAGGTCGATTCGCATCATGCGAATGAATACTTGACGAATACGCCTTGACGTAATGTGACCGTACTTAATTCAATGCGTGTCGGCATTAAGCCATCATCAAGGCAGTATTTGGTGCTCTCTCTAATCTGCCCTGATTAAAATGCGTATAAGCAAAATTCAAATATTCATAATACTATGGGTGCGTTCCACTTAAAATCCACGATGACTACAGTCGATACTGTATGTAGTTTTTGCCAGAAAACTTTGGTGTTACGTCGCTATTGGTTATGCAACCACATTTCATAATTCCCTAGAATGATGTAATACCAAAGTTCTCTATCAAGTAAGTATTACAAATGAACGCACGACATTTAAAAAATAATAAGGCCAAATCGGTAGTAAGACCTGCAAAAAGCAGGAAATATTAGTAACGCCATTTATTTATCATGAAAAAAAGCAAACATAACATAAACTTGTACAGCATTTTCTATCCTCAAAGTTTAATTGATTAATGAAAGAAATTATTCATCTGGCTAGATCTAATATTAGTAAGAAATAAATTTTTCCACGCAAAATTCTTTATATTATTTTACCTTAACATTTTTTATATGATTCAGATTAGCAACGCAAATAAATATAAACTTGGCGTGTGAGAATGCATCACATCAACTGCTTGAAGTCACGGTCAGTGATTTTGTTCACAGAATATTAAAGAAAATCACACATTTTGACTAAATGCTGCCAGGTTCTGCAAATTTGATTACTGCTATTAAGTTAATTGTGCTTCAATTTTCAATTAGTATAAAATAAGGCTTTGGATTTGGGTCAAATTTTTTCAAAATTTGTTCCACTTCCGAAACAACCAAAATCAGCATTGGTTTTACCATAAATCAGAAAATTGGGACAATTTCTAAAATTTAGTGAAAAATTGATATAACTTGAATAATGTTAATCCTGCAATTACGAATAAATATTTATCACTTTAAATAAGATCTTAATTATTTCCTGAGATGAAATAAAAAAATTTAAATTGATTACTTTCTTCTCTATAAGGATATTTTAATTTACGATCATAAATGCGTGTATACAGTATAATTTTTTTTGCTTTAAATAAATGTAACATTAAACCCTCGAGTAATGCCGCTCCTCTCACCGAAGTACTTTTACTTCAATGTTAGTAAATAAATAAACTTTATAGTTTAGAGAGGAAATTTCTCTGAACTGTTGGTTTAAAAAGGCTTAGATCGCAGCAGCCAATTGATTTCCACTGGATGAGTTTTAGAGCGGAAATTCCAGATTTTAATCTTTGACTTCGTGAAGTTTCTTATACCTTACTTTTTCCCTGTGGTGAACAGGGCCTCAATTATTTAAACTTGTAAAAATTAGGTTTATTTTTGTCATTTATAACCCTTAATGATCTCATTACTCTTCAGTAGGCACTTAATTTAACACTATTTATTATGTAGACAAGACAACAAATTACTGTATTATTTAGGTTACTTGTAATTTTATGAACCAAAACTAATTAGTATAATAAATCAAATTTCCTTTGCATAGAAATATAGAAAATAAAAGTAAAATTGTTTTCATTAACAATAAATTTCAAAGAAATAAAAAATTTTTTTTCAATTTTAATTTACGACAGTTAAATCGTAGGCTCTCTGATCGGTGATCGACATTCGCATTACAATTGCTAAACATTTAGAACAAATCTTTACAAAAATTATGCAACCATACTTCTTTTGATTGAAGAAGTGAAAGTTGTATAGTAAATAAATACATATAAAATTTGTTATTTAAATTGCAAGTTTAGTATGATCATAAAGCTGTTTTTATTTAATAAAATCCTTGAACTTTTTCAAAAGCGCTTTTGTTATTATTTTTAAAATTTTCAAAAGAAAAGGATTTAAATTTTCCTTTTAGTTTTGAGGTGATGATGAGGTGTGATGTATAATTATGCAGTCAAATCTAAAAGTAAAGTGAAAGATCACGGCGCTGATTATAACGCCCAAAAGCCAATTTATATTGCAACAAAACCGATCCCTTTTTAATTAATGGTTGCTGAACTGTATAGAAGTTCTTTGGTTGCACCACTGACATTATTTTTTGTACCAATATATTTGGTATTTAAAATTGCAAAAAAATCATGGATTTATCTATAAAATCTGCTCTAAAAATGTTAATAGTTCACTGTCACGATATGCGTTGGTTTTGGGCTGCGGGAATGATCGTTGCGAGTTCGAATCTGAGCAATCTCGATTTTTATATACCGTGGTTTGAAATTCAGTCAATTCAATGTTATGATATTTTGGTTTAAAAAAACTCCATGTTAACAAGCCATAATAAGCTCCCACATAACATAACACCGTAACAAGACAAGTTTTTTTTATGAAAGCGTAGTATAGATTTTTGAAAACAGCGACAATTTAATTTAATGCAAATATTCTTGTGAGAATAAAAATGTCATAAATAATTAATAAGCTAACGGTATACTATTAGAAAAAATAATATTTATTCTGTACACGTATCAAATAATTGCAAATATTTTTGTCTATTCCGATATAGGTATACATATCGTGCAAATAGAAAGCTGAATATTTAACTATCATTGGTATTGTTATTTCAACAATAGGTTCAACAATAAATTGGCAAAATTAACTTTTAATAAATTACCTAAGCTATAATTTACAAAATGTCTGTTTTTAATTATCTATAATTTTTTAGTGACTTTTTTTTAATTTTTAGTTACTTTAATAAATGAAATTCCGCCGACACACTCACGTACTAATGATAAGTATTTTTTGAGTATGAACTTTCTAGTTCGCTACTTGAATGCATATTTAATGGTATTTAAAACCATTTTGAAATAATAGTAATTAAAATGTTACCAATGTTACATTTTAACCAATGCCACGATAATTATTGCCTTAAAAGTTTTTTTAAATGTTATAAAAATATTGTTTCTGCTCGATTAAACAAAAAAACAGTTTGAAAAGCTGGAACGCTCTCCTTTCACTGATGGTAACTGTCCGTTAGAACAGGGGGTGACAACCTGACAATGCACCCTTAAAGTTTATAGTAAAATTCACGGGGAGCGAATTATTTGAATATAAACATAAATATTATAACGTAATTCTAAACTTTGTTTATATTATATCATAACATTTTGTAATATCTTTTTAAAGTGAAAATTAATATGAAATGTAAATTATAAATTTTGGCGTCACGTCGACAACTCAAAAAATAGCATGGGTTATCCAGCTTATATGTTTTTAGAGGGTCAAAAATCTACTTCAGGTCAGCAATGTGTAGATTTATTTGCCAAACACTTCTCGGCAGTATATAGCGATAGTGGCAACTCTTCCTTCCAGTATCATTCTGTGAATTCGATTGACTGTCACCTGAACGTGTCAGAAGCATGTGTTTTTGATGCCATCAATGGCTTATCTGACAGCTTCAGTTCTGGACCAGATGGCATTCCACCTTACTTTGTAAAACGGTGTCTGTATGGTATATGCAGTCCCATTTACAAAATCTTTTATCTATCTTTACAAAGTGGTTGCTTCCCAAAATTATGGAAAGAAAGTTTCATTACGCCCATTTTTAAGAAAGGTGATAGATGTGACATCCGTAATTACAGAGGCATCTCGATTCAATCGACAATACCCAAAATGCTCAATAAATTAGTTGCTAATCAGTTGAGCATTGCATGTAAAGAGTTCATTGTAGATTACCAACATGGATTTTTTCCTGGTCGATCTACAACTTCGAATTTGTTGTCATTTGTGACCTTCTCCTTGGAGGCATTTGAAAATCATTTACAGGTTGATGCAACCTATACTGATTTTTCAAAGGCCTTTGATCGAATTAATCTACCAGCTCTTATAGCGAAACTTAGGTCTCTTGGCTTCAGTTTAGTAGTTATAAAGTGGTTCATCAGTTATCTATTGGGCAGAACACAAAGAGTCAGAATCGATAACTTTCTCTCTTTCGTTATCGAGGTGACTTCGGGTGTTCCGCAGGGTTCCCACTGCGGTCCTATTTTATTCTTGTTGTTCATCAATGAAATTGCTAAATTTTTCCGAAATTCTCGATATTTGTTGTTTGCCGATGATCTGAAAATTTACAGGATTATCAAGTCGATCGGTGATTGTATATTGTTGCAAGAAGATCTCGACAACTTGTGTCACTGGTGTTCCATAAATGGGTTGGATCTTAATTTGGATAAGTGCTATACTATCTCCTTCTCCAAAGGACAAAGTATTCAGTATGTGTATCACTTACACGGTACACCAGTAAAAAGAGTAACTGAAATTGACGACCTTGGTGTTCGTTTGGATGTTGGCTTGACTTTTAAAAGTCACATCGCTAAGATATGTGGGCAAGCTTTTCGCACACTTGGCTTTATTAAGCGCCAATCGGAGCACTTCTCGGCCGGCACAGTGAAACTACTGTATTTCTCGTTGGTTCGTTCGCTACTGGAATATGCATCTTGTGTTTGGTCTCCTTATTACTTGACCTACATAAACCAGCTTGAACGTGTTCAGCACAAGTTTTTCAAGTACTTGCATTATAAACGCGGGCTTCTAGTTGACGACTTCTCTGACAGTGGCTGTCTCGAGTTTTGTAACACTCGAACATTGGCAGATAGAAGAATAATCTCGGATTTGTGTTTTATCCATAGATTGGTGAATCACAAAATTGACTGCAGCTATCTTCGCGATCATTTTAGAGTTTGGAATCCATCTAGATTCACTAGATCCACGAAGATTTTTAAAGAAGGTTTCCATAGGACTAATTACGGATTCAACAGCCCAATTAGTCGAATGATACGCTCTGCTAATCGCTTAAGTGATGATAAATCGTTCGATTTATCCACAGAGTCATTAGTGGCGTTTAAGCGTGCTTTAAAATCCATGGAGTTTGCAGCGATCGAACTATAGTTTATTTATTGTCTGGTTATTGTGTAAATTTTTTATTAGTATTTTTGTATATGCATTTTTGTAAAATGGTTCATCCGTAAATATATATTATTATTATTATTATTATTATTATTATTATAAATCTTAATTAAATTATAATTAATATATTCAGTTAAAATTAATTAAAAAGCTAGCTTAAAAATATTATAATTTAATTCAATTAAATATAATTACAAGGAACTGCAAATGACACAAAATATTAATGATTTCTGTATACACTCGATTGGGTGTACTTGCATAATATAATTTTGAAATTTCAGATATACATCGCTATTGTTATGAAAAAATTTTAAAATCAATTAAATATCTTTTCGTCTTTATATAAATATTTATGATTTTTACTATAATATTAATATTACAATATTGATAAAATTATTTTATACGCCGTTACAATATCGGCTCAATATAATATTTTCAATATTGCCCCTATATTGAATTTCTGTATTGAGTAGGTACATAATTATTATAAGAGAATTGAAAGGTTTAAATAGATAAAAATTATAAAAATAATAATAAATAAAATCTACTAAAATATGAAAAGTTAATAAACACTTGAATATTTTTTCAACTTCAATTTTTACCAATTAAAAAGAATTAGGTATATAATATTATTTATAACAATTTATAAATTTAGAAAAATACCAACTTATGAATAAAAAAAATTTAAATAATTAATAAATTGTTGTTTTCAAACCCCCGGCAATAAAACAATGACGTTGGATCTTCAATTAAAATGTAATTCGATAAGCGCAAAATTTACAAAAACAAAATCCAGAAGAAAATTTTGTATAGAATGAAATTTCTTCCATGATAGTTAATTCTACTTCAAATTTAACTTAAAATATTTTTACTCGGATATTAAACTACAGTTAAAGTTCAAATATATTAGCGTTTAATTAATTTCTAGATTTATCTTCAAGTATAAAATAATGCAAAATTTATTAAATATTTAAAGACTGCTGCAGATATAATTTTTTTTGTTGTAGTGCGTGTTGCGTCGCTCGTACTCAGTATGCAAATTTTTAATACATGGTCTTGTGGCGCAACGGATAACGCGTCTGACTACGGATCAGAAGATTCCAGGTTCGAATCCTGGCAAGATCGATGATTTTTTAAATTATTTGCAAATTTTAAATTTTTTAAAATGCATCGTGATACTAAAATACGCGATAATAAAAAACTACTGATATGTATAATTTTGATTTGACCATTATTACCTTAGGTACTTATCTCAATTACGTTTATGGTGGAATTTATTTAATTTTTTGGGGTGAATGCAATAAATAACTTGGCACCAGATTTTTTAAATTTTACTATTGAAATTATGGCAGGTGAGGGTGTAAATATAAAATACAAATATAAAAATTTGCGGATTATTCAAAAATTGGAGGAAAAAAAGGTCAAAAACAGAAAAATAATATGGAAGTATTATTAGTTCTTGGTATAAGTTTAGCTTCGCACAAAATTGTTTAGAAAAAAAGTACTAACAATTTAAAAAAAGAAACTAAAATAATCAAAAAATAAATACCTAATGCTATAGCTAAATAAAAAAAGCGTTTGATAAAATTTTAAATTGGTCGCCCCAAATCACAAAGTTATAAAAAAAAATAAAATTTATATTTATAATATTGCAACTAGTGGCGGGGTAACTTAATTTTTAATGTTCCTACACAAAATAAATTGGCACGGCCCCCTCTATATTATGTAGGATTAAAGTATCGGACAAGCGGCCGGCCGAAAGTTAAGAGGGGTTTAGGGTTAATCCCCAACTATGAATTCAGGCTTTTTTTTGAAAATTTAGTTCACAGTGGTGATTGTTAGGGCTAGGAAGCTTTTTATTAATTATGTATAACTTTGCGACGCCCGAAGCCAAGCTCGAGGTTTTGTGCGGTTTTGTACGCTTTACTCCATCACTGATTGCAACTTAGAAAAACAACTAATTATTTCAAAACTTTATTCTAAGATATAAAAGCTGTGAAGATGATACAAATATGGCGTTACTTACTAATTTTCTTTCTTATTTTTAGATGGCGCTACCGATTTGAAGATACAATTTTTTAAATGATTCTATATTTCTTAAATTTGATTGAATAATGAATTATTATTATTTATAATTAGAGCAAGAATTTATAGGCACTAGCCGATCCGACTTAGGAGAAATCCCCCTTAAGCCCTTCTATAACTCATCAATTGTAAAAGTTTCTCTACCAATAGAAAATGTTTATTAAAGCTATAAACGTTTTACATGTTTTTTAGTGCCTATAGCTCCTGGCTCTATTTACAATTTCAAAGAATTCCTTATTTTTATTTTTCAAAATTAATTTTAAGCCTGTACCAAAATAGTTTCACCTAAATAATTTTTTCTGAATTATATAAAAATATTTATTATTAGATAACAGTCAGCCCAATCTTGACTTGTTCAAGACACTACATTTTAAGCTATGAGCACCCCCTCCTCCCGGTTATTGTTATTTTAAATCTGGGGTATTTTGCTACAATCTGTCAATTTTTAAAATGATGAAATATGAAATAATATTTGACTTGCCAACGCTGATCCGATCTGAATTTTTGTGTAGTTGGTTCTATAAGGTAAACCGGTCTTATTTAAGGCTAAACGTAATCAAGGGAGATTGATTTACAAGGTATGATACTGCGTACCTTTAGACGTCAAAATACTCAATGCGACTGAAATGGTCAGCGTAAACATTTACCATGACGTTTAATAATTCAATATAGCGGGCGTTGTGACGTTATGAGCACCAAATAACGAATTTTAGTTCATGTATTGATACATGGGCCGATCAAAGTATATAAATTACAAGGTGTGATGTTGCGCCATCTAGTCTGTTAACCTAAAATCTTAATAAATTAATATGGCGGACGTTTTGTGACGATGCGCAGTATAATACGAGTTTTTGTTCACGTATAGTTTATAAATTATAATCTACATAGGATAGATGGTCATTGCCTTGTAGTTAACGCGATTAACCGCAAATACGGGGTACCGAGTTTAAATATGGGGAGAGTCAAACTTTCTTATATTCAAGTCTCTGTGCTTCGAAAGGTTGCAGGCACATTTAAAGACCAAAGAGATTCCTTAGATGTTTTTGGCTTGGCGTGTGTCGTGAAAAACAAACAAAAGCTGAGCGATAGTTAGATAACTGGCCACATACGAACTTGGAACGATAACGATAACAATGATTTCAGAATAACAATTATTCGTTCACTTCAATTAAATTGAATTGTATTCGAATCAATTGAATTGGTACTCAAAATCGCTGACCAAAAATAAATCAAAATGCAGGTTCAGTCACTTGAGGGGAGCTAAATTCTTAAGCTGCGTTGTAAAACTCCACCAAATGTCTGCATTAAATTTAAATTTATGTAATTAAAAATATAATTTCTAAGTTTGAAGTTATCGGTAGTACAAATAAACGTAAACTGCGCCCTTTACAACAAAGTTCCTTACTGTAAGTATTTACACCGAGCGTACGTACTGTCTACACAACGCAGAAAAATATCGAAACTTCACATTTGACACGTTTATTGCCTAAACTAATCGATATTTGATATTCATCCTCACCTTAAAAGCTGCATAATCTTCGGAGCCAGGTTATTATTGTACTAGAATTAAAAGCGGAACAACGCTTAATCAGCATAACCTGGACAACAGTTTATACAATATTTCAGGGAAAGAAAACAAAAATATGATCACAATTTCTAAACGTGAATTAGATGCCATATTTTTTGTGGAAATAACCATTCATGTAAACAAATTAAGTTCTATAATAGAAAAGGGGCCAAAGTTTAAATTCAAAGTTCTATTCTTCTTAAAAATCAAGTTTCCACTTTTTCAAGCACATTTCAAGCACAACCCTGGTTGCTAAGGGTTTTTTGAAAAAGTTGTTAGGGTGTTTGCATTAGGGGTAGTTTTTTAATTACCCCTGAATCAGGACAAGACAAGTAAGATTTTATTCAAAAATTCAAAATTCACTTCTATACTAAAGCAAATTAACAAAACAGTTTATAATTTATTTAATTATAATATTGATCTGATAAACCCAAAAGCGTGTAATCACTATCATAGTTTTTGTTTTGTTTAAAAATAACTACACATTTTTTAGAAGAAATATCTTAACTAATTATGTTGTTCCAATACATAACAAATTCTTTTGTTATTCAAGGTCACGCATTAAATTTAAACTTCTAAAATTACATACAGATCAAAGATACACCCACACAACGAAATCTTTTCCTTAACATAAAAAAATTCGATCCTGCCAGGATTCGAACCTGGAATCTTCTGATCCGTAGTCAGACGCGTTATCCGTTGCGCCACAGGACCTTCGCTATAAAATTCAATTTAAGCAGGAACTGTTTTAGTTGTGTAGTTCAAAAGTATAACAGAATTTTTGTACCTACAACATTTTTTTTAGTGTAAACAGTTATGATTCTTCAAAATTTAGACAAAGATTATTATTTCTTTTTACGTTATCGATTTAAGATATTATAATGCTAACCGCAGTGTAACGCAATTTTTTTTTGTAAAATTACGTTACGATGTAAATACAAATTACCTACGCTAAAAAAGCTACAGTTACGTTATAGTGGTTTTTCAATGGACACAAATTGTAAAGTCAAACAATGCATTTGTATTCTATTATTTATTAGAAAGCCAACTGTACAAAACGATGATAATAATATTTAGATTTTTGTTATAATTCTTTTTTCAATATCAATATTATAAATAATTTATTGTTATTGTAGCATATCATTGAAAATGCAGCAACGAAACTTCGAAACGTTGTCGCCAACTATAACTACGTTGCTCTATTGACCTACCCTTCAAAGAAAATAATTTTGACGTAACCACTCGCACATTTAGCTTCTTGTTTACAAAAAGCACAAAAGAAATAATAGAAGACAATTTGACGAAAACAATGAGTCACATACACCGTCAATTTAACGCTACGTGTAGTAACTTCCTGAAAACAATTCTTATTCTAAACTGAACGGAAGCTTGAACATGGAAGTTTTAATTTTGGTGCTATCACCTCACGAAACCAATTAGCAAAAACGACTGTTACAGTGGCGTAACTGGAGTTAGGGGGGAGAGGGTGACAAAGTTACTTTTAAATTCTGAGTTTCACTATTAATTCTCTGAAATGCGCCGGATTCCTAAAACTTTGACCGAACTTTTGGAACTAGATATCGGATAAGACAAACATTTTCTGATATGAAGCTAAAACTTACTCACGTAAGCATTTGCAACACAAAGTCATTGCAAAAATTTAAATCCCAAGTTTTTTTGAATAATTCAAACGCAATTATTAATAACCAAGTGCTGTAATATTGTTTGGTAACCTTACATTGATAAAAATTCTCATTATTGTTATTTTAATGTTTGTACTTATTACATAATTACTTCATTTTAGGTAAACAGTAATTAAAACGTTTTTAATTCGTCTATGCTAATTTGTGCCAATAAAATAATGAAGCACCTTCTAAATTTTTATTTTTCTCTATGTCATTCCAATATTCAGGACCTTGATTTTTAGAGATATTTCTCAATTTTTTATCATTCTGAGGCTTCGACTGCATGGCTTGTTTATTCCTTTATAAATATTTCAGACTGTAGAGTCATAGTTCGATTTTCAGGCACTACAAAATTATTTGTGCCGTAGTTTGCATTTCAAGTTAAAATTGGATATTTATCTTAGGATCACTGGTGCACCTAGTAGTAAAAGTTTTTATTTACAATTCTATCTAAGAAAAGGCTCGAGTAGTTAAACATAAAATTTTTTAGGTTTGAGTACGATAATCCAGTACCTACCGAAAATATTACAGTTATTTAAAAAAACTTGACGAGATCTTATAAATAACTTTAAAATTAAACGTCTAAGATGAGGATAAACGCCAATAATCGATTAGTTTAGGCAATAATCGATTGAAAGGTTTTGATATTTTAGTTCTGTTACTGGATTGCGTTGAAGGTACGTGCACTTGGAGTAAATAGTTACACCAAGATTTCATAAGAGGCGGGGCTATTGCGGGATTTATAAGTATCCCGTTTTAAGTTCATCTCCTCATCAACTCTCTTTTTATCTGTAGCACTGCACTTTAATAAAGGAATTTTTTATCTTTCGTTTCCCCTTTTCATTCTTCTTTTATTTTGACTCTACAAGTCAGACTTAAAGCCACCAACGGGTCAGAAATTCTTAATTAAATTTACCAAAGTTATGCAACAAATTTAGATGAAGGAGATAAGCGAACTTCGCTTATCAGTTAATTATAGGTGGGCAGTAGGGATAATTTTTGCAAGTAAGCGGACTAGAGTTCCCAATTTACAAGTTTCGTTGACTTGAATATTCAAGTTAGGTTATCGAGGTTTGATAATTAGGGTGACGATGTTACAATTGCACTTGTATAATAAATTATTATTATATAACTTATACCAAGAGCCAATAGAATTCTCGCATATTATTTTTAAAATTTTTATATCATCTGATATTTACACCGTCACGTACCATAATTTTATTAGAAATTTTTTAAATTTAGTGGCAGGTATAATTTTACTCACTCCATTCTTTTAATTTACAAATCAAAAGAAAAGGAGAAACTAAACCACATAATTATTATCACAAACATAGAAACCATTTCCTTTTGTTTGAGAAATTACAAACTTTGGGGCCATTAATCCTGATACACCAAAAATCTTATAGGACATTAAAGAAGGATACGGTGCGCGTAGTAATATTTTCTTTTCTATTAACATTGTGAAATTTTCATACACACTGAATTTTTCTTCATTGGTTGAAATTTAATTTATTTAATAAAATTTTTTATTATAATTATTGTATTGAAATGGTCATTGCCTTGCAGTTAACGCAATCAACTGCGAATGTGCGGTATTGGGTTCAAACCTGAAATTTCAATTTTTTTTCAAATTCAGCCTTTCAAAATAAAATTTTTTATTATAATTATTGTATTGAAATGGTCATTGCCTTGCAGTTACCGCAATCAACTGCGAATGTGCGGTATTGAGTTCGAACCTGAAATTTCAATTTTTTTTCAAATTCAACCTTTCAGCTAGGAAAGGCTAAAAGAGAGGCCTAACGTTCATAAATAGACGGATAAAGGCTGAAGAAGAAAGAAATAATTTATATCGGACATATTTTGGTTTAGGGGATTCGCTCCCTTTTGTGGGATTGTTTTGCTTCAGTGCAAAATTGTGGTTATAGGCAGTGGCTACTCATAACGTCTTTTAATGAAAGGACACAAATTACAAATTAAAAAAAATGTTCATATTAGTATATTACACTATTTTATTATAATTATGGGTCTAGGACGACAACAAGCACTCAAAGATATCACAATCAGCCATTATTCTAGACACTCTCTAGTGTATCCGTGTTTGATTTACGCCAGACTGTTAATTCTAGACTATTAAATCTAGTAAATTTAATAAATTAGTCTAGTAAATTTTTTTTTTCGTTGTTCTTGCCTTTGCAGTCTTTGTGCTGGTGTTGCCTTTCCCTTCTGTCGGACCCTTCTAAGCATCCCGACGCTTATGTTATTGGGGCTTATTGTTGCATTGATCATTTCAAAACTTTGGAAACTACTCAATCAAATTCTTAAAAAGGTTGCTTATTGGTAATTGATAACAGTGTGGTCTAAGTAGTGCAACTTGATAAACATATCACAATTTTTTAGACAAACCAAAAGTGTATCGACACTTTTGGAACTAAAATATTAAAAGTTGACACAATGTAAATTATACTAAATGTATAATTTTATTCACAAACGTTTTCGCTATACCATAGCATCGTCAGGTGACTAAACAGAAAGTGTGAAAAGAATTTTGGTTAAACATACCCGCAAAGGGGCGTGGAAAGTAAGATTTTTGGGGAATTTTGGATTAGATTTTTGAAATGTAGGGGGTTATTTAAAGGTTAATGTTGGGTTTAGACGGGAGTAAAGAATTAAGTAAAATATTAGTTAAAGGGGGGAGGGGCCATTGGATTGGTTTTTTTTGGGGGGGGGAAGGGTTGCCCATGGGTAAGCCATCTTTTTGCAGAAAAAATTTATTGTTGAATTTGAAGTAGTTTTGATTTAAACAAATAGTTAACGCGTTGAGAATTTCTTGAGCTATTACCGGGTTTGTTCTGTTATTTTCTAATTTATTTTTAATTATTTTTATGGTGTCACCTATAGGAACACTAGGAAAAAGATTTTTGACATCAAATGATACAAGTTTGTGAGAGTGATTTAATTTTTTACTTTTTAATTGATCTACTAAATTCATTTTTTAATTAATTAATCAAAATTAATTAATCTTCAAAAAATATAGTCGAATATTTAAAAAAACATAATTTTAACATCGCTTTCAAAACGGACAATAAACTTAGCAAATTCATTAATAACGCCAAATCGAAATCGGACACTTTATCAAAATCTGGAGTATACGAACTCACTTGTAAATGTTCAAAAAAATATATTAGACAAACGGGCATAACTTTTCAAACGCGTTTCAAAGAACATTCTAGATCTTATCGTTTAAATGACGGAAAATCCACCTTCGCGAAACATCTTACGGAAAATAATCATAAGCAGCTTGGTGAAAAAATTTTACACGTCGAGTCAAAAAGTAAAAAATTAGAGTTCTTGGAGGCTATGGAAATTAATAGACTTAAATACCAATGAACCTTACTTAATAGTCAATTTGATCTGAAGAATTAGCCATTGTTAAATATCTTCAATATCTTCCCCCCCCAAAACCAATCCAATGTTCCCCCTCCCTTTAACTAATATTTTAGTTAATTCTTTATTCCCGTCTAAACCCAACATTAACCTTTAAATAACCCCCTACATTTCAAAAATCTAATCCAAAATTCCCCAAAAATCTTACTTTCCACGCCCCTTTGCGGGTATGTTTAACCAAAATTTTTTTCACACTTTCTGTTTAGTCACCTGACGATGCTATGGTATAGCGAAAACGTTTGTGAATAAAATTATACATTTAGTATAATTTACATTGTGTCAACTTTTAATATTTTAGTTCCAAAAGTGTCGATACACTTTTGGTTTGTCTAAAAAATTGTGATATGCCTATTGGTAATGGAGGTTTTGTTTCCAAATATACTTTGTTCACAAAGTGATACAATACTATGGAGAACGTTGGAGGACCTACACCATCGTAGAGTTAGTATCGAGGAAATTTTACTTTTTAGGGGTATTTTTGACTTAAATTTAACGAAAAAAATAGTAACAACCACTCGAGTGGCCCCTTCTTAGGAGCATCTTTGTCAAGTTGGAAAACCTTAAAGGATATTATTAGCTAATACAGCGTTAGAGCTTGGAGCTGCCTTGGAGTGGAGCGGAAGAGGTTCCAGGTCAATTTTGACAACGCAACTGTAACCAACCTCCAATGTGTTCGATTAAAATCCATTATCGATAAATTAATTTAGAACCTTACATTAAGTTTACACGTTTGACCGAGTAAGGGCTACTGACACAATGCGATGCTCCTGCAGCGGTGCTTCCTAATGCTAATAGGTTTTTTTACTCTTTGATGTGAACGGGGCTTACTTTACTTACGGATGCCAATAAAAAGCCCATGAAATGCAAATTATAAAAAATATGCCCTATTTGCAACGGTTCATAAATATTATGTTTTATTATTTCACTTTGGTCCATTTTATATCATTATTATTTGCTTAAGAAATTTTAAAAATCGAAATGCTGGTTGTTGTCCTACTTCTTTTTAATGATACCTTTTGACCATTCCCTGATCCCGGTGCCACTCTATAAATTCTTACGATTTTAAAACATTATTTATTCTTTCATGGGACCAGAAAAACGTCTGCCATTTATTATTTTGTATTTAGGTGGAATCTATCTATAAGCCATAAAATTTTCACGACTCCTTAAATTCAGGATAAAAACTGGCAGTAGCTCTTAGACTATAAGATTTGCAGGTATCTTAATTTTAGCAAAAACTCAGGCGCGTGCTGGCCCACTAGGTTATCAGGAATTTCCCCCATTAAAGCTAATGAAATGTGAGCTTGGTTCTGATTCAAAAAAGTTTTTCGGCACAGAAAAAATGGTAAAACATGACAAAAATATCTTTTTTCTTGAGAAATAATATACCTAATTAATATCATTTATTGTTTTTAAGAACTATAAAAAAATAAAATAACGATATATGAACCGAGTGTAATGAATCGTCTCATGTTACACTCTACTAATTTATTTATTTATTTCAATAAATAACTTAATTAGCTATACTTACACTACATTAATAATTATTAAATTATAATTTTCTACAAATACTAATTAGATAAAAGTAATTACAAGAATTATTATTTTCAAAAGAAAAATGTGAAAAATAATAATTTACACAGTAATATCCCACCTCGGATTTCGAAAATTTGTGATCGGGATAGACAAAATATCCGAAAAGCTCAAAAGAAAATATTTTAATTTTAATATTGCTTCATGTCCGATACGAACAGTCAATGAAAATAAGGGTTATTTGTTGATGAACACAGTGGTGTAGAGTAAAGCATACACCAACAGGTTATGAGGCGGAAAATTTATAGGTTCTTTTTTCTGTTCGAGTTGGCTACAAATGCACTGCTGTGAACTTAGAGGTACAGGAAAAAAGTAAAATTCTTAAACAAAGATAGTCAAAATCACTACTGATCTGAACTCAGTTTTTCTGTAATAACTCGAAAATGGTAAAAAGTAGAAAAATTTTAATTTTGTTTTAGAAAATTTCAAAAACCTTCCACCGTTTATGAGTTATTAAAGAAAATGTTATAGTTGCAACGTTAAATTCACTCTTTATAACTCATCATTCACGTGTTTTTTGCACAGCTGTGGAAGAATGCGGGAGCCAGATAATTTAATAAAACTTACAAGAAAGAAAAAAGATCCAGGTTCAATCAGAAAAACGCAAATATAACATTTGGAATTAGGTCACAACAAAATTTAAAATAAGCAAATAAATTTAGTTAATAAAAAAATTGATAGTTCTACAAAAAAAGCTTCGTATAGCTAAATGATTTAACAACGTCGTAATAATGTGAATTTGAATAGCAAATAAGCACTCTAATGCAAACGATAATTGAGGGGGTTAATGGAAAGTGCTTTGAGTAATATTTTCTTATGACAGTTTTTTCAACAAATTATGTCATTATGAAAACTCTAACGAGGAAAATTCTATTGATTTATTAATGTAGTTGGAACAAATCGTCGATGGGCGTGCAAAATTCTATAACCATAGCATAGAAAAGTAGGTCTCATAAATTTGAGTATTAATTATTGTCACTGCCAAATGAGATTTAGAAAACTTTTATAAATTTTTTTCCCCTAAATAATTGTTTTTTAACTACTTAAATTATGTCAATAAATTTAAGATATATTATAGTAGTAATAATAAGGCGTTTATTTAGTCGTTAGAACTTACATTATCTGTGGTGTAAAATAAAAAAGAATATTATTACAAAATCAATAGAATACAGCAAAATCATAATATTATTCAAATAATAACCCTAGGTGCTATAAAATTATTATATCATCGTCGCATCTTAAAAAGAAGTAAATTTTTTATTGTTTTTTTACAATACCGTATCTAAGTACAACGCATCAAACAACTTCGCCGCTCAAAATCCTATCTGTTCCCGGATCGAATTAGTTGGTAGTAAAATCCATTTAAAAACGTAATCACAAAAATAAGCTTCGCGTAATTAGAATCTGTTTCATTCAACGATGCTGGTTGGTTCACTGTTCTAAAGCTCTCCTAACTAGCGTATACCGAGTGGTGCGTAAAAAATATTGCATGATTTTTGTGAATATTCAAAACTATCAAAATAAAATTACTCAAATTTATTAACTTGAAGTATACAATAATGGAAGAGAACATAATTCAAAAATTAAAGATCCTCCAAGTATGTTAAGTGTAATATGTAATAAATTATGTTTTGTGCAAAATTTCTCTTAACCAATAAATAAATTTTCAAGCTGTCTGATATAAGTAGCGATGAGCATTTATAGCAAAACATTTAGGTTAACAACTTGTTCCTATCTGGGTCTGCGGTCCAACTTTTAACCTGTCGGGCATGTCGTTTTATAAGGAAGTACACCGTTTTAATGACCGATACTAATTTCTGCAATGTTTTTGATATATTTCAACATCGAAAATATTGTGGAACCTGCCACTTCCTGATGCTCAATTTCAAAATTTGGTACGTTGATCTGCAAGCATTTCCTCGCAGTTGCATGCAGTCTGGTGAAACTCGGTTGATTATTGTGCTGTCTTGGTTTTACTTCACTTTTTTTATTTTCAATATATTGAAGAAGAAATATGGTATAACCAACCATAACAGACATTAATTTGCAGATGATTGATTTTTGTAAGAAAAATTTACTGTTGATGTACTTGTAATGAACGTTACCACTCGTCAATTAGGTGATTAATTTTATAAATTACAGTTTTATAATCGTTTTACTCGCTATATTTCAATTATGTGGATTTTTTCAGTGTCAGATGCCAATTAGACAAAATAATGAATAAAATTACAAATTTATATCATTTTTATTCAATGATGCCCTTTTTATGTCGGTTCTTATAAAATAAATTGAAAATTGTTTTTTAGTATAATTTGTGCCTTGCTTTATTTACATTTTGGTATTTGCTTTTTATGTTAATTTCGGTTTATAATTACTTGTAAAAATTTCTTCTTGCAGCTTTCTCTATTTATGATTTATTTATTTTAATTTTACCCTACACTTTATATAGCGTCACCACTGAGTACAAATTTAGCATAATATAAGAAATTACGTGAAGAAGCAGGTTATAGTAATTCATTATTGTGGTAAGAAATTTAAAAGTCAAATTTTGCTTCCTCTTTTTAAGACTACCTCACGAGATGAGCTTTCCTCCTTTGTCGATTATGGCACAACAACAAATTCTGTAAAATAGGTTGCAAAAAGATTACTTAGGACCCAATTTTTTTTTCAATTGAAAAGGGTCGGCACGAACTGACTACTTGATTAATTACAAAAGTGAATGAATGGCAGGCAATTCTTTCATAATAGATAATTAGACTTTACCAACTTAGCCAAGTTAATCGAAATGAACGTTGGTTACTGTGTGGTCACAATTGAAATTGGGTTAAAAAATTCTAAATAGCAATTTAAATTATGACGAGTTGAATAAGTGAGATAAACTGGGCGAGGCTCTCCATTATGGGTACAGGTGAAACCTTAAGGCAATAGGACGCGTTAAGAATGCGGAATTGCGTATTCGCAACTACATAGATTTAACTAAATCAAAAAATATTTGGAATCTTAAAAAATAACTTTACTTTCTTCTTCCTTGTTGCAATTTGTTAGAGGTAGGAGGTCAGATTTGTCAACAATCTATCACGCGGAAGTTGAAATTATTAGAATTGTAAAGGAAGCAGGCAAATTATGTATTCAGGAAAGCCATTAAAAATTACGATATAGAGCCGACTTTCATAAATATGGTGAGAGTTGACAATTTATAAGAAAATTTGTGCATTTTGATTATTACTTTATGAATAAAACACGATCGTAGTGTTTCATTCTACTTTATTAACATATTTTTATGGTTTTTCTGGTTTGCCTTAAGAATTGAAAAATAATTGTAGTTAGTCATATTGATTTGGACCAAATCTCACGATTTGATCTCATTCAGCGGATATAGCAACAAGTGCAGTGGGCAGTCGCATAACTAAGAAGTCACTCTTCCATATCAGGGTTTTGGAGCAACCGAGTGAGAAGGTTAAATTTATTCACACCTCTGTTTTAACCAAACATATCAATTTATTGTTTAACGTAAAAATTATTATTACGTAATCATATTTTAATCCAATTTTCTTTTACAGATGAGGATTGGAATGCGGAAGGACCAGACACAACTTTATATTTGATGCAAACGCCGTCCGATGTTACACTACCCAGACCGCAAAAAAACGAAAACGGCAAAGAAGACGTTAAAATTGACCAGAGATTATCCAGATACGAAGAGTCGAAACCAATCGAAAGCAGAAGCCGTAATAACCAACACCTCAATAAATTTCTCTTCACCGAACGACAGCCCCAAGTGCGAGCAAAATCTTTGGAACGAGAAAAGTACCTGGAAACAAGAAGACTTCACGATCCGGACGAAAACGACAATTTAGAGAAGAAGAAAAATAATTACTACAAAAAAGAACCTAATTCAAATCAATGGTTTGATGAACGAAAACAACAACTAAACAAGTTTTTGGAGAACTCACACAGCAAATATTTGGAAAGGCAAAAGCAATACAGAGAAAATGAAATTAACGACAACATGAAGTACAGAGGTTTTCCCAAATATGACAGCTACGATGACGATCATTTTGAACGCGACCCAAGAGAATTTAAGCAGTCACCCCCAGTTCCCAAATCACGACAAAAAATTATAAACGACGATCCTCGACGCTACATGGAAACATCTCGATCCCTAGAAAGTAACCGTTACTATAACGACGGGGTAAAAAGTATCGAAAGAAATAAGCATAAAACTGTTTCTGAAGATACTAGATTTTATAATAACGAAAGGGAACCGTTGAGACAAAAACCAGAACGATATTCAAACCACGGTTCAGACCGAGATTCTAAACCATCCGAAAAATCGAGATCAAAATTTTCGAATGACGATTATTTAGTGGAATATGATATACGGAAGCGAAACTTCCGTCAGAGAAGTTTTTCTCCGGTGGAGAACGTATCACCACGTGATAGATTTAAAGATGCAAAAGAAAAGTTTTTACTCTTGGAAAAAGAACGATTGGATGAACAAGAACGAATTAGCAGGGAAGCCCCTATTTCTCCAATGCGCAAGGAGAAACATTTCATGAAACGTCACGAAAGCATGGCGTATTCAAATCCTCGTGACCGATTTGAACGATACGAAAAGTACGAGCCTCGTAATCATAAGGATATTTATTATGATAGCGATCGTTACGATGTTGATGAAAACATTAGGCCAGAACCTGCTCCAAGATCAATAGGACAAGATGCTGTACGCTATCGAAAAGATATCCCATTAGATCGTTACCGAAATTCTGAAAAGTACGAACCACAAAGGCGTTCCATGTTTAGCTTAGTAGAAGAAGAGCATAGAAAAAATTCGAGCGAAATAGCTAAAGAGATAAAGAGGCGTTCGTATTTGGATAATAATAATTATGAAAAAGAGTTCTACAGAGATAGAGAGAGGTCGTTTGCCGAATTACCTGAAAGTGAACGGTACAATACTTCAGAGAGAGATGCGTATAATTACTCAAAATCGTCGGTTGAATTGGATAAAGTAGGCGAAATGAAGTTTGATCAAAAATTTTTAAAGAATCAAAAAGTTAAGAATGCTGTCGGTTATCGACATAGTTACGCAGAACCACAAATGCAATTAGATAAACAAGGGAAGAAATTTCCAGAAATGTTACATAGAACGAATAGTTCTGTATCGAATTCTGGTAGGGTTGGAATTGCTAGTGTTCATCCCTATTAGTCATATAATCAAGAATTATTTAGATAGTAATAATAATTGTGCTCATAATTAATTTGAACTGCCTTAATTTAATAAGTCACGAATTAAAACTATTAATTTTAATAATGAATTAAATAATCTTCGATTACAACAAATAGTTATTGATGATGATAATAATAATAACAGTAATATTGAACATTTGACAGTTGCTTTTTGTATGTACAACTCGACCAAGCCCACAAACTAATAGTTCAAAAGTCAAAGTTGGTTCATCAGATAGCAATTCCAATATTGTCCATAATTTTGCAAGCTTGATCGAAATATATTTTAAAATAATATTAGAACCGTTTGGAAAACTTTTATAAAAAAATAAATGTGTAATTTATTTTCATTGTTAACTCTATAGGAATTTAAATTTAATTATAAAGCTCGAAGCTTTTTAAAAGTACATTTAAAATCTAGATACAATTTCTTTTGTATTTACGTATAGACATAGACTAAATAATCCTTCAAGACTCGAAAGGCCGATTAACAATTGAAATATGGACGTGAAAATAGGGAAATAGAGATGGCAGCACATTTTTAAAACAAACTGTGAATTGCAAAAAGTGGCGCCATCTGAATTTTTCTTCTTGTAACATATTTCAAAATTTAACTAACTTTTCGCGCTTGTACAGCTATTAAGTCTATGGTATAAGTCAACCTATAGTAATTTAAGATAATAATTTGTTGGTGCATTGTAAATATTTTTCATAATTATAATCAAGTCAAGTATATTATTTAATAAAATATATTTTTATATTACGATAAATCAAAATTATTATAAATTATGTTTATTTAAAAATAGAAAATTTTGAGATTTTTATTTATTTGAAGCAAAGTGTGCCTTATTATGTTCTTTTATTGTTTGTTACTGTTTACTTCTTTGTAAATTTTTAATTTTTTGTCCACTATTATAAGAAATATTTAAACCTTCTGTGAATTTTCATTTTTTATAAATTGGCATAATAAAATAAATTTTTTAATTTTAAAAGGATTTTATTTTTTATTTGAGAATATGCTACAAAATGTTTAGATTATTTTTGTAATTCAACTATGTTATGAAATTGTTTTTCAGTCTTTATTCTGCTTTGTCCATCAATCAAGCGTTCGTTTCTGTTAATTTGAAATCTATAGAACTTCTAAATTCAAAATTGTTGCATTTTCAACAATACCAGCCGAAAAAGCTATCTTAACCTCAGTTTTTCGATGTAAGACTACCAAATAAAGTTTGCAGATTATTCATTAGTTACGATTTTAGATGGCACGAAAGAACTCGCACTTGTTGAGCCTCTAAATCGAACCCGTAATTTATAGCTTAATATTGAAAAACAAATTTGAGAAAGTCGTACAATTACAAAAAACTATATAGTTTGACACTGCGCAAGTAGAATTTATGGAAAATTCTAATGAGAAAGCATATCCAGTTGTGGTTCTCTACGAATGAGTACTTATCATTTATGGTCATGTTTTTATACTTCACCAAGAGGGTCCCTAGCAAACCAGGATTATAAGGTCCGAATCCGAAGCACTATGCAGAGCACTGAGATTCTATTCTAAATAAATTTTTTTTAAATTACTTTTCCAAAAACTTTGCGCCACTGCAAGTCCAGCCACTAATAGTGGGCAGGGTCACATATGCATAGACAAATTTTGACTCTGGAGTTCCCACCACCGTAATAGTTGTTGTTTTGAATTGGAACTCCTTGTGGGTCAAATTATTCAAGTATGAAACTTTTACAGATTTACTTGCTCATCTCAAATTTACACTGCCACTTTGGAATCATAATCTTCCGCGGCCTAAGCAAATTTCCGAACCATGAGGATAAGGTCGTTTCGCATTATGGAAGGATTCAAAAGGTTGGTTTCTTTCAGGATTGACTTCCTGCGTCTTAAACAAGTTATGGATTAAAGTCTTGTAATATCGACCTTTGAATTTGAATTTCCCGCTCTCATTTAACTCCACCTATTAGAAATTCAAACAACCTCGTCGTAAGCCTGTGATCGTCAATGAACCTCCACGTTGTAAATGCGCAAGCCGTGATAAGAACCAAACTTCTTTTTAGAACCGAAAGACACAGTTCGTGAGGTCAGTACTAATCTTCTATCCAAACTTACACTTCGATACCTTGGTAATGCTAAAATGTCGTTAGTAAATCTACATAATTACACAATGATTCAACCTCAGATCGTCGGATCGCATCTAAGCGCCACCTATTTCTACACTCATTTAATAAACACAATAAAACACTAAGATGGGATTAATTTATATTTATTTATGTAAAAAAAAAAGAAAAAAAACAGGGATTGGAACAACAAGCCAACTTAAATGGCACCACATCTCAATTATACTTGAGTAACTGAACATATTTGAACACGAATTGATAATGACTTTTGATTACATTTTATATATATTTACTGGTAAATCGTTTAATAATCTTGGTAAAACCTTTCTATCGATTGATATTTATTTGATTCTCTTTGAGAATATTTTATTATTAGTAATAGTTTAATTATAATTGTATTATATTTTCATGTCTTTTGACTTTATAGTATTGTAATTTTATGTCTTTTGACTTTGTTATTGCATTTTTATGCGTCTTTTGACTTTGTCGTATTTATTTATTATCTTTTGATACATACATAGAACCCAAAATTTGTAATTGTTATATTTATCACCTTTCTCAAACCAATCAACATCACACAACAAAGTTTACCCCTCGGATAGTGCAATACCACAGAACCTACACTCGGGACATATTTATGGTAGATTGGGGGACACTCTACTACGTAATGGTTTACTAAATACATTCATACTAACTATCGTGTACGATTTTGGATGCCAGTTATCACGCCCTGCGAGGCATGTGCAGACCAAGCCTCGAATACGGATTTTTCTAGGTTCATCCCCGCAGGCTCGCACATACTACTCATTCACACCAACGAAGTTCGTGATACCAACGCTAACCTAGGGCAAACTTCGTTATCTAGTGACGTCACCCTACCTCAAAAGTTGACGCTATACCGGCGCCATCTTGTTTTTCATACCTTGAATTTACAAACCACCAACCCTCTCGATCCATTAAAATCATCTTTCAATACCTCAATAAAATCTCAACACCAATAATTAATTAATAATTATAAAACATATCCCACACCCTGTACCTTCCCAAAAGCCAACATATAACCAAGATTATTTGAATTTCATCACCAATATTTATATACAAAATATAATTTATAATTATATGCAAATATAGATAATTAAGTTTAAAGTAGTTATGAACAAAGCAACATTAATTTTAAAACACCCTATATATGTGAACCAATGTCGATGCACGAGTCATCGCAACGCACGTGGATACGATTGCAAAAGTATTATTTAAAAAACATACTATCTTTAAATTTACTAATTAGAAATATCAATTTAAAATTACTTACATAAAAATTGCAGTTTATTTATAGTTTATTTGATTCTTAAAAATCAAATAAACTCAAGCGAACAAAACAAGAAAACTTGAAAATCTCAAAGGCACGTCTGTACTCAAGTACTAATTCAACCAGAAAGGGCTGAGGTTACCATGCGTCCCTCTGTCCTTGCCTTTTTGAAAATCCCGTTAGTTTTTCGCATTCCAATCCATAGGCGTGCGAAAATATTTTAACCATAAAATTATTATTTCTCCATAGCGGCAATTTTAAAATGTGAATCTAATATTACAGTCTTTTGCCCTCTAGGTTATCCTAATTTTTTTCAGGAGGTCACTCAGAAAGTTTGGCACTCATTAGGTCACTCGCAAAGAAGTCTGCAATCTTACATATCTCTTGTCTCTTATCTTTTGTCCACCTTAATGACCTATCATCTACCCAGAAAACAGTTCATGATTTTACATGAGGCAGCTGATGCTACCTTTTTGCCCACCTTGATGATACCTATAATCAAGGACTTACGTCCTCTACCATGGAAGCCTTAAGTCATCCTAGTCAAAAAAAATATAGTACGGTGTATTTCTAAAAACAACTAATTGATTGGCCTGGATCCTCAACTTATTATTTATTATTGAATAAATCAATTTATCAAGTAAAATTCGCATCTCTCACATCTTTAGTTTGTTTACAGAGAAGTTAAATATATTAAAAAGCCCCTTAAAAGTGCGATTTTAAAGACTCTTCTAAAACGTATTTACACCTTAAAATTAGTTATAGATGCAGCGATGATTTTTTTTAACAAAACGGGGAGAATTTTTCGAAGGTTATGATTTATAAATAATACTTTTAGATAGAGATAGTCTCCTGATAACTAGAGCAAAAGCGGAAGTAATTTTGTTTGGTCACAACAATTTTCACAGCAAAAGTGCTGTTTGAGTTTACGTTGACAAATAATTTTGGTTCCCACAATTTCTATTTTTCGTGCCAAGTCGTTTATGACAAGTGGTTCAGCCCTCGCTCATAATTTTGGCTTCTGTAAAACATCTTGAGAGCAAAGATAGGAAAGACGCTTTTATGGGTACGCATTGCCGTAGATAAGGTGAGAGGAGGATTTAAATCTCCCCATGGTATAAATAACGCATGTGTGAGAGATTCAATAACAATAATAAAATAAACTTAAAAAAAGGTAGGGGAAGGTGGCCTAAAATGGGATACTTAACGTTTGACATTGGGTATAGACTAGAGTAATTGTTGAAGAATTTTCCAAAATGGTAGGTGCATAATATGGTTATTAACTCTTCCAATAATTAATTAAAAATTAGTAAAAAATGAACCAAAAAAATTCTATACGATAATTAGAAAATGTCTGCAATTTCCCATTTTACCTACACTATGTAGGTAAAATGGGAAAACGCAAGAGGTAAAATGGGATAGAAATTTCAAATAGAAAAATATGCTTAAGAACATTTATTTCAAGTAGGTACATTAATTTTATTTTTGGAAACAGATATCACATTGATATTTCTAGTTTTCGTCATTCACTCTAGCACATGCATCATGTGCCCATTTGCCGCATCGACCGCACATGATCCATCCTTCGCCACAGTGATTATGCTATCCCGTTTTACCGCAATGAAATTTTCCCATTTTACCCACAGTTGCACTTATATTTTTAACTTACTGCTAAAAAAACAGGCGATGTCCGAAATTACAACTATAACCACTACATGATACCTTAATCTGTATAGATAATAAGAAGTCAACTAAAAATGCCAAATGGGAAGATGTTATGTTATAGGAGCTTATGCCGTTAAATATAAATATTATAGTAATGCTATATGAAATCAATAAAACCTCTGTAACTTTCGTAATAACACCTATATTGCAATTTTGTTAACGAATTATCTACTGTAGCGTTGACGCCTTATGCGTTTATGCAAATGCACAATGTTGCTAGCTTTAGTCATGTCAGAAACAGCCATGTCCCATTTTACCTACATATCCCGTTTTAAGTCACCTTCCCCTACATACTCGTAATTAGATTTTTTTTTCAGAAAACTCCCCCATGACTAATGTCTAAGCTACGGTCCTGTGCGCAAGAGATTTACACAGTTTTGGTGAGCTAGTTTGACGACCATTTCAGATTCCCTACGATTGGCAGTGTCTTTTGTGTTGTTGTTTTTGGCACACCAGAAGAACTTAACCTAAAAACATGGCTCTGTTCTGGAGGCTACGGATTATTTTGTAAAATTTTTATTATTAACATCTGCGAGCAGTGTTTCTGTGTGTTCCGCTTAACAACGATCAGGTAGCACCTGTTGATTTGGATCAAGTGTAACCATTGTCAATTTTGTAACTGCACCAGAAACGCTCCCAACCACCTTTTCTCGGGGGAAGCAGTCCTAAATGTGCAAATTGAATTACTTAATTCAAAATTGTCAACTTTTTGTAAATTTTGCAATTTTATGTATTTTCGGAGATAAAAAATGAAACTTGATCAACTTTTGAGTGTTTTTGCCAACTTTTTGACAAATTTCTAAAATTTTGGGGGAATCCCGTCCTTGAGCCGCACCTCAAGTGTTTGGAGTGAATTGCGTCACATAGGGCAGTTTATGTTTCAAAGATTCTTTTAAAGTTGATGTTTAGTGTTTTAAGTAACCAAACACATCAATTAGGTAACGAGATTTTATACCTATATCAATGTAGCTGTAACAAAATCGCAAAGAGAATGTAGCTAAATTAAGACTCTAAAACATAAACTAAAATCGGCTCGACTATTTGGGAGACATCCTTAGACATCCTTAGATGTCAAATAAGAATCGGATTACCCGATTAAAATTTGCAAAAGATTAATTAAATTGAAGAATAAAATTGAAGAAGAAGATTGGCGGAAATGTTATGTTGTGATGCTGCTTTTCCCGTATTGGTGTTGGACCCTTATTCTTAATTGATGTTATTATGGATCGGTGTATGTGTAAGGACGGACTTTAGTAAATTTTTTGATGAGTAGCTTAAGGCTGTGTTCTCACTTGTAACAAATTTGACAAAAATGATGACTCAGTCGATCAACACGTCTCTCACTGGACCAGCTACATCAACATCAGCGAGCAGAGTTTGTTATCCGCGAGTGTCTAATCAGTTGTTGCCTGCTGATTACTGACAAGGAGTCCAGCATTTCAACCAGCAAAGCCATACACGTCCCACTCGTTTGGAAAGAAGGCCTGTCATCTTAAATTTTGTACACTTACCAAGCGCTTACGTAAGTAATTTTTATTTTTCCATTTTGGGTGACCGATGTGTATTATTTGGGCTTTTTGTGTTCATTGTGGGGTAATCTTTAGTGGTTACTGTTTTTATGATACTTGTCAATTTGAAATGGGTAGATTTTGATTGCGAACCGGAATATTCAATTTCTACACTGTGTGCATTGTTTTGCACAGTTACACATTGCAATTGCTGGAATTGTAAATACACTCTCAAATTTATTGTTATTAAAACGCATTTTATTACCTCCTGGGTAATGGCTAATAATATTTATTGGAGTTTCCGCCAAACTACCTTTATTTTCAGAATTCACGACCTGGCCTACGCAATCATTGTGAGCTGGTCTATAACATCGTGTCAAACAAACTGGAGAGGTTTTCTCCGGATTGCAGCAGACTCTGGTCTCTATTTTGGTCAACCCTCTCATTAGGGGTTGAGATTAGAGGGCACTAATTACGGGATGATTAATTATTGTCGGACACAGTTGCGTTGTCAAAATCGACTTTACGCCTCCTCCGCTCTGAGACGACTTTGAGCCGTTTCGACTAACGCTGTATTAGCTAATAATATTCTTCAGAGCTTTCCAACTCGAAAAAAGTGCTACTATGAGAGGGGTAAATATAACTTTTTTTTCAATATCACTAGAGGCTTTCCAACCTTCCAAAAGATGCTCTTAAGAAGGGGGTGATTGTTCTTGTTTTCTCGTCAAATTTAAGGCAAAAATACTCATAAAAAGTGAAATTTGTAAATTGGCAGTAATAATACCAATATACAAAAGGTAAAGGATTAAAATAATTAAACCTTTTCTGGTCCAATTTACATGGGACCCTTAAAATCTTTGGCCCCAATTTACAGACAAGCTTGAAGAAACTCTAACATATGAGGACATATTGAAAGATTATATTATATGATATTATCATTTCGGACAGGTATCGCTAATGAAACTTTTTGTTAGAGAATTGTTATTTTTGAAATTGATTTAGAATAATAAGGACTTGTGCCATTATATTTTTTTACTTTACTACTTTAAGTATTGTAATTTTATTTTATATACAAACAAAGATCTCGCCACTTAAAATTGTCAAGGCAAATAATCAAAAAACAATGTGAGGTAGAATTCGGATGACGGCAGTTTTTAGATCTTGCGAAGCCTTTTAATATGATCAACCGATCAGCACATTATCAAATTAACAAATCGACTTTAATTTAATAAATATTTTATTATTTAAAAAAAATATTTTTTCTTCTTTGAAAATAAGTCCTTTGTAGAGGTTTATTCTTAGAGGTAACGCATAATATTACTGAAACACCCTGCGTTACTTTAACTGTAGATTATTAAATCTCTCCAGTAAATCATTGTCTGACGATAAAGGTTGAAGCACTTCATCATTTTTCTTCTGAATGCACAATCTTTGATGGATTTCAAATTTTCCTTTTTCAGTTTTTTCTCTGCAGATGGAACACTAACTGAAATTCCGTTTGCAATGAAGACTGTGCGTTGTATAGTTCTTAATCAGTACTTCCTCTCTGCAGTTTTCACACGCAGAATGAGATGGAGGAGTATATTCCATATTCCCATTCAACCTGACATTTATTAAATTTTCGAATCTTTTGCAGGCTCTTTCATGTTTGAATATTTGAGGTTTTTCAATTAATTCCTTACATATGGAACAACGCTTCAATTTCATCCGTGCAGATATTCCACACTGTAGTGTGTGTTCCAGAAATTTTTTTATACCTAACACTTCGTGACATTCCTTGCAAAGCTTAAAATTATGCTGGCAATGTGCAACGTGTGCAGTAAAGTTGGTATTTGAAATACACTTTTTGCATGTAGGACAAATTTTAATTTTAATATACATAGAGCGCATTTTTAAATTTGTGAATTGATACTATAGACTGAGTTTTTTCGACTTGACGATTTACTTACTTTAAAATTTACAATATTTTTTTATTTATTTTACTTAATATAGAATGTATCTATCTATCTGTTATCTGTTATCTGTTATCTGTTAATCGGATAATCCAAATTTTTAAAGTATAAAAAGATTTACTGAAAAAAGTAGAAATAATTAGATCAACTCAATTTGAATCTAAAAGTGTCAATTAAGAGAAGTTGCTGTCGATTAAATAGAGAAAGATAAGAAAGATCCCAGAATTTGTCGCACAATTCTATTCATGGTTGACGTTTGACATATCAACTTATTAGTAAATTCTTAAGTAAATACAATACAAATTCAATTTTTGATCAAATACCAAATACATTTTGCGAAATTTTGAGATAGTAATTGATATTTAAATGTGTGTCTATTCAAAGACAGCACTTCAAAATTGGAAATTATGGTTTTCATGGTCAGCTGGAGAAATAAACTTTTGCGTAGATGTAAGTAAGTTCAGTAGTTCATTACTACGCAGAAAAAATATAATAATTTCATGTCACAAAATTTATGCAGCGACACAGCATATAATGTTCAAAATTGACCAAAAAAATTTTGGTATTGTCTGAATATTATTCTAATAATTGTTAGCTCTCTTAGTTGTTAGCAAAAATTTTCATTTTATTTTTCGGAAATCCTTTTTAAAAATTGAACAGTGTTATTATTTTTAATAACCATCCAATATATATTTTTATGATATTTTGGAATATTGGTAACATTTTAATTTTGCTTTTTGAGTGTTAGTCAATCAGAGTAAGTGAATTTATAGATTTAAAGAAATGATAACCTCGACAGCCTGTTCTCAGGGCTTAATTAGTTGCCTATCTTTTAGGTTGCTATATTCCTTTGATACAAGTTTTCTTTCACTATAAGCAGAAATAATGTGTATAGTAAATAAATAGTAAAGTTAAATAATTATGACAGTGTGGATATTGATAAGATTAATTGGTATACTTCGATTACATTTTCCGCTTCAATCTTCTTTGATATTCTTAAATTCGTCTCAGTTCTGGAAGTTTTTATGTTCTAGGCTTACTGAGTATAAGATGAAGATGCTTATCGAAATATAGTAGAACCTGTCTTAACCAACACAAAGGGGATCCGGGTCTCTATCTCGGTTTCACTGTATTAACCGACACTTTAATAATATCAAACATGAAATTTATTCATAGTCTGCAAATCTAAAGTTGCTCACGCAATTCATGATTATAATAACAACGCACATTATTGTCTTTGTTAATCAATCACAAATAGTGCCTCTGTTAGTGTCTTTAACTATGTAACAAAATATTTTTGGATCGTTACAAACTAAAGTTTAAAATTGTTTAAAGAATCTGTTAATGCATTGCTGATTGATTCAATGGTAAAAAAAATGTTTTTTAAATTAAATTACTGTGCAATTCCAAACGCAGTTTTTAAATGCAGTCAAAATATTATTCAAGAAATAAAAATATAAGAGAAAAAAAAATTAAAATTAATTAGTAAATTATTATTTAAAAATTGAAGTTGCGTAAATGAAACTTTTAAACGTTACCTACATAATATACAATTTTAAAATTGTTATTAAATTTATGTTTTCTAATTAAGCTTTGTTAAAAATTTGCAAGGTAGTTAAATCCGCATTTACAATGAAATTGTCGGATAAGTCAGTATCGGGTAAAACAGGTTATACTGCCTAATTAAACATATCTTACAGTGATGCTCATACGGGAAGTACAAAGTGCTTAAAGTCTATGTGCAATTTAAAAAAAATTATTTAACGATAAAAAAAGTATTTCTATTTGATTAGTTTTTGCCAGCTTTTACCTAAGTACGACATCTTCTTCTTCTTTTTCGTATGCTTCTTGACAGAAGCGTCGTGACCAATTTAATATGTTATTATTAAATGGCTTTCTTGGCAGATTACTCTCGGTGGTTTGCCATTGCCTTCCGAGAGGAGAGGGTCATAATGAAGTCGGATAAATTTTGTAGCCGGGTTGAGGATCGAACCTAGGGCTTCTAGCCTAGAGTCCGGTCCTTAACCCGTTGGCTTAGCTCACCTCACTACGACAAGTACGACAAGGACCTCAATATAAACGTCTTAAAAAAAATTTGAATTTGTAGTATCAAAAGAATTTGCATGATTGAATTGAAAATATCATGTATTGTTATCTATCACATTATTATTATAGAAAATATATTATAATACTTATAATATTGTACCTGTTTAAAATGTAAATTATTAACTTGTTCATATTAAATAATAATCTTTAAAACTTAATATCTTTAAAATTAATACGAGTTATTATAAATGATTCAAAATCAAATAAATAATTTAAAATCATTTATAATAAAAACTTCGCATTAATTAAAGTTTTAAAGATTATTTAATCATCTAAAATAATACCACGATAGGGTGATGCTATAAAATTCTAATAAAACAAATTAGTATGGTCATCAGTGCTGGATTAAGCCGATGCGGTGCCCGTAGCAAATGTTGTCGCAAAACAACTCAGAAGAATACTCATCGGAATTTAATATAAACATTAGAACAAAGCCATTAAAGCGAGTATAAATCACCAATATCGATTAGTTTAGCCAAAAATCGATTTTAAATTTTCCATTTTTTATGCAAATTTTGACCTTATTGACGTATTCTATTTCCCGTCTGTATGCTTTTACCTAGTCTTGTGGCAAAGTGTAGTGAAAAGCTGCCTCATTTTAGAGTAAACATCATACTAATACCACAGTTTAGGGATTCTTTTGTTTTAAATTTTCCGATTTTTAATAAGTTGAACTGTTTTAACCATCTTCATCTTCTAATATTCTAGTTGAGGCGGTGAAGAGGCTTTAGGGATTGTTTTGAATAAATAGACTGTAACAGAGTTCTCGGTTTTTTTAATTTCCACATTTAGGTTATTTGTTGGCCTCAGGGTATATTTTTATAAGTTGAACTGTCTCAGAGATGACCGGCAAATTTGGTTTTTTCATTATAAAAACATCAAAGTTGGTATAGTTTTCCAAATCTACAATTTTCGGTTATTTAGGTAAATATATAGAATATAATGTTTTAATTTGTATTTTATCATAAATTTTAGAATTTAGGTGGATAATTCTACATTTTTGTTTATACTATTGGTAAATAGGGTGAAGAGTGTACCTTATAGACTTGAGCAAAGATTCCATGAGTTTTCAGCGTTCCAAAGCTGGGAGTTAAAGGCTAATCGCCGTATATAAATTATTTATCCCTTTTGTTGACCACCAAATTATGAAAAGTATTCTTTTGAATGATAAGATAAACAAGAACGAAAAAATGAATAAATGCTTAAATGTGTATCCCACATTTAGAGAAGATAATAGTGGTTAGCTGCGGGAAGGGGGGGGTGCTTTTCTATGCTCTTTTATCCTCTCCCTATACACGCCAATAAATGTAGGTACTCCTTAATATCAGGTTTAAAATTAAAACTAAGGATTAAACTATTATACTTGTCGTTGACGGATTTTTGCATCTCAATTAAATTTTGAAAAAAGGAGCAACGTAAACGCACTAATTTACTAAATTATGTGATTAATTCGATTAAATCATCTAGTATATTATAAGAAACAAGAATTATACTCTTTGAATAAACGATATTTACACACAATTACATTAAATCTATAAGTAAAGGCTAGTCATACTTATCTGATAGTAAATTCTTCTATAAATACATAAAATTTTCTTGTAACTACCACAACTACAATATATATTTCTTGAATCTTCTATGTTTGTTCGCAAAATATTATGTTGTTTGTCAAATAATAAAAACCTAAATTTCTCTGTAATCGTGCAAAAGCTGTTATCACGATATCGGAAGTTTAAGATTGGATTGGTTGTAATTGTATAAAATACCTTCATCGTGAGGTTACTAAAGGTATTACTAGGAAAGAAAGTTCATTTTACGGTAAACACAAATTTAAAAATTTAACTTTTTAATTCACATATCCATTAATTCATTTAATTACAAATTAACAACAATTTAATTTTTGATTTTATACATTTAGAAATATTCACTATCTTGAAAAATCTGATGAGAATAATTACTACGAAATACATACAGGGTGGCTTTCGCAACTGAGGGCCATGAAACATAACAAAATATTACTTTTCCAACCCCGGGTGTAGTTTTTCTTGTTTCTGTCACCTCTACCTACTTGATTATGAGCAGATTATTTCTCCTTCCCACACTTATGATTTCTTTTCTAATGCACCATTTAAATTAAATCCTTCCAATAGTAATCTATTAAGTTTTTTATTACTAAGAATAGCATTATTAAAAAAGACTGTATACTTAATTTACTACTTAATTAAAAATTAATTAATTAAAATTACTATTTAATATTAAATTTATATTTTAAGGTCCAGCCACAATCACTGCTTTGTATTGGAACGAAAGCAGAATTTTGTAATAATAAAATTGTTGTTTTCAGTAGCGGACCGGGAAGTTACAATTTTTGTGTAATACTTTTTATAAATTTCTATACAAAAAGAAATAATTAATTGCATAAGGTAACACAGTGTTATACAAAAATATTATTAGGAATTATTGTAAATAAATAAATAAAATTATAAACATGCAAATTTTGTGTTACATAAAGCGCACGTATTGGGATTTTATATAAAAAATCAATAACTTCCTATTTCTAATTTTTCGATGCTCCTATAATATAAGGAAGTGAACTTGTTGGATTTAAATTTAAAAACGCAACATGTAAATTACCTCTCGGAAAATGACTACTTTCACAATGAATTATAAAATAGGATAACTGACGATTTTGTTAAAAATTTCTAAGTTCATTACACTCTCTGTGGATAGGGACATAAATAATGCAGGAATTACCAATAAATAAAATAAACGTTTTTGAAAATGCGATAGCTGATGTCGACAAGTTTTCAATAATATATAGTTGATAAAAAATTAAGAAGACGCAAGTTCTTCCCTAGTGAAAAAAATTTGTCTCGAGTACGCACGACCAAAAATTTGCATTCATGATTTATTTATTTAAATTAACAGAACTTTTGCACGCACCCATACCAAAATTTTTAATTATTAATCAAATTCTCGTCATATTTCATTTTTAAAATTAGTTTTACATTAAAAATAATACACTGCTGCAAATTATATAATTATATGGTAAATATTCAAATTTTTAATTTATTTGTTATTAATATATTGGTGACATGGAAGTGAGGTAATAAAATTATATAATATTTTTATTTTTCATAAAATTAGTTTTACAAATTGCAATTCAAATTGTTGGTTGTGAATGAACGATAATTATGATTGTATATCGGTAAATGCTTATCAAATATGTCAAATACTAAACTACATAGAAAATTTATTGCTTGTGCTAATTTTATAATAATTGTATTGCCAATATTTAATTAAAAAGAGCTATAAATGTACAATACATACAATTTATCCTCAAGAAGTACTGCAGAGAACAAGTAAAAGTAATTTATTTAACTAATTAAATTTTATTTTGTATAACAACCATGTCATTGTTGAAGATTTTTTTATATTCACAATTAATTAATTATAGAAACAATACATAGAAAGTTGAGAATTACACTACGGTGATTCGTACACTTTAATATGACATAAAATCTATATGTGCTATTTGCTACCTAATTATTGCGAAATTTACAGGAAAAGCTTAGGTATTTTATGTTTTATACCTAAAATTACAATTTTTACTTCTTGAAAGTAGAAGACCTGCTGTAAATCTGCCAAGAGGATGAAAATCGTTCCCTCACGGTCGACGATCAATAAATTTTATCTGAACTTTTATTAATATTACCTGCATGACAAGTTTAATAACTTCCTTGAAGAATTTGAATAATTAATAAATAAACTTTTAGCAGTGTTTTAGTATCAGTTGTGAATGGACCTTTAGAACATCTCAGTCAATTTTGAGAGGCTAGGAAAAACTATTTCCCACATTTCAAATATCTTTACTTCAATAACAATAATAATCTGGTTCACCTGAAGAAGAAAATCTAACAAATCAAAGTCAGCGTTTTGCACACATAAGTGACCTAGCAACGCAAAGCATATAATTTAAATAAATTATTTTTAATAAACTAAACAAATCGGCATTAGTAAGTCATCTGAGACATTATGGTAAGGCACTTAGGATATGACATCTTAAGTTTAATGATTGGTAATTACCAGTGATTTATATGAGTAGAGTAGGTGCTAATAATTGGGTGAATCATAAAATTGTTTTTCTTTTTTACTTATTCGACTAACAAATCAAATTAAAATTTATTTTTATTTAATACTCAAAACTTCTACTTTCTTTAAACATTTAGAAAAATTATTTGATAGAGAGATTTCTAAGATGTCGATAGAGTACAAATCGTTACACATGAACCATTATGTATAGGTATATTATGTATTTCTCGAGTGATGATTTTATAGAAAGCATAAATAAATTAATGCACCACTGAACCATCACTAAGAATCTTCAACATTTTATTTTGATGAACCATATTACAAAAAGGATTTAACTAATATAACCGTATCAGCAACATCTAACTGAAAAATTTGAAAAGATATTCTAATATATAAATTTAAAGCGTTAATTACAAATTAATTAATTGTTTTTTTAATAAATTGCTTTGTAAGAAGTGTTAGCCCATATTAAAGTAAAGCATAAGGGTTTAACTCCAGCTACATATGTTTTAACGATTGCTAATTCCACGATCTCACTTTCAGTTAATTTCAAAGATCCATCTAAAACTGATTGATCATGGACACGACCGTAATTCACAGAATGTTTCAACGTTCGTTTTCTTACCTCGGATGTGTGAAATTATAAGCTATAAACACATTAATACACGCGTCGCCTGGAGTCCAATTATATTCGGAAAAGGAAATGAGACCCAATTTTTACAAATTACATAAAAAGTTAAAATATGCATATTTTTAAGTACACTTATGGAATTTAATAATTTGCTAGAAAGCTCCTCCTCTTTCGTTGTGTCAATTATGCTGATTGACTGGGGGCTATAGAATACGCAAGGTCAAAAGCATAAAAGTTACGCATACTTCAGCATCAGTAATAAAATAAACTTTGTCAATTAAATTGTAATAAAAATTTTTCTATTAAATCGTAAAAAAAATTTCTAGTTAAAAAGGATTTTTTTAGATCTTTTTATTGATGAGGTTGTTGGTCCTTTGGCCTTACTCAAGAGAATGCGACTATAAATGTAGGCTATAGTGTTTTAACCTTACCTTACTCGGTTAATTGTTACAGATCCAATGTGACAAATAAGAAATTATTTTTAGATTGCTACAAAAATTTAGTTTAATTTCTATCCGTGGAAGATGAAAAAAGGAATGAGGAACTACCCCATACGATAGCGTTCGGTACTCAAAGAAGAAGAAACAAAAATACTTAACTATTTAGTGCGCGATTAATATAGTTGCTCGGCCTTCGATCTCATGGAAAACCTTACCTGTATGCCATTATATTTTGTTTTAAACTATATTTGTCAGATTTGCCATATTATGTCGTCTATGTCAGAGAGTTTATAGTATTTTTCTTCTTCTTCTTTGAGTATCTATCAAATATTTCTTCTCTCTATATCTCAATCATTCTTATATTATCAATTCCCCCATTAAAACTACGTTTTCACGGTTTTTGTAATTAATTAATAACATAAAATTTTAATACAAATTTTCATGGATTCACTGAGGTGAATTATCAGCTAACCAAAATGTTCTTTCATTAGTTACATTACAAAATTGAAACAAACTACAAAAGTGGTTTTTCAGGCTCAAGATCTTACAATAACATTTAAATTTATAAAATTTTACAAAATAAACTTTATAGACGAAATTCACAGTATTATATTTTATTGCATTACCCAAACAGAATTGCATATTTCTAGATTATTCCATGCAAAAAAAATGTCTGGGTAATGCAAATTATTATTGCTTTTTAATACAAAAATAAATATTGATGGCAAAAGTATTTGGTTATATTACAAGCTGCGTTGTAGAGTAACGAACATTTTTGAAGTTAAATTAATATAAACCATTGCTACTGTTCACGTCTTAATCTTCTTCGATCTTTGCTAAAACCTACATTTTTTGGACTGGTTTTATAAGAGTATTTCTGCCAAGCCATGCACGCTATAACACAAACTATGGATACTAAAAATTGCATAATTAACCACGCAATTATATTAATGGCTTGAGTATGCTCAAACAACGACGCACCGTGTTTTATGCAGAGCAAAAGCTCGGCAACCATGAGAAACACATATACCCAACATTGGGTACCAAGACGTTTGCACTGAGTGTCTGTCACATAGCTATAATACTGACGAATCGCAGGAGCCGCCACAAGAGCAATTAAAACCAAACGTCCGATCACAAAAGGATGAGAAGGCGGCATTTCAAATATATGTTTTAAAAAGAAGGTATTCAATTCGGATACCAACCAAAAAAACACCAACTGAACAAATGCAATTACACGCATATACGAACATTTCGGATCTAACCATCTGAGCGAAGTCCAACTTTCAGGTGTAAATTGCAAAACCGCTCTCTTAATTTTTCCTGAGGTGGTTTGAATATCATATATACTGATCCATTTATATTCCCTCATTTCCAACTTCTTATACAACCACAATCCAAATTCTATTCCAAGCCCATTACACACAAATACATCTAAAATGATAGAATCCCACCAGCATTCTCTAAAGTTAGGTAAAAGATGAGCAAACACAATTTCTGTAATTTCCCAAAGTATGCTAATCATCCACAACATTCCCTTGTGACGTACCAAAAAGGCTTTAAACACCCAACCAAAAAAGTGTCCGCAAGCAAATATATCCAAATGATTCCAAATTTTTTCAATATTAATTACGGAGCAATTAACCCCAAACTCCTTTTCCATATCTATTCTAAAATTTGCTAAATTTGGATCACACCATACTAACAGATTTCGAATAGTCCTATAATTTTGAAAGAGCAAAAATACGATTATTAACAAATAAACAACACTGAGTCCAAATACGATTCGCCAAACTATTGGATGCGGTCTTATAAACGGTCCATTCGGAAATGTGATACATGAAATTATCAAGAAGAAAAATATACCGCATAGTACGCCTTCCCATATATTATTCTCGTTGCTGTTATCATCTCTCACAAAGGCCAAATAAATTAAGGCCACTATGGAAAAGATCAAAAAAGTGATTGTATGTGGTTTATACAAAAATTTTAAATTGATATCTTCAACTTCTTTTTCGTTAACGTTATTAAAATTATCCAATCGATTTTTTCGACTTACAAAATTAATTCCAGAGTCGTTTTTATCCAGATTTTTGCGTGTTGTTACTTCTTCAAACATATCACGCGTTGATTCAAATTTCGTCATCGTCGTCAGTTTGTAACGTTGAAAGGAATAACATGAATTTTGACATTGGTATTATTAATCCTATTTAATCCATTAAACCACTGTAAAATTTAACTACTTCGTACACATAACCTATTTCAATTACATAAAAAATATAACTGTCACTAATTGCACGGATGATATGTTATTATCGTTGTTATTAGATAACTCATTGAGATTAGATTAATATTTCGAAAAAGTGATGGGTGTGTACTGTTTCGCAAAAAAAGATATGTATATATTTGGTTTCAATGCTGAGATTACATTGTTATAATTCAAGTAGTTGCTTTTCAGGTCGTTAATAAGTAACTCATGATTTATTTAACTTCGTTCCAGAATTTAAAATTGGCGGTTTTTTACAACTCTGTCAATAATTACTGAAAAAATTTTTATTTTAAAAAACAATAGACAGGAAATTTTGATGTCAGTATAGGGTCAATGAGGGTAATTGGAAACGGTTTTTAACATACTACTTTTAAAATTATTTCAACTTTTCTTGATGAGTTAATTTTTAAAATTGAATCAAATTATAAGTTACCCCCAACCATTAACTATAGTGTAAAAAGAAAAAAATACGCTTCTGTCACTTATTTTCTCCATAAATGTCTGTTTTCAATTACCCCCTGGGTGTTTCCAATTACACTTAAAATTGGGGAAAATGGAAACAAAGTCTATATTTACTTTGTATTTACATATATCAGCTATAGAGGTAATAGAAAACATTCAGCATTATTCAATTATTATTTTTGGTGTTTTTAAAATTTTCAAAACTCATAGGTATTTAATAAATTGAAATATATTTGATATAGGCACACCATACTTTTGAAAAGCTTGCCTATATGTCAAATTATTATTTTCAACATCAGCAACCGCTTTTTCCAAGTCATTCTTGGAGTAAGTTGAACTTGGTCGCTTTTTTATGTGAACATAAAAACAACTTTTTAATGAAAACATGATGTTTTCAATTGCCCCAAAATTTAAAAAGCTTGGGGTAATTGAAAACATATTTGTTTATCTATGACATGTCGTTGTTAAACACTCAGCACTTGTGATGTGTGGTTAGGTTATCCTTTACACAAGTAATTATTCTTTAGATTAAATAGCACAGCCTATATTTTAAAAGATATGAAAATAAAACATACGCTTACCTCAAAATGGAAAACAGCACTTTTTGAACCTAATTGTTTTAATCAACTTTATTCAAAATAAGCACAACACACGCTTTGACGGATACTTTTACCGCAATAATAGAACTCTGTAATATAGTATTCGACACACTAAAGTACCCAGAGGGCGAAGTTTAAATTATTAAAATGACTGTTTTTATTTACCCCTAGTTTCCAATTACCCTAATTGACCCTAAAGCATTGTGAAGAAAATTTTTGGGTTAGGGCAAATTGCTCGAAAAATTGTTCTTCGAATGAACAGTTCCTCGATAGCGTAGTTGCTCGAATAACAATTGCTCGAAATTAAAATATCAATACAAAATAATTAGACTTTACCAAGTATAATTAGTTCAATGTAGGTGACTATCAAAAGTGATTAAATAGGAGCAGATTTTCTGACTATAATAATTAACAGTCTTCAGAATGGATCAAAAAAAGTCTCGAAACATCAGCAACACAAAATTGTTGAGTAAAAAACCTATACCGAATAAATCTGTTCTAATTTGTTGATTAGTATATTTAAATATTGTATAACATTTTAATATGTTGACCTTAGGGGTTCTTCCATTCCCCCAGATCCCCCGGTTCTGATACCACGATGTGTTGATATATTTATTTAGAACGATTGCAGTTTAATAAAGTCATTAAAAAAAAAAAATTTACTATGTGTATCTTTATGACCGGGGGGTTTGGGGGGTATGGAATACCCTCCAATGATAGATGAAGTGGCGGTGTTTGTTTTTGATTGTCATACGTATAATAGTGATCTTCTGATTGCTTCAATCATTTAACCACCTAAGCAAAGTTTGTTTTTTTTTAGTTTTTTAACTGTTCTTGTTCCTAGTAGAGACGGTCGTTAGCATAACGATTAAGCGCACAGACTGCTAATACAGAAAACCCGGTTCGACTCCGGGTGAAGTAAGAATATTATTCTGACCGTCTCCACTCGGAAGGCAACGGCAAACCACCTGCATCAAGCCAGCACCCCCACTTTTTCCAAATGAAAAATAAAATAGTTACAAATTTTATGTAAATTTTGTGTACAAAAAAAAAATTTTGTGCTTTCATAGTTTCAAAGTTATATCCATTTTAATGGTGGCGGTGCTGGCTTGATGTCAAGCTAGCACCCCCACTTTGCAACCAGTAACGCTACCCAAAAAATAAACATACCAGAATTTTGTGTAAATTATGTGTAAATTTTGTGTACAAAAAGAAAATTTTGTGCTTTCATAGTTTCAAAGTTATATCCATTTTAATGGTGCACTGTGCAACCAGTAACGCTACACAAAAAATGAACATATCAGAATTTTGTGTAATTTATGTGTAAATTTTGTGTACAAAAAGAAAATTTTGTGCTGTCATTATTTCAAAGTTATATCCATTATAATGGTAGCACTTCCGTTTTAGCGTCAAACTAGCACCCTCACTTTGCAACCAGTAACGCTACACAAAAAATTAACATACCAGAATTTTGTGTAAATTTTGTGTAGAAAAAGAAAATTTTGTGCTTTTATTGTTTCAAAGTTATATTCATTTTTATCGTAGGGGTGCTGGCTTAACGTCAAGCTAGCATCCCCACTTTGCAACCAGTAACGCAACACAAAAAATAAACATATCCTAATTAGGTGTAAATTATGTGTTAATTTTATGTACAAAATAGTAGTTTATATCACGAGGGCGTAAGGGGTTGTTTTTCGTCACGAGACGTAGTTTATGACACGAGCCGCAAGGCGGCGAGGGGAATAATAGTCGAGAGATGGAAAAACCGTGGAGCCCGAGTATTATGACAGCTTTTTGTGAATTTGGGAATAATATCCGACAAAATTCACGATTTTTTTGCAATAATTGCATAAATTTTATAAATTATAACACGTTTTATTTGACATCGTGGTAGTGTAAAACCAACTTCTACTTGTAACCATGGTGTTTTTCTTGGCACCAGTTGGTACCCTAGAGGGCGGCCATGTTGTAGCGCCATGTTCATTTTGATTTCTGCTCTCGTGAAGTTTGCACGTTTGTGTATTGTGTCGTGTGTTTTCAATTAAAAATGCTTAAAAACCAAGAAATAATCATTAAATAATCAATAAATACGACATTGTGATCGCATCTATCGATGTTCATGGACACGTTGCAAAAAAATCGCAAATTCGATATCGATGGATCACGTGGTAGGTACTATCGAACTCAGTAAAAAGCGGTATTTATGGGTTATTATTTATGAATTTATACATTATTTTCTATTTCAGGCTACAAAGCCACGATAGTCGATCTACGTGCTCTAGTTACCCCTACAGGATTTTTTATGCGCCGACAAGCGCATATTTTAAGATCAAAAATGAAAACGACGAAAAGCACGTTTGCCGAAGACAACCGCAAAACGTTGTAGATACGCAAGACAGGCAAGTTTTTCACAATTGTGTGGTTAAGAATAAATATGTCAATAAATAATTTTTGAAAATTTTTGTTTTTTTGAAATTTTTTGGTATTTTTTTACTCCCGGGAGAAAAATAAAGTGTGACGAAAAAAGCTTCTTTACTCCCGAAAAACCGGGTGTAAAGTAGTCACTTTACTCCCAAAATCACAAAAAGAAAATTTTGTGCTGTCATTGTTTTAAAACTATAACTACTTTAAATCGTTTAATTCTTTAATTACTTTAATTCTCAGGCTAGAGAAAGGTAAATGTCGCTGCCTCCCCTCCAAATCGAATTTTTGAGTAAAATTTGCGTCAAACGTTTGAGCATCAATGAGCTTCCAATATTTTCGTTTGAGCATCAACCGTCGCAGAGTTATTCGCAAAAAATTTGAGGGGGAGGGGCTGTAGACATACTATCTTCCTAATAGGGCTGCAGACATGTTAGGCTCCCCCCCTCCCCCAAGTAAAATTTTGGGGTAAAAATGTTGTTGAACGTTTGAGTATCAATAAGCTTCCAAATTTTTCGTTTGAGCCTCAACCGTCGCGGAGTAATTCGCGAAATTCTTGGGGGGGGGCGAGATGTTTTTCTATTTTTGTTCTTATTTTGAATGTTTTTGTGAAATTGATATCTATCGATAGAGATTCGTTTGAGCTTGAATGAGCTTCCATTCCTATCATTTTAATTTCATTTTCTGCAAAGTTACGAGCATTTCAAATTTTGAGTACTCCGGACAAGTACCGTACAAACATTATTTATTTTAATTCTATTTTATGGGATTAAAATTTTTGATCCGATTAAAAAAGCTTAATCCTGCTTTATTTACACAAAATGCTGGCATGTTTATTTTTTGCGTAGCGTTACTAGTTGCAAAGCGGGGTTGCTAGCTTGACGTTAAGCCAGCACCTCTACCATTAAAATGGATATAACTTTGAAACAATAAAAGCACAAAATTTTCTTTTTCTATTTTGCGTCTAAAACAAAGGCATTACGATACGCAATCGCGTATCGAAATGAACCCTATTATGAAACGCAATTTTTTGTTTTATGAGGTTAGTAACAGAAACGTCATTAAAAATTAAAACAAATAATGTCATTTTAAATCAAATTAAAAATCTCTAAATTTGTGTCAAACATTTTAATTAACTGTAAATTAGAGGAAATAATAAAGAAAATTCTTAACAAGTATAATTTCGTTTATTTAAACTTTTGTGCGATGTCTTAATCTGTAAATTTTTGACACAAAGTTTCAAAGTTTTCAAATTTGTTTCAAATGTCAAATGTATTACCAATAAACTTAAAAAATAAAACAAAATTTCAAATTGACTATAACAATTACAGACACATTTTTTCAATTTTAAACCATAAAAAATGCAAAATAGAAAAAATTGTATTTTTGTAAATTGTTTAATATACTATTTTGTACGCAAAATTTACACATAATTTACACAAAATTCTGGAATGTTTATTTTTTGTGTAGCGTTACTGGTTGCAAAGTGGGGGTGCTAGCTTGACGTCAAGCCAGCACCCCCACCATTAAAATGGATATAACTTTGAAATAATGACAGCACAAAATTTTCTTTTTGTACAGAAAATTTACAAATAAATTACACAAAATTCTGGTATGTATATTTTTTGTGTAGCGTTACTGGTTGCAAAGTGTGGTGCTAGCTTGACGTCAAGCTTTAAGTCCATTAAAATGGATATAACTTTGAAACTATGAAAGCACAAAATTTCTTTTTTGTCCACAAAATTTACACATAATTTACACAAAATTCGTAACTATTTTATATTTCATTTGGAAAAAGTGGGGATGCTGGCTTGACGCAGGTCGGCAAACCGCCGAGGTGTAATTTGCCTAAAAAACATTTGAAAAAATGTCACTATGTCCTTTCGTAGAACGAAGGAATATGAGAAGAACAAAAAGCAAAGTATACGACCTACGAAATATCCGTTGAATGTATTAGACTTGTTACAATCCCTCTAGTGGAATAGGAATAGTTGAATTTCTCACGAGTTGGCCTTATTTGGCCGCACCAAAACGTCAAGCATAGAAGGAATTGTGGTGTTTTAGCTTACAATAGTATTACAATATGTACAATAATTAAATATGTACAATAGGTACAATTTTAGGTACAATAATCCAAATAAATTGGTACTTGCATGTAAATAAGCTTCAGTAATTGGTTAGGTTAGGATGACGCATAGGCCAATTTATTCGGATTGTAGATTCGGAGCAAATTAATGTGTATATTTTTTTATTCAAACAACAGTTTTTTAAGCCAAATTACAAAAGAGCTCCACATTTACTAATTAATGATGCTGACTGCAAAATTAAAATTACATACATGGAGATTAGAGTTTTGATTTGTTTGGATCTCAGTTTTTTTTGTTGTTTCGTTGTGTCAAGTGGCACCAAATATGAAGTTTGGGATTTAGAAAACTGCATTCTTTGTGCTACTCTGAACGTCCCTACTCAAGGGTTGGAGGTTTCTCCTTTTGAAGCAGGGGGTTGAAACCACTTTTTTAAATAGGTTGTGTGTAGCTTTTAATCGGTGGTATAAGTGACCATTTTGATTAATGTACGGAGGGAAAGATTTTTTTTTCAGAAGAAAAATTTCTGTTCCTAGCATCCTCCTGCCTGTATCTCTAGTTTATATGTTATTAATGTTATTAATGGCCAATAAGACCACCGGCTTAAAGTGCCTTCCAAAGCACGGAAAATAACAAACTTAAAACTGATGTTAAATTTATTAACCCATCAGTACATGACTGTTCCATTTGCTGCCTCATACTAGACTGTCTGTTTGGTTAGAGCACCGCGGCAGACACTGCAGATTATCAGTCAAATATTAAATATTCGCATAAAATGCATGTAATAAATGGATTCAAGGTGAAATAAAAAATATAGGGACGGCATGAGAAATATTAATAAAAATATAACTAACAAATGCAAAAATTTGTTACAATATGTAAAACAAAAAAGAGGTAGTTTGCGCAACAAAGGAGCAACGTGAAACTTTTCGTAAAAAAAATTATCTGTCGTTCTAACTTTACATTTTAAAATATTTGAAAAACAAACGTCTTTGGTCAAAATTGTGTTCTTATCTGACAGGTGTCGCAAGTGAAACTTTTGGTTTCGTTTGACATTATTTGATTTATTTACAGGTGGTCGATATGTAAAGCTTTACTTTGAAAGAATTAGAAATTTTTTAATTAATTAATTCAAAATAATTCTGCGTGACTGCGATAAGAACCTGACTATTAAAAAAATAGCGGTTAGCAAGTTTTAAAAATAATAATTTTTTCTAGCGCTTTTTAATAAAGTTTATTTGATTTCTCAATCGCACGATAGTAAAGAATTTGCACGACAACAAAAAATTGTATGTGCATGTAACAGGACAATAGTATTCTATAGCTATAATATGTTTAGGAAATGAATCCTAGAGTTTTTATTGTTACGGAGAGTTTTGCAATATTATTTTACGAGGCGTCTATAAAGTTACCACATTAAATGATATTTATAAATTTTATTAAAAATGCTTGATAACTAATTGTACATGCAATTCTTCTACATTTAATTTGAACATGAATCGAATTTTACTGCTTCTATTGATGGTCTTACCATACAAAATTATTACACTTTCTTTTATTACAATAAAGTTTAAATTACCTACAATATATTTTTTATTTAATTGAAGTTTTATTACAACTTTTATTGCTTTTCTTGTGGAAATGATGCTAATACAACATACACATATTAGTAAATTACTTCTCACCGAATAAAGTCATAACGTTTCAATAAATTACCAAAATTTAAAAAAAGTGCGTGGTCAGTAACAGTTAAGATAATTGTTGCAAAAATCAGGTCAAAACCTCCAACAATCCTATAAAGGAAAATCTTTGCACCAGTTGGCACTGAAAACCTTGTTTCGAATTATCGACGCACCTTATCGACTTCAATTTGACCTCTTCGGCTTCTCCACCGCTAACCTCTGATTAAATTTTACACCTGCCTTCCGCGTTTCAATATATTCAATATCCGTAAAACGGAAACTTTAATATTCATTACTTTTATTTATCAAGATTATTGTGTGGATGAAAATGGAATCATCAACAGGTCATAACCTTTTATGAACATAAAGTGTTGGAAAAACATTTTAATGGTGCTAATAAAAATAGAAATTAGTTTAGTCTCATACTATCGAAGAACGTTTCCTATGTACATGACCGACTTTATCAATGTAAAGTGATTGCAATTGAATAAATTTAATCAAAGATAACTTTGCTTTTTGGATATGTTTACAATGAAATCGATGAAAGCTGATTAGCGACTCACTAGCGCTCTTAACCTTCCTCTTCAGCGTTTTATGGTCTGATGAAAACACAAAAATTATTTAATCGTCAACCGATTGGTTCCGAGGAGTTCCACAATGTGTTCATTAAATATTGAAACTATTCTGAAGTCCATAGCGTGTTATTGCTCGCCAGAACCACGAGCTGACATGACATTTAAGTTTGCATCAAATGATGCATAAATCACCACTGAAACAATGTAACTCCGCTATTACAAAAATAGTTATATCTCAAAAAGGAAGAGCTTTCAAATCAATATGTATACGAACTTTTCTTATTAGTTTCATTCCCTGAAGGGTCATCCACCTTTTCATAATGTCTTCCATAAACGCCAGCACTTGCTTACCAAAAATGGCCCACATTTTTTGAAGTTTGGAAGATGCGCTTAAAGAAGAGACAAATCTATCTATTTTCTTTGATGTTCTTATAATTTGACTTCTTTTTCCTGTAACCCAAACTGTTCAGCTAGCTCTATAATCTAGCTAAAGTTTTACCTCTTACCCAATACCAACGCTAGCTTATTAAAAATTAAATACAAGAAACTAAACAAATTTGAATCAAAACGTGAAAAAAATAGCTAGTTTTAGAGTGAACGTACGATTTCATTGTAACAGGTAACTAAAATTTCGGAATTAACAAGTTTTCAAAATTTAAACAAACAGAAGTTTTTTATGCCTATACCGGGTGCTGAATGAGTTAGGCGAACATAGGATATTAACATGTAAAAACTTATTTTTGCAAATTCCTGCTTCCCTAATTATTTTAGAGAAAAATTGAAAGACACAAATATAATGTAGAAATATAAACTACGAATGATAAAAGCATTAGATTTTATCTAGCTTTTACATAAATGATCAAAAAATCTTTTAAAATTGTTAAAATTTTTATTTATCAAACTGGCCATGTATAAGTTTCCAAGGTAATATTACATTTTATGAAATTAAAATTTAATAAAGTGCAAAGCTGTCAACAACGTGCAATTGTTTTTTATTACTTATCAAAAATAATTACCTCGGAAACTTCCATGGCAAGTCTGATAAATAAAAGTTTTAACAATTTCAAAAGAATTTTTTGACCATTTACGTAAAGGCTAGATAAAATCTAATGCCTTTATCATTCGTAGTTTATATTTCTACATTATATTTGTGTCTTTCAATTTTTCTCTAAAATAATTAGGGAAGCAGGAATTTGCAAAAATAAGTTTTTGCATGTTAATATCCTATGTTCGCCTAACTCATTCAGCACCCGGTATACTAACTATAATTAAGGATTAATAAATTAATTGTAATTTATGCTAATGAGTTACCTGTTAAATATTTCTTTGGAATAAATTCAATATATGTGATTTATAATTTAATAGTTTATAATTTACCTTGTGCTAAAAATAAAAATGTTTGTAATGTGATATCTGTATAATTTTCTCTAAAACGTTTGATTCTTATAATTTTTAATAATTACCAGTAAAGTTACTAAAACCGAATAAGTTGCAAAAGTGTTACTAAAGATTCATCATTTGATTAATGATGTCGTGACAAAGTAGATATAATTAAAAACACTGTTTCGATTAATAAAATTGATATCAGTTGCTAACCTTCATGATTTATGAAATTTTGATTTTCTTAGTTAGTGTTGGAAATTAATTTAAATTTAAAGGATTTCTTACAATAAAGTATTACAACAAATCAAGTAATAAATTCGCTATTTTTATATTTGTACTACTAACACAGATTAAGAACCGAAGTTGAATGGCTATTAGTATCTATTTGCTATACCATGCAAGCCTACTTAATTTATTTTATATCTTCAAAAACATTAACTTAACGCAGATAAATTTATTTTTTATTTATGTGAAAATGTTAATTACATGAAGTCCTAAAAGTATCTGGAATTTTTTCTGAAAATTTTGTTGTCAATTTTAGATTTTGAGATTGACCTACTGAGGACTTTGTATAAAGGGGTGGAAAACTTACACTGTGGTGAAAAATCAAAAAACAATTTTTTTTAGAAATTAATTGTTTTTAACGTTTAATTAAGATACAATTTTTCGTCAATACTAAAATTTTATCAAACCTAGACCTCACTTTCGCAAAATTCACTACAACATTTTATAAAGCATACTTAATTTTTGATTTCAATTTAATTTATTTGCAATTTTTAAAGTTATAAAAAATAGAACTTATAAAAATCATTTAAATTTTACTTTATTCCACCTCTATGTTTTCTCAAAAAAAAGTTTTAACTGACACCGCTATGGTTTTTTGACAAACTAATATTTAACCTAGGGTTAGCTACATTAACGCTAGCGTCCTGACCCCGCTAATATTTTTTTATTCTTCTTCTTCAACTGAATAAATTCAGCCTAAGCCTAGGGCTTGTTATTTTCAGCCACTGCGTCGTTTCCTTGGCAGTGCTAGATGCTAGATAGGTAATTTGCTAGACTTGCCTCTAGACGAGCTTGTAACCCTGGTTTTTATGTTAATGATGGTCATTCATTAACCCAAGAAGACCACCGGCTTAACGTGCCTTTCGAATCACGGAGACTTAGTCATAAAAAAGTTGCTCTTCTCCGGATTTGAACCCGGTATACCACACATTCGCAGTTGATCGCGTTACCTGCCAGGCAAATGACCGTCTTATTTTTTTTTTATTTATAAACCTAATTCTAGTTTCTATAAATCTAACAGTATAAACCTATATATTATCATAAATAAGCACCTCGACACGATGGAGTATGCAGATAACCGACTCTTCAATTCGTCGATGGAATGAAGAGAAGGAGGCAGCTAAATGTGCTACTGTCCGGCGTTAACTTCAATGAGAAGATCTGTGTTGGAAGACTTGGCCAAAATCAGTAACATTCCGTTTTCCAAGATTATGGAGTTTATTCAGCTACAGCTGGAATGGCTTGGAGAGTGACAGGATCAGGGTGAAGCTAAAAACCGGAAGTAGTACAATGAGCCCGATTTAGAAGCATGAGTGTGCGTATGAGTTTATCTTATTATCTACAACAAATCCAGAATCCAGACTAGAAAAGTTAAATTAACACTATCACTTTTCAGTTAATATTTTTACTCAAAATATATGGGGCATTCCACACCAAATCGACCACTTTTGAACCCGACCCTTTTTGATTTTTCTGAAATTTTTACATATTATACTATCTTATCAACAACAGATCTGTGAATTTTTTCAAACTTTTTTACTCAACCCAAAAACAGTTACGAATTTTTAGAAAAACTGCTGTTTTTTTTTTCAAACGATCGTAACTATTTCAAAATTGACTAATCGAAACGTTTTTTTTTTGGTTTTGTTTGTCTTTAAACGTACTTTTCAGGATAAAATACAAAAAAAATATTCAAACTTAGATTCTACAAAATTTTTCATTTTTTCGGAGAAAATCATTGATTTTTCAAATTTTGACACTTTTGATTTTTGATTTTTTTATTTTAAGAAAAAACTCTGATTTATTCCGCGTATAACAACGCAAATCCCATAATGGGCCGACATTTCTTTCTATTTCTTTTGTTTAATTGAAAAATATTATTTGCGTAAAAATAAAACAAAATATTTTTTAATTAAACAAAAAATAGAAAAAAATTTTGGTCTATTATGGGGTTTGCGTTGTTATACGCGGAATAAATCAGAGTTGTTTCTGAAATAAAAAAATCAAAAATGAAAAGTGGAAAAATTTGAAAAATTAATGATTTTCTCCGAAAAAATAAAAAATTTTGTAGAATCCAAGTTTGAATATTTTTTGTTGTATTTTTTCCTGAAAAGTACGTTTAAAGACAAATAAAAACAAAAAAAAGAACGTTTTGATTAGTCAATTTTTAAAAAACTTACGATCGTTTGAAGAAAAAAAACATCAGTTTTTCTAAAAATTCTTAACTTTGTAAACAATTTTGAAAAGATTTACAGAACTGTTTTTGATGGGATAGTATAATACGTAAAATCAGTTGTGTAATTTTTTTCAAAATTTTTTACAAAGTTAAAATTTCAGAAAAAATGATGTTTTTTTTCTTCAAACAATCGTAACTATTTCAAAAATTGACTAATCAAAACGTTCTTTTTTTTGTTTTTGTTCGTCTTTAAACGTACTTTTCAGGAAAAAATACAAACTGTTTTTGGTGAGATAGTATAATATGTAAAAATTTCAGGAAAATCTAAAGGGGTCGGGTTCAAAAGTGATCGATTTGGTGTGAAATGTCCCATATTGGCGTTTTACATTACGTATAGATGGCGTTGTAATTCAACAACATGGACGACATAAGTAGTACATCTGCTAAATTAAACCTATGTTAAACATTGCATTTTACGTTGTTTACATTGGAAATCGTGTTTTTAAATCAATTTAGTTCGTATTAGTTAATTATATAACTTCGAATTTGTACATATTTAACGATAAGTACACGCTAAATATTACTTAAGTTAGTTACTATTAAGGACACTACGTGGCGTTTCACTAATGTAAAACGCCAATACATATTATAGCTCTACAGGCCTAGAAAGCACATGGCTTCATTCCCTGTCTACCTTAACCTGTCTGTCTAAACTCTCGTGTGTGACGCAGTCACACGTTTGTGAAAATTGGGGATGTAAAGTTTTCTCAACATTTTGGTTATGTTTTTTCATCTTGGTAGTCTTGTCTAGTCCATTTGTGTATCTGGTCGAATGGATCCCTCATTTTGTTTGCCGATAAAGTTGTCAAGTATTATCGAGTAAATCCATGGTTGAAACACGGTAATGTTTCGGCCAGATTAATTAATTAAGTGTGTTATGTTTGCAAGACTATTTTATTTCAGCATCTTTGAAGAGGAATTTCAGATGCTCTTTGATCAGTTTTTTTGTAAGCCTACGACTCACTATCCTGGCTCTCCTCCGAGTTTTACAAGCTTCCGGAACTTGTTTTGGTCACTTCTGGGGAGTAATTACCCCTCTCCGTAGACTTCTGCTTAGTATCTTTAGATAGTTCATGCAGTTCCTCTATAATAATCTTGGTCCAGAAGAAGATAATTTTTTAATAATAAATTTCTAAGAATTTTGGGATAAAGCGGTAATTTGTGTACGCATCTGGCACATTTTTTATGATTAGTAATCGAATTAGAATTTTTTAACGGATTATATAATAATTTCAACAAGTATAAATGACTATATTAAAATTACATCGTACCAACGGTAGTTTAACTATTTTAAGACTTCCCCGTTGAATAATTCCTTAAACAGTATTTTTAATCTAATAATTATGTATACTTTGCAAAGCAGAACTTTTTTAAATTAAAATTGTTTACCAAGAATTACCTTAAGATGCAGGCCTTGTAGACAAATATTTAACTTAGAAACAGTTTAGGAAAATATTGCTTCATCTACTACCGCTAAATTTTTAATTTAGAGATTTCTATCTGCCAAAGGCATGTACCTACATAAATGCACCTAAAATTGTTGGCGATTATTTAAACATACACAACTGAGGTCAAAATAAAGTAAACGTTTTATATTTAAATTGTACTCATACTCGCAACCTTCTTAAAAGGTTATGATGTGAAAATTTTTTATTTGCATTATTGTTTAAACTTACCTTTTTGCATCCTACAAAAGTTAATGTTTATTTTTTAAATGAAATTCTAACATCGTGCCACATATTTACCAGAAGACAAGAATATTAATTTGTTTAGTCAGTATTATTTATGTTCTAACTTTGCGATACCAAACGTAAAAATTTTGCATAAATTAGAAGAAAAATTTATTCAGAGAGAGTCCCAGTTGCAGCAAACGACCATTATTATTTAAAATTTTGCGTGTCACACGAAAAAAATCATATTTATGTACCCTATGACTTGTCCAACGGAAAGTCACCCTTTGTTTTTACGGTTCAAAAACCATGTCTATGTAACCGCCAGTCAACAGTTTGTTGAGTCAACGTCCAGGATACAACGCCGAACTTTCTTTATATAAATAAAATCTCTGCCGGTGATGCTTAATTTGATCCATTTTTTTTTCTAATTTATTCAAAGTAAAACCATTAGAGTAATTTCACTTTTAACATCTTTAGTTGCAGTACCAAACCAGTTCATATAACGGAAATGGTTGGACGTCATTAACTTGTCCATATTATTTTATTAGTCGCTCAAAACATAATTGCTAAATGAAAATACCGACATGGTTGTGTTAAAACTTGCTGCATTTTTAATATTAATCAATTTAACTTTATTTTCAGACAATTAAACTCATCGCATTGTTTAGGCTTTCACGAAGCTCTTCAATGAATTGCCCAACAATCTGGTGTATAAAATTTTTTATTTCGTCATGTAAATTAAAGAAACTAATAAAACCAATAAAAAAATAAATTGTAAAATATACAATTTTTTTTTGAAATATTTATTATAATGTGAAGGTTGGGTCATTTGGTTATTATAAAATTTAAATACCTACATAGGTAATTTTGTACCTATAATAATAATAATTATTGATATTGTTTTAATTACATAAAATAAGAAAATACGTGATATGTGTTAATGTGTCATATGGAAATTTGCGAAATGTATAGGTAAACAATTAAAATGTTGATTTGATTGCTGGTTATTTACTAAATATTGATTTAGAAATCATACAAATAGCAAATTAGATGTACTTATTTTTCACAGCATTTGTAATCGTTTTAATTTCACTTTCTTTAATAATCATTTAAAAAATAATGCAGGTTGTTGACATTTGTTGCATCATAATATGTGCTATGCTATAATAATAGAAGTAAAAAAGATGCATTAATGGAGGTATGGTTATATAATAATTTATCAAATTAACTTTTGGATAAAAAAGTTTGTAGTATTAGGTGAAAAGTGGCAGAGCAAATAATTTTTATATATTTTATATAATTTTATTTATTATATTTAGACATGCAATGTTACTTTGTTAGCTGGGATGTGAAAACTAATTAACTTGTGGATGTTCCACATTTTATTAAAAAAAAATTATTATTTTTATTTTTAAAACTAATTTCTCGAAATTCAATAATTCAAATTCACCGAGGCAAAACATCTACAATTGCCTCATAGCCTGTTGGTGAGAGAATGGTTAGCATTTTCAGCGACTAGGACGTGGATCTAATAAATTTACACTAAATGGGAAAACGGACGAAAAATAGTAGAATAATATTAATTAACACAGGGTAAATTTAGTTTTTCAGATAAAGTCCTGCAGGATGAGAGGAAGGCATTTATTTTCGTATTCCATTTTGACCCATTAACTAGCACCACAGAAGTTTTTGTAAATAATTAATTGATTCCTGCTATTCCAGTTGGAATATTTTGAACCGTTGAAGTCAGCGAAAGGTCAGTCAAAAACAAATTTTTTGTGTTTTTAGTGATCTTAAAAAAGTGGTGATTTATGAAAACAGTCATTTTTTTATTAAAATTCAACTTTGATTGTATTATTCTTAATAAGACTAAAGAACTTGACAAAATTGGTAATTAAATAAATAGCTTTATTCGAATAACTCCAGTGAGGTATTTTTTTGTTATATAAAAAACGATTTCACTATTGTTATCCAGGAATAACGTAACAATTTATGCTGGTTGTAGGGGCAAGTAATTAGGTGCAGCAGTGGAGCGCTTACTTTGAATGAAAAGTTTAGGCGTTTGAATCCTATCCGAGCCCAAAACTTTATCTGTCTTACTGTAATAGATTTCGTGAAAAATTCAGGCTCTATGGATCGGACGCTAAATCCGCCAAACATTTTCTGTAACTGTAATTTTGTTTAAATTTTTGGTAATGGGAAAATACTATGTCAATATATTTATTTTATTATTTTAATATTTTATTAAACCCCACGTTATGGGTTGGGCTGACTATAATTTATGCAAAGTTCCCATACTAGTTATTTGTTATTTAGTATATAAACGAAGACATTGTATAATTCCTTAACTTTGACTTTTGATTTATAAACATGTACACTCGCATGTACATAAGATTAACATGAAGGTATTTACCATTAAGTTCTGGAAGTCCTCAAATAAAATTAAAATAAATAAAATAAATTCAGTTGAAGAAGAGAAGAGACTTTTACGTGTGTTGTAGCGATCCTGACAACTTCCATCCATCTAGGATTTCTCTTCCATTCTTGTACTCTCATCACCGCTAGGTCGTCTGTCACTTGATCTTTGGTCCACCACCTGATCTTTGGTATTTTTCTTTTTCTGTTTTTCGCTGGTTTCCATAGAGTTAGTTATCTTCTTTATATATTGTCGTCATTTTTTCTTATGTGTCCCAGCCATCGAATTCTCAAACTTCATATACTTTACAATATCCTCGCCATTCATTTTTCTAACAATTTCGTGGTTCATCAAAGATCTGGGTTTATTGTTATAATTTTTTTTGGTGAAGATGGTGCCCAATATTTTTCTTTTAAACATTCAAACGAAATAGAAATACCTACTACAAAAAAAATGATACACTGCAAAAAAATTTATAGCAATTTGTACTAAAATTTTTATTTAGTTAGTAATATGTAGGTACCTACTTTATAATTATACTCAAAAAAATTTATTTTATATCAAATTTTTATAGTAAAAATTTCTCAATTTGTAGTAAAACCTTTACTGATGAAAACTTTCAAATATTGAAATATATTGATGCAAATTTTTCTCACCAATTTTAACAAAACTTTTTAAATTGTTTCTGCAAACTTGAGTTATATCTATTCAGAAGTTTAAACTTTAAAACTCTAAGTTTTAACATCTTCGCTTTGTTCAAAATTGATGTAGTTTACCGCATGATTTCTTTCTTAAACCTTCTGAAAGTAGGAAGGATTTCAGGATCTTTTAGAATAAATCGTTAGTGTTTGCGCAATTATTATTTTTGTTTGTACTCAAATAATTCTTAAATTATGTCAAACTATTTTGAATTCAAAATTTGAAAGAGCATGTTATAGTCCCAGTTCAGCCAATTTTTAAAATATTTTGAAAATTACAGCAGATTAGAAAAATACAGAAATTACAGCAGAAGAGTATTGATGATTATTGCAAATGATTATTGCAAAAACAGGGCATAAACGAATCACAAACGATCTAAACTCCTTTAAATTTAAAATTAAATTTTTTTAAAAGCATGTCTTTAGCCCCCTCCCATCCAGCTAGTTTTTTAAATATCTTAAAAACTATTTGGGTACCAACAAAAGCAATAATTGCGCAAAGGGTTTAAACGATTATTATGAATTTAGTATTTTTTAACCCATATAACCTGAAAACTATTTTTTTGAAATCTTAAATTTTGATATATTGATAATTTGATATAATCTAATCACAGCTGCTTATAAAAACGTCAAAAAATTATTTTTTGTGACTCGCTTTTTAGTTGACAAAGTTGTCATTGTTGAATTCAAAAAACCTTAATTTATCAAAATTTTGTTCAACGTTTAAGCCTTAAAGATCTTTTTTTCCCATAATTTTAATATTACTTTTGGCAAAGATATTAGTATTTTAATTTTAAAGTACTACTCTGAGCAAGTTCCGTACAGTAACGCTCAATTTTAATTCTATTTTATCAAATTAAGTCTTTTATTAGAAAATTCTCTAAAACTGTTTGGGTACAAACGAAAATAAAACTTGGCACAAACAATCTAGATTATTCTAAACCCAAAAACTAAAATTACAAAAAAATTTGTCTTCAGCCCTGTTCCTCTCCCCATTTTTTTAAATTTCTAAATTTTTAAAAACTTTTTGAGTACAAACGAAAATAAAACTTGCACAAAAACCACAAACGATCTAGTCTAGATTGTTCTAAATAAAAAAATTGAAATTATAAATGGCATGTATACAGCCCCCCCCCCCCCCCCACAACCAAATTTTGATATTTTTAGTAAACAATTTTGAAACAAACGGAAATAATTTTTACACAAACAGTCAAAAACAATGTACAAACGATTGTGACTATTTTAAACTTATAACTCTGTTGTTGTTACTGGGTATCTCGTTAATCCAATTATGCGCGTCACTGTCATTGATGTTTTTGATGCACACACAAGCACAAGCCAAACACAAACGTTTTAGACAATTTTGAATCAGGAATTCAAAATTTTAAAATAATTTTGTGTTACGACGTGTTACCCAGAATTTCAAAAATCTTAAAAATTGTTTGGGTACGTATAAATAGAAAAAAAAAGATTGAGAGCCACATGAAAATTTTTATGAATAAAGGTGAAAAATTATCAATTCTACTGGTAATTGACTGGAATTAGTAATTAGTTTAGATAATCAAATTTTTAATTCATAAATCAATAGATGATATTTGATACATATGCTAAAAGGGAAGCCTTTGGAGATTAAGACCGCGTGATTTAATAAAATAAATGGTGAATCACCTAGATTAGAAGCTTTTAGTTAGATGATTCAGTTAATTTGGAACGTCGTAAAAGTGATTTTTTAGTTTAAGTGTAAAAAAACAATTTATTTATTATACAATTTTTAATTTTGTACATTTGTTTACTTTGAGTTAATGTTATTGTAGATGCAAAGAGTAAAAAGATGGTTTATTATTATTAGTAAATGACTCTTTACATTTACGACAGAGTTAGTGAGTCGGAAAATGTAAAAGTGCAATTCAGATCAAGTAATCGATTGAAGTATGATAAGATATATCAACATAAAGTAATTGTCTTTTTGTTTAAATGTAAGATTTTCTTCATCATGAAGAGTTTTACTACATTAATTTAGCCCAGTTTGGTGCATTTATCACAGCGTGTAACGTTAAGAATAAGAGTCATTGCTAGCCGGAGTATTCAAAGATCGTATTTCTCATTTGTACTTGTGTACAGCGTCATTTCGAATGATATTTGCTGTTTAAACAAATTAAAAAGGAACAGATCATAAGGTCTATTAAATTGTGGTGTTCTAAATTAAAGTTTAATCAACCGAATGTATCAACACTTAATTAAAGAAATACTAAATTAACATAATTGCTAAGATATCTTTATATTTCTAAATTATATTGCTGAATTTTTACACCCAGTAGATAAGCGTCGTATTAAAAACAAGTGTAGTAAAATTATTTTATTTTTGACCATCAAAGTTCAAAAATTATTTTCTCAAGTTGTATTGAAATTTGCAGTAAATTTTATGATCCGATCAGTTGATTTATTATCTGTGTAGTGGTGACGTGCGTTTAATGACTGATGGAAGCAAAATTAAATAGTCAAATTAGGTCGCAATACGTAAACTTTTAGTGTTAGAGAGTGATATGATTTAACTATTGTGACTGAATTTTTTAGAAAAATTAAAGTAATCCAAATATCACGTTAAAATAATAAAACAGCCAATAGTTAGTATTAACCCTTAGAAAAAAAGGAAACGAAAGTTCAATAAATCTGTCCCTGATTCAATTAAAATTATATTATTTATTTATTATTCACCTAAAAATTGCCTTATAGCTTGGAAAATAGAATTAAAAAAAAAACAAAAGGTATTTAAAATAAAATCGTAAAATTATAAAGTGAATATTTTAAAATGAAATTATTTGCTGCATTACAAAAATTAATCTCTCCTACCAAATCTAAAATAAAAATCTTGATATAAGAAAAGGGGTGATTTAATTATTAGAAAATTAGATTTTTATTTAAATTTATGTTAGTCATATCAGATTTTCAATCTGAAAATTAACTATAATCAGTACAAGTGATTGGTCGGTTTAGTTTAATTTTAATTAGTAACATTAATTTGTTAATGGTGAACAATTTTGCTGACTGATTAGATATCAATCAAAATTAAATAAAATTGTGTACAGGTAGTAAACATGTCTCGATTACGATCTAATTTGGAAGAAAAAGCGTGAAGAGTCAAACCAAAGCACTCCGATGCAAGTTACATCGTGGAGAATTTGTACCGGCACATTGTGAATACGCAGCCATCACCATCTTTCCATTCACCTGCAGCAAAACTCAGCCTACTTGTTTTCCCTCTTTTAGTAGCAACAGGTGTTTCCACGAGTTAGCATCATTGATCCGTAGTGCCGCTTGGTTAATGTTAACGTGCAGTCTGAACTCCGGTGCAACTTGACAATTTTAACTTTTTGTTTTAAAGTTATGGGTTAGTGCTTTAGTGCAATTTTGGAAATATAGTTGTGACATGACGCTTTTGTTAGAAAAATTTTTTTGTGGATAATTTTTGAGGTGAGTGAAAGTTTTATATAAATCGATATAATATAAAACCCTTTTTCTCGAATTCAATTCTATCAATTTTTTGGTCTTAAAAATATTTTTTTTTTAATTAATTTAATTATGTTAGTTAGAGGTAATATGCCTTTGAAAAGTAGTGCCTTACTGTATACCATCAACAGTTAAAAAATATTTTAAATAATCAAAATAATCTTTTTACGGTTGCTGAATTTGTTTTAAATAATAACAATAATATTTTTGCGATGATACATTTGCATAAAACACACCTAGAAATTCTAAATGTTAAAGATACCTTAACTTGGCCAAGTATGAAAGGAGTAGTGATTTCAATGAAAGGTCAGGCGAGAAACCTCTAATATGTAAATTGTTTTATTAATTTATGTTTTAATAAAGAAAATTTTAAAATCCCGGATGTGAAATATCTCAATATCTGCATACTAAAGACGCACAAAAATTATTTTCAAGTTCAATAAAATTATACTAATAAGTTGATGCAATATTATAATCGGGTTTGATGTGGTTTTCATTAGCGAATGATTAAACGTTTTCTGATTACGAGCACGAGTCTAAAACAATCAACATTTTTTTTATCTATAGGTAGTTATCACAAGAATCTGTGAAAGTTTGACACTTTTTTAAAACTTTTTTACAGAAGAGAATGCTTTTGCTTTTAATGTATGTCGAACATCTTTATAAAGTGATTTACGTTCGAACTTTTACCATTAGGTACCTACGTTCAAATTGTTAGAAATTTTGACCATCACAAAAAATTCGATCATCAAAGCTCGCTTGCTAATGATAGATCTCAAAAATACTTCATAATTTGCACTAATTATAATCTCTTCATATATTTTTGGGTTGCATCATGTAATTGTACATTAATTACACAGATGGTTCATAATAGGAAATTACAAAATATTTAATTTTTGTTTAATAAACCATAAAAACGTTATAAGGTAGTTTTTTATTTGACCTAAGAAAGCTATTAATTTTAGTGGTCAAATAAGTTAAACGCTTGGAAGTTTTTTTTGAATAATTATAATTTTTTTCACCTACAAAAACACTTTTAGTTTCACGTAAAATTTAGAAAATTTAGATTTATTGTATTGTTTAAAAATTAAAAAAAAATTAGAGTTGCGTTTTTTATACCTTAAAAATGCCGGAAATCTGCTTAAGACAGTTGCTAGTAAATTGATAGGGTGGGAAGTAACGGTACGGAACCCCTTAATTGATGAACAGTTGTGTTCAGGTATAAAATCAAGTTATAAAAGTTACTAACTCAAGAGTTTTGAAAATAATAATTTTTTTACCAATTTTTTATTTAATTCAGTGTAGAAAAACTGTATGAAACAGGGACACCCATATAACAAATGTTTTAAAAATGTAGAGAGTTAAATTAGATTAAATTTTGATTAGAAATAAATAATACTAGACATGAATATTTAATATTAAAATAATATATAATTATATGATTGAGTTTTAAAACAAAAATAGCAACCAAAGCAAACTCAAACAAATTAATTTTTTTTTTAATTTTTATAATTTTCAAAAATTCTTTTGATTAAACAAAAATTTTGTATTAAAATTAAATTGTTATATAAATAAAATATAATATTACTTCTCAGAAGACAATAATAAATATATACCTAATTTTTTATTACCTACTGTACATTTAATAGTTTTTCTTTTACAATATTATATTTTAACGATTATTTTTTCTGTTTCTCAAAAACAGTCTTAAAAGCTCCGAGAGCAATAATATTATTTACTAGTGAAAAATTTTAAAATTTGACCAAATTTTTATTATTCCATTAAATGACCTTATCGTAAAAGTAAATAAGCAGATAATTTTATTTAAAACTTCTGCAGAGGAACGGAAATTTTCTAAACTAAAATGCATATCAGATGATGTAGAAGGTACAAATCCGAAACGGTCTTGAAAAACTAACATTTAAATGTAAACAAAAATTAATCGACACAACATCCTGAAAATAAGTAAAATAATAAAGAACTTGAAAGATAAAAACCAAAAACATGGTTTAATAAAATATCTTATCTTAATAATAATTAATATATTTTAATTTATAATATACAGAGTGTGTCTGTTATTCTTAAACTTTATAAGTATTTTCTACTATAATTGTACGGGAATTCCTATTTGAATTTTAATTTTGTTCATATTATTACGATTATTCTAAAATTATTAAGTAAATTACTTTTACGAAATTTTATATCTTAAAAACTACAATTACTCATTAATGTTCGCTTAATTCTACTCAGAAATTAATAGTAATGGATCCATAAAACGTCGATCTTATAACGCTGGATTTCAAGCTACTTTAGTCGATTTAAGCGTCCAAAGGGTTAAAGCAAAAATTTTACAAATAAATTATTTTAATCATTAGCATGACAATCAAAGGATACGAAGTAAATTAGAACGATAATTTAAAAAAAATCAAACTGCGTTACTATCACAACCAAAGTATTAGAATTACAATATTTAAAAAGATAATATTAGAATTAAATTAGTTTTTCCTTAAACGGCGATAAAATATGTTCTTTTGATACTTATGTACGTACATACACAACACTAAAGTTTTATTTATTCCTCGTTGTGATGTTGGGAGCGAACCAAGTATTTTATTGCCGCTCTTAGCGGCAGACAAAGTAAAACCGATTGTTTTTGTCATAAAAAGTTGTGAGTTTGTTTTTCTAAATTTTAACAACTAAAAAGTTAGAATTTTGTTTTTTAATTTAGCGAATTTTCGAGATTTCAAGAAAAAGTTAGTCTATTGACGGGCCCCATTGATTATCTTTCGAAAAACAGATTTTCAAAAGTTTCAAGTTCTTTACAACATCTTTTTTAATTATATTTTAAAACTACCTTGGCAGGATAACTAAAGTTAAAAAATCGATTTTTTTTATACGAATTAATATGAAAAAGATAATGTTATGGATATTTACTATTATTATTATTTTAAACCTGCTTTGCCATGATAATCAAAGCATACGAATTACATACATTAAAGATTAAGGTTGACTTGTATAGATCTAGTTTAAAATTTTAAACTGTAGATTAACCAATCACAATAGTCAAAATCCGAGTTTAAACCATAGTTACCGGTTAAACTTGGACTATACAAGTCACCCTAAAAGAGATAATTTTACAAATAAAATTGCGTTGCCATGACGACCAAAGTAGGTATTTGAATTTCATTTGAAAAGTAATTTTAGATATACTTATAATGCTTTGTTTTTCAAACGGTGGTAAAAGATGTCGTTTTGTAACTTTGTAAATACGATTGAGTTTCATTACCTCACCTTTGTGATGTAAATTGGTAATTTGTTGGCGGGTGGCAAACAAAGTCATTTCTTGCCTCCCGCAGCTACAAAGTAAAGCTATTCTTGTCATAAAATTTTATACTTGTTTTTTTTTCCAAAATTTGATTGTTTATATGTCAAATTAACTATCATAAAACAAAAAATTTAATTTAATTAATTTTCGAGATTTGAAGAAAAACTAATAATCATCAGTTCATCACGGAACTCCCCTTCGACTTCCTGTCAAAATTAATATTTGCTAGAAAAAGTGACACTTTTGCTGTTTATAAAACAATATTTTAGACAGCTTTTATTATACCAAGTTATTTTAAATGAAAATATGTATACATGTAAATTTTTTTATAATTTTTAACTTATGAAAGTATAATATAATACCTATGGATTATTTTAAATGAATTATTGCAAGTTTTCGGAAAATTTCATTAATGTAAATATTGAAATCTAATCCTAAAAAATCATAAAAATATCCGCTAAAAATGAATTATCAAAAAATAATAATTTTTTCATCGCTCAAAAGTTGCATCTTTGCCGTGTCGCAAATTGCAAACAAACCTTTTATTAAAATTAAAACCCAACCTCGGCTATTTCAAAACCGGAGGCCTATCGTAAGATTTAAAATTTAAATTTTCAAAAGTAATAATGGTACAAAATGATAATAAGCGTATAAATTTCTTCATCCCAAAATAATACGACAGTATATAAACTATAACATATGTTTAACTTACATGAGCTCTTTAATAAAAATTATAAAATTATTTAAAGAAACTAAATTGAGTGTTTATTATAAAATAATAAATTAATGAAAAGTACCAAACTTACGTTTTAAATTGTATTTCCTTATTGAAGTCTAGTAATTTGTAACAATTTATCAATAAATATTGGATAATAAAACTTTCACATAACAAAAATTAAAAAATATAAAAATTTGATTAGAAATTATAATGTCAAAAATAAAGTAAATGTCCACTTTAAAAATTAAAAATTAAATGGCTTAAATAGGTATATAAACTATGACATATATTTATCTGTTATTTAATCTCTTCGGATAGTAATCGTATAATGACATGAAAGTAAAAATTATAAAATTACTTGGACATTGTTAGTTTGAAATAATTTTTTATAAATTTCATGGTTATGGCTTTATATTATAACTACCCATAGGGCTTAAATCACAGCAAAACATATGTCATAGTTTACATACTTACATACATTAATTTAATTGTCTGATAACTTGTAATCTGTTTAAAATAAATCATATTTATGTCCAATCAAATAGGTTTTAAATTTTAAAGATGCTAATATTTTTTTAAGCCTATGAATTATATTTAGAAAAATAATTTTACAAATAAAATATAGCGTTGCCATGACAACCAACGTAAAACCAAAATAAAAATTATATTTTTTGGCAGTTGTCTTGTCAAAAAAGTGTTCTTTATCAAACAAAATAAGATAAAATTATTTTATGAAAGGTAAAGCCAAAAGTGCTTATAATTTTAAATATTTTTTAATAAAATTCAAAATTGTTTTAATTAGTAGATTTGGTTAAAAAGTTTTAAAGAAATTTCTTTCATTTTTGTGATCTGAATTATCAGGAAAAGCAGTAAGGACAAGACAACGCTTTTCAAAATTGATAACAACGCAGATTTGTCTGTCAGAGGGGGGCATGTATCATGTACCGGTAGCAGCACAAAAAAAGCCTAAAAGATATTAAATTTAGTAATGAAAATTCAATGGGATTTGGTAGATAACATTAAAATGAAGCGTTTAAGGTGAGAATTAATCTTAAATATGGAATAGTTTGGCCAAAAATCGATTGTAAAGTTTACCATTTTATGCAGAAATTGACTATAATCATCGAATTCTATTACGTGCCCGTGTTGATTTAGTTAGACTTGAAGGTAGGCGTGGAAATTGACTGCAAAAGTAATTTTTTAACCTTCTGGATTCTGGATTGGATGTGGAGGGCAAACCATGGTTCACGCGCACTCAGGCCACATAATCGGGCCCATTATGCTACCTCCGATGTTAGCAGCCCACCCGCCTCCTATTCCTCAAGCCACCCCAAACTCAGGGCGAACTCAAGTACTTTGGAGGGCGGTGTGCCACTAATACTGGCCATGCTAGGCCAGAAGCTCCCCAACATGGATCCTCTTTTCGATGCTAACACTGGGCAGTTGCAAAGCACATGCTCCACTGTTTCATCTTCTTCTTCACATCCACGACATAATGGGCTTTCAACCAGTCCCATAGTGTGCAGATGTTTGTTTAGCTTACAGTGTCCTGTAAGACATCCTACGATAACTCGTAATCTGTCCCGAGACAACTGCAGATAATATTTTGCATGTTTGTCAGATGGTATGTTAATTGCAGCCTTAGCCTGACGGCATCCAGCCACATTCTCCCATCTTTCAACATGCAGTCTACGGGTCTCCCCTTTTATGATGGCATCAAGGGCCTTAACAGCCAGCGAGATAAAAGGCTCCGGACCGCACGGCACGTTACCAGAACCTTGCCTCGCCAGCTCATCAGCCCTCTCATTGCCCTCATTTCCTTCATGCCCTTTAACCCAACTAAGAGTTAGAACATTATGAGTGGATATCACGTTCAGTGTCTCAATGCATTGTAGCACAAGACCGGAGATGATCTTGCAGCGGTTTAGCGCCACAAGGACCGCCCTACTGTCCGTGATTATTTGAATAGTTTTGCCCCGGACATTTCTGTCCTGGACTTCTTCTGCGCAGCGAAGCACCCCAATGAGTTCCGCCTGGAAAACAGAGGAGTACCTCCCCAACGATAGTTTTATATCTAGCTGCAGTTCCGGGGAGAATATTCCCGCACCCGAGCCAGTATTATTTTTGGATCCGTCCGTGTACAGACATATGTCAGCCCGGTCAGATCCTTTAGTGTCTAACAGAATTTTAAAATTCCTCTCAAACACGTATTTGGGGGGGATCCTGTCAGCATCAAGACCCAAAAGAGGCAGCTTTTTTGAGCAGTCCTCCAGAATCCGTGTATGCCCAACCGATCCCCACCTATAGGTCCAGAGACCCCAAGCCCGCATTCTCAGGGAGGCCCTCAGTGCCTGTTCCTTCACATAGAGATCCAGTGGAGGAAGGCATAAGAGAGCCTCCATGGCCGCAGTAGGTGTTGTTCGCATCACTCCCGTCACCGCCAAGCAGACCGATCTCTGCAGCCGCTCCAGAGAGGACACTACTGTAATCAATCTGGTTCTGGGCCACCAGACGAGTGCGCCATAGCAAAGCATAGGCCTGATTATGGCAGTGTACAGCCAGAGGGCAATCTTTGGGGAGAAACCCCATGACCTTCCCAATGCTCTGCGACACTGCCAGTAGGCCATACCTGCCTTCGTCACCTTAGTGCTAATGTGTTTGCCCCAGTTAAGCTTCGAGTCAAGTATTATACCCAGATACTTGACCTCTGAAGTTAGTTTAAGAGGGGTTCCTTTTAAGCAAGGCATTTTCATGCTCCTCAGCTTTCTCTTTTTGGTGAACAGAACAAGCTCAGTCTTGGTCGGGTTGACCGAAAGAGACTGTTCCGAACACCAATTCTCTAGGATTCTCAGGGCGCCCTGCATCAATTCGCACAGGACATCCTCAAAAATCCCTCTAAGCAGGATGGTAATATCATCTGCGTATCCGACAGTGTAGAAACCACTGTCATTGAGACGCTGTAAAAGGCTGTGCACCACAAAGTTCCACAATAGTGGCGAGAGTACACCTCCCTGTGGGCAGCCCTTATTAACAGCCCCTCTTATGTACGCATCTCCCACAGCGATCTCAACAGCCCTACTATTCAGCATCGAGCTGATCCATCTAATGATGGCGTTAGGCACGTCGTGTTCGTGTAGAGAGATGCCAATGCAGTCAGAGGTAGCATTGTCAAATGCTCCCTCTATATCTATAAACGCTGCCAGGGTACATTCCTGAGATTGTAACGATTCCTCGATACGCTCCACCACCTTATGTAGTGCAGACTCAGTAGATCTCCCCGGAGTGTATGCATGTTGATTCGGGTGTAGTGGGTTTGGTACCAGCACCACATCTTTTTAACACACATCTTTTTAATCACATTTTTTTAACCTTAAAAAAAAGATCCACTGGTCGACCTTAAGTTAGTGTTAGAAACCAATTTTTAAAATCAAAATAAACTTTTTTACGTGATTTTGGTTCTAAACTTCTGCAAGGAGTTTATCTCATTGCAAATACACGGTATTTGCATGAAATTTTTAAATTTTTGAAACAAATTAGGACCTATTTTGAATGGTTCTCAAAAGTTTTTATTTATATTACTTTTTGTACAATTTGTTGACGTTTAACGTAATACAGAAATAATAAATAATATAACCAAGGATTCTATCAAAGTGAAGACCCTCGATGGAAAGTCAATTCAGCAAAATAAACCAGATTGTGAACTAAAACTAGAAGAAAATTTGAAGCACAAAATTTGAGGCACAAAATCAAAAAATTGTAACCAATAAAAATAAAAGTTAACTTTGAAAAAATTACGATGTCGCGTAGTAATATGATGTAAAATTAAAACATCACAATTTCACCTGCAGCTTTGCAGGAGTGCCAGCTTTTGATATCAAACCAAATCATAGGAGTGATGCAATTTTATAAATTTTTAAGAGCATTAAAATCCGGGTTCGGATCATGATACTTTCAACTTGTAAAAAAGCTTAGAATCTGTTCAGTTGGAAAAATAACATCATTAATGTACCTAATTAAATTATCTACGATTACTTTCTTTAATAATTAATTAACAAACTATAAAAGTAATTGCAAATAGTACTTTCTATTTGTTTTAATTTTTTATAAATTTAAAATTTATACAATTTTAATGTGTGCACTAAAACGAGTCTTCTTCATATTGACATAAAATGTGGGTTACTGTGTTTTGAAATAAATTAAAATCTTCATTCATAATGCATGATATCAATATTTATAGGTGATTTATGATATTCCGCGATACAAAAATATATTTAATTTCAAGTAAATAGAAAGTTTCACTAATAGCTCGTTATTAGAAAGAGTACATTTTTTGTAACAAAACTGCATGAAAAAACAAACAACTCGAAATTTGAATTGCTAATTAGTGAATTCTGCATTGAAAGTACCCACCACACCAATTTAAGAAATGAAATGACTCCGATTGACAAAAGGTAATAAACGTTTTTATAAACGTTAAAACTTTCTTCAAACATAAAAACACTCTTAAGATGTCGGTTTTTAGATAAAATTAGCCATTGTACATCTATTATAGGTATGAAAAGTACAATGGTATTTTATTGATGTTAATGAATACCGACATCTATTCAGTTCATCTTTTATATTCTTGCAAAATTTTTCGTTTTGCGAATTTCCCGGTTCCAATCGTGGAAGAATTAAACGGCGTTAGGATAAAACTTTCAGCTCATGAGTTCATGATCACTGAAAGTTCAATCTTTGTGGGCGGATTCATCCGCATTGCACTGCCCACGGCTTACAGTGATTTTAACTTTGTATAACGTGATACGATGATATAAATTAATGTACTATTGATATCTGATAATAGTTAACTTATTTTACAAAAATTTAAAGCTACCATAAATAGTAATGATGCAAATTTATAATAAGTTTCCCATTAACCGAATAAGTGTGTCAAAAAGTTTCACATCATCAATTTCTTTACAATTAAGTTAGAATCAGGTGATTAATTAAAATTTAAATCAAAAGTTATTTAGTAATGAGTTTGCTTAAAAAGAATTTAACAAGTTTTTTTGTTGCAATAGTCTCAGCAACATCATTAATCAAAGGATGGTTAAAACCGGAGCAAAATGCAAGTAGGTTTTATTACAGGGACTTCCCCATTTTTTTTCTAGTTCTGAGAACCTATTCACATTGTATTACAAGTGCTTACAAGCTATTGCAATACAACTCTTGCAAGCACCAATCAGGGAATGGGCTGTAAAACCATAAGCAGGAATTAAAAATGCCACAATTATAAATTTTATGGTTCGAATTTATATTATATTAAACAATAAATAAAATTATAATTTGAGATAATTTGAGAACGGTGTAGTAATGGAAAGTTAATAAGTGTGGGTTGTAAAATTTCAATATATCCCGAGGCATTAGTTTTAGATGAATTATACTGAAGATTTACAAAAATAAAATCTAACGGTTCCTTGTATTACGCGCTTTGTTTCATGGATGTGCATCCTCCAGTTTTTAATGCTTCATTAAATTGCAGGTGTTGAAAACCATTATAATTTTCATCCATATTAGATTAAAATTTTAATATTTGCAAGTTGTAGGTAACTGTAATTGCGTGTGAATCATCCAGTGTTATCGTCTCGTGTTAATGCTGTAAAATGTTTGTAATTGAGGAAGACTAATAAGATAATAAAGGTTAATACTAAGAGGCTAAGATGCATCGCTTTGGGAAATGAAAGCAGACGTTTCCTTGGACAAGCTCACTGACCACTATTTTCCTCAAGGCAAAATCTCTTCATCAATGAATTCTTACCGTGTTTTGTATTCAATGTAAGGCTTTTCACAATTTTAATTCGACCGTAAGTTGTTGTTTTATTAAACAAGATCATAACTCACACTATAACGAACGTCACACCAAAGCCTTGATCCAAATAATTCTAAAAAATATAAATTCATATTAAGATTAATTATTTTTGTTAAATTTACAAACAACCTGTTCAAAATTACCCAATGACAACAACAAGGCTTGTTTTTTTTTCAAAAACATGTGATTTGTTAATTTCTTACATAAGCCCACCCATACCCCAGATTATGTCATTATTTCATCAATTTCTTTAAGAGAAAAAAAAGCACTTCCGAATTAATTATGATAATTTCAGATCAATAATTCGCTTCCTCGTACTTATCTAAGACGACATTATTTTTACACGTAACGGTTTTTTGTTTTAGCATGAAAAACTTTCTTTAAAATGTGTTCCTGAATTATATCTCTAATTGTGGCGTTTTCTTCTTCTCAGCTGCACTATTCGTCACCTGATGTCTTTTCCTTCAGAGCTTTACATGAACTCCAACTCACAAAATTAATAATGGTAACATAGGAATCCTTTCGTGGTTGTGTGATTTGTGAAAATAAAACAAAGACCGTTTTGTTCGTTTTTGACCTTGAGAGATCCGATTTCAAAATTTTTCTAATTTTCCGATTTCTATGTTGTTTTATTTATTGATCACACTTTCGCAAAAAAGTCTTATCATAAAATTGGAACAGACTTTCTAGAAAACAAGTTACTTAAGAAATCTTCGCAGTTTGTAATCCACTTATTCTTTTAATAATTTCTCTGATATAAATAAAATTTCTTCGGTGTCCACGTGTGTTACATTTTTAATTAGAATTATAATAAACAATAAAAAGATATTATAATGTGAAATTAAATCAGCTTGTGAGGTGGAGGCGATTCTGAAGCAGGAGAATAAATAATTGTAGCAAAACGAGGAGGTAAAAGTATACTTTATTGCCGCAAGGCGTCGTCAGCGAGTCTTCTCTTCTCTACTACCTTCAAGAAGATCCAAATATGGATTTTCCAAATAATTGTTTGAATTTTATTGCTGAATCGTAAATTATAACTTAATTTAACTTTTTATGCAATAGACTTCAAATTATAGACTTGCTGCTGGCAAAACCACATGGAATGTTACATAATTAATGCAAAATTACAAATTAATATTATTAATTCATTATTTGTTAAATAACAACGATTTAAATAATTTTGAATTAATTATGTCTAGAATGTTAACCTTGACTGTTTCATTATCATTTGTAGGATAAAGGTGTTTTTCGGTCAAAATTTGATTTTCTTAAAAATTGCTGTTGAGCCTAAGTAAACTCGTATTTGGGGGTAACATACCTACCCTGGGAATTCCGCCATGTTATTTGATGATTTATAATTCATGTAGAAAAGTTATGAAATTTTATTTAAATTTACCTAATATGCCCGACTGCATATTAACAATTAAATCCTTGACCATAATTTTTATGATAAGCAATGTTTTGTTCGTATTTAAAAAAACGAAAAAATTAAATAGATTTAGATCTGATGGAATGGCGTTAAAATAGTTATATTATTACAGGTATTAGTGAATTTTGATTCAGTTATTTCCGTTTTACAATTAGTGTGGAAAATATGAACAAATTAAGAACAGTTTTAATTTAAATTGGTAATTTTGCATAATATAATATGCACTCACAGTTACTCTCATCTTATTTGCAATTACTGTTTCAATATTATCTCATTTCGATACCATAAAATTGTCAAATTTTATGTGGTGCGAAAACTGTGAAATTAATTTACTAGAAACGGATAATAAGAGTGGTCCAATAATGCAATGAAGTTTTGTGTGTTACGGCTGTTATGCCAAAATTAGTAGGTTACTGACTATCGTTAGCATTGTTATTGTATCGCTTCAATGAAATTTGCTTCAAAAATGACCCAGTTAATTAAAACAATCTTGTTAATTAGGGACCTTTTAACAAAATTAAAAATGAGGTTGACTTAATAATTGAGCACTCCATAATCATGAATTATGTTTATGCATGATATGAAGAACGCGTGCACAATCTGCAATTTGCTATTATTTGAAATTTTAAAAATTAAAAATTGTATTGCGTTGGTAGCATTAAAGACCAGAATAAAAATGTGGTCGTTATATTTTATTAAGTTGAGTCTTTGACATTTGCAAGAATTTTTGCAAAAATTACCATACTAATAAGAAACACAGCAAATTCTTGTCTCCATATTGTTATTGTGATCGATTACGTAAGAATGCGTAAATTTGCACATTTATTTACATAATTATCATTAACAGCACTCATTCATATATTAGTAATATTCTTTATAACTGTTTTCTAAAGTTTTATTAAAATTAATCAATATAATTTGATTCGGAAGACACGTGGTGGTCATCCTGGGTTAATAAATTGCCACTATTAATATAGAAACCGGGGTACAGGCACATCTGAAAGTAAGCCCAGCAAGCTACGTAATGGATCGAAAATATTTATAATGCTCATAAAACTGGCACTGCTAAGGAAACTAAAATAAAAAAGAAGAAAAATTAATATAATATAAAAAAATTCTTTCGGAGATGGGATTGCCAAAACAAATTTACCTACTCAAAACTTTAAATATTGGGGGTGGGACTACATTTCGTTGGTTACGTTTTTAACTACGCCGCTGGTTTTATTAATAATTATATATTATAATTTATTATAGTTCATATTATATGCCACTCTGTAGGTAGAGGATAGTTCCATTTTAAATTAAATAACATAATGAATCTCGTTTATTATACGGGATACAGGTTAAGTTAATTGAAATGAATATTTAACCCCTAACCTCGACAATTTATATACCAATTATTATAACGGAAAATCAACTAAAAACGAACTATAATATCTAGATAATATTCTGTAGCTGATCGTAAACTTATAATTATTATTTTCTTCTTTGGTTTTAACGGAAAACAAAAGCAATAGAATTGTTATTTAGTAGTAATATTAGTAAAAGTAATATATAACTGACTCCATGCTAATAAAAAAATATCTGTTGAAAATAACTGTCATTCTTTAGTTTCAACTTTATTTCGAAACATAAAGTTGAAGGTTTCACATAATCTGATATTTACTGCCGATGAAACTAACAATAGCTTGGTTTAGTCGGAGTAAAAGTGATTTTTGTTTGGCTTGCTTGAAAGTCACACTTTTAATCATAATAAAAACAAGGACTCGAAGATAATATAATAAATTTATTAACAGAATTTGATTGATTACATTAAAACGATTAGTTTAGCTAATCGATTTTAAACTTTACAATTTCTGCACGAAAGGCGATCGTAATGACCATTCTGTTACCCGTCCGGGTGGATTAACTTATTTTTTAGGCTGGGCAAACAACCACGAGAGAAACAGTAGCATTTGCACCAAATTAAAATCAATTCACCATAAAATCTAATATTTTTAGTTAGTCCGGAATGGAAGGAACCGGAGCGTAGGACGCGAATTTTAACACTTGGATAAACCCTAAAATTTAAATCTAACGCCAATCAAATGTCGTTAAATGCCATTTAAAGTAAAATTTTGTTTTTTTTTTTAAAATATGGTTTATAATTTTTTGTTTTATTATTAATTTTTGGACTATGTTCTATCATCCTTTTAAGTAGAAATTTTTAAAATCGTGGTCTCGGTTATCGAACTTTCCCCAAAGTTTTAAAATTATTTAAATAGGTGTTAGGTTTACAGTGAAAACTTTTTTCCGGAAATAACGGGTTTTTATTACAAAATATTTATTATTTTAAGTGCATAAGAATTTGTTTTAGTTTACAATAAAATTTTATTATTGCAAATTATAGGAAAACTTCATTTTATTACTTGAGCGTGTTAATGAGAGTTTATGATTTAATAAACACTATTTATTACTGTCGTCAGATATTAATATAATATTTGTAATATTTTACTAAATTTCTGACGGCATTCATAAAAATATTACAAAGATAAAATAAAATAGTGATTTTTATAGTGTTAAATTAACATTAAAATTTTATAAATTAAAACAGTTTAAAAAAGTGTTTTCATGGTTAAAAATACAGATTTTGCAATAAATTAGACCGTCTTGCCTAAAGTTTAAAATAATATTTGTATCCACGAGAGCTCGAGAGTGACTGAACCCTCAAATCAGTGTTTATATAATAATTAATTAGTGAAAAATAAATGGTATTATTCCATTAATTATAGAACCCACTTAGGACAGATGGATGATCGGAGATAGCCAATGTTTGCGTATAAATTTTTTAATACAGTGCAACCTTTCTTAACCGACATTACCGACATTCAATCACACAACAAGAAATGGGTTCCGTTTGTGTCGGTTAAGAGAGGGTCTACTGTATAAAAATATTTAATATAATAATAGTATAAAACTTGAACTAATGAATTTACAAAAATGTTTTTCAAGGTCTTTTAGAATCTTTTTCTTGTTTTTATTCACGAAATTGTAGTTTTTATAATTCAAAAAATCTGCAATTGTAATGTTAAATTTAAATATGGAAGTATTTAATACATAAGATGAAAACTTGGAAAGAAATTTGAAAGATTGAGCCCATGTCATTACAATAAATTATAAGAAAAAACTATGTTAAAATTAAGATTTAAATATTAACAAAGTAAGAAAACACAATAAAATTCAAATTAGGTTAGCTCATAGATTTTCGATAAGAACAGGTTATGTAATTTAATTTGTAGTAAAAATTTTTTTTGTAAATTTTAGCATATACCACCCATTAAGTTATTGAAAGTGTCATTTATTGAATAATCTAAAGAAAGAATTTGTTTGTATGGATAGAGTGACGTGCTTATTCTACTTTAGTATATCTAATCAAAAATTACTTATTAATTTAAATTGAAAATATAGTATACCAAAGAATTTCCAAAACTTCCATAAGGTTAGCCTATCAAATAATGTAGTAATCAGAGGTAGAACTCCAAAAAATATTTTTGAAAATTATTGACAGCGGCGCAGGCACTTTGTCTTTTATTTGCTTCTAATTCTTCAAAATATGAGCTTTTATTTCCAGCTTTGAGATGTGAAAAACTTAAAAAAAAAGGAAACTGATGCCAATTAATTTAATAAAACTATATAAAAACTGTGCGACCTGAAGGTCGCACTAGAACTATTTTTAAGTTTTAATCCTGATTGAGTCACAATTTTCCCAAATAGTCGAAAAATGTTAAAAAAATTTACCAAATGCTAACATTGAACATCCAGGTTAAATCAAAAACGTTCTGAAGAAGATAAATCTCGACGAACAATAAAAAACCACCTAACAAAAATGTATTCTTGTATATTTAAATGGCACTAATTTAGTAACTGTAAAAGAATCGTTGTTAATATAAATAACAAACAGGAAGCCACAAAGAGCAATTAAGTCAAAATGTAAACGATAAGTGCAAATAAATTCAAGTTAGGTTTTGATCCATTTTGCAAAGCAACTCAACCGCATAGCTACAAAACAAAAACAGAATGCAGATTAATAAAGCTTACTCAGCTGCAGCACTCAACAAGATAACTAAATAATACAGTCATTTTGTACAAGTGCCTCAAGCGTTTTGGTGATCATCACTTGAATGAAATTTTATAATAATAATTATTATCAAATTATAAGCCAAATTTTTTTTTTAATTTGTGAAAAACATGCAAAAGATGAAGGAATTAAATTTTCAGTTCTGTTAGTACCTACGTGTGAAAATCGTAACGTAATTACGGCCGATTAGAGATTTCGTTATTGTAAAGTGATTCAATCAACATAAAGTGTTAATTTAGTTAGATTTGTTTATCTAACGATAAACAAGACATTAAAATTTTATTCTCAATTACTATAAGCTTTCTATTAGTTTTTTGCCATGAAAACAGCCTTCAAGTAGCCTCATCTTTCACAGTCAGATACAAAACACAGTGTAATTACTAGATTGCTGAAATGGAATAAATTAATCATCGATTTCGTTCTATACATCTGGAAGTAGTAGTAAAAGTTCCGGTAATAGGAAACTCAAACTATTTCCTCATTTGACAATAATGTGTACGCCGGAGTGTTTCAAAATGTACAAATAAGTAATAAATTATTTAACAACGACTCAAATGTCACTTGATATTCTGGTCTCATTAAACTGAACCAATAAGTTCAATTACTTCGTAACAATTTTCTGAAAGTAGAATAGGTTAGATAAGAAAATTTTGTATTCTTAGCTTATCGTGGTCGCACTGACTTTTTTCAAAATATTATACATAATGCAACGTTACGCAAAATTTGCACAGAATTTTAAAATAAACTAATACAATTGGGTCAGTTTACCGTAACTCGAAATTATAACGTATCGGAAAAATTAATAACACTTTCAAGCTTTGTGATTATTCCATTCTGTTTAGCATAGCACAAATATCGTCTTCGTGTTTAGGTAGTTAATGCAGGTTACTTAAAATATTAATTGCATGATATTTTGAAAATTTCGCCCAGGAAACTCTCTCTTCAAATGTGTAAAAATTTTAGGTTATCCGAGGTCATCTCGGAGTGAAAGTTTGGCTTCATCGTTTGGTCTTCTTCATTAACCAATTGTTCCCACCATTCGATTCCAAGTTCCTTAATAGCGTGCAGAAAAAATTCCTAAGTGTATTTTTAACCATAGTTTAGGTTAAATTTATTAGATCAAATGGGTATCAATTTTCAATTCAATAATATAGTAGATCAATGTAACCTATCACGTAGAAAATAATCACTGAGCTTACTTAACACACGTAACATACACAACCTGGGCTTGCTTACATGTGTAATAAGGAATTTTAATTCTTATGTCTGCGCGCTGTGTTCCAATTTAAAAATGCTAAACTACATGTGTATGGATTCAATTAAAATTGCAGTCGTGAGTTTCATTTTAAGATAATAAAAGAATTTTCAGGATATTTTAAAATAACTTTAATTTGGTGTAATTTACATCACAAAAAGAATAATTTTGTCAGTAATTAAACATGATTCAATCTAAATCCTTGAAAGTTAAACGGCACCGCTTAAATATTAATACCAAAAGGACGAAAATATTGTAAAGTGCAATTTTCTTGCACCAATTGAATTGTATGTACTATTATGTAAATCGCTAAGTATACTACTAACCTTAATAACCACAATTATGTAATAAGGTCAAAAATGTTGTTATAAATATTGTTAATATAAATTAAATTAATTTTTATGTAAATACGATCACCTTTAATAATAAAAATTGGAGTGCAAGTAACAAACAATGAGAAGTAGTAACAATATTTTGCAATCAGGCTAGTCACCCCTGTTCGGGGGGAGGGGATGGTTTTTATGTGCTGTAATTGATTATCCAGCTTCAATTCCCCAATAAAAAATTTCAATAATAAAAATAATAATTGTTAATCCGATGGTTTTTTCTGTACCTTGAAGGTAAACAAGGTAAAAAAAAAACATTGTTAATGTTAAATCAATTAGTCTTTAGTCACCCCTGTTCAGGGGGTGGAACCCCCGTTTTTGTTAAGCAATTAAAAAATTCTTTGTCTGTTTTCATTTCCGTAATAAAACCTTTTTTTAATTGTCTGATCTGATGGTTTTTCTGTACCTTGAAGGTTTTTCATGCCAGCTTAAAAAGTAGCAGCGTTTAAATAACATGCTTTACAACTGTGTAGCATTTCAGAAAATTGTCGGTGCTTTTACATATCAATTAGAAAATTATAAAAGTGTAACAGTTAATAATTTTCATTCAAGCTTCAGACATATCACGACTGTGATTATGGTTTTCCTCCATGAACATGTTTTTTGTCTGCTTGAAACGTCTCGTCTCATTTTTTTGTTTCAATTCCACATGCATCATCTTTTTCAAAACGCTTTGTAGCATTTTTTCGTGAAACTGATTAGAGAAATTTTTGAAGTAGGTAAAAAGGTTTTGTCACAGAGTCTCACCCTACTTAACCATTGTAGGTGCAGCCGTGCGTTATGTGTATCGTATTCATATAGTTTGAATTCACCTGATTATGTGATACTTTGGATCTAATTTCTCACACAAAAATGTTTTCGTTGTGAGTCACGGAAGCTGACACGCACATAGACAATAATTAAGGAATGCACAAAAAAGACGATTTATTTAGATTTAATTGCAAATTGAAGAAAGTAACTTAATTAAATTTTCAATGTCGTTCGAATATTAAGTTATCGAAATCGATATGGATAGGTGTAAAATTTTATGACCACTATTCAAGGTGCTTAATGAGATCAAGTTTATTGGATTAAAAAATTCAATAATATTCCAAACTCGCTTCTTAAATTTATATTATCAAGGATTTTTGCACAAGGATGTTATTTTCCTTTTCAATAAGGCAAATGCACTTGGGTCTCCAAGACCATCAACTCATTTGGCTGATTATGCCAAACACTTTTTTATACTTCCGCTTTTCGAAGTAAAATTGTTGTTTCGCTAAAATGAGGTGTAATTCGTCGAAACAATTATTTTGTCTAAGAGGTTTTAATTCAACCGACTTCTTACGTAAAACACGTTTGCTCATTTTAGTTAACCGTATCCTGTGTACCTTCCTTTGATGATTCATCGCGTTTTCAAAAACCGGAACGAAGTTTTACTCACTTCTTGACCACATTCGGTACTCGATTATCGAAATAGAATTGAAATAACTGTGCATCTGAATACTTTTACGTCATTGCAAGAAAATTTTGATCGCACGGTTTGGGATCTAAAAGAGCAAAAAAATGGTAATCTTTAGGTTCCAATGCACAAGCAAAGTAAATTGGAGAAAGTTAATGACAGCGTAAATGGTGATGGCATCACGTTAGCAATTTATGTAACTTCTATGTAATTTATTCCACTTTTAACAATAGCTGATTGTGATTATTAAAATGGAAGAAGACACGACAATTATATTAAGTTGAAATGTAGATAATAGTTTACGTAAAAAAGATTTTTTGAGTCTACTTTTGATGTAACGAAATAAAATTTATTTCCGTTTTTTACAATTAGCCAGTTTATTTCTGAAAAATAAATAAAAATTTTTTTTGGAAAATGCAATTAAAAATATTTGGTAACAAAATAAAGTAACTTTTTTACTCATCTTGCCGTAAAAGTAGTATTTTTTACCTTCAAAACTGGTCTTAGAAGTTCTAGTTTTCTTCGTAGTATATCGCATTTGTTGCTAGACAATAAGAAATAACAGTGCGGAATAATCCTTTTATTTGTTTGTTTCACAAGGTGATAATCAAAGATCAACTACTTACTAAGGCATTGCTTTTCTTCTTGCTGCTAGATAATTTTCTTTTGTTTTCCCATTTAAAATTGGAAATAAAATTTTTGAAACGAGTCAAAAATTATAAACTGAGGACTTCATTTTATTTTCAATTTGTTACAACATTTCTATCGAACAATCACAGACAATAGAATCTTCATTTTCATATTGTAATGAAAATTGTTGTTTTAATAGTCGACCTCACGTCACTTTTTGAATAAAATTACGATGACATAAGTAAATGACAGCTTTTTATAAAATCAAATAAAATTAAAATTATTAATTTATTACTTTCTTACAAACAAATAAAAAATAATGTACGAAACGCGGACAAAAAACGTTTTTCGTTTTCTTTAATGCTCGTAATCAACCAAAAACCTCGAATTTTTGTCTGTATCTTAAATTAATCTTTCGGCCTAAGCTGTGAATATTTTGAGTAAAATTGCACAATATAATAATTAAAAGATTAAATATGACGTGTAATGACTAGGGCAAGTTTTTGACACCAAATGCAACTTTTTTTCACAAGTCACAAACTGTTTAAAAACAACAAAAAACTGTATTTTAATCGCATCTGATAAATAATAAAGGAGTTTTTAGCGCAACAAAAATGCAACTTTTCACGTTATTGCAACTTTTTGCAACTTTTCACATATTAGCAACTTTCTTGCAACTTTTAGCAAAATTACAAGTTAAATACATTTTTTTTCCAATTTTTCCATGAATTTTTAATTTCCATGTATCATCAGCTCGTTATGACCACCAAATGGTAACTAACCAACGGAAAGCACGTCTTAGTATCTATCAGAAGTTTTCCATTGGTTAGCTACCATTTACTAAGTACAGCCCTGTACGAGTAGTACGTGTTATTTTTGAATTGCTTAGTTTAATTTTTGTAAGTTGGTAACTTTTCCAAGGAATAGCTATGAGGCTATGACTTATGAAAGTTAACGTGCAGGGACGTGCCCATGGTGCCAATGTTGTAGAAAGTTGGCAAAAAGTTGACAAAAACACCCAAAAGTTAGTCAATTTAACATTTTTTTATATCTAAATTTACAAAAAGTTGCAAAACTTACAAAAAGTTTTCAATTTTGAATTAATTCAGTTGGCAAATTTAAAATTTCTTCCCCCCCCCGAAAAAACTTGGTTGGGTACGTCCCTTGTTTAATTAAATTTACATCAGTTGTAAAACCCCGTTCACACTACATGATTTATCATGTGACTTGTCACATGATGTCTCATATGAGAGATTTTTTTACGTTCACACTATATGATTTTTGATATTATAGAAGTTATGGCTTTTATGATTGGCTGTTGTGATTTTAGCCATGACTTTTCTTATGACTAAGTCATGTGATAAATCAGACCCGTAGCCAGGGGGGCACCTGGGGGCACGTGGCCCCCCTCAAAATGTTCAAAAAAAAATTTTTTTTTTAAGTAAATGAAAATTTGTTTATAATAATGAAAATTCTCGAAAGAAAAACCATTAAAAATTTTACTTTTTACTAAGTCTCCCCCCCCTCCGAAATTTAATCCTGGCTACGGGCCTGTGATAAATCATGTAGTGTGAACTAGATTTAACAAGTTACTTGCTAAGAATCGTCAATTTAAGGATGAAAATGTCGCACAATATTTAACGTTACATTATAATTCTATAAAAAAATAAAATATGGGAATGTATTTATTTATTTTTAAATTTTTATGTGTATAATCTTTATTATTTTCAAAAAAATTAAAAAAAATAATAAATGCAACTTTTTTTGTTTTTATTGCAACTTTTATGATTTATAAATGCAACTTTTCGTGTTTTAAATGCAACAAAAAAATTGCCCTAGTAATGACTCATTTATAAATATTTTATTACTTACTTTAAATGAGCAATAAAAAATGAGTAATAGGACGGTGCTGGATTTAATTAAGTGATAAAATTATAATAATTAATTTTGGGTTGAATTCGCTTGAAGAAAAAAAAAATGAAATTTTCCGGATTGTAGCGAAAAACATCATACTTTTCCGCCTTAGGGCGTGAATATGAAATTATCCTTATCAACGAAGGGAAATAGTAATTTTCTTTTAAACTAAAAATTCAAAATAATAACATGTAATTAATGGAAATCACTTTGTAGCACAACTTTAAATTTTGGGCTCTTCCGCGAATTTTTTTCCAGCCCTGGATTCTGGAAGATTACGTTTAAATAAGATCTTATACAAAATGCCTTCTTTTTGTCGTGGGTCTTGTGTGAAATGCTAATAAAATCACATTTTTTGTGGGTTGTCTTCAGATGGCAACCATTTGTATTTTTTTAGTTTTTTTATTTTGATTTGATTATCCCAGGGTATTCCTTCAGGATATCCTGGATTTAACTTGCTTTGTTATGTGTTTTTGTGTCTCCTATATGGAGTTTTGGAATCAAACATTGTTAATCCCATCTTTTACTCTACTTTTGCCTTGTTACATAAAACCAACTCTTCTTTTACTATCGTGTTTTATTTAGAAAACTGGCGCCCGATTAAATTTTTTCCTTAATCAGTTGCCAAAGATTGTCTGAGTCACAACCATGAAATAATAGATCAAAATAGAATAGAAATTTCCATGTTAAAAATTCAGACATTCTAAAATTGCGCCACCTAGGAAAACATGGTCAACTAGATTTGACATTTACATTTTCTTCCACTATTATTTTAATTTAAATTACACAAATTAACTACTTTTACTGTTATAATCATTACTAATCATCTATATAATACGTTATTGTATAAATTAATTTTTAAATGTCGTAAACTTTACAATAGCGTCACCTTTAAAAACTCGGCGAACTAAAAGTACAATGGTTTACGGGGTCTCCGTTTTTGTATGTTAGTTTCTACACCGTGGTCATATAACGTTAAAAAACCCACAAACCGCGCATGCGCTACCCACGCTCTGGTACTGAACGGGGGTGCAGTCCCTTAGCTAGCCTGTCTGCCATTCCATCGCATATCAGCGGGGCAAGCGTGACAAATTAGGGCAATTTATGTTTACTTTCTGGTGAAAGCAAGCGTGGATAGCTTGGAATACTTAAGTTGCCTACAGCCTTTTGTTATAAGATGACGTGGTTAAATGTGCAGAAGTGGCTGTTAACCTGGTAAGTCCGGGAGGTACGGAGTACCCTTTTTTTTAAAGAAAATAAATTTTTTACCGTTGCATCGTCAACAGACCAGCTGTCTGGCTTAAATTAAACACGGATAGACTAAAGAGCGGAAAACCGTCGGATTACGTCGGATATCTAAAAAGTCAAAAATTGATTTGTGGACTCTGAGGAAGGCCGAAAAAAAACCATTCTATTAACATTTTCTTAGTGAAGTATTCTTGGTTTAGCTAAGAACTTCGCTAACATCCGTAATCAGATAGGCATCTGAAAAAGAAGAAGATTCTCAGAAGAACACAAAATTATGCTCACCATCAGAGGTAAATACTGACGAACACTATAACCAAATCGCTTCCAAACCAATTCATACAAAACTTTGTGATGACTCTGACCGTATCCCATCTAAAACAATGAAATAGGTTGTGTTCCAAAGAGTCATCATCAGTGCAGTAGTCACAATTGGGAGTCGTACGTATGCCCATATGGTGAAGGTAAGCGTTGAAACATCCATGACCTGTTAGCACCTAGGTTAAATAGTAGTTAACCTCACCGTGACTTCTGGCAACCCATACATTGATGTTTGGTATGAGTCACCTTGTCCATAGCCCAACTTTAGACTTCCGCCACTACGCTGCCATAGAGCCATGGTGTCGTCAGAGGCATTCACTTGTCCGGAGTAGACTTTTGCTCTTTCTTCGCCTTGAAGGTTTGCTGATGGCATGGCGTTTAGCACCAGAGCTGCAGAGGAATTTGACGGCACAGGTCATCTTGATAAGAAGATTTCCGGTATCCATGTTGAAGAAAAAAATTTTTTTTTCCTATAGGAGAAGTTTGAGTGTAATTTTTGAGTTGAGTGAAAAGAATTGTTTAATCTGGGAGCTGGATAGTGATTTTAGAGTTAGTCAGGTTGAGAGTACTGGAAAATTTGTTAATTTTTTTCGATTAATAAGTTAAAAACCGAATGGAAAATTTTGTGAATGGAATATGAAAAATTATCATAAAAATTTAATTTTATACGGGGGGTTAATTTAATAACAAAGTGGAATTCGGATTGATGGCAGTTTTGGATCAACAGATCATCATGTCAAGAGAAAAATTGCCAAAAAAAAATTGAAATGATATTGAAATTTGAAAGAATTATTTCAGAACAAGTTAACAAATTTTACAATACCTGCAAACATCCAGTTAAAGTTTCATCAAATTATTCAACTTTTTGAAAAACCGAAGTATTACCGCTTTAATTTAAAATTCGGCTATAGGAAGTTGTGAAATTTCTACTAAATACGTACAACTTGAAATAAAAATTCAAAATGTCTAAAAAGTAATGTTAAAATATAAAAGCGGAGTAACGGGAAGATTTCACCCGTCACAAGAACAGAAACTTTCGATTATATTCTAATAAAGTTTCAAATGAAAATTAATTAAAAGTTTGATTAAAAATTTGATAATAATTAAATGGTCTGCGGCCATAGTAAAACGAGCGACGCGCTTTCTTCTCCTTTATCAAAACAAACGCGTTGCTAGGGTTGTTGCACAATTATTAAACATTAAGGTTTTGGTTTTATCGTCGTAGTTCTAAAAGCAGACACATCGTGATGTTTTAAATTGATTATCGCCATGCCGTGTTGTCAAGAGGATGACGCGCCAAGACGACATTTATTTATTTTACTAAAATTAGTGGTATAAATTGTTTTTTTGACAAGTTTTCTCACCGTAATATAAAATGTTTTGCATTAAGAGAACTCATCACACACGTACATCGAAGCTAAGCTAAGAAATTTCGTGTAGTCAGCGGTTCAAACCCAGAATTTTTGCGCTCTAACTTAATCAACTATCACACCAAGCCACTGCTGTGATTGTTCAATTACTACCTTAAATTAAAAATTAAGGTCACTAATAGCAAAGTATAATTAATACAATTAATAAATCATAACTTTATGGGAAATCTAATACCTCGGGACCGGAAATAAAGTTGAAATAATTACAATAAATTGCCCATTAGTTATAAATATTAGTTACGAAATGGAAGTAACACATGAGGACATCAATTTTGAGATGTGTAAACTGATTTACCTATAATTCGAATAAACAATTAATTTTTTTGTGTGAGTACCCACTAACCGTTCCAATTTGCTTTTGAACCTACAGAGATACTTTCATTAACTTTCTATTTACTTTATAATTTAATATGTGAAAAGTTTTGCCTTTATTAGACTTCAAATTTGAAGCTAACTTTGGGAATATAATTATTGTTTTGTTGTGTGCTGTACTTAAGTGATTCACAGATTAAATTTTATGAAGATGAATATTTATTACACGATAATAATAATATGTGGGTTATTTTTCGTACAGTAACGAGAAATTTTTAAGTGTACCTTGTATTGTTTTTCAAGAATTATTTATTACTAATTTAAGTAGAATTCCTTGTAAGTATTGTTGTTTATTGAATAAAATTAGGGTTTACAATTGAATATTTAGAGAATTGCTTTTATTATTTCCACTCTCGATACTTTTATTTTTACAAAACCGAGTTAACTAGAGATTTACATCACTTGGAGATTATTTTGTCCAATCACGAGATATCTACACATCACGTGTTGTGAAAGTTGCTGCATATCACAGTAGAGGGCTTATTGGCGGCTATTTTAAACTGCTGAAATATAATAATCTTAGTGAGGAAAAACTTTTTTATTGAAATTAGACACTTACAATATTACCAATCATTCTTATTATTTTTCATATTAAAGAATTAGTTTTATAAACCAAAGAAATGGTTTGAAAAAGAATTTTATAAATACTTTGTAAAATGTAATCAAAATAGGTTCCATCTGTATGCTCCTGCATGAGGATCGAAAAACATTTTGTTTCTACACAATTTAAATTAGAAATTCTTGTATTTTCATTCAATTTTGGTAACTGCCAAAAGGCAGTTCATTTTACGTTTTATCACTTTTTAATTTAAAATAATTAGATCATTTTGGGAAATACGTCAAAGCAATTTTGAGTCACGATTACTTGTATATTTTGAATTTTAATTATGTCAAAATTTACAGGGTGAGTAATTAGGTGAATTGAAAAAAATGTATGAACAAACTTCACAAGTAATTTTTAGACTAACTAAGAGTTTTTAGACCAAACTACGTGTACTAATGTGTAAATTAAGTAGGATGAACAACAATTTATTATTCCATTGAAAACCCGAAAACGCTTTACCTTCCAAAACAATTGTTTTGATGAAAATTTAGTCTCAATTAAAAATTAATTATTAAATTTATTTAAATTTGTAATTGTTTATATTTATACAAATTAAATTTTGCAATAGAAAGGAGTTGGTATTGTTGATGGTATCACGAAAGAGCGCTGTTTGAAATTATTTTAATATATGGTATTTAATTTTCCCAGTTAATAATCTTGTGAACTGTTTAATTAACTATATATTTTTATTTCTAGATAATGAAAAACTACAATGCCGCCAGCGATTCTTCTTTTGAGAGAACCTGCAGTCACATCGTTAGCTTCAATTGTTGAAAAGTCTCACCGCCAGAAGCCACCTCTTCCAGAATACGACCTGAGGTTAAACTCTTCCCAACTCGACTTGGATTTGCTATCAAAACCAATATGTCAGCAGCCTAAAATATCGTCGAGCGATGAAGGGTTCGAATCGGATGTCGATACGATATCGATTGTATCAAGTGATGATAGCTTTTCATCCGGAAACTTACCAGAAAGAAACTTGAAACTTCAAGAAACCGATAGTGGAAATGGGTCGGCGGGTTCTGATTCGTCGGACACGGAAACTTCACCTTCGCAAACCATTTCATCGAAAGTTGAAACCACTACAAATAACGAAAGTTATCATCTAGTCGATTGTATGTGTTATACGGACATAAAATTTCCGAATATTTTAGTGTTTGTAATAAAAGGTGATGCATTAGTTTTTAGTTTTAAAAATTTAGGAAACCTCGAAAAATTTTACTCAAACTTTAGTACTTTTAAAGCTATCGCCAATCAGAAAGCTTACAGCAAAACTTTGGGTCCAAAATTTAACTTGTTACAAAGAACTGATAATAACGGAATAACGCATATACAAGTAACGAAAGAACACGAAACTAGGCTAACATTACCACGAAATCACGAATCGAACATAATTAGCATCAATACTCCAGAAATTAAATCGAACTTATTCAGTAAAAACGTAAAAAAAAACGTAACGAAAGAATCTCTGCATTCTTCACAGTCGCTTAACCGTAATATCAATCTCAAGTCAAACAATCCACTTACGTTTAATAATAAAGAAAGTAATCCTACGATAAAAGATGCAAATTCAAGACAACAAAGTGAAAGTTCGACAATTTATGATTCTCGATTTAGAAAAGAATGCAATAACGTTAATGATTCACACAGCTTGAAAGCACGAAGATCATCGTCCACTGAAAACATTTTGAACCTACAAGACTACACGAAAACCCTCTTAAAACCAGAACAATTTCAATTAGATAATCAAGACAATGTCTTAAAAAAAGTTTGGAATTCAGCCGAAGACTTGTTAGATGCACCGAAGCGACCTGAACGAACCAAGCGAAAGGTTAAATCAAGAGCCCCACCTCCTCCAAGCAATCAACTTCAACAAGATGTTTTACGAGGTCAGTATGTACGTGTCAATGTTACTTCCTCGGATATAAAACTATTGGACAACAAAATAAACCGTCCAAAAGACAAATATCAAAATATGATTCATTCGAAAGAATATTCCGCAAATTTCAAGCCGATTGAAATTAAATATCAGCAATACAAGTATGTGGAACCTAAACGAATCAAAGGTTACAATGATGGTGAACATCGTTACCCGATGGAAAGCTCTTGGACGAACTCGATTCCACGGTTTTTACGAAAACCAAGAAGTCACAGCGAAACTCGAAACTTCACCCCGATGGCGTACAGGTACATAGACACAACTAATACTTCAGAATATGTCGGAAAAGTGGATTCCAATTCGGTTTCGAATAGACTCTTTGGCATGTCGTCAAAACTGAAGGACTTTAATTCGACTGGAAGCAACACGTTAAATAAAAAGTGTGATAATTGGGAAAATAGGAACGGTGCGAGAAGGAGTAGTTTAGGAGAGTTAACTTATAAAATTAATAGTGGCAAAGGTAGTCTAAAAAGTGTGATAAAGAAAGACGATAATAAAAGACGAAATAACGATAAAAAAGTAACTTTCAGTGCTTACACCACCGTGCAGGTTGTATAAACCAGAAGAATGTGAAGAAAATTTTTTGTAAAACATAAAAATGTTAGATATAATTTACTCCCTGCAATGGTTACACAAGGAAGATAAAATGTGTTTCTAACTTTTTAATGTTTTACAATCGACAGTTTTTTAATGAGCACGCCAAGTAAAAGAATTTGCGCACACATTTTAAGTCTTAAATATCTATTCTTTTTATATTGATATGACACACTTTTACTTACAATTTCTTATTACTAATTGACATTCTCGAGGAATTTCGTACTTTTTATAATCCTGCAGAGAAGAAAGTGACTGCTGAAAAACTTAATTTCAATTGAACCTTAATCGAATGGTAAAATTTGCACTCTCTTTAAGGTGCAAGGTGCAACTTTTTCATTATTATAAATATTATTTGTTCCACTTTCATCCAAAATTTTTCTTTGTCTAAAAACTAAACGACAAGTGTAGTGCTTTTTTTCCAGTTTCAATTAAGAAAATCCATGGCAATCCCAATACGTTTTTGTGATTCCAAATCCAAAACAAATTTCTTCCTTATAACCATGACCATTTTTACCATTACAGAGCTGCGGCAATCAGAAACTAGCATTTGCACCAGAGAAAAATCTCACCGTTTTTCTAATAATTCAAAGCTAAAAACATTGTCCAGCTTTGCGCTGGTTTGTGTAATATGAAAAAGTAATTTTTTGCTGTTACCTTGCCACTTATATTGCCTACTATAAGTAAGACTATTAAAATAATTAATGGTTTGATTTACTTGTCAGCGTACTTTTGTGAAGGAATAATTAAAGTAGCTATTTATACTTGCTTTTTAAATCTTGCCATTTTTCCATTCGTACCATCATCAGTTTTTTGTTCTGTGAAGATGCTAATCAACAGCGTGTAAGACTTGTCTTGTTTACATTTTCTCCATCTAGTGAATTTTTTTTGGTTTCATTTTACAACTTTCAGTTTCTTTATTGTTGATAACTACTCATGTTGGAAATACATAATATGTTATTTATTCTGTCTGTCTGCTGAAGTATCTCGACCATGTGGTCGATTATATTTTTCATATAATTTTCTTTTATTCGGAATACTCTTAGAACGTTTTGGACATTGTAATGGAATATTTTGATGCGTTGTTAACTTCCATGGGAGTAGGCATCGAACCGGAAAATTAAATTTGGTTATAAAATTCGTGACCCAGGGCACCAGCCTGTTTATGCATTTATTGACTTCGGTCAAGTCTGGCACGTTTTGCCATTGACGTCTCTTGTTCAATGACTGTAACAATATACCTCTCTTTACTGGATTTAGTAGAAACTTATGACTCCTGCATAAATGTCTGTGTGATATTAATTACTGACAAATTTTTGTTAACTTTCTACTCTTTTGGATTTGTTGTATATACGCATAGGGGGCCTACAGTTTAAAATTACCTTCAAACAACTTTGCTATTAAGCTGATTACATCTCAATGATTTTCAATTTCCAAAGTAGAGATGGCCAAAGTAATGTTTTTACTTTACCCAGGTTTGAACCTGAACTAATCTTTTAGACATGACATGACAACTGACATACATTGACATAAAGCCGACAGGACAATAAAAGTTTGTCTTAATACAAATTAACCTCTCATCTTTTATAAAACGTCAAGTATTCTTTCAGAATCAGAATTTATTTTTGAATAACTTTGAAACCCGGAGACTAAGGTCTTTTTATTGCATTTATACAGAACCCCCCTCCCCGGTTTTGCGACCATTTTTTTGCAATTTTTTTTATCAGATTTTCTTTAAAAGGGGTTGTAGCCCCAATAACACTTAATGATAGCTACGTCTCTGTATTAAACGGAAAGAAACTAAGAATTTATTGTAGTTTGCCCATTTATAGATAATCTATAAAAATGTTTACGACCTGGTTTTTTAATTACCTAGGTAATAGCTGTAATTGTACTAAATTTCAAATTTCCAGTTAAACGAAAAGTGGTAACTAATTAGCCAAGAAAAAATCTTAAATTTTATATGTTTAAATATCGTAATTATTCAGTATTTTTTTTCTCCTAAAAAATCTGGTCATGGCTTCTTTCTAGGAAATTTTATTAGATAAATTATTGAGTATTTGTACTATAACAATACAATCAGTGTATTATCTGAAATAAATTAATAAAGCTTAAGATTGTATAATTTAACGAGCAATTCGGGTCGTGAAATTACTAAGACCCTGAATTTAATACGTTTAGATGAGTGGAATATTGAAAATTATTTATAGAGTACAAAAAAAAATTTTTTTGTCCAATTTGAGGTTAACTTCTAAAATAACAATTGGATTCTTGCAAATTGAATCTTTTGAATAGGTCATCTCTCTTATTAAAATAAAATTATCATAATTAAGTCAAATCAGATAATTTACATTGTTCAAATTTGAATTCTGAAAGAATGATCATCACACAAATTTAATTCTATGTAAATAATTTCGGTTCACCTTGATTGCGATATTTAATTCGACTGTTTAATAACATACCATACTTAAACGATCACGCAAACTTTCAAAAATAACCATAGACATATCTATAGTATAAAAATTAGTGATTTATGAAAAGATTCGATTGAAACCTTCATCTGCAGAATGCAAAAAATTTCCAGTAATTGTAATACAATTATGCATAAAATTGTTATAATTTTATAACAAAAACGCACGTTTTTTCTTATGAAACAATGCGCTAATTACAACTTTATTTTTCTTCTACCTATAACCTTTTATCGTCAACATGATATTTATTTCTTCACTTTAATTAGTTATGTGTGCGTAAATTGCAGAAACGTTGGACATTATTCGGATTTACGTAATAATTACAAAGGATGATTATTGAAACAAATAATTTTAGTGTCAATGCCCTTATGCTTTACGTGCTCATTTTGCAAAAGTACAATTAAACAGGGTGATTAATTTTGCACAGATACGCTTTACAAATTTGAAATATGCACATTTTTGTAATTTCAATTTTAATAATTTTCCATTTATAGGCAATAAATAATTCAAATTGTGTATTACGGAGCAAATCTTGCAATTTTTTGTTAACGGTAAAAATATTACTGTAACAGTTTTAATCATCCTGTATAATGAGTGATTTTGATTTTAATTTGAATAACAAAGCTTATATTTTGTAAGTGCAAATGACCATATATTGCCATTATTAATTTTATCGTTTGTAAGTTTAATGAATTTAAAATGTGTACAATTATCAAAATTGGTACCAAGGTACGATTTTTCTTAGTTTTAAAAAATGTTATTATTTTATTAGTTGTAAAGTTGTAAAATATGTTGACTTATCGTGTATTATAATTTTAACTGTATGTACATACCCTGTATATTGTATAAATTTTTAAAATTAAATAAATTTGTTAACCTGTTTTAAAGAGTTCTGTGTTGTCATTTATGTGTATTTTAATGGCCAATTAATTCCTTAAATTACAATTTGTTTTGTCAAAGAATGATAATATAAAAATTACATCACATACTATAAAAAAGTTACATAATGTAATAACTAAAATTAGTAAAAATTATATGTTTAATCATGCAAAGATACACGCTAATATAATTTAATAATATAAGCTGGAATTTTTAATATACTAACGCAGAAGGTCGATGAAAATTCGCTATTATATACATAATTAATTAATGTGGCATTAGGAAATTTTACAATTTCTCGTTCAAAAACCTGCTATGTTTTAAATACCATTTAGAAATAAAAATTTAAAAAGCTTTTGTACTTAAGCAGGTAAGTGCTCCATAAATTCTGGAAACACTGCATTCCAAGCACCATATATTCTTAATCAAGCAGTGATAATAGTTTTCCACCGATGCGAATCTCGAAAATTGCGGGACTTAAAAATTTTAGTGAGACCAATTTGCATTCATTTTTTTTGCATTCCTTTATTTCATAATTTAGTGTAAAGAATACTAACCAACCGATGTCAATTACCCCGTTAATTTCAAAATTATTAATTACATTAAAAGTGAATAACAGTACAAACCGTAAAAAAGAGATTAACGTTTCAAAATGTATCATATTTGTGGAAACTATAGAATATATTGCCAATTAAAGAACATTTATCTTGTTCAATAACACAACAAAGCGTGCAAATTCCTTATAATTATTATATTACAATCTTATGAACTTTACTTTCAAATACTTACTTGTGAGAAAAAGCTCGATAGATTTACTGCTAAATTGATTACAAATTAAAAATACTTCCAACGATTCAAATGGAAGATTTATAGGATTAAATATTTTAAAACCCACAGGAAGTAGAAAAATTATTAACTTGACCCTTCGCGCTCCATATACCTCAACTCTAATTTTAAATTCGTAAACAACCAGGAAATAGTAATTAATAATTTTAAGATGTTCTTAACAATAAAATTAATAAATTAAATTGCTTCCTGCTACAAATCGTTTAAGTGGTTTAAGTAATTCATATCGTCATCGTTTGGAAAAATAATAAATCTGATACATAAAAAAGAAGCTCAGACCTTGCAGACATTCCTTTCATAGTTCCTAGTTTCGAGAAGAATCCCGATTTAAAGAGTATTAACAAAAAAAAATAAATTATTACTACAAATAGTTTAAATTATAAATTATTATACTAGTGAACACAGTTATTAGTAAATAACGATTCATCTCAGTCACTTACAACCTTGTTGCTCTAATGCGCTTACTTTTATTGAACCTTATAAAAATATTTTCCATTCGGATCATCAACTGATAGCTTCAACTGTGATTTCTTTTTGTACTCAGGAAATATTAAAATGGTATCATTTCAGGGGGCTCTCATTAAGCAACTTCCCCATCTAAATTTATTAAGGCGCCTCTCTCGTAGCTTAAAATCATCAATATAAGCGCTGTGATTGGTCAATTTAATTTAAATTTAAATTTTAAACCAGTATCAAAATAGCTAACTTATTTTTTTGAATCGTTGACTATCAGGACAAATAGTAAACCAATTTCAATATGCAATAGACAAGAAATTCTGTTTAAAAGCAAAAAATATGCATATTTTTAGATTGTTTACATTCTTAGCTATTGTATCTTGATTATTTCGAAATAACTTTATAATTAAATTCAAAACATTTTCTTGTGGTACCTCCTACCCTCTAATACAAGGTTTCGCAAGCTCATCTTGCAAAATCATAAAGAGATCTCTATAAATAGCATATAGTACCTACAAAAGATTCAGAACAAATATAAAAAAATTATGTATGTAGGACATATTTTGATGAAATTTAAATATGCCGGCGGGCCACAGACTAATTGCTTTTTGGCCGCGCATTTGACATGTCTGGCCTACGATTAGCTGAGGCAAATTTTCTCGACACGAACTAAATTTTGAATGGTTAATTTTTAGAACATAATATATTATATTTTTCTAAAACACATACATTTTTAATCTTACGTGAAATCGATAATAAATATAATTAAAAAATCAACAAGTTAAAATGAAACAATAAAAATCAAATTATATTCTCATAAGCTCTCAGCTTAACATCAGCAGCTTTCATCAGATATTTTACTTTATAAATAATTTGAAATAAATAACCATAATTTGGTTTTTATTGTTTAATATACTTTGTTCATTTTTAAATAAAATTTATTATTTTAATTTTCGAATGAGTTGAAAAACTTTATAACAATTTGAAATTGTAATGTATACTCAGAGTCGTGATTGTCTATAATATACACTCGTGTATACTTTCACTGCAATTATAATTTTATCAATAAATTTTACAATAAATAATATTTCAAGCTTTAATTTCAGAGAGAAATATATTTTACATTAACATACAAGAATTCTTTTAATTTTTTTACAAAAACCGTAGACGTCATTGAATAAAAACAAAAAGAAAAATAATTGGGAGTTTTTGGACATTTCTGGGGGCCATGCAACTTTCCAAAAAGTGCTCTTAAAAAGGGGGGGTGATTGTTACTATTTTTTTCGTCAAATTTAAGTTGAAAAGAAAACCCTGAAAAGTGAAATTTGCTCGATGTTAATTGTACGATGGTTTACGTACAAGTAAATCCCCATAGCATAGCACAGCATCTTTTCGTTTACAGAGTTTTGTAGAGGCATTGCCTCTTTCACCTCTTTCAACATCTTGGAGCTTCGCGTGGGAGTTTGAGAGTATGAGATATACTTTAAGTTGGCTTAGAACCACATCGTACTTCAAAGCAGAGTGTTGACCCGCGCTAGGCGATAATCAACCTTTGATGAATAAGTGATTTACGAGTTAGACGCCGACGCAACAGTAGCCCCATTGGGATTGTATGGTTGAAAAAAGTTTTCTACCATACATGCCCGCGGCTAGTTCACTTAAGAATTGGTCTAAGTCGGTGCCGAGACATTGAGTAAACGCCTCGGCTGTGATCTTGCAAACCAAAAACGTGAGGCAATTTTGGGACATTAAAGCTGGGAGTGACGCTCTCGAGCTTTATCTCAAAGAAATCGGGGCGTGATTCGCACCGATTTCTCAACATGCGGGATGCAACTACCTCTACTTGAGCAATGACTACAAAGAACAAAGCGAAACGCGCTTTGTTTTTTGTTTGTGGAGGCTAATTTGTGAGTCAAATTAGTTCCGGCAAGAGGAAGTCATCGTCTCTTTGAGCAGCTAGCAAGTGAGGCGAGCCCCATTTGCTAGGAGGGATCAATGAGTGAGTCTCGTTGATTCCTTGGAAGTTAACGGTTGTTCGGGTACAGAGTTTCGCGTCCTTTTTACTCTAACAGTCGTTTAATTAACTTGGTAGTTAATTGGTCTCTCGGAAAGCCCCATTTAGGTGGAGGCTGTTACCCGTCTCTACTCTTCCCGGGGTGCTTCGTGTGTCGGGGGGCGGGACTGCCGGCCCCTGAAGGGAAAGACATGCTCGCGGCCCGCCACGGCAGAGCTCCTCGGTTTGCGTGGTAAGTTGTTCGAGTTTTGCTTTTGTCGATACTGAGTTATCAGTTCAGTATGATGACTTGGGAAAACCCGGACAGCCTGTGCAGTGAAGGGTAGGTGGTTGTTGATTAGCGAAGAGTCTGGCTAGTCGGCGTCTCTCGGAGCTGGAAGGTAACTAAATTATTAGTAGCATGTTATTTGAATTTAACCTGGGTCCAGTATGTGAAGAGGTGTCTTTGCCAACGGATAATCCTTGACCTCGTATTTACCCAGTTCCCGTATCAGTGGGTTTTCTGAGTCCGCACTTCGGCCGTACAGTTTTTTCGTTGCTTTTTCACCACTTCCTGGAGCGTTGGTAGTTTTGCATCTTCGTGCAAGTTCTTGTTTGGTATGTACCAATCGGCGTCGAGCAGTCTTCTCAGACAAACGTTTTGAACTCGCTGGAGAGATCTCGTTTGTGCTGTTGTCAGGAATGCCCACGCCGGAGCGGCGTAGGTCAGAACAGGGCGGATGACGGTAAATTCCCATTCTCCGACCGTTAATGTACTTTGCCTTACACGTACAGACAATACAATTTGTCAATAGAGGTCAAAATTTAACAAAAAGCGATTTCGGTTTTTTAATCCTTTATAATTTCCCACGCTTCCTTGCTCTTGTTATCGACTTTTATCATATATTTTGTGTTTGCTAGTTGTTTTGCTTTCTGCCTCCTCTTCAAGTCCACCTTGCGATTTTTTTACCAAATACATCCTCTTTCAATGTTGAGATTAAGTTTACTAGATTTACGTATTATCTCTAAATATACCAACTCAAAAATTATTCTATATTAGATTAAATATTGTTATAAATTTGCAAAGTATAAATTAATTTACTTATATTGTCCGAAAATCGTACAGAACAATGGTCAATAGGAAAAAATCAAAAAATTGCAATAAAGCAAAAAATGCTGACAAAAAAGTGGCTAAAAGTAAGAATCCATTTGGGAAAAAGATTTGCACTAAAGCTTTAATGGCACAAAGCGTACCAAATACAGCTCGTCACCGAAAAAGATGGAACTGCCAATTGGAATTTCAGAAGTTGATTTGCAGAGAGAAAGAGCAAGAATATGCGTTAGCCATAAAAATAATAGGTGGAAAACAATTACTGGCGATGTGTCAAGACGGTAAACAACGAATTTGCCGAATATCGAACTCGCTGTATAACAAAAATTGGATCAAAGAAAATGATGTGATTTTAGTTGAAAGTACAACAAACGGACCAATTTATGTTGTACACAAATATACGCAACATCACGCATTGAAATTAAAAGAAGAGAATTTACTTCCAAAATGTATTTCCAGTAAAGTTTATGTGGGTAACGGAAATAGTGACTTTATGGTGATAATGAAAGATGGTAGTAACGTAACTTCCTTATTCTGCAAGACCAAAGAGCAAAAGGAAAGCAATAAGTATAATGAAAGGAATTATAATTCACAGGAGTGCGTTGATGATACACAAGATATTAAGGAAGAGAAATGCGTTGATGAAGAAGAAAGTAGCGACGACGAGACAGACAAAGAAGAAGACGAGAATGATGAAGAGGAAGACGAGGAAGAGGAAGATGAGGATGATAAAGAGGAAGACGAGGATGAAGAAGAAGACGATGTTGATGAAAACCATGATGAAGAAGACCAAAATGAAGATTGCGAAAGTTACTACAACGAGTTTGACGAGTACGATGACTACGTAGTTTGATCTACTTTGTCTGTATAAATTAATTTAATAACTTTTAACTATAAAATAAAATTTTTTTATTTAAATTTAACTTATAGTATTTCAAAAAATTAAGCTTTATTTTGTGTTAAGTCGGCACCGAGGCTTTTGTTGGGTTTTTGAGAAATCTTCTTTACCCTACTCTTTACCAGGGGCGTTTCTAGCCAACTACCTTAGGAGGGATAATCTACCTATATCAATGTAAGGTTCAAGGTAGCTATCGAAGCCCCGAAAATACAAATTTTACGATTGAAATCTCGATGAATTCTGAAAGAGTATATATTAAATAAGAGAATTGGCTATGACAAAATGCCTTAAATGCACCTATTTTTTCAAAAATCGAATTTAAAAACTTTGATTTTCACAGTAAACTTTAAGCAAAGTCGCTCGGGATTGGTGAATCAATTCATTCTATTGACAGTACGTGCACTTTCAACTGGTCTTAGCTTTGCGCAGAGCGGGGATAACATAAGCGACCCTTTGCAGTGGGATGCAGCAACAGTGCACCCCGAACGAAAATCATGGTTTTCAACCCTAAATGTGCGGGAAAAATGGCTTAAAGCGCCCGAGCGCAGCGAAGGGTGCTTTAAGATGATTTTTCTTTGCACAACTACCCTGCGTTAAAAATTCACTCTCACGAGTTTCACCCCTCAAAGATCCACCATTTTCTTAATCCACGGGCCTAGGGATATTTTTAAATTAGTTGTCGTTTTAGAGTAGGATCCACGCGAAAAAGTAACTACCGTTCGTTAAATTTAAGTAACCTTTTTCTGAAGTAATTTTGGTCCTAAAAAGGACTTTTTTGTCGTGACGTTACACAGGATACCGTTTCGCGATCTGATGGAGGAGTCCATTAAACACGGCTCCAGGTGTGCGCCCAAATACGCCAATCCACAAAAACTGGCCCAAGTGACTCGCAAGTAAAGCACAATGCATCACACCTAAGCGACGACAGAACCCCTTTGCTTGCGACCAGTAGCCCTCCACTGCATTTGTGCCAACCCCTGTAGCGGGGTCTACAAAATTGCGGCTGTGGTTCACCCACTGGAGTAGGCTGGAGCAACTCCCGGTATCTTATCCAAATCCCAGTAACCCCGCCAACCATCCGTCCAAATTTCGGTCCCGGGTCGCACTAAACGAACGATGAGTTTGTGCAGCGTTTTCTGCTTGCGATCCGGAACGAAAGCAACAACCCCTCGCCTAGCAGTGAGACTGTAAATACCTACAATCCACTGCTGGGGAACGATTCTGCCAACGTTATGCATGCGCTTCGCGACTACACTCTCGTCAATCTGTACCACCTCACCCGGGCCGCCGAGTTGAACGAGTGCAAGGTTGCTACGGAGTTTCCAGGTGCAGATACGTCGAAATTTCTGGTGTAACTTATATACGGCGTGACGTTCCATCCCGAGAACGCCAGCAGTTACACCGGCTCGAGAGTTGTTCGCCCAACTCCATAAAACGCTGAACACCAGCACTGGTGGAAGCCTAAGACCCGCAAAAAAGGTCTTGTCGCTTAGGGAATACCTCCTGCTGCACTTCGGACACCGGAAGCAGTAATTCAGGTTGTACGACTGGTTTCTCACCAATGTGCAATAGCGTCTGCACGAAGGTTTCGAACAGCGCTTATTGGTTGGCAACAACCGAAAACCCTGCAGGAACTCCAACACCGCTGCATCGCTCACATTGAACAATGCAGCCACGTCGAAAACAGAATTCACGTTTAAATGAGGAATCGGGAACGGATTCGCTGCCATTGCGTTGACTACTGAGTAATTTGTCAAGTGCAACACTACTATGCATAACTGCACGCGTACTGACAACAGAATGAATTGATTCACCAATCACGATCGTTTTACCTTCAAATTTGCAGTGAAAATCGAGCTTTTTTAAATTCGATTTTTGAAAAAACAGGTGCATTTAAGGCATTCTGTCATAGCTAATTCTCTTATTTAATATATACTCTTTCAGAAAAGTTCGAGGTTTCAATCGTAAAATTTGTATTTTCGGGGCCTCGATAGCTACCTTTACCCGGTTATTACCCAATTACTCCCCCCTGAAAACGCCAGTGCTCTTTACTCGAACTGGTACAATGCTAGTGTCTTTTTGTGATGAAAATAATTGTCAGTTTTCAATATTAACAAAAATTATCTGACGATAGCGTTGAAAAGTTAGAAGGTATGGCGCATAGAGGTCATATAAAGGATAACTCATTTTATCGAAAATAAAATTTCTCTCATTTATAAATGGGGTGTTTATTTTGACGGACAGATAGCACAAGTTAGTTAGTATTAACACCCAACATCATAATGGAAAGTAAACTTTTTAATTTTTTAAATAAAAATAATCTTAATAAAATGGATCTCCCAGATATTGGTGTGATTGACCATATGAATATGGAAATATTAAGCTTGACATATTGTAAAGAGGAGAAAAAATTCAAAGTGATTGAGAGAATAATCTTGAAAACTTTTTTAGGCCCAAAGAAGATCAACGATGGAGTTACAAGAGCAAGAAAGAATAATAAATTGATGAGTGAAATCTGAGGAGAGGACATAGTCAAGTTTATTAAGACGCAGAGACTGAGATGGTTAGGTCATGTAATGAGGAAAAATACAAGTGCACCGGTGAGGAGATAAATGGAAAAGAAACTTAAGGGTGATAAAGCCAGAGAAAAACCAAAATCTAAATGGACGAAGTGAGACGAGACCTGAGCGAGATGGACATAATTAGCTGGAGAGAAAAATGCATGGATAAGAAGGAATGGAGAAGAGTGGTAGTGCACATTAAGTTATAAATGTGACTTGAAAGAGACAAAAAAAGCAATTCATCTTTAAATGGATTGAGAATACCTCAACAAAGATGGGTAAATTCCAGAAGAAAAGAATGCAGTTAAAAAAAAGATGGTTGTCATTCGGTTTAATGTCACGTTTGCCTAATCCTTGCAGTCTGCCTAATCCTTTCCCAAACATTTTTGTCGGACGCATCTTCTAAAAGTTAATTTTTTGACGTGGTTATGGGTATTTTTTCAAGTGGTTATGGAAAATCAATTTGTAAATTATAATGGAGGGGTGATCAATTAAAAAACTTTTGCCTATTTAAAAACATTTTATGATCAATGAGAATACTGGAGCACTAAATCAACAATTGACACCATAAAAATGAAAATGCTTTCTGATACGTTGGAAATTGAACTGTACGAAAAAGAGTTGTTTTGCCTTGCAGAAATAATAGATTCATTTGCTCTTAATTCGTTTTCCAGCATGAAAATTGCAAAAATTCTAAATAAAGCGCTGCTTTGCATTATAAGGAATTTCTTAACCGATTCTATTATTTCGTCAGACTACGACACAAATTGCTATTCAATGATCACACCTTAATTAACAATAAAAATGAACTAATTTTTGTACAAGGATTAAATTTCAAAAAGTATTTTATTTCAACGTAGTTAATAAAATCCTCAAAGTAATTTGAGGTTTTTGTTACTTTCAACGTTAGAAAACAAGTTTTGCAGTGTTGGTGGCATTAATCAAATTTTTATGAGAAAAAAATGCAATTTAATCGCATACGATGAGTCTAGGAGTGCGTACACCTATAACAAGATTCTGTAAAGTAGGTAGACGCCTAAAGGCATTACAACTTTCCCTAGACGGATTGAACCAAGTAAACGAAACATATAGGTAATATCGTGATTGCGTACAAGTTAAACCTAGAATGTGGACTTCTTGTTATAAAATCAACTTCCACTTTACTTTTTTAATAAATTAATAGCTCATTATAATGGAATAGTTTTCAAATTAATTTAAATTCCTCTGTATAATACTTAAATTATCAAGAGCGACTTTCAATTTCCTTAGTGGTTTTATAACTTTTCAAGAGTTTTGTTTCATGAGTTTATAGCTTAAAAGTGCCTTGCCACTTATAATTTTTGTTCCAGAACCTGTGCACCAAATGCATCGTTCAATCTGCCGAAATTTTTACTTCCATTTGATTGCCTAGCGGAGCACTTCTAAGTGATTCGACGCCGTCACGTTTGATTGACTGACTAATTACTGTACCTACTAAATACCTACCTTAACTTAAATTACAGAGTGACTTTGTAAATTACAGACCAAGTGAAACTATTAACATGTGGCTACTAATGATTTTGAATAGGTAATCATGATCCAGTGAAAGTATATAGGTATACCATACGACTTATGGAATTTGTTGCTGGATATAATTCAAGTTATTGGAATTTATAATACTTCCAGCAGATCAACAAAATAAAAAAAAATTTCAGCCACTAATTCAACTTTCCAGGCTTGTTCGGTTTGTACAACTGCTACAAAAATGTTTTTTCCTCTTAGATTGGAATGATAACTTCCTGTGAAGAATTTTCTTTATTTTTGAATTTAAAAACTTTCCCCACGATTCTATGCGCTCGGTCAAGGCTTTACAAGCACTGATAGTAACTTTAATTAAGAAAAAATTTAAAACATGTAAACGATAATCACGTAACATCATTATCAGTAGTTTATGGAAGCAAGAAAACCGAAAAGCAGCATTGATACGAAAACCTGTTAGTTTAAATTTCTTTTTTATTGGTTTTTTATTTTATTGTAAAAAAATTTGAATAGCTATTAGTAATGACCTCAAATTACATATAAATATTAATATTTACTAAATAGAAATGCACAAAAGAGTGAATCGTGAATTTGCATATTAACACAGATTCATTTTTGTATTGTTAATACTGAAACAGAGATTTAAAAATACAAATTAACTGTTGGTAGTATCTTTAGGCACGTAGAAAATGTTTAGAAATATGTTGGTTATTGTTTAAATAGTTATTATTTTATTATTATGGTTAGAAGTTAGAAGCATTTATTTTATAGCTTGAGGTAGTTCACACCCATTGTTTTTGATTGAATTTAAAAGCTTTAGATATCGGACCGCAATGAGTGTGCCGTGCCATGACAAGCGGATGTTGGCTATATCGGAGACATGTTTTTGTTCAATGTTCTACAGAAAGTTTACCTTAGACGTGCATCCGGTAAACTTTTAAATTTTTCTTGTTTTCTACGGATTCTGCACAAGAAACTTCATCTGTTAAGTAGGTATGCTGTGACGTAAATAGTAATTTGCTATTGAAATGTATTGAGATGAAGCAAAAGTATTGAAAGATAACATTTTATCCATTAAACTGTAAATCAAATGCAGATCAGGTCTGGTCTGCCTACGCTTCTTCCGTACATTAAAAATTATTCTTGTTACGATTCTGTGATTACTCATTCGTCTATGGACTTGTAGTTCTTCTATTTGCTTACGAACGAAGCTTTTTTACATTTATGTTGTTTTTTTGGATTTAGATTCATAAAAGTATAATTTCTCGTAACAAATTCCACGTAGGTAAAAAGTGTGTCAAAATTCTAAATTTCGGTAGTTGGGGATTAGATCATTATAATCAAAAAATTATAGATATCTTTTCACCATAGCATTCGTCTCAAAAACAACGCGTCTCATGGTCAGCGCCGATTAAAATATAAATGTACTTACCATTTTTTAAACAACCCCAAAATTTTCAAATTTAAAAAAAAATCTGTTTGAAAATCAAGTTTTAAAGACTTTGTTGTCGTTTTGAAAAACGGTAAATAAATTTTAGTAAAGTGACCAAGCTGGTAAAAAGCACTCTTTAAAAAATTAATACTTCAGATCTTTAAAAGTAGTTCACCTCAAATAACTCAATATTTAGGAGTCGATTGGCTGCAAAAGCTTTTCAAAACTGCGAGGAGTGTTGATCTTTTGTTCATAACCCTTCTAATTAGGTTTTCAGAAATTTAATCTTGCCACCAGTAAAGCATATAATTCTCTTAAAATATTTTTTTCAGTGTCAAGCTAAGTGTCAGTTGTGTATGCCCCAAAAATTTTTGCCGAAGTCGAGTTAAGACGTTGTAAGCGTCACTATAATCAGCATCACTATAATGTCAGATCTACTCATTATCTATTTTTTTTTAATTGGAGAAGTAAATTTGCGATCTCAGCTTCCGAAAAATCTGTATGAGTTTTCGGACCTTGTTACAACTAAAAGGTTAACAGTGTCCAGTAAACAGCCTCGTAACAGTCAGAAAAGTTTTTTCTCATCTGCAGACGATGAGTACATTATGCATTTTTTTGCCTATCTTTATCTTGGTATATTATTCCAGAAAATTTTCTTGCTCTTTGCATGCAACTTTTTGACTTCCGCTCTTATATGTGTTTTCGACACTCCACAGAATGGTTTTGGTGTAATTAGAGACGTTTTTAAGCCTAATCTAGTAAAATCGGATATTCTTCATATCCGTCATAACCTGGCACCCAGTGAAAGGCAGTTTCATGCAAGATTATCTGGATTCCTATGTGGGTATAGACTCAAAGATATTGGTTTTGAGTGAGTTTATCGCAGCTTAACTCAGATAACATGACTCAGATAACATAACTCACATGGTGAGGACCCTTTTCTCTTCCCATGAAAAGACTATACTTAGAGTAAAAAGGAAAGCGTGCTTGAGCCATTCAGCATAGAAGAACTTCTGGCTGCAAGTCAGGCCATGGCAACGGAGATAGCTCATGGGCCTTGTAACATGCTAAATGCATGCTACAGGTTAAGCCCTCCGCTTCAAGCTTAACACGACTTTATTTAAACGTCAAGTATAAACGCACCCTAACATTGAGAACCCTGGCGGTGAGATTAGGTACGAAGCGCAAACAGCGAGCGGTCTGACAGCGTGATTGAGATCAACCTGTCGACATAAAATTTTAGCATTTTAAACCTGTTTGATGACTCAGTGTTGCAGCAGTAGTGTTGACTACTGTAATCAGTTTTACTTCTTGTTTGCGTATAAGAACGGGTGAGAAGTTTCCATTTTCGAGGCCACATGTTGAGTTGGTTTTACAAATCCACATCTGGAAGAGCCATTTTGAAATTTCTCATCAATTCAACTTCAACCCCGAGTCTTGAGGCTTGTGGACGAGTTGGAGGATATCTGCCGATGACAAATCAATACCATCTTTTGCAAGAATTCGTCTTAGTGGAGCCCTGCACAGTAATTATAGTATCAGAACTTTTACTTTTGATCTTCCCTGACATTTTGCCGCTGGCAGTGTGTGCTAGTTAAAAACTATTAAGCTGGGCTGTGGTGGCTTTGTTAAATCAGAAAGCCGCAGTGACATATTGTATGCTATTTGTGTGGTTGATTTTTGATTTATCTTTTAGATTTATTCATATTACCTTGTCTACGATTGAATCGCAGTGGCCGCTTTGGCCAGATCGATTGCTATTAACCACCTTTGTGGAGTATTTTGGGATAAGTAAATTAATCTTTATACAAATTAGTATTTCAATTGTCATTTTGTGCGAGTTATTTCACATTTTGAGCGATCGATAGATCGGACAGCACTTCAGTCTTAGTTTAGTAGTTTTTGACAAAGCAGGCCAAGCATTAGGCACTATTGTGAATTTCCTTTGTGCATGCAAATTGCTAGTGGGTGCAGAAGATACAATTACTGTTGCAGTGAGCTCAATATCAAGTTCGACGATTCGACTATTAAAAGTGCAACGTGTGTTGCCTATATCAGTGCTGTTATCAATAAACTTTATAACTGTTATCTCATATTTCTTTTCATACCGTGGAATAAATCTTTTTACCTTCTTCCTATTGTTTTATTTTATGGTTGGCGCCCGAATTCTTTCTTTCAGGATACAGGACAGCAATCCAGCAGAACGAGAACCAAACCAAGCCCACTCCCTGAGTGTGATCTCATTGCCTGCGACTGACTATCTGCTGCGTGTAATTCCATCTACGAGCTGTTTAGGGTCGTTGTACTCTAACTGGTGCTACAGCCTTACACACTCTCCGATATGATCCTTGCGGTATTCATAAACAGGTATGCCTTAGAAGGAATCTTCCCAAAGGTTAAGAAGAAAAAAAGACTGGTTCTCATCAGAAAGGTAGATAAACCCCTGAACCTTAATAATTCTTATCGGCCGATATGCTTCTTGGATAACCTTTCAAAGCTGTACGAGAAGCTTATACTTCGGAGGCTAAACACGGAAATTGCCCAAACTGGAAGACTGAGCCCAAACCAGTTTAGATTCAAGAAGAGCAGATTAATGATCGACGCCCTTATAACAAATGTAGATAAGAAAAAAAGTGCTCGGAAGGGCACATGACGTACAAGACGAATATATGCGGTAGTTACTGTTGATGTCAAAAACGTCTTTAATAATGCCGTTTGGAGACATATCGTCGACGAGCTGATCAGAGGTAAGAGTGGAGAAGTATGATTTGACCTTTTCAGTGGAGTTCCGCAGAGTTTGGTACTTTTGAATAGGTGCTCACATCGTCAACACAGCGACAACGAAAACCATTAAAGTTTTTGGCATCACTTTTGACAAAGGACTCACCTTTGCCTCACAGGCGGAAACCGTCAATCGAAAAGCAGAGGCAAGTTTGGCAGCCCTAAGAGACAAGTGATTGATGAAGTAGTTCAGTCCATTCTTTTATATGCCTCCCCGGTCTGGGGTCAAGTTCTTAAAATCCAGAAATACCTTTACCGAATCAACGGACTTCTCCAAAAAGCGGCATTTAGGATCTGCAGTGGATACCGCACAATTTCCTGCCTATTCACTTGCTTACCGCAGAGAGATCTGCCAACTACCTGGCGCCCCAGCCCGAGCTGAGCACCATGTAGGTAGTGAGGAGAAGTGGATGGAGGTGGCTAAAGCAATATCAAAAATTCTGACGGAAAAAAAAGTCGACGAGCGAGATCGTCAAATTTTACATCGCGCTTAGAAGAGAAAAGACCCGAAAGGGTAAAAAACCAACCGGTTTTATTTCCAAAAAACTGTGCAGAATGAAGATAAAACTCCGACTGGCGCGGTGAAGAATTGCAGTACCACATGCCAGTCGTGAAAGGCGATACACATCTCAGAACGGGAGGGATTTTTTAGTGGGTTGAAATCCTACACTACCAGTGAGCGCAGTCTTCCTGGTGTTTTCCACAGATTTTCCTCCCTCCTCGGCAAAACAAAAAAAACTCAGATATTATATTGACTTTTTGCTTTATCAATATCTTTGTAGGTATTTATGAGCACAAAGTACAATATTTCAGCTTGATTAATTGTTTGATATGAAACGGTCATTGCCTTGCAGTTAACGCAATCAACTGCAAATGCGAAGTATTAGGTTCAAATTTGGGATGAGTCAAAATTTCTTTTGACCAAGTCTCCGTGCTTTGGAGGGCACGTTAAGGAGATGGCCCCCTAAGTTGATGAATTGTCATTATTAACAAAATACAAGGCTACGGGCACATCTGAAAGCTAACCTAGCAAGCTACTTACTAGATGTCAAACAACTATAGTGTAAACATTGATCTGCGGACTACTCACCAGCCCGTCTAGCCAGCGCTAGTGTGCGAGTTATGGACAACACTTCCCTCCCCAGGAGGAGGAGGCTAAAGAAAAGGCCCAACATTTAGGTATAGACTGATATCGGCTGAAAAAGAGATAAAAAAAGTAAAGAAAATTGTGGGATGGATTCTTAAAGCTATAGATGCCTCATACTTTTGGCCGTAGATTCCCAAGTATGTTTTCTGTTCAGTTTTTGATTCAATTTTTATACTAGTTAGAGGAATTTGTATCCACTTGAGTTGTTGGACTTCCACCTGTGTTTTGATCTTAAATGACAGCCTCAAATAGTGGCTGAAAGCCAAACGTTCGCTTGCAATGATATCCAAAAGTTTGTTAATCAGTTCTGGCTATAAAAAGTTTTTAGGGCACCTGTTTTGTTTCTTGATTTGAATTTCTTAACTTGGGTTACTTTTATGGGCTGTCTCTTCCCACCCGTAGGTGAAGAAATGGTAGAACTAAAAACCGCAGTATATAGCCATGTTATATGCTATAATTTTGCTCTGTTTTGTGACTTCATTTGCTATTGTCTACTATATAAGTAAGCGATGCATATGTAACAATGAGTTTTATTATTGATGTATTTGATTAATGGATTATTTTTGGCTTTAGCTCTATATCCTCTCTGAACAACAGTAAGTGCGTATGGTATTAAAACCATAAGGTCCAATTTTGAAGTGCTGTGTCTTTGAATAGACGCACATGTAAATATCAATTACTATCTCATAATTTCGCGAAATGTATTTGGTACTTGGTTAAAAATTGAATTTGTATTGTATTTACTTAAGAATTTACTAATATGTTGATATGTCAAACGTCAACCATCGATAGAATTTCTTATCTTTCTCTATTTAATCGACAGCGACTTCTCTTAATAATTGACACTTTCAGATTCAAATTGAGTTGATCTAATTATTTATACTTTTTTCAGTAAATCTTTTTATACTTTAAAAATTTGGATTATTCGATTAACAGATTAAAGATTAAAATTTGTCTATATAAGTGAAATAAATAAAAAAAAAAAGTTATAAATTGAAATTTGAATTTCTTAAAAGTCGAAATAACTCAGCATACCTAGTATCAATTCACAAATTTAAAAATGGGCTCTATATATTATATTAAAATTAAAATTTGTCCTACATGCAAAAAGTATATTTCAAATACCAACTTTACTGCACACGTTGCACATTGCATGCGTAATTTTAAGATTTGCAAGGAATGTCACCAAGTGTTAGGCATAAAAAAATTTCTGGAACACACACTACAGTGTGGAATATCTGCACGGATGAAATTGAAGCGTTGTTCCATATGTAAGGAATTAATTGAAAAACCGCAAATATTCAAACATGAAAGAGCCTGCAAAAGATTCGAAAATTTAATAAATATTAGGTTGAATGGGAATATGGAATATACTCCTCCATCTCATTCTACGTGTGAAAACTGCAGAGAGGAAGTACTGATTGAGAACTATACAACGCACAGTCTTCATTGCAAACGGAATTTCAGTTGGTGTTCCATCTGCAGAGAAAAAATTGAAAAAGAAAAATTTGAAACCCATCAAAGTTTGTGCATTCAGAAGAGAAATGATGAAGTGCTTCTACCTTTACCGTCAGAGAATGATTTATTGGAGAAATTTAATAATCTACAGTTAAGGTAAAACGCAGGGTGTTTCAGTAATATTATGCGTTACCGCTAAGAATAAACCTTTACAAAGGACTTTTTTTTTCAAACAAAATTTTTTTATTTTTTTTTAAATAATAAAATATTTATTAAATTAAAGTCGATTTGTTAATTTGATAATGTGCTGATCGGTTGATCATATTAAAAGGCTTAGCAAAGTCTAAAAACTGCGGTCATCCGAATTCTACCTCACATTGTTTTTTGATTATTTGCTTTGACTATTTTAAGTGGTGTGATCTTTGTTTGTATATAAAATAAAAGAAAATATTATGGCACAAGTCCTTATTATTGTAAATCAATTTCAAGAATAATAATTCTCTAAAAAAAAGTTTCACTAGCGACACTTGTCTTATATGATAATATCAAATACGATGAAGAATTTAATGTAAACTTGTAATTATTATAACCTGATGCGTAATTAATGTCAATCTGGTGGAAAGGATCCATTATTTGGTATACAAATGATAGCATTAATTATGTTAAGTTGAAAATTCAAGAGTGACAATATAAGAAAAATATAATTAAAATGCATCTATTGTTCAAAATGGATTTTATCGTTGATTCAAAATGATACACCAGAAGAAAATCTTATCAAGTTTAAAAAATGTATAAATGGTAAGATTATTATTACACATATAAATTTTATAGTGACGTTAAATAATCGGAGTCTTTAATTTAGTCGGCTTTCTCCAATCATACAAAATCCAAGAATTTTGCATTGTTTTGTAATTTATATTATTTGAATTTTCTAGTTCACTATTTATTATTTGTATTCTCATGTATTATAAACAAATTGTTTAATGTGTTTATTTTATCTCTCATTGTTTATATTCTTCATTTGCTTTAATTAAACTTTTTTATGTTCAATTTCACGCTTTAGAAACGTTCAAAAAAATAGTTTTTATCTACATTAAATAATACGGCTGCAATTATTATTTTAAATTGATTAACCACGCATTAAATAATTTTTAAGCCTAGAAAATTTATGAAGCTAATAAAAACCACTCTGTTATTAATTTAATTAAAATAGAAATAAGGAAGAAAATTTCTGATAAATATAGTGGCTTTAATAACATTTAATAAATACCAATATGCTCAAAGACTACATAACGTTGCTTTATGATTATTATTGCTATCAAAATGAATAAGTTTCTTCTATTTAAATTCCCCTAACGTATATTTAAGTTATATAAAATAAATCTCTACTATGTTGCAGTACTAAACATTTTATTTTTTAAAAGACCTTCCAGGACCTTCCCCTGTTTGAAAAATACAAAAATTTACACAATTCCTGAGCAATGATAAAATTGATTACCATAAAGGCATAAAGTTAAAAATTTTAATGAGTAAAAACTGTAACGAATCGAACTGTCCTAATATCGCATAAAAATAATTTGTACTTCCTTTTAGCGTGAAATAATAAACTCTTAAATATTAGGTTCACCACAATTTATGATTTTTGTTAAATTATTATTATTAATAACAACAGACAACAGATGTCAATTACACAATCGCTTCAATTAAAAAATGTCCTCATTTTCTTTTAAGAAATTTTCGCTATTTCCTTTGTAGGTTAATAAATATTAATCAGAATAAATGCTTGTCAATATAAAAAATAGTTAACTACAATAAAGACATAACTGAAAGTAGTATAAAGAAGTTGATGTACCGTGAAGTAGGTACACATATACCATTACGATTTCAAATTGTTTGGGAGCTTTTCCGTCCGATGAGCTTAATTGAAAATATTCCGACTGAGCTCAGTACAAAATTATGATTGTTATGCACTGGTAAATTACACCTATGTGTATTTTTGGATCAATAGGAATCGATAAAAAGGAAACAATTTTTTTAACAAAATTTCAAACCGAGAGAAATTTTTTGGAATGTAAATTATCTGTTTTTCTTGATAGATTTAGGATCTTAATATAATAATTAAGTATCGTAAATATATAGTAATTATTGATTGATAATGCGGATTTATCAATTTAATACGTACATAAAGGTCAACGGATTCTCATGAACCTAAGCCACTTTCACACCAAATCTTCAGCTACATTTAAGTATTTTCAGATTTGCATGGATTGAATGTTCTAAAGAAAGTTTAAATAACAGAGCGATTACTTGAATGCTGCAATTTCATTTAATTTCACTTTCTTTGTGATGTTAATAGTTTTCTATAGAACCAGACAGCTTAATGCTTAATTACTTAGCGATGATCATTAACAAGTAAGAGTGTTACATAAAATGTTACAAAAATGTGGCCGATATAGAATTATGTAAAATCCATTATAATATTTAATCCAACATCCGAAAAGAGTGAAAAATTATTAGGTTGGAAAAGCAGTTAAAATGTTAAAATTGATATAATGGAACTACCTATACGAACCTTAGGTATGAAATAAATTTAAGTGCTAAAATAAAATTTAGAAATTAACAAGAAAATTTAACACTAAAAATCAAATTTATTTTTATGATCTTTCAGAAATACTGTTATTGCTATCATCAGATGTTTGCTTCAATTTGTAAAATGATATTAATTGTTAATTTATTTAAGTACCAGCTGGAAAAGCCGACCAAGGACGGGTAGCTAGCTAGTAGATTTTTTTAACAACCTTAATTTTAAAAAAGTCATTTCCTAACACTAATCCCACTTTTATCCTATGGGAGATGATTTTAAGTTGGTACGGCAAACAACGACCAATCAAAGTGCTTTACGTATCCTAAAAAAATAACACACTAAAGCCTAGAAATCCCGTCAGCGGACCGGTAGCTAGCCGGTGGTAAATCTCTTTTTTAGCGGTTATAAACGATCTTAATTTTAAAAACATGTCATTTCCTAATACTAACCTAAGTTCAACCGATAGATTTTATTAAACTGGCTTTCATTAAAAATATTGTTTGCGTTCAAACGCCTCACAGTGAAATAGAAGAGCTAAAGCCTGCTATTAATTCAAAAATGAAAATGCTATTTAGAGATTCTTTGCATATTAATATACTATAAAATTCTCGGTGGCTCCTCTGTGACTTTAGCGCCATTTTTTTTTACACCGAAAGCATTTTTAAAAATTGAAATATTTAGCTTCAAACTGTAAAATTTAAGTATGTTGCTACATTTTAGGAATTCTAAACTTTTATTAAAACGCATGTAATTGCGTTAAAAATAACCTGATGCTCAATTACTTTTTGGGTTTTTTAGTTATGTTCCGGAACAGTCCGAGCTTCACTTTTTTCTAATAGGTATTGAGTATAAGAACACAGTGGCGTTTAAAAAAATTTTTACTTTATTCAACTTTGTTTATTTTTGGAAACACTTCATACAAAGGGCGATTGAAAAAAATATAGATTGAAATACAGGGTCGCCAAATGATTATCATTTGGCATACAAATAAAAATAGTAGTTTTCGTCACAACGACGTAAATCTCTTTACGTCCGAGTGGCGTAAACTGCTTTTTGTTGCGACGGGACCACCTCATTTTTATTTGTGACTGTATGGAAGCCATCCCTGCACAAGTATAGTCCATTTGAATATTAGGGGTATTGATTGGTTAGTTTGGTTTTTTTTACTCCCTAGGACGTAAAAAGGCACTTTTCCATTCTCAAATGAGGCCGTAAACCACTCATTTTACGGCCGGAACAACGAAAAATTATATCTATCAATTTTAATTTAATAGCAGATTTTAGATCTTTTGCTCTATTGTGCGCCCTCTTACGTTTAAAAATGATGATGACAACTTAATACATTTATTGAAAATGTAAAAATTGAATATTAAATTTTCTGAATCATCGGATTAACGGAGATAATGTTGGACCAATTTTGTGCATTAATCTTAAAAGTAAATCATAACTTCAGTTACGTTATTTGAATATTAATAAAGCTCAATTTATAAACCAACAGATGCTCTTGATGCACCTGTAAGCAGATATTTAGAAACATCAATTTTTCCTGCCACTTACAAGAACAAAATAGAAAAATTATTATAAATGAAATAAATCGTAGGGTACTTTTTATTTTTATTTTTGTTTTTACCGTCACTGTAGGTAACTGTAAAACGAAATCATACGATCTTTGCTACAAAACAAGATAGTGGTTAAAAAATAATGTATCTAAAATAAACGACAGTTCTTCATAAAATAGGTAATTACAATTCATGTAACATAAGCAATTTTTATTGAGCAAACCTAATCTCAAAACTTCCACAAAACATTGGTTTAAAATCTTATTAAAAAATTTAAAAAATTGCTTGGCTCACACAAAGTTAAATAAAAGCTTTTAATACTTTTTATTAGTGCACTTTCGGAATTTTAAATAAAAACTTTTTTTTTTAATTTTTAATTTTTATTTAATTTATGTGTTTTAGATGTTTGATACTTCACCCCGTATAAATCATTACGACGAAAAACCTCACCCCAAATGCGGTCCTTAAAAATGAGATTTGAAAATCCATGTTTTTTCTACCCTGTATGATAAAATTGTTCAATACACATCCACACGTGCGCTTTATGATTTTCAGTTTTTCTCCGATTTTTTACTTATTTTTCAAAATTTTAGAAAAACAAAATTAAAATATGAAAATGCTCTGCAAGTGAAATCTCTGTACCAAATTTCAGATCTCTAGGACGTCAAAAGGTTGGTTAAAAATGGCCTCAAGAGGTCCACCTACACGGACGACGGACAACGCTCACACAAAGATAAATAAAAACTTTAATAAAAAAAATTAAATAAAAAATTAAAAAATTTTAAAAAAAACCTTTTATTTAAAATTACAAAAGTGCACTAAAAAGTAGAAAATAATTTTAATAAAAGCAAACAAAGCTTCGTGAAAACATCAATATAAAAGCGTGGGGCTGTTTATACATAGGTGGATAAGCAGGCTAACTATTGGTGTACAAAATTCATAACCCCACGCTTTTATATTGATGTTTTCACGAAGCTTTGTTTGCTTTTATTAAAATTATTTTCTACTTTTTAGTGCACTTTTGTAATTTTAAATAAAAGGTTTTTTTTAAAAATTTTTAATTTTTTATTTAATTTTTTATTTTCTAATTTTTTAGTCATATCTTTTCAAATACAGCTTATGTATTTTAACTAATATAGGTTCATCCTATCAGATTTCTTTATTTATGTGTTTTAGATGTTTGATACTTCACCCTGTATAAATCATTACGACGAAAAACTTTACCCTGAATGCGGTCCTTAAAAATGAGATTTAGAATTCTAAGTTACTTTTCACCCTGTATGATAAAATTGTCCAATGCGCATCGACGCATACGCTTAATGGTTTTCAGTTTTTTCCCGATTTTTCGCTTATTTTTCAGAATTTTAGAAAAACAAAATTAAAATATGAAAATGCTCTGCAGGTGAAAGCTGTGTACCCAATTTCAGATCTCTAGGACGTCGGGAAGTTGCTTAAAAATGGCCTCAAAGCGGTCGACCCACACGGACGACGGACGACGGACACATGTCTTCTCAAGTTAAATAAATATAATAATAAATATAAAAGCTTTTAAAATAAAAAAAAAAGAATTATCCACATTAATCTATTAAATTAGTCATAGAATGTTATTGGATCTACATCACCCACCAATCTGCGAATCTCTAATATTTAACTCGGTGCTTTTCACACTTACTTAGTCGATTTTTTAGCATTAATCACAATAGAAAATTTTGGAAATCAACATTTAAAAACAAATTATGTACACACCACAAATTGTAAAATTTATCTTTTCTTCAAGCAAAATCTAAATTTCTAAATTTTAGGGATTGCCCACTCATCGATTATGCTTTTATTCGTGAGGTAAAACACAATAATATGACAATATTATCGTTAGTGGTTTTTGAAAAAAATTAAATTAGGAACAAATTTAGAGATAAAATTAAAAAATCTGGCTCTACTACACCATTTCAACCTTTAATTCAGAAAGCATCAATCGCAGTTTAGATTAGTCAATATTTCCCGCTTCGCTACTGCCCATCTAAAGAGTTGTACGGGATCAAATACCGAGCAGCGAGCTAGCCAGAAGAATTAATATCGATTTTTGAAGAGTTTCTCAGAGTTAACCAGAAGGGTGGCCGTGAAGCCGGAAGTACAAGTTAATCCGATTTTCAATTGATGCTTTTTGAATTAATGCTTGAAACGGTGCCGATTGGACTGCTTGTATGACACTTACAGTGGTGAGAAAGTTGATTAAATTTTTTTAAATTAAATTCCACTTCCTAGTTAAGTTATTTTATTAAGTTGGCAAGTCCAATTTATTAAGTTGGCACGAAATGCCATCATTGACCGTAACGTAGATAAATACCAAAGTCGGTAGTAGGTATTGTAAAATTATTTTTCAAAGAAGAAAATGGCTGATAAAATGGCAAATAACGGTGAAGTCGATCAAAATAAGCCAAAAAGTATTTTAACGATCAAAAATCTAAATTTTGTAGCCGTATGGAGTATGGACATTACCGTCGATACCTGTGCAATATGTCGTTTGAGCATTCAAGAAAAATGCATTTACTGCGAAGATGATCAAGCGTGTGGAATCGCTGTTGGTGACTGCAATCATTCATTCCATAGCTGTTGTTTAACTAAATGGATTGAATCAAATCCAAAATGTCCATTATGTCAACAACGATGGAGCACCAAGACAATTATAAACCGTACATAAACTGCAATATTTTATATGTATTATTCGGTTTTTGTAACGCTCTACGACGTCTTCCGATTCCCAAACATCGTCAAGCGGCGTTTGGTTATCGTCCCTAATTATTTTATAAATTAATAAAAAATTATAACAAAATTTGTGCTAACTTTATTATAACTACCCTTCTGCTAGACAAACAACTTAGCAAGAAATTGTGGAGGAAAAAGGATGTGAAAGAGCTTTTTTAACGACAGTGTTTTTATTTTTTATGGTGGTTTTAATTTTGTTATAAATATAGCGAGCCTCTCCTAGCAAGCAGTCAATTCAAAGCAAGTTATGTGTATTAAGACTGTAATGACTATTCTAAAATACTGTTAATTTGCAATTCATTGTAGACCAACAACTCAACGTTTATATCGATTTATGAGAAGCAATTAAAAAATTTTAAATTATATGGTTACGCATAAAATTGTGATATAGACCGGATTAAATACGTCTAAAATGGAATTTTATTTTAATTAACAAGTTTGTTTTCATTAAAACTAATGGTTATAGGGAAATAAATAACAATGTAAGGGAATATTAAAATTAATTAAAGACAATTTTCGAAGGTGGAGGTAGACAAATGAATACTTGACATATCACGTTCTATTTAATATCGGTAGTATTGCATGCAATTACTAGGAGTAAACTTCGTACCACTAAAAATTAGAACACTTTTAGCCAACTTAAAATTACAATTGCGGAAACTTTTTACTTCGTTATTTAATGTCATTACGTCAGTTAATTATAATTTTTTCGATTTATAACATCTCTTATTAAATGTCGATTGTCGCTAACGATGCTTGTAACTTTTACTAATAATAAAAATATTTAAAATTTTTTTCTTTTTATGTAATCGGAGAAATTGGAACATTCACAGTTTTCCTTACGGAAGTCAGATGATGGCCAGATTCTCTGAGAATGGTTCCTGAAACCCTGACTGAAAAAGAGGTCCGTGTTACGTATCGAGAAAAGTGTTGCCATGTTACCAAGAAAATTCTAGGTTTAAATCTCCAACTATACAGAATTTCTTAGCTCGACCTTTCGGTGGGCATCCACACGCTGCACAGTGGGGCAGAAGACCTAAAACCTGCTATTAAATCAAATATTATTCGAATGGATTTCTAAGTTGGATCTATATTTTCAGGGTTTTTAGAAGTTAAAAACAAATTGATAGATATACTTTTTTATATTTCGGAACCGAGATGAGAGCTTAATTGGTCGTAACTGACAGATTATTCTCATTAACAACCAATATTCAAAATCCTTGGTTTTTTCTCAGTTTTTCTTTCGTGTTTTTAAAATTCCCTTTTATTAAAAAAAATTATTATAACGACAATGGTAGGTTAGAAGTTCTACAAATTAACGTTTAGCAAAACCAAAACAAATAATGGCCAAAGATAATTCTTTGGCGACCCTGTATTTGTATCTATATTTTTTTGGATCGCCCTGTATGAAGTGTTTCTGAAATTAAACAAAGTTGTATAAAGTAAAAATAGGCAAAAATACGCAACATTTTCAAACGCCACTGTGATCTTATACTCAATACCCAGTGGATAAAAAAAAGCAAAGCTCAGACTTCTCCAAAAAACCCAAAAACTAATTGAACTTCAGGTTTTAACATTTGCTAAATAACATTTTCATTTTTGAATTAATAGCAGGTTTTAGAATCATATAAACATTTAAATTTCACCTTGTTGAAATGGGTGATAAATGTAAGAATACTTGGTAAAAGAAACAATTAAAGTGTAAAAATTTTCAAAATATTTTCATTAAAATAAAAAATAAATTTTAAGTTAAAATCGTCGATTCCTGGTAGAGATAAAAAAACTAATGACATAAACGTACATTTCTCTTCGTCGCAGTGGGCAAGAATAACCTTATAATTACAGCCAATTCAATGTTGTTAAATGCCAGATTATGTCTTTTTCAGTTTTTGGCAAACTATAATAAAAAATTAGAGCCTATTTGCAATGGTCAACCTGTACCTCAAAATTTTTTAAGTTTGTGTTGAGGGTTAACGTGCCCCTTTACCCACCAAACTTGTCTTTTGAGTATAAAACCCACATAAAACCTAAAAATTCATCGTCTTTTAGAAACTTTCTTGAAAATATAAATCATCATTTTCAGATAATTTTCTTAATTGCTTCAAGAAGTTTGATAATGGACCTTTTAAAATAAAAATTTTGTTTAAGAGGTTTGATCTGAAAATTCTTTCAAAATTAGTCTAATTGTATATTATTTAATTTTTTAACCTATTTCCATGTTTTGTATTTGTCTTTTTTTTCCGAGTTTTATTATCTTATTTGGAGCCTGATTATTATTTCCGCAGGGAATTATCAGATATTATGCATCTGAGCAAATAATTCACAAGTCTTGCGACTTAAGCTTGGAATAAAAGTCGGTCGTCCTTACCATCGGTACCCCTTTAGGGTATTGCATGCTGTTGTCTCTATACATTTAAAATCAAATTCTCTTGATAGAATTTCAGCAATAGGTTATGGCTTTTTTCACATTAAGATTTTAAATTAATATTAATTTCACAAATTGATTATTTATTAGTTTCTATAATCGGAATAGTGCCCTGTAGCGAAAGAACGCTTCCGATGCGCTTACTGCAGCCGGAGGGAATTCTCTGTTGCTACAGAGCTTGTGACCATAGTAACCCATTGTATTACTTGCAAATAGGGTTAGAAGTTGAATTAATTTTCTGGAACACATCGTTATTTTTTTGGAATGAATATAAAGGAATCAGCATCTCACAGCTACAATTTACTGATCTTGTACCTCATCTTACCTATTGCACAATAGGTACCCATTGTATTTTCATTTTTAAGAATTTTAACAAATACTCTTGAACATCAATTAATTTATTACCTTATTAGAATTTAAAAAAAACTATGTAGGAAAACGGTACTTTGAGTAACACATGGGAAATTATTTTAATGTTTACAATAGAGAAAGTTAAAATTCACAAGATCGTAATAAATAAAATAAAACAATAAAGTTTTTGTGATACATCAATAAATAAATATAATTACACTTCATTGTATTAGTTCCAAATTTATCTTAAAAAAATAGTTTTGTTATTTAATTAGTACAAAAAACCCAATTACCGACGAAAAACCACAATGCAAAGTTTTTGCTTAGATGCATTAAGAAGTTACGAATGAATTATGCAACAGGTAATGAATTTTTCTGTACCTCATTATTTTCTGGGTAAATATGAAAATGTGAGACTTTTTAAGATCGAAGATTATCACCCACCTTTCAACGTAATAGTAAAATTCAAAAAAATACAATTCTTTGAGATGAAATTGAATTAACGTATTAAATATGATAAATCCAATTTCCAACATGTAAAACTGCGATCACGCATTAAGGTTCATTTTAATTTATATTTCAACTGTTATTTTACATTAAAAACAAAATCAAAATCTCCCAACGGTTATGGTTTTTCCTTATATTATTTTTTCTTTATTCCTTATAATAGCAGGAAAACATTTAAAAAAATTCGACATTAAAAGCGTCTTACATTTTCCTGGAATTACCATCAAATTTTAAGACAAAAAAAAAGAAAATTTTTCAAAAATATTCATTTAAGCTTTTTCACTATTATAGGATCAAATATAAATTTTATTTAAAGCTTTCTAGTACAAGAGGTCAAGTAGCGACTGACTAGACTCTTCTAAACTAACTAAATCACCGAATACAATAAAAATTAAATTAATTAAACCAAATTTTATTTAATTAGCAATTGCTGCTAATAATGTAATCTACTCTACTGAAGCAGCACCAGTTGCTGCGCTGCTTGAAGTTTGACCTTACGAACACCAGATGGTGTTGTTTCACTCTGGTTCCGGCACTCAATTAAGATTTTTATATTTTTCAGGTGTCGTATTGACTCTCCCCGAATTAATTTTTAATGGTAAATCTTTACTTCGCAGTCGTTATAAAAAAGAAAAGATTACATTTTATTAGTTGGATTTTACTGTTTATTAACAACCATCCAGTGCGTGATTGGCGAGGTTGTTCGGCCTTCCGCTCTTCACAATGGTTGGCATTTATTATTTATATTATACTTAGTACAAAATCTAAAATTTAAAATAATAATATTATAAAGGTAAGTTTACATGGAGTAGAATAAATATCGCCAACCTGAGAGTATTTCAAAAATAAAGATTTTGGTTGCCTAAAATTGAGAAAATCTGCTAAAGAAAATTTTTTTTTTTACAGTACTATTATTACTTTCACAACGTTGCAAACTAATGAAACGAAAAAACTAATGTGCATTAAGCTCATTAACAGCAAATGATTTTATGATGATACATGCGAAGAAGAGTCATTTGAAATTATTTTCTAGTAGATTATACAAAGTAGAAATTTTATTGTAAGCTTTCTCAAGTAAAGGTAAAAAGTATTTATAACTGTAAGCTTATTAATATTGCATATCTATAAATTTAATTAAGCAGTATTATTGTTTAACATATACTAGAGGAAAAGTCATTTTTCAAAAAAATTATTTATTTAATGACGCTTACGGCAGGCAAAGTCTTTGTCGGCCGTCGGCAAATAAATTACAAAATAAAAATTTAACGTTGCTAAATCATACACATCAGTAACGAAATGTTATAATAATAATTTATTAATTTATTCGAATAAATAAATCAGGAAGTCTGCGGTTAGTCGCACGGCTATCAATCGAATGGATAGTTTTAAGATTTCATATGTCAAATTAAATCTTCAGTTCTAATAGAAATATTTTCAATTTGAATTTATTTTATATTTACTGCCGTATTAGGAAGATAATGTACAATGCTAAATAGTTGAACTTGTTCACTTCCCAAGGTTTCTATGGTAGAGACAATGTCATTAATTGTCTTTTCCCAGTGTCATTGTTGACTGAACAATTGTGCAGTAACATTTTATGTTTGTGAACAAGATGCAACTTCTATAGTAGTTAGATTTCCTATTATTAGCTAATTTTGCGTTTTTATAGAAATCATTAAAAATACATGTGGTTGTGAACTGGCGTAGGTTTATTATTTATTTAAAAGGATTTTTTTAAAGCACTTTAAGTTAAATAATACAAAATTGCTATAATAACAAATTTTACTAAGTGTTAAACTGTACCAACTTATGATAATGATAAATTATTACAATCTGCTTTCTATCACCACAGGCCAACATATTAGTATAAAAGAAAGTTGAGCCAACAAAATATCCAAGAACAATTTACAAAAAAAGCTTATTTCGATCGCGACAGTGAATATATGGCCTACATTGCCTCAATAATCAATATGAAAGTATATTATACTTAAGGCATTAAATATAATTATATTGAGTGCATCGGCTCTTTTAAACAAAGTTGCAGACTCTTAATTTTTAATTAATTTATTTTTTGAAACTCAAATAATAATAATGTACTGTTTTAATAGCTTTCTACTTCAACATTTTTATTTCATGCTTTTTGTATGTTTACTTTGTAATTGAGGTTTATTTGTTCTAATGCATAGGTGAAAACAGTTAATAAGGCTAATTAATAATAGAGAAGCAAAATAAGGGTGTAACCAAATAATAACATATTATATTAACTACATAATTGCAAAAAATTAGATTAACGAGACTTATCTGCATAATGAATCGGGTTCATTTACTAACGAAAAATAAAGTGAATCGACATTAATTTATTAGTAGAAGTCGAACTTTTTAATATGAAGTTTGAACCACTAATTGACTTGGTATACAGAAAGCCTGAGGTTTAACCAGAGACTATCCTACCGTTTACCGTGAGTTACATTTTATAAAATTGCTAATTTTATTAATTTCCTTATATGAACATTTGGAATATTTTTGAATAATTATACCGACATATAAGATTTGATACAAAAAATGTGATATTATAATGTAATTATTTGCTAAAAAGTTCCTCCTCCGTGTTATTTACAGCAGCGCGTTTGATTGGTTCTTTTATTTATTACCAACTAAATAGTTAGCTTACCTAAAAACCTTTGTTAATTAAACTAAAACATTTTCTCTATTTTCTATATTACATCTTTTTAAATATTTGACAAATATGTCAGTTACATTGACTGATTATTGCAATTTTGTAAGGAAGATTCAAGAAATAGAAACTGCATTAGCAAGTATATTTATGTAATACAAATATAGAAAAATAAGTTAATAAAATTTTATATTTTGATACAATTATTTACAATTCTGGATAACAAGACAAACAATTACTGGACACACAATTACTGGATATATGCCCCTTCTTCCTATGGTTGTAATACAAACTTTGAAATCCATCTCCTTTACCAGAAAAGTTTTGATGTGAAACATCTATAGCCGCACCTTGGGGTTAATTTTCTTGAAACGGCGTGACCAGCTGCTCCCGAACCTTTGCGATCAGTTACGAGTCGCGACGGTTAAATTTTGTCTGTATTTGACATATTTGTGCATTTTTATTTTTATAAGCGTAACAAACTGTAAAATTATTATTTACGGAATTATTACGGAAAATCTCATTTACAAAAACTTCACTGCAGGTAATTTATAAAATAACAAAATTACAAGTAATTCATGTTTAATATCGTCGGTTTTATATCGATAATATTATGTCATTTTTACAGCGTGTTATTAACCTTTACAGAAATTTTAAATTTGTGGTGACATAGAACCGTTTGTATTTTTTTCTTACAAATATTCTTTTTAAAGTGATCGAAATATGAGTGACAGTGACGATCAAGTGACCAAAAAGAAACAAAATTTCAAAAATATCGATTTCTGCTACCACTTCTGAATGTAATCGTTCCAATTACCAAATTTCTATACCAAAGGACTAACAAAATTTAAATTCTTCTAATGATAATATCATACAAGAAATATCACAGAATTCCACCAGCACTCTACAACAACAACAACAATGCAATATACAATATTTTGAAGAACTACATAATGCCAGGTTTCGAAGAACGACATCAGCTCTTCACACAATTGAAGGTAAAAATTCTAATTCTTACAGTAATTTTTATTTACATAAATTCGCTCATAAATACTTTATCGATAACTTTGAAAATAATCACTTCGGACACGCTTGCTGAATCTGTGATTGACTTTAGTTTGAGAGGAATTTGAAGAAACCTACATCTGCACATGAACATATTAACAAGATATTTCTACACTTAAAATTTGCTCTACGTGTAAATCGTCTTTTAAAAAATATATAAGAAAAAAATATTGATTTTATTAAGGAAACCCTATTTTTTTTTATTATTTTATTTTGTATTTATTTATTGATTTTTATTAATTATAAATTCTAATATTAATTTAAATGTTTCACATCTGCCGGGCGTCCCATGACGGCTAATTATTTTTTTGACGTGAATACGTCTATAATATCGGTAACATGTTCAAAAATTTAAAACAAATATGTAACGAAAAATGTGTGTGTGTACAAAAAGTACACCAAAAATTTTCTAAAATGGTAGTTAACCAATAAAAAACGTCACTTGGATACCAACACGCGCTTTCCATTGGTTAGTTACCATTTACTGCTAAATTTTATACAAAATTTGACATCGAATCCTGTTTGTAACAATGTATAAAGTTTGAGCAAATTTTTTAGAAAATTTTCGTGTGAAAAATACAAAAAATTAGACATCGTCTCAAATGAGCTTTATATAGAGATATTTCCGAATTGGCACACAAACTTATAGGATTATCTTCAGTTATAATTTTGAATTGGTAATCCTTTTCAATCATTTAATCAATTACAGACACAATTACATAATAGTATTATGTAAACTCTGAAATAGAAATTTCACAAAATATTGGCGTGGCGATAATTTAGTATTAAATCTAATAAACTCGTAAATATTAATTTAATAAAATTTATTATAAGTAAAAACAAGAAAAAAAGGAAATTCCATTAAAACGTCTTCTCATTATTATCAAAACCGATTGGTAGACCTTGGCGAAAACGAGTATCCATCGACGACGTATTCACGTTAAACCATACGGCTATGTCCCCGAACATAGCCTCGGATCTTCGGATCCGCAATTTGTTTACCTTTAGGGCAACTGCGAGCAATATGGCCGATTTCGTTGCATTTATAGCAAACTATCGCATGGCAATTTAAATCAATATGCCCTTCTTTGTTGCATATATAACACCTCTTTAATTTTGATTCATTTTTGGGATTATTTTTCTTTTCGGGACAATTTCTGGATATGTGCCCCTTCTTGTTACAGCTGTAACACAAACTTTGAGATCCATTTTTTTCTCCAGAAGAGTTTTTACCTTCGGGGCAACTGCGAGCAATATGGCCAACTTCGTTGCAACTATAGCAAACTAGGGCACGGCAATTTAAATCAATATGCCCTTCTTTGTTGCATATAAAGCACCTCTTCAATTTCAATTTATTTTTGCAACCATTTTCTTTTTCGGGACAATTTCTGGATAAATGTCTCTTCGTGTTACAGCTGTAACACAAACCTTGCCATCCATCTTTTGTTCCTCTTCCAGAAGAGTTTTTATTTTCGGGGCAACTGCGAGGGGTGTGACCGAGTTTTTCAAAGCTTTCCTTTCTTGCATTAAAATTATCGCAAACATCACCACCACCGTTATCTAAACCGCCCGATGGTTGGGTACATTCCCGGACATAGCGGCCTGGTCGGATACATTTGTACCAAGCTGATGGAGAATTCATTTCTTACTTTCTTATGTGTAAATAAATATATATTTAAAATATTAATTTCTTGAACTTTTTTTTATAATTCTAGTCAACAGAAATGCCTTATATAGATATTTAAATGTCTATCATCTTTACCAACCGTAAAAAAAATAAATTAAATATTTTTTGTCTTTCCGGGGGTAAAGCGATCACTTTACTCCCACTTTTGCGGAAGCAAAGTGCCAGTTTTCTTAGGGGCGGGGCGAAAAGTAAAAGAAGCAAGGCGAAAAGTAAAACAGCGGGGCGAAAAGTAAAAGAATTACAAATTTTTATTTCCATCATTAACATTTACAGTAATATTAAAATTAGAGCAAGAATTAATGTGCAGCAACCGATTGAAATCCAGTGAACTTTGAGTGAAGTTTGATTGTACTTGCTTTTAATGTCGTAATTGGCTTTCGGAAAGACAAAAAATAGTATATACGCGCTCGGGAGTAAAGTGACTTCTCGTCCTTCGGGTAAATTTTCTTCCTCGACTGCGTCTCGGGTAAAAAACTTTACCTTCATGACGAAAAGTGGCACTTGACTCCCTCGGTGTATAATATACACTTATTTTGAGTTTGTATTGAGTATGCCAAAACACACTCACTTACAAAAAAAGATATTAAACTTTAATTATAAATTGTGTTTTTATAAATAAATATTACGAACTCAAAATGGCTTAAGATCAAGAATATTGTTTATAGAATAGCATTATCTCAACGAATTTGCTATATTTTAAATACAAAAGCCTCCTCTTATTTTATAAAAATATTTATGTAGGTGCCATCTGTTGATTAAATTAAAAGGGCCCTAAAAAATGCCCTTCTTAAATCGTCTTCTTTATCCGTCGCAATCACTTCATCTTAAATTAATAATATTTCGTCTAGTACCAAATTATCTTCAAAATTCTTTTTAAAAGGTTGCTGCATGCTGTACTTTTCATCTTCAATTGTTTATTATTATCATCATCTTTGTAATCTTTTTTCAATTATCGAATGATACTACTGAATTTATTGTAATGCTTCAATTTTAATATCATGTTTATAATTTTTGGTTTTTTTTTCTTTGCTTGGCCATCTATCCATGGTTAGATGAATAAATTTGTAAATAAATATTATTTTCAAACAAAAATTTCAAAATTTTTGTTGTAAAAATCAATTTTAACTCTTTTAATAATAAACAATTCACAAAATTATTTAGCAGCAGAGGCGTAGTGTGATCGTTGGTTGAGTTACCGAGCGGAATTCTGAGTTTAAATCTCGGACTTCACTAAATTGCAACTATTTCGATGTAGTATCTTTTGATTTTGCATAATTTGCATGCAAAACTTATGATGAAGCTCACAAGGCAATCAAGATCCCAATTTTTTTGTTATTTTAGAAGACAAAAACATCACTTTCTTGGTTTTTTGTTTCTTGTTACAGCTTGTTAATTTTTAAAATGATGCTATTTATTATCTGAATTAATTTTATTTAAGGATTTTACTGTGTTTTTTTAATTTATTTCAATATACGTTATTATGGTTATCAAGGCATTTTCGCATAAGTATATCATTAATTTTCAATGATTTTTCAATATTTTCAATGATTGTATTTCAAACAAAATATAAAATCCTTGACAAAATGTGTTTTTCTTTTAGATACTAAATGAATATCAAAAAAGCACTCATCTAAGGAATATACAGATAATAATAATTTATTATAATAAAAATAGATATAATTTTACGAATATAAGAACATTTTTCAGCAGTAGTTAAATAAATCAACTGCATTTTTATGAAATTTTTTACGATAAGAATGTAATATTAATCTAATAGTGTACCTAATTATTATTTTATATTTAGTGAAAAAAACAGTTATAGTACAAAAATCTTTTACAGTTTTTTATTTCCTTTTAAAATTTTTTCTTCTTCTTAATTTAATTGTCCTTCCAAAAAGGATTTAACTAAACTTCTATTTACCTAAGAAAATCTTCATCTTCACAATGTGTTCGTTTTGGCACTAATATTGCTTGACATTTTCAGAGTTTTTGTAAATTTTTTGCTTCAAAATACAATTCCTCACTACATAAATACATATCTACCATAGATATTTTTATTATCAAAAACTTATAAATACAAAAATTAAGTTGACGAAAGTAGAGCAAAACTTGATGTTTTTTGTTTTGATGTTTCCAATTGTTTTATTGTTCCAGAAAATCAAACTTCTAAGGCAAAAATTAAGTCATGAGAAATAATTGGGCAGTGATTCTGTTAAGATACTAATAAATAATGTGAGGTTATGTTACTCTTTGTTGATATTTATCAATGGATAAATTCTGCGATGATTTATTTTAATTAATCAGCCTATATTGAACGATAAATGTGAGAATCCTTGAGGAAACCGCGAAGACTAAAGGAAACTTACTAAACAAGATATAACTAATAATCAAAAAAAAATTTTTTTTTTAAAATTTTTTTTTAACCTAATTTTTAAAATTAGCTCTAGAAAAACTACAATTTATTATATATTATAAGAGCGACCAGAGAAAATAAAATCATCTTCTTAATCTATTCATGAGCTTCCTTAATTTTAAAATTGCATTGTCAAACGTGGAAAATTCATAGTTATTAAAGTACTTCTTAGTTATATTGCAATCTTTTTAAGACACGGAAATAATAAACCGGGATCTCTAAGACAGTCTACTCATTTAAAATATCTCTTAGACGCTTTCCACCACCTAAAACGGAATTCTAGAAAAATTGAATCTATGAGACACTTCAGCTTATAAAAAATATCTCCTGTACGAGACAGTTCAACTTATTAAAATTATATACCAGGACCAACAAATAACTAAAATCGAGAAATTTAAGCAAAAAGAACTTGAGTTAGTAAGTATATTATATTGTCATGATGCTCAAAAAGGGGTGATTTGTTTGCTGTAAAGTAGGAGTTGATTGGAATCGGGATGAAAAACCAATCAAGAGACTGCTGCTTGTTTTCGAAATACCGTTTGTTTCAAACAGAAAAAAAAGAAGAAAATAAAAGTTCGCTTGAGTTCGACATTTTCTTATGGATATGATAACAAAAGTACAACTTCACAAGATTAACGTTTTACTTACCTTTGATTGAAAAATCAACTAATCCAGAGGCAAATTGGTAAACTTTTTCTTTAACTCAATTTAAGCCTAAGGCTTGTTATTTCCAATATCTGCGTCGTTTCCTTCATAGTGCTAGATCAGTGAGCATATAAATTGTTTAACGTCCGATAGGTAGTTTGATAGACTGGCCTCCAGACCAGCCTGTAACCCTGTTTTTTTATGGTAACTGATGTTAATATATGGAAAATTGGTAAACGATTTGGATAAAGTAGCAGTTCAAATTAGTTTAAATCAGCAATATTCAGCGGAGTCCCGCCACAGAAAAACAACACGATGCGTGATAGATCCAAAAAGCTGTCAAAGAGTTAAAGAACATGGATTTTTTAACATTTACGACACAGTAGCGTCACATCGATTTTTTTCGGGTTATTTTTTATTGAAAATTTTTTTTGTAAAATTTACTTAAAGTCATACTTATTACTCGATTAGTATCAACATTGGGACTAATAAGTCGATTCCGAAAACACCACTACGTCCGATTAGGATTGTCATTGATAAATTAATTTAAAACTTTAAATTAAATTCACATGTTTGATAAACCAGGAGCCAGTGAATGAATGCGGTACTACCGCAGTCGAGCAGTCATACCATTACACTTTTTGTTCCTATTTATTTGTGGTCCTTCATTCTGCTAATGAAATGTTCTTGTATGCTGCTAACCGCTCCTTCGTGTAGAATTTTAGAACGTTTTAAATAATAATCTATTCTCTATTGCATAAATTGCAATGATTTATACATTTTTTGTTTTATTATTGCTTTTTGGAACATTTTTTATCATTATTTGCTTCAGAAATTTTAATCTGAGTCCCGGTTACTGAACTGCTCCTACATTCTTTATACAAGTGCCTTGAATCATGTATACTATTTAATCGCGATACTTTTTAGTGTATTTCAATAATTTTGGTTATTGTTGCTAAAAAGGATCAATGTAAGTATTTTTTAGCATTGCAAGCTAGGGTAATTTGATTTCTTATAATTTTATAACTTTTTTCTTCATTTTTGCTTAACTAGATCAAAAGAAGTAAATTTCAAATGTTTAGCACAGGGAAAGTCAGGAAAAGAAGAAAATCTGTCAAACTATGAAAAATACAAGTTAGAAACAAACAAAGGGAAGCTTCTAATTAGTAATGACAGTAATAAATTATTTGAAGATGGGTTACATCAAGCAATAAAAATGCAGAATGAAAGCGCAAGAATTGAAAGCATCAAATAAGAGATTCCTGAAAATATAAGAATAAAAATGAATTAAAATTAATTAACTAAAACGGAATAATTATAAATCTAAAATTTTGTTCAAAACACAAAAAAAGGTCAAATGCAAAAATTCTTAGAAAAGTGGATAACCGAATTTAGAAAATTAAAAAAGAAAACATGAAGGAAATGTTACGCGTTAGGCAGGGTCTCTCAATTCCTTGCTAATTTTGATTTTAAATCTTACGAGGCTTGGAAACAATAAAAAAATTGGGAACAATACAGAAATACAGAAACATATTAAACTGCGACAATTCTAAAAATTATTTTTTCATTAAGTGCGAACTACAGGGGGGTGAAAATAATTCAACGCAATTCCTTGACCGTAGAATATTTAGGTCTGTTGAATTTTCTATATTTTCAAAACTAGTTAAATATTTTTCGATAATCTAAAGTTACCTATTCCTGTTTTAAGTTAAAATTTTTTATTTTGCTGTAATTTTTTAAACCGGTTTTAATCTAAATAAATTTTTGTTGCATTCCAATTTTTATTACTGCTATAAATTTAACACGCGTAAATTGTTGTGCATAATTTTGTAATAATAATAATATTACACAGCTTGAATAAATTTTATGATTTATTTAAACCGGTGAGGTGGTGCCCTTATGTGGGAAAACGTGCATGCAGCTGAAGAAGAGAAGCCACGTACAGTTTACATAAAAATGGTTTCTATTTCATACAGGTGGCTTTAATTCGACAAGTGGCGCCATTCCGTGGTAAAAGCTGCAGTTTATTTGCAGGTAAAATAAAAATGAATTCTATCACACAGATAGTTAACTATTTATTAGAGATCTCCTTGAGTGTTGAAACAGAAATATTTCATTCTAATGAATTCTGTATGGGTAGGATTCAATATGAGAAATGTAGAAAACCGCATTATTTTCGTGAATTTCAATACTTGAAAAAAATGATCATATGGAAGAGGAGGCAGGCGAGGCGGTTAGACCGTAGACTATCTTAGATCCGGTTTCGAATCGTATAACTTGGCAACGAATTATTTTAATAGTTCTGCGGTTTCAAAAATAAATTACATTCTTGTTATTGATCGTAATTGAAAAATTAAATTCGATTGAAAAATCAGCTATCTGCAGATTTTCAGTTTTAAAATAACACGGTTGGGTAAATCACCTAATTCCCGTTAACATTGCAAGTCATATTATTTGAAAAATATTTTACTTATTTAAAGAAATTTATTGAAAGATCAAATTTTGAGAAACTACAATTTTGCAAAATATTTGTGTCTCACTGTATTACATCCAAAACGTACAGGTGTAGTTACATCGCGACTGATATAAAATAACATAACTGAAAGTTTTGCTTGAGGGTTTACCAGTAATGGAATGTACAGTCTACTGTAAAACAAGGTTATTTCCGATATATTTTTCAAAGATTTGTTTTGATTATGTACCGTAAAACCGTTTTCAAATAATTTAAATTGACTAGGTAATAAATTACCCTAACAATTACGTATCCTGTGATAATTAGTATTATGGGCAAGTCTCATAATAATAACTTTTTTAAATTGACCAATTTTACAGTTAACAAAAATTATTTTATGGGGAGTTGCTATTTCGGATTTTGTAAATGGCTGATCAAGAATGTCGGTATATAGTCGCACATTAATTAGTTATGGTTTGTTAAGTTTAATAATTTTATGAGTGTAATTTTATAAAAATTACGAGTCTACCTTAATATATCGAAAATATTTTGAAAATTATATTTTTTACCTCGCATGTTTCTAATTGCGTTGCATGCAGTTCCAAAAAGAAGAAACAATAAAAAATTTATCTAGGTATAAGTAATCCAATAGTTGTCATTGCAAATTGCGAGGTCAATCCCGCCTTCTTTTTAATAGATTCTGGGGACGTTAATGAACAATTCTATTAAAATAAAATTTCAATAAAAACAAATAAATGCAATACAATAAAAAAGGAACAGCAGAAAAATTATAATATGTTTCTACTTGGTTGCTTTTCCCTCATACCTTTAAAACCAAAACTGACTCATTCAACCCAAGGTGATTGGCGGTACAGGTTTTTCCATGCAGAATCATAAAATATTTCTTTGCCATTTTTTTTGGAACCTAAAAAATGAAAAAATTCTTGATTACGATGGGAAAAGGTGCGTCATAAACTAAAAAATGCTTAAAATTCACCTTAAAACGTAGCAATTTTTAAACGAGATAGGTACAGATTGAATGGTCCCACCTTCTGTGTTTAGCCTTGTTTGTAAAGTCCCCACGATGAAAGAACATTCTCCAAGATACCTGTCTTACCTGTGAATTGCGCTACGTGGATATACGGTCGTTGAAGTCTCCGTGTAAACCGCTAAGTAATGCATAAAAATAGGCAACTTGTGTAACTTTTTCTTAAATTATTGGATTAAAAACCAAAATACCACTTCGAAAATTAAGTTCTAGTCAAATCTTAAATGAAAAACAAGTGAAAAAGTGTTTTCCAAGTTAAAATAAGTGTAAATTGCAATGGAATTTAGGTGTGGAAGTTAACCAGGTATCTCATTACAAGAATAAGGATGAACTTTTAAAGTTTACAATTATTGTGCCCAGTTGAGGAATTTGGACAATTAATTCCTTTTTGACTAAAAAGTGCTGAGGTAAGAATTTTTGAACGTAACCAACTTTTACGGCATCTTAGCGATTATTCGCTCATTATTTCGTCGTGTTTATTAATTTTATGCAATACCCATTAAAATGTCAAAATTCAAGGATCCGAACTTAACGATTCGTAAAAGAACTTTAGCTTTCTTTAGGAAAATTTGTTGGGAAAAAGTACACTTCAGCTTACCTAGGACGTGTCTAACATAATTAACTATCTAACGCAATAGTCTACGAATGCATAATACAATCAAACGGTGACAGAATATTGGATGAGTTAAATAATCGAATTTAAAAAAAAATTACTAAAAACGCTGGTGTTTATACATTCCAACTTCCATGACAATGTTTCTGAGCAGAATAGAATTTTAATGTTGAGGTTTAACATTTACCCCACGATTGATCGGAACACGCCAAAATTACGGTGCATGTTTTGAATAATTTATTAAACGAAGAAGTTATTTCGAGAAAATCAATTTAAGAATGAAAATAAGAGCATAGAGGAATTTATAGAATTTTAATTGCATTTCAATTCTTTTGATCTAGCAAGTTCTAATTACACTTAAATAAATTGATCATCAGTTACTCTTTACTGTAATATAAGATTCTTTGACGGATTATAGGTGCTAGGTAGCTACATTATATTTATCCCATGGTGAAAAAATTGTTGCCTCAATTGCCTTGAGGCGTTTTTAATTATTTTCTGCGATCTACGATCGAATTCGTTAAGTCCTCCAGGTATGAGCTTTGCCAAAAAAATTTTGAATAGAAGATACCTGTAACATCAGCTCGTAGTTCTCAACCATAATTAATTCACCTTCCCCAATTTTGACTTAAATGCATTCGTTGCCATTTAGTTCCGTATGCAAAAGAACAATAAATTATTCCATCCTCGTATTAAGCTTAAGAATTTCGTATCTACTCCTACAAAACTATTTTACTTAAAGTGCTACTTAGAAGTAACTACCAATCATAGATGCCTTATCAACACCTTTTATCTCTACGACTTTGAAAACAAACGGTTGCATGATAATGTTAGAAGATAATCCTGATGCTTCCGTATCGAAGTGCAGTTTTTAGTGAAACTGAAACTTTCATTAATTTTTGGGCATGGTAAGCAAATTATAATTGATTCAAATATTCGGCAATTATAAATAACTTGGAATGTTTAATTACCTTGTAACTCGAATGACTAATTTAATTACTTAAAAAGCATTTCACTTATTTCTTATTTAACTAAATGATGCATTAACCTGAAAATTAAAGTCGTCTATGATATAAAACTAAAATGTTTCCAGTTTATGTATTGGGCGATGAGCCATTAACCCACTGAACTATACTAAAAATAATAGTATTCCATAAAATTTTTTCTATTAGTTTGATTGAATGCATTAGGTAGTAAAACGCCTACAACTATGTGGATTTATTATCAAAAACTAAAATTTAATTTAAAAATTTAGATACTGGGCATGCATTTGTATTCAGCAGGGTATTCAGTCTCGAAATTATAGTAGATACCCATCCAGGAATAAACTCAGATTTTGTTTTTAATATTATCATCAAATGAAATCATCCATGATGAAAATAATCTTTACCTCATCAGCTGTAATAAACACATAAAAACCATAAGTCTGATCTAATCGTTAATTATCTTTTTCGACTAATATTCACAATCTCATCAGAAAATTATCTATTGTTTCTAAGGTTATTTTCATCAGCCCATGGGAAATCTTGGGTTAACCGTCACAACCCTACCGGTTAATTGAAATGGTGACTTTGCTTCCACTTACATTGCTATTTAGTTTACCCATGCTTGAATTTCTAAGAAAGTTTTATTTATTATTTATAAATTATGTGCACTTTAATTACCAGTGATGCGCTAAACGAATAAGCATCCTATAAATTTTACTTTTTGATGGAGTTGTCGAGTCTAATAAAATTATTGAGATGGTTTCTCAACCTCAAAATGAAGGCTTTTTGCTACATAACTTCTCGATGTACGCGTCAATTGGATCTGGGAATACATTGAACTGTTATAACTGCCAATAAATTGCAACTGTTTATTCAGAGTGTTAATATACATTGCAAATATCTGTCCCTCCAACGTTAAATTAATGTATTTAGCTCTTTTGTCGTAAAAATTCTATACCAAATGATTTGTTGTTACACTTTTGTATTTGAAGATTTTGGGCAGACTACTTAAAATAATCCAAAACTTGGTAACAACTTTCATTGAAGTTTTTGTAATGCATGCCAAGTGCCAAGTGAACTTTCTGATTAATGTAAAACCTGAACAAGTTTTTTCTTTTTACAATATTTTCCATTTAAATATGTGGTTATTGTAACAGTTTATTATGCAAAATTTGCTTAAATGTAAGTTATCCTTCTGGTTGCTTATAAAGTTTAATATCATCTAGTTATTAGAAGTAATTAATGCGAAAGTTTCAAATATCGTAAATATAATTTTTTGTTTGTGTCAACTAACCCATCTTCAAGGGATGTCTGATATATTGTTGCACATAACCTAAATTAATGTATCCGTAATTCAGTAGCTTTCTAAAATTTCCCCTTTTATCTACTCTTCTATATAGTTGAGTTTTAAATGGATGGCCAGTCAAGATTATCAATGCATTTTAATTATATTTTTAATGTACTTATACAAATATTTTCAAAAGCTTCTACCATTGTACGACTACACTATGCAAAAATAGATTTTTTATTACAATAAAGATAAGGAAAAAGAAGAAGGCACTCCATTACTTGGTCTAAGGTACATTGTTGTGACAACAAATTCACTTAGAAACCTTGTAATTGCAAAAAATAAGTGTAGAATAAGTAAAACGCTACAGGTAAACGTAAAAGTTGACAAAAATAATTGATACAACTTTATTGTGTTGACGCTCTGAATATTAAGTTGCAAGATCATTGTATGTATGTAAGTTTATTATTTTTCGCCATATTATAATATTATTATGACAAGACTGCCTAGGTCAAGCAAGCGAAGCGGCCTAAAGGCCGCACTAAAAACTATCGTTTTTAAATAAATATTTATTATAATAAACGCTATTATCAGCTATACAAAAAAACATTCATTTAATTATTTCCTTTGATGGGTTTGGTCAAGGCCAGCATACCACTTTTATGATCTCAATGAGGTCCTTCATTCAAAAAGTTTGGAGACTCCTAGGGTAGATTATACTCCTTCTTCATTGTGTAATGAAAGATAGAAATATAATATATTATAGTATATTTTTGTATATTTTTTGGGATGAAGAAATTTATAACAATTTTGATATTTTTAATAATTTTAAAAAATTTAAATTTGTGCCATCCTCTCTGTCCTTAGAAAAGTCCTGCAGAAATTAGAAAAGGATAATATAATATTTATATTTAGGCCATTCTGTATGCAAATTAAATATATAATTATGTAAATGAAGATAAGTTATAATGCGACACAGTAAAGTACCTACTGATAATTGACTGTGATTTTCCTTCAATTGGTAACTTTCATTAAAATTTTTAAGTCACTTTATTTAATCATTTGCGACAACTTCCTTGTATACCCAACTAATGACATCTATTAAGATAGAAACAAATGTTTATTATTATAATGGATTTTAGCTTCTATTGTGAAAATTAACTTCAATTTAACTCAATTTAATTTCAATTTCAAATGCAAAGTTTGCAATTTGTTGTATTTCTATATATCTTTCATTACCCTACTGCGACGCGCGTGATTAGCCTAACGAGGTTACCACTGAAATGTTGAACTCATTTAGACTGAAAATTTTCTGATTAATAGTTCTCTTAAGCATGAAAAACATAATAATAAGATTTAGCTACTGCGACGTGTATTAATGGATTAATGAGATCCCTACTGTGGTTGAAAAAAAGTTTTTTGGAAAATAAGAAACTCTAACAACTAGGAAAAATTCATAAAAACTGTAGCTTCATATATACGCATAATTTTAATTATATACGTTTAGCCCCCCCCTCCCCCTTCTCCCCACCCGATCACCTACTACATTTCAAATGTTGATCAGTGAAATGTTACCATAAAACATTTTTAGATGTATTTGTTCGCAGTTGTTTTTTTTTAAATAATTTTTTTGATTTCAAAGGAACAAAATTTTCTTTTCTTTCAAATAATTAATAACAATCGCAAGAGGTGAAGTAAGTGAACGGGTTAAAGACCGGACTTTAGGCTAAAAGCCTTGGGTTTAATCCCCAACCCGTCTACAAAATTTATCTAACTTCATTATGACCTTCTTCTCTCGGAAAGCAATGGCAAACCACCGAGAGTAATCTGCCAAGACGTAGCATTTCAAATACTCGCCAACCTCCGATAGGCCGGAGACAGCATCTTAAAAAGAATAAAAATCTAGCACAATCCGTGACGTTTATATTTCAAGTGCTAGGTGATAAATTAATTTTTCCAGCACTCCTTCCTATAGAAAGATCAGTCGCGATTATACCTCGCAAATGAGTTTTCAGCAATGTGAAGAGCCTTCCCCTACAGACTACAAGATCTGCGAGGCATTAGATTTGGGATATTTTTGGATTCTACTTTCCTTAACCACGCTCCACTACAAAACCTAAGTCCAAAGTGGCAGGGCCAAGCAAGCATAAGCAAGAATTGGCCCCGGACATCCACTCCCGTAGTACTTTTCCTATTTGAATCAAACCTTTTTAGACTATCACGATTCAAAGATATGTTGGATCACGCCTTTAGAGATTTACTTGCACACAAATTTTAAGCTATTGCTCATATTGTCCATCAAAGCTTTGGCCTTCCGCAATGCATCTTTCCAGGGTCGTGTCGTGGAGGCTGGTTACTTACCTTCTGGTGCAGCTTTGGGGTTCATAAAAACCCATAAAAGGTGGCACAACCATGAGGGTTTGTAAAAATGCCATCTTAAAGTGGATAATTGTCATTAGTTAATTAGTGCTGTGGCAGAATGCTCACTAATTAGATGACGAGACATAAATTATATCACAAACATAGCTCACTTATACAATTTATATTAATTTACATCACTGGTGTCTCATTCAGATTTTCACAACTTGCACCAGCGTGATTTTTTCTTTTGACTTTGCAACTTTGTTTTCTCCATTTGTTCCATTAGTTTCCGTCAGCTCCCTGGTGTCGTTTCAGTTGAAACAACTCGTCTTCTTGAGGTGTAGTCCAGGTGGGTACTTTCAATGCCCACTGATGATCTCACGGTGTTATTGACCAGCTTCATTATTGTCTTCCTTTTCATATGCAATTTGACGAGTGCATTCATGGTGTCTAGAGGAATTGTACTCCTAGCGCCTATTACCATCGGAACTACTTCGACTTCTCTGACTTTTAATTTCTTCTTGGTGGTGCGTTTTAATGGAGCGTATTTTAATATTTTTATTCCATACCTCCCAAACCCCCCAAAGAACAACATAGTTTTTGTATTCTGTCGTTAAATGTCAATAAAAATATTCTAAATAAACTGGATCTTCAAAATATTATCTTTTTTTGAGATCTTCAGCTTCATCCATGTTGAATGCGACCACACGTGAAAGCCATATTTGTTCGGCCTCCAGATGTATACGTCGATTTTGTAGCTCATAAGCATTGTTTTAAGTTAGTAGACTTTTTTGGTTGGCAGTACATCAACAAGCTAATCAAATGCTCACCTTTAAAAATAATAAGAAACGAAGAAGAGCTTTCTAGCAAATTATTGTATTTGTTTTATTTGAAATACATAATTAGCATCTGCTATTTTATCCTTAAGTGGAAAAAATCGGAAATAGTAAAATAAAAATTATACCCTATTATAAAGTAAAAAAAAGTTTTGCACAATTTTTTTTAATACTTTTTTATTTGAAAAGATCGTAGTTTTAATTGTTAAAAAATTATTATTATGTTTGATTGTTCGTTTTGTTCCATAATTTAATGCATTGTAGTTTTTGCAATTGCAATTTTTTACCACATGAATTAACAATAACAAAGAGTCTTGAATAATATTTTAGCAAATATTTAAATTTGATCTGTCAACAATACAATCATGTGGTCGCAAATTTATTTTTCAGCATATATAGAGAACAAAGTGGGTGGAACACCAAATAAAATTTAAAAATGGGCTTCACGTGATTTACTGTACTATTCAATACAACGACGCTGTTAAATAAATAAAATTGTAATTACAAATTATTTACTACTTTTAAATCGTAATTAATAGTTTTTTTGTCATATGTTTTTTGCCTGAAGCATCATAGTGGATCAGTAGTAAACAAATAATGTAAAATAGGTATTAATAAAAATTGGGAAGAAGTGAAAGAGTAATTTGTACACCCCTGCTTTATGAGATAAAGTTTTATTTAAAAAAGAATTAGTTACCATTTTATTTTGTTAATTAAATTTTTAAATTTGTTAAATAATTCAAACATATTTCATAGCCTTCGTGTTGAAAAATTCTATCGAATGTTAATGCAGCTGATGAGTCAGAATAAAGGAACGACAGATTTTGCACTGGTAAATTATACAACAAGAATTATTTTCTCATATAATCTGATGTGAATTTCAAACACGTAAAAAAATGGTCTTTACAAATGTTTAACCTTATCAACATGCATCCTTCTCGCGACAATAAATTCCAATGCACGTTAATAATAAATTAAAGTAACTTATGTATAATTCCCAACTTTTCATAAATGAGCCAATTATTCACAATTTTGTTAGTTAACTGCTCTGGAAAGATCTACGCAATCTACCAAACTGAAAGAGGTAATTCATGAAACAAAATAAACTTTTTATGTAAATCCTGGTTTTTCGTAGAAATTCTCTGGTCGAATAAAACAAAAAGTAAGAATTTCCTAATGCAGTAAGTTGCGTATGACCGACCGTATGAGTTGTGTAAAAAATCAAAGGCGTGGAAATATTTTTGTGGTAGCTAAACTATTAATTATGTGCAAACAATACATAATAATTGAATTTAGATTGCTAAGATAAATCTGACTTGGTAATACAGTTTTTGCAAAATATTAAAATTAAAATTGCAAAGTTGTATTAATATTGAAACCTGCATTGACGAATATTTTATAAATTTTATTGCACTGAATTGGAATCTTGTAAATGTTGTTTGATTTAAATTACACGAGTTTTGAACAAGAAAATGAGTAGAAATTCCTGAATAATTTTAATATTCATTCGACGATCATGTATGTATGTGTAGTATAATAACTATATTTATTTATAACATTGCAGAATAGCAGACCTCGTTATCAAAATGGTTTCCCTTGACAACTTAGAGAGTTTCAGTTTTTAACGATTCTCACAATAACAAGATAATTTAATATTATGGACTTGTGGAAAGTCTTGATTTTCTAAGTATAAAAATTGAAGAGTATTGTATAGAACAGTCCAATTAGGTTAGTTAGTGTGAGAAAGTGTTAAATAAAAAACGTTTTGTTACGGAAAAAGGAGATTTTTAAAAACATTGTTTTTCTCTTCTTCTTTTCGAAATCGTTTAAAAGTTTTTTAACATTTGTAGCTCTCGAGGAACAAATTTCAATAGATATTGGTGCTGATTACCTGATACGTTGTTCCTACATCACATTAATGACTGATTGTTTGCTGAGTGAGTGAATGACTCGATTGTATTAAATTTGCAATCAACAATGAATGATTTTGTTATAAATACTGTCACCTAGATAATACAGTCGGTTACTAATGATTAGAAATTTTTTCTCAGGAATTTCAAGTGGTTAGCCCAGAATTTTAATCTTAAAATAAAATTAAAAGTATAACACCTAGCAATATCGTAACCGTAAACTAACAGTAAAATTGCAAATTATACTGCTACAAAAAAAAACTTTCAATAGTTTAATCGACACCTGGAATTTCAAATAGATTTGAATGAAATAATTCAATTCTTATGATAATTTTAACACAAGTAAAAGTTAATTATTATTATTTAAAATGCTAATTTCTAATGATGAAATTGTGTGGCAATATATAATTGCATCACAAGTTTTTGTTGACAATTCACGCTTTATTATTTCTTAGTAAAATTGTTCAAGTATTCGTTACTGTAAAATACAATTGTTAAAATTATATAATTTAGATTATTCACAAGAAACGGTACAAAGTGGATATGTAATTTGGGAAAATATTTTGAATGGGACGAACAATAAGGATGTGCCATGTGAAAAGATAAGCAGAATGCACAGCAATTTAGTCTCAAAAGTTATTCACAAAGAATGAATTGTTAATAAAATTAATAAAAAGGATTTGAATACCTTGCATTTTGGTAAATAATCAGGTGCATGTAAATGTAGGCCTTACAGTGTAAAGTGGCGCCCAAAATCACTTGACTGCTGCTGAATGCTGGTTTTATTGTTTTCAACCATAAAATGTTGAATCACTACAATAGCAAAATAAAATTACTATTTTTAATATTTAAATAAATATATTTCTCATTTATTAGTTACATTTACTGTTACCTAAATTAAGTAGTTCAAACGTAGCTGTACTTTTTGTAATAGATAAATATAATTGAAAGTTTTTGGTTTCTTCTTTTTTTTTTGCTTCGTTAACACTAACTGTGTACTTATAATCATCAATAACGTCTTATTACAGCAATAAAAACATTTTTGTAATTTGTACTACTGTTAATTGTGAACAACGTTAATTGTTTATTTATTTGTTGCAGGAATTACGATGACTTAAGTGCGGAAATAATGGAAAAGTTTTACCAACAACAATCAGCAGTGTAGTGTTCGAAATTAATTCTATAAGTTTTGAAAAACTTCAAAAATATGTCGGAATCGACCCCAATTTGTCGGTGTCGGGTGTTATATCTAGGAAGTTCAGTTCCTCAACAAACTAAAGACGGTCTTCAAGGTATTCAAGAGCCTCTTCAAGTGTTATATCCTGAAGAAGGTGCTATTGGTGCTAAAGGAATTGATAGTTGGTTAAGTGTGTGGTCAAACGGAATTTTATTGGAGAATGTTGATGAAAACCATAAAAAGATTACGAGATTTTTTCCAATTGAAAGTTTGCATTATTGTGCTGCTATTAGGTAAGTTAATATAATTTTTTAATTTATTTTAAATTGAAGAGTTTCAAAAAATCTAACCAAGTGTGACTGTTTACTAACTCTTCCATGAAAACACTTTAATTTACATTACGGAAACTAAACGTTTTGAAAAACCTTACACACTTTTATCAAATTGACACAATTGTAAAAACACAAGTCCTTGTAAATAAATCGTCCTTGTATAAAAGGCGATAAAGTTATCTTCATCAGAAAATTTATTTGTTGTTTATTCCTTAATTTTTTTGAATATTTTATTTAAATTAGAAAATAAATCATTTCCTAAATATTTGTGGTTTTGGGTGGTATTTTTTGTTGATTTATTCCAAAATTAAAATATTTCACGCATAAACTATAAAAACTTGAATATGTACACAAAAGCAACACGTACTTCGTAAATTTTGGAATTTAATGACCAAATTTTTCTTCTCCTTCTCTTTGTTTTGAAATCGGTCAAATATTTATTCTCAATTTTCCAGTTCAATTTGGACAGCATTTTTAAAAATAACGCTGACATCATCACATACCAGGACCCAAATTTTTGTTTTTTTGAAGGCGATCGAAAGGTTTTGAAAATAACTGGGTTATCGCTGAGTTGAATCTTTTTGTTCAGATGCAAAGAACAAAATAATATTAATAATTTTATAATCTTCACTTTTACAATTTAAAAATTTCAATTAAAGGAAGACGTTTACGTTCAATGTAACCTTTAAACTTAAAAGTGATGTAATAATATTATAAAGAATACCAAAGGATTACCTAATACGCACCAAGTTAATAATATTATAATAAATTTTCAAAGTAGAAATATTTTCGAGTAAATTATTTTTTATTGGAGGTACGTTGCAATTTAACCTTCGATTGCACGAATGTCAACGGTCACACTTTAAGATTTACCAAATAACCAACTATAAGAAGGTGTTTATTACATTAATTCTAAATATTCGATTATTAATTGTTGACTGACCATAATTTTTGAATTTCAATGTAACAACTTTTTAATTATGGTGTGCTTCGAAGTGTAAAAGAATAATGTAAATTTAAATTTACTTTGAGTAATAATATTGCTTCGTACCCACGCATTAAAAGTAACTTTAGAGAAGTTTGTTATACTGGAATAATTTATAAGAATTTAGTCCACTGTAAAGTGAAAAATAAAGTCTGACAGCAAATGAAATATTTAAACTTTTGTTTAAGAAGCCAAGAACTTAAGGTTAATGGTGTAATACAGTTAAGTTAATCAGTTTTATTGGCTCTTCAGCCGTTAACAATAATAATTGCTTACCTATGAAATTTCCAATTCACATTCAATCAATCACGCGTTCCGGGTTTGATTAATCTTGATAATGGCTTAATTTTTTATAGAACTTAGGTCATCCTTGAATTTAGTGTTTTCTACCCACTAAAATGTGTTCAAAACACTTTTTTGTTAACTTTGTAGTAGGTAAAAATCGGTTAACCTAAATGACCATAATTATAGTTGAAGAATATAGGTCATTGTAATCCACAAAATAGACGAAGTTGTAACATAGCAGTATTTTCAAAAACATCAACAATCAAAATCGTATTCATGTTTGATGTTTCGATCTTATTCATGATTTTACTCATCACATTCGTCCTGAATACGGATCTGGCTGTTGATATTTTCTCGTACGCATAATTTATTTGTAGATTACAATGACCTGTAGTCTGTAGTAATTATTATATAATTATCAGTTTAAGGTCAACTTGATATATAATAAGATTTTCAAATTTCTTTAATTTCAAAATTTGATCTATATTTTATGCTTCATTTTTTTTTCCAATGACATTTCTTTTCGATTCGATTCTAGTTCCTTTATTATTTTTTAAATCTTTTTTTAGAGATATTTAAATTGAGCCCGTCCTTTGATAGCCAGCCCACCATTGTTATAACACCGTGTATAACCTAGACAAGGTTACATGAAACTGCAGTTTTTTTTAACAAATGTGTTCATCATACTTTGACATCATCAGGCTATTAAGAATTTATTTAGTTAATCATCAAGACAAGAAATTAATAAATCACTAATTATTTGATTATTATTATTATAAATACTTTTTAATTACAACGGTTTTTCAATAAGGACATAACAATTTTGTATTTAAATAAAACAGAATAATTGAGATATCGGGCTGAAATTTATTCCAAAAGTATTGAATTCGATCTTTTTTCCAATTTTTTACCTCTCTTCCATACATATTTGCTGGAACGTTGGCAATTTTGCGTTTGATATTGTTCCTAAGCTCTTTTAACGTTGTTGGTTTGTTGGCATAAACTAACGACACAATGTAACCCCATCAAAAAATCCAACGGCGTTAAATCGCATGAGCGAGATGGCCATTCAACTTCCCTTTCAATAGATCAATGTGGGATGTGGCACAATCTTGTTGAAAATTCACGATAGCAAACTCCACTGACCGTAAGATGGTGATCATTTTCATATACAAAAAATTCGGTCCAATCACACCTTCTGCATGAGATCCACACCACACGGTCAGTTTTTGTGGGTGCAATGGACTCTTTTGAATCACACGTGGATTTGTTGCAATCCAATAACGCATATTATTTTGCTTATTGACAAAGCCATTAATTCAAAAATGAGCTTTTTTGCTGAAAATGATTTTTCGATTAAATTCAGGATTTTTTTCAAACTATTGTAGAAATTTTTAAAAGATGATCGAAAGAGTTAACTTAAACTTTTAAAAATGTGAGCTAAGATTTATGCGCAAAATTTGTCACAATATGAACTGAGAGATTCCCAATTTGCTCATTTGGTTCGTTTTAAACGGAAGCACTTAAAGCTACGATATTTTCGATATTTTGACCGATGCGTTGTCTCACTGGCACAGAAACATTAAATAATCAATATGCTGACTCGAATTTATCCACTATAGCACCCACAGTCTGTCTGGTGGAACGATTATTATGACCGAAAATTGGAGGAAATCTTCTTAAAATTGCGACCACCGACTCAGGATTTCGGTAGTAATTTTTAATAATTTCTAAACGTTGATCATTTGTGAACTTTACCATGATAAAAATGTAAACCTTGTCTAACGTTTTGACATTAACAGTGTAACACTCTGTATGCTTTCGGATGCTATTATAATGCATTAAATTGAATTTTTAAGAATATTTTGCGCCTGAAAATATGCATAAAAATATGCAACTATGGAATCTTTTTTAGGAATTTTTCAGGTTACGAAAGGAGAATGGGCTCGAACAAGTAAAAGTGAGGTGTTGAACAGTTGGAGTGAGTTCTTCTCTTTGAATTTTTTTGGATCGATTGTTGATCTTATTCATTGATTAGATTTTTTATGGTAACTTGGTTGGAAGGTCTTCTCAAGTCCACGTAAGTGATTTTACATTTTGTATTTAACATCTTTTGGCTGCAAACTAAAAATCTATTTTGTTGGTGATAAGTTTTTTCATTCGTGGTTTCTTATTATCAACTGGCGCCAAATTTCCATCTTTCGCAGATAGTGTCACTGAAGACGCTACAGAGCTTGTTGTGATAAATACACTAGATACTTTCTAGGACCCAGAAAACGCGCAGAGCCATAATTCTACAAACTGTGGGTTAAATAGCCGAGGTTAACTACCTTTTTATTTATCTAAATGGATCACGAGGTTTTGTGACAAACTTCACTGCCAAAGTTTGGTGCAACAAATTATAAAAAAAGTTTAAAGATGCGTTGGTATTAAAACACAAGATTGTTATGTCCTTATTGGGACATATTCTCCCCGGAACTGCAGCTAGATATAAAACTATCGTTGGGGAGGTACTCCTCTGTTTTCCAGGCGGAACTCATTGGGGTGCTTCGCTGCGCAGAAGAAGTCCAGGACAGAAATGTCCGGGGCAAAACTATTCAAATAATCACGGACAGTAGGGCGGTCCTTGTGGCGCTAAACCGCTGCAAGATCATCTCCGGTCTTGTGCTACAATGCATTGAGACACTGAACGTGATATCCACTCATAATGTTTTAACTCTTAGTTGGGTTAAAGGGCATGAAGGAAATGAGGGCAATGAGAGGGCTGATGAGCTGGCGAGGCAAGGTTCTGGTAACGTGCCGTGCGGTCCGGAGCCTTTTATCTCGTTGGCTGTTAAGGCCCTTGATGCCATCATAAAAGGGGAGACCCGTAGACTGCATGTTGAAAGATGGGAGAATGTGGCTGGATGCCGTCAGGCTAAGGCTGCAATTAACATACCATCTGATAAACATGCAAAATATTATCTGCAGTTGTCTCGGGACAGATTACGAGTTATCGTAGGATGTCTTACAGGACACTGTAAGCTAAACAAACATCTGCACACTATGGGACTGGTTGAAAGCCCATTATGTCGTGGATGTGAAGAAGAAGATGAAACAGTGGAGCATGTGCTTTGCAACTGCCCAGTGTTAGCATCGAAAAGAGGATCCATGTTGGGGAACTTCTGGCCTAGCATGGCCAGTATTAGTGGCACACCGCCCTCCAAAGTACTTGAGTTCGCCCTGAGTTTGGGGTGGCTTGAGGAATAGGAGGCTGGTGGGCTGCTAACATCGGAGGTAGCATAATGGGCCCGATTATGTGGCCTGAGTGCGCGTGAACCATGGTTTGCCCTCCACATCCAATCCAGAATCCAGATGTCCTTATTGAAAAACCCTTTACATTAGCAAACTATTAATATATTCTTGATCTCCTGATGATATCATTTGAAAACGTTTATAAAATATTTGTGCAATTTTGTATTTTATAAATTTTGGAAATTTATTATCGATCAAAATGCAGAGTTTTAAAAATAATTAAAATTTTTATTGACATTTAGTTGAAAACATTTTTAGAAATTTGAATAACTTTTAATCTCCTGACCCTGGAATATAAAGGAACGGTATTCCTCCAAAACCCTTCGGTTTGAATACTATGACGTGAAATTGTATCTATCTTGAACGATTTTGGTATAATAAAACCACCCTAAGAAAAAAAATTGCGTGGGGGAGGGTTATGAAATATTCTCCAACTGGAGACGTAATTTACTGTTACTATGCACTGTTAAGGGTAGTTCACACTACATGATTTATCATATGACTTAGTCATAAGAAAAGTCATGGCTAAAATCATACCATCACAACAGCGAATCATAAAAGCCATAACTTCTATAATAGCAAAAATCATATAGAGTGAACGTAAAAAAATCCCTCATATGAGAAGTCATGTGACAAGTCATATGATAAATCATGTAGTGTGAACTACCCTTTAAATCGGAATAAGCATTTCTCGATTTGGGAGCAGAGAAACGTAGATTTTGCATTTTATAATGTGTTTCGTAAGGTACTAGAATCCCAAAATTTGAGGACTTAGTGCAGTCAAACTGATTTAAAGTTTCATGAAAGATATTACCAATATAAAAATATGAATGGCGGTAATCTCCAATAGGCGACAGGCCACCTGCATCAGTTAGTTAATTATAATAATTTTCTTGAAAACTTCTCTTCTGTGTTAAGTTTACCAATAGGAAATAATGTTTTCGACCTAGGAAATAGACACAAGTATTTGAATTGTTATAGTTCCTCTAGCTTCTAGCAAGGCCGTAGACCGAACCACTTTTGAAACATAAACTATCTTCTGAGATGCAACCCTTAATGAGAGGGTTGACCAAAACAAAGACTGAAGGCTGTCTGAATCTAGAGAAAATATGTGAAAGGTGACAGTGGGTTCCTCCCAATCGCTTCTTAATTGTGTCTTCAAAAGGTGATAGTTGGAGATCTTGGTGAAAGGACACTACTGCTGATACTGCGGCTGGACTAGTGAGAGAGTTGATGTTGGAAATGCTGAACAGAAGTAAACCCTCCAGTTAATAAAAGGATTCCCCAAAGTGATTTGTCTTCTAACGGAGAACAAAGTTTTTTAAGGTTAGGCTTTGGTTATCAAAAACAACAACACCGCAAAAACAACAACGCTGCTACCCGTAGAAGATCAGATGAAAACATAAACAAACAGAATGCAAAGACATCAAACAACAGTTAGACGGCTGGTCACACATAAACTTGGCACAAAAACTATGACGTCAAAACCAAAGAATATTTGTCTATGTTTACTAAATCAGCACTCAAGAAATCGTTGGGACCAAACAAAAATAAAATTTCTTGTTGCAATGGCTCGTGGGGAACTGAGTTTTTACGCTACATTACAGTCAGCTTATCAACACTTCCACAAAATGCAGGCAAGTGAAAATGAAGGGTCAGATCGAGGAATATCGGGAAATGAAATGAAAAAGTAGAACCACACAACAAATACAAAATATTTGCACTATATGGTCTTCACGAAACCAAAAGCTAAATAACCATTCTATTTAAATAATTCTTTGTATTGCTTTGACCGAACCTAGGAGGATTGTGACCAACTAAAAAACTTGTATTTTGTAGATTTTTTTAATTTTTAGTAAAAGAGCCAGGTAATCGAAGTACATCTATAAATGACACAAAGGCAGAGGAGGAGATTTCCAGCAATTCTTATAATGTATATTTAAATTTTATAACAAGTATTATTAGATTTTACTTGTTATTAGCTAATTCTCTTTTATGGTTGGCGGTATTTTAACCCCTCCCTTCTCCTCACAAAGACTAATAATTATACTAATTTACTTTCGATAATTCATTTTATTAAATCTGAATCGTTCCAAGTGGATATATCATCATTTCAGCATATCGGGGTTTAAAATGTTAGTTGGGGGGGGGGGACTAAAAGGTTAAAAGTTTTACAATTTCGAAATACATGCAAACGCAGTGAAATATTTTAATTTTCTTGTAATCAAAATTTTAGAAATATAATAAATTTCTCAGATATTCATTCATGTAGTTGTACTGTGACCATACGGGAACGCCAAAGTTGTTCAGACTTTAGCCTTAATGGTGAATTGTGGAATTATAAGATACACTCTCTGTCTTTCCTTCGTAATTCTTAAACTTTATTTAAGTTGATAATTATTTTAAAATTTATTACTAAAATAAACTAACCAATCAAAGGTGCGTTCATAAATGACACTAAGAAGCCATAATAATGTGTGCGTTCAGCAGAGCTCAGCGGCTGAAAAGTTGTAAAAAAAGTTACTTACAACTGTTGACTAAAAAACTCACCTCAAAACTTTTACGCTGCGTTTGTTCAACTTATGATTAGTTTAAAATTGCTTAGGCAATGGTTGCTGACTGTAAGCACATCGTTCAGCAAAATTCAAACTGCTGAGTGTCATCATACTCATCATAGTTGACTTGATGACACTAAGCCGTTGAGCTCGCTGAACGCACACATTCACTATAATAAATGACACTTATCTGACTTTGTGTCCGTTCATCCCCACAATTCAGAGCCAATTCAAACGCTCAAGTTTTTTATGCTTTAAAGTCAAATTACCTTAAATTAAAAAGATATAGGCAATTCTAGAAAAATAATTACCTCTGAGAGGTGTGTTAGCCCCTTATGTTTAATTTTGATTTGAGTAACAGTGTCATGTGTAATGAATAATATTCTCTTATTTATTTATACAATGCGGTTTTTGTTTATAAAATTTTTTTTTGCGTTTTAAAAGTGTAACGACTTTAGAACAATTTGGTATTCAAAAAAATCTTCTGAATGATTTATTTCTTTACTGACAATGAGTTGAACAGGTTATCGGCCCAGTAAAGCGTGTTTTGATAATTACAATTACTTTTATAACCGTGCGAAAGTTTATTTTATTGCTTTCGAATTAACTTTTTTATAACATTTTACAATGTAACTAGTCAAGATCATTAATACCCTTTTAATTGTTCTATGTGCTAATTTATTGACAATTCATACCTACTATTTACTTAAATTAGAATCACACCACTGAACTATTAATACACACAGTTTCTCTATAATAATACGACCACAGCAATTCTACTCTACATTATGTATTTCTCAAATGCGTACAAGGTCATTTGAGAATTTTATTTTCTTACTGTTTCTTCAATTATATAACATTTAATATTTCAAACTAAATAATTATCAGATTCACTGGCCACTTTAGGGCTGGGTTCTTTTGCGCCATTAAACTTTGTGGGTGTGCCACACTATTCCAAAGTCAGATTTTTCTGAGTCCATGCACTTGTTTGCATGAGTTGTTGCTGCGCTGTGTACCTATTTAATTAAATTTAAAAAATTTTTAAAAGTGATTAAGTTTAGGTTTGATCTCTTTGATCTCTCTTCCTTTTGTTTTATTATAATTTGACCATGGTTTGAACAATGGTCCATTCCTCTATGTCATGATGTTTTTGGCTTCTTTTCTGTGTTTTTTTTCAATTGGTTTACCGATTCATCTTCTCTGCAGTGCGATCATTGCTTTTTTAATCTATTGAAATATTTCTCCAGTTCTACTTTTTTCAGTTCTAGCTGAGCTTTTTGGTCAATGCTTGCTCAATTTCGTCTAAAAAGATCCTTAATGATCATTAACTTGGCAGTGTGTCAAAGGTATAAGAAAATGATTTGCAATTCAACCATCTCATTGCGTAAACTAAGTATTATTATTTTTTCCATATGTTCGGAACAGTTTAGAAAATACTTGGTCAAGGAAATGTTTTTTAGGAAATTTTCTATTTTCAGTATCGAATACACGCATGTAGACTTTCTGATTAATACAACAAAATTGCGTATTTCAATTAAGGTTAATTTGATATCAAACCGATTTATAACGAGAGCTCCAATAAAACCTTGTTCTAAAAAAAGTAAATTAGGCTTCAAAAATTATTGAAATGCCACGTACTATTGTTTTTATTGATTTTGTTGGATCTTATATTATTTTATTAATGTCTAGACTACTCCTTTATAATTAATTGAAAGTTAATTAAGAAAACAGCATTCGACAAGAAATTTTATTTCAAACGCATTACTCATAAGAAGTCCTCAAAGTTTCTAATTTTCACAGGCAAATATAATTTTTGACGGGTTCCGATTTTACAGCTGGTTTTAATGATACAAAAAAATATTAAAATAGTAAACCTTGATTGGAGTCATTTGCATAACAAATTGCATATTTTGATATGGTAATTGCTGAACCACTTATTCAAATAATATGCACAAGAAGTAATCAAAACTTTAAGCAATAAAGATAATTAAAGATATAATACATAAAATTTACTGCATAATATAAAGTCAATTATTGCTAATGTTACGTTATTTGCTTCCAGGTACGTTTTAGTTCCTGAAAAAAACACACTTCACAATCCTAGTCCTAGATTTCTTCCTCTGGATTCGCCATTTGCAAAAACTCCAAATCCAACACATCCGCCCTTATTTGCAGCTATTCTTAGACGAACAACTGGAATCAAAGTCCTCGAGTGCCATGCGTTTATATGTAAACGTGAAGTAGCAGCTAATGCTCTTGTTAGATGTTGTTTTCATGCTTACGCGGATTCATCATATGCAAAACAAGTCGATACAGCTGGAAGTTTGTATGGAACAATAGCTTCACAACGATCATCATCAAAAGAAAAGGTAACGTAATTTGTATGTACATATCGAAAAGTTAATTTAAAAAAGTACTTTCACTTACCAAATTAGTTAATGAGCTCAATGAACAAAATTGAGATTTCAACTGCAATTATCAAAAATTTCAACAATTAAAATGTTATGTAACAATTAATAATCTCAACAGGTTGAAGACTGGAAATTAAATCGATCTACTTCTGGTTCTACAATGACAATTAATACAATAACGAATGGCAAAGACGATATTAGCATATTCAACGGTGATGAAAACCATAAAGTCTGGGCTGGCTCGCAAGATAACTTGGATGGTATTTATGACGTTTATTCAACTTCTACCATAAGTAGAACGCCGAGGCCACGGCAAATAGCAGCTCCGGTTGCCGTACCACCACCTCCAGCAAAAGAAAAAAATAAAAAATACAAAAAAAAGTTGATGTCGTCTAAAGAAGATTTGTACCATCCAATGATGAACGGAAAAGCTAACAGTGTATCTGGAACAATGATGAAATCGAAACCACCAAATCATTATCCACCCCCTCACCATCAACAACAACCTGTTTACGTTATGGCCCATCCTCAAACATTGCCTAATCCAAAGCTCATAAAACATTACGGAAACACATTCTCTCACCGACCTCGGGGGAGAATGCTTGTTCCTGCACGTCCAATACCTCCACCTCTAGTCCCAGTAGCAAATGTCGTAATCCCAACGACACTTCCAAAAAACAAAAAGAAAAACAGACAAATGGTAGAAGAACCTATCTACCTACCCAGCAATCGAGCCCTTTCACCAGTCTCGAGTTATCAACCCGTCAACTTTCCACACGAAGCATACATGATGCATCAGTACGCAACCATGGAATCGCAAGGAAAACTTACGAAAAAGCGAGAAAAACAAGAAAAACAACAGCAGCAGGCTAATAATAAAATGAACAAAAAGTTTACCCAAAGCATGAACGGTTTAGACGATCCTACTCTAGGAGACGAAAGCCCTTACAACACGGGGATATATCGAAAAAAAGGGCATCTGAACGAAAGAGCTTTTTCGTATTCGATCAGGCAGGAACATCGATCAAGGAGTTACGGTTCATTGGCCAATTTGAAGTTTGCGACTCCAATTCCAAATGGAGTTCATGAAGTAAGTACCTACTAGGTATTGAATGGTAATTTTGGAAATGTACTTCATTGTTTATTGTGATATAAATAAACTATAACTTAATTAAGTTTCAAGAAGTTAAATTATTTAAATTAATTATTATGATGTTTTAAAGGTAGAAGACCGCGAAGATATTAAAAAAGAGAGAGAAATAATGCAGATGGTTCACGATTTAGATCTGTCTGGTGATGAAATTGAACGAAGTGAAGTTCCACGAGGAATCTACGAATCTCGATTGAATTCTACTACAATGCCATTAGTTATCACGAGTGCTCAAATTAATGGAAGAGGACATAAAAAATAAGGTAGGTAGGTAATTTTTTTGTTGAAAGTGGAATAAGTAGCCACGTATTTTATGAAAACAATTATTGGAGAATCCTCTGATATGTAAATTAAACAATAGAATACTTCAAGTGTTTCCCATCAGTAAATGATTAGCTGCCGGCTTTAGAAAGGAAGCGGGCATAATTACCAGCCACTGAGCTTAAATTATAACAATTCTCTTAACATATTATTTTCTTAATGTGGAAGTTTGACGTAATTTAAGATTATACGAGGGAAAAAAGTTTCAAATAGTCTGTAACCCAATAATTGATTAATTTTTGCAATGTTAATTCACCAGTGGGCAAAATGACGTGTAGAAGTAACCTGTTGCAAAAGGAATTTGTAGAACTGGTGTGTAAATTAGTTAAGGTGTGTAAATTAACGGTGTTAATATTTAACATTCAGTTGAAAAGAAATTGAGAAAAAAATTTCTCAAATTGAAAACGATTAGCAAGTAGTGATTCTACATACTTTTATAAACGTGGGTCATCGTACACTAATAAAATTACGTTTGCACCCACAGTAAAGTATGATAGTGCATTTACCGTTACAGACGTCACACATTGTACATTCATATCTCCGAAGAGTTTAGTGTTACGAAACCTTCGCCAATAACTGGAGGCCGATTAAAAATAAATTTAATTTTTTTTTATTTCAATTATTGCAAGTGTGACACAATAATGATGTTGGTTTATCCATAAAATGTTATTAATGTTATTAGAAATCCTTGGAAAGTCGTATTTAAAACCACTTTCGATGCGTAACTTATGCGAACCTACTTATTAAAAAACTATCACAAAATATTTTCATTCAAGCAGGTGTTATGTTCCATTTTTATAGCAACACAAATACTCGTATCTTCATAACGCAATATTGGATTTCCGGAGTAGTGTGGTAGGTACTACTACTACAATGGCTGGTAGTATCACATTGTGTTGTTATCATAAGAAAGGATTAACAATAGCTAAGTTGAGTCAACTGTGCATGACATCTCGATTTTCCATACAAATTGTTATTTTAACTACTTTTACAAATATCAGTTTGTTTCATGCATAAATGATTCTTCCTACAAACGTTTATGTATTACATTATTTTTAATAATTGTATGTTAAATTTATTTCCTTAACAAGAAAATCGATCTCACCAAGTGAATTAATTAGTTCCGCTGACTTAAAATTTAATAGGTGACACCAGGGCTACTCGACCCATTTTAGATTTTTGTAATCTTTCTGAAAAACGAATCGAGCCGTTGCTTATATTTTCCCAAATATTTTATTTAACTAGGTCAATTAACGAGAGAAGTGTGCCAATGTACCCCACGCGTGGGGTAAGTTTCTTAAACCTGCGGGATGCATTGTCATAAATGAACAAGGGTTTAAAAAGAATTGAGTTATTATATTTTTGAAATTAATTTTTAAAGAACCTGTCAAATTTTGTAATAAATTACTGAATTTTGATGTGAAAATAAATCATACGTAGATTAGCCTAAATATTTAAGAATTTCATAAGAAAAAGTTGACATAAACAAATAATTTCTTAACGCAAAAACATAATTGTTCGGGAAATTACTTAGTAAAACTATACCTATAAATTAGCAATTTAGATATTTTTATAAGTAATCTTCTTTTCTTCTCTTCTTCTTAGTCGTATGCTTCTTGATCTTTTTAACAAAGATTTTCATAGCTAATTGAACCCCGGTGGTTTGTTATTGCCTTCCGAAGGGGAGAAGGTCATAATAAAGTCGGTTAAATTTTGTGGCCGCGAGTCTGGTCTTTGGCCTGTCCACCTAGCTCACCTCTCGTGAGTTATTATAAGTACCTAATACAAGTATTATTTTGACAGACAATCGGAACAAACCTTTCCTGTCATGACGCGCATGAATAGATGCAATTGATTTTTATAGAATTTGATGAGCTGAATTCACACCTGAAATCAGTTTGTTCTTCTGGGTTTCTTATTTCAGCTTATCAAAAGTTACAAAGTCAGTTGTCCTATTGCCTACCAAAAATATTTAGTATTACAATAAATTATTTAAAATACACCATCTATATATAGTTAATATTTATTAAAAGCCATTGGTAGGTATTAAGGGATTTGCATTCGACCATTATTCGAGACTTTAGTATTCTTGGTATTCTTTTTACGTTACGCAGAACATTGGTCCTTCGACTCAATTTGCAAAGATAGGCAGAGCCTCCTAGTTTTTGGGGCTAAATATTTATACTTTTTTCATTTTAGAAATATTGTGGTATTCGATCGGAACCTAACATAATCTAATCTAACCTCACCCTACTCAGTCAGTTTTTTTGTTATTTTTTAGATATGTTTTTTATACTTTCACAATCTTGTTAATCCATTTATTTACATCACTGTCGGGCAAATAATAATATAAACCTTTCTAGCTTCTATTTTTCAATTTGATTAAATTTGAATATTACAACTGTGGTAAAAAATAAAAAGTCATTGATATTTTTGTTATCCCAAGTTCAAAGTCATATTATCACCAAATCGACCACTTTTGAACCCGACCCCTTTTGATTTTCCTGAAATTTTTACATATTATACTATCCCATCAAAAACAGTTTTGTGAATTTTTTCAAAATTTTTTACTCAACCCAAAAAAAGCTACGAATTTTTAGAAAAACTGATGGTTTTTTCTTCAAACGATCCGAACTATTTCAAAAATTGACTAATCGAAACGTTTTTTTTTGTCTTTAAACGTACTTTTAGTGAAAAAATATTAAAAAAATATGCAACTTGTATTCTACAAAATTTTTAATTTTTTCGGAAATAATCATTGATTTTTCAAATTTCGACACTTTTGATTTTTGATTTTTTTAATTCAAAAAAAACTCTGATTTATTCCGCGTATAACAACGCAAACCCCATAATGGGCCGACATTTCTTACTATTTATTTTGTTTAATTGAACAATATTTTTGCGTAAAAATAAAACAAAATACTTTTTAAACAAAAAGAATAGAAAGAAACGTCGGCCCATTATGGGGTTTGCGTTGTTATACGCGGAATAAATCAGAGTTTTTTTTGAAATAAAATAATCAAAAATCAAAAGTGGAAAAATTTGAAAAATCAATGATTATTTCCGAAAAAATAAAAATTTTTATAGAATTATAGCATTTATAGAATTCTAAAAATTCGTAGCTTTTTTTGGGTTGAGTAAAAAATTTTGAAAAAATTCACAAAACTGTTTTTGGTGGGATAGTATAATATGTAAAAATTTTAGGAAAATCAAAAGGGGTCAGGTTCAAAAGTGGTCGATTTGGTGTGGAATGCCCCATATGTACCTATGTATAAAAATATAGATATTGAAATCTACAATTTTAGAGATATTATACATTGTGATGATAAAAGTAAAAGATGATAAAGTATTGTGTAAAGATAAAAAGGGAGGAGGGATTTACTAAAAAAAATATATTATACATCATTTGAAGCTAATATTTGTCATCCCGACAATATAGCGGTTTTTAAGATTGATTTCCACTATACGTTCCGTCTCCATTTCATACCGGAAATATTCAAATGTTGTTGAGTTCCGTCACAAGCCAATTAGAGTCAAGAATATTTGAACTAACCGGAATTGAAACGGAGATGGAACATATGGTATAAATCGGCCATGATTCTGTAAAACTTGAAAAACTATGGTTTCAATGATAGCTGCATTTTCCATGTAGAAAATATTGGACCCCAATTTGTAAATAACGGGTTGAGGTCAATCATCATTAAAATTATTATAATTTAATATCAGATATTGCATAATAAGGTTATATCTTTGACCGTCCAAGGCACTTAAAGTCCTTAAGGTACCAATGACAGATCAATTTATTTGCTTACCTAAAAAGAAAAAAAATAAAGACGTATTATGAGATTACAAAATTTATCATGTAATTGAGATCCATTTCGCCATTAACTAATAAAATTATTAAAATAATAATAATAATTTTTATTAATGAAATAATTATAGTAAAGTAGCCATAAAAATAATCACATCACGCAAAGGTAATGCATATTTTAAAAATGTAATTTAAATAGTTCTATTAAAATTATATAAAATCAAATTTTCGTAATTTCCTGCTTCTCAAATTATTTTAGGTAAAAAAAACTTGCAAATATAATTTTCAGCGCAATGAAATCTTCCAGCGTCTTAATTAGCGCTCTGCAGATTCTGCGGTGCGGCAGAAAAGTTTTGGGCTCAAAGAAATTTTTATTGGTAAATTGGGCCAAAGATCAAAATATTTTCTGATACCTTCCAATTTCCAAAAGGTGCTCTTAAGAAGGGGTGGTTGTTTCTATTTTTTTCGTCAAAATTAAGTTAAAAATACCCCTAAAAAATGAAACTTGTAAATTGGCAGTAATACTGCCAATATACAAAAAACAAGAGTATTAAAATAATTGTAATTTTTCTGGCCCACTTTACATGGTACCCTTATAATCTTTTGATCCAATTTACACGCAAACTTGAAAAAACCCTGACTGCTTGACCCAGTTTACAAACGCCGAATCAACAGAGTTTCAATTTGCGTTGTTTCGATTTACGTTGCACAAAAATTAAGACCAAAAATTTTATCTGTATCGATATGATTCAATTTGCGTCTTAATGTAAAAAATGAATTAATGTGGAGAATTTATTTATCAATTAATTTTGTTTTTAGGTAACTTATTTAATGTAATTTAATATTTATATTTATTGAATATTCAGTTTGGCAATAAAAATGTATCATTTATTATACCTTAAATTATTATAACCTAAAATTAGTTTGGGTAATCTAATTTAATATTACGAGCAAATTAATATTGTCAAGAACTGATGATCTTCTGCCTACGCTTTTTTAATGTTTCTTATAATTTCACAGTTTTTCAAATCAAAATATAATTAATTGTTGTGTCACTTTGTTTATATCGATTATGTATTATATCCAATGTTATAATTTGTTAGAAAGCTCCTCTTTGTGTACTTTCTAGATACGCTTTGCATTTTTTCAGTTATTTACTACCAGTCAAAAATGTCTACTTGCTTAAAACAAGTTTATAATTTACATAAAAAACTGGGGGGTATTCCATACCCCTCGGTCCTACACAGTGACATGCAAATAGTACTTTATTTGAAACGGTTTTGATAATTTAATTAATTAATGACAAGACATACTCTATGTCGGCTCTTCTGCCCGGGGGGGGGAGGGTGAGTCAGTATGAAATTATTCTTCCTAGACAGAGTAATAAAATTTGGATTTATTAAGTAAACATAAAATCTGAATTAGTGCTCCCACTCTTAGTTTGTAACAGGGTTTTGTATTACAACAACGGTTTTCGTTACTTTATTGGTAACAAAAATGAAGAATAATTATTATTATTGTATTCAAAGCTACTCTGAAATTTGGGAGAGAGATGGTATTAATAAATAGTTCTCTTGCCTTCCGGAAGGGGAGGGTCACAATAAGGTCGGATAAATTTTATGGTTGGGGATCAAACTCAGGGTCTCTGGCCTAGAGTCCGATCCTTAACTCGTCATCTAGCTCTTCTCTAGTTAATGACATACTGACAAAAAAATAAATAATTAGCTAGAAAGCTTCTCCTCCTAGTTTTTATTAAAAAAAACCAAATTTAACTATCTAAACGATAGTTAACATAAATTTTTTATATTTATTCATGCTTATATTTTTACTCGGTTTCAACAAAAATTTGTTAGAGGCGCTGTTAGGTGTACCGCGACTTAATCAGGATTTGTTTGTTCTATTATAGCAATTTAAATGTAATTCCAGTGCGGCCTTCAGGCTGCACATCGTACTCAATCTAACTTTCATTATTATTATTTTATTTTACTAACTTGAAATGCAATAAGGCAGAGTTTTATGAGATAATATAATTTGTTTTATTTTAGTATTTATTTGTTTATATTTTATTACCTGGATTTATAGGTACAATAAGAGATAAGATCAGAAGGTTATAATTAGATATTATTCATAAAGGTAATAATTAATTATTAACAATAGCCTAAATGAGCCACTCTTAGACTATGATTGTAGTCAACCAAGTCGAAGATCGAGGAATGATCTGTAAACACTAATAATATCATTTTATAACATTAATTGATATAAACAGACAAAAAAAGTTGCCAAGGTTGCTAAAGTCAAAAAAATGTCAAACACCACAACAAACTCAGTCTCACAGTGCTACAGGCGCATTATCTTAACTTACGCCTGTAGTCAGCTAGCTCCGGTCACCCTACTATTTAATCCTTGATGTTACATAAAAGTTTATAATGTTAATTGCAGGGTTTTTGTGGTTACATAATTGGATAATTAATTAAGCAAATATCAGAATCGATCACACTCCCTTCAAAACAGATCACGATTATCTTTTGAATACATTTTTATTTAGTTTCTAAAACAAAAACAACATTGAAATTAGCAAAGAATAATAATGAATTCCAAGGCCATCCACCTCAGATTTTTATTTCTAATAATGCTGAGCTGGTAAAGAATGCCATTATAGCGAAGTCTAGATAGGTGAACTTTTAGAGAAGCACATAATAAAAATTTTAGTATGCTTGGTGTCACCCTGAAATAAAATGTGTTTATTGAAAAGAAAATTCTAAGCTAATTTAAATTTCCTGAACTTTTCATTCAATTTAATGTCTTTGTTGTAAATTATGCAACTGTAACAACTTTTACAATTTACTGATTTAGTCAAATGGGAACTTGGTTATACAAACAACTTCTCATATTGTTTAATTTACATTTTGCATAAGTATAAAAAATTCGCGGTGATTTCTCCATCAACTTGACACCTTAACCTCGAAGTTTATGGACACTTACTTAATTTAAATAAACTTGCTAAAATGTAAAACTAACTGTTTTCCAATTGTTTCAGATATGAGTACCTATTTTGATAACGGAAACGATGCGGCAAGTATGTAAATAATTTCACGTCAGCTGTAATCTCATTCACGAAAATGTTGATGACCCACAAATTTATTATAAATTACTTAAACGTGTTGACTATTTTCATGCTTTTTGTTCGAAAAATCACGAAAGAAGGTCAAGATTTGAAAATTTTGCCATGATCGTTTACAATTTTATCGAATTTTGGAATTTTGAAAAAAGTTGTGATATTTTTTTGTAAGTCTTAAAACGACGTGAGGCATAATTTTCCAAACGTGGCAAGTTAAAATCAAAAATTCAAGAAAACCTGTTTTTCAAGTCTGATTTTAAATTAAAATAAAGTTATATGTAATTAACAAGTTCAGGGTTTGAAATTCTGTACTTTACATTTAGGTCGATTCGTGCAACGCAACCTTAGTTTTAATTTGTTTTATTATTATCTTCTTAATTTACTTTTCTTTAAATGAGTGTTGATTTTGAAACGCACAGTAAAAGTACAACATAAATTTGAAATAGGGACGAACTGTATTTTGTCAGAACATTTTTTTGTTGTAAGGAATAAGGGCCGATCTATCCGTGCAAGTTTGACCAAACTTTCACCGATAAACCGGACCTATTAAATTTAGAAGAAAAAATGTAATAGATATATTTAATTGCGTAAAGGGTGGAACACGCCCAATATTGCATTCTTTAAAAATACTCGAAAGTGATAAATTTTAATAAGTTACGACATACCATAAATATTTTTTTATTTGTAAGACATCACTTATTTTTTTGATTAGTAATAATAATTTGTTATTAATAATCACACACCTGAAAGTTAGTGCTTCCATTTACTATAAACCCTTATGTATAAGTTATTTAAATTTGGTAGGTTTGTATGTATGTCACATATATTATGAACTAAAATGTACACTTTTAATTAACTTTATTAACTTTGCTCAATAATTCTGTTGCAAGAATGCTAAGAAATGGAAAGGTTTCGGTTATTATTATTATTATTAGATCGTTGTATTTAACTTTTATTATATTTTTACCAAATATACATCACAATTGTAAATAGTTATTATATTAAGTTAAATGTTATTATTATCAATTGATTTACTGATAACAGTAAATTAACTTTTTAGGTATTTAACCTTAAGATATTTTATTTGTTATATTGTAGAGACATAAAACGCAACGAAAAATGTGACGATGTAATATTTTGTCATTCTGATTTTATTATTAGTGCCATTGCATGAAAGTATATTAAATTATTTTAAGATGAAAAATGTAAAAATGTTCCAGTACGGAAATGACACTGTAAGAGTAACAATAAAATGAAACCTAATATATTACAATAATCATATTGTAATTTAATTTTTCTAAGCAAATAAAAGAGAAACGTATAAAATTTTATTTTTTATTTGAGATAATAAAATACTTGTAAAAAGTAGGGTGGGTGCGCCAGTGAAACAGCCGCCTCCAGTGGTTGGTCAGATTCCAACCATTTTATTCGATAATATGTGAATTTGTATGAAATTGTGTGCATTTTAGAATTTAGAGATCCTCAAAGCATGAAAACTTATGGAAACAGCTAGAAGTTAAATTTTGTCCAATAACAATACTTTCCTTTATTGACTGAATTTTCTAAATATTATATGATTTCAAAAATAGGTAACAGGTTATTCTTATATTTATATCTTTGGATGACCCGTTTATAGAAGATGAAATGGTTAGACAAGCTGAAATTCAACTGACATAAAAAATAATTCTTGGGTGTTGAAGGCATAAAGGTTTTAACTTTAGCTTCCAAAATTAACAGGGTGCCTTTAAGGGGAGATGAGAGAAGTGGATTGGACCTATTAGGTATTTTTTAAAATTATCAAATTAGCCATAACATAGACTGAATCGAGTTCAAAAAGTTGCCTAATTTTCAAATCGGAATAAAAAAGTGTTTTCACTGAGTTTCTCATAAGTAAATGGGGAATTCCTCATAAAGGAATAGAGAACTTCATTGAGTATTTCTTAATTTCAGGGTGTTAAGCTGTGAGGATTGCATTAAAAAAGATTAAGTTTTTATTCTGGTTTTGTAAATATAAATGAAAGACAATTAGGCCAGTCATTGTAGGCTTAAAAAGTGAAAAGTTAGACAAAAATTCCGAAAGTTTTTAAATTTTGGGACAACATTGTAGACGGTAAGAAAATAATAAATCCAAATTTTGCACCTTTTTTTGCCCCCCGGAATATTTTTACATAATTAAAAAATAAACGTAAATTTTCAATAACACTATAGAAAAAAAATCTGATATTTATGCAAATTTTGGAGAACATTTTAATAACTATTACACATCTTTTATAAAGTTTGCACCCTTCTGCAATGACCGGAACATGCAAATAGTTGTAATTATTAATCTGCCTGCCTATTGGGTTGCATAAGCAATTATTTGTATGACTTGCATTTTTTTCGACAAGATATACCAAAATAAAATTAATAAACCACTATTTACCATGTTCCGGTGATCGCAGCAAGGTGCAATTTTTATTGAAGATGTGTAATAATTATTAGAATGTTCTCTAAGGTTTGCACAACTTTCGGAATTTTTTTCAAAAAGTTACTGCACATTTATGTTTTTTGTTAATTTAGCAATGTTTCGGGGGGCGGAAAAGGGAGAAAAATCAAATTTATTATCTTTTTACCTTCTCCAATATTGTCTCAAAATTTTAAAACTTCCGCTATTTTTCATACCTTTTTTGCTATAATGACTGGCCTAAATTTTGAGAAGGTACTGGTAACAGAGTTTTTGATAATGTGAAGAAATTGCCATTTAAAAAAATTGCATGACTGCTACTCTGGAATTTTTTTATCGAAATTTTGTAAAGGTAGTATTGAATGTAGCCACAGCAGTGGAGTGATGTGATCGCTGGTTGAGTATAGAGCGGAAATTCTGGGTTCAAATCGCGGATTGCACAGAATTTCTTGGCTCGGCCTTCCGGTAGACATCCACACTCTGTGGTGATTCCTGATAATTGTGTCGACGTCATTACCGTAAATACGGCTGCGTCACACACGCAAAGTTTGCAAGAGAGGTTAGGTAAGCAGGGAAAAGCCATGGGCTTTCTAGGCCTGTAGAGTTGTAATGAAATTTCGATAATGTTTTACTATGCTAGATACCCAAAAAGAATTTATTTTTGGTGAAAGTGATAAGACAAAATAATTGAATTTACCCGTCCCAAAGAAGTGCAATTTTGGAAATTTTCACGATGCAGGTCATTTTGATAAGGACTACCGCCGTCCATCTTGGAGAGAAAAAGTAAACTCTTTCTTGTAGAAGAATTTTGAGAATAATTTTTAATTTTTTTTCTGAAGGATAAGTTGGATTCTGGAAAGAATTGTTTAATCGCCTTGCTGGATAGTGTTTTTAGGGTCAGCCAGGTTAAAAATTTTGGAACATTTGTTGATTTTTGGAATCATACATTTTGATCTATATTATGGAACGTTTTATTATGAATAGAGTGTGGAAATTCTCGTGTATTTCAATTGTGGAATGGTTAAAGATTGATATTTAGTTGAATAATCATCATTCCGATTATTATTATTAATTTAAGAAATTCTAAATACAAAATATTGAAAGCTTAACTGCACGGTATAAAAATTTTATGTATAACTTACATGGAATATAAAACTTTATGTTTCAAATCAATTCAGCTTTAAATTTTGAAAGTTATTGAAGAAGAATTTGGCAAAATTTACCCAATGATTTTTGAAACTTTGTGTGATAATTGTATTGATAATTGTACTGTGTACTATTTGTATTTTTAAAAACAATAACTTATCTTCAAAACTAAAAGACAGTGTGGTGTCTTATATGGATGACAATTGTATTTGCTAAAACTTATAAAACAGAACATTGGTGTAGTGCTTTTATTACAAGTAGTCAAAATCAAAAAAGGGATCGCATTTCCTTGGTGTACTAGAGAAGCTTTCTCAAATTTTGTACATCAAAATCAAATAAGGCATTTGGGGTAGTACTTAGTACCTACATCTTTTGGCGCCCAACGTGGGGCCCATTCGATAAAATAAAAACAATTTTTTTTATGAACCGACTGTTAACCTTGAGAATATTAGAGCTGCGATTAGTTTTTGTTGTAAACCAATAATTGACATCGAAACGGATAGCTACAATTTATTATAGGCGGATTTTGAGTGAATTATGCAAATATTTCATGAAATAAAAAATGAACTGAAACAACGAAAAGGCTAAAGAAGAAATCATTTTATCGGAAAAAATCGAGAAAATTGTGGAAAAAGAAAAGTGGCAAAACGGCGGCATTAGTAAGCAAATCCGGGTATTTAACAGATACCTAAATAAGACAAAACAAATAAAGAAGAATCTAAAATCAAAGAGAACTAAAAAGAAATTCACGAATCTTCTTCTTCTTGAGAGAAGCGTGGTTTGCTATTGCCTTCCGAGAGGAGAGGGTCATAATAAAGTTGGATAAATTTTATAACCGGGTTGGGGGTCGAACCTAGGGCTTCTAGCCTAGAGTTTGGTCTTTAGCCCGTCCCTTAGCTCACCTCTCCAAAATTTAAGAATTCACCGAAAAAATTATTAAAAAAAAGAATTGAAAGTAAAAATTACCTCCCAGAAAAGAATTTCTATCATGGAAGAAGACGAAGATGAAGATAAAATGACGTCCAACAAATTAATTTGGTTTTTTTAAATGAAAAAAGGTTTTGAAAAGAAGAAAATTATACAAACAAAAATTTGTTTTTAATTGGGTTTGGAAAAAGAAGATGGAAGTGGTCAGAATCACAGGGGTGGCCATTTTGTTAAAGTGAGAGTATTTTTTAAGTTATTTTTAACTCCTAGAATTTGAATTTTAGTAAAAATGTAAAAACAGGATTGTATTACGTATTTTAGCAGTGTCATCGACGAAAAGGAAGAGACAGAAACTTGAAATTGGAATTAAATTTAAAAGGTAAAGTTTAAAGAAGGCAAGGTCGTCTGATAGCCGAGGTACATGATTAAAAAACTTTTTGATTAAGCTAATACGGGCGTATGAAAGTGAATAATCTGGCTATTGAAATTAAATTTTAGAAGAAACGGTTGAAATAAATTGGAATTTTAATTCTTTTTTTTTGAGAGACGGTGGATTGGATTATTAGACTTAACATAGGCTGAATCGCTACCTTAAAAATTTCGTACTCCAATTCATAATTGTTGAAATTCTTGAAGTGTAAGCTGGTGCATTGTCCTGATGAATCAGCACTTCTTTTTTGTTTAAATGTCGACGTTTTCTTTTAATTTAATCATTCAATTGACCCAATAACAACACATCGCATTTTCCTGCAGTTGGTTTACCTTTTCGAGATAATCGATGAACAAAATTCTATGAGCATCTCAAAAAGCGGTCGAAGCAACAAATTTGATCTTTATGCCAGCTTTTATCCACTGTTTATACATGTGTTTTTTCTTTTTGAAGGGAAATGATGAATCCAATTTTTCATCAACAACTGTTACAGCTCCACCAGCGTAAGAACCAACTTTAAAGGTGTGTAAGGCGCTGCTAAAATTTTAAATGTACACTCAGTTGAAGAAGTTTTTTGGCGCGAATATTTAAAATCTATAAATTATTTTGTCAATTTGCAGTCACGAAATACGTAAAAAATGATAGCGCAAATATTAAATAAAGCACTTTTAGAAATAACACAAAACCAAATAACACAAAAAAACCACGACAATAATGTAAACACACGCAATGATTTGTAACCTTTACAACAGAATTAGTTGGCATATTTGCCACGTCCTTTCTACGCTTGGTACTGGAGCTGTATGTATCAATCCAAACATTCACTTGGATTACGTTTGTACATCTCTAAATTACTCTTGTCAAATAATGTTTGCTACATTTTTCATGTGTATATACTCATACAAAATTTTATATACGCGTTCATCTGAAATGTACCTATAGGCCAGTCATTGTAGGCTTAAAAAGTGAAAAGTTAGACAAAAATTCCGGAAGTTTTTAAATTTTGGGACAACATTGTAGACGGTAAGAAAATAATAAATCCAAATTTTGCACCTTTTCTTGCCCCCGGAATATTTTTACATAATTAAGAAATAAACGTAAATTTTCAATAATACTATAGAAAAAAAATCCGGTATTTATGCAAATTTTGGAGAACATTTTAATAACTATTACACATCTTTTATAAAGTTTGCACCCTTCTGCAATGACCGGAACATGCAAATAGTTGTAATTATTAATCTGCCTGCCTATTGGGTTGCATAAGCAATTATTTGTATGACTCGCACTTTTTTCGACAAGATATACCAAAATAAAATTAATAAACCACTATTTACCATGTTCCGGTGATCGTAGCAAGGTGCAATTTTTATTGAAGATGTGTAATAATTATTAGAATGTTCTCTAAGGTTTGCACAACTCTCGGAATTTTTTTCAAAAAGTTACTGCACATTTATGTTTTTTGTTAATTTAGTAATGTTTCGGGGGGGCGGAAAAGGGTGCAAAATCAAATTTATTATTTTTTTACCTTCTCCAATATTGTCTCAAAATTTTAAAACTTCCGCTATTTTTCATACCTTTTTTGCTATAATGACTGGCCTACTACTTATACAATGTCAACAAACTCACGCTTCTGGATTCGTCAATGATTCAAAACCGCATTATGGATGTTTTTCAATAATTTCTTCAGTGGTTACGGTTTTTGGATGATCATAGCATTTATTATCATTTTTTGATGTACGACCACACTTAAGTTTAGCAAATCACTTCTTAACAGTTGATTACCATGGCAAAGACTCACCTAATGTGAAATTCGATTTCAATTTTATCCATTTTAATAAAAACTACAAATTGTTCACTTCAGTCTAAAAATGAAAAACTTTACTAACCTACGTGAATACTTGAAGCTTAACATTATTAAAGATTGTATTTGTCAAAAATAATGTCAAATTTAAATAAGTGACGCTCTCTATCTGGTAATAGAACTTTCCTAGCTGCACGGTACAAATAAATTTGTTAAAAATTCGAGAAGATGACCTGAATAATCCTGAAATCTTGTATAATAGTTTGTATAGAAACACCTCCGTCTCATTTATAAAAACGCGTTTAAATGCGATTTTATTGTAAGTTGAGTTGCAGATTCCTAAACAAATATGACTATAACATGGTGATGATCTATAACTTGATGATTTTTTGTTTTTAAGCTTCTATACGCATACGAGGTACAAAAATCTCTTTTGATTTTAATATTTTCATTGTTATCTTTTGCAATCGAACGCAGAAATATTAAAATAAGTAATTTACAATGTTATTTTTTTCTGTTCGGGTGTACGGTGTGTCACCCAGTATATTCCGTTATAATTGATAAGAATGAGAGAGGTATCAATTTATAGAGTTTTATTTTCCGCACATTAAGATTCCCAGCATTTGATACTATGTTATTGAATGATTGTTAAAAATCATCTTTGAAAAATCAGACCTGCTTTGGATATTTGAACTGTAAAAAGTTTTTAAAAATAAAACATTAAGGGTGACTTGTATAGATCTAGTTTAAAATTTTAAACTGTAGATTAGCCAATCACAATAGTCAAAATCCGAGTTTAAACCATAGTTACGGGTTAAACTTGGACTATACAAGTCATCCTAAAAGTGAATTTCAAACAAAGCATCTGATATCTTTTTAAAAACGCTGTATTTACATAGTGGTTTTTTTGAGTTTTTAACAATATTTAGAGAACAAAATCTCTTTAAATTGATACATTTTCATTCTTATCCGTTATAATCAGAAGCAGGAATTTAGAAAAAATCAATTTCCCTTGTTATTTTATTATCTCATGTTTAAATCGGCGGTTGGTCACCCGGTGTATATGTAATGTATAAATAAAAAACAATAAATTTATTTTTACCCGGTAAGCTACTTTCAATGAACGTTAATAATTTTATGTACGATTTATTCTAACCACTTTTAAGCAGCTTACAGGTAGCCATGGTAGGTAATCTTAAATGATTACGTGACTTCTATTAGGCAAAGACGTCTTTGTTCCTTATGTCATTAGTTTTACCTCCTCGACTAAATTGAAAGTACAATCGTAAAGGTGAAAATGTATGAATAGACTAATACCATTTTGCAGTTTTGCCACAGAGAAGTAAAGATAGATGGAATCTCATTAATCCGTTTATGCGCATCACTTAAAATATTTTGTTTTATCACGAGATGAGGTACGAAGTTTAGAAAAAAGGTATGAAATTAAATTACTACACCTAATATTTTAATAACTCTTTACTTCCTTAGCCTTATTCGTTTGTGTTGCTTTAATTAACTCTTATAATTTCATATAGGTATACTATAGAATTTGCATATTATAACACAATTTATAACAAGAAAAGCTATTTGTTGGTTTTGCGTTTCTAAAGATAAAAGGGCTCAACGCTTCCCACTCTGTCAAAGGAAGAGCAGTTTAAATATTTAATTGATTTCAAGATGTAAGGAACGTACTTATGCTGATTAACTATACTACTAAAAATAATGTTTGTCGCTATTGAGACAATATTTAAGTGTTGTTTAATATTAAACTAAACTTTGAAAGTTACGGTTAAAAAATGTGACTTAAAATATTTAAATTATTGGATAAAGCAAAAAATTTTGCCAAATTCTTCTTCAATAACTTTCAAAATTTAAGGCTGAATTGATTTGAAAAATTTATTTGCTTCTACATATAAAATTGATCAGTTCTTAATTTTTATATTGTTTATTTTATGATGGACCATATGTGTAATTAGGAAAAGGCAGTCATATGATAGAAAAAGAAAATCGTACTATACCAAAGTTTTCTATTCATTGGAAAATTAATTTTCAAGAGTTAAATGTACAAGTTAACAATTCAATAGCATTTCCTCTAATTTTTAATTATTATTTTTTACGAAGTAAATTGTTATTAATTTAAATATCTGCATAAAACTTTAAAATTTTGTTCTCTTCAAAATACTTTTTAAATTAACGAAATATACGTTTACACTTCTATTTCTTTATGGTAGCCTGATAACTTCTGATTAAAACGTACTTATTTTAAGTATTAAATTTTGATTTTAAAGCATCCACTTAAAAATGAGCATGCAATGTTGTGTTTTTCGGTGCTGGGTGGGCTATCTATATTCAAGGATTAAATTCCGGATAATTTGTAGTTCATGCAACAAAAATTCTAGGAAAAGATTTTAAAGTCGTTTATTAAATTTTTGTTATTTACAATTGATGGTTTTAGGATTTTGCAATTAGATAGTAAAAGAAGGAATAAACTAAAAAGGAAAAAAGTCAGGGCGAAGAAAGGGCAATAAACGAAATAGATTCTTTTCAATTTTGAAAAAGTTTGTACACCCAATTTACGCTGAAATTTTGGTAGAATCTATGCTTCGTGTAAATTAAAAGTCAATTGATCTACAAACATTAACCTAATCAGCACTGTTCAATTTTATTATCTTCATCTAACCACGTAAACCAAGAATTATTGCAGAAAATTGGATCAGCTTTTATATCAATTGGAACTTCTTCCTGGGGTTTCAACTGTGTCCAGAAATAGCTGAGCTGATCTTTTAACCTATTCAAAATATCAGGACTCGTTAATGCGATATTGTTCACCTCGCAAGGATCTGCATAAAGGTCGAACAAACAAAATTTATTAGGAGTACATTTTTCTGGATTGTTTTCAAAACTTGGTCGGCAATTTCCTATATCGGCTTTTTGACGGAGAAGTTTTATAATATCTTTAGTTATATTTCCACTAATTGCAATATTTGCGTCACTATTCAACACCTGTGAAATGTTATACTGCGGTATGTCGTCAGTTCTGCCGCTATCTCCAAAATATAGATCATAATTTGGATGAATGGCAGAGCCTAAAAAATAGTTTTATTTTTTGATCAAAATAAAAGAATATTTTACCATTTATTATTTTGTAACGTCCATTTTCATCAATTAATCCCGAATATTCCAACACTTCATCAATATTAATTAGCAAATTGGAACGACTGGAACTTTTGTTATTGATCAAATTATCCCATTGGTTCACACCATCAATTGTTCCAAGACTACTGACGTCACCTCCTATATTTTATATAAAAAATATTTAAAATTAAAGCAGCCTTTTTCAACTTTTTTATTCTCACCTGCAGCAGAATAGAGAGTGGGCATTAAATCAGAGATATGCATTAACTCATGATTGATTCCCTTGTTCTTCAATTGGGAACTGTACATTACAGCAAGATTTCTAATTCCACCTTCGTGAACACTAAATTTAAGCTGAAATGGGAATATTTCTTCCATAAAATAAAAGGTAACCATGAAGAAAACTTACACCTCTAAGTGGCCAATTAGATCCTGCGTTGGCATGAATCCCTTCAGTTTGAGCTCCATTATCCGAAATAAATACAATTAACGTATTATCCAACACTCCTTTCTCCTTTAGAGTTTTCAAAATTTTACCAACAGATTTATCTAATTCTGTTATAATACCTAGTACAAAAACCATTATGAATTGTAAAACAAAGACCGTAAATATTATTTTACCAGCATACAGTCGTCGGTTGGGATTCTTAATATAGTTAAATTTTATGTCATTTTCCATTTCATCAGGAACTTCTAAGCTGTTATTGTACCCCGCATGGCCTGCTAAATGTGCGATGGTTAAAAAGAACGGTTTTTCTCCATCTTGATCTAAAATGACCTGCTGGGCTTGTTGTGTTAACAAATCCGTTATATACTGCCCTTGAGTGGTCCACATCGGTTCAAAAACTTTGTGCATATCTAAACCTTCCAAAATGGTTTCGTTCATCATATCCTATAACATCAAACAGATATTAATGGTTCGAATAGCTTTAAATATTTACCCTCCATCGAGCGTAGTGATTTCGGTATCCTATGAATCCATTCCAGTAACCGAAGTGGTAGTCAAAACCCATACCAGTTGGAGTTACATTTCTAAAAGCTGCTCCTAAATGCCATTTTCCGATTAGGTAAGTTTTGTAACCCAAGTCTTTAAGTTTCTTTGGAAGTGTATCGGTGTTGAAAGGTAGATGACGGTTTTGACCCGAACTCAAGGGCATACCCTGAAATCCTAAATTGAAATATTTGAAAGGTTAACTGTGATATTTGATGTTCGTTCTACCTAAACGAATTGGGTATTTTCCAGTCAAAAGTGCAGCTCTTGAGGGTGAACATGAAGTTTGGGTGTAAAATCTGTTTAATATTATACCGTTGTAACCTAAAGCGTCTATATTTGGGGTTTGAATCTGATTGGAACCATGAAAACTGGCATCATTCCATCCCTAAACCAAGAGATGAATTGTTTGAACTGTTTACAAGTTAATACCGTTTTCAAGAGAAAAGAGCAAATTTTTTTTGATATTTATTTTGGTTTCTTAAAAGTAAAGACTTACCACATCATCACTAATTATTAACACAATATTTTGCTGTTTAGCACAACACAATAACAATACCGAATAAAAATAAATTAGTTCTTCTTTAAATAAACACATGATTGGTAGTATTCTAAAAGAATTATGAAATTAAAGGTTATACGTCCTATGCATTTCTCACGGTAACAAATTAATAAGCTATTCATAAACATTAACCTTTTGGTTAATTTTAAATTTATTTAAATTCAAGTACAAATTTCCTACTCCACCACAGTCTCATCAGAAAAACTTGTTTGTTTATATTTACTGAGTAATTCCCCAACAGGTCATTCAAACGAATTAGATCTAATACTGGGTGTTCAGTTTTAGGTACCAAACATTAATTTAAAAAACAACCAAGTATTAGTAAACTGTAACACATAAATTTAAAGCAATTCCATTCGATTCAGGAAAGAACTGCTCAGTGGCTCACTATTATAAATCTTGCAATTTGTGTCATTGTCATATTTTATTTGCCGTGAAGTACATCGTACTTGGTAAAAAGTAATAAAATTGTTACTGTTAGGATGAAGACGTTTAGCACAAACATGTAGCACTTTAACTATACCTTCACAAATTTCAACCTAGTGCTGCATGGTAGGTACATTCCGTTTTCACTGGGGAGGAAATGACGATCGAGTGATAAGCAATTTCCTTGTAAGGCCAAATAGTTGCAGTTGGATAAGCCAAAAAGTATAGGCCACCCACTTACCTTTGAATTAAAAAAATTGATTGCAAACGTAGATAAACCAAATAGTCTAGCCAAAAAGAAATACAATTCAAAAGCAACTAAAACCACTAATACATTAAAGATCCAAATTATAATCAAGGTGACTTTGGTTTGATTTTGGCCTGAACTGCTGCCCAGAAAAAATTAACTAGCTTCTAAGTAGCTGCCCAATATTTGTCAGACATTTTATCTTCTGCTAATTAGCTACCAAGAGCTGGCAGTACGATACAGGCCCAAAGTGTTACTTATTTGGGTAGGGGTAAGAAAATCTTTATTTAGTATATCAAAGAGCGATGAACTTTGATGTGAAAATATAAATTTGCTTCTGACAGACAAAAGTGTTGGAATGGAAGCCGTAAGGGCAAAAAAGAATCTAAAAAAATCTAATCATTCGCTTGGAAATCCATCCGTTGCTCGAAGTAAAGATAAAGAAAAATTTATCAGAAATTATGATGATGCCATCAATAAATTGAAAAATGAATTTGTTTTGTTTCTTTTCTTTATTATTTTTAAAAATATTTGATTCACTTACATTTTCCGTTTAGAGAATTTCATAAAATTGGATTTCCGTAATTAATATTACTTCTAACATAAAATTTTTTTTCTCTAATTATTATTATTGCTACGTGGGTCGCCTATCCTTGAGGATATTTTAATATCAATTAAAAATATAACGAGTTTGTTTGAAAATTTCTGGGTTTTAGCTCGGTTCTTTGTTAACGTAATAATGAGAGACTTATAGAAAAACATTTAATTAAAAAATATAAAATTAAGCTCCTTGTAATTTTGTTTTCATAAAATTCAAAATGTGATTTATTACTTAGAATACAAAAACCTCGATAAGCGGGACAAAACTACAGTGTTGAGCTAAATTACCTAGAAAATTTTAAATTAGATAATAATGTTATTGATAAATACCTACATAATTGTAGTTTTGAGGTGAATCTTTTCAATTTACCAAGCTTTGAAAATTATTGTGTAACCGTAATTTTGTATAGTTCTGGATTAAGCACACGTAAGTGTACCAGCTGCCTTATTTAATACAATGCTTTTCTTCAGGTGTCAAATTTGTTGCCGACAGTTATTATATAAGCACAACTAATAAAAAACCACGAATCAGGAAAACGAAAATATAGAGACTAAATAGATTAAGGTACAAAATCGTATGCTTCTCGCAATGAATTCCCGGATATTAAAATACAATTCCAATGTGCACAAATTGCTCCTATTTTGACATGAAAATGTTGATTTTTCTATCAAGAAACTATTGAAATTTTAAACCAAAATATAACTTTATCAGGAAATTATCATCTACAAAACTTTTGATTTACAAAAAAATTTATCATTTATTTGGTGTTCCATTTGCAGTTTTTTCTAGATTCTTTTGGTCGTCAACTTTGGAATACGACAATATAAAGCAAAATTTTGAAACCATTGAGGGGATATAAGTGTTCTGCAGCACTTAAACCAAATATGTTTAGCTTTCAAGTATGATCACATTACTCACCAGTAACCTGACCATAAGTCCCATTATTAACAGAACTGTGTTGTTTTTAGGTAGCTTGTACCGTTGTTCCCAAGTGCATTTTCGAAACACCGAAATGTCTCCTTTCCAGAATCAAACGTGCAGATTCAAAGCTATTAAATGTTAAATTATAGTGATAAGAAATATTAGCTATTTTTGCTTCGCCAGTTTAAAGATTAGATTACTTTTCTCAGAAATTATTGTGAAATTCACGCTTATTATAGTCTATCGTGGAATGGGAATCATGCATTTCCCTTAACTTCCTTTCAATTTTAAAACGTGGTCAACTAAAATCTCGCCTTAAAAGGGTCATTTTCTAACACTTTCCCTCAAGGCAGAAGGTAAAATAATTATACATCAACGATAATATCTGAGAGATTCGTTCTGCTAAGTCGATAATTTTTATTAAGATTCAATTAACAAAGATTTCTAAAACTTTTTTTGAAAAAAAGTTAAAAGTATAACCTCATAACCCAGCCACCTAGTCGTAAAACCACGGAATTAAAGCAATTTTACACGTATTTATTTGATAATTTATTGATTTATTTGCTCATCCGTTAAATGCCTCGTTATCGTTAATGTGAATCTAAGTTTCGATATGCTAGTAAAAATTACAAATAATAGCTTTCTAATACCAATAAGAATGATCTGCGCTAGAAAAAATTAATATAACTTCAAAGACAAACAATTAATTTGCACAGCCTAAAAAGTTTATAATTCAACCAAAAATGCCTTTTTGAATGAGTTCTCACCAAGAACTCTCTGAATGCAGCACTTTTGGCTTTTGACTATTTAATGGCAAAATTGATTGCAGAAATCTATTGAAGAAACTTCAGATTAGAAGACCTAGAAAATTTACAAGATCAATAAGGATGCTTGTACTCAATAGTAATATCCGTGAATATAATAAATTAATAAAGGTCGATTTGATTCTCTTTGAACTTAGGGATAATATGTAAAGCTTTACACGCTTTTACTACATCGGTATAAAAACAATTGCCATAAAAAATATTACACTTCTTGCCGATCCATTCTATTGGAAATTTTTAAAGTTTAATGCGTGTATTTAAAAATTGTGATACTTTCGACTTCCTGAGTTCTGGATTTAAAGAGTATTTTGTACCCCCCAGGCTCCCTGATCTTAATAATACAAAATGCTGGTATTGCATCTATTTAGAACATTTTCGATTTAATAAAAACAGAAGGGAAGAAAAAGATAACCCTGACCGCCATTTTAAAAATTTTTGTGATACCTAAACGATAATGGTAAATGGTCCAAAAAGCAATTATATAACAAAAAATATACAGATCATTGTATAACAATTAAAAAATTACATACACACTAAGTGTGAGAAAGGTGTTGGCCTAATGGGCGCCACGATTGCTTACGGTGATCAATAAGCGGATTGGATTGTCAATATTAAAGCAGTTTTTGGACATTTTTAAGCAAAATTTGGAAGAGTTTTTGGAAGAAGAAGACACCTGGATACATTATTGTACTCTAGAGATTAAGAGACAGTCAAAATAATGGATCTGTTTGGGTGAATCTGCTCTGAAGACAGCAAAGACGGTTTCGTCTGCCGGAAAGGTTATGGACACGATTTTTTGGGATTTAAAAGGAGTATAATCTTTATGGATTCTTTTTGTAGAATGGAAGAACGATCACGGAGCAGTGCTACGGAAAATTATTGGACAGATTTAATAAGTAATTAAAAGAGACACAGCCTCATTTGGCTAAACAAAATATGATGTTTTACCACTATAAACGCACCAGCAGGAATTGTTTCTTAACATAAAAACATAGCTGGGAAAACAAAACTTTAGCTCAAACGAGAGATTTTGGCTGAGACACAAGCGTATTTTAAAGAGTTTGATAAAACTGCCTACCAAATAGGCACTAACCTATGGATCAGTCGGAAATTTAGTATGAAATTTAAGCAGTACACGGCGGTAATTTCAACTCTCCTAAAAAACGCTACTTGTCTTTAAACACGAGTATTTATTGATCTACTCTCGTACTTTCGTGAGCCCAATAGCACTTTGATAACTAATATTGGACCTTTCTTTTAAAGAAATGCTATGCTTGTCCATAAAAGAAAAACTACACAAAAATGATGACAAATAAATTTTTCTAATTTTATTAGTTCCGCTGAATTGCCCCCACACTAACCAGATATCAACTCAATGGATTATGCCATTTGATCAATTTTCGAAGATAGGACCTATGCAAAATTCAACAAAAAGTCAGGAATAGTGGAGCGTATATTAATTACGTTAGGGTTTGGGGAGAAGGAAGGTGTTGGAAAATCTGACGGACCCTTACGTGGGAAGGTCCGACGTATTCCTTACATAAGTTTTTAAAAAATACTTTTTAATTAAATTTAAAAGTCAAATATAATTTGTTTTCTATTGACATCGTTCTTTTTACCAAAAACCAAAAAAGAACTGTTTTTGGTGAGATAGTATAATAATATGCAAAAATTTCAGGATAATCAAAAGGGGTCGGGTTCAAAAGTGGTCGATTTGGTGTGGAATGCCCCATTTATATTTTAATTTATTTTTTTAACTTTAAATTTTTTTAAAGAATTTTAACTTATACAAAAAACTAAGTAAATAGTTATTTACTTTATTACCTGAATTCGACAAAAAAAATTCAAAGTCGTTCTTTATCAAGAAGGTTACCCATAAAATTTTATTTTAGTAGTGCATTATTGGTCAATTCGAGAGGACTTTGGTGTTTAATGAACGGATTTGTATGTAATTTTCGTTTTATTCCCTTTTGTGATTGTCAATTGTGATAAAAGTGATGCAGTTATTTGCATTTGGAGCTGGTCACCCAATTCAATTTCTTTCCATCCATTGATGGATAACGGAAGCAAATATAAAGTTTTAGTATTAATTATTTTTCTCAAAATTTTGGGCAAAATTTAATTATTGTTTATATAAATTTGTAATATTATTTACAGGTAAGTCATAGCTGTAGAGTGATGTGACCGCTGGTTGAGTACGGAGCGAAAATTCTGAGTTCAAATCGCCGACTGCACAGAATTTCTTAGCTCGGTCTTCCAGTGGGTATCCACACCCTGCGATGAAATCTATATTGATTTATCTGAAATATGGAATACGGTTATTGTTGTTGAATGTTAAATTTTTTAAACAAAAATGCATTTATTATCCATCTCTTGAAACGACCCCTTTATTATGCAAAATAACATTGCTTTAATTTGTGAAAATAATATTTTTTTTCTAAAAAACTGTAAAGAAATAATTTTTTTGGCTATACCATCAACTCTAAAGTCTTTTTAAATCGTTCAATTGGTAATTAGATCACGCCTATTTTAAACAAAAATCACCTCCGGCACTGTTTTTTTTCGCTTTGTTTGCAGTGCAATAATTCTTATTTTTACAAGTTTTTATTTACCGCAAACTGAGACTCAGATTACACCGCTGATACAACAGTAAACTTCTAAAAGTTTTGCCCTTGTCCTTGCCCGCATAGAAATTTGGGAAAGTTTACGCAAAGTATACACCGACGAGCTTCAGAGCAGTTCTAATCCTAGTCGCACTTGATATACTTCTGTCATCCGATCCCGCATGAAATGGCCAAAGGAGCGTAAGAGCGTAAAATTAACGTAAGAGATCAAGGAAAGAGGAAATTTAAATTCCTCCGATTGTCGTAAGTGATCCCCCTTAGCTTCCCCATGTTGAGATAAAACTTCCTTCAAAATCGTAGATTGTAAACGAATTTTCTTGCCGAAGGAAACAATAAATTTTTTAATTTAAACCATGTGAGGGTTTAAATTGAATTTAAAACCCGAAGAGAATCACTAGGAATTTAGATGTCTTTAAAGAAAAACATATTTAAAATAATTTTAGGGTCTAAATAACGTAATTAAAATTTTAATAATTTGTTTTATTTTAAGTTTTTAAGTTATTTTGTTTTTATTTTTGCGTCACTAAAAACCTGCATTTTTACGAAATAATATTTTTATCTTATAGTAGGTAGATTACATATTTTTTGAAGAAAATAAATGAAAAGCTAACAAACATTACATTATGTGGGCATTAATTAATTAGAAGTACGACCTGAATTTCTCCAAGTTGAGTGGCTAAACTTCATCTTTTCAGTCAGCCAAAATTTTATTTTTCCTGTCAATCTGCGGATCTATCTCATATTCTTTATTTAAGTTTGATCAAAATTTGATAAAAACGAACGTATTTTCGACCAGCCAAATTTACATCTGATTTTTTACTTCACGGAAAATTTTCACAAAAATTAGAACAAAAGGTAAAGGACGTGATAGGCAGAGTGGAAAAAGTCGTGAGTAGGAAGACTGCGTATAATAAAAAAATATTATTAAATAAACACATTCCGAGAATAATTAATTTGTTTGCTCGATTCTGACACTTTTCTATTAGGTAATTACATTTAAAAAAAAACTATGAATAAATTCTAGCAATTTTCAATGAAATCGTGTAATTTAAATACATAATTTCATATTATCAATGTCATATCATAATTTAACTACGCTAAAAATTTATTAATACTTGATACGTGCATCGATAGCTACAGTGAGTGATAAATTGGTTGGTGAAGATAACAGATATTACTACATGCGACGTGCACAACTTTCAACATCTTCAGCAATAACTCACATACGGAATCCTCTTTAACTGTTTAGGCTTTAGTACTTCTTGAAAGTTACACAGAGTTAGTTATACCGTAACGCTTAAGCTAAGCTTACCAAGAGAATGGCCAGTCAGTCACGCCGGGTCACTTTGACCTGCACGAACGATTCAGTTTAGCTACCGGTAGTTTTTAGTGTTGAAATCGATTAATAAACATTACAGTCGCATACGATTTTTCGGAAATCTTCAATTTTGTTATTAGTTCAATAAAACCTGGAGATATCAATGCTCGATAAGGCGAGTAACCTACATAAAGTAAAAAAATGCAGCAGTAACAAATTGCAATAAGAGAAACTAAACTATATTGACTGATTATGTTAAGTGAACTTTTAAAAGTGCAGAAGAAAATAGTGTTAATTGATTAAATTATTTTATTAAAGTATATGGTATTTTATGTTAATCTTCAAACTCCAAACGAATTAATACGATATTTTAATTGCTCTGATTCACTGTAAGTGCTACGTATTTATTTGGAAAGCCATTCTAAATACATTAATATAGGTAAGTTGTATTAATGTATAATACTAAATATAAATTAAAAAAATTTATAGTAATTTAAAAAAATTGTGTCAATGAAAATTTGAATTTTAAATTACTTCCCAATAATAGCTCCCAATCGGTATATGTAAATAACTTCAAGCTTAACGTTTCCAATATTCAGTTAGATCTTCCAAAATTCGGTATTATAATAATAGTAAAACTTTTCAGTGCAAATAAATTATGTTGTTATTATCTTAATTACCAAAATTACAAATTTAGCATAAAACTATAACATCTTCAGATTAATCACGCTTTATGATGTGCTCAGTGCACGTTCTACTTCTTAAAATGTGTAATTACACGAATTGATAATTAGGAAGTAAATACGTCCTAAAATTACAAAAACTTGACTATATTTCGTTTGTTTATGTTTATGGTATGGTAATTCCGTGATTAAATCTTCTCAAGTATTTCTATGTTTAAATTCGTCTTTGCTGGTTTACGGTTTATGGATTTACCTTGTGCACCTAAAGGAAGCGCTTCTTTCGAGTTAACCTTGATGTTATGTTAATAAAATTCGGGTAAACGAAGAAGAGAAATGTAGAGCAAATCCAATTTCGTAATTACCCAAAAACTGCAACATTACATAAAAAACTTTTTCCAAGAGGTTAGTGTTACCAAAAATACATTATTTTTGCCATTAAAAAATAATTTTGTCGATTATGTTAATGTCGAGTCGACTGAGTTTTAATTAGACAATGCTAACAACTTTCTCAAATAATATGTTGTATTTTTTATGTGTTACTCCTTTTAGATTAGGAATTCATTAATATTAATTAATATTATTTAGTTAATGCGATTTTATTGTAAAAGTAAATATAGAATTAGCCCCCCCTTTCGAAAGAACGTTGATATTCTAAATATAGAAAATTATTTCAATATACGAATGATAATAATAACATAAACATTGTGTAAATGTTCGAATCAACATTACCAGAACATTGCTGTAAATGCCAACTTATAGTAGACTTCACCTACTCAATTTACTCTAAAAATTCTAACAAACGTTAATTTAGAATTTAAATTCAACACAAAAGAAGTGACTGCGCCACTTACAACATATCAAAACAATTCATTTTTTGAAATATTGCATAAGTGTAATTCCGTTACGGTTGATTGTATGGAGGATTGAAATCTCAAAATTGTGAAGTCTGAAAAGACAATCTGTTTTACATTAATTAACGACAATTGAAAGTTCCGTTAAAACCCAAGTAGTAAAGTTAATGTTCGGATAATAATCAACACTTAAAGAAGATGATAGGTTCGTTGCTTCACATTATATTTAAACGTCACGATGTAAGCAATTATGACTTGCATTATGTTTTTTCGGTCAGTAGTGGCAATCATAAGTCATATTACATGAACAATTGACCACGGTTTTATGTACTGTTAGTGCTCATCTTCTTTTGTCACGTTTAAATTTATATAGTCGAGTCGTCTCATGAGAAAATACAATTGACAGTGTCTCTACAGGTCGTTTCATGGATGCTAAGTTAAAAAATGAAATTACAAGGATAATTTCTTTAACATTTTTGTAAAATATTACAAATTTGGAATTTAAAAGTTGTTCTTATATTTTTTTCTAATATTAAAATTTTTTTTTGCTTTCTCAAGTATCTGTTAGATTAGCGTAAAAGATTTATGACGGCGAGATCAAGATAGGATATATCAGATGTTTGTTTAGTAACATATAAACATGGTTTGCAAATTAGCATATTTTAGTGAAATTCGGAGGAAGTAGGTAAAGATTTGAAAACACAAAATAGAAGACGAAATAAGTAGTTTATTAAAACCAGACTTCCTATTAAATGTAGGTTTATACTTTTTGCAAAGACTCTTACTTCAGCACATGGTCTCCTATTTTAAATTGTCTTTCTTAAAAACTTCTAATATAAACACTTTCTGGTTTCAATTTAATATTGGTAATTAATCTTTTAAAAATATTGTATTTGTTTGTAGAACATATAACTGAACAGTGAGGCAATGAAAAAACCTGCAGAATGCAGTTTTGCAATTTAAATAAACAGAAAATTTAAATTTTATTAAATAGGCCAAGTAAAATATGAAATTAATATGTAAACCAAAAAAAAACCATTGTTGGTGAGAAAATCTGGCAGTAACGAAATTAATTCGACAAAATGTTAATTATCACCTAAAACCTTTTTGGGCTTCTTGTTTTCTGGCAACAAACGTCTGTTACGAAGGTGTCAAAACAATCCGCACGAGCCACACCAGATAAATAAGAATCGGCATCTGCTAGTACAAACTGATCACGGCGTTTATACCATCAACGTTTATGTCACGTCCAAAGACGTTTTTGAACGTCCAAAGACGAAAAACTTCAACTAATTTTCTGAATTTTTAATTTAGATTAAGATATATAGATTAAGTCTATATATGAACTTTGCTAAGATTCTTCAAGAATATTTTACCATTGGTTTTTCGCTTCCAGTAAATTTAAGGTACTCAAAATAAAACCAAGTGTTTTGCTTATACTGCAGGTTTGATCTTGGACTAAAATATATTGTTGCCTGAAAGTTTGTGGAATAACCTCATTTTGCATTTCTGACGGATGTTCATATCTGCCAGTATAAAGCAATTTTATATTATGGCATTGAAACTTCAGAACATCTGTGCTTATTTTATTGGTGTTGGCTTCAAATTCAGGTGCAGGTGGAATCAATTCAGGGTGTCCAATAATAAATCTTCATCATGCTCAAAAAGATTATGTACTTTACCTAAGTTTTCCTATTCATATATTTAATGTTTAGTTTGATATTCCCCATCTTCCATTTTGCTTAGAATATCAGTTAATTAATTTGAAATGCTCCATCTATAATATAATTGATACGTTTATCTAATGATCAAGCAATCTAAATATTTTTAAGTTGGTAATAGGTGATTAATATAACTCAATAGGAGGAGCGCTAAACGATCCTTTGATGCGGTGATCACTATCTTTAAGGTAATCATTTTTCTCTGGTGGTAATAAGTATTAGCCAATTAGAGAAGCTTTCAACACTCTGTCTAGGCAAGACTTTGGTACAACCAACTTACAGAATTATATTATTAACTTCCTATATCATTATATCATGAGCTTGCAGTTCTCTCTAATGATGCCTAATGTAATATAAATTGTTGGCTTCTACTTGAAGGTAAGAATCGACGATTCATTGTTTTCTCAACTTTCCTGCGCTAAGTCGTGAATTAAAATCACCTTCACGTTCTATGTTATTTAATTAATTAAAATTAATTTGTTTATCATAATTGTACTCTGGCTGAACCTGGTATATTGATAACTATCTGTATAACTTTAATCAAAAAGCTGTAAATCAAATCCGTTAGTTTTCTTAAGTTGGTACACACGTCTTGTATTTCTTTTCCGCTATGAAGCGTTTGAGCAAAGAAATCTGTAAAAAACGCCGAAATTGTAGAAAACAACTCACTTATTCCTAACAAAAAAAAAAAAATTTAGAAGCTCAAACGTTTGACACCAATTTAACCCAAAATTTTGATTTGGAGGGGGGCCAGCGACATGTACCTTAAAACAATAATATTTTATAAATATAAGTTTTATAAAATATTTATTATTTTTGTAGTAAATTATTCAACTTTTGTAGTAAAGAAGTACCTACTTCAATAAAATTGCTACATATTTTTTATTAAATTCTCCATGTAGCACACGATGTTGGCGCAATATTGCGAAATTCAGTCAATTTTGGTCTAAAATTGTATTGCAATATTGGGGCTCTTCTTTTTTAACTTTTCTTTAGATGTGTTGATTTTCCAACATCTGCATGGTTTCCTTCGCAGTGCTAAATCTGTGAGCATATAAATTGTTGTTAATGATGGCAATTTATTTACCCAGGAGGACCACCGGCTTAACGTATGCCTTAAGTTGCTCTTCTCCGGATTTGAACTCGGAACCTCGCATTCGCAGTTGATCGCGTTACCTACAAATCAAATGACCGTCTCTCCAAACCGTCGTCCGAATATTGGGGCAATATTAGAAATCAATATTGTTCCAATGTTGGCTAGAATTTGCTGCTGATATTTACCCAATATTGGTCCAATATTATTTTCCAATATTACCCCAATATTAAAAAGCAATATTACATTTAAAATTGGAAAAGTCACATCTTGATATTGGCGCAATATTAATTTTAATATTGGATCAATATTGCTCTAACATTGTGCGCTACATGGGTCTGTTATTTATAATATTGTTGAAATAATGATAAAATATTGTGTAGAAAGTCGTAAATATTTTAAAACTGAATTTTTTGAGTTTGCTTATTTACCTAAAAAATGCAAATGAAATATCATAAAACCTTCGTACAATTTATAGTTCTAAAAATGTCTTGATTAGATCAGAGTAAGAAATTTTTGAGTTTATTGTTAATAATTTTTAACTTGCGCTCTTTAAGTTCTGCAGATTGCCATTATTTCATATCGATATCTAATGATTTTATTTAATAGGGCTAAAATAATTAATTATCGCAGGTAAAATGCTAAAATGCATGTTTTTGCTTCACATGGGCTCTGTGCTTTGAACTATTAAGAAAATTATTAAAATAAAATTTTGTTATCTCATATTTATTTTGTTCTAAAAATGCGACAAAACTGGAAACCTACAAAATATTCACTGAAAATGAACTTACAGCTTTCTAAAACGATTGATCTTTGAAATGAAGATTCAAAAAAATTTACATCATAGAATCTGATACCATAATATTACATCAGTTAAAATGTTTAGCATTTCAAAAACTGATCAGGTCAGTAATATGCTGAATCCAAACAGTGTAATTTGCCGATTAAATAAATTATTACATAATTAATTATGTGTACATCATCTAATTTGATCAATTTCCTATTCTTGTTTAAATTGCATCACTACTTTTGGTCTTAATTAATGAGTGTGACGATAAAACCGCAAACGCGTTAATCTCTAAAAGGCGTATAACTGTGCTGTTCAATATTGTAATTCGCTTTAAAATTGAAAATCACGATAAAAGCGTTTAACATGTTGAATGTGTAACATTCTGAATAGATTTTTTTTTGACAAGGTGGTAACATAATTAAGCGCAATTTGAAAGAAAAAAGTAAATGTTTAAAAGGCAACAACAAACGTCAGCTGTGTTAACGTAACGGAATAACGACATAAGTCGCAATGTTCAAGGAACAAGTTAATTGTAATCTTGTCGGAGAGGAGGAAACTGCAATGATCGATGAAGCGTGAAACCCTTTATTTGTTAGTTCTTTTCAAACGGTAAATACTCGTATTTTTGTAGATAATAATTTATAAGTTAGGAGTTACGAGATAAAATTGTATAGTAGAGAAATTGATTAAATAGTCGATATGTAAAACGTGATTTATTATTTGTGGTAGGTACGCGTATTTTGCGTTCCTCGCAGCACAATGAAAGAATTTATATTATTTTCGTACGCATAATTTATTTAAATGAGTCGTGAGGTATTAATCGCTTAGGTATTAATTTTGAATTTCAAGTAGCGTTAGGTATAATTGAACAAATTTTTAATAACTTTAATGTTGAATTATCAAATAAATATGTCGAAATTAATTGGTAGCGTAAAGCGAACAGTAAAAATTATTATATTAATTTCTTTTCGACTTCGAATGTCGGTCATTTCACTTGTTACGCATGTTTTGCTCAAACTAAGAATTAGAATTCATTTTTCTATTGCAAATTACTGTTCTATGATTTTATTTCACGCATCATAATTAAGTCAATGTAAATTTTATTCCAATCTTTAGTTTTTGCTTACCCGCAAACTTATGTTTCACAAAAAAATGGATGATCAAACGGGTTTTTTGGAACCATAAGTTAGTATGATCAATGTTTCAGATTTACATAATATGCAAACTTAATGCTAAGTACAGTACAATTTCGTTAATCCAAACCCGCGGTACTCCAAACTCGATCAAATTAAAGAAGAAAATCTAACACTCAATGATATCATTTCACAAATTTTGTCACTCCTTTCAGTAATATAACGTTTCATTACAACTTCTTGCAATGAATACATTTTCCAATTTTTTTTTTTTTTGAGAAATTGAATGTTACAGTGTGGAACGTATGCACATAAATTATGTTTTCATTTCAATTACAAGAAAATGCATGGTAAAAGTAACTTAGTTAGCGTTGATTGTATTATTTTATAACATTTTGTTAATTTATACAAATTCTTAATTCAAAAATCATACTTTTACAGATTAGCTCGGTTTATCAAGATAGCACTGTATATAATAATTATTGCAATGCACACTTAAATGTGGGTATTTAAGTTACGATGTCAGCCAATGACAAACAGGAAATCGCTAAAGATTCCTTAAAACTTGTAAAAACTAAAAAAATTTAATAAGTTTTTAAAATTTAAAAGATGATTGTACCTACCATAAAAAGTCAGCTAATAATGAGATATTAAATCAAGTGCAATGTTAAAAATTGTAATCAATAGTTTTCTTGAGGTGTACTGAATTCATAATGAAACAGAGAAAGTTGATGAAACGCTCGATAGATTAAAGCATCTCGATATTAACCACTTAGTAACGGTTTGGTACGGATAGCAACGTAAAGTAGTATCTCCAAAGAGGTAATTTTTTGCATAATAATTCAACCCACTAAAAGTATTATTTATTAATTTTCGCTTTTAAAGAAAAATTAGCTTTACAAGGAACGAGAAGCGACAGCAAACTATCGTTCTTTTTGTTGAATTTATACAGCAATTTTTGCGACACCATATTTGAAAAAAGTATGTTATTCATTATGACATGCGAAATGCCATCATCGCTTCGCTGCATTCCTAATTCATCATATTATTCGAGTTCCACATTGTGAAACATAAATTGACATCTAACTGACAACCCCTGATGAAAGGGTTGTTCAGTTTCTTTACCGTCATTGAGCACAAACTGGGGACTTTTTGACAAGATGGTAGTGATACCAGACTTTTTCTAAATTACCATGATTAGTTTAGACTTGGTGCCCTTCCGCATTGAGACGGTGTCAAAAAGAGCATGTGGTCGTGATGCTAATTTGTATCGTAGACAATCTTGAAGCTCTTCAGGCATTATTTCTGCATCTCTTCCGATGCGGAAAGTTTTACTCATAGTAGCTACAGTACAGCCCTGATTTTTGCGTCTTATAGTCTCATTTTAGAATGTCTTACCAGCCATACTCTTAACTGCAGCCTCCCCAATCTCTACAAAATCATCACAATTTGCCTTCTCATTAGCAATAAATCCTAAAAACATTGCTAATGATGATTTCAAAACCGATTGATTTCTGACTTCAAAAAACATCTCTATTGCTTTTGTTTAGTAGATTTTGCCTAAAGTTGTACTTATCCAATGAGCAAAAACAGCATCTGGTGTCGTTCACGTGTGAGACTTCCTATAGTTTTTATGGATCGTATGAGCATCTGTTTAATTGTCATGTCTGACCAAACTCCGCATCAGAATGTCATTGACAGGCAAATTGTGAAAGGTCCCAGTTCAACAAATAGCTCAAACTCTTTTGCTGAGAGAACTAATTCCAGCTTTGTCATATTCTGAAAGAAAAAATGCTCAGATTTTGTTTAATGTAGATAATGTCCAGTTGGCATGTCCAGGAGACGCCAATCTTCTGTTCTTTCAGCTCTCACAATGTCGTTGATGATTTCTATCTGATGAAAATAAATATTGCAACCAAAGTCTCGCAGAGCGACTTGAGTTGAAGTCCTTAGCGCAACGAAGTCTTTCAAGTTCATATTCCCATTTTTCAATAGTTTCTCGTAGAAAATCTTGGCTGTTGTAATCTAGGACAATGAGTGAGCGCAAAAAGCTTGCGAATATGAGTGACCAGACAGCATAAGTCATACTGCTTTCAAGAAGAGTCGTTCGTCAAAAGTCATAATACACTTTTTATTTTCTACACTTATCGGCAGCAAAAAAAAGCCAAGTTAGTGTGAATTGTGGTGAGAATTCTAGGATTAAGATTTACAAACAGCAGGGGCAATATGGCCAAAGTTTTAAGATTTTGCTGGTTTCCTGCAGCAAACTCTATGAAACCGCCCAATCCAATGCTTTTCTATACATAGCAAGCTGATCCAGTCATACACACGCCAAATCCAAATGATTCAGAGAGAGCACATTATCTATTTTAATGCGCTTCAAGCCTACTTTCTTCACTTTTTCATATGCTGATATAGGAATAAACCCAGAACTAGCAGTGGCTTTTGAAGGTGGAATAGATTTTGGCCAAAATATGCAAAGTGTAGTATGCAGATCTAAAGCGGGAGTCACACACTGCACACCTCCCATAACATGAAAAGTTCCACAAAAACTGCGCTGAGATTTTGAAGCTAGGACCATGGTGAGAACAATTTATTGTCGATGTCATTGAAAATTTGACGTGAGTCAGATGGAAAATGATGTTCAGGCTGCATTTATGCTTTCTGCTGCCTCATTCCTTTAAAAACACAACACAGCAGTATTTTATTTAATCAATCATGCTTTTAATTCTAACTCTATTACGTAATACATAGAAAGCATAATTTAAAATGTTTTAGATCCAAAAATTCAGATCCTAATATGATAAACTGTCGAGTTTTTCAAACTTTACAATTGTAAGAAGATTTTCGCATTATTGTAGTTATTTATTGTTTTTTTTTGCAGTTAAATGAATATGAAATTAAAAACCGTTTTTCAAAAAGAGAATAAATAAAAATCATATTATCTACATTTTTATTCATATTAATTTATTTATCGATATTTAAAATCAACAAACAGTGGTTTACGAATATTTTCATTTAATTTTTCATGTCCGGTATCTATCAAAGAAAAACAACAAATTTGTAATATTAAAAATTCATACTCTGTTCTTTAATTTGATGCTGCTAATCGCACGATTTTAAATTACACACGATAAATTAAATATTAAAAAACTTTCTTTACCTAAATTTAAATTTTTCATTAAAGCTAAAAGTTTTTCTAAAATGTAATTAACTGTGATTGAATATTCAAACGATTTGGTGAAAATTTAAATTTGTAATGTTGCTGTAGGTGTAGGTTTTTGTACTGTAAGGAAATTAAATGTAAATAAATTGAGTGACCAGATTATTTTATTTAATCTTGCAAACTTTGAAAAGCAGTGTTTCTAAAACGGTACGGTTTATTTATAGGAAGCTTATACGTTCTGGAAGTAGAACAAAAGCAAGAAATTATTCCAGTAAATTCTGATCAAAATTCAGATTTTCTACTATAAATTTAAAGTAATGCTCTCCAATAATTAGATCCTATTTTGCTGAAACTTAAAATAGCAATATATCAGTAGATAAAGCTTCAACTATAAATTTCTAGTCAAATTATTAAACTAACGCTGAAATAAATCCTTTCAGAATTGGACAGTAAAATTTTTGGAAAAGTGTCTGTATTTTGTAACTTGAAACTTTTAAATCGAAGAATTATTTTAACTTACCTTTTACAAATTATATTTTCAGCTAAAGTCACTGTAGCGTATAAGTCAACTTTCAACTTCTTGTTAAAAATAATTGTAAAGTAACGATAAATTAGTACTTTGATTTAAGTATACTTATAATTCGGGAGTAGCAGAGATTCGAACTCTAGCTTTAGCACTAAATCAAAATTATATTTCTCTAGCTAGTCTGTCCACAAACATTCGTTGGCCATCGAGGCAATGCTTTGTGTTTAAGTTAGTTTTGCTTTAATGCCCTTAGAAAAAATGTTAAGAATTGACAAGAATAAGTATAAACCACGTTTTCCATTCCCTAACCTATGGTTGAATGCAAAAGTCACTATTATATTCTTAATATTTTCTCTGAATTATTGTAAACCGTGGTCTAGAATTTTTATTTAAAACTTTTTTTTTGTATATGCACATACAAACTGATTATACCAATCGTATTTGATAACGAATATGCGAAATCGATTCTTAACGTCTGCTTGGCATTCGAAATCACGTGCATGTTAAAATGGCACGTAAATCTGTAACAAGCATTGCACCTTTTAGTTACAACACATTTCAGATAAAACTGATAGAAAGCGATTATATATTTCGGTTTTTTCTCCGAGCAACAACTGAAATAAAATCAGTTATTCCCTCCCAAGCTCTACTAAAGCATTATGTAAAATTAAATCACACGCTGACCTTTAAAAGAGTTAAATCCATAACAAACCCATTAATTACATTTTTATTGATCTAAAATTTCTAATGGTAAATTAGAAATTGTTTAATTATACGCAAAAGTAAATATCGCTCACAAAGAAAAATGTATTGAAAAACTTTCTTGTTTATTGAAAGTCAAGGTTATTTAATTTTATTATTATCTGTCATACACTATCTTACCAACCTCGATTATATCACGGTATTATTCAAGCTACACCCTTATTTTTAAGAGCCCAACCTCAACGGATAAAGGAAATCAAACTAAATCGTAATGTTATTGAAAAACATTTTTGATATCGAATGTAATGATCTAAAATAGAAGTAATTTGCATAGGCTATACCAATAATATTTAAATATATTTCTAAATATGTTAAACTTTTCGTGCACTTTAAAAATAATGCATTCCATTATGATTAATGACCTAACAGTATTGAAATGACATTTTATTAATCAAATTAGGAAATTGAGCTTGGTGATGATCAACGGACTAAAGTTTGCCTAATGCAAACATAGGGTGGCACTTGCGATAACCTGGTGGCTTTTCTATGGAAAATAGTGTATGATTACGAAAATTATTTACGATAAACCGTTAACGACATAATTAGGCACAAGAGCACAGTAAAGCGTAGAATTGTTATTAACTGGTAATTAAATAAAATAAAAAAGATTACATCTGCGTTTACCTATAGAAATGCAATAAATTTTTACATAATATGTGGCTTTCAATAAGCAATCAAACAATCAGATATAACAAGATGGTTAACTAAATTATTACATAACAGGACTGCAAATTAATTTTTGTGCGTGATGTTTTTTCATACTTTCATCAATTAGCCTCCGAATGAAATTCATATTGTAATTTACCCACACGACCTTAAAAATCCTAAATTAGACTAAAAGTAACGTTTAAATTCACTCCAGCATGTGCTGAACGTATTTTACTTTTTGAGCATAACCTAGAACTAGGTCAGGTCAATATCTCCATCAATTAAGACTAAAAATCGCGATACAAATAATTGATAATATTTAAATGCCTACAGCATGCGTACTATTTAAAAGTCCCTTTTATTTCTGAAGTCCATAACTTCCAACTAGGAAACACACTTTTCTTGCTAAAGATGTATTTAAATGTTACATTGTTCGTTTTAACAAAACATCTTTATCAATTAGTTGGGAGTGAATTCTATTGTTCTAAAAACAGAATTTCTAATGTATGGCATAATGAATAAATAACTTTCTTTAAACGAAAATGTATAATTCAAAAACGACACTTGAGAAGATTATAAAATTGTGCTGGTATTTTAATTTCCAGTTCGGGTTTTTATTAAATAGATTTGTTTCATATTTTATGATTGTTACTGTTAAAATTAACTTGATGTTCATGGTTAACCGCTTAGCATTTCATGTTTGTAAATTTTAATTAAACCAAATAATTCACTCACATTCATGCAGGCTCTCGAAATGCTAAAAATTTTTGCGAATGATGGAAGATTATTATTTCTTTCTAACTCTAATTTTAGCTTGTAACCTTGCGACAATTAACACTTAATTAAATTTCATTCTCTACACGTTTACTTGAAGGTGATGCTATTTTCAGCTGCTTTGGACGGCTTTTGATGGAACCTTTTTTAATTTTTGTAACACAAATCCGATAAAGCATTCCAAGTTGTCAGAGTTAATATCCAATCTAACCTGCATTTGTGAAATTCTTTAGCATTTTCCTCGTTTTCCGTTTTGAAATGGTATACTGTGTGGTATGCATGTGCAGTTAACATATGGGTAATTAATTGTATGAAGATTTTTTAAATATGTGCGTATAAAATTGCATTTGGTATATTAATTGGTAAATTTGACGCAATGGTATAATAAAAAAGTTGTTTATGTCGAATCATTTGCATCTTTACAGTTATCAATATAAATTGGCGTTTATTACTTTTATTATTTGTAGCAAGAAGTGAATGTCTGGAAATAAATGGAATAAATGATAATCTCAGATTGAAAATAAAAATTAATGAGGTGCAAGACATAAGATAGAAAAATATTGCTGATTTTCAGGATTGATCATGGCAATAATGGGTTTTCTCGTAAAATATTAATCATTCATTGGTATGAAATCCTGGGAAAATTGATCAATATTCATCGGATATTATAAATTTTCACATAATTTACAAATATAATTTTAATATTTTTGGTTGGATTATTTCGTCGATTTCGTATCTTTTTATTATGAAAACGCAATTTTCAGGTACATTATCAATTAATTTTTTGATTTTTGATACTTATTCATACATATAAGTAATTATATGTTACAAAATATTAATTTCTTACCAAGTACAAATCAAATTAATCACAAATACATTTCCGCTTCAGCTCAGTAAGGGGGTGGAGTTCTTCGGCATGGTTTTAGCTGTTCACGAATGAAAATATATAAAAATCTGAGTTCCTTTAAGTAGTAGTATATAAATCAGGATGGCCCTTCAAAAAATTTATAAAACAAAAATTTTGAAGGCCATCGAAAATAAGCCCTAATTATTAATTAAGCCCTCTTAAAGCTCAATAAATTCATGCAAATACCGTGAAAATCCACTCAGCAGCTTTATCTACCCTCGCAAAAATTTAGATATATAAACTTGACAGATCGCAATTAATATAAAAAAGTATCGTTTTCAAACACTAACCTAAGCTCTACCGGTAGATGTCTCTTTTAACGGTCCACTAATAAAAAATAGTTTGTTTCCTACCGCTAACCTAAGGGTGACCGGTGTCAAAAAAGTATCGTTTCCTAACACTAACCTAAGCTCGACCGGTTGATCTTTTTTTAAGGGTAAATATACCCTTAAATCGTGATGCTAGCTCGATACTTTGACTACCATGGTATGGGTACTATTATTGCTTTTGCATCGCACACTGGCGGCTAATAGAATGGGGTCATTACGGTTCATTTTTGCGTAAAATTGTATATTTTGCAATTGATTTTTGGTCAAACTAATCGATATTTGGGATTAATTCTCACCTTAAACGCTTCCTTTTTATATCATTTCTATCAAATCTCATTGAGTTTTCAGGTCAAGTTTATTTATTCGGACCGGAAGATATTACATTTATTTAAAAAAACTCAAGGGTATTTTTTTATAACATTAAAATTAAGCGTTTAAGGTGAAGTTAAACTCCAATATCTATTAGTTTGGCTAATAATCGATTTTAAAGTTTGCAATTTTTGTTCGAAATGAGACCTTATTGTGCATTGTGTTTGTTTTTGCAACCAACTTGCGGCTGGTTTACACTAACGTACAGTTGACATTGAGTAACATTCATTTTTTAGGGGTTTCACATTGAGGGTGATCCACTTCATTACTAGTAGCACACTTTTGCCTACTAGGACCGGCCTGGGAAATATTTTTAATTAGTACAGTTTTTAATTGATTAGTCTAAACGGCTCGAAGCGTCCGTAGCGATAGAATCCGATTTGGATCGGCCCTAAAAAAGTACCTAAACGGTGAATTTCACATGTTTGACAGTGGACTGCATGCGGAGCAACTGCCGTCATCTCTGATAGCAAAACTTTATGTAAAATTTTGGTTTTTTGAGTCTTTAAGCTCCATTTTCAACGATCGCAATTTTTAGATTTACTCGTTATTATTGCTCCAGCGTCTGATGGAGACGCCTATAATTATTATTAAAAATTCTTAAACTCAAGTAAACTATTAAAAAAAGACAGATAAAAGTAACCCAACCCAATGTTCTAATGTGGGTAGAAGGTGGTCCACCCGGTACATCCCACCATCTAATACCTTTAACATTTCTGATTTATTAAAAAAGTTTTGTTGACTTTTTTCCAGAGAGAAATTTAAAACAGCAAAAGCTACTTCTATTTATTTACCGCGTTAAAAAATATTTTGTTCATTCAATTTTAAGTTATCCAATGAACAAACGAAGTGACTCCACGATCAGTCCTGAATATTTATTTTAAATTTAACTTTATAACTCAACAATGTCGCCTTGTAAGCTAATATCAAAAATTTAATTATTATGTTTTATACGTAGGGGAACCCGGAGATATCTTAATAAGTAAAAAAGTAGAAAAATCTGAAAACTTTTGTTTGTATTTTTATGTCTTTGTTTATTTAAGTACTTCTTAAAATAAATAAAAATATACAAGAAAAAATCCAAACTAATAAATGTGGTTTGTTCTGCCCCGGAGGTAGAGGAGACAACAGAAAACGATAAAATAAACAGAAACGTGACTTAAATTGACATGTCCATCCCATGTCCAATTGACATGTCCATCTGAATGATTATTATTGGAAGCCAATACATAAATTAAAATATATTAGAAATTAATAAAGGGCGATTTTTGCTGTATCCGTTAAATTATAAAAAGTAATTTAAATCTTCAAAATAAAGCAAATTATTATTCAGGGAAGAGTAATTATCCGAATATGATTCTTTTTAAATAGTTAAATTAACTTAAGAGATGATAAGAAAAAAACGATAAATCAATTTGGAAGCTCTAAATAATAACAAATTAAAATCTGAAATTGATACGATTATGAAAAATACACAGGAGCTTGCGATTTAAAATAAACATCTTAATTTTAAACATTTGAAGCACCAGAGGTTAACTGGAATAAAATTAATTTGATAATATCAACTTTAGTTCATTCAAATTGACGTTAAACTTTAAAATTTATTCAAATGTAACTTCCGTTCTTAACCAATGTAATTTGACTCGTAACATTCGTGCGTGCTAGTAATAATTCAACTTGGTTACGAAACCCATAAATATCGCGACGACTCTCATGAGAAAATCTTCAAATAAATAAATTTTTCATAAGAGTCAACTTGGCATTTTTATAAAAAATCATCAAATCCTTAAATTATGTTAAATGAAGATTTTGATACCTTTTGCACTTCCAAAAGTTTTCTAATTTAAAGATTAAAATTACTCATCAGATTAGATCTGGTAGATCTATCTTCTGGTAGATCTAAATTAGAATTAGTAGAAACAAAATCTTATACTAAAAAAAATTTTGTATTTGGCTCTACAGCGAAGTTATAACAATTCAATAATAAGAAAACTTTAAAACAGATAAAACGGAAAATTGACGATGGTAACTTAATTAATGAAAATGTATGAGTTTCATTTGGTTACCCGTTTTCAATTCTAAATTACATGAATTTGCATCCTCAAATTTGAGAGTCAAATTGACCTGTATTTGTTGTCGTTGATTTTAGTTTACCATCGACCCACTGTCCTTGCTTCCGCATATTAACAGATAATCTGTGTATTTCTTTGGTTTCTAAAACTAAAGTAGTATTATCAATAACGAGTTTAACAGAAAAATTAAGCTCTATTGAAAATAATAATTAATACTAACATAAGTTCACTACCCAGTAGCCGACAAAAAATCGCTATAAAAACGTGAATATTACGTCAAAATTACATCGACATGCAGATTGATTACTTAATAATATTTCTAATGAACTTAACCTCAAATTGTTTATTACGCTGTTAGGTGCAACATTAAAATTTTTACAACTATTAATTATGTTCGAGCAGTTAAGCATCGACAAAAATAATTAACATTTGAAATATTCAATCTCCACCTTACAATAACTGTTTACGGTGTTTTATTATTCGTTTTGATTGTTGACATTTCAAAGCTTCCTCATCACTTAGCATCTCAAAGTATATTAAGATTAATTTTTAAAATAATTTATGACTGCAATTATTCAAAAGTATCAACAATCTTAATACATAAATCATGCAAATTCTTTTGTAACATTTTAAGACGATTGCATCGTAAAGAAAATATACGGTAATATTTTTAATGTCTACAATAAAATATTATATCTACAATTATTTTCAAAATATTACGAGTAAGATTTATGGGGACCTAATTGTTTACCAAGGGGGCCGTTGCAACATTCAATTATTAAAGACTGCATTTCGGGATTTATAAAAAGTTTTAGCTGTTTAAGTCGGGGATTTACTTAGCAAATCCCTCTGGATTTAAAAAATTTTATAAGTGTGTAGACTATAGAAATCTATCTACTAATAATTAACAAAAAAACCTCATCAGTCATTGCTACACAGCAGGTATTTTAGTGTAATTAAAGTAAAAGTTATTTATTGAATTTAATTGTTTATATTTAAATCAACACCAATTTATTTTCACATAATTTATTGTAGAGTAAGTACCCACTTAAAATAAATTAGTACGAATATTACAAAATAATATAATATTATACTATAAACAATGAAAAAGTTTATAAAATATTTAAATTATATGTATCGGTGTGATGCTAGGGTATTGTTTCACACGATAAATAAAAAAGTAAAAATAAGAGTTATTTAAAGTTACACAATAAGAAGACAACAACAAAACAATTTCACTATTTTTAAAAACAATCGTAATTCTTAAAGAAAATAAGGTTACCCAACTGTCGCAATAAATTTCGTTTCCTTGAATCCAAATTTCGTGGCGCGAATGACGTCGAATCTTAAATTTTTCAACGTTGTGGAAAAATGTTAAGGGTGAGGCGAGATAAATTTCTTTTATAAATCGATGTAATTTGTAGAAAGTTTACTTTCTTCTGGATCGACAGTTGCAGTAAAGTACGATTTTCATTTTTATTACAAGATCAATTATTTTAATTAGAATAAATGTTGTTTCTTTGTAAATAATATGTAGATAGGTATGGAATCGTCTCCTATTATCCTTGCACAATTTAATTTTAATCTACAGTAAATCGGTTTTTGTGATTTTATTATGATTTAGAGTTTCATTATTATATTATTCATAACTTTAATTATGATATATTATAATATCTCAAGTGATTAAAATGTGGATGGTAATTTTAACTAACTGACACAAGTAATCATGTTCTGGTATCCATTAATCATAATAGGATATTCATTAAAATAATTTTCAAATGTTCAAGTAATATAATTCTAACCAATCAACGTCAACATAATTAGTATGTTCACGTGCCGTGCAGAAATCATCGCATGTAATCAAATCAAAATTATTTTCAGAAAGCGACTTTATTAATTTACTTCCGATAATACACTTCTACTTGTGTTTGATTAGAGAATGGAAACAAAACTAAATTTTGAGTAGACCTTACTTTTAATTTAACTGTTTTAAATTGACCAATCTTGTTAAATATGTCTGTCTGTAAACCTTAAAAACAGAACTAAATATCTTTATGAAATCACTACAAAAAAGCAACTTAAAGATTGGGGTAAAGTATCTTAAATTCCAAAATCAGAACCCATGACTACCCATGAATCCAGACTAGGTAGCACAATCTCTGGGTGTCCCGACTAGCAACGACTCTATTACTTCATATTTTCTAGAGCTGTTTGAAAGAAAGACACTAAAATTTGATTAAAACTTTAAAATTCAAGTTTTCAAGAAAATAAAAAATTTTTTTGCTGATAACTTTTATACAATGATTTAACAGATTTTTGTGGTATAAATTGCTATTTGGATACTTTTACCACGTTTCAAATGATGTTCTTTTGTAAATTTAAATAAAAAAATTGACCAAAAAAATCAATCCCACTTTTCTATGCATTTAATTTTAAATTTTTTTATTTTTTAATAAATTGTTTTTATCTACCTGAAAAATGCTCTACTGTTCCACCACTGGTTTTAATAAAAAATTAACAATAAGGTCACTAATATCATATTTGAACACGGACCCATTGAATTAAATGGACTGCTATTTGAGGTAAAAAAAAGTGTGTTTACCTAGGAGGCCCCCATTTGTGGTGCAACTGTATAATAGCCTATATAGTAATTTAGAATTTTCAAAGGTAATTTAAACTGCTCATAACAAAGAATGAGGTGAAATACACTAATTTTAGTACCAACATAAACCAGTAAATGTTTGAAATTTAGTGGAACTGCACCACAAATGGTGGCGCCCATATAGATCTCACTTTTTTGGTTTTAGAAAAATAAGAAATAGCAGTCCATTTATTTTAAGAGGTCTGTGTATTTGAAAGGCCTCAATAAGTACAATTTGTTTCTCATCAAACCCACGTTATTTTCTAACTTTAGAAATAATTAACTTCCCCCGAAAATACAATTGTATTTATCGTGACTATTACATGTCGTTCTAAGCTCATCAAGTGTTATCTCATTGGCAAAATGGTAAATATAATTTTTCTACCTTGTGGATAAACTCAAAATCTTGTTTACTTCTAGGATACTAGAATTGGGAATTTATCAAATTAAACATTAAAATGATGATTATTATTTAACCAAATATCAATTCTTGGCCATTCCATAATCAAAATACATAAACATTCTCATATTCTACTAATGAAAAACGTACCATGCAGATATTAACTTATAAATTGAAAAAACAACTAATCTTTCAGTAATTTTTACTTGGGTGAATCTAAAAACACTCTCTAGATCACCGACTGAATAATTCTTTCCAGAATCTCACCAGATTTCCAAAACATATAAAAATTGACTCGATAAATTTCCCTCAGAAAGGAAGTTTCTTCTTCCTGCTACGTTCATCTCGGATGTCCAGGGACGTGTTCAACCAATTTTTTTTCAGGAGAAAGGAATCTCAAATCTGCAAAATTGCCAACTTTTTGTAAGTTTTGCAACTTTTTATAAATTTAGACATAAAAAAATGCCAAATTGATCAACTTTTGGGTTTTTTTGTCAATTTCTTGCCAAAATTCTAAAATATTGGGGGGAAGCTCTTCCCCATCTTCCTCTATAGGAACGTCCCTGCGGATGTCCTTCTGTCTAGCTAAACTTTGTCGACCTGTATTTCCAAAATTTTTACCGTTTCTAGCTCGGATAAATTTAAAACATAACATTTCATCACTTTCACTAAAGATTTTAATTTTTTATGCATAAAAATTAGTAAAGCATTCAACAAATTTTTACAAAATTCAACAATAAAGCAACAATTTCTGACTGTCAGCTATGCAATTTCTGTCAAAGGGCAATCCCTTCATATTTTTAAAGGAATCTGTTACCAGATTTGGAAACCTGGTAATCTCAACCAAATTTAAAATTGTAAAATTTGTTTCTTTTTAAAATCGTAACATAAAATTTTAATTTTTCTAGTGCATGCATCACAATTTAGCACTTTAAAATTACCATAACAAAGATAATACGACAATGTGCATAGTGCAATTTGGCGTTACGTCTAAATTGCTGTAAAGCAGTAAAACATACTGTATCTAAATTGTTTTACAACACTGGAAAATTGAATTTTTAAGGTTTTGATATTCACTCTACTCTATTCAACCCTGTCCTGTGTGTTTTATCAGTTTGAATTACACCATGTAATTCTAAAAATAATCGCTTTAATATTCATCCTTCGATCAATGGTGGTAATTCTTTATATTCTGCTGAAGCTGGGTTTTTCGTAGATTCATAAAAAGCATCTCAGATTATTTTTGTTTAACCAACTGTAAAAAAAAGAGGTGATAACATTTTCATGTAGTTCAAATTATTAAAAATATGTGCAATTTATTTTCTTCAATAAAAAATTCTTCCTTGGAAAGGGGAATATGGGTATGATATTTTATTACCATCCGAATGATTCGATTTGCGTTGTTTTGTTAAAGTATATTGCATTTTCCTAAAATTTAACCTTTTTTATTGCCAGATATCGAGAATTTATGTAATTTATTGACAAAGTTAATATTAACTGTATAAGCCATCAATAAAGGTGGCTCAAAAAAACATGGAGGAAGGTCCTGAAATTAGAGCTACGCTATGCATATTCACAGTAGGACCGGATTGCAAACAAGGCATTTACATGATATTTGACTTTAGATAATAATAAATAGAAAAAATAATGAGATAGAAACGTCATCAATTCTTCGTGTGCTTATCAATTCCAAACTCTGTTATTCCGTCTGTAATTAGAGGGTATTCCATACCACCCAAACCCCCCGGATATGAAAACCAACATATTAATTGATTTTAATAAATTGGAGCCATTTTAAACAGATACATTATGAACATGTCGTGGTATTGTAACTTTGGTGACCTTGAGGTCTAAGGTATTAAATGCTTACCAGATTCAAGAGGTTAAAAGTTATAACATTTAAGGAATACTCTCTAACCATAGACAAAGTTACGAGGTTTTATCACAAAGAATAGTAAATCAAATCTAATAAACTTGGAAAATTTGGATTCAATAGTTTATGGACTCGCATTTTTCTGTACGGTTCTGGTCAAGTGCAGCTGAGGTAATAAAATTGAGTATTTAATTAGACTTTATACCATGTTAACAACTTCATCAGGTCATCGCGGTTTTTATCTTGCTTCTCATACTCTGTGCCGAATCATGATTAAATATGGCGTGCTCTTTTAAGGTATGTAGCTCTGATGGTCCAGTTAGAAAGTCATGACTAAATCTGATAGTTATCATATCTGGCACCCCTGAGGCTACGGGCTATACTGATTCCCTATCTGGTGAGCCCTACCAGAACAGCCGGATCTGGCATGCATCCAGTAACCAAAGCTTTATGTGTGGCTTTGCTAGGTGAGCCATATTTGGACCTGACCGAGTTTCGCGTTACATTCGAGCAGGTTACCTGATCCGCACGTAATCTTTCCTAAGACAAACCGCATCAGGGCTTCATTCCTACCCTAAGATATTTCTAATCGGGTTAATGAGATAAACTCGTACAGATGGCAGAGAAGTAGCAATCCTCAAATGCAAGAAGAATTTGAAAATTATGTAATAATTTGCTACATAAATTTATTAATTCCACTAATGTACTAATGCAAAAACTAATTGTTGAAAATGTGACAGTCTTAAAAGAAATGTAATAGCATAACTAATGTATTTGATTGAAATTTGGATATACTTCCATCAACGTAAGCTTCCGGAATAAAAAAAGTACTGATATTTTACAGAAACGTCATTCAATAGTGGTTGTTTTGGCTTCAAAGAAATTTATAATTAGCTTTTTTTACCTAAAATTAAAACAAACATTTCCAGATTGGAAAAGCGACAATTTTCACAATTAGATAGTGTGACTGTGATTAACTTGTGAAGAAAGGGTAAGAAAATTTAACTTTTTTTCTGATGGCCAAATAGCTCGTATGGTGTCCCACAGCCGTTGCAGTTATTTGCTACTAATAAATTTAAATTATTAAAGTAACCGAGGCTCAACCGTAATCAGACATTTGAAATATCACACCAATTTTGTGGTGAATGATACATAACTTCTGAAGTTGAATTGAACGGATATAACATCTAAAAATTCGTCCATGAGAAGAACAACAGCTAAAGTTGAAGTTGAATAACAAGAAACTTTAACACTCCAACGTCTAACAGCTGAATCAAACAAAACTAGAGTATACCGGGTAGTGCAAAATAAACCAATTCTCAGATTGTTACAATATCTTGTTACTTGTTAACATGCGTTTTGACAGGGCTAGTTTCTGTTTGAGATCAGCTGTATCACTCAAAAATTTTTAACCTTGTCAAAAATGTAAGGATTGAAAATAATGAAGGTTGATCAACAAGCATAATAAAGCTCAAAAAAGTATAAATAAAAGAGCACCAGTGAGCGCAGTATACAGATTTTACAAGTGAATACATAAGAAATCGCTCATTAAATTTCCGCTACTGGACTTCCTTCGGATTTAATAAAAAGTGCCATTTATTTCAAATAAACGAACTTACTGAATGCTTCCTAAAAGAACATAAAAGCGTAGTTTTGGCTTTAAATGTACGAGTACATGTTTAAAGAGCTTTTCATTTGGAATTGCTCTATTTCTTCCCTTTTGCAGAAATTTCAATATCGTGCTCGGTTTCTACACGAGTTTGACATGTTTTCTTGGAAAATTAAAAATGTGCAATTATTAGTTTTAAATAAATTTACTCGGATGTAAATAATTAACGCATTATTTTTGTACTCTAGAAAAGCGTGCACAGCTAACAATATCAATTCTAATATAAACAAACTTTCTCACATGATACAAAGCGTGATACACATCTGCTGCACTCATAAATTAATTATTTAAAAGCTACTTAAACGTCAAATTAAATTAAAATCTAATTACTTACATACGTTATCATAATTTTTCAAACTTTAATTTAGGAGTTTTAAATTAGTGGTTAGAAATTGAAATCAGAATATTCTTAACCAGACGACAATTTCGATAAAAACTTTCACTGGGTGAAAAATTTATAACGAAATTGTTTTCATTTTCTAATAAATAAATAAATTAATAATGGTGCAGTTTATAAGAGATCAAATTTTATTAATAACAATTTTCACTTTCACTGAAATTTAGAAGAAATTTTTGATTGATTGATTTACTGACCTTGTTATAAAAGAATGAACGGATCAATAGCATTTGTTGAACTGCTTGAAGATTTTCCGCAATTTTTTATAATGATTGTATACTTATTTTCAGATAATTTCTCCGATGGAATTTTTTGTGCGTAATTTCACAACTTTATAATTTTCTTAAAATTTTGAATTTAACAATATGAATTAAAAAAACGTTGTTGAAAAGTTCTAGTAAAAAAAATTTGCATTTGAATGCTATACATCATAATTTTCCATAATTATTTGTTTTTGACTTTAATAAAATTGCATCTTGGATAAATAATTAGTAATTACCTTCTACCACATTTTCTAATAATTTTTCTGATCTCTAAATTTGAAAAATTATAAAATACTTATACAATTTTTAATTATTCGCTAATCTAATCAATAGAAATTTGGTTTGGTAATAAGCATAATTAATTGCATTAGCAGTATTTAAATAATTAATTCCTTATTTAAATACCGAAACGAAAGAAATTTTTATGGTAATGAACAGATAGACAAATTTTTAAAATGCATTGTATTTTTATGCAATCAAAAAATAAATTAAATATTTCATATGCTTTGATCACAAACATTGTGATAGCGGGCTTTAGAAAATTCTAGCAGAAATGCGTTTAATTAAAATTCCAACGCTAATTAGATTTTTAAAAGCTGAAGTGCTCCTTATAATTATTAAAAAAAAGGAAAAATGGAAGTACTCCAATTAAAATCTTATCCTTTTTTGCCAGAACAAATTATGATATTATCTTAGTTACACAAGCAAAAGGTTAAAGAAATGCGTAGATTTGATTTGCAATTTTACCTAATAAAAATATTTTTTTAACGTTTATGTTTATTGTATACACAGTTTAAAATTAATAAACTCGTATTAACATAATTAATTAAAAAGAATAACCTAAATTGCTTTATTAAAAATACAGCTTCTGTTATATACTGTTATATCAAGTTTTAATAAGATCAACAAGAAAATATTAAAGAGGCTGGAATTTTTTCTTGTAATTTGTAAAATGCTGATTGCCCATTCCATGTTAGTTAATATCGTTTATAATTATTGGTGCTAATTATTTTGGATTTTAGATTAAATTGTGCGGTAAATTAAGCATATTTGTTATGCTTATATAGATTTTTAATTTTTTTAACCGATAAGAGATATTTACAGCAGTTATTAATTATGATATTAACATTGATTGGGCGGTATGAGAATTTTTGAATCGAATAACCTTTATGACGTGTTATTCGCATTTTTGCTAAAATCTCAAAGTAAATCTAAGTTCTCACCCTACAAAACTTCAATTTGATTGGTGCTTGAAAGCTTTATCTATAAAATATACAGCTATGTATGAACCTTCCAAAAAATAACTTAAATTTATTTGCATAAAAAATTAACAGAAAGTTATACTTGGACTTCGAATTGATTAGGTGATCCAAAACTGGAGCTGCAAAAAAATTATTTTCAAGAATCTGGTTTCAAACAGTTGACTTAAAAATATTAGTAAAAATTTAACTAAAGCATTAACAACGGTATAAAATATTATCTTGACAGAATTAGATTAAGTGATGAATGATCTGGATTTTGCTCTGTTACAATTCCACATTTTTTAATATTCAAATTATAATAAAATCGTGTCATTTAAAGTTTATTGCTTGTTAAATTTATTATCAAAAGTTTAGAAAGCAAACACAGTTTTTTGATTAGATTTCTGCATCACTCAAACTATAACAATTACAATAAGATAAAAATAATTTCTAGTGCACTTATAAGAAACTTCCTGCTGCAATTGATTTTGCTAAAGAAGAAATAGAAGAACTGGCTTGATAAAATAACGAACGATAATTTCTATTTAATTGAACCTTTGAATTATTTAGTACCTAACTGTTGAAAATAGTTGCATGGCAATAAAAAAGTACAGAGACCATGTCCACTTAATTGTGAGATACTTTCTTGCAAAGATATTAACAATTCAAATCATTGTATCAAGATCATTAATCAGTCTTTAGCAAATTCTTTAACATCGGGTTTTTATACATGCAAATGTTTAAAATTAGAATTTAAAACTGCATATTATCTAGCTTATTAAAATCATATCAGGATTACAAGTTTTATCAGAGAAAACAACAAAGTTTTTTGGGTGAAGAACAAAATAATGAAGCCGATGTGGGGAAGTAACAAAAGGTCTTATAATCTAGGTCAGTATCCGTCCGTTTTGTTTAATGATGTTGTACAGAAATAAGAAGTTTTAACTTCAAAAAGTCTCTTAATTATATGAGTTCATGTGTCAAAAGTCAAAATCAACGGCTGCCATTTTGTTAAAAAACGTGATGATCTAATTTTCTGAGGCTTCCATAATCACAAAGCATAATAAACTAGACTATTTAGGTCGGGTTGCACCAACGTCTGTTAAAATTGGCATATTAAGCGCTATTATCATAATAGCTATTACTCTGTTAAAATTATTTTAATAATGTTATTAGGCTATTAGTTTAATATTTTTATAATTGCTAAGGAAACGCTATTGTCATTGTCAAAACGTTGCAGTTAGAACTGCCCTTATAATGGTGTATTTTCACGTTAATTTTCATTTCTAATAAAAAATGCATTCTAAGTTGTCTTTTTTCAATCACATTTTACATTTTATATACACAGGGAGTAAATTTATTATTTTCAATATACCGTTGCAATTTGTTAGATTTTTGAACATCTCACGACGTGAGTTTCTTGCTGAAATCATTGCATATTGGAATTGTATAACGGCCACAGAAGATGTAAAAAAATAAAAAAATTTTTACATTGCCCGGTCCTATAAAAACAATTTCATAAGCGACAAAGTTTAAAATTTATGCCCACAAAATTGTGAAGCTTGAGAAAATTACCTCGTTTTTGATAAGGCTTGTCCAAAATATTAATATTTCTATCTTTCGCTTGCTTCCTTGAAAAAGTTTTGTTGTTTAAAAAAATTTATTTTAAAATTCAACGATTACTTGTCAACTTCGATGTAGTTCATAACCTAAAAATCTATTATTTATGTCAAAATATATGTAAAAGTTATTACCCTGTTAAACTATTACCCTGTTAAATTTTTTTGCGTTGCACCAACATTTTTCTCAATTAAAAATCTCATATTAGTTATTATGAAATTCAACAATGGTCGCCATACTAATTTGACATTTCTCGCTTGTTTAAATATTAATTTTAGGTTAATACAGTAGCGTATCTATATAATATCTATAAAAGGGAAAATCAAGTACTATCCAAGAAGATGCAAATGTTGAAAAATTAATAAAAAAATTTTAAATATTAACTTAACTCTCAATCCTAAACTCCTGAACTATTCCTAGATCTGCCACTAGGTAAATGTGTACGTGATTATTAAAAATATATCATGAAAATTAACGAAAAAAATGTAAAGGAAAGTTCTTGAGCAAAATATATAAGCAGAAATTGCAACAATCCAAGTCATCATTTTTATAAAAGAGACAATATCCTACAATTTTTGCATCACGCTTTGATTTTCTTGGCCCAATAGTAGTTTTCAATATCCAGTGGCAAAAAGTGAAGTAACTCTTAGTTTGCTTTAGCACTCAATCAGAAAACAGTTTTCTAACTGCAATAATTTGAAGACTTTAATATTTGAGAAATATTATTAAATACGAATTCTTTTCAGTGGTAATGAATAACTTTTTCTTTTCTGTATTAACGACAACATAATATTACTGTCATAATATTCACATATTGTGAGTAAATCCATAGAGGAATATTAACTACTCAAAATGTGAGGCTTTAGTAACAAATTAACAAATTTATGTCTTCATCTGTACTCGAAAAAGAAATTGTAGCTGACATTTTCTACTCATAATAATATAATTTTGAATTCAGCGATTAATTTTTCAAGTTCTATGTACTACATAACTTAAAAATCTTCTTTTTTCATCAAATTTTTTCTAATAAAATTTCAACTTAAAATTTTAATTGACCAATTTTGGCCAATTTGCTTGTTATTAAATTTATTACCCTGTTAAACTAAGTCGCAATGGTGCAACGCATTTTTTTGGTAACTAAGGAATTTTTATTAAATATTTAATAATTTTGCTAATAATTTCCTTAATAAATGTTGTTGCGAGGGAAACTAACATATGTCATTCATTTTAGTGGAGATTTTAATCTAGTAATAAGTTAAGTCTCGTTGGTGCAACGCATCTTATGTCAAAATGTCAATTTTTAATCTAGTAATAGCTTATTACTCTATTAAATCCTTATTATGCGTTGGTGCAACCGGACCTAAGACTATTTAATTGTAGATATAAAACAACAAAAAATCATTTGGAACAGTCCAATTTTCTGTGGTCCGGCTTCGGTATGGACCCAAGCAAAACACATAAATCAGTAGAGTTCTTATTGTGTAATTTTTTTTATATAAAATTAAAATTTCAAAGTAATTTGAGCATTTAAATTACACAACATCAGAGCAGATTAATAAGAAGGCCGCAGGCCGAACTAAGTTATTTAGGAAGAAGAATATCAACATTGACAAAAAAAGAAGAAGTGTTCAAAAATGTACTCGACCGGGCGAATTTTCGTATAAGCGCATTATCACCGCTAATCCAACTTAAATTTTGAAAACCCTAAATACATATTTTAGAATTTACAGACCTAGACATTTAACTCAATTTTGAAATGAGTTTTACTGTTTTAACTTTTTAATAGTAGTTGATAGTACTAATGGTCATTAAACGGCATTTATTGTTGTTTGCTTTTGTAAAAGAGAATTATCATCCTCATCACTAGTCCCCATCACTAGTTTTTATTTGGGTTGGTATTTATTATACTAACTATCGATAGTAAAACAAAATTAGTAACTAACTATCAATAGTCAAAAAATTTCGATAGTATCCATCACTAAATTAATATTACCACAATTGCATATTATGATTACAAAATGTATCTATAGTGTCGCATGTTACTTTATAAATTAAAATCACTAAAATTTTATTTAGTAATTAAAATTTAAAATTAAACTATTAAAGATAACACCATTATACTTTTTATACATTTAAACTGGAGGACGATGCATAGGTTTACTCCGAGTAATACGCGAATTTTGTATTCTACTCCCGCTTTTAGACAAATCTTTTTATTTTTAACTTTAACTGTTGAGTCCTTTTCATCTCGTTGGTAGGTCTTTTTCTCCTGTTGCTATCGAGTGGCCCTCTATTTCTTACTTTCTCTGGTTTTAATGCCTAACATGTTGCTTCAAGTAAATACGTCATTTTTTCAAAAATGAGTCACTACGGCCATTTTATTTCAGAGAAAGAGAAAATATTTTTTATTTTAATCGATAAATTTTATTGTGACATTTTTGCTCCAGAGTATTACAAAATAGCATGAATGTCTCTAAAGTCAATATTTTTGTTCGATATTTCATAAAGGGTCTTTCAATAAAAACGCCCCATTTTTAAACTGACATTTATCACGACTGCAGTTATTTTTTTTAGTGGTATTGAAATTTGTACTTATGAAAGTCTACCAATAAATCAAGGAAAGGTTCACGCATCAACAACGTTTACAAATTATCCAACTTTATTATCAAAAATCAAGTTTTGATGTTTTAACTTTACTTGCATCAACTTCAATTTTTGTTTGTTATAATTGACTAGATAAAAAAACAATTAAACGTTTAGTGAAAAAGTTTGAAACAAATTTTAGTCTTTTTGATGTGCCAGTGAGATAGTCATGTGAGTAGTGAAGAGAATATTGTGACAAATTTTAAGAAAATACCTTGGATTTAAAAATGGTTAAAGCATTACAACATTGTTTTGATACAACAACTCAAACCACAAGATCATTTAAAACGCCATACATTCAGTAATTAGTGCTTAGATTATCTTAAAAATAATCCAAAATTTCATAAGAAAATCATTATTCTCAGCGATGACTTAACTCCATTGGATTTTTTTCCGTGGGGATGTGTAAAGTCATTGATAGTTTAATGCACTCATTCAGAAAATTTACAATATTTACAGATCAATATTGAACGAGAAGTTGCTAAAATACGCCATGATTTGTGTAAGAAAGTCATGGAAAATTGGGTTTAAAAAAATTAATTTTCAAATAATTAATGGGATTTATTTTCAAAACAAACTGGGGCGTTCTTATTGAAAGACTCTTTATGATTAAATAATAACATTATATTGTAAAATATATTGGGTGACTCAAAAGTAGTTAAATTCTTAGGATTATTCTTAAAATATCGAAGTTGCTGTGGATATTTAAAAAAAACTCGATAGAATCTGATTAGATAATTCTGTTGTTTACCTGTGCTCTACGTGAATACGTGTAATAAGGCTTGGAAAGAACTTCTAATTGATTGCAACTCTTTCATTTTGTTGACAGTACGTGTGCTCTATGTAAATACGTGCAACATGATTTTGGAGTACCGTTATGGCTATTGGTGACGTGTTTACTTCTACTGCCTAATATTGTCTGCTTTAGCCTTCTTGGAGCAGGTGCGTTTCTTTTGTCGTTATTCAAAGACCTTTTAGGTATCCACAATGTTATGTTATCGGGGGGTGGCTTGGTAGCTTTAATTTCAAGGTTGATTATCGCCTTGCGCAAGTCAACACTCAACTTTGTCGCGATTTGAGCTTTAAGCTTGCGTAAGTATTTTGATACTAACAATTACATTTCCTTGCGATGTTCTATGATGTTAAAAAATTATTTTTGTATTTTTAATAAATTGAACTGTCTCATAGTTTCTGATTTTCTAAGATTTTGATTAAGAAATTGCGTGGTCTACAGAAATATTTTTAATAACTTGGACTGTCTCAGAGATCCACATTTTCAAAGATTTACTGAACATGATTTGCATATTGCTGAGCTTATATTTATAAACTTAAGTGAACGGTGAAATAAACTATTTTTAAATATATAAAATAAACAATAAAAAAATATAAATTGATAAAACTTAAAAAGTATCTACTCATACTCACGAATATAGTCAATAGTAGTCATAAATTAAATAACTGCATTTATAAAAAAAATTTTCTATATGTTTGAAATAGTGGACTTTAAAACAATTCTGTTAATAAATAAGTTTAATATAACAGAATGTTTAGTTCACGAGATCCTCGTGTCAATCTTACTACAAAGTTTCAAATACCATTCTCAATAACTATTCAAAATTTCATAACTCTCTTTAACTACAACTTAACGTAAATTCCAAAACAACAAGAACAGACAGTTTTAACATCGCCCATTTCGAATAAGGGATTTATTTAGGCATTTGGCAAGCAAAACTTCGTTCTGTAGATTTACGCCACGGGATATTCTTGGTTGGCTATTCTCTCATCTTTTCTCATCTTTTAACTGTAATTAAATGTAATTTCTTTATTCATGAGATTTGTCTCAAAATTATTATTACAATTTATTTTATATTTTACTTTTTATTTAAGACGTCATTATTTGTCTAATTTACTGTTAGCACCACCGATTGCTAATGCAAAGTACTGGTTTCAGACCTTCTTTTGGTTCTTCTGATTTGATAAATTGCCACTATTAACAAAAAAACACGGTTAAAGGTACATATGAAGGCCAGCTTAGCAAGCTATCTATCAGATGTTATACAATGTTTTGCAGAAAACCTGCGGTCAAGTGTTATAAGTAGGTACTTGATACAACTGATAAAACAGAACATGGTCTTAATTAAATGTTAAAAGAAGAAAAAAAGACTTTTTTCATATTTTAAAGTCTAAAAACTAGGTAGGGACAGTGAGAATCTTGTTAATCCTTTCACACGTCATTAATTCTAGTCTTTCTTCTTACTTCTAAAAAACTATAATTGTGCTAGCTTTGATATTCGACAGCTAACTGGTATTAGGTCTAAAGACACTAAAGCTAAGTTTTTGAGTAAAGGAGGGGGGTAGTGCTAAGGATATGTAAAGTAAAATTTGAAATATTGGAAATATACTACATATTACATGAATCAATTGATGTAGTCACGTTGATAGCCTATTCTTGTTAGCAGAGATAAAATGTCGTCTAAAACTTAATGAACAAAAATTTCTACTAATGAGCAAAAAGCAGCCTTAAAACATGAGTGCTCAATTTTTATTTATAGATCGTTAATCAGACCATCTATAATGTGTTCTTGTCCAATCTAGGGCAACGCAAGCACAACAGTAGGATGAATAAGCTACAAATAATATCTATTATTTCAAAATAAAATCTTGAGAATGGCATTTAGTGTTCTTTGGTACGTGAGAAATTCCGTTTTACATAACAAACTCAATTATCCAACAATCCACGAATTTATCAAGAAAACAATTGCAAACTATTACAGCACTTCAAACTTTTTCTGCTCAAGTACACTACATTAATTACTCCGTAGGCGTTAAAAAGATTTATTGGAGTCTGTAAAGGCCTATAGAATTGAAGAAATCTAAAATCGTTTTTTATGCTTGTCAAAAATTTAAAACTATTGATGTAGTTTGACTTTTCAAGATATATGTGGTTGTCTAATATGAGATGTTAATAACAATTCAATGACTAAGTATATTTTGGAGAAGCTACAGTTGTTAAATTACCAAACCTAAAATATGAATTTATTAACTCAAAACGCTTGCACCTATCAATAACAGATGTGGCGGGTTCGACGAGGGCGAATTGCTGCAAAAATAATCAGAATGAATTGAGGCATCCACTTAATTTAATGATAAGAAATGTTTTTTGTTTTGTCTTTAAAATTATTAACCACCTCACAAAAAAAAAGATTTAATTATGACACAAATAATTTATTAATATTATGAAATTAGATTTAATCGACCAACCTTATGATAAATATCACGTTAATTGCAGTTTTAAAAAATCAACCGGAAATAGTATCAAAATTCGACCCTCAAAATTTGTAAAAATTTAATTAACGATTTCGCAATAATTGCTCTTTTGTTAAATTTTTTGCAATCGCAGCAGTGGTTGACAACGCTTCTATTATCTCTATTATACTTTTATCTACAAGGGTGAAGTATTTTTTATAAAAGGAAGAATCCTTAACAATGTTAGCGTACCGTAGTACATCAGTTTACTTTTATGTGATCTCAACCTAAATTATTTCTAATTAATTAAACAAGTTGCTGAAGCAAAATAAAAATTAAAATTACCAAACATATAATCTTTAAAACTAATTAAGAATCATGAGTCGGTAAATTATAAAAATTAGTAATTTTGAAAATTTGTCGGCGGGTAGTAATTAATCAAATATTTTGTCGTCAGAATGTAGAATAGGTAACGTTAATTTTATTTAAATAATGGCGTCTTGTATATATTAACGTTAAATTTTGTTGCATTTTTACAGTTAACGGTTAATTTAATTACTTTCACTTCAAAATTTTTATTTAAAAGCAATCGTATACGCATTTACGTAGATTTAATTGATAATTATAGTAGATAATTAAATTTAGTAACGGTCTTAGGACTAATTTGTCGCTTTAAATTAGAATGGTACTTTATCAACTGATGCTGTTTTTGATTAGCCAAAAAAGTTACGCAGTTTGGGTTCGGGGGTTCAATCGACTTTAATTTAGTCATCAACTTCTGTTGAAAAGCAACAGAAAACCATTTAAATGTAGCCCTTTCCAAAATTTAATATTGTACTTTCCGTGGTTTAGAACTCACGTGAAACTGTAGGATGGAATTCGTGACAAAGAATGTGTTGTTTGCACATTAAATTTGTTCTTTAAATGTCCACTTACACGAATGAAAACATTGGAAATGCGATTATCTTGTCAGTTTAACTTATGCTTTTCAACTTTCTGCACAGTTACTTAGCTATATGCAAAGCTGTTCTGACATAATTATGTTATGTCATAAGCATATCGTATTGGTGTTAGTACATACTCAGAAAATATAGTGATATATGAAAAATACTGCAGATTCTGAACCGTAATTTTGGCGACGTCTGAATAATTTGCATTATTTTATTTAATTTATTGAAATTCCACCAGGTAAAGGTCAAAATTCTGAACAAGGTGAGTGTCTAGTTCAGAACTTTGATAACTGGATCTTTTCGGTTACACATCAAACCACCCCTTTAACATGCCATTTGCCAAATTTAAAGATGCTTTTGAACAAACTAAAAATTTGCATTTTAGATAGCCAAATCTGATTACAAATTTTGTAATACTAATTGAACGAAACATTATACTCTAACCCAATTATTATAATTTTAAAAAGCTTTTAAGTAATCCATAAATTAGTTACACTACATGCCTTACTTCAAAAATGATACCTAAACCTAAGAATATCAAACAGAGAAAGCACATACTATGTGAAAATTTTGCTACTTCATTAAAATTGAATAAATTAAAATTGAATATGTGTCACTAAACCGTTTGAGATGTCTCGAATGCACAACAGTTATAAGTATCTATGAAAAAAAAATAAACAATCAATTATTTGCCTTTAATTATCATTATATGGAGCATTTCATTAAAATCCACCTGCTTATGTACCGCTATTGCACTACAACATCAAATAAATCGATTGCTTTGCAAACAATCGGACAAATAATTTTGCGTAGGATAGATTCATTTAAATCCTAACTTGTTTAACTCAGATTTAATTATACTGTTAGATAATTAACGGTACGCGATTTACTTGATGAAAATAATATATCGTTAATGAAACAATTAAGTTATCAAATTATGATTGTAATTATTAGTTTTCCATTTGTTCTATTAATTTCAAACCGCTTCGTTAAAATGTAATTTAATATCTTCTTCAAATTAGAGACTTCTGAAAGCATTCAATAATACAATAAAAGTGAGGTTATGGTTCCATGTAGGGACACTTTTATTATCAAAAATAAGATTTTTTTCTAACTACACCATTGAATCCACTTTAAAAGTAGTCAATGTTTCCAAATTTTGGGCAATAACAGATTAACGTAGTCTTTGTGTTTGAGATTGGGCTCCAACATGGCCGACACAACGCTTCATTTTTATTTCTCTTAATATCTCGAAACAGTTTCCACTTTTATAAAATGGTTCAATTACAATGCAAAACACTCTTTTTATTTTTCCTTTGAAGTTTTAAATTACTTCATAACGACATGACACAATAACTCAGTCATTGTAAAGCCGAGTTACATTTTTTTATATCCGGCACTTAGGCCAATCCAGGTTTTATTGTTGCATAAAATGAAAAACCTTTTTAGTCTCTTTGAGAGAGAATATTAGCTAATTTTACTAAATTAGCCAGCATACTTTTTAGTACTACGGAAGCTGAACCATTAGAATAGTGAATGTTTAAACCTGCGAAGCAAAACTTAAAAAATGCCATTTCCTAAGCTTTAAATGACACATAAATTTACTTCGTTAAGCTTCGATTTATTCAGAAAGTCGCAGGTGTACTTGTCCATAAAGATGCCAGTTATCCAAGTAGGGGAAAACGAACGTAGAACATCAGAACAAATAATATGTATGGGTATCACATCTAAGTTAATAATCTTGATCCTGTTTTGAACGAATAACTTTTATGCAATCCATAAATATGGATTGAACGAACATTCCACTTTTTCAATTTGCTGTTATTATAACGGCGTATGCATAAACAGGAATCGCCCTCGAGAAAAACCACTTCTATGTTTTGATTGCAAAGAAACATAAAAAATTCCACTTTCGTTGTAATTAAATAATCGCAACTACTTCAACGGAAAGCAAAAAAGTAATAATAAAATGTAATTACGATTTTTAAATTTTGTTTAATTTAAAATCGCAAGTGGCTTTAAAAAGAGGAGAAAAGCTTTCAGTTCAGTTTGTAATCATAAATAATTATTATATTATAAAAATGTAATTAGCATCGAGTTGAGAGAAACCTCTGAAGGCAAGGCATAAAGTGGATTTATGAGATACATAAAACATTGATTTGTCTTTATTTTATTACATTTAAATTAATTGATACACAAAATGAGTATCTGAGTTCTAGTATATCGTTAATCATTAATGATATAAATATATTAATATACCGTACACAAATTACACTTGCACTTTAAAAATTTGTAACTGTGCCATTATATTTATAACCATAAAATAAGTACAATCAATTGAGGTGTGTAGAAGAAAAACATTAACCCTTATACTACCGGATTTTAGTGCATTTAAGTGACCCCTCTCTTTAAATTATTTTACATTTAGACAAAACCACGAAACAAACAGGTGAATTAAAATCAAAAAATTAATTAAAAAATGTTTTTATCCCAGAGGTGTCAAAATACTGTACACCGAAGGTGGGTGTGGTTGATAAATAATTACTGAACATTGAATAGAACACAGTTGTAGAATTACTTTATAATTTAAATTAGTTTTTTTTTAATAGGCGTATAAAAGTAATGCATGTATTTATTACTTTATTAATATATACGAGGCTACGAGTAGCATGTAAATGCAGTTCAATACTAAAAATAGATCAAAAATTTTAATTCCCAAAGCACCAGGAAATGATACGATCACCATTATGATAATATTTCAAAGATTAATTGGTTAGAAAAGGACAAAACTAAATATTATTAAATCAATAACACACGCAGAAAAGTCAGACGCAGCTGAGTAACAAATAAAGCCTTAATCGCATGGGAATAAATCGTAGAAGTCTACTAAAAAGGCTAAAATAAATAAATTTAAATCTTTTTAAAAAATGTAACCCCTACAGTAGCAAAGAATTATAAATATATAAAGCAGCCAATTCAGTGTTTTTGTTCAATTATAAAATAATGTTAGACAAAGCACGAGAAAAACATTGAACACTTTGCAAGGGTCGAAAATATTGAAAAACACCTGGTATAGTTTTAGGTAACTATCAATTAATTTTTTAATTTAGAGAATATTCATTATTATGGCAGAGTATAACATTAATTATTTAAAAATTATAGGGTAAATCTCACGTGAAGGGAGGGGGATCTTACCACACTTTACCAAATCTCACCACCTCACGTAATTAATGGACGTTTTCTAAAAAATTTAAGATATCTACTTTCTTAATAAATGCTATATACTCGTTTGTATAATTTTTGTTAACAAAAAATTTGTTATAAAAATTTGGTAAAAGATATTTTAACAAGCTGTCAAATTGACGTTTAATAAATACATGTGGTGTATTCTCATAATTTATAAATGTTAAATTTGTTGTAAAGCTATAATTATTTGGGTTGACGGATTTCTATATTCCTAAAAAAATAAATTACACTTTTGTAAAAAAAATAATTTTCACAAACAAATGAATTTCATTGTAAATTATTCTGATTCAAACACTCTTTCCTACGTTACTGAATTGTAAACTTGCAAAAATTTGTACAATGCTGTATTGAAAACAAAAAATCAATTTTTCTTCCACGTAAAATATGCTATTTTTTCTTAAAGCCCGAAAATTTATTAAAATTCGAGAAACATCAAGAAATTGTTTATTTGATATTTAAATAATTAAAATAAAACACACAAAAGTTGTGGCTTCTTTTATAATAAAAAAACATGCAGTTTTACTTTGATTTCCACATGACATGAAACCAAACAAAATAAAATACCTACTATAACAAATAATTAATTAATAAAGATGTTTTTTTAGACGTGTAGGACTTGAAAATAAAACGGAACATAAAAATCGTTGTAATGGTCATGGTATTGGTTTTATTTTAAATATAATTTTATGCAATTAGTGCTTAAATGCAGAATTAATAAATTACCATCATTGTGAAGGCACATTTGTAGGTCGGCCTAACAAGCTACTTTTTTTCCTTTTTTGGCCGTTATTCGTACACTTTTAAACGTTAGGCTTTCCTATTTACAGGAAGTTTTTAGGCACTTCAGATGTGCCTGTAGCTCTATTTTTTGTTAATGGTGGCAACTCATCAACTTATGAGGACCTCCAGCTTAATGTGCTTTCCGAAGCACGGAGACTTTGTCACACAGAAGTTTGACTTTTCTCAGGTTTAAATCCGGTACCTTACCTTTGTACGTGATTGCGTAAGCTGCCTATTAGACGTAAAACAACTAAGAAACTTAACACAGTATCGTTCTTAGAACAGATCAAAAGATCTCAAAAAGTTAAAGAAGGGCAATTATGAGCATATTAGGTCCAAGTTTTGATCACTTCTTTGAGCTTTTAGGGCCTATTATCAGCAATAACGTGGTGAATGTTATCTTTCAAGTCGTCCAGCGTCTCTGGTTTACCGAGATAGGTTAGCCACTTCCCTATCCCCTCAGAAAACAATTCATCAAAAATATTATATCACACGATCTTAGAGGCTAATTCATAGGTCCATTACGCAAAATTATGCGCTTATCGAAAGCTTTTTTCAATAAATCGATTAAGGGTGCGCTGTATTGCACGTTATGGCATCTTGTTGAAACCAGAGCTTTTTTTCTACATTGATGACATTCGATTGGGAAACGAAAAAGCCAGTAATCATGGCTATTAGCGGTCTTCATTGACTGCAACGTTTTAGCCGACATTATTTTTGAAGAAATACGGCGCAATAATTCCACTAATTTACAAAGCACACCAAGTAGCAACTTTTTGTGGAAGAAATGACCCTTATGGCTAAACACAATTTTGTGGTAAAGATGATGATCAAGAGCAATCTTGTTTTTGACCCATTCATAGAACGTACGACGCACACGATGCTCAAATTGTTTAAATTCTTGCACGAGTTGGATTTTATAAGCTCGTAAACCAAAATCTATCTGCAAAATCTTTCATAAAGTGTATGAACACAACTCCAATTGCTGTGCACAATGGCAAATTGATTAATTCGGGTACTCCTAATCACTATATACGCTCTACAGCAGCTTTACTTTTTCAGTGCGAACTATATGACATTTTAATTATAATTATCACAATGTGCAAGTGTTTTCCTGGCGTAAAGCGGCGTTCACAATAAAGTGGAGCCTTGCCTTCGGTTGAAAGCTGGCAAGCGTCAATTAGCTTAAAGTATTTTCTTCTATCTTTTTCTATGAGTTAAAAATTGTTAATTTCGATTGGCGTTTTTTAGCTTGCTACCGAAGCAAGGCAAGATCTTACTTCATTGTGAACACCGCTTAAGTCTTTCCATGGTACAATGGCAAACCAAACTGAGCACAAATTACATTTTTGATGCCCGATATGATCACCGTATGGCAGTTTAATTTTTATTGGAAAATCAAACCTTTGAAAAAACACCTTTTACAACTATATTAGTAATAAAATGTTAGTTTTCTTTTCACAATTTACATAATTATGTTGGAGGCGTTAACCGAGCTTAAAAACTGCGACTAGAGATAAAACACTAATTTTGCACGTATTATGTAGTAGTACCTATTAAGCAATTTTCTATTGAAAGTAAACTTAATTGTTCTTTTTCGTATAATTGCGTAGAAAACGACACTGTCACACCCCAGGACGGAGAAGTAAAACTGTCCTTAGCCATGAGTGAAAAAGCACGATCATCCTTAGCAACGGGAGGAAAAGTAATTTATTTTGTTTTAATAAGTACCTAATCCAAATTACAAAATATTATTTTATATACTAAAATGTTATTGATGGAAGTACACAGTTGGTCGAATTAAGAGATTTTTGATAAAAACTAAATTCAATTGATTTTTAAAACTTGGAAGAAAAGGATAAGACCAAAGATTAGAAAACACTGTGTATTGTCCACCATCGGGTTCAAAAAAAAATTAAAGTATTTGCCACCTTCAATCTTTATAAACTGAAGGAAAAATTTTCAAAATATTAGTTAATAATAATATTATATAATCTGATTTTCGCGAGTACAATCCTACTTTCTTCAAAAAAAGTGTAATCAAAATATTTATCATTAATTTGAAAGGTGGATTCTATACAAATTCAAAACTTATAAGATTTTATTCAGTATTTTAAATCCTCTGAAAATGAACCTTAATTTATGAACAATAGTTTTTGTTTATTAATTCGTTATTTTTTTTTGTACAAATTCAAAATTTCAGAATTTTATTGTATTATTTTGATTTCCATTCGCTGAAACTACTCCAACTTATAAATGGTAAACGAGATGAAACAGACCAAACATCAAGATTATGTCTGAAGGTCACTTGGTTCTGTGTGCCACTCTAGCGCTCAAACCAATAAGAATATTTAAGCCAAATTTTAATTTTAGTGTTTTTATATTGGGCTGATTACATTTTAGTTAAAATTGGTCTATGGAAACTTGAAAGTGGGAGTGATGCGCATGAGTAGATTAACGAGATGACACTGTTTTCGTGAAAATTTGATTTATTTTTAATAATGCAAAGATTATGGGTACACTGTACAAACCGCACATGTGCGCTAAATCATAGGTGCTACCAAAATGATAAACTTTCTTTTAAACTGTTTCTTGTAATTAAGGGGTCATTAAATAAACTGTGGACGCCCTTTTTAAGAAGTAATATCCAAGACATTATACTATGTGATGTTATAATACCATAAGATTAATGCATGGTAAAGTTATGTAATGACCACATCACTCACCCATTAGGGTTGAACAACCACTTCCGACATTGTTATACTACGTATTTTTTAATTAATTAGTTAAATTCTCTAAGAAGTCAAAATTTCAGAATTTTATTGAATTATTTTTCTCTTTGCTACCTGAAACCCCTGCAGCTTATCACTGCAAATGTTTTCATTGTTTGCTGCAGCATATTTTGAAATGGTTTAGTGGTTTCAGAGCTTTTGGTCAAAAATACCTTAATTCGGCCCATACTCTGTGGTATTTTTTTATTTCTTCACTATCTAGTTGCTGCAATACAGAAATTTTAAATTCTACGCCTTCTTAATTTTAATTCAAATATCAATATGCGCTTAAAGTTATTAAGGTATTATTATCTGCAATTTATGTTATGTATGTACCTTATATATTTTTTGGGGGAAAGGTAGCTACTTTGGGCACGAAAATACAAATTTTACGATTGAAACCTCGATGAATTCTGAAAGAGGATATATTAAATAAGAGAATTAGATATGAACGAATGCCTTAAATGCACCTGTTTTTTCAAAAATCGAATTTAAAAAAGCTTGATTTTCGAAGTTTAAACGCTCGTGATTGGTTAATCAAGTTCGTTCGTGGGAGGTACGTGCGCTTCTATACATAAAGGAGTTGCACTTCTACAATTAGACAGTAACTCTTGCGCCATGGTAGGAATGCGTTCTCCTTATTTATTTAATTTAAAAATTTAAAATTATTTAAAAATCACTTCAGAAAAGGGTTACTTAAATTTAACGAACGGTAGTTACTTTTGCCGGTAGATCCGGCTCTTGCCATGGTGATTTTGATGAAAATTGACTCTCAGCACCCTTCGGGCGCTTCGAGCCATTTTCATCAAAATGACAACTAATTTAAAAATATCCCTAGGCCGACAGATCAATGAAAAGGTGGATCTTTGAGATGTGAAACTTGTGACAGTGGATTTTTAACGCACAGTACTTGTGCGAAGAAAAATCGACTTAAAGCACCTCTCGCTACGCTCGCTGCGCTCACTACGCTCGGGCGCTTTAAGCCATTTTTCCAGCACATGTACTATTCGGAAAGGTGGTTGTGCAAGGAAAAATCGACTTTAAGCACCTCTCGCTACGCTCGAGGGCTTAAAGCCATTTTTCCGGCACATTTAGGGTTGAAAATCATGATTTTCGTTCGAAGTGCACTGTTACTGCATCGCAATGCAAGTGTCGCTCCCACTCTGCGCAAAGCTAAGACTATATCTGGGTGCACGTACCGACAGAATTAACCAATCCCGAGCGACTTTGCTTTAAAATTTACTGCAAAAATCGAAGTTTTTAAATTCGATTTTTGAAAAAACAGGGGCATTTAAGGCATTCGTTCATAGCTAATTCTCTTATTTAATATATACTCTTTCAGAATTCATCGAGATTTCAATCGTAAAATTTGTATTTTCGTGCCCAAAGTAGTTACCTGCAACCATTTTTTGTTAGAAAACTTTATTTTGTAAATTAAATATTAAAGCAAGGGCTGATTATTCATAGGGTCAACTTGGGCCATGACCTAAAAAAGGTTAGATTGCTGGGGTGGTTTAGTCTTGACTTGGTTTAGTTCGTTAACCCGGACTCGAAGATATTATATTTATTATACAAAACTCTACGGAATTTGATAAATATCATTAAAATGAAGACTTTACATAAAGAGGAATGTCATATATCGAATAGTTTCGCTAATAATCGATTTTAAAGTTTGCAATTTTTGTGCGAATTTTGCCTTTATGGAGCATTCTGTTAATGGTACGTGTGGATTTACTTACATAGAGACTCGGCGTGTCAAACAAACTGCTTAGACCAGTTCTTAAATAAACGGGACCAAAGACACGTAAGTTAGAAAACATTGTTTTCTCGTAAAATGCTGGCCATCTCTTTTAAAACTGTGGAAAAACTAGCACAATTAATTATTTATCAAAAATTGATTATCACCTTACGCGAATCAACGCTTGACTTGGTTGCGTACTGAGGCTCTATGTTTGCTTTAGCATATTATTAGGTATATAATCATTAAACCATCCACGAAATGTTCTAAGAAGTTGAAAGAGCTAATAAAGCGCGCTAAGAGTCGATTTTGACAACGCAACTACGTCTAATTTCGGAAAATTATATATTGAATAATTTTTGCAAAAAACTTATGTGATGGGCGGGTCTACCTTCTAGTGGTACCCAATAAATTGTCATTAAATGCTATTTTACGAAAAAATTTTAGTTTTTTTTTGAAAATATGAGCCTTATTTGCAATGGTCTATACATTTTTTGTTTTATTATTGCTTTTTAGACCGTTCTCTATTATCGAATATCGAACTACTCTCGTAAGTTGTAGTACAAACTTGTAAATTTTCCACTGAAGAAATGAGAATTTATAAATATCCGAATAGAGAATGACGTTATAAATAAATTTTTGGGCTAAGGATCTGCTGGATAATGCTTATTTCTTATATTTTATTTTATTAATTTAATTTAATGGTTTTGATTCTATTCTATGAAAGCTGCTAAATGCCATCTGTAAATTACCTTCTCGCACTCTTCTTTCTCTAATATCATTTTATTCTACATAAATGATATTCAAAATTGCTCCCTTCAATTTTTGCTATACAGTCTTAAATCATTAAACAAATTCATAAAAATAACCATTTAAAATTTTCACTTTTCACTTAAAACGAAAATTTCATTCATAATTTTCGGATTATTACAAATTTTAAACTTCTTCTTCAATTTTGGTTTGATAATAAGTACCTATATTTCTCCAAAACTAAAATTAAGTAATTTATAGGCAAATTGTGATTTAGAAGAAGGCTAATATTTAATTTTCTTCCATTTTTATGAAACTTTTCCTTAAAAGTAAAATTAAGACTTATGGGCGACTAAAAGTTAAAATCTCTTTTTGAGAAAAGGCGGGAAGCAAACGGAGTATTTCAGAATAATTTTGGGGGTTTATGCAAATATTACGTGTATTCCCGAAGTTTTTACGTTTTAACAATATTCCTATTAGTCATATCCATTTTCTTTCCTGTAAATTATTAGTCGTCTTACTAAACAGTTTAAAGATCGGCATCACAGCGACCACTTAAAATAATTCTGCACGTAACAAAGTTTCGTATAAAAATCAATTTTGAGAAACATTAATCTTCGGCTGGTTTATTAATTGAAGCTGAGATTAGAACGTCAAACTGGAAATTGAGTCTCAATAGGATACATCGATGGTTCTATTAGTAAACGATTACCAATTATTGGAAATACTCAAAAAAAGTTTTAAAAACTTTGATTAATAACCAAAAGATTAATCATATTGCTGAATGCTTCTGGAAGAAATTTTGATTTCTGAAAGGGAAACAATGCATCTAAAGAACGCTTTGTTCTCAAGCGCAATGATTTTGCTGCTTAAAAATTAAAAAAATAATTTTTAATTAAAAAGCTCTGATAAAGATTTCTTGTTTTAAATGTCTCTTGAAGAAAAGTCGTCAACATTTGAAATTAAATGGGTGATACCGTTGATATATCGTTAAAGTTGCTTTTATTTCTGTTACGACATTGTAGAACCAGTTAGTTTATCTTATAGAATTTTAATGACGAGTTCATTATCAATGTTGTTTGTTTTGTAGTAAATAAATTGTGATTTAAATTTTTTTTTACTGTAGCCTACGAAACAGTTTCGTTAGTAAATATTTCTGAATATTATCGATCGCGCTACTGCTTACGTAATTCGAATTTTTTCTTTCTATAAAAGTACCAAATAATTTTTTTCTATTTAGCACCAATTTATCCTAAGAAAAACAAAGCTTGAATTTAAATTGGAATATATTGAGAAATAACCCAATAACGCAATAAAGCGAATAATTTCTGGCATTATATTTGATTTTCAATGTTGAATCACCCCAATAACTCCATTAATAATTTTCTCATTTAGGTAAAATTAATAATATTTACTATTCTCTATTGTTTCAGATTTAAAATCCAAGTTAATAGTTGGAACTCATAAACCAAGAAAGATATTATCGATTGACATTGTTCCGTTAACCAGGAATAATAAGAAAGCAGTTGCAACAGATGTAATAACCAGTTAATGAAAAATTTGCCCGTATGTGCTAATCACTATAAAATAGCAGCTACAATTAGCAAGTAACTGAAAAACAGTTGGCAAGTTTTTAGTTTTAAAAACTGTACTTGATTGCAGCAATAAAAAATAAACGTTTTTATAATATCAAAGTGAACAGACGTGGTGTAGTGCCAAAGCATATTTTCAGTGTTAAAATGTGTGCTTAAAAACAAATAAAATGGTAGCGTGCAACATAGAGATTCCGCGACCACCGCCTCCTCCACCACCATTATTCAACTGGGGATCTCCTTTTCCACCAGCTCCCCCTATGCCACAAAAAGGAGAAACCAGCAGCAACAATAGCAAAAAAAGTTCTAACTCACAAAGTTTTCGGTTAAATGACAATCAGGATGAAACGGGAAGTGTTTACAGTGTTTATAAACAAAAAATCGATTCCATGTTTGAATCCGACTCGAGTACAAATACCAAAAATAGTGTTCAAGCGAGAATCGAAAAAATGTTCACCGACGTAGCGAAAGATGGAGGTGTTCAAACGATGGACAACACTTGTCATTCTTTTTCAGTGGATTACATGGGCAGCGTTCCTTTAGTGCACAAAGTTGGAAGTCTTTCAGGATTACAGGATCCATTAAAAGAACTTTATTTTAGTTATAAACAAAATTCTAAAGATATAAAATCGTTAACTGGTCGACTTGAAATTTCAGCCAGCGGACTAAAGGTTTTATACGAAGGCGAAGAAGGTAATTTTACTTTAATTGTTATTTGTTACTTTCAGAAATAAATACTTTGTTGCTGTTTATTATCGTATTTACCTTCAGTAGTTTTATGTGTTCGTTTAATTAGGTCATATTAGCTTTACATATGCCATTACTTGCGATTTATTGAAAAACGCTTTTATGGTTATAGTACCTCTTTTTACCGCTATGTTCAAATAAATGTCAATAAGTAAATAAACTAAAATTCTTTACTATAATTTCTAATGTTATTAATAAAATAACAAATTTCTAAATTAAACCGCGGAAGTTTTTTTTCCTTCATCAAATTCGTGACATTTTCTAGTAATAGCCTCAAGATAATATACAAAATTAACAAATTATATTTCCATAATTGGTATGTCAGTAGGTAAAATATCTGTATAATTTAAAAAAACTTCATTAATTATGTAACAGTTACAAATGTTTTTTGTATATTATTAAATTAATTCCAAACTGGCGGTTCAAATAATGAAGCAACTAATGAAATTAAAATATCTTTGCTATTCTAGGTGATACCGAACAGTTAAATCCATTTTCGACCATAGCGGTCTGGTCAGCAGTCAAATTTGTTCTTCACACAGAAAGGGATAAAGTTTCGTATGCGTTCCTACCCCTGATAACCGATCCAGATAACATCGACAAACAAACTCTCTTCAAAATGTTAACGGCGAGTGAGAAAAGATACATAAAAATGGAAACTCATTCTCCATTATTTGCTGTAGTCATGCGAAAAGCTGGAATTCAAAAACAACTAGAATGCCACGGTTTTATCTGCCAAACTTCCGAAGATGCCATAGTCGTAGCCGCTACACTTTACAAATCGTTAATGGCCCACATGAAATCGAAAGACAAAAAGCCAAAAAATAAAAATGGAATTACATGCATGTCGGTCACTTCTAGTGTGCACTACGAAGGAGCAAACAGCTTGATACCCACCAGACCACCGAGAAAAAAAAGAAGTTCGTTTTCGTCTGCTAGCAGTGAAAAAGACGTCATCGATGTAAGCATTCATCAAGCTGAAACTTTAATTATTTATCCAATTTTTATTTTCAGAGCGCTGAGTTGAAAGTTCCAATACCCAGTAAGCATTCTTTGCCGAAGAAGAGCACAAAGGCTAAGCGAGCACCTAGCATTCCTCCGAAAAAATTGGATTTGGATGCCATTATGAAATGCGATGAGGTAAACAATGAACCCCTCAAAATGGAAAATATAAAACAACTCAAACCTGTTACGCTTATTAACAAATGGAACACGCTCATGAGTAATCAACAAAAACAAATCACAGCCGAAATAAAGCAAGTAATTAGTGAAGGATCGCATCGTGGTTTACAAAGGACGCCGAATTTGCTTATGCGTAATGATGATAATAATTATTTAAGTAAACTTGTACCTGAAATATCGGGCGATATTTTAACGAAAGTTACAATTCCAAGATCTGGAAGTTTTTTAAACGCCGGTGGTCTTACGAGGTATAAGTCCAAAATTACAAGGTAAGTGAATTAAATCAGCATCAACGTTTTTTTATCTTAAATTTTTTGCAGGGAAAACGGAAACGCTGCGGGTGGATCACCGTTAGGTTTTAACGAGCTGTTTAATGAGTTCCGCTTACAAGAAGGACTTCACTCCGTTGATGAAATATTAGGTGTCATTATAGACCCCGAAGGCATGTCATTCAATGATTTAAAACCTATTTATAAAGAATTTTTGCTGAAGTTGGCCGTTACGTTAACGAAAGATGAATTGTATCAACGTTCGAAGGCGATCATGCGTAGGCAGAGAAAAAAGCTAATAAGAAGAAACAGTAATTTGCATTACAATAAAGGAAATATTATTGTAAATAAGAAGTTCAAAAGTTTGAAGCACATCTTTCAAAGATCTTTGAAAGCCAGATCGAGCAAGCGAGTAATGAAAACTCAGCGTCCAAAATTGGATATTTCTAGGAAGTCGAGTTCGAAATTAGCTGAAAGTAGCATTTCTACGTCTTCGTATGATACGAGACAGTTTAGACCAAAAACTCAGATGTCGTATGCGTTGCGAAAGCAAAGTTACAAAAAACGGACGGGAGATTTTAGGACGTCGAGTCTTCGTGATAGAATGAGCACGTCAGAAGACAGTGACTTCTTTTCGGTACATAGAGGTAAAAGTAAAGGTCACTATCATGTGAATGGAAATCAACACCGAAACTCTTCCAGTGGGTACGTGTCTTGCTCGGAGTGTAGTTACGATAGCGACACGTGTACTTGCGTTACAGCTGATAAATGTTACTGTTCGTTAGGACAGAAAAACGTTACAAAGCACAAAGCAAAATGCAAAAACAATAATAATTTACCTCTTCTTAAACGTCCGCCGAAAGATGAGAGGTATTGTAACTGTGAAGATTCCTTATCGTATTGCGGATGCGATACTGACAGCTGTGCCGATAGTAATAAGTGTTATTGTCAAAATGGGGAAGCTACAAAAATGATAGAACAACTTCAGCAACGAGGATTTATTCCTTCCGTTGATTTATTGAAACCGAAACATAGTAAGCTGTGCAAAAACTATCCGCACACTAAGAGCACAAAGAGCTTAGAATACATGCACAATCCTACTGAGGAATATTATGATAAATTGCAATTAAAACAGCTTCAAGCTTCGGCTAAACGAAATTCGTTGTCTGGACCTAGGAAGAGTTACAGTACGGATAATCTTGCGGTAGATTACGAGCTATTTTCGGTTAGCAACAAAAATTTTATTGAGAGGCCTCCAACTGCTACATCATTTTTACACAAACAAGCATCTTTGAGATCCTTCAATTCGACCAAATATAATGGAAATCAACAAGGTACGAGTACCAATCTTTTATTATTAAATCCAACTAAGTAGTAAAGTTAAGTAAGCTCAATTTGTCTTAGACTTTTCTGGCCTCCAACGTGGGGCATGTAGTTTGTAATTTAGGATTCTCTCAAATCTTTAGTCATTTCCGTTATTATACGTGTTCCGCATACTAAGACCTAAGTTATATCATCACTTATAGGGGACCTACAGTTTAAGTCATGAACTACTGAAATAGCTTACTGGGCAGATATGTATATTGAATGGTTAGGCCTTGTTGTGTTAATGTATCACAAAGTTTTTGTATCATCGACTACTGATGAAGTTATTTTGTGGGTAAAATAAATTTTACAGTAAAGTTAGATGAGAATTCTATTAGCATACAGAAACTAAATTCAAGGGTAGCAATCAATATCTTAGTAACTTTTGTATTAATTAATAATTGCAAAATGGAAACTAATAAAATTTGAGAGCTCTATTTGTGATAAAACGAGTAGCAATTAATTTCATTTTCAAATCGTTTTTATATAAAGGTCAACATTTTTCGAAAATTAAGAATCAATAAATTGACTGCTTATACGAATAACTACACATTATTTTCTTTTATCTATTTTCACTTGAAGACACAATAATTTTGATGACCTTTTTAAATATTTTAACCCCGAAAATGTAGGAATTGAGTTTTTCCATTTTTAATGTGCATATTTGAAAAGTTTTAATCAAAATTGGTTTAATTATTATCAAATTTCACGAGAACTTGAAAATAACAATTTTGCTCTTGTAATGCAATATCTAGGGCAGATGCTAGAAAAGTAATCGATAAAATGATTCATCATTATCAATCCAAAATTTGAATAATCGAAAGAATTTTATATAGCTAGGAAATGAAGAAATCCCAGGTTATAATTGAAAATAAATTACATTTCAAAAGTGTTAAGTTTGTGCAATTTATTTCTGATTGCCGGATTGCTCATTATTTTATCCTTTAATCCTGTATTGAATATGAAATTACATCGAAAGACACCTACGGTGATACACAAAATTTCGCTTTGCTCGAAAAATTATGTTATATTTCAATCAACTAAATGTAGTTTAATTTCAGGAAAAACGTTGCGTTCCACTTCCATCTCAGCGGGAGCTTGCACAGAAGCACTTTCAGTCAAAAAGTCTGCTGAAATAGCAGCTTTATTTGCAGATATCAAGTTGAGCCAAACTACCGATATTACCCACCTCATTCCAGATTATCACGAAATTCCAAACTGTAAACCGAACAAACTGACCCCATCAAAAAACTTCGCAAAGGTGGAAAAGAATTCTGTAAATATAGAACAGAAATATTCGGTACCTATGAAAAATGCGGTAAATCTTGCGAAGAGTATAGGAAAAAATAGTATGTACAGTGCCAAAAATGGTCTGTACACAATTCAAAGCCAATCAGACGATTCGAGAAGATCGAGTGTTTGTGAACCAACACGAAAAAATGGTAAATTCAAATTTGAATCGCAATTCGATGAAAAACGAGTCAGCACTAACATCGAAGATTCTTTAGGTTATTTGCCATAAATTAAGTGTGTGATAAAATTTTGTTGCAATATTTTTTAATCTCTGATTAATTTCTACATATCGTTCCTACAATAAGCAATATTATTTATTAGTCTATATAATTTTTTAACTTTGTATAGGGTGGTCCAAAGTTAATAAACACAAACTCAACTTCTTTATTTTGGAACATCAGTAATTATAATTTATTAACGAAAAAGTAAAACTTTTTTATATTGTTACTTTTTTGTGGGTTGGTGGTCTTATGAAGATATGGTGCATGATATGGTGTATTTGTTGGGACTTACGCTGTAAATAAATCACAATTCGGTGTTTTCATCAATTAAAATTTAAAAGTGGTTATGGAAATGTGCTCGAATTATCCGTTTCAACCCGAAAAAATAAATAAAAAAGAGTAATTCAAGCATAACTCCTTAAAATGTTTTTAATTTGCTATACAAAAATTAAAAATTAATTTTTATGAAAATACCAAATTTATAATATAAAATTGAAGGTATGAGGGTGTATTTTTGTTGTAAATATACAGTCAACTTCAAAGTGTCATAAACTACCCTTTAGTTTACCTAACCGAAGTTATTGTTCCAAGTTAAATTTTATTTATGATAAAAAAAATTAAACCTGAAATAGAAAATTTAATGTGCAATATATGTTTTTTAAAAAAGAAAAGGTGATAAGTTATTTATGTGCAATAAGTAGATGTTATTTCTATGTTTAAGTTCATTGTTTTCGTTAAGCTTATAATGCTGGGTATTTTCTGTAAGGTTTTTAATATTATAAATTAATTATTATTAAATTAAAGTTTAAAAATTTACATTTCAGCAGTAGGTTGAAAGTTTATAAAATAATTTAAAAGTTTGTGTTTTTTAGTTTGATAATTTTTAAATTTTAATTTAATAGTAATTTTCACAAACTAATAATTTATATATTTTATAAATTAAATATTATATTATATAATATTATAATGTGCAATAAATATCTTTCTATACGATTCATTCAAAATTGTTTTGATTTAAGCTTTTCATTGAGACGCTACACAACTCCCCACCGTACAAAACGAAACTCTAGATAAGTTCTTAAAAAACAAGTTTTTTAGGTAAATTTATTTTTGCTGCTAATATTAAATGTGACAATTAAATCTCATTTTTATTGTCAACTAATTGTATTAATAGAACAGGATCACAAGTAGCAATCAAAAGTACCAAGTAAAATGCTTTTATTACTACTACTTAATAAGGTAATTGTTTTAATTTTAGCTCTTTAATTAAGTTTTTTCTTTATCTTGGATCTTAGCAGATTCAATGTTTCTAAGTTAGTTATTTTTATAGGTTATTCTTCTACAAAGGTTTTGCCACGTATACGTTTTCTCAGGTTTAATTTTGAGTCATATCTAAGATTTATTTCAAGCATTAGTATTAGTACCTATTTATACACATAAAATGCATATAATCTTCACTGACCCATCAAAAGGTCAGGATTGACAGGGCAAAATAGATGACCCATAATGTTACAGAAAATACTTCAAAATAACTGTCAATTTGAACAGGTAATCGTTAGCCTATAAATTTATATTTTTGCTTTAAAAATTTAAATAGTTCCTAAAGAGGCACATTGACACTTTCAGGTCAAAATAAGCAATATGTGCACATGACAAAATGGTTGAAAATTTTAATGTCTACTAGAAGAAAATCACTTTGATATGTTTGTTGCTGTAGATACAGTGGGGCCCGCATAATGTGATCGCGGTTAATATTATCATTCGGATATTGTTATCACTTTTGCCAGGAACGGAACGGACATATATTATTACACACAAAAAAACATCGCTTATAGTTATCATAATTCGGTTAATGTTATATTATTCTTAAAATTATTTTCTCCCACGAGCAAAGAAGTCGAATTTCAGTTACAAGCATTTTTTTTTATATTGTGCATAAGTCACCCACATAATTTAAAGTCAGGTGTTAGCAATAAAATCTGCCTATGGTTAATTTTTTTCAAAGACGGAGTGGATGTAAATAAACCCACGGTGTGATTCTTTCTATAACCGTCACATAATATGTGATATCACATTACATTTTTATGTTTATTATGAATTCCGTCGTTTAAATACATAAAAAACTTTACAATGAGTGACTATTATTAATTAATTATTGTAGATGTAGTACATACTAATAAATAAGCAATAAAAAATTTGTTTGTTTATTGTTATCAATCGGTTATTGTTATCAAAAACCTCAAGTCCCGATGTGATCACATTAAGCGGGCCCCACTGTATTTGGAAAGCCAAAATATTGAAATCTGGAGTAGTAACAATAAATCTACAAATGTAAAACTAATTTAAATAAAAGTTTATTGAAGAAACCAACAAAAATTTGTAGTGTTCTAAACGAAATGACTCAGTTTTTTACGACAATTTTCTTATCACCAACTTGGAAATATAAAGTTGATTTACGTCTAGTGCAAGCTTGGCTGTATAGACGCTTTTTGTCGTCTGCTGTTGTACTAGCAGGACGGATTGCGCACCATACTGTTTTGCAATTTGTTTAATAATTAATTTCTTCTTCAACAGCAGCACAGAAAAAAGTAACTAACTTTCATGACCGTGTTAAATACACATAGATGGATATGGAAATAAAACCAGTGGCGCACTAGCTATAAGTTTTATATTGTATAGCAATATTATATTTGATTTGTACACTTTCACAAATTTAATTTAGCTTGGTAATTAATTACAGCGGTAAATGCACTTTGTGAGATTCTTCAGTAGCATTCGGAAAGATCTGCTTAAACAAATTTTTCTACCATATGACTTGAAAACGTCAGTTTTGTTTCGAATAAATGTAAATGTAAGTATTTATTATCTGCACTCTAAAATTTAATGATACTGAATTCTACCACAAACAGAAGGTTTTTCACAATAATCCAAAGGTCTCAAGCATTACCGATGAGTTTAGTTAATGTTTTTATTCAATTAGAAGAATCTACATCTTCCCCATTTTAAATATCCTCAATATATAGCATATCCTCAAAACGTATAAAAGTTTAAGAACTGCGGTCTCATCCGAGTTCAGCTTGTTTATTATTATTAAAGATAATTTTATTAAAACTCAAAATTTCTGCTAATATCTTTATCTATCTCTGTAACGCCTCAAGACGGTATCTCGAGACATCAAATTCCGGATTTTTTTATTTTAATAATTTACTACTATCGGAATAAAAAGTTCTGACCCCGAGTTTGAAGTTTAATAAAATCAAAAATTAAGAGTCAAAAAATTTGAAAAAATTATATGATATCAATTGATTAGTAGGTACTAAATATCATATTAAAATTTTAAACTTTTAACTTACGTCGTTTTAAAATTATTTTAAAAAATGTTTAAAAAAGTGAAGTTTTTAGCACTCATTACGAAAAGCTGCAAATTAAAATACCTACCTACAACTATCGCATTTTCTTTTGAAATTACATAAAAGTTATGTAGTAGATAGACAAAAGTATCCTTTTTTTGCAATATAAAAATTTTATTTAAATTTTGTTAAAGTTCTTTTAAAAGTGGAGTTCTATAAATCGATATTTTCTTTGTACATATACTTGTTCAATTGAAATGATATTTAGTTAAAAGCTTTAATAATTTTATTAAAAGACAATCCCAAAAAATCTTTTTATACAATTTATTTTTAAACAATAATATAATGGCTTTTAAATAATTTCTATTATTCAAGAGAAATGCACTCGTATTTTGGAAAACTGTCATAGTAAATTTTGTTTATTTAACTTAATAAAACTTAAATTAAAAATTTAAAAACCCCCGACATGGAAAATCTTAAAAAGTAAAAAATTAAATTCAAGCGTCGTCGCGTCAGGGGACCTAGGTAGCATTATTTACTTAATGGTCCCCTGACCCGACGACGCGACGCTTAAATTTTTTTTTTACTTTTTAAAGGTTTTCCATGTTGGGGGTTTTTTAAATTTTTAATAAAAATTATAACCTACCATAATTTTTGATTGATAAGTTCAATCAATACTTAATAATCCAAAAAATATTTAAAATAGGGGAATGACGGGCAAAATGGGGTACCTAAGGCTTAAAATGGCTACAAATAAAAACCTGATGACTTATAATGTTGAACATGAAAACTCAGACTTATTGTTGTATTAACTCTTTATTTATGCGATTTTGATTAATAAAAAAACACACATGGCTTACGAAATAACCTAAATCTGCAAATATGCACTCTACCCCGTTTTGCCCGCCGAGGAGGGCAAAATGGGGTACAGTCAAGTTTAGGCCTTAGAATTATTCTAACACTGCTTACAAAAAAAGTTGCTTCGTCGTAGTCATCTTTTACATCTACACTTGAATTGTGTGCCCATTTACGACTATTTGAACAAGAGATTCCACAATATAAGCAATTAGTCCCGCTCACATCACTGTCTATTTCAGATTTTACTTTTTTATTCTTGCATTTCATTTTTTTGTTTGTTTTAGTTCACTTTGAACATTTATTATCTAAAAACATGATCAAATACCCAATATGATCAAATATCAATAACAATAACAGTACCCATTATACTCTACCCCATTTTACCCTATAACAAAATTCTGATTTTTTTATTAAACAATTATTGTTTTTGCAACAAAATTTATGAAACACATGCATTATAATATACTACTTGCGGGGGTAACAATAATACGGTAGAATAAAATAATTTACTAATAATTGCATTGAGTTAAATGTCGAGTTAGATCTATAATAATATTGCAAATTTGTCACATAAAAACTAAAATTCATTCTTTTTGACGATTTAACAAAGACTGCAGGTCCAGCCGATTATGTACTTGTCTATGACGCAGTAATGAATATTTTTTTACATCGGCGCATAAATGGCATTACACAGGTGCTAGAAAACACGGGTACCCCGTTTTAGGCTCCTACCCCGTTTTGCTCGTCATTCCCCTACATAATTATAAAAATTTAATAAAAAAAATAATAAATTTTGTTTTTGGAATTTTTCTGGCCGACTTACGTCATCTTGTGTGTAATTGATGTAGTTTTTTTTTCATCGTTTAAAAGGAATTGTGACAAAATAGATGCTAGTTCATAAACTATTAGCCACAGTCTTTGACAAAGTCTGGCACATTAGATTCTTATACAAACCATACATGGCAGGTATAAAACCCGGTATACTTAACCTCCTACCTATGTAGCAATAAATTTTAAATAAAAAAAGGCAGCCATCATTTTCATTTCCTCATACTTTTTATTAATAATTAAACACATGACATATTTATATCTCACTCGGCGCATTTTGATTACTTGTTTTGTCGACGACTTAAGCATCTGGCAACTCATCCCAGACGACAAATAGTAGCTAAAGCCTTCACATGGAAGAGTGAAGCTATAATGTTTGACTGGAAAAGACATCCCCCCATAGATTTGAGATTTTCAAAGTTTCAAAGACAAAACGATTTTTTGCAACAGCCCCGTAAAATATCTCGGCGTCACCTTCGACACCAGAGTGTCCTGGTCAACACACATCGACAACTGCATCTCGCAAGCTAGGGGTTTAAAATGCACAGTAGCTCTTCTGGTTAGCAGAAACAGTGGTCTACAGCCAAAAGATAAAATCACAATTTACAAACAAATTATCCAACTTGTTCTCACACGTGCAGCCCAAGCATGGAGCTTTGCATCAAACAACGAAGTGATCAAGTTAGAAATAACACAAAATATTTTTGTCACGGAAGTCCCATGGTTTGTAACCAATAGACAACTGCAAATCGCATTGAGCTTTAAACCACTAAAAACCGTCATAAAAGATCTAGCAACAAAGCTCTACGATAACTGCTCAAACTGCCAAAATCTTGTAAATTACGACACAAGCGACTACCCAAAACCTCCCAGACCTAAAGACATAATCTCACCCATGGCCATCATTATTAGAACCCACACAGCCCCGACTCTGACAGTTAATAAGCTTAAGTTTATTTTGTAATTTTATTTTTATATGATTAAACCAAATTGAAAGCTCGCCTATAAATGATATGGAGGAGGATGAACTATCTAGTTAATTATTATAACGCATGTTTATACATTTTGTAATCAATGTTATTATTAAAGGCAGAGCTAGATCCTCAAATTCTTTACTACTTCCCGGTAACTCGGTAATAACGGTAACTCCATCCAAGCCTGAAGGATTCCATATCCTCTAAACCCCCGCTCTCAAAAACTTAAACATTGTATGATGTTATATAATTAACATTATTAACGTTGTTATAATGACCATTTGAATAAAAAGCCAATATTGCTCACCTCATGAGTGAGGGTGCTATAGATTTGTGTTTAGCTAACCCTGATGTCTTTGGGAATACTCGCAGGGCATTTCATACCCCCAAATCTCCCGATCTTAATAACCAACATTGTGAACAATAAATTATAATATATAGTTTATTAACTAATATTTCAACAACAAGATTTAATAAAGAAGTTTCCTGAACTTTGCTTGGTTTCCTGAAAGTCGCTTGGTTTTTGTATTTTCCGTGTTTTTATTCAAAGGAAATAAACGAGGAAATAAATTAACAAGTACTCGTATAAAATAATAATCTAAATTCAATAAAACTGAATTTGTCTTTAGGGTGGCTTAGAGAAAAATTACAATATCGTTACCAAAAATTGATTGTTGTCTCAAAAGAAATAATTTAAAAATGATATCATTTGCTAACTTCAATAAATTTAAATTGTCCTTAGGCTGTGTAGGACAAAAATAAATTATAATTCTATTACTTATACTCGTAATTGACTGTTGTACTTTATTGTGGATTATAACAAAAAATATGTCTGCGATGAGTATCGTTCCATTTTCTTTTGTTATATGTTACATTTGCTAATTTTTTTAAATAATTTTCTTCTTGTACTTTAATCTTGTGAACATTGCTATACTATTTCCAATTTGTTAACTTCAAGAAAGTCACTATGCCATCATAGACACACAGAGTGACACCTTGTTCAGAATTATAAAAGCAATTATATTTTTTATTTGTTCATGCTGTTAGAATTAAAACTTATTAGATAACAAAGCATTTATTGTAATCAATTTATGTTATCAATCAACCTGATAGTTAAAAAATTAAATGCTGACTGAATTCTGGGGATAAACTGTTTGAGGTGCTATCAAAGGGATTTTCCTCCTAATGATTAAAAAATAAAGCGAAACTGAGAATTACTATGACCTATACCATAATTTGTTGTAGATAACACGAGATTTTAATGGAAGTATTGATTGGTGATGAAATATTTGCATTATATTAAAGTGACAATGTAATTCCTAGTAAATTTTTTTATTTTATTTAGTTAGCTAACAAAGCTTATTTTTTGTAAATACATAATGATAAGCAATATAATAGTCGATAGTATTTTATCCGTGCTTTTGTAATTGCCACCATTAACAAACTTCAGGGTTACAGGCACATTTGAAGGTTAGCCTAGCAAGATACTTACTGGATGTAAAACAATTATTTTTCTTTATTTTTAAGGGGCGGGGGTTTTGTAATCTTTTACTATGAAGAAACTTAATAAAACAGCAGCTCTTTATATTTCATAATTGAAACCAAACCAAGGAAGTTGTTATATCCTGAGGAAATAGTTATCCGGTTTTATCACATAAATTCATAATTTGCTTGGTATGATTTATGCACAAGTGCTATCGGTATTAAGTGAAGTGTAAGGAGAGTTTTAGGTTTAATACCGTTCTGTTCTTTTTGTTTGAAGTTTACACAGATTTTGAGACTACTCAGAAATAAGCTGATGTATACTGCTTTATGTAAACATTTCGTTTTAATTATGGGTTATTTGCAAATTTATTGGTTTAGTTAAAAAAAATTAAAGCGATTTGTTGGTTGTCAATTCTTTCTACTTTTATTTCAAGGTAAATAAAATTTAAAAAATAATTTCGTTCAAAGATATTTTTTTGTCGTTTTCAATATATAATTTTTTTCTTATATATTCGATTTACCTTGAGTGTAAGGCTGTTTATTTATAAAACCGAGTTTGTAGGTATTATTTTTCATTATAAAATTTGTATTTAATTCTCTCTGTTTTGTAAATTTTAAAAATGTTTATTAACTGAAATGAAAACTTTAATAGCAGCTTTAGGCCATGAAAATCAATTCTATTTGAAACTTTTTTATTCCTTTATTCTACGGTTGTATAAAACTAAAAGCACTTTTAATACATTTTTTAACAGCTATTATTATTCTCTATTATCTACAATTAATGTGTCAATAAAACGTTTTAAACTTTTCTAGTTACAAAATTACTCTATACTTTCCGAAATTTTAAGTTTCAGGAAACTCGACAATTTCATGATACATATTAAGGTGAAAGTTTGTAGTCTTCGATTTATAAAGTAGGTACACACCGAACTTCGATTATCTGTAAACAAAGACTTTTATAAAGTTTCTCAAGAGATTAACGGCGTTAAGTATGATTGAAAAACCTTGTTGCTTCACGGCAAAGTTTAATAAATATTGAAGTCAACATCTCGGATCGCTGTAGAGGTCACTTTCGTATTTTCTTTTTAACAAGGTTCAAACTGCGGTTAGCAGAATATTTTTCGGTTCCCTCGTGGATTAAATCAAATCACCCAAAATTTTCTGACCGGAAAAAGGATCTCGCTTAAAAACAAACTGTAACCGGTGAGACCGACTTAGTTAATCACGAAGTTAGTTTTTCAAGTTGAAACCCGCTCGTTAGACATTTTGTGATAAAAATATTTCTTTGAAAGGCCGACCAAATGAACGAAGAGTAAATTACTGTTTAATGATGCGTCATTTCTACGCACTTTAATATAAATATTATCAAACTCACAGTAATTAAATTTTAAATAACTGAAAAGACTTGTTAACACTACTTGGCTCTGTTTGTGATAAATTTTTTTGTGTTAGTCAATTAAAAATTCCAAAAAGGGCTGATAAAAAGATAATTAGTGTAATCTGATGTGCAGTACATAAAGGGAACTATGCTCGACACTGTTTATACATTATCGATCATCGACGTCACCAAACCTTCGTCGCGACGTCGAGTAGTTGCAACAGGCAAAAGCAACAGGCATCTCAGTATATCAGCACGCGTTCTCTGAAGTGTCACAATATTTGAAGTCAAATCTTTCATCGTTCGTGGTGTGCGTCGTGCTTAAAATAAATATCTATTATTTATTAAAAAAAAATTAATCAAACAAAAATAATAATTTTCCGATTTGTTTTCTTCCCAAATTAAAATAATTTTTGTTAATCCAAATTTTTTTTAACTGAGTTTTTTTGGGAAAGGAAGATTGGCATGCAAATATCAATATGGTAGATTTTGGACATGAACCAGGAAGTAGTAAATTCGTGTGTCCCAACGATCGACAACTTGCACTGAGAGCGAAGTAAGTTGAAATTACTTTTAATTAATTGTAATTCGACAACTTTTTTAGTGTAAAATTTAGTTTCCACTTCAACTTCAGGGTATGTTTTTCTTGTGCACTATCAATTAGGGTCAAATTTTATGTCAATCAGTCCTTAATAAATCAATTTAGTCGACAAATTTAATTACACTACATTACATCAGAATATTGTTGAATATTGGATTGTAGGTTGCCACTTAAACTTCTTAACTAACTTTTGTTGTTGCCATCAGAGGAAATAGTGCATGGAAACTTTTAATTGCATATTATTATTTTCGGAAAATTCATCAATTTACTCATATTTTACTGAATAAAATTTGAAACAAAGCACAATGAGCGTTAATTATTCACTTGACCCGTTTCTGGAAAATTATTAAAATTTGATGCTGCATTTAGAAAATGTATAATACATATCTATTATAAAAATTTATTAATATAGAATTTTTCTATTCTATCGTATTTAAAATTTTGTGCCCTAGGGTAATAAAACTTATAGGAATATTTAAAACATTTTTTATGTTAAATAAAAAAAAGTAACCTTAGAAAGATTAGCAATCTTAGAAGTTATTACTTATTAGATTATTTTTTTGCTTCGCCTTTCTTTAATTTCTTTAATTCCAAAATTTTTACTAGAAAAGTTGAAGATTGTACATCAACAAAATTCCAAAATGTTTTTATAAAATTGTTGTTGTTGACTTCCAATTTGTATATTCTTTGGCCACTATTAAAGTTTTCCATTCCTTTTTGCCTTAAAATTCTAAAACCTAGAGCATCAGTATAATTCCAGCGTTGGCTAAATTTAAAAATATTAGTAAAAAATTAAAATCAAAATAAAAAAATTAAATATTGTAATGTGTGATGTTTGCAACTTATCACACGAGAGACAACTAAAATTTGTTTTTAATTCGAATTTTTAATTTTTTATTCAAATATGCGAAATAATAAAGTGCAGGACTCAATTAAAAACTAAAGCTTTCAATTTGTGTGAACTAAGATTCCAATTTGTGACTACTGCCGTGTTTACTTAACAACTACTTAAAAATTTATTAACGTTTAAAAAATTAATTAAAATTCACCCTACGCAAAACGTTGCCCTATAATGCGTGAGTAGGTCTATTCGATTGGAAAAACGTGAGCGTTGAGCTTAAGTTATCAAGGTTACTTTAAATGTGCAATTAGTTTTTAATCAAAACATTAATCCAGATTAAAAAACAATGACATAAATGACTTTGATGGTGCTCATTTACGTTATGTAGGTTTCACTTTTACTTTTATCTAAAGGAAGCGGTTAGCAATTTCTTTGAAAGATTTCGCAGGGATGTAGAATTACAACGTTTCAATGAAGTCGTATTTTAGTGAAACTTTGACGTTCTTGAAAGGAAAGAAATACTTTGAGCACAAAAGAGACGCACACGTCACAGGAAGGCCTAGCGATGTTTCAGGTTTTAGAATTGTTGTTGTGCTGTTAGTAGGTCGTTGAAATCGGTTCAAGGTGCTACGATTTAGTAACGTAGTATCTGATAGCTTTAATTGATAATTTTATCTCCGACTAAATTAAATATTTCAATTTCAAAACGTGTGAGTGGAAAAAATTCATCAGAAACTGAGGTTTTCCGAACGCCTCAAATTTCATGCAATTTTCTGAACGCTTAATGTTACAAAGCGTACGTTTATTTAATTATAACTGTTCCTAAAAGTTAAAATTTCTTAATACCTTTAAATCGATTATTTGCTCACATAGAAATCTACCATTATTACTTTTGTTCAATTAGCAATCTAAAGTTTAAGTGAAATATTTACCAATTTTATTACACTACGTTGGATTGTGATAATATACTGCTCAAGTTTTTTAATAAAATTTATACTTACCTTGGCGAAGTTTGGATTAGCAAAATAAATAGCAATAAAAATTGTAAGAAAAATCAGTGCCAACAAAACCTTGATAGAATTAATAATGTCTCGTGATCCAATATTTTTTATTACAGAGAGAGAAATTGGAATTCAAAATAAAATTATTTAGATAATAAAAACTTCTGACTAGTACACAAAAGATTTATTTCATCAAATGTTGTTTTAATTCGAAAATTACTTTGATAGATGACTTTCTCACCTAGAAAAATATAATTTTTGATTATCCCATGTTTTTTATTATTCACTTTCATAGTTATCCCGAATTAATATTAAAGACTTTTGTGTAGTGGATTATACCAGATTTATTATTACGTTTTATCGTTACGGCTCTTGGTGGTTCTAAACCTAATAATGGAATTTTATTTTTCTACGACTTTATTACAGCCATTGTATCTATAGCCCACATAAAATTTTAATACAATAAAGGTAAGAATATGGCTTTAAAATTGAATTTTATTCAGAATTTGATAATACATTATTATTGTCGACCATTATTGATTGAATAGATAATATTGTAGATAAGCACTAATACCCACATGTTTACAGCACTATATCCACATAGTAATTGTTTTATATCTAACAAGGTACCATACAAGTTATAATTTAAAAATTATATTAATAAATTATTTACAAATAAAACATGACATAAACCACCTGAACCTCCAAACTACGTAAGTTAATAGCTATTTATAACTTATAATTGAAACAAATAAATGATTAAGGATCAGGTTATCATTAATGAATTATAAGGATAACACCCCACAACACTGAATTCTAGTGTACCTAAAAGACCTCACAACAAATAAATTAAACTTAACTTAAAGGGTGAAGAAAACTGCAGAACGACATACGATCGTCGGTAAAAAGATGGAATAATAACAAAAAATCTTTATTGTAGGATTTCTAATAATAAACAAACATGGACACTATAAAAGTAATGTATCCACATTCAACTTCGAATTTTTCGATATAGTATAACAAAATTTCCTTGAAAGAAACAACTGATTTTAGTAAAAAAATAATTATTCCCGACCTCAAAACGTGTAACCGTCGCATCGTGTTGTCTTCTTTTCAATTAATTGAAATCCCTTTGACAAGACCAACAGAGTAGTAATTGACCTGTAATTAATTATTCACGGCAAAACACACAAAGAGATTATCCCTACAATTTTCTCTATCTTTAGAAGCATCGATTTATAAAGTTAATAAATTCCACGTTGCTTTATATCTGTTATGCAAGCTTATATTGTGTAGTGCAGAGTAGTCAGGGACGTATTAGCAAGCTAAAGCCGGGCCCTGGTAAAAGACCATAGCAGGCACATCATCATTTCACAAAAAAGTTCAATTTGAAGTAACAATTGTACCGTATTGCACAAAAAATGTATGTTATGTGGTAAAAAATGTAGTAACAGATATACTGAACTAATCATAACTCTTACTTTTTGATTGCCAAACAGTGAAATTATTATCGATTTTATATATTATTAAAATCTAAAGTTCTACTGTCTCATTTTTTACTGATAAAATTATTGTCAAGCTGGAAAGTCTGCTTTGTGTCACTTTATTTCTCAAATAATTTTTTATCAATTTTAAGGTTGAAGATGACCTCACCAACGCAGGGCGTTTAAACGCAAACAATTAAAATTGTCAAAAGATCTCGTTCTATAGCTTTAGGTTATATGTTTTTTTAAAAAAATTTAAAAATTTTTAATTGCTAGCGTTTCAAACGTCCTAGACAGCTCCAACGTTGTTACCTATACATAAATCGTAAATAAATAGAAAAAACAAAAGGAGCAACCACAGATGGACTTAAAAATAATATTAAATATTGTGTAGCTGGCATATAGACCTCTAACGCTTTCAGTGCGTTATTATGATGTGATTATTCGATCTTTCATTTGACACATCGAGAGGATTGTGATCGTATACTTTCCTAGAGGTTGTTAAACTAACTGTAGTTGATAAATGAATGTACGAATCAAATTAGAGGCGCGCCTGTAAATGACACGGATGAGGAGTCTTCTAATAATTATATTGGATTTGAATTTTGCGGTCAGTATTATTATTATAGATCAAGCTGGTCTCACATGTGAAAAACGCTAATTTGGAAATAAATGCAGCTATCCGAATACGATTCTATACTTCTACAACGCGAGGTGGGGGGAAGTGTTATTTCAGATTTTGTGTATGCTCTCCATTTTTTTTTTGGGATTATATAGGAACAGCTTCTTTCGCATTTGTGCATCCTCCATTCTATCTTAAAAAGTTATAATATTAAAAGATAGATTGGAAGTTTAAAGGTCGACTTTTAAATCTTACTCAATGGGAATGCAAAGAGATCTGTTGTACTCACCTAAAGGTAATTGTGACAAAGCGCCTGTGTGCGCCTATTTGAAAGATCCCAAATTTCATTTTTTTTTTTGGTAAACTTTTTCGGTAATAAGCGAATAAACCAATCGGAGGCTGACTGTAAATGACACGGAGAGGCAGTTTTCTAGCAAATTATTTATAGTGGATGCAAATACAAATTTGATCACTCTGTACTGTCTTTACTTCAACGCCTCACCCCGAAGGACGTGGGTGACTAGCTAAATTACTTCTATAATATAATAAATATATTATCTGACAGTTTCTAAAGAAACTTCATCCAGACGCTAACCTTCAAGAAAAAAACATAAAAGTAGCAAAATTTAGTTTTATTTGTTAACAATAAAATATTAAAAGGTAGATGGATTTGACATAATTCGTTAATCAAAATCCGGTAAATAGGACATAGAAATCCAGAATGCTCCAAGAGGACATTCTGAGATAGCTGAGTTAAAAAATTAAATTAGTTGGTTCAAAATAGAAAAAGAAACTTTTTGAAAATTTTGCACTATTTTTCTGATATTTTAATATGTATTTGGATTTCGTCTAGAAATTTTTGGATTTTTGGCTTACTAAAACTCTAAAATACTTCAAAAAATATTTCAAAATAACAAAAGTTTCAAAATCACTTTCAAAGTCTAGATGAAATTTAGTAATTGAAGAAAAATAATATACAAAATATTTGATTATTTTTGAAGTCTTGTGGTTATTCCTACATCTTTGGTTGTTTCATCTGCTATATTTTGGTAGGACAAAACCAAACTTCAGTAGCGATAAAGGGGTCTTCAGGAGTTGGAAAAAAACGCATCTTTCAAAAGTTATGACAAATTTATCACCTGCTATTAAATCAGTTCTTGAAAGTAATATGAAAGGGTAAAGTGGGGTGACGAATAAGAGCTAAAACACTTTTGTCTTCTGTTTTAATCCATACTGAATTTTATTAATCTAACAGTTATAAATTATATCATAGCTGCTAATTGACCTCAGCTGATAAGGGCGACTAACTTTTACATCCAGTTCCAAGAACCAAGATCACTTGAGTTTTTTTATTGAATCAGCAAAGAATAGTTAACAAATGGGGTGACGTTTCTTAAATTAAAAAATCAGATGCAAAACAAATAAAATTACGTAGTACTGCTCTATACCGGGTGCTGAATGAGTTAGTGGAACATAGGATATTAACGTGTAAAAATTTATTTATGCAAATTCCTGCTTCCCTAATTATTTTAGAGAAAAATTCAAAGGCACAAATATAATGTAGAAATATAAACTGCGAATGATAAGAGCATTAAATTTTATCTAGCTTTTACTTAGAAGGTAAAAAAATTCTTTTAAAATTGTTAAAATTTTGATTTATCACACTGGCCATGCAAGTTTCCAAGGTAATTACTTTTGATAAGTAATAAAAATCAACAACGCGTTGTTTAAATGTTTTGCACTTTATTAAATTTTACATTCATAAAATGGAATATTACCTTGGAAACATACATGGCCAGTGTGATAAATCAAAATTTTAACAATTTTAAAAGAATTTTTTAACCTTTTAGGTAAAACCTAGATAAAATCTAATACTCTTATCACTCGTAGTTTATATTTCTACGTTATATTGGTGTCTTTCAATTTTCCTCTAAAATAATTAGGGAAGCAGGAATTTGCAAAAATAAGTTTTTACCCGTTAATATCCTATGTTCGCCTAACTCATTCAGCACCCGGTATATTCTGAAGCCATCTAAGAGCGCGATAACAATTGGAACTAAAAATTATTCAGTTGACTTAGCCAACGCAGGAATAATACAAGAAAAAAATGTTGATACTAAAATCTTATAAAAATGAAAATGTTTGTGACTTAAACGTTACAGCAAATGTATCAAAAAAATTCGTTAGGAGGTAAACTCTAAAAATATAAACCATTTTACCTGAAATATCCTACAGGAATGTCAATATAAACATAACTTTACGTCGCATGTTATCAAAAAATATTTAACAATTAAATTTTTCTAATTAAAGCGTTGTACAAAATTGGTTTTAGTAAACAAACAAAATACGTTGTTGTAAAAGCAAGAGGTACATAAACTGAAAAATATCATCATATTTTATTATTATATTGAGTCGCATTTGAAGGCTTTTTAATGCCAGGCATCAAATTTTAAACTGAACTTATCCCTTAATTTACTTTGGGATCTTATAGAAATAAGTAATTCGATTTGAATTGCTTTGATGTGAGTCGTATACTTTCTCAGAACGTATTCCTGACGCAAATCGAATCTCCGATGTTTTACAAAGTACATGGAAAAATATAGTATTTACCAATTTACTACATTTAATGTAGCTACGAAAATTTTTCAATTGCATATTAAATACAAAGATTGCCATATCCATCTGTGATTTTCAATAACTGAAACTTTTACTAAAAAATGAAAAGTTTCAAACCAAAATTCGTTGTACAAAGTTTATTTGCAAACAACGTTGGTGAATTCAATTTGTGCTATGTGAGGAATTTATATACTATATGTACTTACCTAAACACAATTATATAAAAGTTTAATAACAAAATTGGGCTGACGGTTTTAACACCCACGCACATCAGACCCTAATAATGTTTTACAATTTGTTTGTAAAACATTTAAATTTTTAAAAATCCTTAATATGGAAGGAAATGTTAAATAATACGTAGAGCTAATGAAGGTACATTAGTAAAAATATTATTTTATTTATTTTAGTTATTTTATCGCAATAAAAATCAATTATATTTTATAAGAATTTATCTAAAACATATTTTTAATTATCGTCAGATTTTGAATAGTTCTTGTGTTTAATTAACTGCAACATTTTTAAAATTATATTTATTTCAAGTTAGAGAAGTTATATATTTGAAATAAAAGTTTAATAATCATATTATATTACAATGGAAGCAATAAATAAAGCTTAAAGCCCTCTCAATGCAAAATTAAATTTTGAAATATAATATATGAGAATTTAAATTTACATAGGTAATATGAAAAATATTATTCTAGCTTACATTAAATTCAGCGTAAATATTACATTGCTATCGGAAACATAAATATTATCTGAAATACGATTTGGAAAAAGTTATCCAAATCGATTGGGAATGATATTGCAATAACATTTGCTTTAGGACTCAACAATTAAATTTCCTGCACTTTATTTAGTTTATAAATTGCTGATACAAGATAAATTTTTTACACGATTTTAGAAAACTTACAACACAATTTTGTGAATTACAACGTACCACTGATTCGAATTAAATTATAATTAATTCAACTAAACTTCAAATCAAATAAATGTAATAAATGAACTTTTCAAATCTTTAGAAATTTAGGAATTCATTCGGTTCGGTAATAATAACATGCAAGGCTCTCTGATTTGATTCAAAAGAATATAAGCTTATTAAATATTTATTCCTTATTAAAACAGAAATTACATTTTCCTCAAATTAAAAATTAATAAGGATAAAACATAAAGCTCACCCTACTTCTTCGATATCAAGACGAGACAGGACAAATTTTCCCCTTGAAATTAAAAATCAACTGGGAAATCTTCAACAGACGTGCACTATTTTTATTTATTTTGAGAGCACGAGGGTAGGATAGAACTGAGTAAGCAAAATATCGTTTTAGTCAATAATATTAAATTTTTGCGAATACATTGGAAATAATAATTTTATAAACCTGTAACCTAATTTAAATACATTTATTTGAATGGTTTAAAATTTTTATTTTTAGATTAAAAACAGGATGGAGCATCAAAACAGCAAGCTTTGGATGCAAATCTCCTACAAATCCTTTAAAAGCTGACGAACAAGCTGCTATAATAGAAGTAATTCGTCGATCCGAACAACTCGACCTCTTAGAGCAGGAACGTGTAAGAACATAAAACGGCGTAAAGTCAGTAAACACAAATTTAAATTTTTAGGTTGGGCGTTTAGCAGAACGACTAGAAAATTTAAGAAGGAACGCATTAGGGAAGGGTCCAGCCCAATGTCTGCTATGTGGCGAGCGTTTCGGAATTCTAGGTGCTCAGAGGGTACGCTGCGTGGATTGCCGAAAGTTTGTTTGCCAGAAGTGCGCCATTGACGCAAATTCAATCAAACATCGAACGTAAGAAAAATTATTCATAACAAATTTCGAGTTTGTCAAAGTTATTTTGTTTCAAACAAAGCATGAAACGTTTATTGTGAAAGTTTTCGGAGTTATACTAAAATAGACTTCGCTTACCCTATTCATGCATGCGGATGTTTTTCGTTTGAGTCGATACACAATACCCATTTACCTTTCTGTTGAATGCAAATATTATGCTTTTATTTCTACAGAACTATTTTGTATTATGCTCACAGTAACAATATATATTTTTAGTTCAACAAAAAATCAATGGTTGTGTATGATTTGTTCAGAGACGCGTGAAATATGGAAAAAATCCGGAGCCTGGTTTTTTAAAAGTCTTCCAAAATATGCCTTACCTAATCAGTGTTCCGGGTTTTCCGGTAAAAGGATATCTAAACGTGGATCCCGCAAGGACGCCAAGTATAGAAACGAAGATAGCAGTTCGGAGGATGAACGAAGACCATGGGGTAGACTCCAGAGAAGAAATTCGAATACCGAAAGTACTCACGGTACTTTATTTTAAACCACTTTTCCAAAAATATATATTTGTAATTTTTAAGATGATGCAGAAGCGGTTCAAGAACCTTACCAACTGCAGCAGCCAATAAAATGTTACAGTCGTCAAACAAGTGCCATTGAGAACCAATCTGGAAGAGAAATGGAACCATTAAAAAATCAATTCAGTACGTTGTCTCTTACAGAATCGAAAACCTGGGAAGATAATTTAGGAGAAGATCGATCTGATTGGAAATCTGCGAATGGATCAAGGGAATCGTTTGCAACCCGTTCAACATCCGAGTTAAACTGGAGCGATTCGAAAAGCGACGATAAAAGATCCTCAAGTGTTTGCAGCATCAATAGCAGTATTTTTAAAGTAAGATTTAACTAAAAGACTTCAACATCTGATGATGTTCCTTCCCATGTGATATGGTCAGTTTTTTTTAATATTTAAAGTAGTCATTCAAAAACCCTACCTAAAAATATTGTATTTTAGAAGACGAATTTCGTCCGACAAACACAAGCGCGTTTAAAATCACGTGACTGAAGCCAAACTTGCTTTATTTTAATTATGAAATATCATCAATATGAAATTAAAATTAAATTTACCATTGCTAAAAATTTAAATTAATTTAATCGATTTAATGTATCTGTAGGATATTTTCTTTTAATTTATTAAGGATAATATTCGCTCAATATAGAATAAACTGTTGCAGAATTCAAATGAAGACCGTAAAGTACCCGACGCATCTATGGGAACAATGGAATTAGCTTTAACTTACGATCCTATAAATTTAACACTACATTGTGCTGTATATAGGGCTAAAAATTTAATACCAATGGACATTAATAGTTTAGCTGATCCGTTCTGTAAACTCAACATCTTACCAGATGCTAAAACATACACACGCTTACGTACAAAAACGGTACACAAAACGAGAAATCCAGAGTTTAATGAAAATTTAACATTCTACGAAATTAACGAAGAGGATTTAGCTAAGAAGTCTCTCCATGTCCTGGTATTAGACGACGATAAATACGGTCACGATTATATGGGTGAAGCGAGAATTTCGTTGGCCAAGCTGAAAGTCCAAAACACTATTTACGTAAGCTTCAGTAAAACATTTTTGTTCGCTTCAACATTTTTAATTTTCAGTTACGAGTTTCGTTAGAAAAATTACGATCAGAACAGAAAGGACCTCTGCCTTCTCCCGACGTTACACAATGGTTTGATGATTTGTGGTCTCGTGGTCAAATTTTGTTATCGTTGTGTTATAGCACAAAAAAAAGAGCTTTACTGGTTGGAGTGATAAAGTGCACAAATTTACTTCCTATGGATAATAATGGATTTTCGGATCCGTTCGTAAAACTGTAATTATTTTTCTTACAATTTTCTAGATTATAAATGATCCAGGGTCTGCCTAAAGACCGAACAAGTCGCTATCACATTTTTTCATTCGCGTCACATAACATCAGTTCCACCCTTATGCACACATTTTATTACTACAGCTTGGGTAAACTTCTGGAACAACAATTCTTTGTTTCTTAAACGAAATTTTCCACCGTGGAAAATTTATGTTTAACATACATAAATGTCGATAAAGCGTGGCGGCGTTCTTTTTTGAAGGGTGTTATCAATTTGTATTGATTACGTGTTTATAATTTATATGATAATATACACGTACACTGGGTCAAAATTCTATGTAAAATAGCTACAAGGATATTAATTTACATAAATTCTGCAGACAAGTATTTTGCTATGTAAAGTAATTGGCAACCATTCATTCATAGCATTTTCAGGAGTTTTATTAAAGCAAAAAAATTTTAAGGAATAGAAATTTATTTTTATTTTAAATTTGCGATTCCGGTATGAATTTAGGTTTGGTGATTATAACACCTAGAATTATTAAGCATACTTCTTTTGGCGTAGTCTACCCCTTTATTTTTTTAATTTAACTTTAACTTTTTGACTTAATTAAGTCAATGAAGTAGAAACGAGGTGAAAAAGCTTTTCAAGGTTAATTTATCGAATATAAACTTATTCCAAAAAAAGATTAAAATGTCTCAGCTGTTGATCTAATTTCCCATAAAGAGCAAACTAAAGTCGCACTTGGTGCATAACACGGACGAGGTGGAGCTTTCTAGCAAATTATTATATTGGATTAAAATTGTCAGTCTCTTCAATTGTAGGAGCCTCTGCAATAAAAACGGTTATAAAAATTTCCACCTTGAGAGCAGAAGTGTTGATGAGTTTTGGAAAGTTACCATAACTCCCCAAACACCATATTATCTCTTTGATTTTAAAAAGATATATCGGCACGAATGGTTTTACGACAGGGAGGTGTATGGAATACTCCCCGGTGCAGTGAGGTTAACGCTTATACAACTTTTTAAATATCCGTAGTAAACTTTTGTAATTATAACTTAATCAAATTTAGGTACATAACCCGTTCTTGAAGATATATTACATTTAAGAAAACTCAATGAAATTTGATAGATTACATTAATACTAAGCGATTAAATAGCGGATAAATCACCAATATCGATAGGTTTACCTAATAATCGATTTTATAGTTTCCAATTTCTGCATGAAAAGCGATTTTATTTTTTGTCGGTGTGAATTTAGCTGGACTTTAGGCTGGGCGTAGCAAACGATCAGGTGCATGTCAGTGGTCCCCCCTACTTTCGAATTTTTGATGAATTTGTTTTTGTATAAGCTTTAAAGGTTGCGAAATTATTCGTAAAAAACTAGTGCGGAGAGGGGGGGCGTAGACATAATGTTGTTGAAGTTTAGTCGAAAATTTCAACTATTTATAACTTTGTAAAAAATTAAGTTAAATTGAGTTTGAGGCATTGAGGTTCAAACGAAGCAATATCTATTGACATCAATTGCACACATAAATTCAAAATGAGAAGGTAAATTGTAAAACATGTCTACAGCCCCCACTAATTATTTGCAAATAACTTCACGACTTTTGAAAATCAAACAAAAATAATGGAAGCTCATTCAAGCTCAAACGCTGCATCATGTCTCCCCCCCCCCCCCCTCCGCTAGTTCTTTGCGAATAACTTTGTAACTTTAAAGGCTAAAACAAAAATAATAGAAGCTTACTCAAGCTCAAATGATGCTCTAACGTTTGACACCAAATTTATCCAATAATTCAAAAGTGTGAGGGCCTTTAAACGATCGCAGGGTCACAACTGAGGTGCTTACTCAATACCTCCTCAGCAACAACTTAAATTATTGCTCTTCAAGATTGTGGGAGGGGTGGATTTGGTTGTTCCACAACGCTATCCGCATCCACTGTGGCTTCGTCATTTTTGCTGAACTTGGTTGCATTTTTATTATTTTTACTTCATTGCGTGCTGAGGCTCCATGCTTGCATAATGTATTTTCATACACACAATTGATCCACACGATGATCTAAGATGTTGAAAAGGGTTTAGGGGTATTTTTGGCTTAAATTTGCCACACAAAAAAAACATTTACTGTTCGAGCTTAGGTTAGCGTTAGGAACCAATTTTATTTACTAAAAAAACTGTTGAAAATTAGAACTGTGCATTAAATCAATTTAAACCCTATCCAAGTATTTTTAGACTTAAATTTTCTGAAACGAAATTTACTGGTTGAGCTTAGGTTAGTGTTGGGAACTGATATTTTTTATTAACACTGCAAAAAAAGATTGATTTAATAACTGAAATTCTACACTGTTAGGTTATTTGTTGGCCCTGGTGTATATTTTTAATGAGTTAAATTGTCTCAGTGCTTCCGGTTAATTACTTTTGTCCATTAAAAAATTTGTAACATAACTAAGAAATACCTGAACGAAGAATTTTTTCTTTAGCGGAACAGTTATGCTTTTTTTCAGCCGAGGTTCGGAAGGCTAACTTGATTGTTACAGCAATTCAATATCGTTAAATGCTATTTCATGTAACTTTTTAGTTCTTGAAAAATATAGGCCTTATTTACAATTATGCGCAAAATTTTTGATTTATTATATTTTTAGGCCGTTTTTTATCATTATAGTGGAAACGGTTTCCTAAAATTATTTAAATTTATTAGAAATCTTAGATAATGTCATTGATACGGTCATTTTGTTTTCGGCTTCACTCATAAAGAATTATTAACCGTTGTTTTGTCTTACTCGGGGGGGGGGGGGTTATGATAAATCAGATGGGGTCTATTTTGTATATCCTAAATTTCTTTAGGGTCAGTTGTATAAAAGAGGATCATCCTTGACCATGGATCAAGCTTCAATTTAAACCAATAGAAAACTTAAAATAAAATTTTAACTGTACTGATTGGTTTAAATTGGAGCTTGATCCATGGTCAAGGATGATCCTCTTTTATACAACTGGCCCTTAATTTGGTAATTGGTATTAAACAAATAAAGAATTAATCAAACTCACTTGAAATAAATGACATAGAGGAGAAGGAGAAGCTTTCTAGCAAACTATTATGTTGGATGACAAATACTACACTTGATCGCTTTTTGTTTTGTATTCGCCCATATTTTGTAAAAAACAGAGCGAGTCGGGGTCAATGTTTTTTTTACAACGCAATCACCTAACCGAAACATCTAGAAAACCTAATACAGCAAATAATTTCAAAATACAAAACTTTAACTTAAGAAAATTACGAATTTATAACATTTTTGTGACAAGTGCACTCAAAACTTGAAAAAAAAAAAATTTCTTGACTATTAAATTTGACGACTCCGATGATGTATTACTTTTAAAAACAACACAGCAACCGAGATTAAAAATGATTTAAAATTCTCAAGATCTGTAGTAAAAATATAACAAATTGTTTCTATGACGAACTATTAATTCATAATGAAAACAAACTTTAACATTGCTTTAAAGTAACAATTTGACGAGTTCATAATAATCCACTGTAGGTGTGATATAGTATTTAATTAGATGTTTCACTGAGATTATTTACAGTTTAAGCTTCTAAAAGTGCATAAAATAGCAAATATAACACAAAACTAACAGATCATTGCTTCCTTCTCGAGCTAAAATTTGCCCTCAGCTTCGCCTCGTGCAAATAAACTTTTGCACTCGAGATTAACTTTTTACTTTAGCTCTATGTTACATAACACATAATAATTTTAAGAACAACTCCTATTAGGTAAATACAAAATTCAAAATAAATTTAAAATAAAAACAATCCGTTTTTTGAGTAATTATTTCACGTTGTCATGGCAACTATACAAATACGTAACTATGCACTGTAACTTTACTCATTTTTCGTTATAGAAAAGATACAAAAAATGTATAATTAACTACTACCTAAGATTCCTTGCTCGGTCTTTGGCCTCACTAAGGCCTCGCTGAAATCAATGTAATATAATTTTGGTAAATAAATATTTTCAAAAAAAGAATAAAAGATAGCAAAAATAACCATTCTTAGTCCGATACTTTTTTACTCAATACCAATATTAAACTTTTTAAGAATTTTTTATTTTTGTATAGACACTTACGTCCAGATCCATACCACAAGAAGCACAAAACCACAATAAAATGGAAAAATTTGAATCCTGTGTACAATGAAGAATTTGCATTTGAAACGAGACCAACCGAATTATCAACTCAGTGTCTTTATATAACGGTGTGGGACAAAGATTATGGTAAAAGCAACGATTATTTAGGCGGACTTATTATTGGAGGACTGGGATCAAAAGGACAACGATTGAAGCATTGGTTAGACATGATACGTTATCCTGATCATCGACACGAATATTGGCACAATTTAACAGAAGATCAAATTGATTAGTAGTACATTATTACTTAAATAATAATAATCATAATATATTACCACTGCATTTAAAATAATGTAAATTATATAATAATTAAAAAATATATTCGTATACTACTTGGGTTGTTTATGCATGTCTATTCTTCGTCATTATTGGTGTTACAAAATAAATTAAAGAATTCTTTTCAAATATCGCCTTTACTTCTTTTCTTGAAGTTCTGTGAGATACTCTAAAATGTTAGAATTAAATTAGCTGCATCGGTGTGAGATTCTTTAAGGGTATGGACATGCCGAAGATTCTTTGCCACTCGCAGTTGATAGAAGTCGATTGTAAATGGACATACCAAGACATGGGCGCCCATATAAAATGTTTTCAGTAGAGGCCATTGTATATTTAATCGTTTCCCATCGAATTTTTGAAAAAGCCCGCCGCAAGCAAAATTTTTGGTTTTTACAAGGTCAAATGCCCTTAGATCGACTTTAGGAATATTTAGATATATTTTTGTACAGTAAAATTAAGCATTTTTTATGGAAAAAAAATGAATCAAGTATGAATGAATACTTTTGGTGGATTTCTCAGTAGGGGCGACGGCCCCCACTGGCCCCCCCTTATGGGCGCCCATGTACCAAGAAGATCCTTTTCTTTTCAAACTTCGATCTCAAGCAGTAAAGCATTTTCTGCATGTCCATCTTTAAAATCTGCTAGTAGTTCACATAGGGGGCTTACAGCTAAAAAAATTTATTAATGGTTTTTAAATTAAACTAAATAGAAACATGAGAGGTGAGTTAAGTGGACGAGCTAAGGACCGGGCTCTAGGCTAAAAGCTCTAGATTCGATCCCCAACCCGGCTACATTTATCCGACTTCATTATGACCCTCTCTTCTTGGAAGGCAGTGGCAATTCACCGAGAGTAATCTGTCAAAAACGCAATTTAATAATAACATATTAAATTGGTCACGACGTTCAAATACAAACAACGACTACGAAGAAGAAGAAATAGAAATTGATAAGGACTTTGCCATTTATTCTAATGCGCTCTATTTTAGAAATAAATCATATTCAAAGACAATCTTTTCACTGCAACTAAAGCAAATTTCCACTGTCTTTTTAAACAACATACTTTACGATTTTCAGTCTTCATTTTTCAATTAAAAAAAATTATTTGTCAGCTGTAGGCTCCCTTTGTCGGTAATACATTTTCTTTTTTAAAGGTTAAAGCAGTAGCAATTCAAATGAATATAAAAATTTCAATTAAAAAATGTGTGCTTGCTTAAAACCTTACCATCAATAAATGCTATTTGATTTTTATTTCGTTCTTTTGCTTCCTTTACAGCTTCCTGAAATTTTTTCTTATTGTTGGTTAAAAAATAACACTTAGCAAGTAACAGCCAAGCTTTCAACGAGTCTTCGTTAAATTTCAAAGCAGTTTCACAATCCTCGATAGCATAATTAATCCTTTCCAGTTTTATTTGACACAATGCTCTGTTTAGGTACAACTGGGGACTATCCTTGATTTGTTCAGTTGCCTAAAATTTATAAATTTGTGTTTAAACTTTGAATTTCTATAGTTAACGATGATTATTGCCTTCATGTACGACGACAAAGCTTGTTCAAACTCCCCTCTACGGAAAGCCTTGGCACCTCTCGTTTTGAACGTATCTGCCTTTTCTTGCCGTACTAATTTATCCTTGTAGCGCTTGTCTGCGTCTCGAGAAACCTCCTCCATGAAAGCTTCTGCAGTAGAAATAAAAAATTTTATATTAAAAAAAATAATATTTTTTTTTTACCTTGTGACATTGCATTTTGATCCTTATCATCCTTTAGGAGAGCTCGTTTATTAATAAGGGTTCTGTTTGATTTTACTTTCAATTCCAAATTTTCGATCACCGCGGTTTCGTTAAGTTCATCGTTACATTTTAAATATTGATCGGCTTCCAATGAACCAAGATCTTGCAGTTTTTTGTCATTTGAAGCCAACTTTTTCACAATATCGTTAACATTATTCACACGATGTAAGAAATTGTTAAATTCTTCATCAACGTCTTCCAAATTTTTGTAGTTCGTCATCTTGACAGCAACGAAATTAAAGTGTTAAATCAATCGTTTCCAAGCAACAGAATGTAAGTCCTTGTCCTTTCTACTGTTCCACTCGTGATGAAATTTCAACATAATAAAAATTAAAAAGGAACTACCGTCGTTTCTGTTATATTCCGAAAAAGCGCTTCTTCAAACTTGACAAAATTAATACATGCAGAGTCATCTAGGGTGAACTTTTTCAGTATATTTTCGTGGCGAAAGTTTTCTTACCCTTAAAACTTTTAAAATAGAACTCAAGCACTTGAAAGTTTTCTTACTGAGACCTCATTTTAACTAGAAGTTGAAGCAAATTTGGTATTACGATGGCAAATAGTAAGTAAAATTTCGTATTGTTTTCCATTTGTCGGTTAATAACTCAATTTTTATTTAGCAAAAGAAAGCATTGCATTTGATGCCAAAACTGGTAAGTCTTAAGAGAAAGGAAATTCATCGTTCCTAATTCCTGTAATTATTACGATGTTTTAGATGTTGTTTTATTTTCTATTGGGATGTCTCTGTTTCTCTTAACTTTTATATTAATCCTGATTTGGCTGCGAAGAAATCGAAAATTGCTTGCGATGATGGCGAGTTTGGCATCGCGAAAGGAAAAAAATGATGGTGAACCTTTAAAATCAAATCCTTCCGAAGATATTAATAACAGGGATGTTATTTATGAAACCATAAATTTGTAAACAAATAAATTTAATGCCTGACTTATTGTTGAAATTTGTTGAACAGTTTTGTATGCTAATGAAGCTATGTTTCCATAAGTTTCGACGTTGTTTGAAGGGTTTTGTATTTCCAGTGGGTAGTTCTGTATATCAGTTTTTGTTAAACAAGTCTTTGATTTCAATGGATCGAATAATGTTGGAAAATTAAAAAACAAAACTCACAGAATTTTCCCCTAATCCATATTATTATGATGAATTCTATCAATTGATTTAAATAAAAAAGTTTTGTGGTTGTCCTTTCTGAACCTATCAACTTAAATTATTTTAACCAAATAAATTTTCACAAAAAAAATTTGAATTTGAAATATTTACACCATGCGCCTTTGAACTGCGCAATAGTAAACATTGGATGTTCTCAGAGCACCATTCTGTTTTTGTACTTTGTAGTTCAGTGATCGCTTTGACTATAATTATTTTTTAAAGTGTTAATTTTATTATTTGAAGCTGATAATATTGCAACGACAAGACAACAAATATAACCGTAAGTTTTTTTTTCTAATAATAAAATTTATGAACATAACCTTCTATAATTACAAAATTTGTGGATATATTTTTTGATAATTCACTTGGAAACCATGTATGAATGACTCATTCTAGGTGGAGGCTCTAACATAAGCTATTTATTACGATGAATTTGATAGAGGGAATCGTAATACTACTTTTTCAAGTTAAACTTAAATAATATAAACATTAAAGAAATGCTATAGTACAATCCAAATAAATTGTCAAGTGCGTCATCGTAATCTAACCAATTACGAAAGCTTATTTGGTTGCATAACCTATGGCGATGCCAAATACCCAAGGGCTAGTTTATTTTGATTGTATTATAAACATGAAATTTTAATATTTAAAGACAGATAAATATGCTAATCACAGAAAATTTATTGTATATCGGGTATGTCTTTAAATTCGAAATTAAATTAAAGGTAGCAGCCAAAATACACGTAAATGTTATTTTACCATTGGCATGGACCAGGACTAGATCTATCTTTAGGTACCACTTTTGCTACCGAATAGTCCAGTGCAAATTAGACATTATAAATGAAAAATGACGGAACCCTGTTATAGTGAATGGATTTGAATGCTTTTTCTCTTGGATTTCTAATATCATAAACCACTTTACCTATTAAAAATTACCGCTGTTTTGAAAATCCGTAAATTAAAAAAAAAATTTTATAAAAACTATGATCATATAAATATTCCGAAGTTAATGGAATTTTAGCAGATTGTTTGGGGTACTCAAGGATGTCTATCTTAAGTTTTTGACTTTGATGCTGTGCTAACTTAAGAGGGGGGGGGGCAGAAACCTCAAAATATTTGGACTCTTTAGTTTTTTGCTTATATCTCATAAACTTTAGCAAATTTTGGGTACCGTAGGTCTTTACAAAGTTGTAGAGCACAAATTTTTCTAAAATTTGGTTGGTGAATCGAATTTTTATACCCAATATTAACCGAGATACAGCCGATCAAAGTTAGACAAAATTTCTCAAAATGTAAAAAATAGTCGAAAAACAAAGGTTTGCCTCTATAACTATTTATTACCATCATTTACATGTTAATTAATTATGTTAATCACTTATTAATAGGGTTAGGATAGTTAGTAGTGATGGGCACTATCGAAATTTTTTGACTATCGATAGTTAGTTACTAATTTTGTTTTACTATCGATAGTTAGTAACTAAAAATTTAGTTACTAAATACCAAACCGAATAAAAACTATCGAATAAAACTATCGAATAAAAACTACCGAATAAAAACGATTGAATAAATTTTTAGTTACTAATAAACTATTCGAATAACTTTTTAGTTACTAAAACTATTCGAATAACTTTTTAGTTACTAAAACTATTCGAACAACTTTTTAGTTACTAAAATTATTCGAATAACTATTTAGTTACTAAAATTATTCAAATAATCTTTTAGTTACTAAAACTATTGTATGAATTTACTACCAATTACAATTAATGGCTTTAGATTAGAGGTTCCCTCAGTTTATTAATCTCTTAAGCCCCGGTATGACATGATGCATAATTTTGCATAAAATTTACATGTAAATGGTAACTAACCAATGAAAAACGTCCGATGGCTACTAATACACTCTTTCTATTGGTTAGTTCTCATTTACATGTAAATTTTATGTAAAATTTAACATCGTGTCATACAGGCTTTAAGGGGGATAGATTATAAATCTCAGTTAGACGTTAGTCGTTTTTTGACCCCCCCCTCTGTTTTTGCATTTTTTTTTTATATTTTTCAAATATTTCTGCTTCTACTTTCTTATTGGTTATTCTTCGCTTACAATTAAAATTCTAATATTTTTATATTGGTATATGGATTATCTTTTACAATTCTCTATTAAGCCCCGGTATGACCGATGCATAATTTTACATAAAATTTACATGTAAATTTTTATGTAAAGCTCAATTTTTTTCATATTTTCATGCAGCTAAAAATAATTTTTTGTATGCAACGAGTGCAATTTTTTATGACAAACTTAGCACGCGCGCTTGCGTATTAAAGTTCAAACCAGTGTTGCCAACTCTTAAATTTACGAAGTCCTTTAGTAACAATCAGTGCCGGACTTTTGGCAATTTTTACAAATTGTCACATTTTCTGTCAGATAACCTTTAGTGAAGCTAGAATTTCAGTTATTCGCTAAATGATAGCTTTTCACCGCTAAAGCAACTTTCAATAAGTCATTTCTAGCCGGAAAACCGCTCAATTGGCAGCACTGATTCAAACTGGGCTTTAGGCGGAAAAATGTCTACTGCGCACATTTACCTCCAAATTTAAAACATGTTCTAAATATCATGATTTATATTATATTAAGATTTATTTTCTATACTAGGGCAATCGCAAGGTTGTTATGTGTAAAGGGCGGACTTATATGCAATAACAGACCGGTCTTAAGATATAGAGTTATAGACTAATATAAATCACCAATAGAAAACGATTATTAGCGCTAATAAGAATTTTATGTTGATAATACACTTTGCTTCACCAATTACTTGAGAGGTTTTACCATTAGACGGGGTATTATTATTCATAATATTGTACCATTTTGTTTATTTGGGATCGATGGGTAATATAGTAATACTAATCTAAAAGTTACTAATTGTCATTGCTAATTGATAATAAATTCATTCGATAACTAAATATTTATTCGGTAGTTTTAGTAACTAAATAGTTATTTGCATAGTTTTAGATTTACATAATATAAAATATAAAAATTTATAGAAATAACTTTAATTACTAAAACTATTCAAATAATCTTTTAGTTACTAAAATTATTTAATTAACCTTAAAAGTCACTAAAAGCTATTCAAATAACTTATTTGAATAGCTTTAGTAACTAAAAAATCATTCGAATAGTTTTAGTAACTAAAAAGTTATTCGAATAGTTTTAGTAACTAATAAAAAGTTATTCGAATAATTTTAGTAACTAAAAAGTTATTCGAATAGTTTTAGTAACTAAAAAGTTATTCGAATAGTTTATTAGTAACTATCGATAGTTTCAATGAAGACTAACTATCGAATAATTCGATAGTTTTTATTCGATAGTCCCATCACTAATAGTTAGGCAAAATGCCTTTTTTTGAATTGGAAAATTTCAGGCAGACCCGATTATAAATCCATTACAGAGCATGTACTCTTCAAAAATGTATAGTTTTTTTGGCCTTTTTTGCCCATTTTGCATTTATTTTGTCTTTTTAATGCCTTTTGAACCAAAATTTCATTTACTTTTTGTTTCTTTTTCTTTTTTTTATTTCTTTTTTAACTTTAAAATTTAAATACTCTATTTAAAATTTTCTGAAAAATTTTTAAAACCCGTATGTCACGATGCTAAATTTTACATAAAATTTACATGTAAATGGTAACTAACCAATGAAAAACGTCCGATGGCTAATACGCTCTTTCTATTGGTTAAATTTAGCATCGTGTCATACAGGCTTAAGACAAGTAAACATTTGAAAGTCAAAAATGAATTTTAATATTTTAATCCTCTTACAACTTAGAAGTAGATTGTAATTACTCATTCGGATTAAATGATTATTGAAAAATGCATTCGCGTTTTACATTAACAAAACGCCACCACGCGGAATAATTTTAAACTCGTTTGTAACGTATAGTAAGTACCAACATAAACACCATAACCAAACATTTTTTTTGTTTACATTAAGGGTTACGTACAGTCATTAGGTCGAAAATAGCAGTTGTTTGAGATTTTTTTCTAAGTCATGAATAGATGTATATTTATTTGAAAGTTTTTCTACATGAAAGAGTAACATTTAAAGAACAATTTGGAATTTTACTTCTACAAAACGTGGACAATTAATCCACTGGTAGTAGATTTTTAAAAACGCTTAAACAAAGATGATTTGCGGTGCGCAAGATAACTCATCACAGGATTATCCAAAATGAAATAAACTAAAAAGATTCGGTTAATATCTCAAGACTGAACGAATCCATTTTAAAAAATATGAAAATATCCATTTTTGGGATGGTGTTGAAATAAAAGTGACGATTTTTATCCAAAAAATTGACCTATAATTACTTGTAAAAAGAAATAGAAATGATGAGTAATTAACATAATTAACATGAAAATGATGGAAATAAATAGTTATACCTAGGGGGCAAAACCTTCGTTTTTGTCTATATTTTTTTCATTTTGAGAAACTTTGTAGAACTTTGATTGGTTGTATATTGGGTTTAAAATTTCGGTTTACCAACCAAATTTTAGAAAATTTACTGCTCTATAACTTTATAATGAACTATGATACCTAAAATATGCTCAGTTTACAAGATATAAGCATAAAACTGAAAAAAGTCCAAACATTTTAAGGTTTTTGCCCCTCCCTTAAGTTAACACAGGGTCTTTGAAGTCAAAAACTTAGGAACATCCTAAAGTACCCCCAAACAACCTGTCTAAATTCCATTAACTTCGGAATATTTTCCAGTTAATAAGGGGATTACAACCCTTAAAAAGCATTAGCCGGAAGGTTTCAAAAGGTAAACTTTTTAATTTTTAGTATAAGAAATTCAAAAAATCCGGAAACATCCAAATCCATTCACTATAACTGGGTTCCGAAGCATAAACTTAATAGCACTGGACTAGAAGCTTAAAATCAGCTTTTTAGGAAGCTTAAAATGTTAAAACCATGAAAAATATCCGTTTAATATTGAAAAATGCTCACTTCCGTGCTTCCCGAAGCGAACAGCGAACTGTGCTTCAGCGCTGCGGTATTCAAAATTTTAAAGCTATTATTATTAACGTTTGAAGGTTGATACCTACCCCGCGTTTGATTTGACGTTTGAGGCTATTTTTGCTTCGAAGAGCCATCAAACATTTCTTTTGCGTTCGGGTTAGCGCTTCTAAATGCTTTGGTTCCGCTTCTTTCGACGCTTTTTTTAACAAATTCATAGTGACACGGACTCTTAAAATTTAAACCTCTTTATTACTACCTACCGCTACTATTGAGCTATCTCGCTGATTCTCTAATAAGGGAGCGAGAAAGCTGGACGTTAGCGTCTCTAGCATTAAAAAAGTAAACTTCTAACATGAAATTTTTCTACTCTAGAGGACGCTTACGTCAGATTTCTCGCTATTTTTGCGTTAAAAGGGGCCTTTAATTCGGGGACTTTTAATTCAGTCAACAGTAAGGGTGGGATTTTAAAAACGTTTTTACAGCTCAAAAATAAATACAGCTCTGATCTTTTTTTTTTAACGGAAATAGGAGAATATTCAGAACGTCATGATAGACATAATTGTTAATTGGTTTTGATAACAGATTAACATTTTTTATCAAGAACGCACAATTAACTCACGACATAGCTAAAAGCAATCTTTAATATTCTGCATTAGAATTGTTTAAATTGCGAGAAAATACCCCCTTTCACTTACTCTTCCATTAGTGCCCATATCTACACATATAAATTTACAATTTGCATTAACCAGTGCAAGAAGAGCAATACAGTTAGTGCCCTTGTAATTTCTATAAAGAGATCTTGAATTGGATTGCAGCTTGACTCGATTCTCGCTGCCCTTAGATGTGGACTGTATTTCCTTTTTGTGTTTTTCTACTCCAATTGATAGAAAAACTGTAGACGCACCTGGCTTACTCATTACCATGTATCGGAATTTGATTCACCAGTGCTTTGGGGGTTTTTCCAGTAAAAAGACTCCCTTTTTATAAACATACAATTTATTTTGAAAAACAACACATTTAACGACTTCAAGTAATAATAATTGCATAGCAAGTCGGAGCGCTTGGTAAACTACAGCCAGTTTGGTTGACGTTTAGAAGCCTACTGGCTACGCGTAAGAGCAGCCAGCGCAAGGGTACCACGTACTGCGCATACGTACGAGGTACATCCAAACATTTCGGAACAGATCTATCCAATTGTGGGGGTCTAAAAAGTATATGTTTATCATCTAAAGCCCCGAGACAGTTAGGAAAATTCTATTTAGAGAATGATTGGTTGGGGTATGATGACGTAACACCCAAGTTCCATGGTAAGGACTGTAGCAGTTTTATTTTCAATTCCGAAAATACACTCGCAACTATGGTGCAAAATTTATGCCACGATTATGTAGGTACATAGAATAATAGTGGCTTGGTAAAATTAATTATTTGACGTTATTAAATTTTAAATTAATTTTTAACTGTCAAAAAATTTCAAGAGTAATGATTTTTATCAAAATTATAAAGTTTCTAGGCTGAACTATTTTAACACACTGTGCATGTATTAAGTTATCGCAAATAACTTGTTAAAACAAGGTTGGACTATAGCGCAAAATAACTTAGGAAAAATTAATTTATATTTCCTTTTAGTTAAAAATGTTTAATAAAGAAAATGAAACGCGCCCTTCGATTAATTATCGATTTTGGCATTCAATTATGTGTGAAAGAGTCCACACTTTAAAGGAATTTCGCGAAGGAATTGCAGAATGTATCGTCAGAGAAAAAGTTTCAACTGAAGATTTTCAAGGAATAGACGTTGTTGACAGTAATTTAGATTATCTAAAGCAAAACATTTTTGAAGGTTTTGAACATATCGAAAAAATTAAGATTATATCATGTAATATTACCAATTTACCTACCGACCTTTTTGCAAAATTGCCCAATCTAAAAGAAATTCAAATTGGATTTAACACCATAGATAACATTGATGGTCAAGTTTTTTCTAGAATAAGCAAAGTAATACACTTGTCCTTTTTTGGAAACAAAATTAAGGGCATGCCTACAGGTCTTTTCAGCGATGCTGTTTCAGTTACTAGTGCCAAGTTACCTAATAACAACGTAATTTCCATTACTTCAGACACTTTCAGAAATAATACCAAACTTGACCTTTTATGGTTGTCAGGAAATAAAATTGAGCAATTACCAAATAATGCTTTCTCAAATCTATCAAAACTAACAGAATTGGATTTAGAAAACAATCAAATTGTGGTTCTAGAAAGCAATTGCTTCGATGGATTACAGAGTTTGAAAGAGTTACTACTTTCAAATAACGAAATTGGGAGTTTATCGAGTGAATTATTTAAAACCCTCGAAAAACTTGAAAAACTCGAACTAAGCAACAATAAAATAAGCCATATAGAAGATGAAACGTTTTCTGCACAATCAGAATTAAAATTTTTAAATCTGTCCAAAAACAATCTGGAAGAACTTTCTCCAAATGTATTTGCAGGTTGTGTAAATATTACAAATTTAAATCTGAAAGAAAATGGATTATCTGGTTTGCATAAAGATATTTTCGGTTCCCTAACAGAACTGACGCACTTGAATTTAAAATCGAATTCCCTTAAAGATTTTCCTGAAAATCTTTTTTGGAGCAACACAAAATTAACTGAACTTGATTTGAGTTCCAATAAAATAGGGAAACTACCAAACAAAGCATTTTTAGGTTTGTCCAACTTAGTAGTCTTAAACCTGAGTTATAATGAAATACCGACAATTGAAGATAATGTCTTTCAAAGTGCTTCTTGCCTCAAGAAACTTGACCTTCAAAAAAATAAAATTACCGAACTTGGTAGAAACAGTTTTAAAGGTTTGTTTCAATTGCAAATTTTGCAATTATACGATAACCTAATTGAACTGCTACCTAACGGCATCTTCAAAGATGTGATAGCACTGAAAGACTTGAAGATCAATGAAAATAAAATAAAAAATTTGCAAAATGGAATTTTTGTCGGTTTAACCAATTTGGATAATTTTGATTTCAGTTATAACGATATTGCAGATGTGGAACCAGGAACTTTTATAAGTTTGGTCAAAGTTCGGTCATTTTATTTGTCAAACTTGAAGATGAAAACTCTTAAAAAGGGTAGCCTTGAAGGTTTAACTGCCGTAAGTTACTTAAGCATATTCAACTTAGCAGAGCTTTGCGAGTTAGAAGATGGCAGCATTGATGATTTACGCAGTCTTGAAAATTTTACGCTGTCGCTGAACATTGTTACAGAATTACCGGTGAAAATTTTTGCAAAATTAGATGCACTTAGGTACATCACCATAAATAATACAAAATTAAATGCTTTACGTGCGGGTATGTTTTCAAATTTGCCAAATCTGCAACAACTTATCCTGTGTGATAATATAATAACCGTAATTGAACCCAAGTCATTCGTAGGGCTAACTAAGATCGAATATTTGTCGATGTATAACAACAAAATAAACGAATTAAGTTCTGAAACGTTTGCTGGATTGGATAATCTCAAAGATTTAGAGCTCGGAAAAAACCAAATAAACAGCTTGTCTTCCTCGATTCTAAAAGCCATTCCAAATATTGCTTTTCTTAGTTTAACTGAGAATAAGTTGGAAGATTTGGATGGTGAGGTTTTTTCTAATAATACTCATCTTGATCAGATAAGTTTATCGGAAAACTGCTTCAAATCGTTCCCGACCGAAGTATTTAAGCCATCATCACCTACTTTTCTTTATTATGCGAATAATTCTTTGAATGTTATAACAAAAAACTTATTTGTTAATTTGGGCACCTTGCAGTACTTCTATTTAGATAACGATAACATACATTCGATCGAACCTGGATCATTTAAGCCGTTGTCTAATCTTAAGGAGTTGCATTTAGAGAATAACAAAATTAAGAATGTTGATCGTAATACATTCGAAGGCCTTCAATATGTTTACTTGCTGGATCTTTCACAGAATTTAATTACTGACCTAAAATTAGATACTTTTGATCACTTGGAATCTTTACAGATGTTAAATTTGAATGATAATGAACTTGATCCTTCCACTTATGAACACTTTCAGGAGAAGTTTAAAGTACCCTCGCCTGAAAATTCTACTCTCTTTGGGTCGATCAATACGATTAAATAATAGATTATGGATTCGTTGCGCTGCACTTCTGAGATCGCATTGCAATCTGCAAATTCAAAATTTTTTTAGTGTTCAACAATATTTATTATTACAAAATTTACCTAGTACAGCAAAAACTTTAATTTTCAGTAAAAAATATCATAATTTTATTACATTTGTTGTTTTTAGAAATGCAATTTTGCTGTTTACATCAGCTCTGTTCTTTCAGCCAGTTTGAAGGGTTTTAAACCGTCAGACGCATGCGCAGATTAAAATTTAAAACGCGATTTTGAAACTGCGCATGCGTCTGATAGTTGCAAACGGTTTCAAACTGCTGAAAGAGCAGAGCTATCGTAAATCGACTTTTTTAGCCATATTCATGTTTGTATAACGAAAAAATGAATAAATATTTCGAATTTTTAAAAGGATTATTACTGGTCTAATCACGAACTGAAATGGACACACTACGTAAAAGCAGGAGCAGTGCCACATGTTCTTGCGCTCCCTTGCTGCAAATTTTATATCTTCTTTTTTCATAGCTATTCTATTACCTTTTGGATATAAGCGTTTCCTAATTATGGGGGGGGGTGTCACACTTTACCACGCTAGTCAGACGGGTTGGCGAGTAGTCCGAAGATCGATTTTGAACTATAGTTTTGTTATATTCTGTAAGTAGCTTGCTGGGCGAGTTTTCAGATGTGCTTGTAGCCGTATTTTTTTTATTAACGGTGGCAAACACGGAAATTTCATATATTACATCATCCCAAATCACAAAGATATAATGGCAAAGTTAAATATTATTTTTTGGTCACTATGCAAATGTAGATCAAAAATGTATGCGTCGCTTACCTGGATTACCGCTTAGCACCGCCTGAATTTAAGGCTAGGTTTGACAAAGCAAATTTCTTTGTTTTCTCACTCTAAAAAATGAAGGGAATTTTACCCTCAAAATGTAAAAAAATTACCCAATTAATAAGAGTAAATTTAACTTAAAAATGGTGTAATTTTGTTTTTACTCTGATTTTTAAGTTAAATTTACTCTTATTAATTGGGTAATTTTTTACATTTTGAGGGTAAAATTCCCTTCATTTTTTAGAGTGCTGAGACTAACTTCTCATTTTCGCGTAAGATAGCTTGGCATTCTTCTCATTTATTATGTATCCGGAAGACATAACTTTCAAGCTGGTTGCCTCGTTTCAAGCTTCTTTTGTTTTTAAGACCAAAACACAGCATGTCTCTATAGAGTGATGAACGCATCCTTCTTCTCTTCTTCAACTAAATTTATTCAACTGAGTTTAGGCTGAAACAAGCATAAGGCTTGTTATTTCCAACATCTGTGTCTTTTTCTTCGTAGTGCTAGATCGTAAGCATATAAATTGTTTAACATCCGATAGGTAGTTTGGTCTCCAGACGAGCCTGTAACCTTGGTTTTTTTATGTTAATGATGGTAATTCATTAACCCAGGAGGACTACCGGCTTAACGTGCCTTATTCCGAAGCACTAGTCATAAGAAAGTTGCCCTTCTCCGGATTTGCACTCGATACCTCGGATTCGCAGTTGATCGCGTTACCTACAAGCAAATGACCGTCTCTTCCGGGACCGAAAGCATTCATTACTGAAAATTATGAGAAAAACAGAGAAGGCCCCTTATAGGAGGCTCACATAATCCCGATACCTATATTCTTTTTATTAATTTTAGCTTTTCCAACGCTGAGGACTTTCAATACAAAGTTATGATTACATGGCAACTTAATTTCACCAGAGTGAGAGAAAACGATCACCGCATACGCAGCGGTGGCGAACCTATGGCACGCGTGCCAGAGGTGGCACGTACGAAAATTTTAATGGCACGTTAACGATTTACAAATGATATCATTTTATACGCTTTACAAATTAAGTAACGTAAAATAATATCAATCAATAGTCGAATTCATGCAGCTGTGTAAAAACGGCTAAGCAAAAGCAATAAAGAGCGAGAAAGTTTGACGTTAGCGGCTTGAACGTTAAAAAAGTAAACTTCTTTTATTAAATTTTTTAATTCTAATGGACGCTAATGTCAGCTTTCTTGCTCCCTTGTTCGAAAGTAAGGCGATATCCAGTAATTACTCTGATTTTAATAGTATTTTACTGGCTAGAATGATACAAAACGGTACAAAAAACAATTAGAAAAATGGAATAGCCCCCAGCCGCAAGTAAAAAAAATGTTTTATCAAGAATTATTATCATCGTTTTTATCGTCTTCGACAATTTAGAAAATTCATCTCATTAATTCTATGTGCGGTTTAACGCCCGTTTCTTCACATTCTAGAAGATCTAGCAAAGACTTCCTGTAATTTAAAAAGACTGGCGTGAAACCGGGGGGTCTGGGGGGTATGAAATACCTCCCAGGTATAAATAAAGAGGAGATATTCACTAAGGGCCAGTTGTATAAAAGAGGATCATCCTTGACCATGGATCAAGCTCCAATTTAAACCAATCAGTACAGTTAAAATTTTATTTTAAGTTTTCTATTGGTTTGAATTGAAGCTTGATCCATGGTCAAGGATGATCCTCTTTTATACAACTGACCCTAAAGAATTAAATTGACTTTTTTATCAATTTTGAAAAGTTACCTTGTTAGTTTCTTGTGCTGTAAAACCACCCGGTTTTTCTTCACATTTTAGAATAAATTTGTTTTCGTTTAACCATACTTTTAATATTGTATAAATAAATAGTATTTAAAAAATGTTGTTTTGGACAGTGAGGGGGAGTAATGTTATTCAAATTACACCGCCTACCATAAGCACTTGTTACAGCCCTGGAGGGAAGAGTAAACGATTATTTTTAAATGATCAAAGTAGATTTTTTAAATTCGTAGGTTTCAGTTTTTTTTTGATTTTTTGTAATCTACGAGGGACGGGGTACAATTATTAATTATTCACTTTTATAGCTCCTACAAGTGCTACTGCTGCTTTCGTGTTGGTTCGCCACGCACAGCCTGTAGCGTAAGTAAATCAACACCTACCGTTAATAGAATGCCCCATAAAGGCGAATATCGCACAGATATTAGAAACTTTAAAATCTATTATTGCTAATCGATATAAAACATTTGTTCGTGATGCGTATCTAAAACGCTTCATTTTAATGTCATCTAACAAATCCTGTTGTGTTTTCTTTAATAAATATAAATTCTTATTGTACTAGATATCGTCCAAGACCCGCAATGTTTTATTAAAATTTGTAGGAGTTTCTTGTATACTGCATCTATTGCAGATGGTTGCAAAAAATGTTCTGCAGTTATTCAGTAGATAATAAACGAATTTTCTTCAATATTTAAACAATTCAAGCAAAAATACAATTCTGAAATAAATATTTTTTTAATTCTTCCCTTATTAAAAAGGGTTCGGCACGGGAGCAACTCGATTAATACTGTTTGTAAATTTTTGGCACTCGTACATAAAAAGGTTCGCCACCGCTGCCGTATAGTATAGATGTAGTCATGGACCCAGCGTTGCCACAGTTAAAAAATAAGAGGTACTTCTTGGAAACTAACAAGGTACTAAATGATAGTAAAAAGTACTGAAGTTAAAATTTTACTGCAGCCATTCAATATACATTTTCTCCAAGCGTCAATACATAAATAAAAGAAACACATTTATTTTTAATTATTTTTTATTAGCATATTCAACAGTTTCATTAATGTGAACTATTAAATGTTTCAAAAAAATTTAAACTGCCGAGGGGGAGGCAAAAGAGGCAGCTGCCCCCTGCCATTCTTCAGGTCAGAGAAAATTTTGTAAAGAAAATAAACTACACAATACTTAATTTTATCTCATTTATCAATGAGATATATTTGATATAATTTTCAAAAATTGTTTCTATTTTTTCAAGTGTTGGGATCCGCTTCTCAAAATGTAAAGAAACGGAGGTGAAACCGGGGGGTCTGGGGGATATGGAATACCCCCCAGCACAAGGAAGTATCTATAAGGCTTTTCAAAAAAAAAAGACACACATTCTAAAGAAAACATATTTTTCTTTATTATACTTGACCTCTCAAACGCAACGCTCCGGTTTTTCGGTTGTTTACTTTGCAAAATACCCTCTATATCAGGAAAAGATATTTTCAGGAATATCAACTACATAATACTGAAATTTATCTAATTTTAAGTATACTTTTTCTAGAATGACCAAACCAATTAGATATCCCAAAATGTAAAGCAATAGGCGTAAAACCGGGTTGTCTCGGGGGTATGTAATACCCTCTAGCACATGGAACTTTACAAATTGATAAATCCGCAAATTTAATTCTAGAGATAACATCTTTTCTTAACGGCTGGAGGGTATTCCATACCCCCCAGACCCCTCGGTTTTCCAATTAAAAATACCCTCCAGATCAGGACAAGATTTTTTCATGATCATAAACTACATACCTAATACTTAATTTTATCTCATTTTAAAGTGATTTCTAATTTTTATAGCAGCCAAGCTCTTAGCAAATTTTGCATCTCAAATATGTGCATCTTTGCCCTACGCCATTTTTGCCACGCCTTAGTTACTCTGCTGACTCTATGACAAAAATACAGTTTTTTCGGTTTAATATAGGAAATCCCAATTTTTATATTCATATTTAACCCTCTCCCCCCCTTCCGCACGGAAATAAAAATTTATACTGATTCTTATCCAACTACAAATTGTAGTACAAATTTGTGTTAACATAGGAATCGACCTACGGTGCTTAGATTTTTGATAAAACATTGCATCCTGTAGAAAAGCACTTTGGAGCTTCCTTTCTTCTCTCCCCTATCTGACATTATTTTCTCCTTCAACTGTCCATTTGATAGTGGTTTTGAAATAAACGCCCATGGAATGAAGTCAAATCTTGCTCTTCTACTCAGTGGCGAGTGCAATGCACGCAGTGGCGAATTAAGCCAGCGCGGGGTCTTTAGCAAATTTTATCGTGGAGTCCCCCTATTCTTTTTTACTCTTTTTCTCACTAAAAGCGTTATTTTTCCTTTGGCCGGGAACAGGGGTAATTTTGTTTTCTACCTTTTCAATAAAATAATATCACTTTTCTGCAGGGTGCAGGGTCCCCAGACGTGCGGGGGCCGTAGCATTTGCTACTTCTGCTACTGTGTTAATCCGGCACTGGCTCCACGCCAGACACATTTAGACGCCATCGACCGGTCGACGTATGTTGCTCGGAGCAAATGTAAGCAGAGATTCAAACAAGATCATCAATACGCTTTTAAAAAAATTTTGGGAAAAATGGAAAATCTGAAAAAAAAAGGTCACTAGTTGTGACATCAGAAAAATATGAATAATATTGCGCGGCTGTTCTTTTGCACTTTTACTCTTTTTTCCTAAAATAATAATTATGGTCACCATAGATACTCGTAGCCTGAAGACCGTAGGCCGAGTTATGTATTGTGATGATGAAGGGCGGCCTCGGCCTTACACCTCAGTTTATAAAAAAATGGCCACCCCCTTACTTTACGTTTTGCTTTTGAAATAATACAAACACCTTATAAATTGAAGAGCAAATCAAAATTTAATACTACTGCAAAGAACAGAAACAAGTCAGTGTTAAAATAGAAAAGAAGAGGTTATTGAACAAAATGATAAGGACTGGAGTATTCTCAATACAGAAAAAATTGCAGAGGATATTATTAATCTGAAAATATGAATTAAGCAGAGCATGAAATGACGATGGTCATGAAAATGTGTGGAATATGAAAAATTATTCAAATCTTTTTATAAACTTTTGTAGTTAGATAATACCTATTATAAATTTTCAGAAAACATGTAGAAGCTGATTTTCTTCACTATCGCTCATACATTTTTCTAAATTTTTCTGCAGTTGATTTTATTGATTAAAAATTTTATTTTATTTCAGATCAAAATGTCTAATAAAGAAAGTGAAAAGCGCCCTTCAATTGATGATGAATTTTGGCATTCATTTCAGTGTGAAAAAGTCGACAGTTTAACAAAACTACGAGAAAAAATAGAGGAAAGCATCGTCGAACAAAATGTTCCAATTGAAGCTTTTCTGGGAATAACCATTATTTCCAGTAATTTAGATTATCTAAACCAAGACATTTTTGAAGGTTTAGAACACATTCAAAGTATTAAAATTGTATATTGCAATATTACAAATTTACCAGCTTTCCTGTTTAAAAAATTGCCCAATTTGAGAGTACTAGACGTAGTATTTAACACCATAGACAGTATTGATGAACAAGCTTTTTCCGGAATCAGTAAAGTGACCCAATTGTGGTGTTTTGATAACACCATTAAACAAAATATGCCCATAGGTCTTTTTGACGATGCTGTTTCAGTTGTAAGCGGAAAGTTTCATAGTAGCAACATGCCCTCCATTACTTCAGACACTTTTAAAAATAATCCAAAACTTGAACTTTTATGGTTGTGTAATAACAATATCGAAAAATTACCGACTAATGGTTTCTTCAATCTATCAAATTTATCAGAATTGAATTTGGAAGACAACGCCATTTCGGTTTTAGAAAGCAATTGCTTCGATGGATTCCAGAATTTGAAGCAGATGTTTCTGAGTAACAACAAAATTGTGAGCTTATCAAGTGACTTATTTAAAAACATGCCAAAACTGGAAATACTCAATCTCAGCAACAATAACATCAATCAAATAGATGATGGAACGTTTTCTGCACCAACAGAGTTAAAATTTCTGAATCTATCAACAAACAAGCTAGAGCAATTCTCTGGAAGTGTGTTTAGGGGTTGTGCAAATCTTTTTGACTTAAATCTTATGAATAATGGATTAACTAGCTTGAATGAAGACACTTTCAGTTCACTGACAAAGCTAACAACTCTAAGATTGAAACTGAACTGCCTTAAAGATTTGCCTCCTAATTTGTTTTCAAACAACGTAAACTTAGCTGGTCTTGACATAAGTTCAAATAGAATTGAGAATTTATCAACAAAAACATTTTTAAGTTTATCAAACCTGAGTGATTTAAACTTGTGTTGCAATCAAATATCGAAAATTGATGATAACTTTTTTCAAAATGCTTCTTGCCTTAGGACCCTTTATTTGCAGAAAAATAAAATTACCGAATTAAGTGAAAATAGTTTCAATGGTTTGAGCCAATTGAAAATTTTGCAATTAAATAATAACCTCATTGAGGTGCTACCGAATAGCGTTTTCAAAGGCTTGGAATCACTGACTCACCTTAATTTGAATGAAAACAAAATAAAAATCCTTGAAAATGGGGTTTTTAACAGTTTAAGCAGTTTGATAAATTTGGATATCACCTTTAACGATATTGAAGATATAGAACCTGGAACGTTTAAAAATGTGAACGAAATTCAGCTCATACTCTTGTCAAATTTAAAAACGAAAACTTTAAAACGAGGTGTCTTTGATGGTTTAACTTCAGCAACGTCTTTAGTTATCAAGAACATGGAGGAGCTTTGTGAGTTAGAAGGTGGAAGCATTGATGGTCTACAAACCCTCAATATTTTGAAAGTATCTTATAGCATTATTGAAAAATTACCTGTGAATATTTTTGCAAAAGTTGATCAACTTACTATTCTCTCTATAAATAACACCAAATTAAAAACTCTACAACCAGGTATATTTGCAAATTTGCAAAATCTCTGGAAACTCTGTCTGTCTGATAATTTATTAACCACGGTGGAATCCAACTCATTTGAAGGACTAATTAACGTGAAATACCTGTCGTTGTATAACAACAAAATAAAGGAATTGAGTTCTGAAGCATTTAATGGATTGGACAACCTGATAGATTTAGAACTGGGGAAAAACGAAATACACAACTTAACTTCTACGATTATGAAGGCCTTCCCAAATATTAATTCTCTTGGTTTAACTTCAAATAAGTTGGAAAAATTGGAAGACGACGTTTTTTCTAACAACGCTCGTTTGTGTCAGTTAGATTTATCGGAAAATCCCTTTAAATCCTTTCCAACCGAAATATTTAAGACTTTACACCTCACTTCTCTGTATTATAGAAAAAATTCTTTGGATATTGTAACGAAAGGCTTATTTGTTAATTTGGGGAAATTAAGTCACTTGTATTTAAATAACAATAACATAGAATTGATTGAACCTGGATCATTTGAATCACTGCCTAATGTTAAGGAGTTGCATTTAGGGAAGAACAAAATTAAGCAAGTAGAGCCGGATACTTTTGAAGGTCTTAAAGATGTTAGCCTGCTGGACCTACCAAAGAATTTAATTTCTGACTTAAAGTTGAATAGTTTTGATAATTTAAAATCTTTACAAGTGTTGAATTTGCAAGATAATCAACTGGATGCGTCAATTAGCGAATACTTTCATGAGAAATATAGAGAAAACATTTGTCATAGTTGCCATTAGTTGTAATAACTAATGAGTGGGTTATGAATATTTTTATAACATTGCAAGTGGAATCAAAATTTTATTGACGAATTGACAGAAGATAATTTTTTGATCTTGTCTTGAAACATCAAGAAAGTGATTAATGGTATTACAATAGTATTAATAGTGATAAATAAATAAATAGATAGATTGTTTGTATGAAATGGACTAAAATACAGTGGCCTATTAACACTTAAAACGACCTGCTATATTTTTATATTTGGCATTGCAATTTTACAATCTGCAACATTTTAATTTTACATACCTTAGATATCATACCGGGTTGCCCACCTTACACCCAAACATAAGAGGTTAACATGGTAAATTAGTTGAAGATAATTGAGGGAGTCAGAAGCAAAACGTAATGCCAGTCGTTGTGTTAAAAGTGTTAAAATTGTATTAGAAATATTTTTTACTTTTATAATATATTAATATAGTTATTTATTACACATATGTATTTTATATATTACATAATAAAAATATTTTACTTTAAACTACTATCTTTGATGTCAGGATTATACACTTCTTCCAATTTTTTTATTAATAATAAAATAGACATACCATCAACGTTCCTTCTAAACAATTTTGACTAATTTGCTTTTTTTTTTAATTATGTTTTTATTTTATTTACTTAACTGTCCCCCGACGCGATGACGTTTGGATTTTATTTTTTGCTTTTTAAAAATTTTTATTGTTGGAGGTTTTTTAAATTTTTAATTTAAATTTTATTTGATGTTTTTTAAACTTTAAATATTATTAGTACGGCCCTGCCTTAATCAATTACACTAGAAAACAGCAAATGATCTTTGAAGGGCTAAACATATTTTTTTGAATTTTAGCTAAGAGAATTTTAGCAATCAAGTCACCTTTCAAACAAAAAAGACTAAATCCAAATTGGTTCATCTGTTTGGGAGCTACGACCCTACAGACAGACACACAGATACATGTTAAACTTATAACACCCCTCTTTTTGGGTCGGGGGTTAAAAACAAAACGTTTTCTAACACTAACCTAAGCTCGATTCGTGGATCTCTCTTTTGACGGTCACTAATAAAAAAAGTTGTTTCCTAACACTAACCTAAGCTTGACTGGTGGATCTCTTTATTTCGTACTCAAACCTAGGTTCTTCCCCCCCAAGTTATCTTGGCGGCTACAATTTGTTCACTATTTTTAAAGATTTACAAGCTTAATCTTAACACAGGTACATAATTTAAAATTAATAAAAAAAATTTTATATTTTACACTCTCAAAAAGTACTCATAAAACGATAAAATTTTTTTACAGTTTTTCGAATATTTGGTTTGAAATAAAAGTTTTAATTTTTACCACCATCAAAAATTATCCTTCGGCGATTAATATTAATATAATTAAAGAGGTTTAAAATTATTAAACATAATTTTTATTTCTGACTCTCCTCAAAAGCGATTATAATTTTTCCACTATTTTGGAATATTCACAGGTTTAATATAAATACACTTCAATAATGAGGTATAAAATTATTAATAGAACTTTTATTGTTATTATTTATTTCAGCGAGTTTGTTACAGCATGCGCCGTTTTTCGCAACCAATACGCTATTTTCTTCTGTCTTGGACATCTTCTGGTACCAGTCGTCTACTCTGCATGGCTTCTACTACACCTTGTGCCCACGTCCTTCGGGGTCGTCCTCTTCTTTGTTTGCCTGCAGGAGTCCATTCCCATACCTTTCTAGGCCATCTCTCTTCTTCCATACGATTTAGGTGGCCATACCATACAAGTCTTTTCGGTTCGGTCTATGATGTCGCTATCCACCTTCATTTTCTCTCTTATAGTGCTATTTGGAATATGCTGCATTCTTGATATTCTACAGCTACGCCTGAGGGCATCAATTTCCAGGGCTTGTAGTTTTAAGCTATTCTTTACTGAGACTTCCCACACTTCAGAATTATATAGAGCAATACCCTCAACTATTGTCTGATATATTCTGTTTTTCGTGGTATTCCGCATTCCTTTACTCCACCATATACTATTTAATTGTTGTATGGCTCTGCGCCCCTGGTTTATTCCATTTTCAATGTCTTTTTAGCAACTTGGGATTTTAGTAAAAACCGATTCGAGGTACTTAAACTCCTCGCAGCCTCTTATCTCATCTCCGTTAATTTTTAAATTCTCATTTGCTGCCCCCACCGCAAGGTATTCCGTCTTATGCATATTTATCTGTAATCCCCAAGTTTTATATTCCTCTCTTAACTTGCGTGTCATGTATGCTGCGTCTTCCTCATCCCCGGCTATGATTACCTGGTCGTCTGCAAACAAGAGCGTATATAGGCACGAGTCGTTAATCTGTACTCCCATATTTGCGCACTTTCTAACCCATTGTCTCAGAGCATACTTTATATATATTTTAAAAAGGGTAGGTGATATGCAACAACCCTGCAACAGGCCTTTTGTTGTTGGAAAACTTTCAGAGATCTCGTTATTTATTTTAACTGCAGCTGTCCTGTTATTGTATAGTTCCTCGATTGCGTTTATGTGCTTTCTTTTAATTTTAATGCTTTCCAGTATTTGGAACATCAGACTCCGCGGTACACTATCATACGCCTTTCTTAGATCAATAAACACCAAATGGGTTTCATAGTTTCTAGCGTAGCGTTTTTCAATTAATTGCCTCAAACAGAATATGTTGTCCGTGCATGACCTACCCGCTCTAAATTCGCTTTGTTCTTCACTATCGCTCCACTCTTTTTCAATCCTTGTTTTTAGAATGCGTCCGTACAGCCTCCCGATGGAACTGGTCACACTGATTCCTCTGTAGTTATCCAATTTCTTCCTGTCGCCTTTCTTAAAAATTGGAGTTATGTAGGAGTGTTTCCATTCGTCTGGTACCTCTCTTCCTCTTTTTATGCAGTCCGTATACATGTCTGCCAACAACTCCTTTGTTTGTTTCGTGCTACACTTTACCAATTCAATCGGGATGCCTCCAGGACCCGGAGCTTTATTGTTTTTCATGTTTCTTAGAGCTTTGTCGATTTCTTCTACAGTAACATCATTTACTTCTTCTGTATCGTCTTCTAATTTTTTTTTCCTATTTACCTCTATTTTATACGCATCTCTTTCTTCTAGCAGTAATTTCTGGAAGTATTTCTTCCAGTCGTCAATTCTTATGAGAGACAGATCTGTTCTTTCCTTCGTGTTTTCCTTGCAGTCGATATCACCCTCCAGGCCATTCTACTTTTGGTTCCCCCAATCATGCTATGTACTCTTTCGCAAGTGTTTACCCACATATTGTCTTTTGCTTTTATTACCTCTCTCTTTACCTCAGCACGTATTCTTGCATATCTTTTTCTATCTTCGGGGTCATTTTTGGTACAGTTCTCTTTTTTCTGCAATGATTCCTTGTATATCCTCCATGATCCACCTTGATTTGTCCTTCTTGTTTGTTTTTCTTCTCTCCTAGTGCTTCATAAGCGGCTTCCTGGATACAGTTTTTTAACATTTCATATTTATCGTTTGTTGTTCCTTCCCACGCAAGCTTTGTCATCTTTGCACTAAGCCTAAGTTTATAGAAAAATGATGTTGAATCCTCAGTCAATGCCTCTGTATTGTAACTTCGGTTTGACTGGTCGTTTTGGCATGCTATTTGGGGATCCCCATAGTCCCCCCGCGGCAGGCAAGGAAAGAGTACCGATGCTCGGAGTAAGAAATGGTCAGATCTACATTCGGCCCCTCGAAATACACGTACGTCCACACAGAAAAAAATTGCTGGTGGCAAATTCACCCAATGTTGGGCTGTTGCAATTGTGCACTTTTGAAGCCTAAAATTGTATTTTGCTAAGTACAGCGATTGTTAGAATTATGCAAACTTTTATACCTGGAAAATTGTATTGTATATTCTCCCAATAGTTGTGTTCTTAATCGGTTCTTAAGATTATGCGAATTGTAAACGCAAAGTTATTCTTGAATAAGTGCTAAACGGTACAATTCAAAAAATTTTCGTTTTACATTTTGTCTTATTAGAGACATTTTGTCTTATTAGATTATACACCACTATTAATTTACCCCGTAAATATTGTTATTAATAGTTTTAACACGTGGATTATAATTTTATTTAAAAAATTTAAACTGGATAATTATTAATGCTGTTTGCTGAAAGTTAAAATTTTATAAAATTAATTCAATTTTAATGTAATTTTAATTAGATTTAAATGTTCATAAAACAATCAGAATAGAAAATGGAATTTTTTAAGATATCAAAACTTCTGATAGGTGTACAAAATAATTTTAATAAATCAACTTCATGGGCTAGTGAATACCACGTTTACCTCATAAACCAGAGGTACCAAGTTCGAATCCCACGTCGGCCTATGAAAAAGAGTAAGTATTTACTTAGGTTCCTATTTCAGTCAAAATTTGTCGCAATTTAAAAAGGAAAAATTAATATAAATTAAAATGTGTGAATAATATTTTTAAATTTATTTCCACATAATATTGGGTGAAAAATAGGAAAAAAGGCTGTACTACAAAAAGGTATCAATTGGGTTTTATGCAGGTATAAATATGTGGACTCAACAGTTTTCATTTTTTAAACACAATTTTATACCTGCAACCAATCTAGGGAGAACTTGTACCTGAAATATGCATAATTTTACAAATTTTTAGCCCAAATTTTTTTCTGTGCATTGTTTTTATAGCAATCTTTTGCTTCATAATAATATAGTCTATGATCGATCTGAGTTTTTTGGTTGGTTGTACCCAGGTATACTTATGTATTTCCTTATGGTTGTAGAACCCATTCATAATTCGTAGCGAGAATTGTTCGCTTATACTGATAAGTCTCTCGCCGTTGTCATTTTTCCTTTCCTCTCCGAATCTCCCCACTACATCGTCTCCGACTTTTCTGCCAATTCTAGCATTGAAGTCTCCCATCATCACTATCTCCTTCCCCCCGCCGACCTCCGACAGGACATCTGCAAGAGTTCTCTCGTATTGGCTTTTGATATCCTGATTTGCATCATCTGTAGGGGCATATACTGCAATTAGCGTTAACCGTCTTTTTTAACCTCCAGGTTTACTTTTAATATTCTTTCGTCCACATATTCTAAATTGCTTATATTTCTTTTGTACCTTTTATGTATTGCAATGGATACTCCCGCTCTGACTCTCTTATGATTTTCCACTCCGCTATATATGTGTATATATTTTCCTTTTCTTTGGCCCTGGCCTTTTTTCTTCGTTTCTGTAAGAGCACACATATCTAGTTTGAATTGTTGCATCTGATTGAATACCTCTGTGCATTTCGTTGCTAGTCCCTGCACATTCCATGTACCAATATTCAAGATCCGATTTCGTAGCTTGTGTCGTTTACCGTTTAATCTGTCCTTTATCCGAGGCTGTGCGTATTGGTTTTTAACATTTTTAGAAGTTTTCTAGGAATCGGGTGTTGGCCCATTGCCCAACCCTGGAGGCCTAGATTTTTCTGTCGGGGTTTTCTCCCTTAGCCAAAAGGACTCAGTTTTTTGGCGCCAAGTATTCGCCTTTCACCCATTTCCGTTAGCTGCATGACACTCATGGATCAAAGTGAGTGTCCTGCATTTCTAGGGATTACGACGAGGACGTGGAAGTTGGATTTACTGGCAGAGCTGATCGTGTTGCATAGGTCATAGGACATTTCTCTTAGTTTTGTTAAACATACATATTTGGCATCTGCATGCTCCCAAGAGGTCCATACCAGTCTTTAACCCTCTCCTTTTATTGTTTTACCCAGTCTTTTATTGTTACCCTCCACAAAAATTACCCCTTGACTATTAAAATTATTTCGGGTCAGGACTTTTGGACGCCGGCGTTTTAAAGACTAAAAAAGTAAAAAATTTAAAAAAACACTTTTTTTATATTGATGTTTTCAAGAAGCTTTGTTTGCTCTTATTATAAAATAATTTTTTGTAATTTTAAATAAAAGTTATTTTTAAATTAAAATTTTTTTTTATAACATACGGTATCTGCATTTTTATATATATAGATAGATTTAAGTAGGCGCCATCTGTTGATTTAATTAAAAGGGCCCTGAAAAAAATGCCCCTCTTAAATAAATCAAAATTAAATTATTATTTTAAATAAATCAAATTAAATTAAAAGTGGCGGCAAAATAAAAAGCGACGATTTTATAGGCGGCGGAATGGGAAAGTTGGCGGCGATTTTTATAGGCGGCGAAATGGAATAGTACTAAGCGGCGAAATGGGAAAAAAGTTGGCGGCGAAATGAGAAGCGGCGATTTTATAGGCGGCGAAATGGGGTGATACTCCTAAAATTTCACGATGTATTACCAGGGCGGAAAGGGGGGATGTAAAAAAGTGGTACGTGGTTAAAGGGCTACCCCGATGGGGGAGGGCACAATCCTAAGTACTCTTACGTGGATATCCTCCCTTATGAATTAAGTATTTATTGGTGATTGGGGGTATGGGAAATCTTACGGACTCCTGGGAAGGAGGAATATATTTTAAGATTTATTTATCTATAAAGCCTGTATGACACGGTGCATAATATTGCATAAAATTTACATGTAAATGGTAACTCACCAATAGAAAGAGCGTATTAGTATCAGAAGGTTTTCATTGGTTAGTTACCATTCACATGAAAATTTTTATAAAAATATGCACCGTTGCATACAGCAAATTGTGTGCTAAATTTTCATGTAAAATATTTAAAACATGTTCTAAATTTGGAGGCAAATGTGCGCAGTAGACAATTTTGGCACTTAAAAGTCTCGGCGCCTAAATATCCGGCGCCCAAAAATCTGGCGCCCACATGTCACATACCGGAATTATTTTACTAGTTATGTGGTATTGACAAGGTTAATATTAATACAATTAAACAGTTTCAAAATTATTAAACATTTTTTTTATATACTTTTCTAACGATTACCCCCATTAAACGGTTAAAATTTTTGTACTATCTTAAATATTAATATTTTTTTGTGGCACTTCTCATAAATTTCCTTTTAGCGATTAGAACTTTTTCACTAATTTTGTTGTATTCAAGATATTAATGTAATTAGAGTTTTAAAATTTCTATTATTATGTTCTCTTCCCCCCCAATTACTCTACAACAAAGCGATTTTTAAACTAGGAGGCGCGAAAAATTTATCAGAAATGTAATTTCATTAAATTAAAATATTATACTTATACAAAAAAAAATTTATATATTTTTTACAATTTAAAAATGTGTGTATTATTTTATGAAATAAAGGGGAAGGCGCCAAGATTTGATTTTTAAAGGGGTCTGTAAAAACATAAAGTTTGGAAACCACTGCTTTAAGCAGTGACGTGCTCAACCAACTCTTTTGAGGGGGGAGCTATTTTAAATTTGCCAACTGAATTAATTCAAAATTGCCAACTTTTTGTAAATTTAGACGAAAAAATTGTCAAATTGACCAACTTGTGAGTGTTTTTGCCAACTTTTTGAAATATTGGGAGGAGGGGGATTTCCCCCTCATGGGCACATCTCTGGCTTTAAGTAACACATTTATAGGGTGGTTCGAGATTATTAATAAATATTTTGGGTGGTTGTAACAATTTTTACCCTAGTATATTATCATTTTCATTATGCATAGCTCATAATCCGATCACCTAAAACTCGCATGTGTAGTTTAATTTTACTGATTGAAAATTTTATTTCTTTTCAGATAAAAATGTCTAATCAAGAAACTCAACCTTCTTCAATTAATTATCGCTTTTGGCATTCGATTATGTGTGAAAGAGTCCACACCCTAAAAGAACTTCGGGAAGGCATCCAAGCCTGCATTGTTAGAGAAAATGTTTCATTTGAAGATTTTCAAGGAATTGATATTCATGAGAGCAATATTGATTTTTTAACTCCTGATTTTTTTGAAGGCTTTGAATACATCCAGAAATTTAAAATTATTTCATGCAAAATTACCAACTTACCTGCAAGGCTCTTTGAAAAATTGCTAAATTTGAAAGAAATAGAAATTGGATTTAGCACCATCGATCGCATTGATAGTCAAGTTTTTTCTGGAATAAGCAAAGTTGTCAACTTGTACTTTTTTGGAAACAATGTCAAAGAAATACCTGCAGGTCTTTTCAACGACGCTGTTTCAGTTACCTGCGCAAAGTTACATGGCAGCAACATAACTTCCATTACTTCAAACACCTTTCAAAGTAACCCCCAACTTAAACTTCTATGGTTGGCAGAAAACAAAATTGAACAATTACCAAATAACGCTTTCTCCAATCTATCAAACTTAACAGAATTGGATTTAAAAAACAACGCAATTTCTAATTTAGAAGAAAATTGTTTTACTGGATTGCATAACTTACGGGACTTAATGCTCTCCAATAATCGGATAACAAGCTTATCCAACGGATTATTTAAAGATCTTAACGATCTGAGGAAACTTGAACTCATCAACAATAACATCCAGCATTTGGAAGATCAATCGTTCTTGGGACTGAATAAATTACAATTTTTGAATTTGTCGAACAACGATATTGAATGCTTTCCACAAAATCTGTTTGTTAATTGCCCAAAAATTACAAGTTTGAATCTCGAACAAAACAAATTGTCAAATTTGGATGAAAACATTTTTAATCCATTATCTGAGCTGGGTTACTTGAGTTTAAAAAACAATCTGATTAGAAATTTACCTGAAAACTTATTTTCTAATAATTCGCGGCTGTCTGAATTGGATTTGAGTTCGAATAAAATTGTTGTAATACCAACAAAGACGTTTTTGAGCTTGTCCAAACTACGAAGCTTATGTTTGGGTTGTAACGAAATATCAAAGGTTGAAGATAATTTTATCCAAAACTCCGTGATTCTTCATAAACTTGAGTTGCAAGAAAATAAGATAATCGAACTTGGTGAGAATAGTTTCAAAGGTTTGAGTAGACTGAGGAAACTGAAACTAAATAACAATTTGATTGAAACGTTGCCGCTAGGTCTTTTTAGGGATGTCGTAGCATTGGAAGAGATTTTCTTGAATGTAAATAAAATAAAAGTTCTCTTAAATGGAACGCTTGATAATTTGGAAAATGTGGTAAAATTAGATATCAATGAAAACAATATTGAGGAAATTCAACCGGGAACGTTTAAGAGTTTGAACAAGATCGAATCTCTGTATTTGTCAAAATTGAAATTGAAAACTCTCAATCCAGGCACTTTTGATGGTTTAACCAAAGTTACCTATTTAACGTTAGACAACACTGATCTTAAATATTTGGCTGATGATAGTCTTGATGGACTAACAAATTTGGAGAGTTTTAATCTATCGCAAAATTTTATTGAAGAACTACCTCTAAATCTTTTTGCAAAATTTTCTAAGCTAAGATATCTTACTATAAATGATACAAAGCTTAGTGCTTTACGGGCCGGAATGTTCTCTAAACTACAAAATTTACGTCAACTTCGTTTACATAACAATCAAATAAGTACCGTGGAACCGAAATCATTTGAAGGTCTTCTCAATATTGAGAGCGTATCGCTATCAAATAATAAAATAAGCGAGTTGGATCAAAACGCTTTAACTGGATTGGAAAAAGTTCGGTTTTTGGAATTAGGAAAGAACCAAATACATACATTAACTTTTGAAATGTTAGAGAATCTCCCAAAACTATCAACACTTGGTTTGTCTAATAATAATTTGGAAATTTTGGAATATGATGTTTTTTTAAACAATGGAAATATATGTCAATTAACTTTGACTCAGAACCGTTTTACGTCATTTCCATTTGTAGGATTCAGGCCAATCACAGCACTTACTTCGTTATACTTTGATAGAAATATGTTGAGTTCTCTAAAAAAGGAAATGTTTGCTAATCTTCATCAATTGGTATATTTGCATTTGAGTCATAATGGCATAGAATCGATAGAGCCTGGATCGTTAAATTCGTTATCTAATCTTAGGGATTTGCGTTTAGAAAACAACAAAATAAAAAATATTGAGGGTATTGCAACTGAGGGTCTCAAAAGTATCCTTAATATCAACTTAGCCCAAAATTTGATCACTGATTTGAAATTAGATGCATTTGATAATTTAGTTTCTCTGCAAAGTGTAACTTTGGATAATAATCCACTGAAACCGTCTGTTTATGAATACTTTGAGAAGAAGTATCAAGTACCACCACCACGACGGTGCATATGTCCCTGTCCAACTAAGAAGGAAGTTCCATACAGGTGTTAAAGAGAGGAAGGTCCTGCTTATGGGATTTTGCTTGGAACTGATGCAGCAGCGTTACTAACAAATTTTAATTATAGTAATAACTAATGCAGTAAAAGAGAAAAATCAATTTCAACTTATTAAACTTTACTGACGCAATCATCTGGGCTACTTTATTTAAAATTTATTACTAAATTAATTTAAAGCAGAACTACCTCATTCGAAATTATGCATCAATCTGACATGGTATTTTTGTATTACTTTTATATTGAACTAACACAAGGGGCTTTCGAGTCGCCTTTAGCTATCTTGTGGTTGGATTTATGTAGCTGTTTGGCTATACACTTAGAGAAAATGTGTATGTATAGACAATAGTGGTTTGGCCTCATTTGAGTGTGAGGATTCAGATACGTTTGGCTATAGGATGTAAACGTTTTTAGAACTGTTTTTGGCTGGTAATAAATGAACGAACCAATCAGAAGCGTATCTGTAAATGACACTAATGACTAATGAGGAGAAGCTTTCTAGCAATTTGCTAGATCTGATATTAGATGATTACAATAGCACAAATTAATACTGAATAAGCTTTTATAATAATATAATAAATTACTAATTTCAGAATACATTATTTCTATAGAAAGCAAATATATAATTTAAATGTATTATTCTTGAATTTTATTTATTAGAAATTAAATATGTAACTAACTACATATAATATGACAAGTTCCACTTAAGAACCAACGAAGATTACGGTTGACCGCATGCAGTCGCGTAGTTTTTTGATTGGACTAAATTTTGACCGTGGTCGTCGTGGGTTTTAATACCCACTCGATCTACAGACACGCAGTCCGCAACTTTGTAAAAGAGGACCGACTTTTTGGGGCACATATAACAAAAAGTTTCCTTTCCCAAGAGCCACCCGCCACTTCAAATCTAACCTCAATGATGGGCAGGGCAAATAAGCATACGCTAGAATAACTCTGGGGCTCTCACCCCCACAGTAGTTTTTGATTTGAAAGCATGACCTTCTTAGGTCTAAACGTTTCAAGGGTCATTCATAAACGCCCTTAGAAATTTAACTTCCAATCTCAAGTTTAGAGATGTCGCTCATGGAGTCCACCAGAATGCAACTTTCCGAGTTATGACAAGTCTCCTTGTTATGAGTTAAGACCGGGGACTTCTTAAATGTCCATTTTAATAATAGATTTTCTTTTGGGTTAACCTCTTTCATCATGAGAACCATGAGTTAAGGTGTTTTAGTCTACTCTAGTTTCCATTCGGGCCAGATCTTTCATGACATATGAGGAATGACTTAATTATGGGTTAAGATCATCGGTTAACTAGGTTCTAAAGTAGAACAATGTGTACCAAGTGTTACTCCGTTCTGCACCATGATCATGTCATGGGTTATGGTAGATATTGGGTACTTCCTCTTTTATCCCTTTCAACGTTTATCTAGTTTATCCAGCGAATTATTTAAAAACGTATTATATTAACCGTCAATTATATCTTGGAAATATTATTATTATTTAAGCATTACATTCCCGCAAGAATATTGCTCTCCTATTTCTAGGATTTACAAATCAGCTTAAAGAAAAGGATTAGTTCCCGTATAACGTAATACAATTTTACTCTTCTAGTTTCTCTTATTAGTTGATATGTAGTTTCGAGTAGGTCAACGCTTCTCTTACTATTCATCTCCATAATATCCTATCTTGCACCTTCTTCCGCCACTCATTAACCATCATCGCTCACTACCTGGCTCTACCATCTCGTTCTCGGCCTTTTTCGCGTTCTGTTCTCATTCGGTTTCCATAGAGTTATCTTTTTTTTGATGTTGTCATCGTCGTTTCTCATGATATGACTCATCCATCTCAATCTCTGCTCCTTCACAAACTTCGCTATATCCTCTCCTTTCATCTCATCCTTGATTTCGTGGTTCATCCTCTGTCTGTATTCACCGTTTTCATCTCTTTTTGGACCAATAATTGTGCGTACACAGTAAAAAAAAGTGTACTTAAAAGTAGAACAATTTGTGCCTAGATTGTCTACAAGTACAAATTGTGTAAAAATTTAGCACAATTTGTGCTATAAAATAGTACAATTGCGCTAGAGATGACTAAAATTAAGTACAATTGTACCTAATTTTCACCCAATTTGTACTTGTAGACAATCTAGGCACAAATTGTTCTACTTTTACACCTTTTTTTCTGTGTAGTATTTTCCTTTCGAGTCACCATCAGTGTTTCTGCTTCTGTTTGCGACATGCACAGTGTATCAGCAGCATATGTAATCACCGGTCTAATCAGTGTTTTGTAGATCTTTAATTTCGTTTTTCTCGTCAATGTCTTGTCTTTAAATAGGATTTTGTCGGCGTAATAGGCCCTATTACCTGCTTATACTCTTCTTTTGATTTCTTCCATTATGTTGTCATTCTTGTCTATGTGTATTCCAAGGTAATTGAAACTACGCACTTGTTCGAATGTTTAATCTCTTATTGTCAGGTTTTTTACACTATCAGGAGGGTTCTTTGCGCACCACATATTATACTTTGTCTTCTTTTCACTAATCTTAAGACCCATTTTCTTTGCAGTTAACTCTAGTTCTTTAAATATTTTTATCAATCTCTTATGTGTTATTGCCATGCTTAGAATGTCGTCTGCATAGGCGATTGATTATCTGCCACTATCTAATGATGATCGATCCTTTTATGTCTATTCCTCGTACTATTTTTTCTAGAACGATGTTAAAAACCAGAGCCGACAGTGCGTCTTCCTGTCTCTCCCCGTTATTTATCTCGAATCTTTCCGTTTCTCCTTCTGCTGTTCTGATGTTTGCCCTTGTTTGTCTCATTGTCATTCGTATCAGTTTGTTGGGGATCTCCATTTCTTTCATCGCTTCAAACAGCTTCATTTTGTCCACATTGTGAAACGCCTACTGGAAATCTACAAATAGCATATGTAGCTCGATGTCATGTTTCTTCGCTTTTTCTATTGTACGCTTCGCTATGTGTATCGCGTCAATTGTTGATTTATTCTCCATAAAGCCAAACTGGTACTCCCCTATCATTTCTTTTGCATATTTTTCAGTCTTCTAAATATCAGAGTTGACAAAATTTTGTATGTCGAATTGAAAAGTGTTATGCTTCTGTAGTTTGTGCAATCTTCGGGGTCTCCTTTCTTTTTTATAGGTATAACACCATCTCTCAACCTTTTTGGCATTCTCTTTTCATTCCATATTTGTTGGACCAGACGCATATTCATAACTATGTGTTCTTTTTTTGTTTGTTTAGTATATTCTTTGTAGCTATTAAAGTCTTTCTGTATTCCCGTTCTCAACCATTTAATCAGTCTTTTTGCTTTCATTTTGCTATATTTCAAACAGTCGATGTCAAATCAATCTTTACTTTTTTTTACTGTTCTGTATCCCGGTGTTTCAATTGCTGTTTTGTGCATACTTGTTATGATGTTGTCTAGTTCTTCTTCTATATCGTTACTCTTTCTGTTATTATGTAGTCTTTATCTTAGCCTTTCTTTGTATCGTTTTCTTTCTTCGATGTTTTTAAGTTTTTCAGTCGCTATTCTTCTATTAGTTAATTCTTGATATACTTTTATATTCCGCTGTTTTCTGTCTCATCTTCACCACTATACCAAGTAATAGTCAAAGTCCGCATTTGCTCTTCTGAATGTTTTTTATGTTTCTTACCATATTTTCTCTGTTTTTCGATATTAATATTTAGTCAATTTGGTTTCCGTTCTTTCCTCTTCCGCCTGGCCACACCCATGTAATTTTTTGTACTTAAATTTTGTACTGCATATCATGGTGTTTGTCGCTGCTGCCAGGTTGTACAGCCTGTCTCCATTGTTGTTCGTTTCCTCATGTAATGTTTGTTTTCCCGCCACTGATCTTATATGATCTTCCCTGCCGATCTTTGCGTTGAGTCTCCCAGTATTACCAATATGTCCTTTTTAGGTATTGCTTCGCATTGTGTTTTGATTTCACTATAAAATTCTTGGGGCATAACCATTTATGATTGACATTATATATTTTTTTTGCTGCAGGTACGATATTATTCCATTTATTGCCTTGAAAGATAATATTTTGTCGATAAATTTTCCAGTCACTATGAATCCTGTTTGTTTTCGCCAGCGTAGAGCAGTGTGTATTTCTTCTTCTTTATTTCACCTCTGTTTTCCATCTCAGCTCTTGCAAAGCTACTACATCAATTCCGTATCTCATGGTCTAATTTGCCACCTTGCTCATTTTTCCGGGTTTCAACATTGTTAATCTGACATTTCATGTTCCAATCTTTATTAATTCCTTTCTCCGGTTCTTTCCACATCTCTTGCTTTTATCTCTTTTTTATGTTTTCTCTAGCTTTTTGTTCCGTTTGTCGTTTCGAATTCTTTTTTCATAGCTTGGGTCGTTTTGGGGCAGTCCTGTTTTCTTACCGTTAGTTTTTTGGATCCCTTTGCCTTTCAACTGCTTGGGCTTCCAAAGACTGTTGGATCATTTCCCATAAAAATATTTACAATTGGCCCAATATTAACCCAGCATTGCCTCAACAGTGGTCACCACTGGGAGATTGTTGGTCCGATGCTGAAATGATAACATGGGTCCTACGGTTGGCGGCCAGCGTTGGTGCAACGTTGGCTCCCAGTTTTGGTCCAGTGCTGATTACAGGCAAAGTAACGGTAAATGATTCTGGCTCAGCATTGGCCATCCATTGTATGCCGATACTTAGGCTGAGCACCGGCAAATCAACGGAAACATCCTTAGCTCAACGTCGGTTTGAACATTGGCCGCCAACGACTGGTTGCCGATATTAAGCCGATACTGGCTCAGCATTGGCATGCACTGTATGCCGATCCTTAAGCTGAGCACCAGTAAAGCAACGGTAAACAGCTTAAGCATGGCCCCAGCGTTGGGTACCAACGGTCGGTTTACCAGTGCTAAGCCAAGCATTGGCCGTATTGTAAATGTCGGCAATATTTTCTTGGGCTGCCATTCGCATGGTTTGTTGTTTATAGTTAGTTTCTTGTATCATACTCTGACTTTGTTTTCGTTTTCAAATTCTTTTCTTGCAACTTCTTTTATTTTGTTTTGTATTTGAAGTTTATTTCTAGTCATATCGCTTGTCTATGTGTATTCATGGTCGCTCTTCAGCTTGTTTTTGTTTCTCATAATTTTAATTTTATCCTCCCATGTACGGAGTTTTACTACTATCGCTTTGTTTTCGCATTCTCTTTCTATTTCAAAGGTTTCTATTGGTTCAACTTCAACTTCCAATCTATTTTTTAGAATGGCATTCACTTCATGTTTCAGATTGGACCAATTTTTGATCTGTAGTCTTTTTATTATTATGTTGTTACGTTTTCTAGTTAAATTGATGACAATGTGAGACAAAAAAGCCCCAATTCAAATTCAGAAGAAATAATAACATCTTTGATCGGGCTAAAGTTTTTACTTGTTCTTATTATTGTAATTTCACTTCTGTCCTCTTCGTTGATTTCATACGGAAATGGTTAACTCAAAACCAAATTTCCAACACCGATAAATATGGCCGTCACAGCTGGTTTATTACTTCAGGTACCTATTTAAATTTGCGTTACATTAATGCACTAGATTTCTCCTTTTATTATACCTAAATCGATCAAAGCAGAAACTAAATATGTCCACTTCAGCAGTTTTGAGTAAAGTGCATAAAAATCTTTGTTACTTAACGTGCTACCTTAAATTAATACATAAATGCTTAATCAAATTTGTAAGAAAATGGATACTAATAGACGCTTTTTCGAACAGTTAGCTCCATATGCCAAAAAACAAAACCATCCGGTGCTAGTCCTGAGTGCCCCCAATAATCCTTTGAATCATTAAATTAACTTGCTAATGAAATCCAATTTTAATTATCTACGAAAGATTGATAAAATACATAATATTATGTCAGAAAATTATTTATTAGTGTGTCCGCTTTTATCGCATTTTTCTTAATTCGTGGCGCACTCATCTGCGCAGCAGTAAACAATGTTCGAATACAAATTTCATTCTAGTAACCTCAATACGGTGGTGTGTGTTGTATTGACTAAAATTGCGTTCCTTCGTCTTCTACAATTAATTTGCCTAAATTTTCATTGAAATATTAAAATATTAACAAGAGGCCAGAAAAAGCAGTAAGTCTCATATTATTAATCTTCTTCACGCTTTATTGTTTCACTTATTTAAAATTTGTAAACAAATTAATAATAATAAAAAGCAGAACGAGTGACTCATTCGAGGTAGGGAACTCCGTTATGTAATGTTAAATTAGAAATATTTTATGTCGGTACTAATCGCAGTGAATCAGCATCGTATTTATCTTTTTTCAGTTCCAGTTTATGAAGGTTTTTACTGGTAATTAGTATCCCAATATAATTTTCATTCAATTTCTTTATAATTTAAATTCAGGGCGACTCCCACTTTCTTTATATGATTCAGAAACTATTTATGTGGTATTTACGCCGTTCCTCTATATTACATTAAAGTAGAAATTTTTATGCAAATGATGTAATTATTTCTGAAGCGGTTTGAATAATTTAGTTATTTCTTTCATTTTAGATAAACATGTCGAATAAAAATACAGAGAGGCGTTCGTCATTTAATTATCGATTTTGGAAAGCAATTATGTGCGAAAGAGCCCACACATTAAACGAACTACGAGAAGGAATTCAGAAATGTGTCGCCAAAGAAAATGTTCCAATTGAAGATTTTCAAGGAATTGATATTCATGACAGTAATATTGATTATCTAAATCAAGACACTTTTGAAGGTTTTGAGCACATTACAAAAATTAAAATTATTTCTTGTAACATTAAAAATTTACCTGCTGACTTGTTTACAAAATTGCCCAATTTAACAGAAATACAAATTGGATTTAGCACTATAGAAAACATTGACGGTCACGTTTTTTCCGGAATAAGTAACGTCGTCAATTTGTACTTTTTCGGAAACACTGTCAAAGAAATTCCCGTAGGTCTTTTTAACGATGCTGTTTCAATTACAAGCGCAAAGCTGCATAGCAGCAACATTACTTCCCTTACTTCAGACACCTTTAAAAATAACCCCCAACTTGAACTTTTATGGTTATCAGGAAATAAAATTGAAAGATTACCAAATAACGCTTTCTTAAAACTAACAAATTTAACAGAATTGGATTTGAAAAACAATGCAATTTCGGTTTTAGAAAGCAATTGCTTCGATGGATTACAGGGTCTAAAGGAATTACTTCTCTCTAATAACGGAATTAGGAATTTATCGAGCGAATTATTTAAAAACCTGGCAAAGCTTGAAAAACTTGCGCTTGGCAACAATAAAATAGACCAAATTGATGATGGAACATTTTCGGCTCTAACGGAATTAAAGTTTTTAAATCTATCCAACAACAAACTACAACAACTATCCCAAAATGTTTTTATTGGTTGTGGACATCTTACTACTTTAAATTTGAAAGAAAACGGATTATCTGATTTACATGAAGACTCTTTCAGTTCGCTAACGGAACTGACACACCTAAATTTAAAATTGAATTGCCTTAAAGATCTTCCTGAAAGATTATTTGTGAACAACACAACTTTATCTGAAATTGATTTGAGTTCCAATAAAATTGAGACACTACCAACAGAAACATTTCTAGATTTACCGAACCTAAAAGTGTTGAACTTGAGCTGCAATCAAATATCGAAAATTGAAGATGATTTCGTTCAAAATTCTTGTTGCCTTAGGAAACTTGACCTGCAAAAAAATAAGATTACAGAACTAGGTGAATACTGTTTCAGTGGTTTGAATCAACTGCAAGTCTTGCAATTAAATGATAATCTCATTGAAGTGCTGCCTAACCTCATCTTCAAAGATTTAGAATCACTGAAAGACATAAAACTGAACAAAAATAAAATAAAAATTCTGGAAGATGGAACGTTCGACAGTTTGACCAATTTAGACCACTTGGATTTTAGTTGCAACGATATTGAAGATATACAACCAGGAACGTTTAAAAGTTTCAGCAAAGTACAGTCATTTTATTTGACGGACCTGAAAATGAAAACTCTTAAATGGGGTACTCTTGATGGTTTATCTGCGGTTACTTATTTAACTATTAACAACATCGTGGAACTTCGTGAGTTAGAGGATGGAAGTATTGACGGTACGCAAAGTCTCGAAAATTTTACGCTGTCACATAATATTGTTGAGGAATTACCGGTAAATATTTTTGCAAAATTTGATCGACTTAGGTACCTCACCATAACTAATACAAAATTAAATGCTCTTCGTGCGGGTCTATTTGCAAATTTGCAAAATCTCCACCAACTTTGTTTGTCCGAAAATTTAATAACTGTTGTGGAACCTAAATCATTTGAAGGGTTGATTAACATCGAATATTTGTCGTTGTATAACAATAAAATACGCGAATTGGATTCCGAAACGTTTGTTGGATTGGATAATCTCAAAGACTTGGAGCTCGGAAAAAATGAAATACACCACCTGGATTCCACGATTCTGAAAGTCCTTCCAAATATTACTTCCTTGGGTTTAACCGAAAATAAGTTAGAAAATCTGGAAGATGACGTTTTTTCTAACAATACTCACTTGTATCAGTTAGGTTTATCGGGAAACTGTTTCAAATCTTTTCCGACCCAAATATTTAAATCGTTATCGCTGTCTTCTCTTTACTATGGAAATAATTCTTTGAACTTTGTAACAAAGGGGTTGTTTGTTCATTTGGGTAACTTACAGTACTTGTATTTGGATAACAATGACGTAAAATCGATCGAATCAAAATCGTTCGAGTTACTCTCTAATCTTAAAGAGCTGCATTTAGAGAACAACAAAATTGTTAATGTTGAGCCTGATACATTTGAAGGTCTTAATCATGTTTATCGACTTGACCTTTCAAAAAATGTAATTAACGAACTAAAATTAGATACTTTTGATAACTTAGAATCCCTGCAGTTGTTGAATTTAGATGATAATCAGCTCGACCCTTCAATTTGTGAATACTTTCAGGAGAAATATAAAGTTCCATCGCCTCGTATATGCGTTTGCCCTGGTCCGGCAAAAAATGAATTTTATGATTAAGGAACGGATTTTGAATATTCCTCCAGGGCGAACGCAAGTTGTAAAAATTTAGCAACGGGCGGGAAGAGAAAATTTTTGATATTTTTTGTTGATACACCAAGAAGCGAGTGCCTAACATGACAACAGAATGAAAAATAGTATTATTATTTGGTGGCCTATTTTTGTATTGATTGTTTTGTAATTCTCACCTTTGAGGCATCTACAATGTTTTTGGATCTTATACTGAAACGTATATTTTATTGTCACTTTGTTATACAATTTCATACAGTACCTAGTAAATTAATATTTCTATTTAATTTTATTATATTAAATGGCTGCTATAGCACAAAGCAAATTTATTATACTGCTGGTATATTGTGATTTATTAATAATAATTCAGTATTTTTAAATGTTTATAATTAATTATTGTTCATGTATTATAGTGATCTGATATGCTACACCACAATATTATAGAATGCGCTTCATACATAATATTGATATTTAATATTGCATTGTTCCTGTTTACGTGGTTATACACAAAATTATAAGAAAATATATAGGGTATCTATTTTATATGTATTTCGCGTAGCTATTTACAAATTATTTACATAGTACCTACATAAAATGTATTTACACAACAAAGCAATATAACATTATACCTGAAGCTATTAACGTACGTAACATAAAATTGTTGATTACCTATGTAAGTACATAATATCGGACACCTAGTAAAATACTGTCATAAGTCAAAAATTGTCACTTTTGAGTTACGCACACCAAAAGTCTTATAAAAATCTATGCTGCATCTAATGAAATATTGTCTTAGGTCAATTATAAATCTTAAATGCATTTCCTACGAAACAGTAATTATCGACTTACGACAGTATTTTACTGGGTGTGCGATATGTATATTTAAACTATGTCAATTTCAAGATTGAGGGATGGTGGTCATTGGGAATGGCGGCGTATCACTGTTATTTGATACCTTTGGGCTATTTACTAATAAATAACACCGGTACTCCTTCTGACCTAACGATCCCATTTTGCCCCACTTCCCCCTAAATATTAATTTTTAACCCAAAGATTATTGTGATTAACTAAACACAAATGTTATTCTTTATTTTTCTAGTTATATTTTGTTTAAGTTATTCAAAATTGCGTGTTTTACAGGCAACAACCGCTTTTAGCTCTGGCATTTTTAATTCTTTGGTTTGTTATCCCAAATTAATTTGTTGTATAAATGAAAATGTTAGATATAACATAAAAAGAATTATGACGCTTATATTTGAACATGTATTAAAAGTTACAATTGTTACAATTATATTTTTGCAAATAAAATATTTTTAGAAAGTTTAGTATTTTTATTAAAAAATCTAAACGTGGGTACAGTGAGACTCAAAATTAATCAAACCACAATATAAAGAAATTCCAATTAGTCCAACAGGAACTCCCCGAAAAGCTGATTCACTCCAATTCTTAAAATCTTTTTATTTTAAACCAAAATACGAGGTAAAAGGACATATTGATAAAAATTAAGATTTTAATATCGCGATAAAGATATTTCCAATTAAAACTCGAATTTTGTCTGAAACATTCTGACAAATTAATGTAAAAGCATCAGTGTGATCGTAAGTCATAAAATTTCTGTTTACTTTAATCTTTATAAATCTGGTTAGATAAATGTTAGGTTGTCATGATAGTAAAAAAGCAATTGGTTAATAAAATATAATAAGAAAGGAAGGTCGATAAGGTGGCAGATAATATAAATGCTACACAATTTTAATTTTGTAATTAAAAATTGCAACTACATTAGAAAAATAAAAACGAACGATAAGCAATTCGTTCGTTGCTCGTGATCAACTATCGTATTTAATTTGTTAACCATTTTAACGAACGAGTTTAGTGTTGAATGCATCGGAAACGATTAGAAAAGTGTCACAAATAAAAATGGAACCACTGGTCATTGTATCAGGTAAAATAAGGATGAGCGAAAAAAGAATTAGATATGGAAGCAGATGCAATAGGAGGAAAGAGTAGGGAAATCAGGCTTTGTGAATTTAAATTTAAGGTAGTTTGTAAAACACAGCGCATTATATTACCTGATATGATAAAGATGACCACAGCAGTGGAGTGATGTGACGGCTGGTTGAGTACAGTGCGGAAATTCTGGGTTCAAATCGCGAAATAGACAGAATTTCTTGGCTTGGTCTTCCAGTGGACATCCACACGCTATGGTGAAATCGATCTAGAGTATCAAAAAAGAGAAAACAAGGACTATATTTAAAATAACTATATACTATATATTGACGTGGATTCTGATAGGTTGGAGATTCTAAAATTATCCACAAATAAATTTTCATTTGGTCAAAGTTTTGTTTTTGAAGTTTCCTTTAATTTAATTAGATGAGTAGTAACCTGTTAATTTTTTCAATTACGTGCCAAAGGGATACGTGCAGAGACGAGATTTTAGGCTGGGAGATTTGTCCGTATCGCCTGAAAATTAAACATTTCAAACATGAAAAACGTTAAATTTTTGATTAATTTATTTTTTGTTTGTTCTTAAAATTGTAAACTTACGTTTAAATTGAGTTGGTACAAAGGTAGTTACGATCATCGATGCAGTGTTTTTAATTTAAAAGTGTAGTTCGCAATTTAAAATGTAGTGACTTCAAAATGTTGAATTTGGCATCTGAAAATTCGAATTTCGCTGGAAAACCAACCAACCAGAGTGCGACACGATTTTCCGATGAAAAATTAGTACAGGAAACGAGATAAATGGTCAGTTGCTATAGAGTGATGGAAGTGTGAAGTCTACTACTTAACGGCTTCAAGGTGTTATCTTCGAGTGTTTGAAAATTACAAATTTGTAATTAATTTTAGTGAAGATGATGAGCAACTGGAATCTTGTTGATTGTGTGTGCTGCTAAAGAAGAGGGTTATGAAATTCATTGTGATCAATTTGAAGTTTTGGAAAAATTTACTTACTGATAACATGAGGTCGCCATTTTTGTAAAATCGTGGATGCAAGGAACTTAAGAAAATCAATCATCAATTATTCAAGCCATCACCTTGGTAAATAATTTTTTAATTGTTTATTCACATTATATCAACGATGATCTTTGAAATTTGTTACTATGCAACGGAATTATTTGAGGTTAATCACATTAGAAATTAAATTCGTACTTCAAGTCGCATTTATCATCGGATTTCACGTTTAATTAATTAAGCACAACAGTGGAACAATTTTAATTGAGTCGCGTTATTTAACTGCAAAAAATTAAATTTATGTGACAAACTTTTTTTTACACGAGTTTTTGCGTATTCGGTAATGACTATTATGTCGTCGACGAGTATAACACGTCTACCAACTCTTTTTAACAATTAAAAGGCGCCAATATTTAAAATTAAAACAAGTTTTCAAATTTTGTATAATTTTTATTACAGATGTTTTGTTTAAATTATAATATGACGTTGATTATCTTGCAAATTGGAGATACTGTTATTGAAGTTTAAATGTGTAAATTTGTAGGATAAATCTTCATGATTTTGGAATTATCAATTGCAACGATAAGTTTAATTATAAGGTTTCGTCTCAATATTTTTTTATTAATTTGATTATGACTGCTACTTTCGTCGAATTAAATTATAATTTCATCCCAGAGTTTTTTGTTTCATTTGTTGTGGATAATTTAAGCAGACCCTGGAATTCACTACCTGAGAGAGCTCATTAATGCAGACTACCGACTATAACAGCTACGGCTTTTAAAGAGTTGTTCGTCAGAACACGACAATATATATATCTAAATCTATCTATATCTAAAGAATAGAGAAACAAAAAACCTTTTGTTGTTTAGCAATAAAAAACAATCTGGGAAGCATTTAGAGAAAACCTTGATGAAGTAGTAGTAAAAGATTTTATAAAAGCAATACAAAAGACCGCGTGGTGAGCAACACCAGATCAGAAGGAAACGTCAACGAAAGAAACATGTCCAATAGCAGTAAAAGAGAAAATAGCTATTAAACGAAAACTAAGAAAACAATGGCAGCAAAGCAGAAATGAAAAGGACAAAAGAAGATTTCACAAAGCAATCAAAGAACTCAAGGAAATGTTACTTAAATTGAAAAATCAGAGAATTCAAGAATACCTGCAAAATCTTTCAGCCTCAGAAAGAAGTGATTACTGTCTTTGCAGAGCGTCAAAATCTATCAAGCAACCAAAATCAACAAATCCAAAAATTAAGGACGCTAATGGAAAATGAGCAAGAAATGACAAGAAAAAGGCTGCAGTTTTTATAAACTATCTGAAGATATCCTATTAAATGGATTTTCCCATCAAAGCGTTCAAGTTAAAAGAAGTAAAGGCAATCAGTAAAGAACTAAGCCAAACAAAAGCACAAGGATTTGATCTAATTACTGGAAAAAACTTAAAAGAGTCGACAAGGAAAACTCACATGGCGATTACTTAAATTTGCAATGTGATGATATTTCCCAAATCAATGGAAAGTGGCACCAACCGTGCTAATACCAAAACCTGGAAAAAAGACAGACGAGGTAGCTCGTAAGCTCATAAGCCTTCTGGAGGCTTTATCAAAGGTTTCTGTGAAGCTGATCCTTAAAAAGGTTGCAATTAATTCTGTTAGAAAGTAAATTTATATGAGACCATCAATTTGGAGAAAAAACAAAAATCACTGTGCGTTATCATCTATATTTTTATAACTATTATCTAATTTTTGGGATTTAGACCTAGCTCTAGATAGGTTCAGCCCAACCTTAAATTTGGGTGCACTCAAAAGTATTCCAACCGTTGCCCTGCGCCTTTCACGTACATTATCATAGTTGGAGATCCTTTCTTTCATTTCTTTTTCATTCATAAACGGATCGATGTCCTCAGTTTGTCGTGTTCTTCGATATTCCTGTTGTTTGTAAGTACTCTCACTTGCAGTTTTCTTCACTCTCATTTCTGCCTCGATCACACTTTGATAATCTCCAATGGCTGCTTTGATAACTTGAACTGTTTCTATGAAATTAATGATGTTAAAATTAATAAATTGCAAGTACTATTAGTTTTTATTTTATGTTTATAAGTTGCGCGTCTGTGGTTTACAAAATTAACGATTCACATTTCATTTATTTAATTTCTAATTATTATGACTGTTGAAGAAGCACACAATAAAACTGTGTAAAACTTTAACGATTTATGCAATAGTTTGTTTTAACACCCCTTGTCCCCAATTCTCGAAAATTAAATACAAATAGGTAATAGTTACAAAAATAGTCTTTTGTTGTGATATTGAATCAATAATTCGCATTATTTATGGGTAAACATTTTTAATTATGTACTATGTAAATTGCCTATGAATTTATTGGTTTTTGTGTTTGTTTGTTAATTTAAAGTAGCCCCTAGACAGTCAATATATTATATTGAGTAATAAATTGTTCAAAAAGATAATATTACATTGTAATTAATATACTATGTAAACTTTTTAGGGAAAACATAAGTTAAAACATTCTGTTTATTATTATGTTAAAGTTTTACAAAAATAAAACATTTTTTTAAATAATAGGTAACCTACCTATGTATCTATTGTTATGATATGATATCATGATCAATATTTTGCATTCCAAAATTACTATATTTAATTTGGAGGTACATTTGTTTCCAATTGTTGTATTTGGTTGTGGTTGTTTCTTGCTCAAAATTAAATTTTTTTCCACAAATAATTGAGGATATGTAGGATATAATTCAGCAAAAAAATTGCAATCATTTGTTTTTTTATATGAACGGTACTATTTATAGCAGTGGTTTGGTTTTAGTGATCATAATATCTTATTTACATATTCAAACTAAATAGAATGCGGTAAACTGAACATGCAAGGTTAACTGAACATTTTGTTTGAACTAGTCCATATCTAAACAAAATAAAGTAATAATCGAATCACTACAACAAAAACTTGGGGCTTCAACTCTCCATCCCAACTCGAATTTACTACTGTTTAGCTACTAATAGACCAAGAGCCAGCGACAGTTTCCATCCCGGATTTTTGGAATCGTGAAAATTTTAGGGTTCTTAAGAATAACACCCCTTAAATTCGTTTATACCCTGCGCTGCTCTACAAACTCTTACGATTTTAAAACGCGAATTATTACTTCTTTATCCAACCAGGAAAACGTCTGCCATTTTTGGTTTTGTATTTAAGGGGTGTCTAGGCCATTAAATTTTCACAACTTTTAAAATCCAGGATAGAAACTGACGCTGGCTCTAAGATAGAATTTTTCTTCTTGTTATTAGTAACATAAATTATTGATTTGGCTTACAGTGAAAAACATTAGGTACATGTAAGTTTTACTATTAAAATTTTTGAATCTTATCCGTTATGTTGTTTTCACAACTGACGCCCATGAATGGATTAACGAAAGTTTGGCTATCGACAGCTAACTTAGTTACCACAAATATTTAACAATATAAACAGAATTTAAATATTAAGAGAGTTGAGTTGAGTTGAGAGATGAGCTAAGTGAACGGGCTAAGGACCGGACTCTAGGCTAGCAGCTCTAGGTTTGATCCCCAACCCGGCTACAAAATTTATCCGACTTCATTATGACCCTCTCCTCTCGGAAGGCAATGGCAAACCACCGAGAGTAATATGCCAAGAAAGCCATTTAATAATAACATATTAAATTGGTCACGACGCTTCTGTCAAGAAGCATACGAAAAAGAAGAAAAAAAAATAAGAGAAATATTAAATAATCTATGCAATTTTTTTACAAACTTATCAGAGCTTACGTTGTTTATTCATCTGTGCTTTTTCTTTTAAAATAAATTTGTGGTCAATGAGTGAGCGGTCGTATTTTTAGTAATAGTGAAGAGAGTTATTGAATTGTTTTCGGGGCAGGGTATGCTTTTCTAAGTCGCTAAGAAGTAGAAAGCTGCTAGTTTTGGAGTAATTTTACCAACAAAAGAAAGTTGACAAATTTTAGTTAATACAATTGACAAACTCCGGGTTTTTATCTTCCCACCTCTTCAACAGTAGGTCAAATCCGTTGCTAGTCTGCGATAAAGATGGTGCTGTATAATGAAGTTATGTGACTACTACCGACTCGCATGAGTGGACTAACTGAATGTTTATTATGTAAATTGGAAAAACGCGCGAGGCGGGAGGCTAAGCTGTGCTTTGTGATGATAGAGAGCGGTATCAGAAAACTAAACTATTACTATAAAAAGAGTAGTCTTGTTTTTGTAAAATTTTAAAAATTTCATTAAAAAATTTTGTTATAGTTATATAGGTACTAGAAAAAATAATTATTTATACACTGTAAGTTTTTATTCGTTGTGCATTTTGCTTATCAGTTGCATTTTTTATAACCTTTGCAAAGTAAACGTTGGTGGCGACACTTACAATTCATAAAGTAAAACCCAACGATCTGGGTGTAATATAAGATCGATGGTAAAACCTGCAATTTCTCATTGCATTGCGTATTTTCATTTTAGTAACCTCAATACGGTCGAGTGTGTTGTATTGACTAAAATTTTGTTTCTTTTGAAATAATAAAATATCTGCAAGACATTTTCAGCAGTAAGTGCTAATATCTGTTTACATCACTTCGCCTTTTGTTGTCGCTTTGAAATTTTGTAAAAAAAATTAATCTCGAACAGAAATAACATAATGAATGAGTCATTCGATAAAGTAAACTTGGTTATCTAATATTAAATTAGCAATTTATTATTTATTACATTTACTATCACAGGTAATCTAGAGTGACCTGATTTTTGAAAACAAAATAGAGGAAAATAAATATGTGGCGGAAAGCCAAAATTTAGGGGAGAACAAAAATTGCGCCGTAAGCGAAAATTTTAATTATTCAAGGACAACGGTTTTAAGATTAAAAGTTAAAAATTTTAAAAAGATGATTTTTTACAACTTTTTGTATTTCCATGGAGACAAAACATATTTTTGAAAAATTGTACGTACACCTACACATTTTTAATTGAATTTTTAACTACTAAATGAGGTTATAGCATTCAAACTCGACGCTAACCTTATCGTTTATTTACATAACAAAAACAATTTTTGCAAATATGAACCAAAGTTTGTTGATCTTTATGTATTTTGAAAATTACCATGCAATTACGGGACAATCCCGTAAAATACGGGACGTTTGATGGTCACCCTATCGTGATCGAATGTAAACCCAATTAATTTTTTTTTCAACTACAATACTAAATTTGAGCAAAAATAAGCTGCAGGATTATTTATTAGACATTTCTCTAAAATTTCTTTAAAAAAATTTTCATCCAATTTATAGTTTTATAATAATTAAAAATGGAGACAACTCCCATTGTTTTTTATACAAAAATAATTTCAAGATGTAGCTTTAAAATAATTGAATGATTTTTCGTTATTTTAGATAAAAATGTTGAATAGTAAATCAGAAAGGCGTTCATCATTTAATTACCGATTTTGGCATGCAATAATGTGCGAGAGGGTCGACACATTACAAGAACTACGAGATGGAATTCAAGAATGCGTTGCCAAAGAAAATGTTCCAATTGAAGATTTTCAAGGAATAGATATTCATGACAGTAATATTGATTATCTAAATCAAGACACTTTTGAAGGTTTCGAACACATTCAAACCATTAAAATTATATCTTGCCACATTAAAAATTTACCTGCTGACCTATTCACAAAATTACCTAATTTAACACAAATACAAATTGGATTTAGCACCATAGACTGCATTCACAGTCAAGTTTTTTCCGGAATAAGTAAAGTAGTCAACTTGTCCTTTTTTGGAAATGATATCAAAGAGATGCCCGAATGTCTTTTTAGCGATGCTGCTTTACTTATAAATGCTAAGTTACATAGCAGCAACATATCTTCCATTACCACAGACACCTTTAAAAATAACTCCGAACTCGAACTTTTATGGTTGTCAGGAAATAAAATTGATCAGTTACCAAATAATGCTTTTGTAAACCTATCAAATTTAACCCAATTAGATTTAAAGGATAATGTAATTTCGATTCTAGAAAGCAATTGCTTCGATGGATTACAAAATTTGAAGGAGTTACTGCTCTCCGATAACGGAATCACAAACTTATCAGGAGAAATATTTAAAAGTCTCCGGAACCTCGTTAAACTGGAATTACGCAACAATAAAATAAAACAAATAGCTGATGGAACGTTTTGTACACTAACGAAACTACAATTTCTAAATCTATCAAAAAACAAATTAGAACAACTCTCTCAAAGTGTCTTCAGAGGTTGTGAAAATATTACAAGTTTAAATCTGAAGGATAATGGATTATGTAGTTTGAATGAATCCACTTTCAGTTCCCTAACGAAGCTAATGTACTTAAATTTGAAAATGAATTGCCTTAAAGATCTGCCTTCAAATTTATTTTCGAACAATGCAAATTTATCTGAACTCGATTTGAGTTCCAATAAAATTGAGAAACTACCAACAGGAATATTTCTAGGTTTGTCCGACCTCGAAGTTTTAAACTTGAGTTGCAATGAAATATCAAAAATTGAAGATCATTTTGTTCAAAATTCTTCTTGCCTCAGGAAACTTGACTTGCAAAAAAATAAAATTACCGAACTTAGTGAAAACAGCTTCAAGAGTTTGAGTCAATTGCAAATGTTGAAATTAAATGATAATTTAATTGAAATGCTACCTAAAAGTATTTTCAAAGATTTGAGATCACTGAAAGATATTCAGTTGAACAAAAATAAAATAAAAACTCTGAAAAACGGAACTTTTGACAGTTTAACTAATTTGGATAATTTGAATTTCAGTGATAACGAAATTGAAGATATTCAACCAGGAACTTTTAAAAGTTTTAGCAAACTTTGGTTATTTTGTTTGTCAAATCTTAAAATTAAAACTCTAAAACGGGGTACTCTCGATGGTTTAACTGCGGTAACCTATTTAACTATAGACAACAGCGAGGAGCTACATGAGTTAGAAGATGGTAGCTTGGATGGCGCACCAAGTCTAGAAAATTTTACGCTATCGCATAATCTTGTTGAAGAATTTCCGGCCAATATTTTTGCAAAATTTGATCGACTTACCGATCTCACCATAAATAATACAAAATTACACGCTCTTCGTGCGGGTATGTTTGGAAATCTGAAAAATCTGCACCAACTTTCTTTGTCTGATAATTTAATAACGACAGTGGAACCTAAGTCATTTGAAGGACTAATTAACATCGAATCCTTGTCGTTATATAACAACAAAATAAACGAATTAAATCCGGAAATGTTTACTGGATTGGAGAATCTCAAAGATTTAGAGCTCGGAAAGAATCAAATACATAACCTAACTTCTACGATTTTGAAAGTTCTTCCAAATATTACTTTTCTTGGATTATCCCAAAATAAGTTAGAAAATTTGGAAGATAACATTTTTTCTAACAATGGTCATCTGGATCGGTTAAGCTTGTCGGAAAACTGCTTTAAAACGTTTCCTGTCGAAATATTTAGGCCGCTATCGCTCACTTCTCTTCATTATGGAAGCAATTCATTGAACGTAGTAACCAAAAGTTTGTTTATTAATTTGGGCAATATGGAGTACTTACATTTAGATAACAACAATATAGAATCGATCGAGCCTGGATCATTTGAGTCATTTTCCAATCTCAGGGAATTGCATTTAGAGAACAATAAAATTAATAAAATTGAACCTGATACCTTTGAGGGTCTCAAAAATGTTTTTCGACTTGATCTTGCTAATAATTTAATATCTGAGCTAAAATTAAACACTTTCGATAGTTTGGTATCTTTAGAACTGTTGAACTTGGACAATAATCAACTGGATCCTTCGACTTATGAATACTTTCAAGAAAAATATAAATTACCATCTCCTCAAATATGTATTTGTCCTTGTCCAAATGGTGACTGTGATGATTAAAAAACTGATATTTTTATAACACTAAAATGAAAATTGTAAGCGTTAGAAAAAGTAGGCTTTGTCTACACTACATCTGCAAGTTTTTTTTGAAAGTTTTCGTATTTAAACCTTTTTTATTGTGGTGAGTTTTGAACTTAATCTATTGATGTTTAAAATGTAGAAAAGTTGGTTAAAAATGGTCTGAAAAAAGTCCATGCACACGGACGACGGACAACGCTCATAGCAAGTTAAATAAAAGCTTTTTAAAAACAAATTGGATTGTTGAGAACTGAGGACTGAATTGAGAATGAAAAATGCAAAAATCAGTGGAATGAGTAATATGGGAGAAAATTATGTGTTCAATTAATGCCCCAAATAACCAAACACATTTATATTACCTGCTTATGCGTACTCTTAACAGTCGCATTTTGTATTAGCAGTGATTTGTTAATTTTTCTTGTTTTGTTAATTTTTGTAATTAACGACTTACAAAAACTATACAGGGGTTTATATAAAATATTTTTCTACTATTTTATAAAACTTTTATTTGGCAAAAGCAAGTAAATGCGCACTCTGTGAGCACTTTTTCCTAAACATAAGTTGTAAACCTAAACACCAAGTAATTTACTGAAAATTTTGTTTATTCTCACTATATTTTATTGCTTTTGTTTTCTAAGGAACCGAAAACTTAAATGTTAACATTATAAGTGCTTATTTCGTCACAACAAAATGTTTTTAAACATTTGCCAGTTTAAACATAAATGTTTATGTGAAATGAAAAGAGCCACTTGCAAATTTTCTTGAAAAATTAAAAATAGTTATGTTTTATTTAATTTCTTTTGAAGTATCTCTAGAATTTGCGGTTTTTTAGTTTGTTTTTGATATAAAAAGTGCTAATTGTAATATATTTAAAAAAAATGTAACGCTTATTTTCCACCAGGTATTAAAAGTTAAACTGTTATATTTCTGCAGATAAACATTTTTAAAAATTTTGTGTTTTAATTAAAAATATATTGTACTCTCCCAATCGCCTTTCCTGTATTGATGTAGAAAGATTGGAGAATTTTTAAAAGCACGAAAGAGAAATAACTCTTTGTATGCGCCGTCAGCAATGACTTGTTTTTGTTTTGGCAAAAAAAATAAATTCTTTAGCACTAATATAATATTAATAACAATCGTGGTTATTTTCTTCACAACATTATTCATTCAATTCTTATTATTTTCTTTATTTATTATTCTTCAATTCATTGATTTACCGCTTGTAGGTACTACAATTGTTCATATTCTTCACTGAGTTTTACGAGTGAATCAAACTAACTCAAGGTGATACAGTCAAGTTTACCTAAATTTTATATTAACTAACGCAGATCAGTTTCTAGTAGAATTAAATTGTATACTATATGAAAATATAATATTTCGTAGAAATACTTTTTAAGTCAAATTTGTGGGTATTTCAGCTACATTATATCATTTCAACTAATGAAAAAAGTATAACTTTTCAATCACAAAATTTCTTCTTGATTTAGAATTGTATTTTATCAACGATCGCTTAGCCCATTGATGCCACTCAATCGTCATACCTGAAATTCTTATACCCTAAAATATTTAAGTACCTAAATTCCGATCCATATATCCGGATTTGATATGGCAATGTATATGTGGTTTTGGACAAAATATTTAATGATTTAAATTTTTATTATTTGAAGAAAACTAAATTAATAAATAATCACTATATGAGTAGTAGGGGAATGACTTGCAGGTTGCCACCCCTTAGCTTTTTTTATCATAACTCATCTTAAAATTAATATATTGTAAATTTAAAAAATACTTTAGAAAGAGGAACTATAATGCCACAATCCTGAAGTAGAAATCATTTGAAATTTCAAAAAATAAAAGTTATATAGGCAATTTTCTAAAGTACCTAAAATCGACACCTTGAAATTTAGGTTTGCAGGTTGCCACCCCCTGTAAAATTGCTGAAAATGTAGAAAAACGGAAAGAAAAACATCTGATTGTAAAAATATATTGCATTTTATTTGTTCTTAGTCATATTTAAAAACATAATTATAAAAAAATTTGTGTAAATTGGCATGAAATTGCCCGACGAGCAATGCATCGTAATTCTTAATATCGCGGTCGCTTTTTCTAGGTCTACGCGCTGCTATACTACAAATATTTCAAAATTGTAAAAAATACAGTTTACTTTTGACTTAATAACAATTGTAATCATAAAAAAATCATGGAGGCTGGCATACAAGTTGAAATAAGCGAAACAGAAAGGGGTGGCAACTTACAAGTCTTAAAGCATGGCAACTTACATTTTGAAGCTATTTTACAATAATTCGTACAAAAAATTGACAATTTGTTTTATTTTTGAAATTCTTTTAGAATGAATTAAATTGAATATAATACAACACAGTAAAAATTTTTATCTTGAATTTTATATAAAAATGTTCAATTTATAATCACAAAACAAAAACACAATTTTAAATATTCACTTTTAAATTTACGCTTTTTCATACTTTCTTTGGTAGACACTGTAATATTGGATATTTTTGGACCAAAAGTAGTTTAAAATTGACCACACCTCCTTTGTTGACGATTTCAGTCGAAATATTTTGTGTGGCCCGCTTAGATGCCGAAATTCAGAGACCCTGGCAACCTGCAAGCACTGGCAACCTGCAAACCTCTCCCCTACTTATTACTTACTACACCATTTCCAACAGAAATTCAGAAAGTGTCAGTTGTAATTCAGATTGGCTAGTATTTCCGGCTTCACAATCGCCATTTTTTTGGCGTTTGGATTTAACTCCGATGACTAGCTCTGAGAATCTTTTTGGTATTCAGTGTTTTAGAGTTAGCCCGATAGACGTCTATAAGGTAGGAAGTATTGGCTAATCTAAATTACAGTTGACGCTTTCTGAATTACAGCTGAAAATAGTGTAGTAGAGTAACGTCACTTTGTGATGACTGGGCGGTAGTCTATTTCTTGAACAGTAGATGTGGAAGGACATTGCAGGTCTGTGTAGTGTAGTTAAATTTCATTTTTGCCCATTAGCTCCGCTTAATCATCACAAAGTTACGCGACTCTACCACTATAGTACGAGCAATCACATATTGGCTATACATTATATTTTTGATTTGGCCATTTAAGCTAAAAACACCCTGTATTTCGGTATTATTGACCGCTTGTATATTCCCAAATTTTAATTTTATAATGAAAATAATATTTGAAATGTGATCAATGATAGTTTTTGTGATAAAGTCACTTTGAATCTCTTCGTGGAACATTTACCACAGATAAATGTTTATCATATTTCTACTGACGCCATACTATCAGTACTTCAGTATGCATTCAAGGTGAAAATTAATAGTATTTTTGGTAAAATGCACTATTAAGTTAGCAACGGTGTTTAAGGTAGGAGTGGTTCCGGAACTGCTAGATAACTAATTTATAAAATATGAAATTTAATTTTTAATTTCTTTTAGGTTACAAATTGTAATCACAACATGTCATCCAAAGAAACAAAAAGACCACCATCAATCAACTACTACGTATCTTGGCATTCAATCATATGCGAGTAGTTCACACATTACAAGAGTTTAGAGATGGAATCCAAAACTGCATTGTTAAAAACAACATCCCAATTGAAAATTTCCCAGAAGTTGATATTTTCCAGAGCAATATTGATTATTTAACTCCTGAAATATTTGATGGCCTTGAGCATATTAACAAACTTAAAATTATGTTTTGCAAAATTACTAACTTACCAACAGATCTTTTCAAAAAGCTTCCGAATTTAAAGGTAGTGAACATTGGAAATAATACTATAGAAAGCATCGATGATAACTGCTTTTCGGGACTTCAAAATATATTCAACTTGTTTTTTTATGGAAACAAAGTCTAAGGGTTCCCTGGTGGTATGCTAAATGATGGTGTTTCACTGACATCTGCTAAGTTGCATTCGAACAATTTTAATCCAATTTCATCTGGCAGTTTCAGAAATACGAAACTAGGTATTTTATGGTTATCGGGTAATAACATTGAATTACTACCCAATAATGCTTTCTGGAACCTTTCAAATTTAACACAATTGGATTTGAACGAAAGCAAAATTTCGGTTCTAGAGGTAGATTGCTTTAACGGACTACACAATTTATTAAAACTGGAACTTGCAAACAATTTCATGGAAACTCTCTCATCCGGAGTGTTTAAAAATCTTGGAAAGCTTGATCAATTGGACCTAAGAAACAACTCTTTACAAGATATAGCAGACCAAACATTTTCTTCATTAATAAAATTAACCAAACTGAATTTAACAAACAACAAAATACAGAACCTTACCAACAACACGTTTTATAATTGTTCCAGTTTAACCGAAATTTATCTAGAAACAAATAAGTTATCCAACTTGAACGAGAATTTATTTGATGGATTAACAAAATTAGAATACTTAAATTTAATGAGAAATTGTTTAACAGATTTTTTTGAAAAAATATTTTCTACCAATAACAATTTATTAGAACTTAATATAAGTTACAACAAAATCAACAAAATGCCAAGTAAAGTATTTGCTGATTTACCCAAATTAAAAGTTTTGAATTTAAATCACCACCAAATTTCCAAAATTAGAGATGATTTGATTAAAAAATCGTCCCATCTTGAAACACTCGCCTTACAATCAAATGAAATAACAAATATTGGTGAAAACAGTTTTAGGGGTTTAGGTGAACTGAAGACGTTAAAACTGAATAATAATTTGATTACAAAATTTTCGGATGGTGTTTTTAAAGATCTAAAATCACTAAACGAAGTTATTTTAGGCTCAAATAACATTACGATTCTCCAAAATGATTTGTTTGATGTAACAAACAATTTAAGGAAATTTTCAGTCATCGAAAATAATCTAGAAGACATACAACCAGGGGTTTTCAAGAGTTTTGGAAAATTTGAGTCATTTTGTCTGACTGATTTAAAATTGAAGATACTGCAAGTCGGAACGCTTGATGGTCTGAGCCACGGTGTGTCTGAGCTTTGTTAGTTATTTAACTATTGATAACACTGAACTGGAGGAACTTACCGAAGGTTGCCTTGACAGTGTTACACGTTTGCGGAAATTTACTTTATTTTCTTGTTCTATTAAGGAGTTACCTTTGAACCTGTTTTCAAAGCTGAATAACCTTAAAACTATTACTATAAATAAAACCAAACTCCAGATTCTTCGAACCAGTATGTTTGGGAACCTTAAAAGTTTACGTCGTTTGGATTTATCTGAAAACCAAATAGCAACTGTGGAACCAAAATCATTTAAGGGTTTAAGGGAACTCAAGTATTTGTTACTTGCTAGTAACAAAATACGTGAATTAGATCCAAAAATGTTCAAAGGATTAGATCAGCTCGATAAATTGGAATTGGGAAAAAACGAAATAGAGAATATAAGTTGCAAAATACTGAAAGAGGTTCCAAAACTGGCTTCTCTTGGTTTATCTGAAAATAAGTTGGAAACTGTAGAAAGTGACGTATTTAAACATAACAGCAGTTTGGAAGTGTTGTCCTTATCTGCAAATTCTTTTAAATCGTTTCCTGAAAAATGTGTTGAAAGTTTTAACAAGCGAGATGTTTAAATATCTTACGCAAGTTGATTTATTTGGGGTTTAGTAATTGTAACATCGCGTCCATTGAGCCTGCATCATTTAAAAATTTATCTTATCTTCGAGAGTTGTATTTGGATTTTAATAAAATTAAAGATATCAGACCCTCTACATTTGCGGGGCTAGAAAATGTCTCTAGGCTTTTATTGAATAACAATTTAATAAGTGATTTGTAATTAGATACATTTGACACTATGAAATCGTTAATTATCTTGGTTTTGGACAACAATCAACTCGATCCGATTATTTTTGAGGATTTTAATAAGAAATATAAAGTGCGAGATCCTTTGGACTGCGATTTTTCTGATTAACCTCTTCCTCTTTCTTCTGATATGGATTGAATTTAACAAATAATACATTTTTTACTTTGTGCGAAATATTTCAAGTTGTGTTGTAGTATTAGATGCATATCCGGAATAAATATTATAAAATTCTAAAACTGAACTTTCTAAATATTTTATATTATAGCCTATTTTTGCAATTATTTGTGTTAGAAATATAGTTGCTTTTTCGCACTGGGTAGGAAAAGTAAAATATATTTTCTTACTTACATATTCACTTTTTGCAAGTTATCAATTATGGATATCCTGTATAAAATATTATATTTAAAATAACTGTGATGTAGTAGGTATATACTACATATTGAAGTGATCTCGCCGAGATACCTCCAAAAAGTTCACCGGTAGCTCGTAATTATGGGAACACTTGAAATTCTTCCTAAGGGTACGTGGTTTTTTAAGACAAAAAAATGGAATATTTAAATTCATGATTTAATCAAAATTTTAAAATTAATTTTACCAAAGAGACCCTTTTGTACTCACAACTTGAGTTTTGAAAGCGTGGTGTATGGTGTTAGTAAATACTAATGCGTTGCTATAAATGAAATTCTAATAATCAAACAGCAAACCATTCGCACCCACTTATTGGTGTATTCGTGTACTCAAAAAACAAATTTTACAATAAACACAAATTTTATGTAAAATCAAAAAAATTATTCAAAGATTAATCAAAAATAAAGTTTATCGGCGCCACAAATTTTTAATTTCACAAACGCGTATTTCAAAAGTTAAACAATTTTTATTGAGCTCAAATACCTTGTAATTTGTTGGTGAAGAAAACTCCTCATTCGACACGTCGCGTCGAACCATTGACCAAAAACGCACAATAAATTTTCCAAAATAGTTGATCCTCGTAGACAATTGCAAGTTTTGCTAACCAAAATGATTCTCTTCTCCAATTCTGAACAATTCCAAATTGCCGACCAATAACTTTGGTCAAACGCCAATCCAAGCTTCACAAAATTCTGGTCCTCATAAGACCAAGACGATCTCACTAATTTATTACTCAATATTAACGCCTTTTTTGGCGGCCCAAACTAACTCAAAAAAATGACTAAATGTCGACTCTCTCACGACTTTCGGTCGATTGATTTTCCGGTAAAATTTTCTTCTTTTTGTTAAGTTTTGATATCGCACCGAACTTGCGATGTGCGAATAATTTTATTGCGCGCTCACTTTTAAACTTTTAAATAGTTCACAATACAAAATTAATCAAAAATTTCAGAATTAAAATAAAATAAAATTTCTTTGCTTGTGTTAAAAGTTACAATAAACTTTCATTAGTCTCTTTGATAAATCGTACCAAATAATAAGAAATAAAAGAAAAACAAAATTATCAATTTCGACACAATTTCGTTAAATTGAAAATGGGGAAAGTGATTTTTTAAGGTCGTTTCACGACAATATTTAAAATAAATTTTTGCATTATTAATTATGATATTCATGTTAAAATATCACTATTCTTAAGAAATACAATATTCAATTTTATTTATACTTCTTTTATTAAATTAATTATTAAAATGAGAAAAAGAAAGCTTCTGTCTTGAGATTCTGTTATGAACTTTGACTTCCCCTATCGACCAATACATTGGCTTTCTTCTAATAATTCACGTCTTTTCATCCGAAAAAATTCAAAAACCACTGCATTATACCAGATCATGAAGATATTTTACAATAATTAGGACAAGTTAAAAATTGAAGAATTTTGATTAGATAGCGGTGGATTTTGGTTTTGGATGTGAGGGTACGTTATGTTATACCCATGGGTCTTATATTATACTAGATGATGAATACAGAATACAGGGACTAATACTAAAGTTAGTTTTTATTTGTTTACAGAGTTTCTGGAACTGATTAGTGCTCTCAAGGTTGTTTATGTTCACCTTGTCCCTCTTCACCAATCAGATCCAAACACTTTGTAAACAAACAAAAACTGGCTTCACAACAACCAATGCTATTTGGAATCCATCATTTAGTGTAGTGTGTAATAACTGATCGGAAAATTCATTGTGTATTGAATTTATACGATTATTCTAGATTTACTTAAGATTCGTATTGTGTTGTACTTGTGGGTCGATTGGCTGCTGGGACCTTTCAGAACTGCGACCAGTTTTGATTTTTTGTTTTTAATCCTTCTAATAGAGTTTCGGGGATTTAATTTTCCAGTAAAACATATATTAGAACTTCTTGATACGGCACTGAACTAATTATTGTACCCTGTATCAAAGTAATCGCTCACAACAGTATCATACAGGGTGACTCATTTCTCGTACTACTCAAAAAATAAATTGTTTTTGGTAGGTACCTGTTAATAATCTCGAGATGCTACAGGGTGCTAATTTTGCATATGATTTTTGATTGAATTGTATAGAAATTTTACTCTGACTGAGTAAAATTACATCACACCAAGCGTTATAAAAACTTTCTGCCATATCTGACATAAACACAAAAGGACTTATTAATGTACTGTCTAAAGCTATTTTAAGAATATCAAATACTACTTTAAAAACAATACTGTCAGATCTGTTCGAAAAAGTAAAAAACAAGGGAATTCTTGATGTAAATCATCGAGAACCATAAGTGTCGTTAATTCAAAATTGTAACCATTTAAGCCATGGGTGCTATCAAGGCATACAGCTTTGCTTCCATATATTTTTTTAATGTTTCTAATTGAGCATCATTCATTATTACTAATAAAATATCTTCTTTTTTTAAATGAGGATAGCTTAAAGATTCTTCTTCTTGTTCTTTATAAAATCGTATTACTGAATCACAGTTATTCTCATTTATTTGTTTTATCCATGCCTCAACACTGACACAATCATTTAAAAGATCTTCACGCGTTAATAAATGAAGTCACTCAAAGTTGTTTTTATCTACATTATTATCTCTAATATCGTTCAGAATTTTATCAAAATAAATTTTTTGAATTAAATTTGATGCCAGAGCATCTCTCTCTTCTTTTTTCAATGGAATTTTACCTAAATCCATTATGTGTCCGACATGAGTTTGGATGAAACTTTCCTATATTTCCATCCAACCTGTCCATCATTATTCATTACAGTAACGTTTAATTTCGATGGACAATGGCAGATTTAATATGAACTTGAAAATTCAAATTTTAGCACCAATTCTACTTCAGTTCGGGTGTTGTTGAGTCGGCTTGTAATATGTGATGTTCAAAATCGTCAAGTGTGTATCGCTAGATTCTTGTTTTCCCTCTCTCCTTCTGACTAAGAATATTGTAATATATCAAGTACATCACTTGGGTGATACGGTTTATTCCAATGTTGTTTCGTCTTCTGGGACTTACTGTTTTGTAGTGAATTTTAAATAGCAAAAACAAAAGTAAGTGGTAATAAATTATTTAACACTAATACAATTAATAACAATCGTGGTTATTTTCTTCACAATTTTCATTAATTTACTGCTCGTACAATTAATTATATTTTCCATTGAATTTTACGAGGGAATCATCCTTATTCAAGGTGATAAAATCAACTTTATCTGAATTTTATATTAACGAACCCAGATCCGTTTCTAGTGGAATTCACTTGCATATTTTTAAATATAATATTTAGTAGTACTACTAATACTTTTTAACTTAAATTTATTTGTGGGTATTTCAGTTGCGTTATTTGTATCATTTCAACGAATGAAAATAGCATAACTTTTCAATCACAAAAGGTCTTCTTGATCTAGAAATGAATTTTATTAATGATCGCTTAGCAAATTGGTGCCACTCAATCGTCATACCTGAAATTCTTGAACCCCAAAATATTTGCCTAAATTTCCATCCATATATCTGGACTGATATCCCAAAGTATGTGGTTTTGGACAACATATTTAATGATTTAAATTCTTATTATTTGATGGAAACAAAATTTATAAATAGTCACTATACGAGTAGCAGGGGAGGTAGACCGAAAAGGGTTGAAACAGTTTTTACGGTACCCAGTATATCTCGGTCAAAAATGGTCCTACCTTAATGAACAAACGAAGTTCATATAGCCAGTTCTATACACTATGTGAATCGATTATAAAAATAAGTAAAAATAATCAAGGTATATGAAAAAATCGACAGAAACTAAAAGAACTCCCTATGTAACTACTCTCATAGTATACAGAGGTGAGTGGTAACAGAGGTCGAGGTAAGTTGTAACATGTGTGTATTTATGTTTAAATTTAATTTAAACGTTACTCTTTGTGAATTAAATAAATAATAAAAGTGAAAATAACAAATATTATATTGCCTTGATTTTATTTGAAATAAAGTCTTAAAGGAAATTGTGAAAAATATTATTATAGCTCTTCTCCAGTGCAAGCTTTTTGTGACCATTTCTTGCATTCGATACATTAAACCTACTTTTTTCAATTTGCTGTTGAAATTAGGGCTCTAGACAACACAAGCAAAAATAGGACTGAAGAGAATAGGGAACTATAAAGGAGAGTTGAAAATAGCTGTTTCAACCCTCCTAGGTTCAAAAAATCGTGCTTTGTTTAGAATAATGGCTGCTAACTCCAAAACTAATTTCTAGAGCAGAAGATGTGGAAGGAGAACGTTGCAGTGCGGTCGTGCAGTTAATTTTTATTTCTGCACATTACCTCCGCTCAATCATCACAAAGTGCGACGCTACTCTACCACTAGTACTGTGCAATCACCTATTGGTCATACATTTATATTTTTAGTTTGGCCATTTAAGCTGATAAGAACACCCTGAATTACGTTATTATCAACCGCTTGTTTATTCTCAAATTTTAATTTTATAATGAAAGTAATATTTGATATGTAGTAAGTGATTGTTTTTGTCATAAAGTCACTATGAATCTCCCCGTGGAACATTTATGGTAGATAAAATTTTCTCATATTTCTATTGATACCACACTATCAGTAGGAACATTAGTATGCGTTCTAGGTGAAAATTAATAATGTTTTTGGTAAAATGCACTTTTAAGTTAGTAACGGTGTTTAAGGTAGGAGTGGTTTCGGAAGTGCTAGATAACCGATTTATAAAAAACAAAATTTAATTTTTAATTTTTTTTTTTAGGCTAGAAATTCTAATCCTAGCATGTCACACAAAAAAACAGAAAGTCCTTCATCAATTAACTACCATGTATTTTGGCATTCAATCATATGCGAGCGAGTTCACACATTGCAGGAATTTAGAGATGGAATCCAAAACTGCATTGTTAAAGACAACGTCCCAATTGAAGATTTCCAAGGAGTTGAAATTCACCACAGCAATATTGATTATTTAACTCCTGAAGTTTTCGACGGCTTTGAGCATATTACCAAAATTAAAATTCAGTATTGCACAATTACTAACTTACCAAGAGATCTTTTCAAAGAGCTTCCGAATTTAATGAAAGTGGACATTGGATATAATATCATAGAGAGCATCGACGATAACTGCTTTTCAGGACTTGAAAATGTATTTGGCTTGCATTTTTACGGAAACCAGGTCAAAGGGTTTCCTGGTGGTATGCTAAATGATATGGTTTCACTGCTATCTGCCAAGTTACATTTGAACAAATTAAATCCAATTTCTTCTGTTTGTTTCAAAAACAACAAGAAACTGGGTATTTTATGGTTATCGGATAATAACATTGAATTACTACCCAATAATGCTTTCTGGAACCTTTCAAATTTAACACAATTGGATTTGAACGAAAACAAAATTTCGGTTCTAGAGGAAGATTTTAACGGATTACACAATTTATTAGAACTGCAACTTGCAAACAATTCCATCGAAACTCTCTCAACCGGAGTGTTTAAAGATCTTGGAAAGCTTGATCGATTGGACCTACAAAACAACTTTTTACAAGATATAGCAGATCAAACGTTTTCTTCATTAATAAAATTAACCAAACTGAATTTAACAAACAACAAAATACAGAACCTTCCCAACAACACGTTTTCTAATTGTTCCAGTTTAACCGAAATTTATCTAGAAACAAATAAGTTATCCAACTTGAACGAGAATTTATTTGATGGATTAACAAAATTAGAATACTTAAATTTAATGAGAAATTGTTTAACAGATTTTCCTGAAAAAGTGTTTTCTACCAATAAAAATTTATTGAAACTTAATATAAGTTACAACAAAATCAACAAAATGCCAAGTAAAGTATTTGCTGATTTACCCAAATTAACAGTTTTAAATTTAAATCACAATCAAATCTCCAAAATTGAAGATGATTTGATTAAAAAATCATCCCATCTTGAAACACTCGACTTACAATCAAATAAAATAACAGATATTGGTGAAAACAGTTTTAGGGGTTTAGGTGAACTGAAGACGTTAAGACTGAATAACAATTTGATTAAAAAATTTCCGGATGGTGTTTTTAAAGATCTAAAATCACTAAACGAAGTTAATTTAAACTCGAATAACATTACGGTTCTTCAAAATGATTTGTTTGATGTAACAAATAATATAAGGAAATTTTCAATCATCGAAAATAATTTAGAAGACATACAACCAGGAGTTTTCAAGAGTTTTGGAAAATTTGAATCATTTTGTCTGACTGATTTAAAATTGAAGACACTGCAAGTTGGAACGTTTGATGGTCTGAGCTTTGTTAGTTATTTAACTATTGATAACACTGAACTGGAGGAACTTACCGAAGGTTGCCTTGACAGTGTTACACGTTTGCGGAAATTTACTTTATCTTCTTGTTCTATTAAGGAGTTACCTTTGAACCTGTTTTCAAGGCTGAATAACCTTAAAACTATTACTATAAATAAAACCAAACTCCAGATTCTCCGAACCAGTATGTTTGGGAACCTAAACAGTTTACGTCGTTTGGATTTATCTGAAAATCAAATAGCAACTGTGGAACCAAAATCATTTAAAGGTTTAAGTGAACTCAAGTATTTGTCACTTACTAATAACAAAATACGTAAATTAGATCCAAAAATGTTTGAAGGATTAGATCAGCTCGATAAGTTGGAATTGGGAAAAAACCAAATAGAAAATTTAAGTTGCAAAATATTGAAAGATCTTCCAAAACTGGCTTCTCTTGGTTTATCTGAAAATAAGTTGAAAACTTTAAAAAGGGACGTTTTTAAACATAACAGCAGTTTGGAAGTGTTGTCCTTATCTGCAAATTCTTTTAAATCATTTCCTGCTAAAATATTTAAACCGGTTAAGCTTACTGTTCTTTATTATGATGAAAATGTGTTGAAAGTTTTAACAAGCAAGATGTTTAAATATCTTAGTAAGTTGACTTATTTGGAGTTAACTAATTGTAGCATCGCGTTCATTGAGCCTGCATCGTTTAGAAATTTATCTTATCTTCGAGAGTTGTATTTGGATTTTAATAAAATTAAAGCTATCGGATCTTCTACATTTGCGGGACTAGAAAATGTCTCTACGCTGATATTGGATAATAATTTAATAAGTGATTTGAAATTAGATGCATTTGACACTATGAAATCGTTATATCTCTTGATTATGGACAAAGATCAACTCGATCCGTTTATTTTTGAGTGTTTGAAAAAGAAATTTGAAGTTGGATATCCTTTGGACTGTGATTTAACAACTGTATTTTTGAAGCCGCGTTCATAATGACTTTGAGGTCTTGCCTTGCTTCGGTAGAAGGTGGCACGTGCCAATCAAAGCGTTGAAGTTTTTTCTATCTATTGCTATGTTTAAAATTAGCTCTTGCCTTGCCGACTTTTCGAAGGTTCGAACGAGAGTTTGAAGATAGTAAATTTTACAACATTTTACGTGAAAATGAAATAAAAGTAAAATTACGTCAGCTTTATTTTCATACAAGGGCGAATCCAGTGGGGCGATTGCATTTTAATGATGCATTAGAATGATGATAAAATGTGCATTTTAATGATGAAGCAATCATTTTCCTTCATAATTTTATTTTTATATGCAGGATATGCTTTTGTCGGATTGGCAAAAGCCTTCTAGAGGAGATTAATGACCGTATGTTGAGATTGCAAAGAGGGCAGACATTTTTGTGTTTTTCCTGTATTTTCAAAGTATTTAAATTTGGACTTAATTTTGCGTTTTGACTGAGTTAATTATCCCGAGAGTGTTATTCGAGTATGGGAAGCGGTTTAAGTTTTTCTGGAATATTGGTTTTGCCTTCCGTTCTATTATAGTGTGATTTATGTTGAAAACTGAAACAAGGGTGCTGATAAATGTGAAGTACCGGAAAATTCATTGTGTATAGAATTTCTTATACGATTACTAGCTGACCCGGCGAACTTCGTTTCGCCTCAGAATCGATAAATGATTTAACTTTTTTTAGGGGTCGATTGGCTGCTAGGACCTTTCAGAACTGCGACCAATTTTGATTTTTTGTTTTGAACCCTCCTAATAGGGTTTTGAGAGATTTAATTTTCTAGTAAAACATATATTAGAACTTCTTGATACGGCAATGAACTAATTGTACCCTGTGTCAAAGTAATCGCTCACAGCAGTATCATACAGGGTGACCCGTTTCTTGCACTCAACAAATAAATTGTTTTTGGTAGGTAGCTATTAATTATCTCGAGATGCTACCGGGTGCTAATTTTGCATATCATTTTTGATTGAATTGTATAGAAATTTTACTCTGACTGAGCCTTGAATACATAATATCTTTTAAACATTTTTGCAAAATATATTGTCATCTTGCATTTTAGCACATGAGTGGTATTTTTGATTTTTTTAAATATTTTTGTAAGGGAATTTTTAATTTATGAATTTTTTTTCCATATTGTTTCCATTGAAAAGAAGACTATACTTCAGAGGTTTTGTTAATTTATGAGACAAATTGTGTCTTTTCAGTAGATTTGATGAACCACAGCCCTAATAGAAATAAATATTTTAATTTATTGATTTTTAAGTGATAAAAAAATTTGATTTAGCAAAAGCTCTTTAGTGAAAATTCAAAGTTTAAAGTTGGTGGAAATTAAAAAAGTTTTGCAGGTTGTTAGAGATCGGCAGAAAGAGAAGATTTTCTGGAACGAAACTGCAACGAAGACAGCTGTCCATTGCATTCCTTTTACGTTTCTTCAAGTGCCTAAGTGTTGAGTTAAATTTTCGCGACTGTGCCCAAGTGTGGGAGAATTCTGAGTATTTTTGAAAATCAAGAAAATTGGTCTTGGTCTTAGAGCATTTTTTCAGGTAGATGAAAATAATTAATTTTTTTAAAAATAATTGAATCATTTTTTTGCACTTACTCAAAAATGCAAAAATTAGTGGGGTTAATTTTAATGGCATATGTTTTTTTTTTTGAGTTTAGCGCTTTTGGCCTCTTATCAGTATAAAAATGTTAAACTTTTTATTGAATTAAATTCATTATTTTCTTTAAAAGTTCCAATTCTATGTTTTATTGATATTTTAGTGCTTTTCTTACAATTAGTTACACACAACAACAGCAAAATAGAGTCATTGCTAGTAGCCGCATCCTGAGATGGTATTTTCAAAACGTACTTGAAAAATTTTCTACAATAATGCAATATATTAGTGGCATTAAACTAGATCCACTAGTCATCCGAAGTAAAATTTTTAAATTTAAAACATCTTCTGGTGGAAATGGATCTTTTGAGACTCCATCATTTTATGTCATAAATTACTTTTGTAATTTTTTACCGTAAAATTTGAATATTATATACACCGTTTAATTCCTAGGGTCTAACAACATTTTAGAGTCTAACAACCAAGTAAGAGTTGCTGTATTTTGAAAAGAAATAAAATAATTTTTTTTAAATTTGTATATTTTATGTTTTATTATAAAAAATCCACATGATTAGCAATGAACTAAGAAAATATCTAGTGGAGTAGTAGACCCAGTAGATTGAGTTACAAGTTGCTCAGTAGAAAAGTGAGAATCTCATTAATGTGCGTTACACCGACACGTGATAGAAACCCTGATCTACCATAACCATTTGACGCAGCACTAATATAGCATATTGTATTGAATGCAACTAATTACGTATTTAGCAACAAACTCTCCAAACATTGGTTGTTTCTTCTTTTGAAGTGTGAATTGCGAAAACTTCTTCTTCGCGATTGATATTCTATTTAAAAATAATACAGAATGTTTAATATTAAAAACTTCAATGAATTACAAAAGTTGTCAAAAATATTGTTGGCCAATATTTAATCGCCTGGTTGTCTGCCCAACGGTTCCAACATTTCAAATAGGGGAGAGTGGGTAGGATTCGTACAGTAGTCATATCTACACTGTTCAACACGCTACCGTTTTCATATTTCATCATCTTTATCGGAAAGAGTCAATGCGTGTTTTCGCTCCGCATAAGTAATTTATGTATTTACCTTTGAATGCGTTTAACTCTAAAAGTGTTTTGTTATCGTTAATGAGTTGACGTTTTAGTCTGTTATGTAAACATTCATTCATGTTGGGATAACTTTAACGGTAATATTTAATTCGAATTTTTTTCTGATTATCTGGATTGGGGTACCTTCGTACAGCTAGGATTCATCCCGTCCAAGTTCAGAAAGTTTACTAACCGAGAATATTTTTATAATAATACAATGAAAAATAATAAATAAAATCATTTCAAGTTTTTGTTTTTCAATTGACGAAAAATTTGATTTTGAGAATAAATGTGCAGTTTTGACTACAAACATAAAAGATAAATGCTTTGTGCTGGTGAAGTTCAAAAAGAGAAAGACTATTTTATATTAAGCAATAAACGATATAAATTACATTACTTCCACTATGTATGGAGGCTCTCCACTTTGTACAAAAGTACGAAGTAACTATGTAACCATACTATGTACGAAGCTACCCCACGAGTGGAGTGCTTTCGTACGTTTTCCATTTTTTTTTAACTATAATAGCTTAGCCATCTTGTTTTATATCATCACTAAAGTAGAATATTATTAAAGCCAGATAGGTAGATTATCTAGCAGCATCAAAATCACTTTGAAATAGCTATTAGTTTTTATTTTACAGGGTTTAGAGTAAAAAGTGTACGAATCTTACCCACTCTCCCCTACACAATATCATATTAGTAATACTATATTAAGTACATCACTTGGGAGATACGGTTTATTTCAATGTTGTTCCATCTTGTGCAACTTACTGTTTTGTAGTGAATTTCAAATAGCAAAAACAAAAGTAAGTGGTAATAAATTCCTTAACACTAATACAATTAATAACAATCGTGGTTATTTTCTTCACAATTTTCATTAATTTACTGCTCGTACAGTTAATTATATTTTGCATTGAATTTTACGAGTGAATCATCCTAATTCAAGGTGATAGAATCAACTTGATCTGAATTTTATATTAACGAACGCAGAACCGTTTCTAGTGGAATTCAATTATATATTTTCAAATATAATGTATAAAATTAATAAATAATCAATATATGAGTAGTACTTATCACTTCACCATTTCCAACAGTAATTCAGAAAGTGTTAGTGGTAATTCAGATTGGGTAGTATTTCCCGCTTTACAACCGCTATTTTGGTTAGCTCTGCGAAGCTTCTTTTAGTTAGCCCGAGTTAGCCCGATGGGCGTCTATAAGGACGAAAGTATTAAATAATCTGAATTACAATTGACGCTTTCTGAATTACAGGAAAATGGTGTAGTATAGAATAACGTCACTTTGTGATGACTGGGTGGTAGCCAATTTCATGAACAGTAGATACGGAAGGAGAACGCCCAATCACCACAAAAAGACGCTACTCTACCACTAATTCTGTGCAATCACCTATTAGCCATACATTCATATTATTAGTTTGGCCATTTAAGCTAAGAACACCATGTTTTTCGTTATTATTAGCCGCTTCTCTATTCAAAAATTTTAATTTTATAATGAAAGCATTATTTGCAATGTGGTTAATAATTGTTTTTGTGATCAAACCACTTTGAATCTTTCCGTGGAATATTTACCGTAGATAAATTTTTATCATATTTCTACTGATCCCACACTATCAGTATAAGTACTTTAGTATGCGTTCAAGGTGAAAATTAATAATATTTTTGGTAAATTGCACTTTGAAGTTAGCAACGGTGTTTCAGGTAGGAGTGGTTCCGGAACTGCTAGATAACCGATTTATAAAAAATAAAATTTAATTTTTAATTTCTTTTCAGGTTACAAATTGTAATCTCAGCATGTCATACAAAAAAACAGAAAGACCTCCATCAATCAACTACTATGAATCTTGGCATTCAATCATATGTGAGCGAGTTCACAGATTACAAGAATTTAGAGACGGAATCCAAAACTGCATTGTTAAAGACAACATCCCAATTGAAAATTTCCCAGAAGTTGATATTTACCAGAGCAATATTGATTATTTAACTCCTGAAATTTTTGATGGCTTTGAGCATATAATCAAAATTAAAATTCAGTATTGCACAATTACTAACTTACCAACAGATCTTTTTAAAAAACTTCCAAATTTAAAGGAAGTGGACATTGGAAATAATACCATAGAAAGCATCGAAGATAACTGCTTTTCAGGACTTCAAAATGTATTCGACTTGTTTTTTTATGGAAACAAGGTCAAAGGGTTCCCTGGTGGTATGCTAAATGATGGTGTTTCACTGACCTCTGCCAAGTTGCATTCGAACAATTTTAATCCAATTTCTTCTGACAGTTTCAAAAACAATACCAAACTAGATATTTTATGGTTATCGGGTAATAACATTGAATTAGTACCCAATAATGTTTTCTGGAACCTTTCAAATTTAACACAATTGGATTTGAACAAAAGCAAAATTTCGGTTTTAGAAGAAGATTGCTTTAACGGACTACACAATTTATTAGAACTGGAACTTGCAGACAATTCCATAGAAACTCTCTCAATCGGAGTGTTTAAAAATCTTGAAAAGCTTGATCGATTGGACCTACGAAACAACTTTTTACAAGATATAGCAGACCAAACGTTTTCTTCATTAATAAAACTAACGAAACTGAACTTGTCAAACAACAAAATACAGAACCTTCCCAACAACGCGTTTACGAACTGTACTAGTTTAATCGAAATTTTTCTAAAAGAAAATAAGTTATCCAACTTGAACGAGAATTTATTTGATGGATTAACAAAATTAGAATACCTCAATTTAAGGAAAAATTGTTTAACAGATTTTCCTGAAAAAGTGTTTTCTACCAATAAAAATTTATTGAAACTTATTATAAGTTACAACAAAATCAACAAAATGCCAAGTAAAGTATTTGCTGATTTACCGAAATTAACAGTTTTAAATTTAAGTCACAATCAAATTTCGAAAATTGGAGATGATTTGGTTAAAAAATCATCTCATCTTGAAAAACTCGACTTACAATCGAATGAAATAACAAATATTGGTGAAAACAGTTTTAGGGATTTGGGTGAACTGAAGACGTTAAAACTGAATAACAATTTGATTAAAAAATTTCCGGATGGTGTTTTTAAAGATCTAAAATCACTAGACGAAGTTAATTTAGACTCAAATAACATTACGGTTCTCCAAAATGATTTGTTTGAGGTAACAAACAATTTAAGGGAGTTTTCAATCATCGATAATAATTTAGAAGATATACAACCAGGTGTTTTCAAGAGTTTTGGAAAATTTGAGTCATTTTGTTTGACTGATTTAAAATTGAAGATACTGCAAGTTGGATCGCTTGACGGTCTGAGCTTTGTTAGTTATTTAACTATTGATAATACTGAACTGGAAGAACTTACCGAAGGTTGCCTTGACAGTGTTACACGATTGCGGAAATTTTCTTTATCTTCTTGTTCTATTAAGGAGTTGCCTTTGAACCTGTTTTCAAAGCTGAATAACCTTAAAAATATTACTATAAATAAAACCAAACTCCAGATTCTCCGAACTAGTATGTTTGGGAACGTAAAAAGTTTACGTCGTTTGGACTTATCCGATAATCAAATAGCAACTGTGGAACCAAAATCATTTAAAGGTTTAAGTGAACTCAAGTATTTGTCACTATCTAATAACAAAATACGTGAATTAGATCTAAAAATGTTTGAAGGATTAGATCAGCTCGATAAGTTGGAATTGGGAAAAAACCAAATAGAAAATTTAAGTTGCAAAATATTGAAAGATCTTCCAAAACTGGCTTTTCTTGGTTTATCTGAAAATAAGTTGGAAACTTTAGAAAGTGACGTTTTTAAACATAACAGCAGTTTGGAAGTGTTGTTCTTATCCGCAAATTCTTTTAAATCGTTTCCTGCTGAAATATTTGAACCGGTTAAGCTTACTGTTCTTTATTATGATGAAAATGTGTTGGAAGTTTTAACAAGCAAGATGTTTAAATATCTTAGTAACTTGACTTATTTGGAGTTAACTAATTGTAGCATCGCGTCCATTGAGCCAGCATCGTTTAAAAATTTATCTTATCTTCGAGAGTTGCATTTGGATTTTAATAAAATTAAAGCTATCGGATCTTCTGCATTTGCGGGTTTAGAAAAAGTGTTTAGGTTGAAATTGGAAAATAATTTAATAAGTGATTTGAAATTAGATGCATTTGACACTATGAACTCGTTAAGTATCTTGGTTTTGGACAACAATCAACTCGATCCTTTTATTTTTAAGCATTTTAATAAGAAATATGAAGTTCGAGATCCTTTGGACTGTGATTTTTCTGATTAACCTCTTCCTGCTTCTTCTGACATGGATTAAATTTATCAAATAATGTATTTTTTACTCGGTACAAAATATTTCTGGTTGGGTTGGTTGGGTATTAGATGCATATCCGGTATAAAAATTATAAAATCCTAAAACTGAACTTTGTAAATTTTATATTTATAGCTTATTTTTACAATTTATTTGTGTTAGAAAAATAGTTGCTTTTTCGCACTAAGTACGAAAAGTAAAATATATTCTCTTACTCGTATATTCACATTTTGCAAGTTATCTATAATGGTTTTCCTGTATAAAATATTATATTAAAAATAACTGTGATGTAGTAAGTATATAAAACTTTTTGCATTATTAATTATTATGATATTCATGTTAGAATACCACTGCTATTCTTAAGAAACACAATATTCCATTTTATTTATACTTCTTTTATTAAATTAATTATTAAAATGAAAAAAAGAAAGCTTCCGTCTTGAGATTCAGTTATGAACTTCAACTTCCACTACCGACCAATGAATTGGGTTTCTTCCAATAATTCACATCTTCTTATCCGAAAAAATTCGATAACTACCACATTATAGCAGATCATGAAAATATTTTACAATTATTAGTAGGTACAAGTTAAAAATTGAAGAATTTTGATTAGGTAGCGGTGGATTTTAATTTTAAATGTAAAACGTATTATACCCATCGATCTTATATTACACTATATGATGAATACTGGTAAATACTAATATTAAAGCTAGTTTTTATTTGTTTACTTGCTATATGTTTACATAGTTTCTGGAACCAACCAATCAGATCCAGAAACTTTGTAAACAAACATCTGGTCAACAAAGAAATAAACTGGATTCACAACAACCAATGCTATTTGAATAGGAATCCATCATCTAGTGTAGTGTGTAATAACTGATCTAAGGTTAAACCAATTAAGTGAAACCGGAACTGAATTGAGTTTTCTTCTAGTCTAGATGGTAAGATATTCTTCCAAATAGGATTCGCTTTAATACCTCCGATTTTGCAACAGTGCATCTAACACAACTAGGAATCAAAACCACAAAATTTCACTTTTTAGCCTGCCAATATAAATTATTGTCGTCTTGCAAATTATCTAATAAGAACATCATTAGTTTCACACCTAAAATTATGAATTTTTATTATTTCTGTTGTGTATTTTTTTTACGGTCACCTCCAAAAAATAGAAGACTAAAAATGTCCAAAGAAAATATGAAAATGGGTATCTTCAGCAAGAAAAAAAAGAATGAAGTCAAAATTAACATGTCAGAAAGATGTCCAGAAAGCAATGAACTCCCAAGAACTAATGGAGTGCTACTGGCAGAATCGCAAGGTTTTGGCGTGAGGAGTACGAATCAAAAATTTGTTTTCAACACCCCCTTTATCAGCAAGGGAGTGATAAATTATTACGCTTTTTATAAAAATTTTTAACAATCAACAGCCCTGATGGATGGGACAAATTTGTTTATGATTAATTTGTACCTAATGGTAAAGGAAATTTAAAATTTGTGTTGGTTTCTGCAAGTTAACAGTGAAATAATTAATTTTTGATAAGTTGGAGATTGTGCCATTTACCAGGAAATGAAGAAAATCTAAAAAAAAGTTTGGTTTTGTCGGATTGGCAAGAGCCTTCTAGAGGAGATTAATGACTCTATGACCAGATTGCAAAGACGGCAGACGTTTTTAGACTTAATTTTGCGTTTTGGCAGAGTTAATTATCCCGAGAGTGTTATTCGAGTATAAAAAGCGGTTTGAGTTTTTCTAGAAAACTGGAAAATTGGTTTTGGCTACCGTTCCATTATAGTGTGATTTATGTTGAAAACTTAAAAAAGGGTGCCGCTAAATGGAAAATCGAGTTAAATACCGGAAAATTCATTATGTATGAAATTTATTTTATAAGATTATTCTGGATTTACTGAAGATTGTATTGTACTGTACTTAGGGGTCGATTGGCTGCGAGAGTCTTTCAGAACTGCGACCAGTTCTGATTTTTTGTTCTGAATCTTTCGAAGTAGGTTTTCAGGAATTTAGTTTTGCTGGCAAAACATAGTGCTCCTTAAAGATTTTGTTTTCACCTCATTCCGTGTCAGTTGTGTCTGTTCCAAATATTTTAGACGAGCTACGGAATTACAGCTGCAGATAATGTCGCACCATAAGTGTAAAACCGTAGTAAGTGCAAAAGTCATAGTTCCGAGATAATGGGAGTTAAAGTTTTTATATTATTATGATAAATAGAGTATTTAAACTGAAATATTGAATTTTGCATTTATTAAAAATATTGAATCAAGCTGCATAGGTAGCAGGAATGGCGTAAAACCAAAATATGTGCAAAAACTCTAGTTTTAAATTTACAAAAAAATTAAATAAAAATATTAGTAAATTCAAGTATTTGCTTTTTCATAGATAACAGTATGAATTTGCACTTACTAGAGTTTTACACTATTAAGTTATTACTAATACAGTTGTTTGGCTTTAAAATCCCAAAAAAAGAAAATTTTTGCACTTACTATGGTTTTACACTCATGGTGCGATGTGCTCAATCCATTCAGTCTCCGATTCACAGAGTCTGCACCTGCCACCGCCTTTCACTTTTATTTTTTCAAAGTGATATTAATTATATATAAATATAAATAAGTCTAATTTCGTTTTTTGATAAAAAAAGAAGCTTTTTAGTCTTCGCAGTGGAGTACTCTATAAATTTCTTCGCTTGTCTTATGTATTTCAACTGTGGAATGGTTAAAATTTGATATTTGGTTGAATAATCATCAAGTCGATCATTATTTTAAGAGATTCTTAATATCTACGAAATGTTATCCGCATATTATAAAAATTATGGAAAATAAAAATTTATGGGACTATCATCATCTGCAGGTTTCAAGCCAGTTACGTCACTCTAATTGGTCGCTCCATCTCTTTTTGGGGCGACCCACACTTCTTTTTATTTATGGGACTATCCAATTATTATCTTTAAAACTTCGTATGATGATCACAGTGCACTAAATTGTATCACAGATTAGTATACAGATAGCCAAGAAACCATGTTAGTACTAGAGACGACCACCGGTTTTGTGACAGGACTGCTGTTAGCCACACGTATTGGTATCATCATCAGCACGTCATAGACCTGTAGTCCGTTACGCCACTTTACTATTTTGGTCTGCCCATCTCTTCTTTGGTCGTCCAACGTTTCTTTTTCCTCTTGGCTTGTATTTAAATATATTGAGTTAATCAAGTAGAAAATTAAGAATCTCGTTAATCTATTCATGCGCGTTACACCTACACGTAATAGAAACCTTGATCTACCCTAACCATTTGACCCAGCACTAATATAGCATATTGCATTGACTGCAAATAATTACGTAGCAGCAAACTCTCCAAACATTGTTTGTTTTCTTTTTTGAAGTGTGAATTGCGAAAATTCCCTCTTCGCGATTGATATTCTATTTAAAAATAATACAGAATGTGGAATACTAAAAATTTCGATGAATTACAAAAGTTGTCAAAAATATTGTTGGCCAATATTTAATCGCCTGGTTATCTGCGCAACGGTAAACATTTCAAGTACACAAAATGATATTAGTAATATTATATAAAGTACATCACTTGGGTGATACGGTTTATTCCAATGTTGTTTCGTCTTCTGGGACTTACTGTTTTGTAGTGAATTTCAAATAGCAAAAATAAAAGTAAGTTGTAATAAATATTTAGGACTAAAATAATAATTAATAACAGTCGTGGTCATTTTCTTCACAATTTTTATTAGTTTACTGCTCGTACAATAATTGATTATGTTTTTCATTGAATTTTACGAATGAATCATCCTAATTCAAGGTGATAGAGTCAAGTTTACCAAAATTTTATATGAACTAACGCAGATTCGTTTTTAGTAGAATTAAATTGTATAGGTACTTATTATTTGAAAATATAATATTTCGCAGTAATATTTTTTAACTCAAATTTATTTGTGGGTATTTCAGCTGCATTGTATCATTTCAACGAATGAAAAAAGTATAACTTTTTAATCACGAAAGGTCTTCTTGTTCCAGAATTGAATTTTATGAATAATCGCTTAGCATATTGATGCTACTCAATCGTCATACCTGAAATTTTTGTGCCCCAAATTATTTACCTAAATTCCCATCCTTATATCCGAACTTGTTATGCCAAACTATGTGGTAACAAAATATTTATTGATTTAAATTTTTATTATTTGAAGTAAACAAAAATAATAAATAATAACTATAAGAGTAGTACCTACTTATTACTCCGATGGCTAGCTCTGAGAAACTGTTTGATATTCAGTCTCTTATAGAGTTAGCCCGATGGACGTCTATAAGGACGAAAGTATTGAATAATCTGAATTACAGTTGACACTTTCTGAATTACAGCTGAAAATGGTGTAGTAAAGTAACGTCACTTTGTGATGACTGAGCAGTAGCCAATTTATTGAGCAGTAGATGTGGAAGGAGACCGTTTCAGTACTGTCGTTGAATTTATTTTCATTTCTGCACATTAGCTCCGTCCAATTATCACATAGTGACGCTACTCTACCACTAGTACTGTGCAATCACCTATTAGCCATACATTCATATTTTTGGTTTCGCCATTTAAGCTAAATACACCATGTATTTCGTTATTTTCGACCGCTTGTATATTCCAAAATTTTAATTTTATATCGAAAGTAATATTTGAAATGTGCTAAATGACCATTTTTGTGATAGTCACTTTGAATCGCTCCGTAGAACATACCATAGATAAATATTTATCATATTTCTACTGATCCCACACTATCAGTACTTTAGTATGCGTTCCAAGGTGAAAATTAATAATATTTTTAGGATTATGCACTTTCGAGTTAGCAACGGTATTTAAGGTAGGAGTGGTTCCGGAACTGCTAGATAACCGATTTATAAAAAATAAAGTTTAATTTTTAATTTCTTTTCAGGTTACAAATTGTAATCTCAACATGTCAGACCAAGAAACAGAAAGACCTCCATCAATCAACTATCGATTTTGGCATTCGATCATGTGCGAGCGAGTTCATACTTTACAAGAATTTAGAGACGGAATCAAAAACTGCATTGTTAAAGACAACGTCCCAATTGAAAATTTCCAAGGAGTTGAAATTCACCACAGCAATATTGATTATTTAACTCCTGAAGTTTTCGACGGCTTTGAGCATATTACCAAAATCAAAATTATCTCGTGCAAAATTACTAACTTACCAAGAGATCTTTTCAAAAAGCTTCCAAATTTAAAGGACGTAGACATTGGATATAATAACATAGGAAGCATCGACGATAACTGCTTTTCAGGGCTTCAAAATGTATTCGACTTGTCTTTTTATGGGAACGAGGTCAATGGATTCCCATGTGGTATGCTAAATGATGGTGTTTCACTGACATCTGCCAAGTTGCATTCGAACAATTTAAATCCAATTTCTTGTGACAGTTTCAAAAACAATACAAAGCTGGATATTTTATGGTTATCGGGTAATAACATTGAATTACTACCCAATAATGCTTTCTGGAACCTTTCAAATTTAACACAATTGGATTTGAACGAAAACAAAATTTCGGTTCTAGAAGAAGATTGCTTTAACGGATTACACAATTTATTAGAACTGCAACTTGCAAACAATTCCATCGAAACTCTCTCAACCGGAGTGTTTAAAAATCTTGGAAAGCTTGATCGATTGGACCTACGAAACAACTCTTTACAGGATATAGCAGACCAAACGTTTTTTTCATTAATAAAACTAACGAAACTGAACTTATCAAACAACAAAATAAAGAACCTTCCGAACAACGCGTTTACAAACTGTTCTAGTTTAACCGAGCTTTATATGAAAGAAAATAAATTATCCAACTTGAACGAAAATTTATTTGATGGATTAACAAAATTAGAACACTTAAATTTAAAGAAAAATTGTTTAACAGATTTTCCTGAAAAAATATTTTCTACCAATTGCAATTTATTGGAACTTAATATAAGTTACAACAAAATCAACAAAATCCCAAGTAAAGCATTTGCTGATTTACCCAAATTAACAGTTTTAAATTTAAGTCACAATCAAATTTCCAAAATTGAAGATGATTTCATAAAAAAATCATCCCATCTTGGAAAAATTGACTTACAATCAAATGAAATAACAGAAATTGGTGAAAACAGTTTTAGAGGTTTGGGTGAACTGAAGAGGTTAAAACTGAATAACAATTTGATTAAAAAGCTTCCGGATGGAGTTTTCAAAGATCTAAAATCGCTAAACGAAGTTAATTTAGACTCCAATAACATTACGGTTCTCCAAAATAACTTGTTTGATAAAACAAACAATTTAAGAGAGTTTTCAATCATCAATAATAATTTAGAAGATATACAACCAGGAGTTTTCAAGAATTTCGGAAAATTTGAGTCGTTTTGCTTGACTGATTTAAAATTGAAGAAACTGCAAGCTGGAACACTTGATGGTCTGGGCTTTGTTAGTTATTTAACTATTGATAACACTGAACTGGAGGAACTTACCAAAGGTTGCCTTGACAGTGTTACACGTTTGCAGAATTTTACTTTATCTTGTTGTTCTATTAAGGAGTTGCCTTTGAACCTATTTTTAAAGCTGAATAACCTTGAAAATATTACTATAAATAAGACCAAACTCCCGATTCTCCGAACCAGTATGTTTGGGAACCTAAAAAGTTTACGTCGTTTGGATTTATCTGAGAATCAAATTGTAACTGTGGAACCAAAATCATTTAAAGGTTTAAGTAAACTGGATTATTTGTCACTTTATAATAACAAGATATGTGAATTAGATCCAAAAATGTTTGAGGGATTAGATCATCTCGATAACTTGGAATTGGGAAAAAACCAAATAGAGAATTTAAGTTGCAAAATGCTTAAAGAGCTTCCAAAACTGGTTTTTCTTGGTTTGTCTGAAAATAAGTTGGAAACTTTAGAAAGCAACGTTTTCAAACATAACAGCAGTTTGGAGGTGTTGTCTTTATCAGCAAATTCTTTTAAATCGTTTCCTGCTGAAATATTTAAACCAGTTAAACTTACTACGCTTTATTATGATAAAAATGTGTTGGAAGTTTTAACAACTAAAATGTTTAAATATCTTAGTAAGTTACATTATTTATATTTAGATAATTGTAGCGTCGTGTCCATTGAGCCTGCATCGTTTAAAAATTTATCTAATCTTCAAGAGTTGCATTTGGATTTTAATAAAATTAAAGTTATCGATCCTTCTACATTTGCGGGGCTAGAAAATGTCTATAGACTGAAATTGGAAAATAATTTAATTAGTGATTTGAAATTAGATGCATTTGATAATATGAAATCGTTAAGTCACTTGGTTCTGGACAACAATCAGCTCGATCCGTCTATTTTTGAGCATTTTAAAAAGAAATATGAAGTTCCAAAACCTTGGGTCTGTATTTGTCCTATTCCTCCTCCTTCTGACATGGATTAAATTTAACAAATGTAGTTTTTACTTGGTACAAAAATGATAATGAAGATGTGCATATTTAGAATAAAAATTATAAAATCATAAAAATGAACTTTCTTAATCTTACAATATTATAGCCTATTTTTGAAATTTATTTATGTTAGAAAAATAGTTGCTTTTTTGCACCGAGTAGGAAAAGTAAAATATATTCTCTTACTTACACATTCACACTTTGCAAGTTATTTATAATGGTTTACCTGTATAAAATATTATGTTAAACTGTGATGTACCTATAGATATATAGAATTTTTTGCGTTATTAATTTATTATTATGATATTCATGTTAGAATACTACTGCAATTCTTAAGAAATACAGAATACTATTTTATTCATACTTTTTTTATTAAATTAATTATGGAAAAAAGAAAAAAAAGCCTCACACAGTATAAATCTGCTTCCAAAGTAAAGGCAGGTTTACCAGCGCCGGATTATTACCTCATCTTCCTCTAATGTTAATTAATGTAAAAGAATGCAAATGAAAGTGACAACCGGACAGATAATGCAATGATCAAAGCAGTTAAACCGGATTGGAAACCAACTTTCACTGTGTACGCAGGCTAAGGGTGCTTCCACACTGAAGACAGGTTTACCGGCACCGGCTTACCAGCTCATCTTCTTCCAATGTTAATTAATATGGCTAATCCAAAACAAACAAAGGTGGTAACCAGGCAGGTATTTTAACACAACGATCGATGTTGGTAAACCGGATTAGAAAGCTTCTTTCACTGTGTACTCAGCCTAAGCTGATTCATAAAGCGATCGCATCTTTAATATGCTTAGTTGAGGTTCTCGTTAGCCAGATTTGGTTCTTTAAAATTTTTAATTGCTTATGCTATGTTTAAAAATATTTTAGCTTACATTTCAATAATTATTATACTACATATTTGCTCTAATATAAACATTTTCCACCAATATGCAGAAACGTGTCAAAATAAAATTTTGTTTTTAAACTCTGTTTTGTACAATTGAATAGATTTCAAAGAATATCTTTGGAAATAGCTTAAAAAAACATGCAATTCCATATAGCTCTACTGATTAGTTAGTGAATGGCGAAAACTAGCAAGTCGCACATAATTGGCAAAATTTTAGTACTGAAGTGGTCAAGGATGCAGTAGGAATTGTAATTGGTGAAAAATTTTTAAAGGAAGTCAAAACGATTTCAATTCCAAATAAAAGATTTTATGAAATGTCTCAGTGGGCCGAAAATCAACTGGTCTAAAGAGTTATCAAAAGTAATTTTTTCCCGCTACAACTGGACGAATCTACTCTACTAATTTAGTTCTTATTATTATACTCGTAATCTATGTTTTATGCCAGAGAATATAAATTATATCAAAAATTAAGATAATGAATAGACTACTTTTTATTTTACATTTTGGAAATACACATTTAGCCTCTACAATTTATAAGTTTTTCATATAAATTTTCATTTCTTGAGATACAACTACTTAAACATTTATTAAATAAGTCTTAAATTTACAATATGTACATCTATAGTCAATAATTATAAAATAAAATTACAGTAAATGTAAATATAAATACTCGTAACTAGGTTCCTACTCAAATTAAGAAAAAAAAGTAGTTAAGTACTAAAATGTAATAGTTAGAGCACTAATTTTTTATAATACACCACCATAATTCAGTCACAGTCACAATTGGTTTTTGCTATCTTAATTTAGTCTTTAATTTTTTATAATTTAAAGTAGCAGTCTTATTTTTAGTCCAAAAACCACATCAAAATGCGCTTTCTAAATTTTAAAATTATCTGTTCGTGTTGCTCGTTCTATTGAGTTGCATTTGTTCCAATTCTTCGCGCGTTACCAGGATGAAATGGCCACCGTTTGTTATCCTTTGGTCCGAGTTATCGTGAGGATGCTTGTGTTGATGTCGCAAACGTGGACTTATCGGAAATCGGGCCATTATCGGTAACAACTCCATTTGCTTTTCTTTAGATTGCAACTCTCGTGCTTCAAATTGAAGTTGATGGGTATTACACTTGTGTGAATGAAACAGGCGTGTCGAAAGCGGAGTCGAATTCGTATTTGGCGAAAATTGAATCGTACAGACACTTATAATTGGGAGCAGTGATAAGTTGTTAGAATAGGTTGTTGTTGAATTTGTTCCAATAGCATCATTACTTCCATTATTTTTATTTGTTTGTCTAATTGCATCGGTGATGAAGGTTGGGAAAGGTTTTGGGATTGCTAAAAAAATAATTTAAATGAGCACACTTAAGCCTCAAAAATAATTATTGAATATTTTATGCACTCCCGGAACTTCAACTATAACTTGAGTCCTTTAAGAGCCAAACTACACGAGCGTTATTTCCGTCGCGTATTTATCGTCGCGTATTCTCCGCCTATTGAAAACCACACAGCGTGTTTTACGCTCGTGTAGTTTGCTCCATTTAAACGTGTGGTTTTCAATACGGCGGAGAATACGCGACGATAAATACGCGACGGAAACAACGCTCGTGTAGTTTGGCTCTAAGGGTCATTTTAAAACTGAAGTTGTAGTTTAAGTTCCGAGAGTATAATATAACACAGGACTAAAATGTTTTAATCTCCCGCCTGATAATTTGCTCTCAGCTTCGTCTCTTCGGTTTAAATTCCACTTTAGTCGTGTTTTGTTATAGTAATATACTACTCATTAAAAACATTTACATTCACTACATTAAGCCCCTGGATAAGCCTATCGTGCAAACGTTATTGTTTTTAATTGTTAGTGCAATTTGCTCGATCAAAATTCAGGAGGTTATTTAAAAAATATTAGTTATGTTAATTCACACTCACACTCGCCGACCGTGCAAGAAGCTCCTTTGAAGTATCGCTCAGCTTTCAACGCATTTCCTTCTTGATCTTCAACCACAACAGCCATTCCCAAGTTTCTTCCTCTTGACCAAGCTTTAGTTGCTGGTTTAACACTCAGTTCGACCCAATCTGCGTTTTCTTCGACCACTTTGCTATCAGACAAACGACGCTTAACTACAAAATTAAAATTAGGTAAGTAATAGACTCAACGAGTGACTCAACAATACAAACCTCGGTGCTTCTTGAGCGCTTTGGTGTACCAGTAAATGGAAACTCTTACAAGTTTGTCATCCTGATCGGATGAAGAGTTTTCGCAATTGATATCCGTGTTTTCTGAATTAACGGTGACAGTTGTTGTGGTTGCTGTTGCTGAAGTCGTAGAATTATCTTTCGGTAATCTGTATAAACGTAACGTGGCTGATGCAAAGCTTGTGGCGTTGTCTTCGGTAATTGGATCTACCATAAAGTACAAGTTCATCGTGTTTTCGTCCTTCCATGCGTCTGCTTCCGTGTTTCTTGGTATTTGACCTAAATGTGAACAATATAATAATTTGAAAATTAAACTAATGAAAGTAGGTACTTACAAACAGGATAATAGCTACGAACGAAATGGAACGATTCGTCAATTATGGACTTGTTTTGTTGATTTTGAAAAGTTGTCAGTGCTTCCGTGAGTTCATCTGGAGTAAAATTCAGGCTCTGCATGTGCGTTGATAGAGTTGAATTATCTCTTCCTGTTTGTCTCAAAATGGTATTTTTTATCGATTCAAGCCGTATATTTTTGGATCTACAAATTAAAATCATTGTTAGAGGAAGATTAGGCAGATGGAGCAAAAGTTGAGGTTGATCACCCACTTTAACTCCGTACATTTTGTATCATGCAATTTTGCTCAGCTAAAGACTACATGCAAAAATTTTAGTGATGTCAAACTTCTTGCAAAATTCCTGTTGTTAAATTTTACTGATGCTAAAAATTGGAAAGGTGCGTTTTTGGATTTATATCTATTTAGGGATGAAAAAATATTGGTGCAATTTGTAAAAAAGGTTATAAAAATCTAACAATAGGACATTAACATTCTGGATTGCTTTTGCAAATTCTAATTGTGCATTTAGTGCGTCTCCAAATCACATTAACATGTTTATGTATTTTATTAAACTTTAACCTCTTTTATTGGTTGTGCAAATTTGGTGTCCAGTTGTCTACTTGAAGCGGACTTAATAAGCAAGTTATACGTTTCCGTATTTAGCAGACTGGTAAACAGTTTTTTTACCTGTCTTTCGTTAAATCGTTTATTGCTAATAAATTACTTATTATATGATTTTTAATATAACCGTCTAGACTAGTAAAGTGTATTGACCTTTACTTACTAGTGATACGTGTATCCTATAACACTATCGTGTTGTAAGCTTTCTTATTCAGGCTTTGGTGACACAACAAGAAGTTAAAAGTTGATTTTACCTTGATTTTTAGTGCTGGGTTCATGGGTTGGGTCTTGGTTTTAGATAAATTTTTATTTGCTAAACATTCCATTAGTCTATTTTAATAATTCATGATGATTGTTATTACTTTTTCTACCTTTTTGTAAACCACATCCGAAGGTGTTGGAAAAACCATTTGGCTAATTAATTGTCCCCCTTGATCATCGCCCGCCAGTAACTTAATAAAAATTTCGACTTTGTGAAATGCCGAATAAGTTTTTTCTGGGTGGCCAAAACGTAATTCTGATAAAATTCCAATTTTGTAACACGCAGACTAAAATTTAAAAAAGGCAACGAATCGAAAAACTCTTCGCAGTTTGTTGTTACGAAATTAATAATTTTTTATATAACATTGTAATGATGCATAATGATGGAAGAGTAACATGGAGTAGGCGGTCTCCCCTGTTGGTACAAATTACTAATGCATCGCATTGTATTTCCGCTCCCAATCGTGCATGACACAATAAGCGTCTGGGATCTGTCTACGCTGTTTATGCCTTTTATTTACCTCACGATTCACATTCCTAGACAGAAGCAATAAGAAGGCTACGACAAGTACATCGTCTGCTTACGCAATATCTACTCGTTTATTTTATAATTTTACCATTATCGCAACTGGTAAACTTGCTACGATACACCGTCACAACTACATAGTTACTAGAATAGATAACAATTATCTTGATTTTTATCATTGAGATTAATTGGACTTAACTGCATATAATTTGATGTTTTAAAATAGTAATCAGATTTTGTAAATACAATGTAACTAATTTTTAAATTTATCATTCACTTAGTCCATTGATTTGTTAGGCCTTGATACGGTATTTATGTTTCGAGTGTACTACAACTCTTTAAAATGCAATTACAAAACTGCTTTTGGAAGATTACGCATCAACTGACGGTTTCAACATACCCAATAAATAATCGAGCGCCTTAGGCGACTTCTTGACAAATTTAAGGTTAAGCTAACGTAACCCACGTATTATTGCGAATAATACTTCAAAAATATTAAATTTTATCCATCCAATCGTTTCCTTAACAACCGTGACATTGTTTCCGTACAAAAATAATCATCGCAGCACGAAATTAATCCAGATGGGTGACGCTAAATTATGGTTTCATGATTTTCAATTAAATTTTTTGATTAATTCAGAAATTCGCTGAAATAAAAGAATGCAAATTACAGTTCAATCAGTAAGTGTGGGGTAAACTTGAAAAATACGTAAATTTGGAAAAACAATTCTTGGCTATTAATTACGTTTTCGAACAATATTTTTTGTGAAATGATAAGAACACATGACAATTATTTTTAGTCAACCCACGTTTTAATGGCATACGTACAGGCTACATCAATGCAACGACTGAAATTTGGCAAACTCCCAAACAATATTTTTTATACCTATAGTTAAATTTTTAACAAGCCAAACTTTTAAATTTGACTATTACTCTTAAAAAATGTTTTTCTTTTCCTTAACCGTTATACGACTTTCCAGATGATGGATCATAAAACCACCTGCTTGGAGTTTTATATTATTTGACATAGCAATAACTCCTAAACTGTGCCTCGTAAAAAACGTAATTATGCATCTCTTGTAGTATAATTACTAATTATGTTGTAATATTGATCAGCAGAGCTCTCAAAAAGAATTAGGTATGAAAAAGAACGTAAAATTTAAAATCCACATTCATAGAAGAACTAAACTCTCTACTAACGGTCTTCGGTGCGGCGATTATTAATAAACATCAAAGAACATTCGAGTTGCATAAAAAGTTGTTAATTTTACGTATTCGCGTAGGTAATGCTAATAAAATCTTGGTTTCATTCATAAATTTAATATGAATATTTTTAATATGATGTCTAGGAATTCTTGCGATATCTGCTTGACGCATTGTGGTACATAATATCCTACAAGCACCTGCAAGAAGTTCTCACAGCTGCAGAGAATTTAGATAAAATTGTGAAGTGGAATACGATAATAGTTATGTAAAATTACTGCTCATAAGCTGCACCGTTGTTTGGTTTCCGCATTTATATTGTTTCAAACAATTCAATTGGCAATTAAATTTAATCTACTTTGAGCTTATTGTTAAGAGTTATACAAGGGAGACTCATAAATAAATCAAAAAGTGAGTTTCCAATCAGAATTAAGTATTACTATTTGTAAAGCAAAGGAATATTTGTTTTGTTTGATTTTAATAGTTTCGTGAGGTTTCCTTAAGATATCCTTGCAGCAACGGAATCGGGAATTGCCCCAGTTACTTTAGTTAGATCATCGATTTAAGCTCGAGCTCTCTTCCACTCTTACGTCTGAGCCAAGCTTCTTTGTAGTCTCCATTAGTGTGTAAACTGATTTCCGAGATGATTTATGACAGTATCTCCTTTATTTATTAATTAGTCTCAACAGCGGAACAATTCAATGTCTGGAAAACAATAATAAGGAAACGAAGACATTTAAAACCTACGGTATCTAAAGCAACATATATGAAGACTTATCCTTGTTGACAGCAATTAATTTCCAGATACGTGATTTAAGAGACAAATTTTTTTAGTCTCTGAAGGATTTTCTCTCCCACAAAACAATGAAAATATCAGTTTTTATTTGGCTGTCCGAAGAAGAAGCTTTTTTGGTTTGGCGAATGGTTCGGTTTAATTTATATTCAGGTCCATAATTAAAGCAAGGAAAATTAAAGAAAAAGTTAAAGAAGCAACTGTAAATTGTATGATGAAAGACTGCAGTGCAATTTTAATCCCGAAGGTAAAGGTTATTTGTACGAGACAGAGCACAGTATTTTATAATTAATGGTATATTATACTCTTCCAGAACTTAAACTTTAATCTCAGTAAAGGAAAACTACAGAATTCCTCTACAGATCTATAAATACCAACCTCAAGGACGCAGAGATGTAGGACGACCGAGGAAAAGATGGGCCGGAACAGGTCAACGACCTAATCCATGAAGGAAATGATGATGATGATGAGATTTAAAATTATACTTTAGTCTTCGGAAAAACAGTCAAATTACTTGATTGTATGTTGTCATGGTAACCAGCAACAGATTGACTAGGTGAAAAAGTAATTTTAATTTTTTTACGACGCTTTCCTTATGGACTAGCCCTAGCCCGGCCGGCTAACCGGAAATCGCCGGTTAAATTAGGTCCAAGTAGAAAAATATAAAATAAATTAGTTGTTTTATCAGCATTTATATATATATATGACAGCTCTACAGGCCTAGAAGGCCCATGGCTCTTCCCTGCTTACCTAACCTATCTTGCTAGCTTTGCGTGTGTGACGCAGCCGTATTTACGGTAATGACGTCGACACAAACATCAGGGATCACCACAGAGTGTGGATGTTCACCGGAAGGCCGAGCCAAGAAATTCTGTGCAATCCGCGATTTAAACCCAGAATTTCCGCTCTATACTCAACCAGCGATCACATCACTCCACTGCTGTAGCTTATCAGCATTTATTCCACCAATTAAAAGCTGCTAACAGCTCATTCGGGAAAGTGCTCCCCTTTTCCTCGAAAGTCCTTATCGAGACGTTCCACATAACTTTGAAGTCACCGTAGGCGACGGAGAAGTATACGCACCTCTTCGAGATACAGTCGGGACTATCGAACCCACGACACCGGACCTACAGAGCCTTCCTACACCCTTCAGTGAGGATGTTTAGAGCAGCACGAGGGGTGCGGTACTCTGAATCCCGAACTTCATATTCAATGCCACTACTAAACATAACAATAGGAGATGAGACTATAAAAACTAATCGGAACTCCAATTTCATGTAAAATAAGGGAGGTCAACAGAATTTCATAGCCCGTGGGACCAACCACTAGCAAGTTTGACCCTGTACAGCTACGATCTGAAATTCGACTGAAAATTGTCTGTTATCATAGAAACAGTAACGCCTATAAGAAATTAATTTTTGTTTACGTTACCTAACCTAACACAAGCAGAAATTTTTTATAGAAATATTTTGATTTTTAAATTTTTCTTCAAAGTTCTATAATAAATACATTTTTTTAACTAATATAGAAAAGCTCCAAAATGTGATAATTGTTTTTATTGCGTTCAATTAACTCGATGATTTTTTAATTTTAATTAATATTTATTTTAAAAGTTTAAAAGTATTTTTAATAATTTTAATTGATATTACTGTCTTGAATGTTATTTAAAATGTAGTTTAGTAAATATCAAAATAACTGAAACTACAATGTTAAAACAACCAACCATAACAAAAGTTTTAAATGAAACCAAATTCTGTAAAAAAAACAAAAATTAGGGAAATCCCAAAAGATGAAAAATTAAGATTTTATTTTTTTTCCTGATTTTCATTTTAATTTCTTATTATTATTTTATTACTTCTTTCATTTAATTCAAAAAAAACTTGTTTTTTTTCTTTATTATACTTTTAATTTATTTTTGTTATTTTTTCTTAGTACTTTTTTTTGATTTATTTCAGAGAGGACTTTTATTTAAGTTCAAGATTTTTTAAAAATTAAAAAATATTATACTTAGGTGTCATTTTCTTTTTTAAAATTAAAATTTAAGGAAATTCTAAGGAATTTCTTAAAAAAAAATTTTTATTGTATTTTTCAAATTAGAGACAGGAGGATCGTAATGTATGGCTTTTTTGAATTTTATTTTTTTTTATTTTTCTATGAAAGTTTCATAAGGATAATAAAAAAACTTTTACCAGTTTTCCTATTACAAATTATTTTCTTTTTAATTTTAAATTGAAAGTTATACAAGAAATTTATTATTTGTTTAAAATTAGAAAATCTTGTATAAAAATCGTTTTTGCATCAAAAATCACTTACTTTAATCTAATTTTTATACCATTTTTTAAGTTGTAAGTTACAACGGGAAGGGGGGAAATAATTTGGTAAAATTAGGAAAAATAATATCAAACGACATAATTGAGTCATTTTGGTTCTTTTTAGAGCAGTTACAAGTTGTCATTTGCCATTATTTTTTCTAATTTTAACAAATTATTACCTCTTCCTCTTCCTGGTGATAATTAATTTCATAATTAATTGAGTCATTTTAAAGTCATTTTCCTACAAGTTGTAACTGCCCTAAAAAGAACCAAAATGACTCAATTATGTCGTTTGCTATTGTTTTTTCTAATTTTAACAAATTATTACCCTCTCCCCGTTTTAATAAATTTCATTCATAATCACTAATTTTTCATCTTTTAATAATTTCATCATTCAAGAATTACTTTGCATTCAATACTTAAATTTAAATTTGCTGTTTTTGATTTTTGAACATAGTACAATTTAATGCCAAGGATCTAATAATTGGAAAGGTGAATTTCTACAAAATTATAGCTTTGTTTAGTACCACAGTACAGGGAGGTTTCTCTCCTTCAATATTTTAGAAATTTGGCAAAAACACTCAAAAGTTGGTCAAGTTGCCATTTTTTTTATTAAATTCAGTTGGCAAATTTGGGATTACTCTCCCTTGAAAAAAGTTGGCTAGACACGGCGCTGCCCTTTCTGCCTCCTTACGTGATGCAATGTATGAATGATTCCTTATAATAATAATTAGATTTCCCAGGCTCCACTTTATTTTACAAAAAATGCCCATGCAGACCAGATGGAAGTGGGTAGAATCAATGATGGATGATACAGCGAATAATTATAAGTAGAGATCTTAAAAAAAAATTATTTGAAGACAAAACATGAGATTGCCATTAAGAAATTTTTGGTGTTAAATCGAAGTAAAATTACAGTGGCTTAGTCCAACGATGGATTCTATATTTTATAGATATTAATGATGACGAGGACGAATAGCGTCTTATCTTAGCGGGTACGTACATTGACAATGTTGAGGTAGCCAGTTCGATTCCTAATAAATCTATCCATCTCTTCTCATAGAGGTGAATGGTAAATCACTAAGGTGCAGTTTACCTAGAAACCCTTCTGAAATGAGAAGATTACCAAAAGTTTTGTTACGAAAGGTTCTACAGTTTAATGTGTATTTAATGCTTCGCTAGAGGGTCACCCATCCACGTGGTGTATTTTTAAAATTTTATTTTTAGTAATAATGTAATAATAATTTTAAAATATAACGATAAGGGAGATACAGAGAGACTCTGCCTAGTCCGAAATAATTGATTCTAAAACATTTTTATGTAATTAGTGGGACTTGTGTTTGGTTACCCAATGACATAGCGCTCGACTGCTGAACCAATTCTAAAACCAATAGCTTATGATTTTCCAATCCCGTGTAAGCATCTAATAATAGTACCCTTTTCTAATACAGATTTATGGAATCTAAGTTTAACTGTAGGTTCCCTATCTTAACTTTAAATCGTTTTCTTCTGTTTCGTAATTTTTGTAAAAATTCCAAAATATTTCTAATGTGTCAAAGCTGTTGCCCGTACATAACATTATAAATTTTTGTGTTTTAATGATTTTTGAAAAAAATAACATAATAGAAAAAAGTGAGAAATGTAAGCGGCTATGATGAATTTTTATTTAAAAGAAAATGACCACTGAGGTAAAACTTAATTTGATCGGTAGTGAGTTATGGTGGGAAAATTCTAGGTTTCGTTATAAACTTCAGCAAAAGTATTAAATTCGCTCCTGTGACTGAAACAATCTGAAATCTCCATCCAAAGCAAAATAAAAGCAAAAATCCAACAAAAAAAAGTTTAATAATTTTGGAATTGTTTGTGGATACGTGCGAGTATTTTTAAAAGTTTCAAGTTTAATCTAAGCAATTTATCTTTCTTTATTTCAAACAATAGTTGCAAACATTGGTAAATTTTAAGCTGTGATTAAAAGGTTAATAAATTATTACAGCTGTTTGGCTCATTGGTTAATCTGTTGGCTTATTTAGTGATGGATACTTCGTAGTTAAAGGAACGAAAAGTGCAATTTGGACTGACCTAAATAGTTTTATGCCTCCTGAACTATATGAAAAACTATGGTTTTAGAATGAACTCACTAAGCAAACTTAGCTTATTCCCATAAGCGAGAATTTTTTAAAATTACATGTAAAAGTGTAAGGTCATTAATTCTAGCATCATCATTTTCCACGCCAACTAAGTAAAATTGCAAATAACTTTTAGCATCTCTTATTATAGGTCAACACACTTTATTCAAAACATCGTATTTTTAAAATTCTAATATAAATTTTCAGCTCATCATGCACTGCAAAATCAAATCATGCATTTATCAATTGCCATTTACAAGTGCAATATTTGGTGTAAATGTGCATTTCTAGGGCAACAAACTGAATGAGAAAGTCATGCAAAACTTTCAAACATTCCATTATTATACCTAATATTAAGTAATTTTTGAATTTATCATATCAATAGCTTAGATGTAATTTTTACAATAACAAAACCATGCTTAAAATTGCATTCAAACAAAACATCGTACCTGTCCTCATCGTTATCACGTCTTCATGTAAAAAAGAATAATTAAATTAGATTTCTTGGATTCAAAAACGAAGGAGTTGCATTTACATGTAAATATTTCAAAAATAATTTTTAAATCTTACTTGTTTCGATTCGCTTCAATTTGTTGCATGTTGAAAAAATTGGAATCAAACGGAAAATTTGCTGTTGGAGATGATAAGGGTTCGATTTCCAGTTGATCGTTGGATAATATAACAGTTTGATCTGATTGCATTGAGTTATATGAATCTCCATCGCTCCGTTTAGATACTTTGGAATCGGGAAGAGCATTCAAGTTGAATAGTAAATCGTTTTGGATTTCGTTATCTTCGTGTTTTTTGGGAGATAAATCAAATGGAGAATTAGTAGAAGATTCTATCGGCAATGCCTCCATAATGTATATCGTTTTAATCACAATAGTTAAAAGCACTACCGAAAATTTAAACAACATTTTGATAAATTTTTGCTCACAACTTAGTTAAATTGAGTATATTATCAATTACTGTCCACAGTCTTCTGCACAAATCTAAAAATTAATAGTTCTAATTAGACACGAGTCACTATCATTTATATATCTTTAGAAGATGACTTTCCACTATAATACAATTTTAAATTTAGCAAATACAACGCGTTGACATTTAGGTGAACAACCTTAAATAAAAAAGATTTTTCCGATGTATATCCAATTTAAAAAAAAATACTTAGATGCTAACTCTTTCCCTCTAGTCTGCTCTAACGTACAATGTATACTAAGGTGTTCGATTATAGATTCCTATTTCTGAATGAGTACGACGAAGAAGCTAACTTGCGTAGCTCCTCTCTTTTCAACTTATTACAGCTAATTATATCGCTAGTTAGAGACGATCTGTCTAGCAGGAAATCTTACTAAATTGTGCAAAAAACAAGTTAATTTTTCTAATTTAATACTCACTTTTACCATTGGCAATGTAACTTTCAAAAATACCATTTTACATTAAAACAAATTACACGTGCGCATTTTTTTTTTTTTTGAAAATTGCAAGCTATTTTTAATTTTCCACAAACTCGAGTTAAATTTAACAATTTTTTCTCAAAAATTTAACGATTGAATTTTTTTAAATTATTGCAAAAATATTATAATTTTATGGTTATTTGCACACTATTAGCAAATTTACGATAAAATTCTTAAATATTTCCTAAAATTTGCTTATTATCAAGGTCAACTACAACATCCTTAAAAGTATTTCTCAAACAAAATTAAAAAGTTCGTACGTTACTAATACTATGTTCGGAAAACTATTAAATCATGCGTCTCGTTAACATAAAAAAAATTGTCTTGTCTTTATTTATTTTTTAATTAAAAAAAAATTGATTTTACTCAAATAATTCAATCAGAATCAAAAATTCCAGTTCCAAGTCTGCTTTTATAACACAAAGCATAATGAAAAATTCACCACCACGAAAACTCGAAACTAAGATTTTGGGATGTCAGGTGGAAATTTAATCCGCTGGACCAACCGAACCGAGCTAATTTAAATTGTTTAATTCCTCTTATCGTGTGAAACTAGAGACACTACATTACTCCCCCCTTTTAGTAACCAAATGTAGCTTTGGTGAGGCCCGGCTCAATATAGGGTCTGAAACTGCGTCTGCACAGGGTGGCCTAATCATTTAAAGAATGAAGAATTGTTTGTGAGGTTTATTTTGATTTGATTTGTAAAATAAAGGATAGAAACATTTGCGTACAATTAAAAATTTGCAAGGATTTCGTTAAATAACGTAACATCACATCGGCAAGTCTCCTCCAATCATGAGGTGTCTCCCCACACAAATTATTCCAATCAGGAGTAATTTGGTTCTTTACTCTGAGATTATAGGTGCCTGTTGTGGGACAGAAAGAAGTTTTTGAAATAATTCCCGATGAGAATTCAAACTTACGATTATGGGATGCCAGGCGAAAATTTTAACTGTTAAGCTAACCAAATGCGTACAAATTTAAATTGTGGTAATTCGTCTTCTCTGTTCTGCTGAAACCATAAAAATCGAGTTTTTAAATTTTGCATACAAAAGCTTTATGAAATAATAGTTCCAGGTTTTCAAATTTTCAATTTTTTAATGAATTTGAATCTGCCGTTTAACAAACATTATAAATAACTGCAATTCCATTTGGTAAAATTTCAATTATTTTAAAATATTCTGAATCTGCTTTGCTATGGATTTAAAAACAAATCGTATTGTACAAATTTTGTACAAAATCCAAGTTTTTTTTTTAATAAAATTTTGTTCATTTTTTAAAGTTTTCACTTTTTTAAAAATAGGACTGAATCTGCCAGACTAACTTTGAATGTCCAAAATCGAGATTTTTTCATTTTGTATATAATTTTTTATTTCAAATAAATTCCTTTAGCATCAGTCAATTTGGGAAGAGCAGAAATTTTCCACATTTGATTTACTTTGGCTTTAAAAAATTTGTAATGTTCAAATTTAGTACAAAATTTCTCCATATTTCAAAAATACGATTTTTTCATAACAAGCCATAGTAAAAAAATCATAGATGCACAGTTAGCTACAGAAGATTAAAGTTTTTCTATTTTGTACACCAAATTAAAAAAAATTTAATTTCAGGCCTTTTCCCGTACCTATTTCAAAACTACATTTTTTTTGAGTTTTTTCTCAAATCTGCTAAATAAATCTTAATATACTACAGATGCAGTATAAAATTGAAGTTGTTCTATTCTAACTCCAATTTCCAAGTAAATTTCTGGGAAATTCAAATTTCAGGAAACTCCTAGTATCAGTAGATATTTCAGTATTTTGAAATATTGTTTTAATAATTGCATCAGTATTGCTTGAGTGATCAAAAATGTTGAGCATTTGCAAACTAAAAAGTTCAAAATTTAAACTTATTTTTGGGAAAAATATTTCATAGTGGGAAAAAGTAAAAATTAAGGGAAGGGTTCTTTGAAAATATAAATCTGACCTAGCAACAGGAGAAGGAGGGATACCTACCTATTAATTTTTAAATTTCAAAATTCGAGAGAACTAATACATTGTCGTATTATCTTTATTATAGCAATTTTGGGGTGCTAAATTGTGATGAATGCACGAAAAAAAGTAAAATGTTAGGAAATTGTTCTTTAGTGAAAATTATATGGCTGATCAATCTGAAGTTGCTGCTTTATTTTTAAATTTTAAAAATTTTTGTTTTTTTTATTTTTCAAATTTTGAAATTTATTGAATGTTTTACTAAGGTTTATGCCTGAAAATTTTGAGTAAAAGTGACAAAACGTTATGTTTTAAATTTACCCGCGATAGTGGTGAAATTTCTGATAAAGGAACTTCCGAGATGAACGTGGCAGGAAGGACAGACTGGACAGACTTTTTTCTGATCAATTTGTCGAGTAAAGTTTTAAGGTTTTCTAAAATCTCAGCTGGATTCTGGGAAAAATCATTCAATTGGTGATCTGGAGAATGTTTTTAAATTCATGTAAATAAAAATTATTGGAAGATTACACGTTGATTTTTCGATTTATAAGTTGAAGTCTACATGGCACGTTTTCATGAGTGAAATGTGAGAATTCTTATGTATTTTGATTGTGGAATATTCAGAAATTGATATTTAGTGGAATAATCAAAATTTTCAATAGTTAATTTAAAAAATTCTGAAAGTAAACAAAATTTTGAGGATATTCCCATGGTAGAAAAACTTAATTTACAACTTACCGATAGATGGCCACTTATGAACCCATCTAATTATTTTTGGAACGACGTGTATCTAATGATCAAAATTGTAATTTCGGAGGAAATAAATTATTTTCAAAGTTAGAAGATAGCGTGGGTTTCATAAAAAAAGAATTTTATTGAAAAAAATATGACATTGGTGATTTTTACTTTAATTTTGGTTATAACTAGTGGTGGTACAGTAAAGCATTTTTTCAAGTAGATAAAAACAATTTACTGGTGGATTACAGAGAAGAAATTCTGGGTTTAAATCGCGGACTGCACAGAATTTCTTAGCTCGGCCTTCCAATGGACATCCACACTCTGTGGTAAAATTTGATATTTGTGTCGACGTCATTACCATAGATACCATGCATCTAAAGCAATGTACAAAACTAAATTTTGTTTGTTTAGTAACTAAAAAAATTAAATATAAATTTCATAGATTTTTAAATTTAAATAATAATTATTAAATTAAATAACTAACAGGTCAACGACTTAATCTAATGATGATGAAATAACTAATATTATTATTAAATAACTTTTTATTTTGAAAAATCATTTGTATTTTTGTTTGTTTTAACAATAAGAGCTTAGTTTTGACTAAGACTTTTAAAATTTTAATTGCTATAATTTTTGAGGTGATTTGTTATATTTTCATACCTAATTTTTGCCGTTAACAAATCATGCAAAATTAATTTAATTTATGAATTTCTTTTTAATAGGTAATTCAAATCTTTATTGTTCTATTTAATATTTATTTTCTACTAAATTTTCTTAATTGCATTTTGACTTTTGACATATCTTTATGACATCTGTCTGTCATTGTGCATTTTGACATCTGTATGATGTTGAAACTTACACAGAGAAAAAATTGTACTTAAAAGTAGAACAATATGTATCTAGATTGTCTATAGATACAAATTGTGTAAAAATGTAGTACATTTTTTGTATTCACTCGTTTTTAGCACAATTTTAGACATTTTTAGCACAATTGTACAATTTAAATTTTTTTTTAAATTTTTTTAAAATTTTATTATATTAAAAATTGTACCTAGTAAATTTTAACACAATTTGAATTTGTAGACAATCTTGACACAAATAATTCTAGTTTTAAGTATATTTTTTTATGCACAGTTTTATAGCAATGTTTAAAAGTTTCAACTTTAAAAAAAAAACTTAAATTTGTTTTATTTTTTACTTTAAAATCCGAACAAAGCTAGGACCGTTCCATTTTATATATAAAATATAATTTGAGATACATTTTCTTAATTTCTCTTCATGTATTAAAATTTCGGGTGTTTCGATCCGCTTTACCTTGATTTTATGAAACTGTAAATGTAAAATTAATTCAGTAGATATAAAATTAAAATATTGTTTCACTTAGTAAGTCTCAATATTTTGATTTAAAAAAATCTGAATATTTTTCACTTGGATTCAGGGGTGGTTTTAGCACTTATGAGAAGGCTCCAGGCACAATTTAATTTTGATAAAAATTTTCAATAAATGGTTTTTAAACTTTTCAACTACACGAAAAAAAGCACACGAAAATCCATTGGCGCCGTAGACGATTCCAATTTTATATAAGAATATTACATCTGAGACCTTGTTTTAACACCCAATTTTCACCAAATGATTTCATTTAACAGGAAATTCCTTATGAACTTGTGAAGGTCGGTTTTCTTCCATTTCTTTGTTTTTAATTATTTTTTCAAATGAACCTTGATTATTCCGTACCAATAAGTTTCAATTTTCATAATTAATACATTAAACCTAAACATCAGCAAACTTTTAAATATACCCAAGCAGCTGTAATTTTATATTAATTAATTTTCAATGATATTTCCTTATGTTTCACTCTTTTAGTAATCAAATAAAATATTTGTTTTACTTTGAGAGCTGAATTTGAGGCCTCCTTGGTTTACGAGGCCCGAGGCGAGCGCCACTGCTTAGGTTTCAAGAAACTTTAAATGTAAAATTAAAGTTTGTATATACCTAATTGTTTAAATTAATATATCTTGATTATCTCATATTTCAAAATTTTACCTTGGTTTCAACAAACTCGTGATATCCAATTTCAGGACAATATCTCTACCCCTATTTTATTCCGATAGTTAAAATAAAAAAAATTTAAATTCTTAATTTGTTTTTTGAACTCAAACAGTATTTTAAATTTAAATTTGGATATTCATGGTTTCATAAATAAATTTAAAGTTTTTGTTTTAATGAATGAAAAAGGTAAACAATATTTTAAAATTTAATGCATAAAATTATAATAATTGTCCACAAGATCACTATAATCAACGTTAAAATTAAGCAGAAAAATTTTATTATTAAAGCAATCGCTCTTCCTAAGTCACTTCGCAAAATATAATTTTGGTTAAATTTAAGGTAGACAAAACATTAATAAACAAACGGACGAAATGTTTTGTCTGGAATAAAATTTAAAAAAGTAGGTACTAAAAAATCAATCACTTACTTCTAAAATTCGGCTTGTATCGCAGCGTTTCAAATTGATAGAACTATTTTTGCACAAGGTAATGTCGATACAAGAGCGATGCCGCTTTATATACACCTAGAAAACATAAAATATTCAGCCTCCCTAAAATTACCATAACGTAGTAAATTATACAGTAAGTGTGTACCTACATGTTATCACAATTATTATAAACATCCGAGTTTCATCGAAATATCTTTTGAAAATGGAAACTTCGTCTGGTTAATTAATCGTAAATATAAAATTATGTGCTAATCAGCTTCTCTAGTAATTACTTAACTTACTCCAATTTCTCATCTTTCAAAATAAGTTTTAGAACCATGAATACCACCAGCAAAAAAAATTTTCGTTTTGAAAGCAATTTTTTCCTATTCTCATTGACGTAATGCCAAATTTATGTTTATTTGGAAAATTTCCAAAACGACTAAAATTATTTTACAATATTCTTTTTTTCTTGTTATGCATTTGTACAAATCGCATTTTAAAAGTTTTCCCACCCTCTGAATGAAAACGTTAAATATAAATCAAGCAATCCGAAAAAAATTTCCTCAAAGTTTGCTCGACTTCGTGTGGTGTACATTTTTAAAATTGCCTTGAAGATTCTCCAAATTTCTTAAGCCACTGAAAGGAAATTTTAAAATTTTTTATTAAATGTTAAAATAATAACATAAAAAGACGCGCTTTAAGGGATAAACAAGAATAAAAAATGTAATAAACCATCATCCAAAAGTATAAAATCTCATTGGATTATTATAATTGTAATCAGTGTGATAGAGAATGTAATTACAAATCGATTGATTCCAGAATGAATAAAATTCATTAATTGGTTTTTGAGTTATCGTGAATAACTTTTTGAAAAATTAAATTTTTTGCCTTAAAGTTAACGAGCACCCCTTTAAATTTCTTTAGCTAGTTAATAAAGTAATCTTTTTAAAATAGGTACAGATATGACATTCTAATTAAGTATTTTTTTATAAGTAAATGAATAATATTAATTAAATATCTTCTTCTTATTTATAAGAAAATTTTTATTACACAATTAGAGCGCATAAGCTAAGAAAGCTAAAGCTTTTTCCAGGGGTTGTAAATCTCCGTTATTCTCTTCTTGTAATTTGTATTTTACAAAGCACCATTTTTAAAAATAGTTAAAAAAAAGTTCATTAAACACTTTGAGCTTTTCAAAGAACTTTTAAAACCAGACGTATATTGCTTTTCAACAAACAACATTTATCAAAGGTTTTCAAATTATGAACTCTCAGAACTATTAATTAAATTCTAACTTTCCATTGAAACGAAGGTTTTTTCTTCGAAGTAAACATTTTAATTAATGCAATACGCAAAATGTCAAACCAGTTTAGAATTAAAATTCAAAGAATTATACATTAAATTGTAAAAAAATAAACCTACCTCACGAAAGATAAAGTTTTGCTGGTCAAAAATCTACTTTGAAATTCTTCATAGTTCAAATCTTAGGTTATTAAACTGTTTTTTTAAAGCGCCATAATTATGCCGACGCTTTGAATTTTGAAGCCATTTTCTCATCCTGACTCGAGGAGAAGCAAATAGATTGAAATTCAAACTAAAATTTTGTTTAAGTAATTTCATCAACTTTTGATAAATTAATAAAATTTCGATTATGCAGAGATAAATTTGGGTTTCAAACACTTTGATGTATAAACAGCAATATTTAACATATTGATTAAATGTAATACTTGGAAACCTTTTTTTTTCTCAACAACAACAACAATCAGAGACGTTTGTATTTACCAATATTTTATAACTTGTTTAAATAATTTTTTCCAAGCATTTGCAGTTTTAAGGACCGCTTAGTTTTTCTTAATTTTATTTAAGAGTTAGCAACTTAATTTTTCTCTAGCAACGTTTTTAAGGGATATTTGCCTTATTTTGCAGTATTCCCAATTTAACATCATTTGTTAGGTTAATTGTTTTTAACAGAATTAAATTTTTTTTTTAGTTTAAATACCGAAAACCTTAGAACTATTTAAGATAGATTAACAAATTATTTTACAGCCGAGCAATCTTGTAATTGATCGTTTCAACAAGATAACGCACTCGCACATTATCAAAATCTACTTTGACGTGATTTCGCTATTTAAAATTATCGATATTTTACCTACAAGAGTTGCTTTTAAAATTATTTACACCTTATTAATGTTAATAATGTCTACGACCTATTACCTGCTCTGAAAGGACCGCTGATCAAATGCCTGCATTCAGTGGTTTAAATTTAAATAATAAACAAATTGCATAAAGGCGATTAAAATTAAACATGCATCTCGCATTTTGATATATCTACAAAAAATAACAAATTATACAGTTAAGTTAATTGAACCGTTCGTTGCAATGTTTACATTTTTTGACGATAAATTTCAGATAATTAAATAGCACTTGGGAGGTACATAAAAGTAATGAGGTGTACAGGTTGAAAAACATTTTAATTAGCAGGATATAGTAGAAGAAGTTGCTGACGATAAGATTGTATTTAATTTTCCTAGCACTTAAATTTTCTTCCTATTTCAGTAAGGAATAACTATTTTTTAATATATTCAAAGATTTCTAGTTCTTACTCAAACAGTTTTCAGAAAAACTCTCTAAAATAATATGTGTTATTGTGTCGCTTTTAAAAGTGGCAATAACAAAATATTATATTTACTATATTTTGCATAAACTTAATTAAAATAATAAAAGAAACTGGAAACACAATTTTGGTTAATTTAAAACATTTTTAAGTTCGTAGTAACATTGAAAATTGAGAAATATTTCGCTGATACTTCCTGCATTTTAAATTTACTATTTTACAAATATAAAAAACAAATAAATGCATAAACAACCAAAACGTATATTAAACGTTAGAATTGTCTAGACTTAGCCATAAATATTTAATATCTTGGTTTGGCTGCTTATAAATTTTAATAATGTTACGCCACCGTTTTTATAATTTCACCCAATATTTTTGGTACCTAGAACAGAAATATTTACATTTAAAAATCTTGAAATAGATTGCGTAAAATAATTTCTCATTTTCGATAAATTTAAAATAAAAGAAATTTTTAGTGTTGTTTGCTTATTTGTTTATTTATGGTGTGATTTTATTAATCGGAGTTTTTTCTGACTTTAATTAATAGGCGTCCTCGAGATGAAATCGAATCTGCATAATATTATGAGATACAAAATTTCTATTATCGTATTACATTTTGACCATAACTCAAGTAGTTATAAATAACATATAATCCAAATTTATTTAATTGTAATGGATTGGGAAACTATGAAAACTGACCCTCTCCCCATCTAACAATCCTAGACAATTTTTTAGTGACGTGTTTTGTAATAATTATGTAAAATATTGTCTAGAATTTAAAATTTTAATAAATAATGCTAACAAATTCAGTAGGTCGTCTTACTGAGGTAGGGCAATGTAATTCGGGATTTTAAAAATAATTTTTTTTAAATACTTTCGGAAATACAGCTCATCTCTGGAAGACGCATTGTGGTGTGGCCCCAAACAATGAAAAATCAAATTTGAGTGGACTGTAACAACAAATTATTACATTATCAAACAATTAAAATGATTAAGTTAAATGAACTCAATAAAATTAAATATAATATTTTTGAGCTTTTCAAACTTGATTAGTACGGTTTTCGTGTTGATATTTTGAAAAACAACGTTGATTATAATCATAACTTGGACAAAATTAATTAGAAAAACACAAAATCAAAAAATCCAAAGAAGAACATTGTTAAAATAATATAATCTTTTTTACTATTAATTCATTAATTTGTAACATTACAAATGTCAGTGTTCATCTTAGTCAATGCATTGTTTTTTTTACCACCACAATTTTTTGTAAACACCAAGGCAATGAAAGCTATCTGAAACTGGGTGAGTCATAAGCTCATAAGTAACAACTTTTATATATAAAAATTTCTAAGATGGAAAGAAAAACTGGAATTTTATGTAATTCTATGGCATGTAGTCTGGAGTGGAATTGATTATGCTAAAGATAGCTCTTTGATTGCCATTATTTTTTAAATCTATTTGAAACTATACGACGACGCGAATTACTCCTGCATAACTTAAGAGTAATTTTTTATGTGATTAAATTGTTAACGATTCTTGTGTGTTTGATTTCTAAATGTCATCAACTCGCGACCCTTCGCATACCGCTATTGTAGTAGCTGGCCGAATGATCAATAGTCCTGCATTAAAAATAAACAGAGATGGTTGAATTTTTAATCTATTAATTTTGGTTTAATGCAAACCTCGTTTTCTTTTGGAGAAGATTAAGATAATGTTTTAATCTCATATAAGTCAAAGAAAAAGAATGTTGTGTGTGTTCTGTAGCTGATTTTGGAGTAAAACATATTAAACCAAATTTTTATTTTCTGCTTTTCTAGACAAATAAAGCTAACGATGCTTAACTTGGCTTAATTGAGCTGAAAATCCTAATTACACTATCTTCTACTTGTATTGAACGCCTAGGTAATTGTTCCTATAGTGAGCTACCAGACAATCGCCTGAGTCGCAACGTGATGAAACCCTACAAAAAAAGGTCATATGACCCATGTTCGTGGCATTGAAGAGGAGATTTAACCTCTAGTTAGGCACCTATAATGAACACATATAGAATTTGGTGGCATTACAATTTTCCTTAATTTTAAATTTGGATTTCATTATAGAAAATACTGACCACAGAATAGAGACCTTCAGTTTCCTTAGGTTTTTCTGCAAAATGCGCCAGTCAAATATTTTCAGTTCCATTCAAAGATTTCTTATCTTTCACCATTGCTTAAACTATGCTTATGTAAAAGTAATGCAATGCGTAATATGCGCAGTTTTACATTCAAAGGCGGAATAGTAAACGGAGTATTTCTTAAGGAGAGAAAAATTAATTATAAAAATTTTATTAATTAAAGGTAGGTTCCCCGAAGATACAACTGAGTTTTGTTGACTGAGATAATTGAAAACCACGAATTAAAAAAAATTTCTGAGATCGATGAAATAAAGGGTAGCGATCATTAAAATATTTACTTTATGCTATGCTATGTTATGCTACTAAAGAGCAAGAAAGTTAAAATTTTACACTAAATTTTGGAACGAAAATTAAATGGGTGTAAACAATTTTTATCATTTTGATGAATGCAATAAATTGAAAAGTCATCAATATATCTACCAAAAATGACCTCTTGGGCTAACTAATCTAAATGTTAAGGTATGCCAAATTATTATGCACTTCTGATTTGTCAAATTGTAAATTAAATCAGTTTAAGTTACAAAACGTGGGTTCCTACTCCTACGAAATGCAATTTTCAGATTACATGAGGTCAACTTGGTAACGCATTCATGATAATGAAATGTACCGATTGAAAATCATCAAATAATATTTAAATTGTATTTACCGTAAGTAATACCTAAGTAAATAAAACTTTTAGTGGCAGTAGGTACTAAATAATGCATCGAATTGTCTAATTAAAATTTGGATATGTGTTTTTTTCCTTCTTTTTCTTTTTTTGAATTATTACAAAAATTATTTATAATATTTCGTGCTTTTAAAAATTACGAAATCCAGATAAAATATATAACTGTGGTATTGCATTGCTGGTATTCTCGAAACAACCAATCGGGAAATCAGACTGCATCAGTTATGGCAGAGTTGCTCAAACTTTTTTTGTACTACAGTTACACTCGCAAATATGAATTACAAATATTTTTATCATCGCATTTCACAGAAAAAGTAATGTAAAAATAAATAAAAACGTAAGAAATTAATTCTGATGTTTCCTTCAATTTATTTGGCGACCTCCCTGAACAACAGCTTCGGCGACCCCCCAGGGGGTCGCGCCCCACACTTTGACAAGCTCTGAATTATGGCGATTTTTATCTGCATAATTTGTTGTGAAAATATTAGTAGTACGTTTAGTCTAGGAAGAAATAGAACTATTTGTTTATGTCTATCTCAAGCATGACGTGCATGGTTAGTGTAAGTTTCTAAATTATTATACCAAAAATAAATATACAATTTTTGAGGCTGATATAAAAAATAAAACATATTATCCAACAACATTAAAATTTTATATTCCATCTAGTAATTTTATTGATATAATTTAATATTATAGTAGGTACGTAATTCAAGCTCGACATTCTCGCGTTCCTTTTACTTGCTCACCGATATACCAAGCAGAAGCATCTGTGAATACATACTTAATTTTTTTGTGAGTAGGATAGGTAATGGTTTATGAATCAAATTTAATCAAACTACACCTTATCAAAGAATTTTGTTTATCATTCTTTATGAGTATTTGACCTACATTATGTACTCACAATTCTAAATTTAAATTTATATACGAAATAGTGTAATGCCACTTTTTATTATTCGAAATTATCTTATTATACCTATACACTAGGATATATTAGTGTTTACCATTTAAACACGTTCTAGGGTAAGCATAGAACGGCGGGGTCCAAGCAAAACAATGTTTAAAAAATTCATAAATTTATAAATTATGAATAAATTGAAATCACATGGATTGACCAAAATAGGTGTTCTTTTCCAATCAAAACCTCAGTCGGTCCTTAAAAAAAAATTAAAAAACAGAATCATTTTTTTATTTTAGTGACAGGCATTGATTAGTCTGTCTCACCCGAACTCCAGTAAGTGACCTATCTGAACAGCACGTGTATCATCCAAGACCGTTCGTGCATTACTTTCAGGTGTCACACACCAAGATCGTTTATTATTAATTTAACATCTTCTTTTTTAAAAGTAACTTTTATTTTCTGACATCATCAGACATTCTGAAATTCAACCACCAATTATAAGTTTTTAGATTTTAGTTGGTAGCGTTGCGCTTTTCGATGTATAGCTATTTTGGCCTACCAATTTGAATTGAGCTATGAGGTTCTTTTTCGAATTCAAATCTGTGAGTTTTGTGACGCTTTTTAGTTTTGTTTTGCGATTTAAACAAATAATAATGAGGGTGGTGTCTTACCCCTTACCCAAATATTCGCAGTGACGCCACTGTTATTATGTCCAGCACTGGCAAAACGCCGGATTGTGTGTAAACCTACTATTCAAATTAAAACAAAAATGGAGGTGATATTTACTTTGGGAGTTTTAAGAAAACAATCGTTGATGTTGCTAATAAAATTTAAATAAGCACGCAGGTGTAATTCAAGTGCAATGGGGATAAATGTGAGCCACAAATATTACGAAGTCGTCTATGTATTGTGGTGTTTTGGGATCTAAAAAGGGGTATATTATCATTTTATCTAAAGCAAAGAGTAAGATACATTTTTTGGGATTTTTTTTTATCATTGATATTTGATTTTATTGTGAAATTGTTAAATTAATTTTTGCACAATACATAACGAGATCTTAAACGAAATTATTTTGTTTTCTTTTGATTACTTTAAATTGAAAGTTTTGTTTTCGATACTTGTACTCCTTTACACTTTGAAACTATTTAAGTAACTCGTTTTTTTTAATTGTACCACACAGAAAAAAAGGTGTACTTAAAAGTAGAACAATTTGTGCCTAGATTGTCTACAAGTACAAATTGGGTGAAAATTGGGTACAATTGTACTTAATTTTAGTCAATTTTAGGCATCTCTAGCACAATTGTACTATTTTATAGCACAAATTGTGCTAAATTTTTACACAATTTGTACCTGTAGACAATCTAGGTACAAATTGTTCTACTTTTAAGTACACATTTTTTTCTGTGCAGGGTTACAAAATGTGACGATTGATTTTGATATTAAATTCAAGTTTATATTACAAAGATTTATTGATCTTTATTTTGGCAGGTACTACGACGTTTTGATTAAGCCCTGAACCAGAAAACCTGACAAGATTTCTTAGAGCTCACCGCAGACAAAAGAAGGCAAACTGGAGCAATAGGGGTGATTCTCGTAACGAGGTCATCGCAGTATAAATAGCACGAATCGACGACTGATTTTCAAAGTAAATTTGGACAATTTGGTAACGGTCTTCGAGCGTTTAGTCTTTAGTCTATTTATGATGATTTGCAAAAGTATACTGACCACAGCCACAGCAGTGGAGTGATGTGATCGCTGGTTGAGTATAGAGCGGAAATTCTGGGTTCAAATCGCGGATTGCACAAAATTTCTTGGCTCGGTCTTCTGGTGGACAACTACACTCTGTGGTGAATCCTGATATTTGTGTCGACGTCATTACCATGTTAGCGCTTGCTTATATATTTTATAATAATACTGACCATAAATGTCAAAAGCAAACACATTACAACAGCTCGTTTAATAGTTAACCCTTCTTCTTCTTCAACTTAGTTTAAGCCTTAAGACCTGCTATTTCCAACATAAGGAAAGCGTTGTTTCCTTGTCAGTGTTAGTTCTTTAAGCATATAAATATTTTACATCTACTGGGTAGCTTTCTGGGCTGACCTTCAAATGTGACCAAAATGGTCGGGTAACTCTTAACGGGACATAAATAAATGGACTCTCTAGACAAAAATTTTAAAATTTTCAAGATCAAACAGTCTCAAATTAATAATTAGGAATTTAATTATTATCTTCCAAAAAAAATAGATAGATACACATTTTTGCTTTTCTGATACTTTATTTATTTAAAAAAAATGCATAATGCATTGCCATCTATATTTTACAAACCATGAAAACGCAAATTTGGCAACGTTGTCGAGAGTCCTACTTTTCAATGACAGTGACAGCAGTTTGTTAGTAATAATTCATAATAATAATAATAATAAGCCTTTTATTCAAATAGAATCTAACTGTCTTTTTCAAGACTTTACATATCCGTTTTTTGAATATTACAAAACATAATACACTACTTTGTATCGGTTCTTACGTCTGATAGTATACTTCTCCAGCTCTGTCTGTCTTCCGCTTTTTCTCTCCATCTGCTGATCTTTATTTTTCCTAAATCTCCCGTCACCTGGTCATACCATCTTAATTTCGGCCTTCTTCTCAAGCGCTCCTCTGACGGTTTCCACTCTGCGATTCTTCTCACCACCGCTTCCTTGCTCCTCCTCATTACGTGACCAAGCTAACGTATTCTGCACGACTTTATCGTTTACACTGTATTATGTTCTCCACCCATTGTTGTAAGTATTTCTTCGTTGGTTCTTAATCTGATTTGTTTGTCCATCACGCTTTACTGGGCCCAATATTCTTCTCAATATTTTCCTTTCAAAAATTCTCATTTCTTCCTCCTCCTCTTTCGCTCATTCATGCGGCTTCCACCGCATAGGTAATCACAGGGCGTATGAGTGTCTTGTAAATCTTCATCTTAGTCTCCTTGGATAAACAGTCTGTCACTTGTATTGTTCATCTGGGCTACCAAGTAGCAAAAATTCTGTACCTCCTCATAGACCTCGTCGTCGACTTTGAGTTCCTTTTTTCTTTCTGTGTTTCCTCTACGGCATCTCATGTATTTAGTTTTGTTAATGCTAGCATTGTTAATGCTACCTCTTTTATCCTCCTCAACACTTCTCTCAATTTCTCCACACTCCTGGACATTATCAATACATCGTCAGCGTATGGTACCCCTTGCACTTCATTGTTGATTATAATCGCGTCTTTAATTTCAACCTTTCACATTATTAGTTCCAGTACTATAAAACAAAATCGACGACAACGCGTCTCCTTGTCTCACTCCGGTGTTGATTGTGAAATCGCTTGTTGTTTTGTTATCCGTTCTGACGCAAGCTGTTGTATCTACCAGTGTCATTTGTGTCAATGTTTGAAGTCGATGAACACCATGTATATGTTACGTACCAAGCCCGAAATTGTACAGATCGCGCTCTGTACAGTGATTTTTGTACTGACCGCGAAGTGTACAGGTTACTTTGTACCAAGTGCGATTTACCGGACTTGGTACAACGAAATTTGTACAAAGCGCGATCTGTACAATCCATTTGTACAGAGCTGTTAGTTTCAATCTTTCTGTCAACTTGGTACAACTTAATATTGTACAAAGCGCGATCTGTACAATCTATTTGTACAGAGCTGTTAGTTTCAACCTTTCAGTCAACTTGGTACAACTTAATACTGTATAAAGCTCGACAGAACAGCAGAAGAACAAAAATTTAAATAACAAGACAAGATATATAAACATTTTCACTTTATTTAAAGTAAATGTAATTTTCTTGCACACACATAATTTATTTATTGGTACAGCTCAATCAATTATGGCAGCGAGAATTGCACAAAACTTATTTTTTCCTGCATACACATCTTTTATTCAAACATTTTTTAGTGCATGTGCACCGCACAAATTAAAATTAATGGTCACAATGCTTCTGTCAAGAAGCAAAACGAGTAGGAAGAATGAAATCTACCCTATATTATCTACCCTATATTATAAAAAGATAAGGGCTCAATATGTAACGTTTTTATGTAACGTTTTTATGTAACGTTTTTATGTAACGTTTTCATGTAACGTTTTTATGTAACGTTTTTTTGTAACATTTTTGTGAAACCGAAATGCTTATACTATATAAGATATAAAATTATTTTTACTGTCTCAACCTTTATACCATGGTATAAACTGATCAACTGATCTCAGGCAATTTGATCTGTTTAGTACTTGAGACGTTGATCGTCCGCAGCCGTCGTTCCCATCAACAAATTACGAGCTTTTATCTTCTAAAACATCAGCAGAACGTGTCAAGGAACTCAGGGAAAGACAACAGCAGCAACAAGAACTATCAAAATCAAATCCGCCAGCAAAAAAATCAAAGGAACCTTTGAATGAATGCATAAAAAGCGAAAATCAGCCAGTAGCTCAAATTGCCAATAATTCTCAAATAATAATAATACCTCATGATGCCGGAGATATGACGCAAAAACGCCGATATTGCAGTGCAATATTTTGGAAAAATTAATTTTGTAAAAAGATAAGACAAAATATGCAACGTTTTTATGCAACGTTTTGGAAAATTGTGATTGGTTCTTTCCCTTTAACCAATAGTAAAATTGCAGAACGTTTTCAAGAAATAAAAAAATACCTAATAGTAATCGATAACATTTATTTTAAATTTTCAAGCTGTATGACGTTATAATCCGTTTAAACGTTAATCCGTTCATCCGTTGAGATATATTAATCATCGGAAAAAAATGTTGTATGAAAAGAAGTTTTACAACTCAAAGTTAATTCGTTTATGTGCTATTAGGGCCGCGAAGCGGCCCGGGGGGTTGGGCCGCGACAGCGGCCAGGGGGGCAAAGCCCCCCTAGTAAATAATAAATAAATAAAAGATCCTACTTACAATTCCTGTTCGCTTTTAGTTGTTCGTTATTCGATTTCCTAACGTTTTTAATTGTTTACTACTATCCTTTTATTACAACATTGGTATAGTCATAAAGTCATACCTTAGGTATAATCAATTTTACGGTACAGCATTGCCAACTTGAACAAAATTTGTTGGTAAAGCCGTCAAATTAAAATTATAGCTCGAGTAGTTAATTAGCTAGCCCCCAAATTGAATTTTTGGGTGAAAAAAATGTTGACAGAAAGATTGAAACTAACAGCTCTGTACAAATGGATTACACAGATCGCGCTTTGTACAAATCTCGTTGTACCAAGTCCGGTAAATCGCACTTGGTACAAAGAAGCCTGTACACTTCGCGGTCGGTACAAAAATCACTGTACAGAGCGCGATCTGTACAATTTCGGGCTTGGTACGTAACATATGAAGGGTACACGGAAAGAACGATCATAGTCACTTTTTTGTCAAAATGAGTTAGCATAGCTATCTTATAGCTAATGGCGAGAACTATTAGAAAAAAATTTAATAATTCCAAAAATTCGGTTACAATCATTGAAAATAAGCAATTCAAATAAGGTATCCTTTGAAAGAACGATCAAAGTGTTTGCATACTTTGATAAAACGTTCAAGGTTCCTTTACTCTTATTATATTATCTTATTATGCACTATACTTACTTGCAGTTTTCTGTGAAATTTTGTTATATTAGGTGTGGATATTTTCTGCTATTAATAATCTAATTCCAATTAGTAAAGAAAAATACGACAACTTGATATTTTTGAAAAAATTTTGTGGAAAATTTTTTTTTGAATTTTAGCTGCCCAGGAGTATTTTTCTAATTTACCCCATGCAGGTACCACAATGGACTCAGATGATGATATTTAAAAGGTAAAAATACACTTTTCTTTGCCAAAAACAAAATATTAATGCTTACTTTTTAGAGAATTTTAGTATTTTTCTGGACTATGATCGTTCTTTCAAAGGAAAATACAAGTTTGATTAAATTTTTTAATTTTTCTCTGTTGATTTTTTAAGTATTTTAAGATTTTATTTAATATAATCTTACTCAATTATTTGACAATATTATTTAATAAAACAATTTTGTTTTATATTATCACGTTTTCTATTTATACCGTTTTAAACATTAAAATTAAGTTTACTCTTATTTACTAATAAGTGACTATGATCGTTCTTTCCGTGTACCCTTCATATATATGGATATATTATATTCTCAACTTTTTTCCATTATTGCTTCAATACGAAAATTGCATCTAATGTCTACTTTCCTTAAATAAAACCACACTGATAATCTCTCACTGCCTCTCTGACATATTTTTTCAGCCTCTTGCTTATCAGTGTGGACAAAACCTTGTAAGTGACATTTAGTAGGGTTATTCCGCGATAATTCTCGCATTCTTCTGCGTTTCCTTTCTTTTTTATTGGTACTATGACGCCTTCTTTCCATCGCTCTGGCATTTTTTTCTCTCGTCATACTTGCTTGATGAGTTTGTATATTCTTTTATGTAGCACCTCGCTTCTATACTTTATTAACTCTGCATTCATTCTATCTTTCTCAGGTAACTTTCCATTTTTTAGGTTGTTTATTATTTCGATCGTTTCTTCATATTATGTTGGATTCTCTGTTGTTTGATCTGCGCTTGTACTACGGGGAGGTTTGCTTTCTATTTCTTCATTCAGCAATTCTTGAAAGTATGCTACTCAGATATCCCCTATCTTTTTCACGTCATTCTCAATCTTCCCGTGTTTGTTTTTCATTCCTCTTCTTTTTATGACTTGTCGCTCTTTCTGTTTTTCTATCCTCTCATAGAATGCTTTATTACTGTTCCATTTGTTACAGTTTTCTATATCATCCATCTCTTTCTCAATCTACTTATTTTTCTTTTTTCTATCTATTTTATTTGCTTCGTTTCTTATTTTTTCCACTTTAGTCTTACCTCTCTTTTTAAATTAGCAACCATTTCGCTTTGGCTGCGGATTTCTTGTATCCCATCACTTGTGTGGCACTCGTTATTATACTGTCAATAATTGTTTGGAAATCTCTGTCTATGTTTTCATTTCTTCCATTGACTTCCATTGCGTAATTCAATGCATTTTTGTATTTTTTTCTGGTCTCACCATTACTCAGTTTATCACTCTCTATCTTTTTGTTTGGGGTTTCACAGCTACTTACTTTAATCTTCACACTTATCTCTGCTACCACTCAAATAATGGTCCGTTTCTGCGTTAGCTCCTCTATAAGTTCTTACATCCTACACCAATGCTTTCTGTTTTTTTGTTATTAATACATGGTCTATCTGATTTCCGTTTTTTTTTCTGCTTCTGGCCATACCCATGTTATTTTGTGCATCTTTTTATGTTTAAATCTAGTGCTACTAATATCCATATCTTCCTTCCGTTGACTTCCGTTGTCACTTGTTATGTTATGCACAGTGTGTTCTTCAGTTACATCGCTAAGATATTCCTCCTTTCCGACCTTTGCATTGAAATCGCTCATCAATAGTAGTATGTCTTATTTTTTCGCACAAAGTTTTCATTTCTTGATAAAAGTTATTCTTTTCTGCTTTGCTACCATATTCTGTTGAGGCATAGGCGCTAATGATTGAGATGTTTAGTTTTTCATTTTCATTCAATAATTCATTAACTGCTCAAATTAACGGTTTAAAGGTGTTGTTATTTTTTAATGTATAAGTATAAAATCGTAAATTTTAATGTTTGTTACAATTTTTTCAAGCAAGGTAAAATTTGAAAAGGTGGCATTATAAAATTTTAGAAAAGTTTGTGGTATTTTATAGAACAACTCAATTATGAAGTTAACAGCGATTTTTGTGATGTCGAAGAGATGAAAATCGTGTCGCATCTTGTGTAAGCACAAACCAAATTGACTTCAAAACAATTTTTGCTGATTAAAATGCAGAAAGTAATTCTGAATGTAACGAAATATTTAATTCAAACTTAATTTGATTGTGACACATTAACCACGGATTAATTACTTGAATATGTGCGAATTTGATGAAGGAAGCTTTTTGTAGTTATTTGTTGAGTTGTTTAGTAAAGCAGTTAGACAGTGAATTAAAAGAAATGCAAAAGGTGACAATTTTGGATATGTTTATTTGGATTATTTGCAAAAAGGGAGATTGTCGATACCTAAAAATAAAATAATTTTTGCAGTATGTAACTTTTATGCAATATTTTACTATATTATTATAAATAATTCTAAACAGGAAGCAAAATTTTTAAAGTTTTTAAACTAAAAAGTTGTATTAGTAAAGTTTTTATTGCAATGCTAAGTTAAAACGCTAATAATGTTTATATTTTAAGATATATTTTTATAGCAATTAATTATTTCTTTTGATAAAACAATTTTAAAACATAAAATTGCATTATTCTTTACCTATTTATTAACTTAAAATAACGCAAACAAATTTTTCTTTATAAGAGACATTTAAAAGTAAGACCACCAAGTGCTGTTAAGTGATGTTAATGTTTGCCAAATGTATTTTCATGGCTTATAGTAAAGGTGGCATTGATAACGGTTAAGAGGAATTCTCGGTGAACTGAGATTCAATCTCTGGAGTCTTCTCTTTTCGACCTCGGTGCCATTGTTACCAACTGTAAAAATGGCCATTATTTTCAGATTATGAACATTTTTCTAACGTTTAATCTACTAAAAAAGGTTATTTTTTTAAATTAGGCAAATTCACTAAAATGAGATTTTTTAAAAAGAAGAGCAGTAAAAATGCTTATTACTTTAATTCTAATAACACAAGTCAACAAAAATTTTGCCTTTCCAATTAAAGCATAAATTACTATAGGTTTATCGATAAGTATTATAGGTATTATTACGATAATACGATAGGTATTATATTTCAAAAAAAAGTTTGCTTTTGTAGCCAGGAGAACGTTTGGAAGATATCTTAAAAAAATGTATGATTTTAATTTTCTTTATTTTTTAAACCAAATTAAATTTATTTGTATATTACTTTTATTAGATGTAACTATTAAATTACCTTACAAAATAATAAAAAAAATTTTAAAAGTGGACCCTGTTACTCTTTCTTTTATATTAATGAGTAGTTTTTTTTATTAAACCTCAAATATATTCTTTCAGCATATTTTCATCATGTTGGCCTTGATAACGGCGTTTGAAGTTCATAACGTTTTGATGAAAACGTTCTCCTTGTTCTTCTAAATCTTTTGAATACACTCCCATGCAGGGGCGGATTCAGCAACTTTTTCAAGAAGGGGCAATTCTATTGATTAAAAAAGAAAATACAAAAAATACTTTTTTTCCAGTAATTTTAGCTTTTTATATAATAATGCTTAATTTTTCTGAAGGCCCCCCCTATCCAAGCCTTCTGGCTCCCATCTTGTTCTTAAATTTATCTAAATGAGCCTGTAGCATACGCACTTTCAGAGACATCCTTCAACCACTGACCTCTTATTTTAAGAGGTCCATGCCTAAAATCCATAGCCTTGAAATTTCTTAAAATATTTTTAACTAATTCTTGGTAATTTTTGGCTTTGTTATTTCCTAAAAATCCAAAGACTACTACTTTGAAAGTAAGCCAACTTTTTTTTTGCATTAGTAAGAAATTTTGAAAATTCTTTACATGTGGGCTCCACATGGCTTATCTAAATTTCAAATAGGGCAGTCAAAGTATGTTTCATGGGCTTCACAAAGCTCCTCACTGTTGTTCAATTACATTTTATATCTCGTACTTTAATAAATTTGCCACATATATAACAAAATGCACCAGCATCATGTTTATACTTTTTCGATGATATTTGCACCTTTTTGAGATCTGTACAAAACACTTTAGGGTTGTTTGCGACTTAAGCGCCATCTGGAGGTACCGTATGAATGTAAAAATCTCTTTCTTTTATTTTCGGTGTGTTTAAATATACCAAAATTAGTTACTGTTTCTATAAAAACTCAAAAATTTGCATCATTGGTATTATTAGTATTAAAACTACAAAAGCAAACTTTAGAGGGGATATGGATATTTTTCCTTCCTTTTGGAGCATGATGAATAGAAAAATCATAAAATAAACTCTAGGACAAGAAAAAATCATTTTTTTGTTGAGTAGTGTAATTATTGATCCGCTATCATAAATACAAACCACTGCTTTTATTACTTTTATTTTGTTTAAATATATACCTACAGTAGAACCTGTTAAAAACGACATTGTCTATTTCGACATTTATGAAAATTTCACTGTACATACTTACAGATAGAAGTGGGTGGAAGTTTACCTCATTTCATGAGCAAGTGCATTTGCTGTTTTGTTGATATGATTTTTTATAACGTCGTAATAACAACGATGGGGTTATGTACTTTGCTTTTTAACAGCTGATCGAAATGTCCGACGTTGACTTCAATGAGCAAATCCGTATTGTGGCACTTGGGGGGTCAGAATCAGTGACACTCCGTCTGCCAAGATCTTAGAGTTCATTCTACAGATAGGATGGCGTAAGGAGTGACAAGATCGGGGTGTAGCTGAAAACAGGAGGTAAAGTTGGCTCGAGATAAAAGAACCGGCACGTGATAATGCACAAAATTCGTTCAATCTATTTACCCGTTGACACCGGTACCCGAATCCCCGAATCCCGAATCCCCTGGACCCGAATCCAGATTGTGGAACATTTTCTCAGCGCATCCCCAGAACTAATTGAATTAACAACCTCTTGCACGAATATCTTATTTATACAATAAATTATAACTACATACCTTAAAAAATACGCAATGATGAATTTGAAGTAGACGATATATAATTACATTCATTACCCCTCAAATTAAGCATACATTGCTTCAAACAATTTCGTAGAAATTCTAAAAAATGTAGTGATTACCGTTGCTATACCTGGAATTCAGCAAGGATTCAATTAATTTTAATTATATGGGATATTAAATATGTTTTGTGGTGGAAGTACAAAATGAAATTGCATTTTGCAAAAGTTACGGTACTATGGTGGTTTTTTCAAATTTTTTTAACAAGAGCCATCTTATAGTTGATTGTATCAATTCCGCAATACAAAGAAGTGCTGTATAATTATGCTAAAAAAAACGTTAACCGTATGTAGTTTTGATTGCAAAATTATAAAATTAATCAAAAATTTATATATAGAAAAAACTATAAAATTACGCTATGCAATGCAAGCAAACTTTGAGTTGTAATTTTGCAGAGCATTGAATTTCATATATTTGGTTAAATACTTAAATTTGTTTTAAACTGAGTTTTGTATTATTTGAAAGTTTCCAAACCACCATCTCGTTCCACTGGAAGAAACTGAATCTTCTTCTTGAATTAACCTCTCCGAATCATTAAATGTACCCTTAACCCAAAAATGAATTTAGAATTCATTTCTATAACACAGTTAAATTCAGACTATAAATTTTTACTTACTGCTTGACGTCATGTCTATCCAGACAAGAATTGATCTACATAATGTGCTATCACAGGACCCACAAATAATAAGGTCAAAAACCCGCCATATTTACAGACGAATAAACTTTTTGCGCTTAAAATAAAAAATGCGTATCACATTTTTAAAACAGAATTCGCAAAAACAGTTTTCTAAATGTTACCTCAATTAAAGCACTTGGATAAGTTAATAACATAGTCAAGTTTAATGCCGCATACATTCTTAAGTGAACAGAGATTTTTGCCAAATAGAATTTTTAGAAATAGTCGTCCTCTCTGTAAACTTGACCTTTAAAATTCCAATACGAAAACTTTCTCGATTAATTTCTTTTATATCATCAATTTTGATTGTGCGTTATTTTGCAACACGTAATTACACGTAAATTGCTGACTTTTTCTTTAATTAATTAAATTTTACAACAATTAAGCAATTAAATTAATGAATGGCAGTTTGTATTCGTGGATGATTTACGTTTAAAAAATCTTCCGTATTTAAATTTTATTCGAAAAGGATTCAAAATTAGGTCGATCAAGTAGTAAAGTAACCCTGCGGTTTAACTTTGGGACTGATCAACCAAAAGTGCATTCTTTCCAGAAAAAATATTCATTCATAACCTGCATCTTTTTTATTTCCCGGGCAAACTTGACCTATTAAGTTCAATTTTACTACATTTACTACTATTGGGTAGTATTACGGTCCTGAACGAATAAAGCAATTTAACTATAATTATAAAAACTATAAAATAAAAAAAGTTTTAAAGTAAAAAAACATATTTATTATTATTAATCGAATATTAAAATCTTTTTGACTGTGACTACCAAATATGACTAAAATTTAAATATTCTTCTCTAGCCTTAATAATACCATAAATCATTGTATTTTTTTTTATTAAAACTACCTATAATATATTGAAAAATTCTCAGGTAGTGATGTAATTTTGTAGACGTTACGTTTCACATTTTTTACCAGCTCGATGCACCTTGGCCGCAACTTGAACAATTTTGCGATTTCACATTTTTAAAAATTTGTTCTAAATGCGTAGATTAATACTTGGAATATAGGAAAAACAGGATATGCTGACAATAAATAAATAATAGTTATAATAATGGCATTCCACTAAATTTGCAACTCTAAACAATTTAGCACAATAAATTGACACCAACTTTGCCCTGAATTTCATTAAAATCAAACTCTTGTCATTTACCTTAAACGGCAAATTATAGTTTTGAAATTATCCAATCATTCAAAATAACAGCTGTATCAAAACTTCTTGACTGATGTTTCACACAGAATCTATCATTGTGATTCGACACGAAACCAGCAGCTCAAATAAATCAATGGCTTAATCAGATGACTAGCCCGAAGCTTAACAATATAGTATTTACTAATTATATGATTTATTGAATTTGTTATGACATTATTATCTAATAATCCAACACGTTTAAAAGACGTTATTTATCCTTTAATATGGAGTAACTAATTGTAGGTAATTTTAATAAATGTGGTAAGGTTTTGTATTATAATTTATTGTTCTGGCGTATAAAGGGTACCTATATCAATTTTATTAAGAGGATTTATTGTTTATGATATTAATAAAAGTGTTAACATTATTTTTACAATTTGATTAAAATTTTAACTTTTGGGTTGTAATTTCCACTGGTGAAATAAGAGCCCTGTTGGTATCCTTTTAAAATTATAATTTATACATTTAATGGGAAAAATTAAGCTTTTACGTCGAATTTTACAATATACCCATATTATTTGCCACATTTGATTTGATTGGCTAAAATAAATTAGAGTAAAAAAAATATGTAAAAAGTTACGGTCGCAGTACTCCCGAAAATATGGAAATAAAACACATATTTATTTCGCACAATGAAATATTTTTTGTGAAATTTTTGGTCAAAATTGAATTTGACATTTTAATTTGCGTTTTTGCTCATTCATTCATTAAGCTTTTTACGTTCTAAGTAGAACATTGCTTTTCCCTTTTTGGGAATTACAAATCCGATTAGCGGGGTGGATTAGTCCCCATATTACCTATTTTCGATAAATCAATATCTATTTCACCACACCGTGTGGATGTCCACTGAAAGGCCGAGCTACGAAATTCTGTACAGTCCGCGATTTGAACCCAGAATTTCCGCTCTGTACTCAACCAGCGGTCACATCACTCTACGGCTGTGGCTCATTACAATAATAAATAATTTTGTAATATATCTGGGTAGGGCATTATATAGTAATTAAATATGAATTTTCTTTGATATTTTACTGTTTTATTAAAAGCTTTGTCAGGAAATTACAAAACTTAACAGAAATACGATAAAATAAAAAATTACGTGAAGCAATGCAACTTTTGCTTCAAACAGAGCGAAACGTCGAACAAAATATAAAATATAATATATTATTTAATTATTACATACTCCAGTAGGTATCTAAAAATGCTAGAAAATTATTTAATTTCATAAATGAAATACCTACTTTTTATTCTATAATTGTTATCTGAATGTCGAACGCATCTGATTCTCGTACTGTTTCCATTTTTCAAATGTTTATTTTAATACTTCAACTTCAACAAATAAAAATATTAGATTTGTTTTATGAAAAAACGTAAACTAAATCATAAAGATGCACATCAGATTTTTACTTTTATCTACCCCTAATATTCATTTTTCTTACATTATTTGATATTTTATTAGGAAATAGCGGTTCCGATTTGAATTCTATTGAATTGAACATTATTATTATTAGGTATCTAGTGTATTACAATATTATTTTAACAATTTCTTTCTGAAAGATAGGCCACTCAAACTACAGTAGTGAAATTGTAATGAAAAGTAATGAAAAAAAAAACAAATATAAAATTTGTCGCATTCAGAATAACAATATTAATAGTTTAATATAAGCCCAAAAATTATTTTCATAAGCCTCTTCCTTGTTTAAGTTGCTTTTATATAAATAAAATACATTTTTGATTAATAAGATACTTTTTAACGAATACCTACCTTTTTTCATAATTTAATAGTCTCATTAGCAAATAATAGCGCTTCTCAAACTGTGGCCCGGCGGCGTTAAAAGTAGAAGCGATGTCACGGCGGCTAAGAATGAAACCTTAAAAACCTTGTGTTTAGAGTAACAAAATAATATGTTTTAGTGACGTATGAAAGAACTTACAATAATTATTTGTAATTGTTGCTCATTTAGACTAATTTCAAGATCTTGAATGTAGCTAAATAGGTGGAAGTAAACACAATTACACGTTTTAATTAACATTTTTAACCAGTAAGTAATTACGAAAAGCAATTGCAAATTATACTGCATTGGCTTCCTTACGTAATTGTACTACGAAGGTTAGCCATAATATAACCCACCTACTTCAGTTCAGTATAGAGTTTGAATACAAGAAAATAAACTCAAAATAAATGGAAAAATTTTGATTAAAATCTCGTGCTTGAGCAAATTTATTAAAATCGGATTGTGGTAAATCAAAAGAAATTTAGTCAAGAAATCTATATAGAGCATATCTACAATGATCCTAAAACAGTGCAAAAATTTGGATTGAAATTAAGAAGGGTTCCAGATGTTGTTTCTCACAGCGGAAAAATATCTTAATTGGATGCTTTTTTTACGATAGTGCATACATCGTATAATAAAGAATATTCTTCCATCCATTATTATTTAAAACTAATTAAAATGAAAGATAAACCATATTTCTTTAATTAATTGTTTAAAAATATTTCGGACGATAACCTTGAGTAAAGAGAGATGTCCGACAACAAGGGATCTCAACATCTCACTTTTTTATGGTAAATTTTAATCTTATATTGTAGCATAAACATTTAAATTTATTGTTTTGTTCATTGTTTAAAATAATTTGTCTCTCTCTGCTTCGTTTCTCTATTATGTGAAAATACGTAGTCGCATGGAATATGGGGTTATTACTTGTTCATTACTTTTATAAATGTAAATTATCCAACTTTTAGGGTTTTGAATTTCTTTGATATTTCTACTAGTTTTTAAATATATTTTCATTTTTTGATCAGTCGTAAAAAGAACGCCAAAACTATAAAATCAATGCATTTGAGAATAGAGATTATTTCCATTCATCTTGTGAATCCAACTATGCCTGTTAAAATTTAATTGTAACCTTCATGAGAAAGTAAATAAATTGTCAACCAAACTACCCAAGGTAAATAAATAAAGGGCATTGAGAAGGTGGAATGAATTATTTAAGTGAACAATAACCACGTTAAGTATAATTTTAGATTTTTGGCAATGTCAAAAACAGATAATGATGGCAAAATGTTTACGAATTAAGTGAACACTTAGAGTGTAACTGCAGGATGTGACAAATTATGTAAAATAGCAAAGAATTTTTCAAAAATTTCCTTAAAAAACAAAGACATTTCTTTTTCATTTCGACCTGCCTATTTTCATTTCAGAACCTCAGTTTTTTGATTTTTTGTTTTTCTTTATTTCATTGTTACTGAAAAAGAATAGTACCTAATAGACACTATAATTTATTATAAATGTTTTTGTTTTTCAATAAAAATAAAGTTATATATTTTATTTTTAATATAGTAGCTAACATTATTCATTACCATTAAACATTTTGTAGTGAAGGTTATCAAAAAAATAATAATTTCACTTAAAATATATTTATGATTAAAATCACAATAAATAAATTGATACATAAAAATTGTCGCATACAGAATGCAATTTATGTATTCTCTGTTATTTTCCTTACGACGTACCGTGTATATCATTTTTGATTAGGGCTTATCAAATTTGAACGCCCGGGATTGGTCAATTAAACTCAAGGCTTTTTGATTGATAATCAAAAATGGCAGTTTGATATTTTTGGTGCTTGGAAGTAAAATAGTTATTTTCGAGTTTATTACACATTTTTTTGAGTTTAATTGGTCGTTCCGACTACCGCCCTAATACACTTTCGTCAGAGTGTGATTAACGAGCAGCACGGTAGGACAGATAAGAACGGGGAGTTACATCTGGTGATAAGAAAATTTTATACGCTGTAATCGCCGCATAAATCGCCACCTAGCGGGATCCATCAAGACTCTGAATATAAACATTCAATAATTCAACAGCTGATCGTTATTTTGGAATTGTTTGGCTACGATCATCACCAAGACGGTTTGTGTATCGATTTTATATTCCAATTTTCCACCTCCAGCGTGTCAACCATTTGTTGCTTCTGTGATTATCTTGTGTGACCGACGTTGTGTTACCATCATAATATGCATCCTAATTATTCAACTTTGTTTGCGAAATCGAGTGTTTAATAATTAGAAATTCATTATTTACCGCACTCCAGTGGCGTAACACTGTGTTTACTTTTGTTCAACCAATTTTTGTTCAATACAGAAACGCTTGAGGTGACAGACAGATATAAATATAATTTTCTAAGTGTGTTTGCTTTATTTTTAGCTTTTAAAATCATTTTCAACACTGGTGGAAGGAACTTTTGGACGAGATCTCGAAAGGAAGTGATTCTGCTAAAAGATAGTGTTTTTGGTATCAAATTCCCACTAATTACCAGGGCAAGCAAATTTAAGGTAGGCCACTTGGTGGATATTATTTATATTCAGTTTGGTAACCAATTTTAGCGATTTTTTTCAATATTACCTGTTCAGGTTACAATTATTTATTGGTTGAGCGAAGTGACATTTTGTCATCGTTCGCTGGTAGTGCCTTTCACTTTTATTTACATCAAGTAAGCCTATTGCTGGGGCAACCAACCAGTCTCCTGGTGGTTTTTCTTTTAGTAGCCTTCAGCTGCAAACATTTCTGTTTGGGACTTCGAGTCCAGCTTACTGTATTGTTTGTAATAGCAGTACCACTTCACATCTGTGTGTATTTGGTTGATCTGATCAACCATCATTTTTGTAATACAATAAAAATTTGTTATTCAATTTTTTCTGTCTTACTGGCGCCCACAATTTTTTCTCTAGTTAGCCGTAACTTTAAGCTTGTTGTGTTGAGTGAGGTAAGTTATTTAAAGAATCTGCGAAACGCGTGCGCGCGACCCAGCTCTGGTACTGGACGGGGGTGTGTTCCCTTAGCTAGTCACCCGCAAACATCAACGGGGCATCGAGGCATTGGCGGTGTTTGTTTGCAAACTACGTTACAAAATATAGCAGGTACATAATTAGTAATTACAATACAATGAAAACATTTGTAAAATTACAACCATAGATTAAACTTTTGGTTATAAACTCATTAAAAAGAATAAAATCGCATAAAATAACAAAATTTATCGGTATATTTGTATATACATAATATAATTGAAATTAACAGCAAAATTCAATGATTATAAACAGCATCGGATTTATTGGGATAATATTGGCTAAGTATAGTAAAAATTAATTATTCGTTCTTAAAATTATTACTATGTATTTTTAATATTACTATTATTATTAGTAGTATTCAAAATTTTAAATTCAGTTTAAAAATAAATTTTAAATTTAATTTTAAAAATTTTATAATTTTCTTTCAAATTATCGAGGTTTCACTGTGTTTTAAATTTCTGAATGTTCATTTCTACATATTTTTAAAATGGACTCTAGAAATGCCTTTATAAAAATTTTTCTTTTCCTTGACTTCCTTAAATCTTGTGCAAAAAATTGTTAGTGACCCTTCACGACCATTTGAGTGGACTTTTCATGTTATGGCACCTGCTGACTCGATCTTCGTATGCATTCTATTTGGTAGTTACCCTGTATTAAATATTGGTTTATTTGTTATTGTTATGTTGTTAGGCTCGTAGGCAAGGAGGGCACCTAGGGGCAAGTGCCCCCTCCCCTAAAATGTTAAAAAAAATTGTTTTTTTGAAATTTAAAGAAAATTTGTTTATAATAATAAAAATTCTCGGAAGAGGAACCACCAAAAATTTTACTTTTTACAAGTAAAAAGCCCCCAAATTAAATCTTAGCTACGAGCCTGTATGTTTTGATGATTTTCTATTATCATTTTTTATGTACAGCAGAAAGAATGGAGGTTTTAGTATTGATCCTTAAGGCACAAAACTTTATTGAATTTATTGAATTATATTATAGATTTATTAAAAAATAAATAATATTCAATTTAAATTTTATATGGAAAGGAATTATAGCAGTATTGCCAATCATAAAGAGACTCAGTTTATTAGGTAAGCTGCATTCACATAGGGGGATTGCATTTGGATGGTGTGTGGATGGCAGAATCCGGCACTGCTGATAGGTTAGGTAATCAATTAAGGTTAGTAATCTTATATTTTCAAACCTATCAGCAGTGCCGGATTCTACCATCCACATACAATCCAAATACAATCCCCTATGTGAATACCACTTAAGACAAAAAGAGCCCACGGCAAGTTCCAGAATCTGTAGACTCCAGGCAACAAACATTTTTAGATTGCCAAAAATTTAGGGGAACCTCAATTTTATAGTGTTTACATTTCAATAATGATGAAATTATAAAACATTATTTAATTTAATTTTGCCGAATTTGTAAACCTAACCGGATTGATCCGTTATTAAATTTTGTGACACTTTTGAATTATTTAAAAATATTTATTATTGACAGCACAACTTTTACTCATTCAAGCTACGAGAGAGGCGCCTTAAACGAGTATTAATTTGCTCTAAAAGGAACAAAAAATAGGATGAGTTAATAAAATATCTCGCGGAATATTCCGTCCCGTCCCGCATTCATCTCTATAATTGGGTACGGTAAAAGACGATACGAGAAAGAATCAATAAAACAGTAGATCTAAGCAAAGAACACACAGATATAAACCAAGAAATGAACAATAACACAACAAGTATAGGTACAAACATGCGTAAACGAAATAATAAAATATAAGAAGAGGAAGAAACCTAATGAATGCGGTACGATGAAGATTGTGGAGAGATTAGAAGAGAAAAAAAGATAGAAGAGTGACATAGTTGCAAACGGCAAAAGAGGTAGACCTTGATAACTACAAGAGGAACATAAGAGAAGCAATGAAATTGTTTGAAAGGAAGAAGAACGAATTTATGATGGAGAAAATGATCAAAATAGAAGAAAGTAATGGAGTTAATAATGAGAACATCTTCTATCAGTTAAGAAATTAGACAATTGTGATGACATGACAAAAATGACAAGGAAATTGTAGAAAGTGACCCTGAAAAAATTGAACAGGTATGGACTAAACATTTTCAGAAATTACTGAACAACCAACAGGAAATGGAAAAATATGAAATACATGGAACAAATAATAATGAGCAAATACCGATGCCAACTTGTGAAGAAATAATAGATAATCACAAAGAATGAAAAATGGAAAGGCATCTGGAATAGATGACACGTAATAATAGATATATTCTAATAGAATGTAAAAGTTTCAAATCATAATAATTAAAATATAATTATTAGATTATTAACAGATGATTTAGTGCGATTGTATATGGACTTTAGATTGAAAAGAAAAAATTTATTTGTGCTGTGGTTCAGATTCCACGTTTAGTTGTATGTGGTTGTATTATAAAATACAAGACGTAATACAAAATGATATTCCCAATTATAGAGAAGTAATAAAATTTTGTCTGAAATTATTGGGTTTGCCCGTTGGAAATTAATCTAATTAATATTATTATAGATAAAAATTTTGCTAATGGGGATATGCATTAAATCAATCTCAATATAAATAATTGGTATGTAAAGGGAAAAAGTATTGAATCACGCAATGTACGTTACTCACTGGTACTATAGCTGTTTAATAGTGTTCATGGTTGGATTCAAGTAAAAATTATAATTTTATTAAAGTTAATTACTATTGCGTGTGCGAAAATTTGCAGTTTTACGTTTGTAAAATTGAAATAAAAAGATTATCATTAAATTAATATCTGACAGAATAAAGAAATTCGATAATAAAAAAAATTTATAGTTTTCTTATTTGTACTTATTTTATTAACAAAATCTAAATAATTTGTATTATTTACTACAATTAACTCTTTTTTTACCATTGTGTGTTTAGTTTATTAATAATGTTTTTGGTAGTACTATATTATTATAATTTACATTAAATTTTCCCACCTCTTACACTAGGTATACCCTAGTACGACTATTATTGTCACTTAGTTATTGTAGTTAATGTAGTCCTATGCCAAGAAGTAGTGTAGGTACTTATTAAAAATCGACATAGGTAAATGTTAACTTAGCTTAAAAAATTTAAATTGTTCCGGAGTTAATGTTACAAGATAACGGTAATAAAGTACCTTTGCAATTAGTTATGTACTATTGTTTATCACTCAAATGTATTCGTTAAACAGTGAAATGCTACTAACCAAATTATAAAAAAGTGAAAAGTGTTACATTTTCAATAAAAATAATAATTAAGAATATAAGTTATAAATTGGAATAGTGAAAATGGAAAGCATAGGTTCGTCTACGGAAATTTTGGCGGTATGTTATTTTTTTAATAATATATTTTTTATTATTATGAAAATTATAAATAATTTATCAAATTAATAAATATTTTATTATATATTTTTAATCATAAATACAACTGTTAAAATTAACTATGTACCTATTCCTAATTTTTAATTTTTAAATTACGTTTTCATTTTAATAAATTAATAATAAAAAAATAAAAAACTTCATTAAATTCAACATTATAACCTTGCATTTTGATTAACCCTTTAGCAACGAACATCATTGCTGATAGCTTATGACCAAGACAACCAAAAAATTTAAAGCCTTTAAAAGCCATATTAACCCCCTAAATGTTACCATATTTAATTAAATTCAACAAAGGTTTTAAATTACTCCTACTTGTTCTATCTTAATTATTAGCTATTAAAATTATCTTTATATATTTCAAACGTTTTTTTTTGCTAAATATAAGTTTAACTAAATTGGTAAGTATTTAAATACTTAGATAATCGTGGTTAAAAAAATAATTATTTTATTATATAATGTTTTCTAAATTAAAGATTTTTAATAATAAATAAATTAAATAAATAAATAAAATAAATTAAAGAAGAAAAACATTTCGATCCCAAATTATTTTAATTAAATTAAATTCCTAATTGAAGGATTAAGATTTGTTTTTGCGGTGAACAATTTTATTTTAAAATTGTATGACGATTCAGGTTACCTAATGGAATATAAAATATACAAGTAAAATGTGTTGTGGTAAATACTTTTGTACTTACAAAAGCAGCGATTCTGTTTGATTTTTAAAAAAGGTGTCATAAAAAGCGCGATGATGCTTTTCAATAGTTTCCTTTAACATATTTTTTAGTGTGCCTCTAATTACAAAGGTTCGAAATTGGTGTACCAAAGTGGTTTTTTTTTACTGTACAATATATTAAAGTTAATTTATGATAAATTAGACAATACTGAGGTTACTTAGCTGCGAGGGTCAAGGTTGGTTGATGATTGGTTTCGCCAGATTTGCATAAAGCTGCAAATTCAAATCCTAAAAGTGCATAAACTGCCGAAAAACACAGTACCGCTTTCTTTTTACAGTATCTTACAAATCTGTAAATTGTTTACTGTAATCCAAGGTTACAATTTTAAACTGTTCGTGTTCAAGATTAAACTTTACAACCTGCAGTTATCAGCGGTGCGTCACGTTTATGTATACCTATAAAAGCAGTTAGAAATTTCAACCCTTTCAAAATCAATATACAAATGTTAAATATTTGATATGCACTATTTTGGTTGTGAAGTTAGTATAAAAGTTCCCTAAAACGTTAATTCTTGATTTGTTCTTAATTTAATTTAAAATTTAATAATTTAAAAACTATGCAAAATTTAAGTTAAAGCAGACAAATAAAATATTTCAGAAAAATGAGCCCCAATATACTAAGGAAATTTCGGCGTAATAAGTTATTTAAAAATACTTTAACATCGCTAAATTTACATGAAAAAAATAAACAATTAGTAAACAAAAGCTCACATTTTAATGCATAATGATATTCTTTGCGGTTTTATCCCTTTTTGAATGCTAAATAAAGTGTTAAATAAATCCTGATTGTTATTTTTTATTATGATAGGTACCTACATAATATCACGAAAATTTTAATATCGCAAAGATTAGCGTGACAAATTTTAGCACAACGCACGACATAGATATTTGGTTAAGAACCACGCATAATCGTTTGACAAAGTCATTATTATTCATTAAATGCAGAATTAAATTCTTAAAACATTTAAGGGCTATGTGATTAACATAAATACGCAAGTTTAATATAAATATATGCGTTCAAACGCAGACATTTTTAACAGGGTTTGACTAGGTAGTACTTATAAGTTTATGTTTGACGCAATTTTTTTTAATCTCTTCAAATATTTACTAACTATAAACTAATACCATGTATTAAGATATCTAGCACAGCAAAACTTAAAATGTCCACTTTTTTCACATTTAGTTTCACTGTGCTTCGTGATCAAAAATCCTACCATCCATAACGCATCGTTTAAAAATATTGTTTTTATTCTGGCAACCAAAATCAGCCCGAAAATGTAACTTTAAAGCACAAGTGCTGTAAATGACCTACCTATCCTAATCTGACAAATTTTTATAAGGCAACTTCAAATACTTACAAATCAAATAGTTTGATCAGAAATCAAAGGGGGCAAATTTGGGGGAAAAAAGCCATGGGAAATGGTGGTGAAAAAAATATTTTTTACAGTGGTTCAGACAAAGATTACTGCTCATCAGGTATTAAAAAAAGTTGCCCTTTATGACAGCTTAGATCTGACGGTAAGGTAGGGAGTGACTTAATCTAAAAATTGACTTTAGTAATAATCACCTGGAAATCAAACCACCATTGAAAATTAAGGTAATATAATAAAAATGTTATCACAAAATTATCACAAATTTAGTACGTTGTAAAATATAATTGACCAAGTCAAAGGACTACAATCACTTGTAACCACCCGATCAAAAATAAGACAAGTGCCTTTCGCAAAACACAAGAACTTCGCCACTTGCAATTAAATGGGTTGAATTGCTAATAAAAATTGTTTACCTTCATTTTCAACGATCTTTTTCGGAGGAGGTTTACAAGATTCTATCTTTATACAGTGTGTAGCAACCAATTCACCAACTACTGTCGCTCTTATGATGTTGAAAAAGACTCTGGGGCTGGTGGTGACGCTGCGGTGTTGAAGTCGAACTTTAGGAACCAATAAATGACTCAGCAAAGGTTTGCAGAGTTACAGGATGCACTAATGTGAATGCACCAATGAGAAGTGGAATAAAAAGTGCTAAATTACTACCAAACTATAAATTCGTACGAGCAATATGCACGATGGTATGCAAAATATATTAAGATTCACATTCGCAATCAAAATGGCGTCAAAAAATAAAATATGGTGCTTCAGATTGACGGCGATGTAGATATTAAACTACTGCAGTCCTGGAAGTCCTAGGATAAGAAACGGTCATTGCCTTGCAGCTAACGCAATCAACTGCGAATGCGGGATAGCGGGTTCAAACCTGGGAAAAATCAAACTTTTTTATCACAAAGTCTCCCTGCTTCGGAGAGCATGTTAAGCTTCCTGAGTTGATGAATTGCCACCATTAACAAAAAACAGGGCTCAAGCACATCTGAAATCTAGTCTAGCAAGCTACCTAACGGATGTAAAACAACTATAGTCACAATTAGATCTGCTGACTATACTCGCTAACTCGTTTGACCAGCTCGCTGGCTTCAGCGTGGTGAGTTATGCTCAGAAAGCCTGTCATGTCTTTGATAAGAAGCCTACATTCAACAGTTGATAAACAAAAAGGCTAAAAAGAAGAAGGAAACTATAAGTATTAGCTACGCAATCTAAACATGTAGACGCAAGCTTCTGATGTTAAAGATGGGTATTACCCAACCAACCTCTCAAAGTAATGTTACACTTCTACTATAAATTGGACGCTCTGTTTTTGTATGTTGTAATAAGAGACATTGCCAAGGTGGGCCTTTTGCAATCGAGTAGTTACGTCCCCAAACAAGTTGTTCAAGCGATTCATTTCTTATACCATGCGCTCCCGATTCTCCAAGGTTAAATCCTCTTTATTGCATTAATAAAGGGCGGAGCATACCTAGTAACATCATGAGTTGTAGACCGAATTGCATGTGCAATCTTATAAACTTCCAAATCTCAATTCCTATGATCAACTTTGATGTACACTCCATCGTTGTACCCACAACGCGCTTGATTTTCTCAAAAAATTAATTTGTTCAGCTAGACAAGCCTTTGATGACAAACATACGGTGCACCGTAAAAAAAAGTTACAGAATAGGGGGATCAATATTGTTATAAACAAAGTAACAAAGTGACAAATGTAAAATATCTATGACGTAAGAACTACAGCTTTGTAATTAACTTAAACTTAATTTCTTTAACTTTTATGAGTATTTCTGTGGTTTTTACCATTATTATTGATATTACAGTCTTGGCAACTTAAAGAATATATGTATTGTCGTAGTTTAAATTAGCTCATTAACGTTGAACTCGTAATAAAATTCAAATAAAAATGCTTTAGTTATTTTAACACCTAAAGTGCAATTTTTATTATATAAAATTTGAAAGCTGTATAAACTTATTAGAATTACAAAGAGTTAAATCATTTTAAATTTTTAAAATTTTATTAACGAAATACATTGGCACTGACATCTAATGTTTGAGGCGATGAAATTTTTATGTATCAAAGTCAGGATAAAATAAAATTTAAGGTTCTAAAGGTTACTTTAGTTTATAAAATTGTTTATTGTATTAATTTAAACCAAAAATGTGGTTCACCTGAAAGAAAAGTTTCAAATAGACGAAGAATTTTGAAAAATAAAAAACTTACATTTGCAAATTTTAAATATGTCGGAAATATGGTTCAAAACTTTAACGTGCCAACTTGAGAGACTGGAGAGAACGCTCAACTTTTTGAACCAAACCAAACCAAAAAAGTAAAACCTAATCGGATTGATCTTGTTATTGGAGTTTGTGGCGCCCTCTAACGGTTTTCTGTTAAAAGTGAGCAAAGATATAACAATAAATATTAAATGATATCAAATGTCAATAATTATTCAGTGGCAATGTTAAACTGGTAAACTTTAAGGATATGTCTTTGTTCGGTTTCAACAAAAATCCGTTAAAAAGAACCAAATGGAAATAAGTTTTAATATTTTGCTTCCATGCTGTCCAATCTTTATTATTATTAATAGAATGAAAAATTAAGTGCAATTAACTTAATTTTTAAATTAAATTATTTTTACTAAATAATAATTACAAAAACTGATTGTAATTTAAGTATTTATAACAAAGCCTCACCGGTACATTCCGGCGCAATACGCGCACGAAAAAATACTTGAAAGTTAAACCGCTGCTCCGATGGTTCACGAATGTAGTAGTAAACAGGCTAAGAGGGATTTAAACGTTTCCTAGCCGGGTTGCCCTTACAAAATGTATAAAAAATTGTCTGTGCGCACTTTTCAAAAATAGAACACAAAAATAAATAAAAGTTGACTTTTAAAAAGCAAAAGTATTTCTTTTTCGACGTCGATAGTTATCCTAACCATTAGATATTATATAGTGTGATGACCTCAAACCACAGCTGCAACAAAAGTAGCCCACGATATTAAAATTGGGATTAAGCAGTAAAATTTTATAATAACAATTAACTACATAAAAATGACTATAAAATAAAAATTTAAGACCTCCGTGTACGATAAAAGCACACAATTACAAGTTCAAATGAAACTATCCTCAAAATTATATTGTGTTGCTCAAATCATAATAAGATTACCTTTTATTTTTTATCTGCTTTTTTTATTTTATTCTTATAATTTTTATTATTCTTTTACAGTTTGTAATTATTATAAATCATCACTAGAGAGTTTTAAGTTATTCTTATTGATTTCATTTTCAGCTTAAAAATGGAAGTTCAAATTCTATTGAAATGGAAACACCCAACTATATTGACATCGATAAATCGCCTGCGGAACAGAAAAAACCTTATAGTTTTACTTCAACAATACAAAACTTTCATGCAGGTGTTACAAAAATTCTAAACGACAATGAAGAACATCTGCAAAAATTGAAAACTTTTCTACTTTATGGATTTACTGTTGCATATTTTGCTTGGGCCACACATCATTTTATTAATCAACAAGGTAAATAAATATTTACATATTTTACTTGATAAACCACGAACACGTGTTTTGCACTCTGTTCGATAATATAATTGAAATACCTGCTATTATAATGTATCACTGATTAGGAATTTATAATATACATAGTAACTTTGGGAAAAAAATTAAAGACGATTTTAGATTCAATAACCTACCTGATACTGAAAGCTTAATAATTTATATTTTATTGTGTTTGCTTAACTCTCTGATAAAATCTCGTGTTTTAATGTAGAGTTTAGACCAGCGATGCTCAACCCGTCGATCGCGATCGACCGGTCGATCGCCAAGCTAATTTCAGTAGATCCCAAGAAAATTTCATTCGAACTGATTAAATAAATAATAACTGATTAAATAAATAATAAATGTTTAGTTCATATGTAACATCTGTGTTTGTACGAAAACTCGAATTACAGTCCCTTTTTCCAAAATTTGTAAATTGGTCGACCACAGTATTTTGATATACTAGTAGAGAAGGTAGATCTTCAGGACTTTCAGATATTGATAATTAGATCAAGTTATATGAAAGGTTGAGCACCACTGGTTCAGACAATAAATCCTGACTGCCATGTAGTTATTTTGGGCACAGTGGGTGGTGAAGAAAAAAAGTGCGAGTGCTGTCATGTAAATAGATCGGACCAGTTTTTATTTCAGATTTATTGTCTGAACTCTACCGTAATATAATTAATAATTATCCTACTCGTGTATCTACGTTTAACCAACTATAGGCAACCAATAAAACGTATTTTAAACCCCAATGATTTGTGCATTAAAATTAAATTTTTGTTTTAGTGGATGATATACAAAGTTCACTATGTTCTGGATATGGCCTTTTAATGATTTTATACATTTTCATAGTTTTTTTTGTCATATACTTCAGGATAATCAAACCCCACACCTCATCACATTTTATAAAATTAAAAGAAGCTATAACATCTCACAAAATTTTTAAAAAGAGGTAAATAATTATTAAGTTTGAGAGAACCTCAAAATACAGTTTTCCTTTCAGATTTACCAAAATTCTGATTTATTTATTAATTTTGTTTGTAATATTGGGGTATCTTGTATTTGATACACGCCATAATCCAATTAGATTAATGTCGTTATTAGGTCTTGCAGTATTCTTAGTTTTAGGTTTCCTCTTCAGTAAACATCCAACACAGGTAAAAGAAATTTAGTACCTAATTGTTTTACAAAAATTTAACCGAAAGTTAATTTTAGATTGATTGGCATCCTGTAATTTGGGGTTTAATTTTGCAATTTGTTTTTGGATTATTAACGTTAAGATGGAAAGTTGGAAGAAATGTATTCGAATGTATTGGAAATAAAACGGTCACATTCTTAGGTTATGCTGAATATGGTGCTAGCTTCGTTTATGGTGATTTCTTGGTTTATAAAGAAGCTGTTTTTGTTTTCAAAGTTAAATTTTTGTAATATTCTCTTTTTTCTTAAAATTTAAAGTGATATTTTCAGGTATTATCTACTGTGTACCTCATAAGCTTAATTGTGAATGTCCTTTATTATTATGGAATAATGCAGAATGTAATTGTCTTCCTTGGAGAATTTTTGGCAGATATCATGGGAACCACCATATGCGAAAGTGTTAATAGTGCCGCAAATATATTTTTGGGGATGGTAAGTGCGTTATTCATGTAGTCCAGATTATATAATACTTACGAGCTTTTCTACAGACCGAAGCCCCATTTCTTATAAAACCATATTTAGAAAGTCTAACTGCATCTGAAATTCACTCCATTATGACAGCTGGATTTGCTACAGTTTCAGGTACTTTTACCTAAAAACTTCTTAACGTAAACATTACCTTCTTTTGTTCTTTCAGGTGCAATATTAGCTGGATATATTGCTTTTGGAGCAGAAGCTTCCCATTTGATTACTGCTAGTGTTATGTCTGCTCCAGCAGCTTTATGTTTCAGCAAGCTATTTTATCCTGAAACAGAAAAAACAGTTGCAACAAAGGAATCAATAAAAGTTGCAAGATCGTAAGTCTAAAGCATTTTTAAAATGGATAAAACGGAATTAAATTTCAGAGAATTTACTTCAGCCTTAGATGCAGCTAGTCAAGGATCGACGTCTGCTGTAGAAATGGTTGTTGGAGTTTCTTCAAATCTAATTTCGTTCATATCGGTCATATACTGTATTAATGGTATTTTGTCCTGGATGGGAGAACTTGTGGGTAATTATTTTTTTCACTTCTTCTACACATTTCAACATTTTGGAATAATAGGTCATACTGGTGAAGCAACCTGGTCTATAGAACGGTTTGCAGGATTCTTTTTTATACCGTTCAGTTTCATAATGGGCGTACCATGGGACGAATGTGGACTTGTGGGAAAGTTAATTGGAATGAAAGGTATAATCAATGAATTTGTGGCTTTTAAAGCTATGGGAGAAATGACATTGACGGTGAGTAAAGCATGTTCAAACATAAATGGAATAAAATTTGTGAAAAATTAAATTGTTATTTTAGCCCCGCACGAAGGTAATAGCCACTTATGCAATATGTGGGTTTGCTAATCCCAGTTCTATTGGAATGATGATTTCGGCATTCAACACTCTCATGCCATCAAGAAGAGATGTTATAATTAATACCGTTGTAAGAGCTTGCATAGCAGGAATGACTGTGTGCTTCATGACAGCCTGTATAGCTGCTCTTTTAGTGCCTGAAAATGATGATTAAATTGACATTTTTTATAGCAATTAACAAACTACATTAAACTAGAAATAAACAGTGCCTTATTTTTCTTTTTCTTTGTTTTTAATTTTTTGTGTTACAGCTACATAATTTGAAAAAAATAATTTTTTTGGCAGTAACTGAATGTTAGATCAAAATCTTGTAAAAATATTTTAATTACCAAATTGCTAAGGGGCCGTCCATTAATCACGTGATGTTTTTTTTGGCATTTTTTAACCCCCCCTCCCCCTTGGTGATACATGGTGAGGTTTAGGACTAACCCCCCCTCCCCCACGCCATATCACGTGTATTTTTTAGTACCTATAAAAAATCTTAATTTTTTATAAATATTTATAAAATACAGGTATAAGTATCATCTAATTGTATTATAGAAAATTAAAGACTACAATAATAACGTTTAGAGGTAGACAGAAAGGTTGCAGGTTGTTTTTTACTAACATAAAAATAATGAAAGAAATGCGAAAAATAAATACACGTGATATATTACTAGACCCCCCTCCCCCCTTGTGATATTTCGTGATTTTTTTTTGGACCCCTCCCCCCCCTTTGGAGCCTCACGTGATTAATGGACAGCCCCTAATTAACCAAAATATTTGCATATAAAACAGTTGGTTAATAAACCGAACTTCTTCTACTTTTGGCTAGGGTCAACCCTGTTTGCCTTAAACAGCCACTGCGTAGTTTCCTTGGCATCTTCGAGCATATTAAATTGCTTAACGAACTGTCTATATGAAATTAAAAGCTTCATTAACCACACATTTATTTTATTTTGTGAAAAAAGAAGGAAAATATAAGGGTGAAAGTGTAGGGTTGAATATTGAAACTGCTTCTTCTGTTTTTTTCTTGTTTTTTCATACCTAAGCGGCTAAGTGGTAATTTTACCGAGTGTTAAATTTATAAAACTTAATAAATACACCACTCTTTTTGTAAATACTGCAAAAATACTTAGTTAAAAAGTTTTGAACAAAAAGAAAGGTAGATTTTGAGAGAGCTAAATAGTGAAATAGTGAAAACCTCAACCATAATATCCCTTTATATACTAAATAGTGACATTTTGTTTAGAATTTTTGAAACTATGTAAATTTATTAATGTTAAATCTGTGAATACTCTTAAAAACAGTAATAATATTCTAATCTTAACTCTTAAGGAAACATTTTTGAAGGAGTTTAGCAACAAAAATGTTGTTTAAAATATTTAAAATATATTATATGTGGCAACGTGGTATTTGTTTTAACAAACCCGTTACACGTTACGTTAAGCCGAATTAAAGGTGGAAATTTTAAACTTTAATTGATAGCAAGTGAACAAAATAATTTTAGAAGACGTAGAAAACGGTGAGTGATAAAATACTTACAAGCTGAGGGGTGTATTGGTCTTTTTTGGAGAATTTTTGCTCATGTAACAGTGAGGTTAGAAGGCGGAAGTTTTCGAAGCGTTGAGCCGAACGACCGTCTAAGCGCGATATAACGCACAGGAAGGTAGACAACCTATTCAACACAGCAGTAATTGAAAGTTGAAAAGTGGTTTAAATGAAGAAAGGGGCAAGCGCAACGAAACAAATTGTTACTCAGTCCCGTCAAAAGGCAAATAGCATAAGAAGTCTAGAAGACTACATTAAAAGAAGGAGGTCTTCAGAGGCTGAAAAAACCGATGAAGTTTTTAAAAAAAAGCAAAATAATTAATAGAACCCCACCTAAGCAACACGAAAATATTGAAACAGATCGAGAAACTGAAATGGAGAAGATGGAAGAAATTAAAAACTTTATGCAAACTATCAGTGCCGACTTAAAGAAGATCAGATTAGAAAACACTGAAGTTAAACAAGAGATAAGGGAGAACACTAAAAGAATCCAGGAACAGATGGAGATCTCCAGGCTGAGGAGGGGAGAATGCTGAAAGATGAATTGATGCAAACTAAGGCTGCTTGAAGACAAGAACAAGAATCAAACAAAAAAAGAATAGAAAAACTTGAGAAAAATTTGGATGAAGTCGAATATAAGTTGGAGATGCAAGAGAGACAAAAAAGAAGAAATAGATTAGTGGTGACGGGGGTGAGGACAAGCAATAATATCGCTCTTAAGAAAGATATTAAAAACTTTATAAAGCAAAACCTAGAGGTCGAGACAAAAATACTAACAGCCTTCAAGATAGGAACTGAAATAACCGTATTTGAGGTAGAAGGATGGGAGAATAAGCTGGATATAATAAAAAGTAAATCTAAGCTAAACCGTTTACCTGGATGGAGGATATATAGAGATAATGACATGACATAATATATGGAAAGGAAAATACAGTCGAAAATACGAGAACAAGCGGCTGAATTGAAGAATTCTGGAAAAAAAGTAAAAGTGGGCTACCAGAAGCTGTTCTGCGAAAATAAGCTTTTGAGATGAAATAGAGAGGAGGGATGCTTGTTGGAAATGAAAAAAAACTAACTAGGCAAACCTACCAAAGGAAAGAAAAACCTAAAAACAGAAAATTGAATGTGGAAATAAAGAATACATACAAGAAAAACGGCATGGAAAAGATATTGTTATGGCTACGTGGAATGTGAGAGGTTTATATGAGGAGGGTACGATGGCGAGAGAAAAGATAAGATATTATGGAACTTGCAATTGAAAATTAGAAACTTGGAACGTTAGAGGACTAAATGGTAAAGAACATGAGTTAGCAGAAGAATTCCTGAAATGTGGCCTGGAAGTACTAACAATTACGGAAACTAAAAAGAAAGAAAAAGGAATAATTAAGATTGGTGATGGTTTGATTCTGATATACAGCGGAGTAGCATTAAATAAACGAGCGGCAGGTGGAGTAGAATGTTTGATAGGAAAGAAATTCAAGAATTGTATTAAGAGCTTTTCTTGTGTATCAGAGAGAATAATGACGGTAACAATGCATGTGCAAGAGCAGCAAAATACAACAATAATCAGTGTTTATGGATCAAATGAAGATGCATCAGTAACAGAAAAGGATCGTTTCTGGGAAGAACTACAAGTGACACTAGAAAACTCAGCAGGACAAGTGTATATTGCGGGAGATTTTAATGCAAGAATTAGAAACGAAAACTTGGGTTGCGAAGAAGTAATGGGAAGATTTGGCGAACTAAACCTGAACAAAAACGGAGAACGTATGATCGATTTTTGCATAATAAACAATTTAATGATTGGTAATTCTACGTTTAAGCACAAGGAAATTCATAAATACACACGCATCAAACAAAGTAGCAATGAAAAATCAATAATAGATTACATACTGGTAGAGAAGAGTAACAGAAGAAAGGTGAAAGATGTAAGAGTATGTAGAGGCTATGAAAGTGATCATTTAATACTAGTGGGAAAAATCAAATTTGGCTTGCAGAAGGTATTAAGAAAAGACAGCAATACAAAAGTAAACTACAAGGAAACAATCAAGTCCTACAAATTAAAAGATAATACATTATCAATGGAATACCAAACGAAGTTGGAGAAATTATTAAATGACAGTAATAGGGAAGAAGAGGAAAACATTGAAAAGAATTAGGAGGTGTTTAAGGATGTAATTCTAAAGGCAGCAAAAGAAACATGCGGCACAACAAAAATTACAAAAAACAAACGGCTAAAAGAATAAATCAAAAAGAAGAAAGTGAAATGGAAGACATTTTTGACACAAAAAACTGATGGATCTTACCAAGAGTACAAAAAACAAAGACTAAAAACTAAACTATTAGTACTTAATAACAAAAAGCTCTCGTGGGAGAATTCGGTAGAGATATGAAAAGGAACAAGTATCATAATCAAAAAATGTTTTACAAAATACTGAAAAGTTTGAGACAAAATAAACAGAACCTACTGAAACATATAAAAAACAAGGATGGTTTAGTATTAAATGAAGAAATAAGTATAATAAGAAGGTGGAAGGAATATTTGTCGAAACTATTAGAAACAAATGAAAGGAGTGTGGTAATACATAATAATGTAGATACAGTAACTGAAAACAACAAAATGACTGTAGATGAAATAAAAATTGCTATTAGAAGAATAAAGCGGGTAAGGCGGCTGGGCATGATGGTATTAAGCCGGAAATGATAAAATATATGGGTGATAAAGGCCTACTGCAACTACATAAAATTTTTAACTTAGTATGGAGACAAGGAAGAATACCAAAAGATTGGGAATACTCTATTATCCTACCGATATTTAAGAAAGGTGATAACAGAATTTGCGCAAACTATCGAGGCATCTCTCTGTTGTGTGTAACAGCTAAGTTATATGAAGCAATTTTGGAAGCTCGCTTAAGAAAAATTATAGATCCAACGCTTGATGAGGCACAAAGCGGCTTTAGAAGAGGCCAAAGCACTAATGATCACATATTTACCATTAGACAAATTGCAGAAAAAGTATTGATGCACAACGGGACTATCAAAGCACATGTAGATCGTCCCGTTGTGCTTTGATTTAGAAAAGGCATTCGACCGGGTACCTCGTGGAAGAATCTGGAGCATACTGAAAGAGAGGAGAGTCGATGACGAGTTAATACGAGCATTAAAGAGCATATATGAGAATACGAGAAACTACGTAAGAACTGGGAATACAATATCGGAAGAATTTATCACAAAAGAGGGAGTAAGACAGGGAGGGGTTTTGAGTCCCCTACTCTTCAACGTTTTAATGGATGCTATCATAAAATATGTTAAGCAATATACAAGGAAACTGCAGATAGGCTACAGAAATATGAAAATAGTAGAAATTTCAGAATGTGCATTTTCAGATAACCTTGTAATTTTTGGAAGTAACGAAAATGACCTACAATACAATATTAACGTTTGGAATGAAAAGCTGAAGTCCAGCAATATGAAAATAAATGCCAATAAAACAAAGGTTATGGTAATATGTAAGAATGATGTAATAACAAACATTAAAATTGATGGTGAACATGTGGAACAGATCAAGAAATTTAAATACTTAGGTGCGATGATTGAAAGTAGCGGAAAATATGAAGCAGATATTAATAACAGAATCAGTGCCACAGCAGGAGTATTTCAAGCGCTAAAAAGAACAATAATAAATAAAAAAGAAATATCGAAGCAAATCAAATTAACTGTGTATAAAGCGATTTACTTACCGGTTTTAACTTATGGCTGCGAAACATGACTTCTAAATAGTAGAGAAAAAAGCAAACTGCAAGCTAGCGAAATGAAGTATCTGAGAAGAGTAGAAGGGGTGAGAAGAAGAGATCGAATTAGAAATGTTGATATCAGAAATAGATTAAAAGTAGAATCGGCCCAGACAAAAATAGAAAGACAGCAGCTCGGATGGTTCGGACATATGAACAGGATGAAAGACGATATGCCAGTGAAGTTGACATGGATGGCTAGACCAATAGGAAAAAGAAAAAGAGGCAGACCCGCAAAAGGATGGAATGATGGTATACGACAGATTTTGAGTAGTAAAGGAATTAACTGGGAACAAGCAAGAAGGAAAACACAGAATAGAGAAGAATGGCGGAGATTTATAATGAATACATAAAATGTAGCTCAACCTCGACACCTTCGGGTAAAAGAGGATAAGATTATAAATAAATAAATAAATTATACTGTTAAACTTGTAAACACTGCCCTTGGGAATTACACCAGATTGCCACATATTACGAGGCAAATATAAATATGATTTTTAAAATAGATTTTCTCATAATTGATTGAATTATAGTATTTTAACTTCTCATCTAACGACGTCCGAATTATGATCAACACGTATAATAATAATGATGCGAATCGGTGATCAGAAATGTTAGCTTGCCCTTTGTAATTTGGTAAAGTACTTAAAATGTCGTCTTACGTCCACGTGTATTGTAATATAAGCAGATGTAATTTATAAAAAATAGCACCACAATTTATTTTAAAATTTTCTAAATTAAGCTTAATTTTATTTTGTATATTAATGTCCATAAAAAGATGACCATCACTGTATATCAATAACGAGCGTTTCAGTGATGAAAACATACAAAATAACACGCACTCCACCACACTTCGGCAGTGAAGTTTGTCACAACGCCAATTGATCCTTTTAGAACAAAAAAAGGTAGCTAACCTTGGATATTTAACCCACAGTTGGTAGCGTTATGAGTCGCGCTCTGCGCGTTTTGTGAGTCTTAGAAAGTATCTAGTGTATTTACTACGACAAGCTCTGTATTGCCTTCAGTGACACTATCCCCCAAAAAGACAGAAATTGTAGGTAATAAAAAACCACGATTTGATAAAACTTATCACCAACAAAATAGATTTTTGGTTTGCAGCCAAAAGATGTTAAATACAAAATGCAAAATCACTTACGTGAACTCGAGAGGACCTTCCAACCAAGCTACCATAAAATAATCTGATCAATCAATAGAATCTCCAATCGATCCAAAAAAATCTAAAAAAAGAATTCACTCAAACTTTTCAACCCCTCCCTTTCACTTCTATGAGCCCGCTCTTTCTTTTCTCAACTTCCTTTTCCAAAAATCCTTAGAAAAGATTCCAGATATTCAAGAGTAACTATGGTTGCATACTTTCAAGCGCAAAATATTCTTAAAAATTCAATATATTAGATAATAGCACTCGAAAGCTTACAGGGTGTTACACCACTTCAAAAAGAAAGCCAAAAAAAATACAAATGGACTACCTTATATAGGGTGTTTTTTTAGCTGCATGAGAACTTCAAAATGAAATAAAACATTAAAAACCTGACGGAATGTTTTGGTTATAATTTTTTTATGAAAGTACAGTTAAAGGCAATTATGATTTGAACATGACTTCCGGCATGTGGCCACCACGACTAATGGTTACGAAGCGCATTCGTTCAGTCCAATTTTTAACCACTTTTTCCAATATTTCTGGCTTTATTTTATAAATGGCTTGCTGAATATTAACCTCTAATGCTTCTAGAGTTGTTGGTTTGTTAGCATAAACCATGGATTTAACATATCCCCACAGAAAATAATCTGGAGGTGTCAAATCACACGATCTTGGAGGCCAATTGATAGGACCACGTTTTGAAATAATGTTGTCACCAAATTGCTCTTTCAATAAATTGATGGTTTTGTTGGGTGTGTGGCACGTAGCACCATCCTGTTGGAACCATAAGTTGTCAATGTTTAGTTCTTGAAGTTTTGGAAACAAAAATGTATTGAGCATGTGTCGATATCTCACACCATTCACCGTAACGGTAGCTCCTTCCTCATTTCGAAAGACAAATAGACCAATGATACCGTTGGCGTGTATTCCACACTAAACAGTCAATTTTAATGGATGCAATGGAGCCTCAAGATAATGTTCCGGATTGGTCTCACTCCATATGCGGCAATTTTGTTTGTTCACATATTCATTTAACCAGAAATGTGCTTCGTCACTGAACAAAATTTTACGATAAAAAAATGGATCCACTTCCAATTGGTTGTGAGCCCAATCTGCGAAAATTGTTCAATAGTCAATTTATGCATTAATCAAATGCCAAACCTTGCTAAACACAAATGTCAAAAAACTGTTTCCATAGCAATCTTGATTCAATTGTTATCCCTATTGAAAGTTCTCATGCAGCTAAAAAAACACCCTTACTATATCTCTTTTCTATGAATAAGTTGATATATTGTGCATTGTTTACTTAATTTGTGAATTTATTAGGAAACACTCATATAAATAACGGTTACTGTTCATAGGATAGTTTGGTTGCTAACCACCCATATTGTATAGTTTTAATGACTTTTTCTGCACTTTTGCTTTTTAAAGCTTTCAGCAACACAAACTTTGTAAGCTGATCTTGATGCACCATAATAAAGCAAAAGTTATTGTGGCTTTGTGACTGCATATCAATCAAATCAACTTAACACATGCATTAGATTTTTAAACAAAGATCTTGAAAGTAATCCTTGAAACACAAACTGCCATCTACGACGTAACCGTAACGTAACCTAATTTAAAGGTTTCTCAAGACAAAGATCCAGATCTCTTGCAATTCCGGAGAGAAGCTTTCAGGTTTATGTAGCCATGATGTTGTAAAGTAGCTCTTCATTTTTTGGGAGAAGCAAAGTCGAGAATTCTGAAACGATTGTAGTCTGGGAAACTACAATAAAACATTGGTGATGCAAAGCCACTATTCCAACAATTTAAATAATACACACAGAATATAAATTAATGAATATGCAGTGTTAAAAAAGCTCCCACTAATAATAAACAAGTCCCCCCGCAACAATAACCTTTAATGGTTACCCAAAAATGAATATAAAAGTCGAAATAATACTCAAATAAGCACGAATTGGAAACAATAAAAGTACTTACTTTGAGTTCTGGTAAGTTTACAAAGAGAGATGAGCTAGGTAAATGAGGTAAAGACCGGACTGCAGACCAAAAGTAGCTTTAAAGCTGAAAGCTTTAGTATTTTTATTAAGTAATGAAAAAGTTAAGATTATTAATATACACAACTTCATTTGTTGTAGGATTTAAATACTAATATAGCAAAACAAATAACAAAATGTATAATACGGAGCGTATTAAAGACAAGGGGGTTTGTTTAACGACCAGTAGCTAAATGATAAAATAATTTAACCCATATTACACTAAAGTATTTTAGCTTTTAAACAGTTTCATCATCGGCCACTTTGAGTTGGGGAATGACGTCATTAGCAGAGCGTTAACGTCTATGTCTAGTTTAGCAAAGCTTTGACGTCAATGGTCATTTTAATGTAACAACCGGAATAATAACAATTTAAAAAAAACACATAATATAGGAATTATATACCTATAAATTAAATCTATCTGTAACTTGTTAAATCACCCTGAGCTGTTCACAGTTGGATTAAAATAAAAATTGTATAATCCATTTACTATTACGTCTGCAATAATTCCATTATTTAAGTAGATAAAATTTGAATAAACCCATCTCCCACCACTAGCTTACCTATTTGTTATATCTATATTATTAGTTGATGTAATAGCAAGTCGAAAAACAGTTTAGTTATTAAAATTCTGCATAGGTAAATGTTTACTCGGTTTAAAAAATGTAAATTGCTCCAGATTTCAAATTACTTGATAACAGTAATGAGGCGTTTTGTAATGTATTGTATGTAAGGTATTGTATCTACATATGTATTGTATCTATTTATTTGCTATTTTAAAAAATTTGTTGAACAGAAAAATGTTACTATATAATTACAACAAAAAGTGCCAATAATAATTAAAGATCAAGTTATATTTTGGAATAGTAAAAATGGAAAGCACCGGTTCATCTATGGAAATTTTGGCGGTATGTTACATTTTTTCAAAAACGTATTTATTATTAGCTGCCTCCTAATTTAAAAACAACTTTCTCCAAACTAATTTATATTTAAATGTGGTTTCGTTTATGATGTGATGATTCAAGTTACCTAATGTATGTTTTGGAAAATACGTTAGCACGCTTTTGCCGTTAAATAATCAGTTATTTTTGATTCGTAATGAAAGTCGGGAAAAACCAGAAAGAAAACTTGAAACATCTGATTTTAATTTTAAATCTTCCGCTCAGTTTATAAAACTCAAAAAAAAATAAAGTCAAATACACCCATAAATTATCACTAGCTCGTGATCATTAAATAAAATGCCCATGTTCTAATTTAAATTTTCATAATAACTAAGATGGTTTGATAATAATTCTTTATTGGAATAGATAACACAGAAAAGTATGAAATAAAAATCAATCTAGATTTTAATCACTTAATTGAGATAACTCAATCTACACTTTCTTAATACAATTACTGAAAGGTTCTGATTTATATGATAACTCAACAAAAGTTTTCCTCTGTACATTTTGTACAAAATTGACAACTAAATATTTTTTATTGATCTGACCAATAGAATGCATCCGTTGGTTCTAACAATATTTAGTTGCCAATTTTACACAATTCAGATTCACATGAAGATTTTTCTGTTTAATACTATAATAATATGTCCTGTTTACATTTAGAGCACTAAATTACGGCACTCATCAAAGCTCTGAATACATCTGAAAAATAATGACAATATAATAATAAAAAATTTATTGACCGTTATCAATAATGATGTGCCGCTCCTCGATTATTATTAATACAAAGTTGCACAAATACACTTATTGCTTTAATATAATATTAATAATTATCAATTAATTGAAACAACAAATTAATACTGTTGCAATATTTATTAAAAGTTATCTTATGGGAAATATTCTTGATTGATTTATTATTATTTATTATACCAAGCTGGGTAAAAACCTATACGTAGCTTTTCCAATTAATTCCATAATTAATTACCATTAATTTACGGTCAAGTTAGTCATTAAGTATGCACACGTCAGCCACACTTGGAAACTTGGAAAAAATAAAATAAAAAATTCCATTTAATTTATCAAGCAAGCGAAGAATTTGTTTCACAAAGAAATATAACGAATAAATTATACGAGTACCTACTTTAAAAAATTCGTCTCCAACAGTTTCCTATTAGCATCGTCAAAAAGACGACAGAAGGTCCATTGAAGGCATTTCATGTCCTTCCTCTCCTTCATTGTGATTAAAAACTGATTAAGCCTTTTACTAACATTCTCAATAGGGAAGTGCCCTTTAAGAGTTAAAACCTCTTACAAGCAAAACTCTTTGTTAATTTGTTAATTTTATTTTTGTTAATTTTATTTTTAGCACCAAAATGGAAGCCAAAATTCTTTTGAGATTCACGATTCCAACTCAATCGACGTGGATAAGTCTCACATGGAACGGAAGAAAACTAATGGTTTAACTTCAGCAATGCAAAATTTTCGCGACAATATAAAGAAAATTATAAGTAAAAATGAAAAATATTTAAAAATTTTCAAAACTTTTTTAATCTATGGATTTAGTGTCGTTTATTTTGCTTGGGCCACATATTACTTTATTAACCAACAAGGTAAATATTTATACATTTGTAATACCTACACACAGTAATGAAAAATACATAGCACGTAACAGAGTTTCAGCAGCACATAGAACTATTTTATTTTGATTATTATGAAATAACTTGGCGATTAAATTTGTTTCTCAGATAAAGTGACACGTCAATACATACATTTTCATATCGATCATATCTTACAATAAAAAATTGTTTTAGGAGAAGATTTACAAAATACGTTATGTTCTGGCTATGGCTTTTTAACGATCTTATTCGTGTTTACAAATTTTTTTATTTTATACTATTTGGTAATCAAACCTCACACCACATCTAAATTTATAAAACTAAAAGTATTTATAACGTCTCAAAAAATTTTTAAGAAAAGGTAAGAAAAAATAAATTTTTTTTGGATCTCAGTAACCATTTTCTTTCAGATTTACTAAAATCTCTATGTATTTATTAATTTTGATTGTAATATTGGGATTCCTTATATTTGATACGCGGGATAATCCTATTAGGCTGATGTCTCTAATAGGACTGGTGGTATTCTTAGCTTTAGGATTTTTGTTCAGCACACATTCAACTGAGGTAACAATATAACTTTTTCCATTATTTTAGAGACAGTTACACAAAATCGACTTTTAGATTGATTGGCATCCTGTAATTTGGGGTTTAATTTTACAATTTGTTTTTGGATTACTGACGTTAAGATGGCAAGTCGGACGAAATGTATTCGAATGTATTGGAAATAAAACGGTCACATTTTTAAGTTATGCTGAATTTGGAGCTGCTTTCGTTTATGGAGATTTCTTAGTTAATCAAGAAGCTGTTTTTGTTTTCAAGGTTATACAATTTTTTTCTTCCATTTTCAGATTTTGTTAAATTTTAAAATTTATTAATTTAGGCTTTATCTACTGTGTACCTTTTAAGCTTAATCGTGAATATTCTTTACCATTATGGAATAATGCAAAAACTAATTGTCCTCATTGGAGAATTTTTGGCAAATATCATGGGAACAACCATCTGCGAAAGTGTTAATAGCGCCGCAAATATATTTTTGGGAATGGTGAGTTTGGTTTTATTGTACTGCTGTTTATTAAAATTTTTGGAAACTTTGTCTAGAGTGAAGCTCCGTTTCTAATCAAACCATATTTAGAAAGCTTAACTGCATCTGAAATAAACTCCATTATGACAGCTGGATTTGCTTCAGTTTCAGGTATTTTTGCTCATAAGTCATACACCGAAAAACAGTTTTCCTAAAAAAAAAAAGTTTCCTGTAGGATAACATTTTCAATTCATTTTTGTTTTAATTTTTCCCATACAGACATATGGATTAGACTAACAAATATTTTAATATTTTAGGTACAGTTTTAGCAGCATACATTAACTTTGGAGCTGACCCTTCTCACTTAATTACTGCTAGTGTTATGTCTGCACCAGCAGCTTTATGCTATAGCAAATTAATTTATCCAGAGACAGAGAAACCAGTTGCAACAAAGGAAACCATAAAAATTGCCAAATCGTAAGTTCCAATTACTTTTAAAATTGAATTAAATTGGAACAAGTTTTCTAGGAAATTTACCTCAGCTTTGGATGCAGCTAGTAAAGGTGCAACGTCTGCTTTAGAAATGGTTCTTGGAATTACAGCAAATGTCATTGCGTTCATATCGGTGGTATACTGTACCAACGGGATTCTGTCTTGGATGGGAGGACTCGTAGGTAACTATTTTTTAACATTCTTTTTGTACATCTAATATTTTGGAATAACAGGTCACACTGGTGAATTGACCTGGTCTGTGGAACGTTTCGCAGGATACTTTTTTATGCCTGTTAGTTACGTTATGGGTGTACCATGGAACGAATGTGAGCTTGTTGGAAAATTGATTGGAATTAAAAGCATAATCAATGAATTTGTTGCATTTAAAGCTATGGGAGAAATGACACTGACGGTGAGTAATTTATTCCCCACCTAGCAGAAGACATGCAAGCTATCAAAACTTTGTCTTTCATTTTAGCCGCGTACAAAAATAATAGCAACTTATGCAATCTGTGGCTTTTCTAATCCCGGTTCCATTGGGATTATGATTTCAACATTTACTACCCTTATACCATCACGAAGTGAAATTATAATAAAGACAGTAGTAAGAGCATATATAGCTGGAATGATTGTATGCCTCATGACGGCCTGTATAGCAGGTCTTTTGGTTCCTGAAAATGATTTATTAACTTAACTTTTTTTACAATAAATTGCATTATTTAATAATAAACTGTGATTTTTTTGTCGTTTTACTTATTTATTTTGATTATTATAAATTGAAAACTCAGAATTTTCTTCTAGAAAACTGGACGAAAATCAATTTTATTGATTTAAATTAAAATTTTTTCTTCTATGTTGAAAGATCACTTTTGATTTCAATATTATGGTTTTACAAGTCTTACAAGAATAAAAAAATCAGTGCTACTTAGGTCAGCAGACATTAGATTTTCAACCTTTTATCATTCTCACAGATTGTTTATTTTGACATAAAAGTGTAAAAGTTACAAATTTACAAAAAAAAAATTACAAATTTGGTCAAGATATTTAAGCACCAGGACAATTGGACGCTACAATTTACGCGGATAAAATTACATACGGATATAAGTTTGACACATCAAAGCTTAGGTTATTTGTTAAACTTTGCTTTTGGTCAATATAAAAAAATAAAAAATATAATTTAAATATAAAACTCGACTGCGAAAAAAATATACAAATAAAATGCTAATAATTGTTGACAATATTATAACATTAAAAATTGTCTAGCCTTATTTCATTAAAGCAAGGGGTAATAAATTGCCATTATTAACATGAAAACCACCCCCTCCATGTGTTTGCAACCTTGTCGTGGTGAGGGGGCTTGCGTGTTTTAATGAAACTACAGGCGTGAACCCCAGGACGAGCGATGGTGAAGGAAACCCTTTCACTGTCGTTCGGACGGGGGTCGGTTTGGGGCCGTCCGGGACGTGAAACTCTTTGTGGCGGTTCTGGGCCGTCTTCTGAAGGTTATTAGCGGTTGTGGTGGAGAAACCAGACTAATCGGCAAACACAAAAGATCACACCGTAAACCGCTTGCGGGCTGCAAAGACTCTGCTTAGGCGGATAGCAGTGGCAAGGGGCACGGGGGCCTTGGCTTAACCGCCCGGGCCAAGTGGATGAGGTACCACCATAAAAACCTTCCAACTCCTACGGTGGGTGATGCCAAAGGGATGCAAGGCTGAGGGGAAGCTCAGTTCCAAGTCACCACACCTCAAGGCACCAGGCGCACCTTGTTGTATATAGCCCCCGTCGCACATGGGGCTCTGTGCGGCGGCGTCTTTGTTTCCCCATTACTCGTGGGACCAAATATGGAGACTACTAGTAACAAACAAAACCAACCAAACACCTCAGGTGGAGACTCCGAAAGGCAGGATCCACCAAAGAGGAAACAGTTATCCGGGGCTGCCAGGAAGCGTTTGCGTAAGCAACGTAAAATGGCACCCGAGAAAAACCAACAGGCTGTAGGGACTTCTAAGACACCTACACCTGTTGTCAACACAAACACAGGGGAGGGTACCTCGACTGGGGGGCTTAACAAGCGAAACCGGTCATCTGGTAGTACTCCCCAAGACGCAATAAGGCCTGCAAAGAAAAGTAGGGGCCCGAATAAGGTACCTGCTATTTCTTATAAAGCGGCCTTATCTGACATCCGGATATCCATCTTGCCTGAAGGATATCCGAGTTCAATCCTCAGCGTGGAACAAGGCGACCTTATTAAAGGGATGCTAATCAAAGCGCTGGATACCATCGAAAAAGGTGGTCCATCTCCGAGATTCTCGGAGGTGAGATTGAAGGGAGGCCTTCTTGTCGCCTCCTGCAACGACCAGGCCACTAAGGACTGGGTGGAGCGGGTGGTAGCAGAAGGAATCCCACCATGGGAGGGGGCGATACTAAGAGTCGTTGACTCTAAGGACGCTCCCAAACCAGTAAAAGCCATGACATGGATACCGGGACCCATCGAGGAACCGAGTAAAGTGTTAAATAGGTTAACGGTTCAAAATCCGGGATTACAGACCGAATCATGGTCTGTAATCAAAAGCAGCGAAGACCCGAAAGGGCAACAACTCATCGTTTTAATGGATGAGGGTTCCTGGAGTAAAATCCAGGGACTACAACATAGGCCTTTCCTAAATCTTACCAGGGTGCTTTTCAAAGAACTTGGTAAGAAAAAAGAAGGCGAAGAGGAGGCAATGGAGGTTGAGGGGGAGCAGCAGCACCCCAATACAACTCCAGGTACTCTCGATGAACTCCCCCCAGCTGTTCCAAGCAGCTCGGAGGAGGGGACAAATTAGAAAAGCTTTTCAAGTTTGTCCAGATAAATTTACACCACTGCAGGGAAGCCTCGGCGTCCCTGCAGAGGTATATTATCAAAAATAATATTGACATGGCTCTGATACAAGAACCCTGGATACACGGGGGGCATATCAGAGGACTAAACACCTTAAGGGACTGGGAGCTAATCAGTCCGGTTAGCAAAGAACCTAGGGTGTGCTTAATAGCAAAAAAGCAACTCAATGCGCTGCCGCTGTGGGGACTAAGCACTAGAGACCTAATAGCGGCAAGAGTTAACATCAGCATGGAGGGAGGGGCGTTGAATGTGGTGGTCGCCTCGGCGTACCTTCCATATGATCAAACGGGACCTCCACCTACTAGGGAAGTAAAAGACCTAGTTAAAAACTGCGAAGACAGTAAATCACAATTAGTACTCGGCTGTGACGCTAACTCACACCACATAGTGTGGGGGAGCACTGACACAAACAGCAGAGGTGAATTCTTATTAGAATTTATTTCTAGGAAAAACCTGGAAATAATGAACAAGGGTAACCAACCTACCTTTGTCATATCGACAAGGCAGGAGGTTATTGATATTACAATCGGGACACCGCTTGTAAGTGGAATGATGAAAGAGTGGCACGTCTCTCAGGAGGAGTCCCTCTCTGACCACAAATACATCAGATTTGACATTGAGTCCTTCCGGGGGGAGGAAGAATTGTTCAGGAATCCAAAGACCTGTGACTGGGAGCTTTATAAAGACTTCCTAAAACAGGGACTGGAAGACTGTCCAAAGAAACCTAACTCTGTGGAGGAGCTGGAACTGATGAACGACTTTGTCACATCAGCAATACTAGAGGCTTACCATAAAAGCTGCCCAATGAGGAATAGGACAGCCAAACGCGAGCCCACTTGGTGGAATCGCGAGCTGAACTCCCTCAGGGCAGAAACACGTAGGCAATATAACCAGGCCCAAAATGGAACTGGGGGTTGGGAAACTTACAGAGATTCCCGACGCAAATACAAACTGGCCATCAGAAAGGCAAAAGAAGACTCATGGAGGAAGTACTGCGAGGAGGTCGAAAGAACTCCAGAATGTGCTAGACTCCAGAGAGCTTTAATGAGAGAAATCAACGGTAAAGTTGGTTCTCTTCAAAAACCCAATGGGGGGTTTACAGCCAACGGGGAGGAGACCCTGGAGCTTTTGCTACAGACTCACTTCCCAGGAAGTAAACCCAAACTAAACTGTGCAACCGTCCAGGCAGACCAAACCACCTCTACAAGGGGGTGTGGGAGGGAAGGATGGACGATTGCAAACAAACTTGTTAACAAAACAAGACTTGTATGGGCTATGAAATCGTTCAAACCATATAAGTCTTCGGGACCAGACGGGATATTTCCCGCTTTACTACAACAGGGAGAGGAAATTCTTTCCTCCCCTCTTTGCGCTATGTTCAGGGCAAGTATTGCCCTCAACTATGTACCCACTGGTTGGCGAGAAGTCAAGGTGGTATTTATACCCAAGCCGGGGCGTGCTTCATACGACCAGGCCAAGTCATTTCGTCCAATCAGCTTAATGTCATTTCTCCTGAAAACTCTCGAGAAACTGATTGATAGATATATCAGGGACGATGTCTTGGTGTCAAAGCCACTTCATCGATACCAGTATGCATATCAAGCAGGAAAATCGTGTGAACTAAGTATCCACGAACTTACCCGTAGGATAGAGAAGGCTCTTGTGGGTCAAGAAATTGCCCTAGGAGTATTCCTTGATATAGGGGGGGCGTTTGACAACACGTCTTTTGACTCAATTGAGACCGCACTTCAGAGACGAGGAGTGAGTCCATTCATTATAGGATGGATAAGCTCCACTCTGAGGAATAGAAACATTAAGGCTACTCTGGGTCTGGCGACCTCGGAGGTCTCCGCGGCGCGGGGGTGTCCGCAGGGGGGCGTCTTGTCGCCCCTCCTGTGGTGCCTGGTTGTGGACGAGCTCCTGAGGGCGCTAGAACAGGGTGGAATACACGCGCAAGGTTTTGCTGACGATATAACAATCCTCGCCGTCGGGAAGTTCGGAGGGGTTTTGTCTGCATTAGTACAGCGGGCCCTGAGAATTGTCGAACGGTGGTGCACCAAGGTAGGATTGTCGGTAAACCCGGAAAAAACCGCCGTGGTAGCTTTCACTAAATGCAGAAAGGAACTGCAGGAAGTGAGGATGCCCATACTCTGGGGGAAAAATCTGCAACTAGCAGATGAAGTCAAATATCTGGGGGTAACCTTGGATAAAAGATTGACTTTTACTAAACATATTGATAATATAACGATCAAAGCGACTAGGGCCATGTGGGCCTGTAGGAGAACGATCGGTAAAACGTGGGGACTAAAACCTAAAATGGTCCTTTGGCTCTACACCAAAGTGGTGATACCCACGGTAACATATGCTTCCCTCATCTGGTGGCACAAAGCCCAGAAAAAGGAAAGTATTAAAAAACTTAATAAGTTGCAAAGACTAGCCTGTCTAGGAATAACGGGGGCAATGGCAACAACGCCCACCGCAGCAATGGAGGCACTATTGGGACTGCACCCACTACACCTGGTGGTGGAAATGGAGGCCCAAATGGCTGCATACAGGCTGACGATTAATGATCAAGGGGGTGGAATCTTTAGAGAGGGCCACCATACCATGATCTTCAACTCCATTAGGAGTAACAACACGCTCTGTATGAAATCGGATAGAACCAGCACTGTAAGAGACTTCCGAAAACCTTTTAAGGTTATAATTCCTGAGAGGGGTTCGGAGGGCGGCGAACAGGAGCTGGGAAAACGATTCGAAACCATCTGGTACACTGATGGATCCAAAACGTCCGTAAGCACTGGAGCAGGAATAAGTGGTAAGAGACCAGGGGATGCTTTTAGCATAAACCTGGGCCAACACGTAACTGTTTTCCAGGCCGAAATTCTGGCAATAATGACCTGCGCAGAGGAACTGATTCGGAGGGCTTATGTTAATAAGCGCATCTGCATCATGACCGATAGCCAGGCAGCATTAAAAGCTCTGGAGGGAGTAGAAATACACTCCAAAGTTGTGAAGAACTGCCTTGACACACTGGTGAGACTGGCACAAAGCAACAGATTAACACTGATGTGGGTGCCGGGACACACTGGTATCAGTGGCAATGAAAAAGCCGACTCCCTAGCAAGGGAGGCTGCATGTAATAGTTTAGTAGGTCCAGAACCAACTTGCGGGATTGCATACAAGACTGCAAAAGGGACTATCAAGGAACTACTAAGAGAGAAACACCTTGTGTACTGGAGGAATCTTCCGGGACTGAGGCAATCGCGGATGTTTATTCGGGAACCCTCCGGGGACAAAAAGACCAAAGAAATACTCCGACTGAGCAGAACTCAGTTGAGGAAAACAGTAGGACTATATACAGGACACTGCTGCTTAAATAAACACCTCAATAATATTGGGGTCGTTGAAGATCCTACATGTAGTATGTGTGGGGAGGAGGAAGAAACTCCATACCACCTGCTATGTGTATGTCCAGCTCTTGCCACTGTAAGGCATGAACACCTAGGGAGTCGCTATCCGACCACCGAGGAGATAAGAAATTCACCCATCAATAATGTACTCAACTTTGTTGAGGACTTGAACTTGATGGGGTAAAACTAGGAACGCGGGGTACAATGGGCCAGGAGCCTAAGTGCAAGTGGGAGTAACTTTTACAGACCACACCCGTTCAGAAATAATAATAATAATAATAATAACATGAAAACCAGGATACATCAGGCACATCTAAAGGCCAGTCCAGCAAGCTACCTAGTGGATTTAAAATATTCTAACTAACACTAACAAGAACTAACTTTATTTAACTAAAATTAACACTGCCAAGAAAAATTGGAAGATGTTGGAAGTAACAGGCCTTAAGGCTTAAACTAAGCTGAAGAAGAAAAACCTTTTAGGTGTCTGACTATGTATTTTTTAGTAGTCAAGTTTTTTATTTATTAAATTATATTTTCTCACTCGTAGATTCAATGTATTCTAGTGTATAATGGGTAACCTACATTTCAGGATACTTTAATGCTTAAGCAGGGAAACATAATAATAGGATAAATTATTAGTTGGTGCAATATTTTAACTTTTATTTCTGATCCATATTCTAACTAAAAAAAATTAAAAATTTTATTCTCTTAATTCCCTATATCTTCAATAATTACACTTCTTCTTTTTTTAATGTACCTACCTAATAATTTGTAATTTATATTTACAAGATACTAATCCATTCTTTTCAAATTTAATTTAAAAAAAAGCATTGCTAAAAGCGAATTAAAAAGATGTTAAAAAGTTAGCATGGTATGTCATTTTACCAACACCGCTGGTTAACCTAAAATATAATGATTAACAACACATTATAATTCATTAGATATTCCTATATCTTACATATACTGTTCAACCAGACTTATAAAAGTGTTATTTGTTAAAATTACAAACTGAAATATTTGTTCGCTACCGCTCACTTCGCCGCGCTGAAATCAAAAAATCGCTCACAAAATCAAGTTTTTGACAACATCTACTTAGAAATTGTACAGAATTTATACAACTTTTGTTACAATTAAGAGGATATTTGTTATTACTTGACAAAGAAAAATTTACAAAAATATTATTTTATAAAATACCTCCCGAAGATCAATACGAAATTTATCCCTCAATAACCCAAAACAAAATCATCAAATTTTATTTATTTTGAGCTAATTTCTCACGTCTGTTCGAAATGATAAATCGGTTCTTTTTATGACAAAAAATATACTTACGAGAAGTTTCTATTATTGTAACCCACAGAACTAGTAAAAAATCAGGAACTATATGAGACCACTCGCTTGTTAAAAGTGAAACCTTTCTAAATCTTGCTGTAAGTATTTACACCGAGCGCACTGACCATCAACACAATGCAACAACCGCAGCCAATCAGACGTAAAATATCGTGAAATATCAAACTGTTCAAGTGATTCTTGCCTAAACTAATCGATTCTTAAACGCTTTATTTTAAATAACTCTTCTGAGAATAATTCTCCTCTCTGTTTTCATTCATAGTAAAATGTAATTAACCCACTTCCACAGTTTACATCTGGCATTGGCATCTACTTAGAAAGATATTTACAAAGTGCGCTGTTTTCTCACCTTTCTCATCTACATATATCCGTAGTAACCGTATAAAAGGATCTACACATATATGGGACCTAACAGTTTATCTCAGACTTTGAACCAAGAGAAGTGTCTATATCGGCGTCTAAAAAAATAATGCGTTACCATTTTGTACTAACTTTTAATCAAAATTTTGTCAAGTGTCACACGACCCTAATCTAACATTAATAGACCAAAAAAATTGATTTGAATTTCACGTCAGGGATTTTTTGGAAAAATGTATAATAAAATTTGCAGATGATGGCTTCTAAAACTAGGAATCGTACAAATTAAAATAAAGTATTTGAAAAACTAGAAGCTAAAGGATAAACTAAAGAGAAGATCAACGGTCTTCATCCTCAGAGATTTGATAGTAAAGAGGAGTTTCTGAAGTACCATAATGCGGTGAATATTGACTTGGCCGATGTAAGGCTCAATGTTAGAAGTATATTTAGAGAATAAAATCAGGATTATAAAGAAAACCTTTGCTAACTTTAAGGATATATTAAAATAACCTATCCGACTATTCTAATCGCATTAGTGAGATAAAGCAACGCAACTTTTAGCAGCCAAAGTATGTAGAGGACTCATGTATGCAAAATCGAAGCACGAACAAGGACCTTAAAAGCCCTTGAGGTTAAGGCATATGTTCTAATCTAGAAAGTGAAAATAGGCCACTGAAGAAGGATATTCAGATTCTTCATTCAGAAATTTAGAACAGTCCAGAAGTTGTGATTCCGGGCAGCGTCGCGTCGCTAAGAAAGAAGTAAAAAACTCTGCAATGCGAAGTTCTGATAACCTGGACTTTAGTGAGATAACGACAATTACTAAAACAAAATAGGAAGTCAATTATTATATCAATTAATCTAACGTAGAAAATTAAAAATCAAAAATTTGGCAACAGCCGGATGGATCCCTCGAAAGCGATAATACCGCAAGAAATGGACTAGGACCCCACCACTGGTAGTAAAATCGAGTTAGGGTTTATTCTATATCGATTCACTAAAGGTGAATTATCTTTAGTAGCATACCATCCATACCAAAGAAGCTATTCGAACGGTCAGCAAAACTGGAACTGGCAATGCCTTAATTGAGATGGCGGGATGAGGTGAAACTACAAAATATTTTATCAAGAAACGAGGAAGTCAATCCAACAGTTTTCAGTTGATGGGTCTCGCAAAAGCAACGATCATCCTGATAATAAATATAGATCTTCTTATGGACAAAATGAAAATTAAAAGCGGAATTGCAGATATTGTGAGAGATGGAGATTAGATGAAACGGTAAATGACATCAAACATATTTCAACCAATGAAATATTTGATATTTGATTGATGATTTAAAATTAAAATAAAATTATATATTAATGTATTAGAAAGCTCCTGATGCTCTTCCGTTTCATTTATAGGCCTTCTTCTAATTCTTTTATTTATTTATTACCAATCAAACACAGCTAACTAATCTAAAAAAAATCATTATTATTAATATTATGAAGTAGACACACATAATTATATACCCGATTTGATACAATCTCACTCCGCAGCCCCGCATCTATGATATTTCCAAACCGGGGGCAAAAACTTGACATTGGCACTCATTTCCTTGACACTGGCGCTTCTTTCCTTCAGCATTTAAGTTTAAAGATCAAATAAGTTCAAGTTTAAGAGTTCAAATATATGAATTTGGCGTTTTTTGAGATGCCACCCGGAACAGACACCTCGGCAGGCCCCCCTAGATCCGGGGCTGAACTCAAGGATGAGGTTGAAGGCCGAGCAATTATATCAATCAGGTAGAATAAGTACTGTGGATGTATTTTTGTGTACTGTTTATAAGAAGTAGAACTGCAGACTTTAAAGTCATAGCTCCCAATCGCTTCAATATTTTTTATCGTGTTTCGGATTCCACGTTAAACTATCATCGGTCCTGAAATGAGTATTCAATTCATAAACTGAAAGCAGATCGTGTAATTTCACTTTTCTTTACAACTTGGACATTTTTAAATGGACAAAATTAATATAATTTTTAAAATTTTACTGTGTACAATTAGAAGTCTATCCAATTGATTATACAAGAAATTTGATATTTTACAATCTTCGTGTAACGTAAACAATAAAGTAGATGTTAAAATATTAATTTAATCTTTATATTGTAATAATGCGATTTATTGTTATTATCACCTTATCAATCATGAAATTCAAGTCTTTAAATAAGCTAAAAGTAAATTCCAAGAATTATTTAATACAAAATCATTCAGTTAATCGAAATGTCTTCGGAATGTTTCAACAAAACATACATTTTTGAGAAGAAAAACTCTTTGCATTTCTATGTCGAGTGTGGAAACATCATATTTTTTTCTTGCACCAACTCCCAAGTCGCGCTAGACTCGCAATTATATAAATAACAAATATAAAAAAGCAGGAAAGCAGGAAAGCTTCTTTCGACGTACAAACGAGTAATATTCATCTTTGAAAAAGCTATAAAGAAAGATTTAGTACAAAAATATAAAAACCCAACCACCAAAACTTTAAAAAATGCATAAGAACGAGAAAACGGTTATAAAACTTAATACCAAATTAATGGATTTTTTTCAGGAAAATTACAAAATTTTTATAAAAAATTTCAGCTGCTTCTAATTTTTAGCATTATACACGTCATGGGTTTTCATGCTTTCAAAATAAACATCAGGCTTGAATGTCACATTTTAATTTTAAAAATAAAAACAGGAAAGATTCTTCAAGTATAACGGCAATATGAAATTATATCAAATTTTGCTATTTACTTATGTTTTATGTTTTACACGATAAGCACCCAAACTTTGTTACACTTTATGAAATCGGTGGTTGCTATGTACAGCAAAACAACGATTCGTTTCTAAAATTTTAGAAACGAATCGTTGTTTTTTCTGTAACGGTCACAACAAACTGCCCACGCTTCACTTTTAGTATTTTTAACATTTTTTCATTGTTTTAGTTTTTTCTGAACATGAAACGGCTAAAATCATTGATTCTATAAAGATGATGGTGTTTCAAATAACCAAATTGCTTTAAAAACTGGAAGATCCTCAACAGAAAAGCCCATATGATAGAAGTAATACATTGAGTGAGATTATCCGCATGGGCAGATTTAACTAACTGTTTGAGTCTCAAATTGTTAAAGAATTAGACCTTCCCGTTACCGACAGAAGAGTTTTGCAAGTATTACATGAAACCTATACAAAAAATTTATTAAAAGTCTTTAAAAAAACCTCTACTAACCAATCATCAAATTCTGAACAAATAATGAACGACTTATCATACTCCTGCAAGAATAGAATTTACAAAGAAAGCATATAGCATGGTCAAAATAATGGAATCACGTGCCTTTACAATTTGCCTCCACTTTTGACAGTCTTGTGTGGACTTCCTTCATGTGCTCGCATGTTTACCTCTAGCATCCTAAGATATGCAATGACTCCGTCGTGCTATCTCAGTTGTGGTCTGTTTGTTATCACTTCTAACTAGATGATCTGCTCATCGCAATCTCTGTACTTTTATAACTTGTACTATGTCAGCGCAGCTATACAGATGTTGCAATTCGGCGTTGTTCGCCGAAGCTGGTTGGTGTGTGGGTTGGTTTATAGCATCGCGGCTAAACAAACTGAAGAAGTTTTCTCCGGATTGCGACATACTCTGGTCTCTGGGAGTAACTATGACTCTCTTAAGTCGCCAAGTATTAGCTAGCGGCCCATCTAAGTGGTAATGTTCTGCTACCAGGTTTAGGTGGTATTTGGTGATTTTCGAGGGCATATTACGTGCCACAGTGGTACCCCCTTTTAAAGACCCTTTTGTGTCTCAGGGTTGCACGGCAAGCGTTAAGTAGTCAACCTCCACAAGGTGGCTACGGAAAGACGTTTTGCCTGCCGCGGCGCGGAACGTCACTAATGTCTACTAGCGAAACAGGTCAGCAGATGGGCAAGAGTCAGCAGCCATTCTGTGGGCGACCGGAGACTGCTGGGACGAATCGGTCAACGGAAACCAGATCTGCACTCCAAAGGCAAAATCCTCTAGTGAGAGGACTAACACGCCCGAGTATGAGTGTTTGATCCATGACTTCCCGACCATGAACCCGAGGGATCGGTAAGTAAGAGCCTACCGGCGGTCCCGAGGGGAGAAAATCTTACTGGCCCGGTTACCAATGAGGGACGTCACCCGGCAGACATTGGATACAGACCTTGGGGTGCTTTGTCGGCGGAGGCCGGCAAGGTTCCGCTTTTCTGGTGAACGTAGAAGACGAAAAAGTTGGTACCGCGTAATACTTGTATTGCGCGATGGAGTAACTTGGGACCCAAAGGGAACCTTCCTTCCTGGTGAACAGAGGGGATGAAAAATTTCAACCCTTACAGTGGTAGCGTAGTATGGACCTGAAATCTCATCTCCCGACGAGAACCAAACAAATATCTAAAGAGTTACAATCTTAACCTGCCACAGGGAGACCTGGGCAGCGCGGTAGGTTGTTGACTTCGGTGGACTCCGAAGCCTCGGCTTGAACTTTGAAATGGCAAGTAAATCTCTAAAGGGCGTTAACGCGACGTCCCTGAATAAGTTAAACTCCACGATTTACGGGAGGATTCGAATAAATAACCGTCTGCGAGAAGACGGGAACCCGGGGTTAATTCTCGCGCAAGCGTGCTTAACCTCCCCGTCTTTTGTGAGCTTGCTCACTGAGGTGGATTTGCAGTGGCGGGTGGTTCTTGGGAAATGTAGCAACGATCAGCACTCGGCCTGACTGTCGGGGAACCTTGCTACCTACAGGTCTCTACTCGGGTCTTGCAGCCCTTGAAGGGAATAGGTATGCTGGCTATCTCAGCGGCTCTTGGATGTAGTACCCAACGTCCCCGTTAGCTCTCTATGGGAGAGGAGGTTGCCGTATACATATTAAGTTTTCATATAGCAACTGAATCTCAAAAGTACTAACAAAAATACTCTGGTTTCTGTTTTGGTTAACCGTTTCATGCGGTTGCCGCTCAGAGAGTAGTTTTTGTTTCAGGTCCTGGATATCTTTATTGAATTCCCAGCTTTCTTTTAACAGCTGGTGAATGGTGAACAGCTGATCAGTAGAAAAAATGTTCCAGCTCTAAAACTACGTTGGTATAATCTCCAATGACTTCCTCTGCGTAAGGTGTTTGACAGAACTTTATATGCGCTGTTCAGAACGGAAATGCCACGATATAATAAATCATCTTTCAGAAATTTTTAAATTCGTGTCTAAGGCTATCGTACTATTTCCGTAATCTCTCCGACTGAGGCGGTCGGAGAGTAATAGTCAAGCGAGTTGACTACGAACGCTCAATACCCGGTTCGAATCCGGGTAAAGGTACAACTTTATTCTGGCCGTCTCGCTGGTCCTTCAGGTTAGGGGTTTTACATCAGGCTGGCTCCTCGTCGTAGGTAAAAAATGTAAAATTCTTACAAAACCAAACACCGCCTGGCGATGTTTGGGAATCGGAAGACGTCGTAGAGCGTTAATAAAACCGAATAATACATATCTTATTTTAATCACCTACTGTATGTATTTTTATAAATACATTTTTAAAAGTATTTGGAGAGATTTTGAAGTGGTATTGGAGCTGTTTGTTCAAAAAATTGGGTACAGTTTCTTCTGCAAAATTCCATAAGGAAAAAACATAGAGAGGACAGCGCAAAATGACTCGAACGACTCGAATTCGTAAACCCGGTCAGGTATTCGAACGGTCTCGTTATAGAAATTAAGGAAAGTTTCAGGAAATTGTAAATCAAATTAAATTGAAATGAATAAGTGATCCAAGTTTCAAAAATCACAGAATCCGCAATTTTAATGAGTTATCAATTATCATGTATAACCAACGATTAAATCCAACGCTAAACAAAACTTCTATATTATGTTGGTGTTCAATCTACCATTAAACGTTGTTAATAACCAGAATTAGAGTGATTTCTCAGGTCCAAAGAAGAAAATACTTGAAATCGTTGAACTCCGCTGTTACAAAAAAACCGTATATTGTATGGTTTTTGGCTGTTTGGAGCAAACCTTAGGTATGTATTGCGGTGAAAACTTGAGAGAAGGGGGTATGCAAATGGTTTTAAAATAAACATATTTAAAAAAGATTGAATTTTGACTTTGTAAACAAGAAATTATAAAACTTTTAATAATTCGAAATAAATTTCAAATTAAATAATCAAAGCACTTTGTAAAATAAAATTTAAGTAAGTAAGACCAGGTACGTAGAAACGAAATGAATTACCTATAAGGTACAAAAAGCCATGGCGGCAAGGAAAATAAGTTAGTAAATATAGTATATTATACACCGAGGGAGTAAAGTGCCACTTTTCGTCATGAGGGTAAAGGTTTTTACCCGAGACGCAGTCGAGGGGAAAATTTACCCGAAGGACGAAAAGTCACTTTACTCCCGAGCGCGAATATACTATTTTTTGTATTTCCGAAAGCCAATTACAACATTAAAAGCAAGTACAATTAAACTTTCCTAACTCGAACTTTCTAGAACGATTTTAAATAAAATTTATGTTTTTAAAAATAAAAAGCTGTTTACAAAAAAGGGTCTAATACCTTCCTTGGAAATAACCATAAATCTTGACTATTATGTTCTAAAGTGTTCAACACACAACGTATGCATTTTTGGAATCTTAGATGTAGTAATAAATTTGAATCGTTGCTGCGTAACGTCAATAGAAAAAAAAGAATTTCAAACGTCAAACATTTATTTCGTTTTGTTCTTTCGTGTTGGTAAGCTAAAACGTTTCAAAAAATGACTTCTAATATTATTATTAACGTTATTTTTTATAGGTTGCCCTTATATTTGGGCTTGCAGGGGCATGCAGAGAAATAGAATTAGTTAATTTGGATGTTAATGATGTCAAAAAAATTGATTCTTTGACGTTGTTATGTTCGGTACGGAAAACGAAAACTACCAAAGACCGCTCATTTATCATTAAGAATTTTGAAGGTAATCCTGTGAATTATTTTGAAATCTGCAAATCGTATATGGAGTTACGAGAGCCCAATACAGGTCATTCGAGGTTTTTTGTGCAGTACAGAAATGGAAAATGTACTTCGCAAGTTGTCGGGAAAAATACTTTTGGGAAACTGCCGCAGAAAATCGCGGAGTACCTCAAACTTGATCATGCATGTGAGTACACCGGGCATTGTTTAAGACGTACTTTTTACTTTTCGTCCCGCTGTTTTACTTTTCGTCCCGCTACTTTACTTTTCGTCCCGCTCCTAAGAAAACTGGCACTTTGCTCCCGCAAAAGTGGGAGTAAAGTGACCGCTTTACTCCCGGAAATACAAAAAAAAAGTTATCAAATACCAAGAAAAATAAAAATGAATATGGTTTCCTGGGTGATGGTGGAGAAGAACACCGAAAAATAAAAACAAAGCAGTTGGGTAGCAAACGCCGTAGTAATCAGTTGGGTAGAAAATGGCGTAGTGATAAGATGGATTTAAAATGCCATTATTACAAATAAGAAGAATAAATTGCTTGCGATCTTTGATACAGTAAAGAAGTGCAGTAAAGTGTCGGGGTAAAATCCCATAATTTTCAATAAAAAAATTAAGTTTGGGTGCAAAAGATATTAAGATAAAAAAAGGAATTCATCTAGGAAAGAAACAAATCTATTGTTTCGAATATTTGGAAGTTGAATTATAAAGCAGTTGAGGAAATTTGAATTGGTAAATTGAAATTTGGAAACATTAATCGATGGACAGAAGTTTTGGAAGGATTGAAAGGAGAAGGATCAGCGATTGAAATAAAGGATCCAGCAACATCAGAGAAAGTTACGATAACCCCAAGTTCGAAGCAAACCATAAGGTTCAGTAAAAACATTTATTTTTTTTTATTCATTTAAACATTTTTAATTTTTGTAAACGTTTTTAACGTTTATTTTAATAAATTATATGAAAGCAAATTTAAATTTTTTAATTGATATAAGTAAAAAAATAAAGGCTACCATAAATTCATTTAGTTTTGCTTTCTGTCATTAGGATAGTATTTTTGAGGTACGCGATTCGTTATTGATTAACCTTTGGATGTAAATAATTTTTCTTAACCATATCGTATTATTTGTTAAATTTCATATTTGTGCTTTTGTTTTGATAAACATTAAGTAAAACGTAGAAAATATTTTAAAACAAAAAAAAGTAAGCAGCCTGGAAAAACAAAGAAAGTCAGAAATTCAACAAAATTTTAACAACACCGGCTGAGCGAGCAACAAGAATTCTTATTATAAGAATCCCTGAGGTAAGTATACGCTGTTAATCATCATCCACCTAGAAATTAAGTAAAGTTGTGTGATTAACATCGTAGTATATTATCACAGCTTGAAAATCAATTTAAAAGGTTAAAGAAGGGAGTTTAACGATTTAAAGTTTTTTTTTGAGCCTGAGAAATCACTCTAATTCTGATTTAATACTACTCCATCTGAGAATCTGATCAAGTTTTGTTCCAATGATTTATCGGATTCACTTTTGTAAGAAATTTTGTCATTCAAACGTATTTATAAAGATCAGATCAATCCAGACATTTCGATTAATGACTTGGCGAAATTAGTTATTTGTGATCAAATAATGTCGAGCTCATTCAAAGAAATTTGCTGTGTTTTTATCTCTTTTATAACAATTACAGTATCGGTAGCAATTTCGAAGAGATCATTGTCAATCTTAAAATCGATAAAGAAGGATTTGAGAAATGAAATGTCACAAATCAGACTTTTGAGCTTGTCAATTTTATCGATAGAAAATTATACAGCCAGAGCTTTAATTTAATTGCTTGCCAATCAAAAGGCAAGAAGAGTTGATTTTTATAATACATTTTTTGTGCAATCAAATTTTTATTTCAAATTAGAAAACAAAAAGCTAAAATTGTTTACATTGGCTCTAGAGAACGCTTTTAAAAGGTTAAAGGTGGACAAGAAAGCGATGAATATTGACGGAAAACTCTTGAATCACCTCCGAATTTCTGACAAAATAATTATTAATTATCTCCACAAGTGACGAAGAACTACAGCAAAATGCTGAATGAGCTTGATAGTTCTTCTAAAAAAATTGGAATTAAGATGTCATGTCCAAGAGTAACAGAAAAACTATACCAGCAAGAATTACTCAAATTACAAGAAGAAGCAGACTGGGATGGGAAAATTCGGATGAATCCTTAACCCCCATGTCTCCTACTAGTGTTGACTTACCGAGTGATACTAAGGAATTAAGGCTTAAAAGTGATATGACACTGTAAATATCGCAAAGAGCAATAGAAAGGTGAATGTTGAGAGTGAGTCGCCTAAACAGTGAGAAATGAAAAACAGCGGAACCAAACAAGAATAATAAGCGTAGAGCAAAATTACTTGCGACCAACTCAAAAAAAAAATAGAAATTTTCAATGGATGGCTATACAAGAGCAGAGTGATAAGTCTGGTAAAATTCTAGCAAAGGGCATCACTATTGCAAATCCCATTTAGTATTTTTTATCAATTACCATTTTTCACTTTCACATAAGTCACGTTAAAATTTTTAGACAAGGTCACTTACTTCAGTTTTGTTTTGACAGTTAAATAATCCACATTGATTACCTAGATTAAAAAGAAAAAAACAATCAACAGCGAATATCATTTCAGCTTATTGGATCATTTCAATCATGTTTTGATAGAAAAACCACGGCGATAAAGAAAGTTTTCTTCCAACAAGATAATGCACGGGTGCACTTTTCAAGACCAAAATCCATTATTTACCATTCGAATTGCTCTCACATCCACCATATTCTCCAGACTTAACCCCCTGTGATCATTTCCTGTTTCCAAACTTAAAGAAATTATTCTGCAGAAAGAAGTTTGAGCTTTTGGTTCTAACGAAGACATCATTGATGAAACAAACGTTTATTTTAAAGGCTCGAAGGAATCGAAAAATTGGAAAAACGTTGGACGAAGCGTATAGACCTAAAAAAAAACATTGTTGAAAAATAAAATATCTTATGCAAAAATGTTAATTTTTGATTTATTTTTACCAAACTTATCACTCCACTCCGCCTTCTAATGAGCCCTAAGAGAATTAAATTCGATGATTAGCTTTTGAACTCTGTTGTAGGGTAAATGTTTATTTTTCATATGGATTAACTTCTAAAATAATATTATTGTAATAAAATTTTTATGAAAGTGTTGGTTATCAAATGCACACTATAATAAAATGTATATAAAAGTTTAAAAAAAATCGATTCTCTGCAATTGTTATAAAAATTATTTTTATCTTGAAGACACTGGAAAAGAGAAATATTGTGAAAACTTTATTTCGAATAATAATAAAACCGTAATAAATTGTCAATTTGCAAAGCTTTCCGTTGATTGGGCAATACCAACAAAAATACTTTTTAAAAAATGAACTTCGTATTTTTGAAGAATTAATGGGTTCAGTAAACACTTCAAGGTGTTTAGCACGCAAAGAAGAAGTAGAATATTAATTAAAGAAAAGGAAACATTTAACACATTTGATTGAATTTTTTATTGAACTTTTGCTATAATATGAGCCAATATAATTTCATTAATTTATTATCTAATTGTTTTAGTGGTTTTACAACATAATTAATTAAAATTTCTAAACTTGACCTGTCAATTTGTTTAATTTATTGAGAACCACTGTATAGGATCATAATATACCGTTTATGACAGATATTATCTCCTAATCGATTAAAAACAGAGATTTATCGCTATTACCGTATGCTACGTTAAACTTTGATTATTCGCAGATAACAAAACCATCAAAATTTAAAATAAAAAAAGAAATGGAAAGTACAACTGCAAGTTCTTGTAATCTTTGACCTATTTATCGGGGGTTTTTACAATTTCGACAATGTTTTTCTTCATGAATTAATTCGGTCAAAACATGTCGGGGGAGAAGCGCCCGCAAAGATAACACTATAAAAATTAATTCTCTTGGAAAAACCCATGTTATTAAATTAAATATTATTGCAAGTTTGATAGACCAAAAGTGACAGTTTTGATAACAATATTATATTTTTAGATAATATTTTTTTAGAAAACAGACCCTATCAGACTGTTATACCACGCCCTTGTAACTTAAGAATAGGGTGGTAGGTTTTCATATATCATGGAAAAAATTACAAGCTTTCCAAATCGATAAGGAAATGGTACCATACCGAAATCGTCTTCTGTTTCCGTTGTTACGTTGTCTGGGTAGATACTACTACCTTATCGATGCGATAAAAACTACCGTTGCGTTTTTCATTTAAATTTCGTTATAATAAAAATTCATTTGGTTTTTAAAGTAGCGTTTATGTAATACGTGTTGACAGCTTTTGAATAAATTTGTATCGTAAATCAGGTATTTTGGTGTTGGAATTTTACATAAAACTGCACTGTTTTGGAGGCGTTGGTTGCCATACTGGTGATATTTTTGTAATATTAACAAAGCCGTATAAAAAGCTTTCAATTATAAAATTGTGGTTAATTTAAGCATTAAAATTCAAAGGCCGGAAGTTAACTAAACGGAGTCACCTTGACATTTTATTTTAAAAATAACGTTCAGTTCGGTACATTATCAACTTATCAATCGGAAAATGAGTTTCTCAGACTTTGCGAATTTTCTTTAAACTATGTCATTTAAATATATAAATGTTTGACGTAATCGACACGGTAACTTCGGTGTAATGCTGTCTTCAATTTACCAGTACAGTGTACTTATAGGAGCGCATGCGAACATCGTGAATGGAAAATGAGTGGTAAAGCAATTCAAGGCAATTCGTAAACATGATAGTGTATTTGACATTTATTCCAAGATGGTTGCTATTGTGTTATCAGTGATAAAACAATTGAGGTAAATAATTGAAACTATTTTGTTATATATTTTTGTTTTATTATGAATTTTATGAATCTCGATGTTGTATTAAATAGCGCATTGGTGGTAACAATTTGTGTCACATTTTCAATTGTCTAAATATCGATTATTGATGTTTTTGAATTACCTATGCTTACCTGGCAATGACGTATTAATTTCGAGGTTAACTTATTTAAATAAAACAACCCTTATTTTAAAATTCAATTTTGTTTACATATTATCCCCCCCCTCAATCCCTCACCGCTGATTGATTAAATGTAAGTGACGTTAAAAATTCAAATTGTAAACACTAACAGTTGAATGCAATTTGTGGTACTTTATGCCGTGGGGTCGATTCCTATTATTTATTCATTTAATTTTTCTGTCAATTAAGGGCAGTGCATTACTTTGTGCCCATTTCGCTTTCTTAACGTTTTATTATTTTTCTTTTAGCTTAATTACCTAATTGTTTTATAATCCAATTATGAAATTAAACGTACCACTAAAACGGTATCGATTCAATAAATCGAATTTTTAAAAAGAACATTAATATTAATTGGTTAAATTTACCCTAATTGGTATTTAGAAAAAACAATAAAAACTTTCAGCGTTTGTTTTTTATTGGGTCATTTTTGAAACCAAAATTACATGCCATGTAGGTACATACGCGTATATAATAAATAAGTAAATAACAGTAAACGTTTCTACCTGTTGACTGACTAAATTATCTTACCTTTACTAATTGTTTAGTAAAACTTACAAAAACTTATAAAAATACAACTCGGTTACTTTTTCCTAATATTATGCGATTTACTTTAAAATATATACCATATACTATCAGCAAAATAAGCAAATTTATCTAGTACTTCGTATGAATAGATAACCTATCAGTCTGCCATGCTATTCTAATTTCCCAAAATAAAAAAGTCGATTAGATCTTACTGTATTTTTAAAACTTAATAGGTATTTTGAAAGAGCATAGGTAATCGTTACCTCACGTCCAATTTCGTCCATTTGCAGAAATTTTAAGTATTTTCATTCTATTTACCGATATATTGCATCGAAATTGCGTAATTTGACATGTGAGGTTGCATTGATTACATTATACCTTTGTACTATAACTCGAACACTTGATTACCTTTGCTGCATACTACTGCTATATTATTAACAACATACCGCTATCAAAACTTTAATTAATCCATTAGTAGATATAGCGATTATAAACCAAACATTTAGCGAATAAATTTTCGATAAAGAAGCGATCAACACTAATTAATTATTATTTTACATTAATTTGGATTTCGTGCAAAATTTAATAAAACTACAAATTCATTAGTATTTTATTATTATTTCAATTATCGTCCTACCTTGTACATTATTCCTTATTCAATTAAAGCGATGTTTTTGCGGTTAAACCGCGGACTTCCCACCGGACAAGTAAATGCAGTATGAACTTGGCGTGATCGGAAAAACGTGCAACTTAATAATAATAATATGATTTTCCTTAAAAACAATAAAAAAACTTAATAGCTCTGCAGTGTGCCAATAAAGTAAAAAAAAAACGATCATTGGCCATGACATTAGCCGACCCTAAAAACATTTTTAAATAATAAATAAAATGGTTTAAAATTTATGTTAATCCGTCGGTATAACTTGCTTGTATATATTTTTTATTTATATTGAATTAAACATTGTTTACTTTTTAAATGATTGTTTGTTTAATCGAAACCTGCAAAGCAAAAAATAACTAAACTTTTAATTAATTATATGTCTAGCTCCAGGTGAGGCTCTGCGATAATTAATATTTAAGAACTTACGTTATGTACGGGTATAGGTAAATATTGTTCTATCGATTCAGTGCATACTGTACACAATTATTTCACATTCTTTTGTTTTTATAAGGTCTGAACATGGTTACTGATTTGATCGGGTAAGCGAGTTTTTTTAGTCCTTTTGCAAGACAAAGGCAGGATTCAGGAACATCGTTCTATCGATTACAAAACAACTGTGCTAATACGTGGCTAATACTCGTAGGTACCAGTGCATCGTTTGTATTTAGTTTTGTTAGAAAGTTAATGAGTCTTGGTGAGTCAGTAGTACGAAGATTTCTTATACCCAGTTTCAGAAAACTTTTGATCAGCTGTTAAGTTGGTGATGGTCGGACAAGTGCACATTTAAGTTTCATAAAAGTTTGTCAACACTAATCGGTCGTCAAATTTTAACAGGCCAAATTTCTTCGATTAAGCGATCAGTGATCAGATCAGTGCCGGTTGACTGGCTATTAGCATTAGCACATATTATAATATACAAATAGCCAAAACTATTAATGTCCCAAAGGAGACGGGTACCATCATCGTGGTCTACTCGACAAGCACGCTAGCGGTGGTCGTCTCTTGTACTACATGGTTTCCTTCTATTTTGAGGCTATATTGGCGTTAAACTATGCTATTAATATCTCGTAACCTGCAAAAAATAAATTACAAAAAATTGCGTTATAATCATAGTATCCGTGATGGTTTATCCACTTCAGCGGCCCCTATTGGTTTAGTGCAAAGAACAATAAATCTTAAAACTTACCCTCAATGAATACATCAGTTCTTTTGAAGTTGTGGAAATTTTTTTTCTTTAATTTCATTATGCTGTCAAGCTGGTAGTGCTAATTAACACAAGAATTACTTTCTTTCACAATTAAAAAATTGTGATGGCGCTACCAATGGCGGCTATTCAGGTATAGCCACTACAGCCATGCTGTACCTAATCTTTCTAATTTCTGGAAGAAATCCTTATTATTAATTAATTTGTAATGCAATCACTCTTTTGAATATTATAAAATAATAAATTTTGGCGAACTTACTAGCGGCCGAGCGCCGCAGTTTTTTGCAGTGCGCCAGCTCTTCAGTTGTAAACGGCATAGAAATGCAGCACGACATTGCACTAATAAGGACAGGCATGCTTTCTCGTAGTAATACATAGACGGTTGCCATGACAACCTGTACCAAATTTCTGAATTTGTTAGGTGTTTCTTCACGACATTCCTAGGTCCGCTTCTACATTTTTATTTGTTTTTATGCATGCATTTCGTGCAAATGTTGATAAGCTGGCTTGAATACGACGTTGAATTTAATTCCCTACGAGTTATTGCTACAAGCAGGATCAAGGAAGCTTCTAGGGAGTTCATGGGTTCCCTGGTACAGTCGTGATTTTCTTATAATTTTGTCTGAACATATGGTTTAACTCACGAGCCACCACTGGACACCACCACAGTGGCATCGTATGAAACGACTTTTTCATGTACTATCGATCGAGAAAGAGAACGTCGCAAAGTCGACGCGCTAAAAGTTTACAATCTAATACCCCACTTAGGGGATTTACTTACGTTTCAGGCTAGGCGTGGCGAACTAACACGAGAGCAGCAGCACTTGCACCATGTTAGCGCTAACATCGAATTAAAATCACTGTTTCGGGGCTTCTTTGGCATAACTTTGCCAAAATAAAAAGAGGAATCTACGGCAAATCTTGGATCCACCCTAAAATCTAATCACCTTTTTCCTAGTAGCATACTTTGCCGAGTAGTACCGATCTAAGGGATAAATTTTTAGTTAGTATAGAGTTAGTCAAAACGGCTCCTAGCGTCCGAAGCGGAGGGGACTGGAGCGGATCTATCATTCTGTTTTGTATCATTCTGTGAAGTGAAAATTTTTAAAATCACAGTTTGGGTTAGCGACTTACTCCCTTTCGTCTGCACCAAACTTTGGCAGTAAAGTTGGTCACAACGCCACTTGATCCTTTTAAGATAGAAAAAAGGTAGCTAAACTTTAAGTATTTAATCACAGTCGGAGAATTTACGGGTCGCGCACTGTGTGTTTCGTGGGTTCTTAGAAAATATCTAACGTACATATTTACCACGACAAGCTTTTAGGGTCTTCAGTGACACTATCTGCAAAAGATGGAAATTTGGGCGCCAGTTGATGATAAAAAACGTATCACCAACAAAATAGATTTTTTAATTTTGATTCAAAAGATGTTAAATAGAAATGTGTAAAATCACTTACGTGAATTCGAGACTTTCACACCAAGCTACCACAAAAAATCTGATTAAACAATCGGATCAATAATTGATCCAGAAAGTTTTCAAAGATCACGTTCCTTTTAAACTTTTCAACTACACTTCCTACTTGTTCGATCTTGATTGCTTTTACCAACCTCTGTTTTCAAAATTCCCTAAGAAAAGATCTCTTGGTTGCGCATACTTTCAGGCTTAAATATTATTAAAATTAAAATTTTAATAAATAATAACACGTGAAAGCACATAGGGTGTTACACGTCTATATCTATTCGACTATTATTATGATTTATAAACGTCCTATATGGATTTTATTCACTCCCATTCTGGCCATCTCATTTATGGCTTTGCTGGATTTCAACAAACATACGTTAGATGGTGCCGTAAACTATAACGCCGGGTTAACCCGGGTACAAATCGAACACGACCTCAGTTACATCATTCGAAAAAGTACACTTGTTTCTTTCAATCAATCAAGCATGTTGAACAACTATAGTGATTACGCTAAATGCTTTATTACTCACTTTAATTCATTTTTTAAAATTTGTAAAGGCTTCTCTGTAAATATAATGTTAATTATATTACTTCTTATCTGAACATAATTACGTTAAGTGTAGGCTACATTTGAGTACCTTCGAAAACCTATAAACTTCTACAATATATAAGATAGGAATAATGTTAAAACTATTCTACATCAGCACTTACAGAGGAACTCGTAAAGGAATGTGTTCGTTTAGCAAACGTCAGCGGCTGAGTAAACACCTCTGCGCAAGAATTTTACGCTCCGTCGTTCAAATAACGTTAAATTTAACATGTAACTTTTCCCTTACCCTAAAAAAGTTATGATTATTTTTAGTTTTCTCAGTGGCTCAGTAGTGCACACAGTGAATAAATATAACAAAAACAAATAGTAAATGTAACCACACTGTTTAGCGAAATTCAAACAGCTGAATGTGATCATACTGAACTAAGCTGACTAATTGCAGTAAGCAACTGCGCTCACTAAACGCAGCCTATGTTTGTGCAAGCTTTGCTGCTTTTGAGAACTGTAATTGTTATTTTTATTTAAGAAGCAGATTTTCCTGAATTGAAATATAAGAATTTTAAAATTAAAAGAACTTTTGGTTCTAATGGGCTTCTTTTCAACCGTCTTGTCTACCTCTTTCGGTTCCCCTGACTTCTGTGGGGGCATATCCACTCAACGAAGGTTGATTATCAACTTGACTGAACCCAAGATGAGTTACTATAGGAAACTATAATTAATGAGGTGGTAAAAATTTCCCGTTTTCTTCACAGTTAACGTATTCACTACTAATTCCAGAGTACCGAGTTCAAATTCGGAGAGAGTCCAACGTCCTGAAGGACAGTTATATACATGTATATAACTTTTTGTGGCACGTTGTGTACCTACACTAATATTCAAAGTTATAATCTCAAACCCAATAGAATGGCATGGAGTGAAACGTAAGCGACTACTAATAAGTAATTGCGGGTACGAATCTCCAGTCACCTATTAGGCCAGTGCTAATAACCTAGTAGTTGATGCACGTTAAAAATAAATTAAAAAAAAAAAGTTACAATCTTTCAAAAGTCATATTTTCGTCGCGGCACATCAACTGTATGACAATGAAACTAATTAGGAATATTTATTTTTTTGGACTGTCTCGGGTTAAAATTTTAAAATAAATTAAAACATTTAAGGCAGTCTCCTACTGTGCACAGAAAAAAATTGTACTTAAAAGTAGAGCAATTTGTATTTAGATTGTTTACAAGTAGGTACAAATTGTGTGAACATTTAGTACAATTGTACTTATTTTTAGCACAATTTTAGTCATCTCCAGCGCAATTGTACTACAGTGGGGCCCGCTTAATGTGATCACATAGGGACTTGGGGTTTTTGATAACAATAACCGATTGATAACAATAAACGTAAAAAAATTTTATTGCTTATTTATTAGTATGTACTACATCTGCAATAATTAATTAATAATAGTCACTCATTGTGAAGTTTTTTATGTATTTAAACGACGGAATTCATAATAAACATAAAAATGTAATGTAATATCACATAATGTGACGGTGATAGAAAGAATCACACAGTGGGTTTATTTACATCTACTCCGTCTTTGAAAAAAATGAACCATAGGCAGATTTTCTTGCTAACACCTGACTTTAAATTATGTGAGTGACTTATGCACAATATAAAAAATGCTTGTAACTGAAATTCAACTCTTTTGCTCGTGGGAGAAAATAATCTTAAGAATAATATGATAACATTAACCGAATTATGATAACTATAAGCGATGTTTTTTGTGTGTAATAATATATGTCCGTTCCGTTCCTGGCAAAAGTGATAACAATATTCGAATGATAACATTAACCGCGATCACATTAAGCGGGCCCCACTGTATTTTCTAACACAATTTGTTCTCCTTTTAAGTAAAATTTTTTCTCTGCGTGAACTCCCATTTACAAGCTGATTTTTAAGAATTAAATTTGAAAAACTGTAAGAGCTATTGAGTTTAATTTCTGGATCCATATTTTGCAAAGAATTTTTTTGAAAATTTTTAAGTAACAGATCGATACGTAAGTCATATGTTTCGAAATGACTGTCTCATGGGATGCAATGCTTCTGTTGCCCCAGAACTCCTCTGTGCATCCTACTAGTTGTCGGAAATAAAAGCATTACATTTTATTTTCCATGAATCTGTTGCCGGAACCTCGACAATCTAATTTTGAAAGGAAAGTGAGCAAATGGCGATGATTTTACTACAAAATATTTACTTCTCGCTGCCCGAAAAATAGCAATTTTAAATATATTTTGGATATTTGACGTTCCTGCCATAGCTAAAATGTACTCTAAATTTCTAAAAAAAAATCAAGTAAATTCACCTAGTAGTTTATTTGGAGACTGTACGCCCGACTTGAAAAATGAAGTTTTAGGAAATATAGGTACATTTAGCCTTTCTCGTGCAGTTATTAGCATAATATGCAATATTCACTTTAATATTTTTTGGACACTTTTTCAAGACCCAAAACTATAAGAATGAATAAAAATATAATATTGCAAAAACTTTTCCTGCTGCTGAAAGCTTACAAGAAAAATTAATTTGTTAATTTTTAAATTTAATGTTAATTATGTTTATTAAAACGTTGCATAATTGGAACTTACAATCTTAGATTGTTTCTAAATTTTTATCTATATAATGTGTTAATAAATTATTTTATATTTATTCAGAAATTAATTTGAAATTTATAATGCATTTAAAATAAAATATGATTATCCAAAAATTAATTTCCTTGTTTTAGTATTTATATTCGTTAATTACAATTATTAATGGTATTTTTTTTGTTTCACACCGTCAGATTTTAACGGCGCTACATTGTACATAAACCCACTTTAGCATTCCATATTTTGAATTATTTATGGTTTTGAAAAATCAAGTTTGTTCAGTTTTGGCAATGCAAAAATTTTTCTGGAAGAATGGAAGAACTTAGAGTGGATGATTTCTTAACTCCACGCAAACCGTATCTCAATATTTTGTCCACTCCCACAGATATTGAGCGGTGCATCTTTTTTGCCTAATTCTCTATAATAAACATGACAACCTAATTATTATGTTTACTGGTGAGTTAGAGGAGCTTTATTGTTGTTTTTTGAACTACTCTACGCAAGTATAGTAAAAATGTGTCGATTCAATATACAGAGGTCATAGCTTCATCGATTTATCAGGTTGCTTATGAATTAAGTTTAGAATCTGAGTCTTAAAATTGCAAGACATGCAAGGAGAATCAGTTTCATGGAGAAGGCGTATTTTTTGTCAAAATTTCAAGAACTGCTGATGATTCATGTTGAAACAATGCACGTAAGATGATTTATAAAATACAGAAAAATTGAAAGTGGTCACGCGAACGTTTTCGGTTGATATATCTAATATTGAATCACCTAAATTTCTAAATTAAACGTCATGTTACGTAATAAGTTAGTATCGGAGAATAATAGTGAATTTAATAGAATGTTATGGATTTCTATTCAATATCGATCAGTTTGATGGAAACCAACAGGTTTTCTAGTTGTTTCTTATCTTTTGCTTTTGTTCAGGCTTAATTCTTCTTTTAGTGGCGTCACCTATCGGAATTAGTTATCATCAGAGCTATCTTTTTGACTTTAATGGAAGTAGCTCTGCACAATTCGCAAGTTTTGATTGCGTGACTATTTTTTATATATTATCTCGATGTTATCATGTTTACTGTTGTTGCCATTTGATTTCCTTTTCTACCATTTTCAGGCAGATGTTTATTTTCATTACTTGCATGATATTCTCTAATATTTATGGTTGCGGAGATACTGCACATTAAAATCCGTCCGTCGTCATATAATTTAGTTAAAAAAGTAATAATAATAAAGTAGTGACAGGCAAAAGACAAAAATAACAATAATTGTAATCTCTATTAAATACAAATCGTCCTGTATATAGACCATTAGGTACAACTACCATTACTCTGTAGGGTATGAAAATAAATGACACAAAATTATGTACAGCATCAACCCAACATTAAGTATATTCTTCTATTTTTACAATTAACTTCACAATTTTACTTTTTTTTAAAAAACGAATTTATTTTGACAAGTCAAAATTTCAAGAACTGCTGATTTATGTTGAAGCAAAATGCACTTAAGAAGATTTATAAAATACGGAAAAAAAACCGACAATAAAATTTAGTTCACTATAGCCGAAAGTATGTTATAAAGGGGGTTCTTCATAACGGGGTTTTCCTGAACGATGTGATTTGGAGTATAATATATCACTTTTTAATATCTATATTTGTAGTTGATTTCATGAGTTGGACACGTATGTATTATATTCTTACATAATGCTATGTACTTACTTACACTTGCAAAAAAGAAATTGTAATGCAATGTGATGTAAAGACGTAATAATTTAAAGAACAGTGTAAATAATTATTTTACAGTGCTAAATAAAAAATTGATTATTCAAATGAAAAAATAATTTTACAAATTTTACCAGAATATGTCGGATCGGTAGCTGAAGAACCAAGCACTTTCACCTACTGAAAATTCTTTAAATTTGAGTGTAAATCATGTAGAGTTGGCCCCATTATTGTTTCGATGTGTTTTTATTACCAAATAATAACACCCCTATAGTTTCAGGTGCACTAAGTTATAATCTATTCCATATGAATTATAAATACAGAAAATTGCTATTCTACCTATGTCGATTGTTTAAATTACATAGTTATTATTTATATTTATATTCAATGTTTAGTGAAGTTTATACCTCCTAATTACTATAAACACGAACTTTGTAATTTAAATGTGATACAAATTATTTTCGCTATTTTAATTTACACTACTAATTCCATGTTAATTTAAAACGTTTTTTTCATATCGCCAGAACTTATCTTCTAGCAATAACTAATTAATGTAAGCTTAATTAAAGAAAAAACATTTTTTTTATTGCTTATGCTTTTTAACATACCTGGCTGATTAGTACCTACTATTGGTTTTATTTTACATACGTGGTATATGATTGAAAAAATTTTGTACACACAGTCAATTTAGTTGTACACCTGATTGGTCACTGCTTGACGTAAAACTCACGAACAAACAATGAAGAATTTAAAAATTATTTATGATTAATATAATCAACATTAAACTAAAAAAATAAATATTTAAATAATGACTTTGCTCATATTATATTACAGTAAACAAACAAGAAATAGCTTTACGACGAACAATTTTCAAACCTTCCATTAAAACTAACCAGAATGGTTCAGACTACACGTAGAATACGTAGGTACCTACTTGTGATATATAGGTAAAATTAATGATCCAATTTTTGTTTAAAATTGTTTTTTTAGCAATAATTGCCTTGTTGGTTGTTTTACCTAGAAACAGTAAAACTTCGTTTTTATGTTTTTTAACGTTCAAAGTTTAACTTGCACGTCGTCGCCTTCGCATCGGGGTGGTCACTCTCTAGTGATGGTCCAATTTCCTTCTAGTACTAAATAAAAATCACGAAAACAACCTGAACAACGCCAACGATTACGATCTGTTAGTATTGATATGTTCCATCTGATAGTTGATGATGATGGTTATTTATTAACAAAAAATTGCATTCGTTCAAGGTAATAGCTTTATAAACTACCGAACTGGAATTTTGGAATCATCAACTGACTCACATGTCAAACTAAAATTTTGGATAAAGTAACTGATAACATGCATAATGTAGGTTTTTATTTTTAATGTTTGTGGCGTGGCGTAAAATTCCGCACTTGAAATTCAACATAATTAAACGAGCAAATTTGATTTAATAAACTAAGTAAGCAAAGTTCAAGCTAAATAAAATAAAAAGTATTGCATAAGAGGCTACACGTGTATTATATCGTTACCTACAGTTGTAATCTGTTAACCTGGTTCTTACGTCATTGGCATCTTGGCGTGTTGCAATATCGAACTTGACCGCTGTGACACTGGACATCTTTCTTGCATTTGTTTCTTCCACACGTTTATTATAAACGATCGGTTGTTTACATAAAGTTAAGATGATATTACGTAAATCTCAGGTTAGAAGATTACAACTTTGAAACGCCACGATATAGCAAACTCGGAACTACAAACAACTATTCACGGATTTAACCACACAACTAATTTTGATGAATAACATAATTTGCTTAATTAAATAACACGCAAGCAATTATACTTTAATTTAATTTATTATCTACTAATGCTTTTAATATGAAAATATAGTACTTTTTTTCATATTATGTAGCTTTTACGAAATATTCGCTGCTGAGGTTAAGCTTTTTGAAAGCAGCTATTAACCATTTCGTTTGAATTTACTTCAATTCAATGATGGATAGATTTAATTGAATTTGTGGGAGTACCGGTGAATTAAACACATTACACGCAAACAAGGTCGTTGTAGTGTACATCAGTTTTTATTTTCATTTTTTTATTAATATTCATATTATTATTAATTTATTATTGCACTTATAAAATATGTCACTTGTCATTATATTTTATAATTACTATATTATCTAATAAAATCATATATAAATTGCATTGTGAATACGTTTTTTGCATTGTATATAACCCAGAAAAATATTTTGAAACTAACTCGCCTAAATTTTTGCTAAGTGGGTGATTTTTAATAGTGTTGTGGTTTTTCAATTACAATTTCTCTAATTTCTGTAATTGTCTATGTTTTACTACCTGTTATTTATCAGTATCAGTCGCAGTAAAAAAAAGCGTGTTACAGATTAAATTATTTTGGGGGTGAAAATTATCAATTGAAGTTTTGTTTCGGAAGTCAACTTTGTATTGGATGAATTTGCTATTGAATTTTGCTTAGAAGGCCACTTAATAAACATTACTTCAATTTTATTATCTGTTAATGAACTTGGCTGGAAGCCAACAGGTGCTTAGTGTCGCTATAAATCACTAAATTTTCTAAATACTAAAATATTCCAATATCGATAAAAAAATTTTATAATTGATTCTTTATTAAACCAGGTCATAAAATGGTACTTTTAACAAAATTATCGAACATCTAAAACGCTAGTAATTGGGCATGCTTCAAATTTATCACACCAAGTACGTGGAAAATGAACAGAAGTAATTGAATTTACGTGTCGGGTTAAAATCGCTTTAATAACCTGAAAGCTTTGGGCGAGGTCTTCCATTAACTGCGAAATAAATACTCCTCGACCATGATCTATCTTCAAGTTGCATGGTCAGAAACGTGAATGATTTTTCATTCGGAAGGTAAACGTGTGAAGCACGATCACGGCTACAAATGTATGTAAGAACTTGTTCCAAAAATTGGTCGATAAACTGCAGCAGCATTGATCTTGCAATAAATTTAATTAAATGCCAACTGATAACGAGGTCTTATTGGATTACATCACTTTTCGCATATTCTTCCTAGTGGTTTATCAGGACGTTAGTGCACCTACGCTTTTATTTTCATGTCAAAATATTTAATGATGATTGTTTTTTACGGTTTTAATCCACTTGGCTACGGTTCGTATACATAATATTTTCTCCTTAACGTTTCCGTATGAGGTTTTATGAATTGGATGTTAATTTTGCACCACTGCCCCCAACAGCGAAACTCAGTTTTGGGACAATTCGTGTTGTCCTGTGACGAAAAAAGAATTGAATTATTACTTCAATAAACAATTCCAAAAAATTTAGATTGGCAGTATAAGGATTTGATAGACTACCCTTAAAGTTACAATTGTAGTTTATAATACTGAGAACTTTTGAAATTGCATTTTTAAAAAAGTTGTTGTGCCGGGTGTTTATCTTAAACATGGGGAATGATTTTTAGGACCTTAAATAACAACAACGCAGTTACTAAAATTACGTAGAATTCCTTATATTCCTTCCCAGAAAACCTGGCTAAAAAAATCATTTTATTGCTATAATATAATTAAGCAATTAATTATCTAAATAAATTGAAAGATCAGTAAAAACCTAAATTTTCAAATAATGAAGTTATTAAGCTTGGTTTAACGTATTTCCACAAAATAAAAATCTGGTGAGACAGATAACCTTAAAAATACGTAGGTATGTGTATGTAGAAAATTAGTTGATAGTAGTTAAATTTGCCACATTAAATTAAAAAGTACTTTTTGTTACGTGGAACTAAAAGTTACATTTTGTTCCACCAATTGATCAATTACATGTTTAAGTAAAAAGAGCAACTTTTAATGGCAGTAGGAGGTAAAAATGAAGCAATTTTTATCAGTTTTTAGACAGAGATTATGTTTTAATTTTTGTAATTCTTTCGCCTTGATGGGTTAATATGCCACCAAAGTTGCCATTGTTTGGATTTAATGTAGTTTGTTAAATTTCGTTTTTTGGGGATTTATATTAATTTACATAATGGACGAAAATAATTAGATTGCTTTTGTAGGTATAGAAAAAAGTAATAATTATACTGTTATTTTTTAATTCATTAACAACTATTGCATATTAAAAAAACATTACTAATAAATTCATTTGATTCGATAATAAAAAATTATTACGATTATTTGTTATTGCCTCAACATGGCTGTCATAAAAATCTCGTGTCGTTCCGCACACACATAGTTCAGTATAATTAGAATTTTGTGAAAGAACATTTTCTTGGTGTCACACACGTTTCTGAAATACAAGGGCATCTAATAAGCCGAAGAACTGTTCGTGAAAAGAACTGCTGATGTTGAGAAAATAAAAGTTCCTTTTATTTGGAAATCCCATGCAAATAGGATGGTGAAGATAGATCTGAGTAAGACCCAATAATGCTGTATATTTTTATAAAAATAAAATATTGCTCAATATAATTAATTGAATTACGTATAATTAATTTGGGCTAGTGCTAAAAGCTGAGGACTTAGGATCTAAAGGTTTTAAGTTCGAATCTAATTGGTGTCAAAAATTTATCTGTTTCGTGGTTCGGGTTCCACGTAAAACTACTGTAGGTCCTATTTCTCATTGTATTGGGTTTATTTCGGCGTAGATACATAATGTGGAAAGGCATATTATGGGATATTACCAATAATGAGAAGTAATAGTAATAATTCCTGTAATTGGGTTTACCTGTTGGAAATCAAAAATTATTATTATTATTGTAATACGTAATTTTGGTAACCAATACAGTAACAATATTGCACCAATATTAAAACTATATTGCCCTAAAATTTGTAATCATTATAGCCAATATTGCGCTAAGTGCTACCTGGGACCGATCTAGCACGACACTATTTGTAATTTAGTATGAAATCTTTTAACACGGGGTGTTAGCAATGCACTTATAGGGGTAAGTGTTTTGTCACCTAAGCTCTAATAGCAAAAGTTAATGTTTTGACCAATCCCATGTAATTCCATAACCTGGTGTCGATAGCTGAGGGGTTAAAATGCCGAAAACTTTCTCTAAACCGTATCGCTGTGGAGAGTATGCAGAAAAAAAGATTGCATAATTATTCAACAGTGGACGATATAGAATATAGTAAGAAGTAGGACGTTAATCAATATTCAAGTTGGAGGTCTCAGAATTTCACAAGAAGCAATGCCCTGAAAAATCTTTTTCGGTCAACCTAAACCTTAAAGCTTAACTTAATTGGGTTTCAAAACTGACAGAGCAAGAATAACCTAACGCTGTCGTGGAACAATGAGAATATCATGGGACTTTTTTTCTAAGTGCTCCCTGGTTTTACACTGCCATAATTAACCCCATGCTCTCTTATGTTGCCCTCAGAACCAAACTGATAATACAGTCAAAACTCTCTAAATCGAATTCTCATAATGTATTAAAATTTGTTCAAATTAGGTGGAGTTTGAATTAGTAAGTCAAAAACAAAACCCTATTTAGTTGGACGTGCCAAATAAATAATTCGATTTAGAGAATATTTCTCTATTAGAGAGTTTTGACTGTATTAGCATCCGCCCTCCACTAGTTATGGGGATCATTTTTTTCTTCTTTTACTAGAGCTTCATGTGGAAGAGCAGACTTTTCTGCTATTTGTTTCGTGGTTAGGATTCTACTTGACCTGTCTTTCTTATTATATTACTTAAGTTGTTGACCATTTAATGCTAAAAATTTGGTTTTTTCTTTATATTTCTACTTTTTACTATCTTTTTTGAACAAACAGGTACAAGAATTTTTTTTTAATTTCCAAAATTCGAAAAGTTGTGATGGGTATTATATTACATTATGGTGCCCATGTAAGTTTACATTTTCCAACAAAATCTTCATGATAACTCGAAAACTATATGGATTTTCTTTATTCTGGTCTTTTTTGAGTTGTAATTAAATTCTCTATCCCGTGGCTAGGATTATAACAATACATTGATTATTTCTTTTTATTTTAAGATAACAAAAAACATTTAAATTCAAATTTTTATTTTTAGCACGCCGCCATTTTTTTTGTGTGATTTTTTTATAATCCTAGTGCAAGCTATAACGACAACTTTGACCGCGTTCAAATATTCATTACTACTCCGAGTACTGGAGTAATCGGATTGATTTCGCCTGCCATCTAACGAATTTTTAGTGAAAAAAATTTATGAAGAGGGTTATAATAATTACTTATATTGACAGGGACAAATTAAATTAAATTGTTTTTTTTATTTTTAAACTGTCAATATAAGAAAATTTAAAGTTAAGCATCGATAGTTTCAACAAAAATTTGTTAGATGGCAAGCGAAATCACTCCGATTATTCCAGTACTCGGAGTAGTAATGAATATTCGAACGCGGTCATTGTTAACTAAATATTTTTAGTTTTTAAATTCATAAATGAAGTGAAGCACTAAAATTTATACTTGGTGTAATTCTCTGCAACAAATTGAATTTTGGTAATAAAAATTTTTTTCGATTATGTCCAAATCCTAATAAATAAAACACAAGAAATGAACCTATTTTTGTCGTTTTAAATGAGAAACCCCTTAAATAACAATAATTAATCTCTAACAATTTAAATATATCATAATTTTTTAGACAAACTGAAACTGTATTAAACACTTTTAGAACTAAAAATATAAAGTTATCACAATGTAAAGTATAATTTATAAGTTTAATAATTTTATTACAGATTATTCTTTAATTTAGCTTTACTTTAGCTTAACAATTTAGCTATTTTGCTTCACAATCTCTTCTTATACTTAATTTAACTAATTTTTCAAGTTTAATGTATTAAAAATTTGAGTTCCTATTGTTTGAAAATGCTTCCGTTGCTTGATTTACTTCGCTATAGATTTTAAAGCGCTGTCCTTCAAAGGTTTGGTATTTCACTTGCTAAAAAGTTAATCGTTAATATTTCATAAAATGCAGCTGTACAATATAATTTAAACTAGCACCATAATATTGGCGTTCAGTTTGTATTACAATCTCTAAAATAAAATTAAGAATAGAGCTCGACCCTACATCAGCTCGTAAACCCTCTGACGGCAAGTGATCAGCTAAGCTTTTTCTCTAGTTCCGAGAACTGACAGCTATCAAATAAATATTTGTAAATTGTGAATAAAAGCCTAAGAAGAAGCCTAAGAATAAGTACCTACAGCAATTGCAATTCAACTCACCTCGGTATATCAACGGTGACTGACAGGTCTTTTAGGAGATATCCACAATTCCTCCAGTGGACCTTGCGTGAGTAATAACTAACAATATAATTAGTTTAGGTAAACCAAGAAGTTAGTCGCATCAAAGCTATTCAAAGCATTCCCTGAATGCTCACCCAATAGAAGGAAATGTTATGTCAAAACCTTTCTCCAAAGATATCCAAATCTGCCTTAACTAAATATTAATGTATTAGTCAACATACGATAGGCTTAAACTGACATTTATAATGTTACAAGTCATAGTTTAACATAGAATTTAAACAGGTAAATCTAACAAATCTGAATTCTAATTACTGTTAGTACCGAAATGATACTCAGAAGGTACGAGTATATTTACATTAATTTTATAATTTAAACTTCATAATTAATTAATTTATTCTATAATGTTCCAACACCGAATCTCTTGTGGTTTTACAATGATAAGAAATACTTCTTGTTGATAATTTTAAGGTTTTATAATTTATTATTAGAACGCATAAAAGGGAAAAAGCTGCAAGTGCATGTGGTTTTACAGTTTTTGTTTTTATTTGTGCAAAATTTGAATGTATTTTCTGCAGTTATATCAACAAGTGAATTTTGTACAAATTTGTCCTTTTCTGACGATTTTAACTAAAAAAATTGCACGATTTTGAGAAGGTATTATATTATACAATGAAATGAAAAAAATAGGCCCCTTTTTCATCTAATACACAATTTTGAAATAAAAATTACGTTTACGTTGCATAATATAATTTTTGAATGTTTTTCGAAAAAGCTATTACAATTTACATAAATATTACAGTAGCGACAAAGAGGATTATTATTTAAATTACAAACCGGCTATTATATATTTATCTAATAATATATACGTTTCAATTTGAATATAACAATTTTAATTTACATTAAAATTTAAATTGGTACGTAATATAGAAAAGAAGTTCACCAAATTTTAAGACACTTAAAAATTATTATAGCCCAAACATAAGTGAAGGCTTACAATTGGTCGAACGATAAAGGTGGGAAATTTTCGTAAAACCACCAACCCCAATTTTTAGTAGGGCGACTTCTTCAGAATTTTCATGCCCAAAAATAAGAAGTGCATCGTAATTCACTTTACGAAACGAAAAAAATTGATCAGTTTTTGAAACATTATTGATTTTCATGTAGATTAATATCGCCCTTTGGTTTTAATTTAAAAATATTTAAGTGTGATGGTTTCATAGCAACTAAAACAAAACTAAACTAATTTAATCGATATTCATGTTTTACCATTACATTATAGATTAATCATATTTATAATATAGCATTATTGGCAAATAAAATTTGTCATTCCTACATTTAATATTTATCATCAACCTATTTACACTTTTGAACTTGAACGTTTGTGCTAGTAAAAAAAAAGTAAGGTTACCCAAAATTGGTGCAAAATAGGTAGACAAATGGCTTCTCTTAGGGATCCATTAATGAATCAGTATCTGATGTGTCCACTTTTATATTTACTGAACAAGTACTTACATCCTTTTTTTGGCCAAGCAATTCAGTAGAAATCACACATGCAACAACTGTAATTATATTAAAACGACTGGGCTACGTTTTATGTACTCAATAAATCCAGCCTGATTAACTCTAAGGTGTTAATTATTAACACCTACCATTTTTAATTTAACGTAAAGTCAATATTTTTTGTCAGTTCGTTTACTTCTTGGGAAGTGTAATTAACAGTGTAATTTTTTCAGAACCTGATGCAGCCCCAATTTAGCCAGGGAACTGCACCCTCCCACCACACACAACCATACGCAACCCCTCCAGAAATATCGGTAAGTGTTTATCGGCAGCACACAAATTTTAATATTAATGTGTCGCTGAAGCTTTTACTTCAATATTTGTAAGTTCTGTGAGTACTTTTATTTTTATTACCCATGTTAAATTTTATCTGCAGTGGACAAATTCAATTGCATGTAATTAAAATTAGTACGCAACATAAAAAATTAACAAGCTTAAAATATTAAAAATTTTTAACTTGAGATTACAATTTAATTTTAGAATGTTAATTATTTGATTTGTTATTCTTTTGTGAGATATAATTATTGTGAAATGGGGAAATGCGGTGCTTTTTGGAAATTACTATCGGTTTGGTAACTTAATTTTTATCTCCTTTTTTACTAATTGTTAAAGACCAATGGAATAATTAAAATTATTGGTGTGATATTGGAAGATTTGCAATCTATCAGTTAATTATGTATTATGATGTGTTGGTTCATATTCCATTTGAAAATAATTGAGCTTCATCCATTTGTGATGGTGAACTTCACTAATTTTGTTATTTATTGCTTTTAATTTTACGACTTAATTATTTTTGAATTATCTTTTTTCTCGTGTGGATTTATTTCTAGGGGGGGGGGGGATTTTTAAATTTATTATTGTGGTTACCTCCTAGAGTAAACTGCTAAAGGTAAAAAAAAGTTATAAATAATATTAGGTATAGTTTTTTTTTTAAAGAAAGAGTTTATAAAACTATGTTTAATTCAGTTAACCGGTTGATGCACAGCTTTCTTTCATACGCTGGCACTCGGTTTGATTATCGCTGATCGACCACAATTAATTGTGCAATAAGCGGTTAATAAATAATTTAAATGTGTAATTAATACCTAAAGAGCGCACTGAAACTATTTTGAGGTTAGTTTTAAACATTTTATAATTTATTATGATCATCAATCTTCCGAACCCCCAATCTTAATACGAGTACCTCTCCAGTACCATTACCATGTCGCGGTTTTGTTAATTAACATTTTCAAAACTCTAAGCCTACAGGAATTTTTTCTTTGGGAAATTGGGATAAATTTTCGAAAGATAATTTTTTAATTTATTTTGGCTCGGCTGGATTCTTTAGTAACATTTTTGCTTCTTTTAAAACAATATACCATTAAATTTAAATTATGAGCAGTGGCGTAATTTACCTCAATTGTTGGAAGAGAGGGCATATCATATAATATCTCCGAGTCATGACTGGCTGCACAAAAGTGCAAACAACAGCAGGGAAAAATGATCAATATTCTGGGTCCGTCAAAAATATTTTAGGCGAACGGAGGGGATAGGACTTAACCCGTGTTTTACGGTGTAGTGGACCCAGACCCTGAAGGGAATGAAATGAACACCGAAGAAGAGAAAGTCTTAAGTAGCTTTCACATAGGGGTTTGTATTTGGATAGTAGAATGGGGGAGTTTCACTAGTCACAATTTTTTGAAATAATATTATATGAACATAAAACTTTGATAAAAATGCTATATGGATGTATAATTGGTTAGTCTCAAAATTCATTCTTAGATTTTTAAAAACAATTTGAAAGAGTATTTAAGCTGAGCGCCATGATTAACCAATGATAATTGTCATATGACAACATGACAATTCTGATTTTTGAGAGTTTGTTTTTCTGAGTTTTTTTGTGTGACGTCAGCTCCCGTAGACGTCAGCTCCAGTAACGTTTTTCTCATGTTAGGAGTGGTCAAAAAAATTTAAAAAAAATTCTGAAGGCTCAGTTTGACCTTTACTTTCAAATAAGAAAATAAAAAAAACAGTGAAACTCGTCCATTCGGCACTGCTGATAGGTTTAAAAGTGTACTATTACCAACCTTGATTGATTACCAAACCTATCAGCAGTGTCGGATTCTGCCATCCACATACCATTCAAATACAATTTACAATCCCCTATGTGAGTGCAGCTTTAACTTGCAACATGGAGGCCTGTGCGGGTGGAAGATGAAAACCCTGCTGGGCTCCAAAAGTGACAGCTTAAATTTGAGATGCACAATAAGTTTCTAAAGGCGTAAACGTGACATCTTTGAATCATAAAATCAAGGCCTTACTCGGGTCTTGCAACCCTTGAGAAAGGGGGTAGGTAGCCTGGCTCAATTGCTCTTTTTGGGGCATGAATACTGGGGATCCATCTGATATGGTAAATACGTCGGCCGGTAACTTACAGGAGGAGGTTGCAGTATAAATCTTAAGTGTACAGACAGCATCTAAATCCAAAAGTTCTATCATCATCATGTGTTGAGAGAGAGGGTGTATAGCACCCTTGTTGTGAAGAAATAATTATTTGATTGAGAGAGGGGATGCTTTAACAACGTAAATATGGTCTATAAATCCGCCCCTGTATGAGAATGTACTCAAAAAGTTTAGAAGAAGAAGGAGAACGTTTTCATCAAAACGTTTGAACTTCAAACGCCGTTATCAAGGCCAACATGATGAAAATATGATGAAAGAATATATTTGGGGTTTAATAAAGGAAACTACCCATTAATATAAAAGAAAGAGTAACAGGGTCCACTTTTAAAATTTTTTCTATTATTTTGTAAGGTAATTTAATAGTTACAGCTAATAAAAGTAATATACAAATAAATTTGTTTTGTTTGAAAAAAAAAGAAAATTGAAATCAAAGATTGTTTTAAGATATCCTCCAAACGTTCTCCTGGCTACAAAAGCAAACTTTTTTTTTAAATATAAATTTTTTTTGGATGACTGTCGATAAGCCTATCCTAATTCATGCTTGAATTGAAAAGGCAAATTTTTTGTTGACTTGTGTAATCCGCAAAGCGGATAAACCGCCCACGGATAATCGAGAGTTTACTGTACTGGCACAATATTGGGTCAATACTACCTTATACTACCATGTGACCCTATGTTGCCCCACTTTTCCCTACTTAATTTAATTAAATCAAACTGCTTAATTATAAACGACTCTTTTGGAAGACTACTTTAAATGTTCTAGTATGAAATAAAACTTTCCAGGCAGGCAAAGTCCGCTCTTTTTTCCCTCCCCCTTAAAGTTTGCGCTAGTGATTATGGGATAGTTTTGTTGTATGCAGTGAGGGTTCCATTCCCTTCTGTATCTTTTTTAGACCTAGAGATTTAACGTGGAATCCGAACTTACAGCCCGAAGTTCAAGTCCCCATGTACTAGATACACCAAGGCAATATAAATTTTTGTTAAAATGGCAGATTTACTTTTGTTGATTTTTACTTTCTACTAAAGTAAAATAACAGTGCTTATTAATTGTGTGACAATTTGATATTTAAAAGAATAATTGTCACAAAGTGACAATTAATTATTGCAGAAAGGAACAGTTATTTCAGTTGTTTTTAAAATTATTTTTGTATAAGTAGATTTTGAAATTTTGTTAAAAGGCAATTTTAGTTTACCCGATTTTTACCTTCCATAAAATGGAACATTTATACAGTATATTTTTCTCTACAAAATCGTAATTCCAGCTTGTCTTGAAAACAATATAAACAATAAAACATTAAGAAGCTACCATTGAAATCTCTATGATGTATAAACTAATTTTTGACCTGAAATTTTTTCTCTGAAAATAGGGAAATACATTTTATTGGGAAATAATGTCCATTTGTGATTGCTTATATATTTTCTCCTTTTTTTTGTTAATAATTATTACTAATACAAATTATAGTTATTTATGGTACGAGTGTGTTATATGACAAATAAGTCACGCGAGAAAAGTTTAGCCCGCAAGGCCGTAAGGCCGAGCGGGCTATTTTCTTAAGTGACTTATTTGTTATTAACACACGCGTGGCATACAAAACTTTATCCAATATCTCGTAATAATAGTTTAAAATATAATTATATTTTTGATGTTTGACGTTTTAAAATGTCAAATTTAAATTTTGAAAACCATAGTAGGTGTCAAATATAGGTTATTTTAAACTATTAAATATTACGAGATATTGGTTAAAAATGTGTTAATATGTTTTCATTTTTCACAAAACATGTGAGCTAAACTTTTTACCCCTAATAGAAACTGAAAAAATATATACTTTAATACGTCTTTGAATTATTAAAAATGTAAGTGATTCCCAGTTTCTTTACTCACTAGCGAGTTATACTTTACTCACTTAGTGGGTTATTATAGGCCACTTTACTCATTTAAAAAACCATAGTTATACCTCTATTATTGCGAGATATTGGATAAAATAATTTATTGTTGTGATATTCGGTATTTTAAGACTCGAAATAAATATGTCATTTTAATTATTTTGTGTTTACCGTAAACCGGGGTTACTTGGACACATTTTTAGTACTAACTACCACATTTTTTTACTATAATTCTAAAAGTCTTCTTCTTAGTTTAGGCCTTAAGGCTTGTTCTTTCCAACATCTGCGTCGTTTTCTTGGCAGTGTTAGATCTATGAACATAAATAAATATTTTATATCCATTAGGTAGCTTGCTTAGCTGGCTTTCTGTTGTGCTTGTACTCTGGTTTTTATCATACTAACCCAGGAGAACCACCAGTTTCACGTGCCTTTCGAAGCACGGAGATTAGTGATAAGAAAGTTTTACTTTTTCTCAGGTTTGAACCCGGTACCTCGCGTTTGCAGCCAATCGCGTTAGTTCCAAAATAAATGACCGTCTCATTCTAAAAATAAAAATTATCTCTAATAATTTGATTGTACTGGCAAAACCAAAAACACATCACTTGTCTTCTGTAAAAAAAAATGGAACGACCAAGTTACCCCTGGCATTGCGGCTAATTGGTTCCCTTTGAAACATTAATATAAAAATAAATTGTTGTGTGTTATTCGGTTTTATTAACGCTCTACGACGTTTTCCGACTCCCAAACTCCGCCAGGCGACGTTTGGTTTTGTAAACATTTTACAATTTTTACCTACGACGAAGAGCCAGCCTAACGAAGAACCTCCAACCTGGAGGACCAGCAAGACGGCCAGAATAAAGTTGTACCTTTGCCTTTCTTGTTACTTTCTTTCGCCTTTCTTGTTACTCCAAGAGCTGCATTTTCTTAATTCGATCACTAAATATATTCATAAACGACATTTTTGAAAATTTTCTCTTCCTTTTATTTTATTAAACTTTCACTCACTATGAAATATAGAGCGGACTTATCTGGAACGGATAATAATACACTGTACAAACCCCAAGAAGAAACGGGATTTCTACAACAAACAGTAAATTGTACGTAGGTAACATCGAGACGAGCAGCCAATCAGTTGATGAAATTACCATACCAGATAAATCGCTTTTTTGATAGGTATAACCAAATAAACTTTGTTAACTGTCTCATTTTACGACAACATTAAAAATGTCAGAAATAAATATTTAACAACATGTTTAATAGCTTCTGATGACGATAGCGGTAGTTTCCTTGTCAAGTGGTACCATACTATATGAGTTTTTATTTTTAATATACTAAAACAATCTTGGTTTCCAAAACAATCGTAAAGAATTTTATCGACTTACTTCTAATCAATCTAAAATATTTATTTAATAAAAATAAATCATTGTACCTAATAAAAATAAAAATATAAACAATATTTCTTCTGCTGCTACGAATAGACGACAACACTCCAAAATAGAATAGTGCCTCCATTATGGAATATAAATCTTAAAAAAGAAATTTCAAGAATAGGTATATTAATAAAAACTTAACTAAGCGCTAAAACATTAGAATTTTAACTCTACGTTAAGAACCCACATACTTACAAGAAATTTATTTAGAAACACTTTAAAATAACATTTTTAACTCTTTCTGGCAAGGTAAAACCAGAAAATATTTGAAAATACAAAAAAATTGCAAAAACGGCGGAGGGGTTACAAAAAACATGGTGCTTTTACGAAAAAATTTAAAAATAGAGTAAAATTATAGAATTTAACATTATAATGTGATTAACGTTATTTCAAGCTTATTGGCTATCGTCAGTCTAATCTAACTAGATATTAAAAATAAAAATGAAAAATTTGGTTTTCAAATTTTTCAATTTTCAAAATCAAAAAAAAAATAGGACTTATCAACCGAAATTTAAAAATAATTCAAAAATTATAAAAGTGATATTGTAACTTGAAAATGAAGAAAATATAATTTAAATGTTGATATGAATATATTAAAAAAATATATAAAAAAATAAAGTGAATGTTTACCAATAGAATAATAAATTTAACTAGATTTCTTACGACCGTGAAGTTCAAAATGAAATAAAGATTAGTAAAATAAAAATGTCTGAAACTGCCACAAGCAGTGTAAAATAGAGCAGTTGTACACACTACCAACATAACTTTAAAAAATAATATTTTCTAGTTCTACCTTGTTATAAAGGATTAAAGAAAATTTTTTTTTAATTAAGTTGTTTTTTACTTACAGTTAAAATTCTAATATTTTAGCGCTCAGAAAAATTTTTGTTAAATTTTACCTCCAAGCGTTAAACCACATTTGAATACTTACTAACGAAGAAGTTGAAACACTTTTGCTTTTTGTTCATTCGATAAACGATTAAAATGGCTTCATTAATATTTTAACATACCATAGCCACATATTCGATCATTTGCAAATTTTGCAACGCAAAGTTGATCATTAGCTGATGATTTATGGTGCCAAATTAGTTTAGCATTTTAATGTTAACATTAATTTATGCTAATGATAGTTTGACATTGCTGTTTAGAGAGAGACTTTTGCTACCTGTGGATTTATTTTTAGTTCTTTTATAATCAATTATTTTATTTTGAATAAATTAATTCATTATTTTACCATAAACGTTTTTTGCATATATCTCCCAAACGGTTTGAGCTACGTACAAAATGGTTAGATGCAATTACAAAGAGCTTTAAATTTTCTACAAAAATTATCTAATTTATTTTTTAGTAGTACCTTTAGTTTTGTCTCAATTTTTTATATTTGGAATGGAGCGTAAAGGCTACTTAACACTTTAATGACCGACATTTAATTTTGGCATAATCCCATTCGTCTAAATAGCGTAGACTGAATAGTTTGTTATCATGTTTTTTTTGTCCCTTTCAAGGTAAATTAAGTCAGTTAAACGTGGATCAATTATTATATTTTCACACGTAATAGGGAAATTAGAACCTTTTCCCTTTAGAAAGCGTTAACTTTTAGTGTATATCATTAGTTAAATTGTAAAGTTGTAACACACATTCATAAATATTAAATTAAAAGTTTTATAAACGATATGAGCACTAACTTTATTTAAAAAGTTTTTGACGCTTATTTCCATTGATATAATATGAAATATAGGTTAAAATTATCCTGCCCTTTGTTGTAAATACTAAACATGCACCTGATGCCGACTATTCAACAATGAAATATTGATTAAAACGTTGGTGTCTGCTAATTTTCATGTGTTAGTAATTATTTTGTAAATGTAACTGAAAAGTGCACGCAGGTGCAATTTTTATTTACTTTACTTTGTTCTCTACTTAATCGTGATTAAATACAAATTAAGAGTAGCAATGCTTAACAATAAATAAATTAAGCTTTCTTAAGGTTTCTTTCTATTTTGGCATTATTTTGGCATATATATCAGCTTTAAACTGACAGTTTTTTGCTCTGCATTTTCCACATCAATTTATTATGAAGAATAAAAATAAATGTTTTCGAAAAAAGAAAAACATTTTGTAACATTTTTGAGGTTTTCATAATTTCTGCATACTAATTCAATGTTACCTAGTAAATTTCCACAAAACATTAAGTTTTACTTCCTAGTTGAATTAATTGTCAAGTAATATTACCTAAAAAATAAAATTATATGTTATTAATTGGTTTTAAAAATTCCTACTTTGCATTAATTTCCATATATTTAATTTTCTCGTTTGCGGAAAATAACAATATTGACCTATTCGAAAGGAATTAAATTTACTTACTATTTGAATAATATTTATAATATCAAACCACGATAGACAAGGTGCCCACTTAAACTAAAGCGTAACTTGTAAATATAACATTAATCTGATGTCCTCTACAGTTTTTCATCTCGTAATTACAGTAAACATTGTTAATGGCTTGATGGACATTTGATAACTTTTTTTAAACTTTGCTTTCCGCTTAGAACTCGAAATTTTATAAAATTTTCCTAGTTTATAAAAAATTTAAATTTTGTCCCCAACGTTCATTAATTAGTACTAATAATAATTATAATAAACAGAATCATTTTTTATGCTTTGACGACTTTGTTACATTACAGACTAATAATTCGCATTTCTACTTCGTGTAAAATCATTAATCTATTTATAATTATTTATACCTATGTCATTTACTTAATCGTTTTGGGTTTTGTAGGTACTAATAGTTTAATGTACGTCACTGCTCATCCTAATTACTGTCATATTTACGCTCTCAAATTTTAATTTTTTATTTTATCTATATGCAGATAAATTAATTTTGTTTTTCACGTATTAGCTTAGTCGATTATTTAAATTTAATGGTTTACACCAATCGACTAATATTTTGTTATCTACTTTCCCTGGTATTGTTTGTGGAAGAGTTCATGCCAATTAAGTAATGGGTAATATAATTTAATATATTGAGTAATGGATTCTTTGATTAATGGAGTGGGTTAATGTTAGAATAGAGTTAAATGTTTCGGTACGTACCAGCGTAAGTAGGACATCAGGGTGATTTAACATTTAAATTCACAATTCAAAAAATTCCAGTACGCATAATTTTTAGGGATTTACACACCCATTCAAAAATTACAGTTTAACTTCAAATAAATTAATTTATTAAGATGTGTAAAAAAAAGAAATTTAAATAATTAACTTTCAAGAGCATATTTACATTTTTCACTTTTGCAATTCACTGATCTTTAATTTTTTTGTTTTATACATATTAATTGGCAATATCTGATCAAGGTTTACACGCATAATATCGTCTTATGCTGATTTCCTTGACCAATCTTTAGTTTTTGGTTCACATAAAAAACAGTTAAAAAATCAGGCAAAATTATTTCAAAAAGATTTTTTAAAATTAACTGAACTGAAAAAAATAATCTTCAAATTATCAAACAACTCGGTTCATTTGTTGAAAATCAGTAATTCTTCCATTAGATACCACTTTAAAATTTTAGTTGAAATTCATTGTTTCCATAAAGATTTTCATTATTACATTATATGACGGTTTTTGATTCGGCGAAATACTGAAGAAGTTTAATAATACATACCAAAACATTGTAATGTGATACTAATATTACATTATTATTTACAAATTTTTCAATTAATTTCTTCATTTTGAATTTCTTATGCTTACGCTCATGGTGAATTAGAACTAATATTTTAATTTTACTTTTATGTTCATATTAATTAATTTTTATTTATGGCTGGCATAGACGGCATTTGGCCACACTCGCCAAATTTTTATATTGATCATGCGTCCCAACCAATTGCAAGTGCGTTACGAACAGACACGTAGAACTGGTGTTTTATATTATTATGTATGACTGGTTTTAAATTGTGTAGTCAGTATTATATTATTTATTATAGGCAAAGCCAATATCGTATATAGAAGAACCTTAAGCTCACCTAATATAATAATATAATATAATATAATATAATAATATGGTTTATTAAATTACATTATATACATATATAGATATACCTTATAATAAAATAGGTACACGTTCAGCAGAGCTGGTTTTCGACACATACCCAAGGTGTAGAAGCAGAATCAATTGTTTTTCAACAAAGATTCCACTAGATTCGCTTTAAAAGCGGTTTTAGTCTTCGACTTTAAGATCAGCTCCAGATGTTTGTTGAAGACGGTGTACGCCATGTATTGAAACGCGCCTTCAAATTTAGATGTTCTATGGGATGGGACCGACAGATTCCAGTTACTTCTTAAGTCCCGGTTGTGGCAAGCTCCTCTTCTTGTAGTAAGGTTACTCAGGTAATTAGGGAGGGCGGTCTTGTGAATCGAGAATAGTTGCATGGCAAACTGCAATTCAGCCCGCGCTTCCATTTTCAATATTCCAAGCCTCTTGTATAGGGGTGTGACGTGTTCTCTGATATCGGTGTCAAAGGCAAATCGAAAGCAAGCATTTTGGATCACCTGTAACCTATGCTTCAGTTGTTCCGTGAGGTGATTATAGTAGACCGTGCTACAGTAATCAATGTGGCATAAGACTAACATATTTGCAAGGTTCCACTTAACATCAGACGGCAACAGGTTCTTAAATCTGTAAAGAGATTTTAGCTTGAAAAAGCATGTACTTGATATTTTGCTTAAATGATCGGAGAATGAGAGACGACTGTCCCATATCATGCCAAGATTCTTCACTTTCGAGCAGAAGTTCACTGCGCACCCATTGAGCTTAACTTCCACACTTTTGATGTCCATTGCTGCTTTTAGTCTGTTGGGACTACCAAAGCAAATGCATTGTGTTTTACTGGGGTTTAGAACTAAACCGTTCAGTAACGACCAATTAAGCACAGACTCCAAATTGTGGTTGAGGGCTTCTATAATACTATTAATGAGATTGGGGTAGCCAGATACATATATTTGAGTATCGTCTGCATACATGTGGAAATTGCAGTCCTGCGAAAGAACCGTTATGAGATCAGCTGTAAAAATCGAAAACAGTAATGGACCGAGCAGGCTTCCTTGCGGGACACCTTTGTTACAAGTAAGTTCCTCAGAGTAGATGTTATTCCATTTTACACGTTGAGTTCTCTCCGACAAATAATTGGCCAAAAGGTTCAGAGCTGAGACGCTACAACCGTAGTAGGATAGCTTAGCGATTAGTAATTTGTGGTTAATAACATCAAATGCCTTACTAAAGTCTAGTAGGGAAAGTACTGTGACCATTGAGCAATCAATATTAGTGCAAATATCATTGATAATTTTTAACAGAGCAGTGGCAGTGCTATGCTTTTTCCGGAAACCCGATTGGTGCTCTGGAATTACTTTATTCTCTGTTACATGATCCAAAAGCTGTTCATACATGATGCTTTCTAATACCTTGGAAAGAGATGGTAAAATATTGATAGGACGTAGTTCGTCAAACTTGCTGGCATTGGGTACTTTAGGTATGGGAAGTATTAACGACTTTTTCCACACATCCGGTACAATTGAGTTGTTTAGGCAGGAGTTGATTAGGTCAGTTATACTGTCAAGACAGTAAGGAAGGACCATCTTTAGCATTCTGGAATTGATGTTGTCCACGCCTGTAGCAGTCGACTTCATTTTGCATATTATTTTGGCCACTTTGTTCATAGAAACACTGTGGAATACTAGTTCATTGGTGATAAGTGGGTGTTTGTTTGAAGTATAATAGTCAGTGGTCTTTTGATCCACAGAGGTGTCAGGAGCCACATTCACAAAATACATATTTAATTCGTTCAGATCCACATCATCCAGATTTGCTTTATTCATGGGTTTGCGATGAACATTACCACGTTCAAAAAACTTCCACAATTTCTTGGGGTTCTTGTTGCATGCTTCGACTTCGTATTTGAAATAAGCTTTTTTTTCATTTTTAATCGCCTGGGATACTAAATTACGAAGTACTTTGTAGTATTCGAAATGATTAACTTTCCTAGTTTTGGTATACTTTTTGAAAGCTTCTTCTCTAAGTTTGATCATGGATTGCACAGTTTCCGTAAGCCAGCCTGGTTTGGTGGTTCCAATCTTGAGCTTGTGCATGGGAGCATGAGTGTCGAAGAGCGATAATATATCCGACGAGATGAATTGGAGTTTATTATTGATATTAGCTTCGTCCACACTACGTCCCCAATTTATTTTTCTGGCGTCCTCCCAAAAGGCGTCCTGGTTGATGTTACGAAAGTTCCTGCACCACGTATAGTTGTCTTGCGATTTCTTGGGAGACAAGTCAAGAACACAGTAAACGAGATTATGGTCCGTGATGTCCGACATATCAATAGTATTGCTTCCGGCAAAAGGTAAATTTTCGTTTAAGCAAATCACATCAATTAAAGTAGCTGATTGGTCAGTAATCCTGGTTGCTTGATCAATTACTTGAATCATATTGAAAGATTCGAGAACAGATTTGAAAGTAGCGGTTAGTCTACAATTATTATTGAGCCAATCCACATTAAGGTCACCAAGTATTATAACATGATCAAATTCAACGTAGAGTTTAGATAGCACAAGTTCGTGTATGTCGTAATGTCGTAATGTCGTATGTCGTAATGTCGTGTATGTTCGTAATGTCGCCTTGCAGGTTTCAGCTAATATTATTATAATTTAATACTTCTCCAGACCCGTGGTTTGGAATCCACGTTAAGCTATAGATCAGAAAAAGTATAGGCAGGGAAAAATTGGAAGCCGGGCAAACGATGGGAACCCAGAAATATATAAACTTTCAATTAATTTTAATGAAAACTGTCTAAATAAAATGGATCTCCCAGATATTATTATTGATGTAGTTTTCATGGGTAAAACGATCGTACGTGGAGGTCATAGCTGTTGGGTTTGTGACCTCACTCAAAGCAATTGCAACAATTCAGTTGGGTGGGTCTATTTTGTTTTAGATAGTGATAAACCAACAAACCAATCAGACGTGCTTCGATAAGTGACACGGAGGAGGAGTAGGAGCTCTCTAGCAAATTAGTATATTGGATTTTAACAGTTTGTTTTAAAAAAATGGAATCTGAAATTAATTAATTTCATTGTAAGTTTACATACATGCATATTTAAGCATAAAATGCAATAAATTAAAGACATTTTAAAAAATAAATTAAAATGCTGTTACATGTTACAACATTGTAAATGAGACATGGGTAATAATTTTATTTGATAATAATAGTGCCACCGAGATGGTGAATAGCAACCTTTATATAATTTTTCTCGGTTGTGTTTACGTCATTAAGATATATTTTCCTTTATTTTTCATTACAATAATTATAGGAATTATCGCTACTTTCACTGTCGATTAGAGAGAAAAATATCGGAAAAATATTATCTTATTAGTGGAGAAATTTTGAAAATTGAAAACTTACTCACTTTTCAGGAATAATAGCAAAATTGAATTTAAATAAAACTACACGTAATATACTCCAGGTAAACTCGGATCTTATGTAATAAGTAATAACCGAATCTATCCGGTTTTCAAATTTCAAAATAAATTTATTCTCAGTGAGTGAGCGGTCGGTAGCGGGAATGTCGTTAATCTATTTATGCACGTCAGTGGTGGACACATAACTGATAAGATTCTTTTTTTGTTTTACTGCACCGTTTTTATTGCAGATTAGTGACTGATTTAACCAACTGTTTTGGGGGGGGGGGGCTAGAAAAGTAGCAACTTTTCACAATAACAAAAACAACACAAATAATTTTGTGTTTACATTAGATTTATTTGGGTGCGTAGTCACATTTTTATTTTTCCTGTTTATTGAATAACACCCATTCTAATCACTCGGTTTTCTTACAGAGTAGTCCTTAAAATATAAATATTTTACCGTAAGTAGATCAATCTTAATTATACCTACTTATGGCTGACTCACTCAACGAAAACTATAGCAAGTTGAAAATATATTGTGTCATAAATTACATAGTAATCGCTCATGACTTTATGAGTTACAGCTATTTATTTGAGATTTTTTCGAGTCACTTACTTAGTTCGAGTTGATAGAGTACATTAATGAAAACTTTCTAGGTGAACTATATCATTTTCGAGTTTTCCAAGTTAAATAATTATGTAATATACCAATCGTTTTTTCTATTCGAATCCCGGGGATGAGAATTTCTTACTGTAACCATAATAAATTTTAGTATGACAACCAAAATTTTTTTTCCATTTTTATTCAAGTATTTAATGTATTACGAAAATTATTATTAAATACTTCATATTCATCGATAATACAAAACATAGGTAATTAATTTTATTCGATTTTGTACAATTTTACTGCAATTAATCACTTTTACATAGTACTTACTGATATATAATTTATTTTTATTTCTTCGACCATTATTTCTATTAGAACAACCACAAATTATTGTGTGAAGCATTTAGTTTGTTAAATAATAATTTATTTAATCATACCTTGTAAAACCGACGTGTCTTGCTTTGTTTTCCTACAATTTGGATGGATAGATTACTAAATTATTTTGTACGATATAATAATCAATCGACACTTCTTCTTTTGACGTAGCACTTGTAAATTATTATTGTCCGCATTTAACGTATCTTATCTTTATTTTTTATGTGCTTACATCAATTGTTTCGAAAGCAACATAAAAATTATCTGAAGATGTCAATATTTACATTAGATTGAATAGTGAAGAATCATAAACCATGTTGATGTTGTGACTTGCAATATTCATAAATTACGTCTCTACGTAAGATAATTTCTGAATAATCTACCATTATCTCAGTTACTCCAATTATTTTTATTATAATTATCGGGATATTTATAATAAAATACGCAAGTTACATCTAGTTACACAATTAAAATACAACATATAAAATTTAATTTTTATTGAATCCGAAGTTAATAAACTAATAAATTTGAACTTCTCGACGGTATTGCTCCCCAGGATAAATTGTTTGGGTCAACCGGTTACTTATTAATTGGGTAAAGTTTATCGCATCATTAACTGTGCACTTCTCTGTGGCAGTGGCAGCCGTCGCAACAATACAATGTTCGCATAATTCTAGTTTTATTTATAAACCATATTTGCATAAATCGCATGCAAAGTAACTGTCATATAATTTTCTCCTTGAAATCAATATTATATATATAAATAATTTTCGTTTTCTAGCAAACCAATAAATTTTCATTCGTTAACCAGTCAAATCAGTAATTTTTTGTTGGTTAAATTATTGAAATAATTTCGGTTTATCCAAAATAATTTTATAACTCCGTTGTGGTTCACCATTGCTTTAAATAGGGCACTAAGGTAACTCAGATTTCCTTGTTTCACTTACAATTAGATGAAGGTTATCTGTAGGGTAATCAATCATCTAGCGTCCAGGCGATGGACTCTAGTTCTCTAGTCTCATTATTTTCATAGTAGGGATACCAAACTACTAGAGTTTTAGTAGCTGTTGTCATATCAGCTCCAAAACCAGAGTTCTTCAGACCTCCTATAGCGTTAGAACAGTTGATTGGATTCTGAAAGGGATAATGCACATTTCGTTGCTTCTTGCTATTGAGGTAGTACATATATCCAAAGAAGCGTAGGATGGTGTTACTGGAACGACTGGAATAAATTCGAACCGCGGTTTCTCACGTGGTGTTTTAAGCAGTGGTTTGAGCCACCCAATTAAGGAAAAACCCGAAATTCAACAATGTCAGTATTGGGTTGTCGTCGCACGCTGTGCAGACTTGGCTCAAAAAGTAAGTCTAGAACGAATGCCAGTTACAAAAGTATAAATGAAAACGTGAAAAGCAAGATGCTCTAGCTAGAGCCGATTTTGAGCAACTTCTCACTAGAACGGAAGAGGTGAAGACGTCCCTTTACTTTCTGGATGCTTTTCATACTACATTGTTGATCATCAATCCATTTCTCTATAGGAAAAAGTATTTCAGCCATACCTTACCACTCTGACCCAATATCTACTGTTGGTGGGGGACCTCTCCAATATGAGATAATTTTTTAAATCGGTTACCATGGTAACATTGTGCAGACCATTTACCGGTTAGATTACCTTGATTACCATTGTAACCGATTTAAGATCCAACATTTGCACGCGGTCACTCATCAAAGTGCGAGGCATTAGACACCTTGCAATATGGATTTACTCATCCTGAAGGCATATGCAGCAAGCCTTTCAGCCCCCTGTTTAATATTAGTGTATCTTCTGTGAGTAGCGTATCCCTATTTATCATTTGCTTTGATTGACATCCAGGATCTGCACAGTTTTGTTTTGTAACATCGATTCTAATAAATTTTCATTGCTTTAAATACTAAACATAATAAGAAATGTATCTAAATCTATCCATAACGCTCGGCTTATGACGTAATCAGGATTGACAAGGAGCAAATTTAATTTTACGCGTCAAAGTGCAGGGGGGGATTCGAAATATTTACAATTATTAACAACCCGAGAGATCAAAATATATATATTTATATATTATCAATCTAAAAATTAGTTTAAGTGCGGCGTTTAGGCCGCACAGTCTAAATAGGTGGTGACGTTCATATAGGGTGAAAAGCAAATTTTTGTAATGATCTCCCCTCTGTGGGTGAATCACGCACTAGAATAATAATGTAGGTATGGCCGCTTGACCTGTAATAACGAGTTAATAATAATCTATTTATTTAGATAAAATGTAAAATTTTCCGTTAAAAAATCGTACGATTCTAGTCGAACCGCGAACCACACCATGCACTTATCTAATATTTGATGCTCTAAAGGTCACATGTACAATGTTTTGGATGTCGTACATCTTTAAAATTATTATTGAAATAAAATATGTAAAGATATTACATAAATATGGTATAAATTTTACATAAAATATATTATTATGTCGTTCATAATTATGTAATGTGAAATAAATTTTTATTTGCATTTTAAGCGCAGTTGCATTATGCATTTTAAATTATATTTATCATAAAAATGCTACGTTTACGCCTGAGAATGGAAAAGTAACACTGTTCTTAGCAACGGGCGGAAAAGTAAAACCATCCTAAAATAACGAGAGTTAAAAAGTAATTTGTTTTTTGCTTATCTATCTGCTACTATTTTTTTAAGAATTTTGTAAACCCTAAACGAAAATTGGAACAATAGCGGCTTTATGCTTGACTTCAGAAAAAATTAGGAAAAACTAACTTATCTTATCCAATTTTGTTCATTTGGATTCAAATTCTTTATTTCCATTAGGTACAGCGTAAAATTTGCTTTTTAAAAAATCAACTGAATTTGATAGATAACATTAAAATTAAGCGTTTTAGATACGGACGGACGAATGACGTAAATCGATTAGTTGAGCTTATAATCAGTTTAAAGTTTCCAATTTTTGTTCAAAATGCGACCTTGTTGTGCATTATGTTGATGGGACGTGTACTCAACGTTAGGCTGAGCACGGGGAGTGGGGACCGATTCTTGGTTGGTTTAGTCGTAGCTACATCAACGTAGAGTTAATACCAAGTTTTTTTCACTTTTTAGGGGTATTTTTGGCTTAGAGGGATATGTTTAATGAGTATAGTTTAGCCAAAACGGCTCTGAGGTTGTGTAGCGGCCGTAACGTCGATTTCGACAACGCAACCATGTCGAATTCGGATCCATCATTGTTAAATCAGTTTAAACGCTTTCCAAGCATTTTTGCTCCTAAAAATCTGAGAACCACACTAGAATTTACGCTGGACACATAAATTTCGGTTGAAGATGATGTATTAAATGTTTTTTGCAAGAAAAACTTATGCGATGGCTAGCGGCACCAAATCAATGCTATTTCATGTAAAATTTTGGTTTTTCTTGCAATGGTCAGGAAATTTTTTGTTTTATTATTGCTATTTGGACCGTTTTCTATCATTCTGTTTTTTGGAAATTTGTAAAATCGGAGTGCTGGATATTGTCCTACTCCTGATTGTTCTAAATCCCTTATTTTACTAGAATCTTTTGTCTGAAAAATAAATCCTATTAATTAAAACAAAACAATTGTAATTGCCTTTCTAGCAGCTTCTTCTACTTTGCGTACCAAGTCTTTTAACAATATTATTTAATTTTTTTATAAAACTTTCGGTTGCCTCTTTGAGTAATTTTTATTGAAAATTGAATTTTCTTATTAGATACACTGAGGTTTTGGTGCAAATTAAAAGGTAAGGCTGTATGCAAATTTTGAGAAGATTGAGGGGTTGACTAGGGGTCCTATTAGAAAAGAGTGCCGTAATGTATACCCCGGGATTGCCTGTACCAGATATGGGAATCGTGTACGTTTGTAGTATCAATCAGGAATCGAACCTGGTTCCTTCATCTCATCAAACGAGCGCTCTGGCTACTGCGCTAACCACATTGAAAATTTTCGTATCATCAGGACTCGAATTTAATTTTTCTGATTTTAGCAAATCATCCATACTAAAAAACACTGATTATCTTCTAATTCTATGCTAATTTCACCATCTATTGTATAATATTAACTTTTTCCATTGCGTTTATTGTTTACTCGTCTGTAATTTTCTAAAATATATGCACTTGAAGTTTCTACAGCGAACTATCCTAGACTTTGACGATAAGGTTGCTCAAATTATATAGTTTTAATACTTATTTATAAAATTTAATCTTATCAATATTACTGTTTACTTTAAGAAATTGGTAGATTAAAACAAACTTAATGATGTAATAATAGTCGAGATAAAATAAATCGTTTTGGTTGAAAATATTTGATATATTATCTTTTTATTTTCGTGTAAATACCGAAATGTCGATCGTTCGAATTCGAAAATTACAATTTGTTAATTGTTTTGCAATATGCATATTGAGGTCCTTGAATTACTTTTCAGCTATTTGGTCATTTTTGGAAAAAATTTAGTGATCGTATTCAAGCTCAAGATTTTGTTGTAACACAAGTTTCATAAATCTGTGAAGGTTAATATTTTAACGAACGTTCCATGATCGCACACTTACACAGTGGCATTGTAAGAGTCGGTAGCTGCTCATAATTTTGTGTGAAATTTATGTCGTTAACACGTTAATTATTGTGTAATTTATTTAAGTTTAATTAAGTATTATGTGTTTGTTACAATTTGTTCGCAGTTTATCAAGGGACTAATAAAGGAGCTATGTAGCGCGTATTTTTGATTTCTTAATTAATGTAGAAATGGTACGTTTTTATTTATGATAAATTAATATATTATTTATGTTTATTTGTAAGGTTAAATTCTATCGCAAAAAAACTACAAAAATTTAAATTATTTTCCACTGGGATGTATTCATTTTATTTCGAAGCATTGCGATGTTCAGTGGTTATTTAAAATCTATTTTACCCTCCCCCCAACGACCTTTACATACATGAAAATTAAAAGAAAAAAACCGGAAACCGCTAAAATTTTATGCGCTCACCGATAAGTTTTTTTGAATTTAAGGTTATTACAATAAATTAAATAATCAAATTGTGCTAGAAGGGTGGACAATTAATTTAGTAGTAAAAATTACCAAGTTACCAGTTTAATTTGCGAAAGATAATTCTTGGCCTAAAATACTTTCACCCGAACTAAATTCAACTCTGTACTTTGAAAAAAGTATTAAACTCAAATTTGATAAAAATTTTGCCTTGACTTATCACTGATAATTTAACGAGCTTTGCAATAAAAATGTATTTTAATATTTAGGATATATTTTAATTAGGCTGTAATGATAAAAATGTTGCTCTTTAATTAATCCGTCAATTTGCAAACAGTAATTGCCGGCCATTCTGTCTTTATAATCAAATAATTTTCACAGATCAAAATTACGGTTTTGAAGTTGGTTGAGTGAAATTGTATGTTAATAATTGAGAACTGTTTAATTTGGAACCTTAAATCGGCTCTGATGTAATTGTGAAAATTTTCCCTCTGCTACACGTATTCAATTTCCATTATTTGCTCCCATGTTTTTTCCCACGTTGTATTTGTCCTGTAAAATCAGACAAGGCGATTGCATCGTTATTCGTTATCCTTAGCCCTTTGAAATCTTGCAGGCTAATCGAATTGAAGGGTTCAGTAAATGTAGAAAACAAACAAAAATTGAACCCTCCGATTTTCTTTCTATTCCCCGAGCTACCTCAAACTTAAGACAAACTCGAAGATCTTGGAGGGCACTGGGTCACTAATACAGGTTTTGTCAGATCCAACATTAATTAAATTCATTCACGTCATGGATTATTAAACACAGTTACGTAGGAGGAAGCAGCCGTAGACTCAACTGTTTTGTTTGTGATAAATCGTGGTTTAAACTGTGCAGTTTGGTAACGGAAGAAGAAATGCAAAGCCGAAAAATTAACATTACAATTAGATTGTGCGTTGTTAAGATACCAAAAGTCTTAAATTTGTTACCGTTGATACCCCAAAGTTGAGTTTATCCTATTCATTTCAGCTGATCAGTATTTACATGTGTACTTAAATTTTGAAAAACATTTAGTGTTTTTCTAAACTACCAATGGGATTACTCTTAAGTTACACTACATTAACCACGAAACAATTCATTATTCAACGATTACATATGTTTTTTAAATTATTATTACTTAAAATGCAAGTTCTTACCGCGAATTATCCCAACGTTTTTTTTTATCCCAAATCTTAAATACTAAAAAAGCTTCATGCCAAGAATATTATTCATGGAATAGTATGAATTTGCTATATTTTAAATACAAAAGCCACCAAGTTCTGTAAAAAAATAGTTGGGTGAACTCCGTCAGCGCCATCTGTTGATTGAATTAAAAGGTCCTGAATTAAAGGCCCCTCTTCAGAATTGCGACGCAAGTGTATAACATATATACCTTTATACTAGTTTGAACATGAAACGAATCGAAGATGAGTTCTGTAATCAAGTCAGCAAAGAAAAATATTATCTACGTACGTGTATCATATACTATTTTTCCTGTTACTATCAAAAATAACAGAAAAAGAATTACTTTTCATTAATTTATCACTTTAGGTCCGCGGTTCCGAACCTGGGGGTAATTACCCTCCCGGGGGTAAATCAGCTATTCTATAGGGGTAATAAGACCTAACGGTTTAGATCAGGTTAGGTTCTAATCTAACCTAATAAGGTTATTTTCTCTAAAGTAAAGATATTTGTATTTTCTTGTATTAATAACATTTTAGGGGTAAATTTAGTTTTTCTAATAATTCACAGGGGTAACACTATTAAAAAGGTTAGGAACCACTGACTTAGGTTAAGTCAAGGAAGAAAATGACAGTAGGATTTGAAAATGTTTAAAATGATAGATTAATTGCTAAATAACTAAAATTTAAATAAGTAAAAATTTGTATTTTATTTTACATTCTTAACTGTAAAGCCGCGGTTTTCAAGCCTAAAACAAGCTTAAAACAACCGTTTTAATTGTCAAATTACCTCCTCCCCTCACACATACACACAAAATTTGAGAGTGGTTCAAACTCCTGAGTGTGTGAAGCCGAACTGGAAATTCCGCAGTTCTTGGTCTTTTCATGTCATCAACAGATCAACTTTTATAAAGGCAAATAGGGAGATCATTTTTGGAATCTCCTGATTGGTTCTGAATTATGCAGACGGTCGAGCACGGATCCTGATAGTAAAGCGTTTTGCTTTATTTTATAGAAGCCTAAAAGCGTCATTTTTACCATTCTTTTTTTTATGAAAATAAGTTGTTACTGGTGAAATAAATAATTAATTTAAATTTTAAAATTTTCGAGTTAATTGAACGTAATAAAAATTAAGTTTAATTTTTGAACTTATTAGTTTTAATAAAATTATTTAAAGGAGTTGCCATGACAACTAAACAGTAAGTTTACCCGTCATAAAGCGTGAAATTGTGGGTGGATTTTTGAGTAATGTCTCTTACTAATTCAGTGAATCTCAGAGGGTAAATGCATAAATAAAATTATGTTTTTAATTTTAAACCGCATTTTGAAATTTCTTCTATTTCCTGAGATATTAATTGTGAAAATGAATACGCTGCATCTCAGCGCTATATCTCACCAAAGCTTTTTTTTTACTTCAAAAAGTTTTTGAGTTGTAAAAATATGAATTTGACTTTTTGGAAAACGATTCTTAAAATGAAAAAATTGATACCTTACATGCGATACAAATTCTTAACATATTTTTGAATGTTACGTGCACTTTTTGCTGATTTTTAATTTTGTTTGCTCCACTTACGGAGTTTCATGCTATACCTAGTAAGTTCTTTTTACAATTATCAAACTGCAAAGCTACATACCTGATCTATAAGTGTTAATTTCAGCAAACTATAAAAATATAACTGTTTTTCATTACTACGCAGATTAGGTACAGTTCGATGGTTTGCCGGTGCCGTTCGAGGGGTGACGGGGAGACTTGATTATTTCAAGTTGGCTTTTTAAAGCTTTAAAATTAATTTGCAATAATTTTAGTTCAAGTGAAATTTTACATCGCGTTTAAACTGTAAAATATCTAATAGCTGTATAACAAATTTCCCTGGATTATAAAAATTTTATAATTTGTATTAAACGATTAAAATTCACTTCAAGTAGTCAAACACTTCGTAAAACATTGATTACTATCAGCAAAATAGGAAAATATATAATTTATTGGGCTGTAAAAAGTAAATGAATCGAATTTTATTATTTGAATGTTCTCTTTCTATCATGTAAATTTCGGGTCAATTAAGGTGTAAATTATTGGGTAAAAATTATCTTGGGATAACCTTCGCCATTATTTTTGTTGATTTTGTTTTGATTGAAAAATCTTAAGATGGCATCTTACTATCAACCACAATCCTGCGCAAAAATGTATCATTTTAATTATTAAATAGTCTCAGTAGGCGATGCGATGATAATATTATAATATATTTTACCTCTTAAAAATCCTTGATGTATTTAACATTTTCTTGATTGCGGGACAAGATAAGATATTTCATGATGAATATTTAATTCTTAAACAAATTATTGAAATCGATTTAATTAAACTTAATGGTTTTTTGATTAAATAAATGTAATAAAAATTAACTTGTTTACTTATGCTCGTATAAAATGACATGAAATCGTATAAAGGGTACTAACTGGCTTATCATTAATTACTGTAATAAAATCTTTCACTTTTGTATTTAACTCCTACCCTGGTTGAAAAGAGGGTTTTGTATTTTCCATTATACGGATGCAGATGTTTTAGTTTCATCTATATCATAATATCTTTCGCGAAGGTTTTATGAAAATATAAAATAATTTTATAGCACTTATGTAGATGACCTTAGATAACAAAATTCGACACAGAATATTACAAAAATAACTGAAATTTTCAATTATTTCATTTAAAATTACCTAAAATTGTCATTGTATGTTTAATCAAATTTTAGTTTTATTATTTTGGATTACACGTTCTTTACTTTTACGCAAATTTAATTATTGTGTAATGTTACAAATTACTTACACGCGCTTCAAACTTATTATAATGTCATTATTTGTTCAATACTCTGCTTTTCATTGACTCTCCATTTCAGGTTGAATTTTGGGATGAATTGGTCACCTCGATCTACATCATCATTCGTCTTGTGTTTGTTAAACCAATTCTCATCACTTTGATGTAGTATCCCAATAACCGACCTTCCATTTCGTACAAAATCTCATGGTTCATCTTCCGTCAGACCCCCTCTAAAATTGATAGTACAAACAACTAATAAAAAGTTATAATTGTTTTCTCAATTTTAGTTCTTAAATTTGATGTATCTAAAAATATGATTTACCATTGTGTGTAAATTTTATTATTATTAATATAATTTCCATAACTTTATTTGTTAGTTAACAGAATATTTGTGTGAACTTTTTTCTTCTTGTTGACCTTCATTGTCATCATTTGGCCAGAATCATACAAGTACAAAAGCACACTTTTTAGGTAGTGTTCTCTGTTCGTCTGAATGTCAAGCTGAAAATTCAAATAAAATTTTACGTGAATTAAAATATTAAAATTTTTACCCTCATATCATCTTCGGGATCTGAACTTAATTAATTGGTTTTTCTTTAACGAAACCTTTGTTGGTATAATATGAGGGGTTGAACTATGATTTAATCGTATAATTATGCTGATTGACCAAAATTTCCCCTTTATTTTATTTTCTTAAATAATCACATTCACCCTCTTTAATAAAATTACCACTTTCCTTATTACACCGACCAATGTGTATTATATGAAAATATTTACATAGTCAAAAAAATCTATCAAAAATAGGTAAAATAACTTTTCTACATATTTTTAAACAATGTAACGACTAAATATAAATATTTATAACCTCTCCACATAATTATGGTACGTGGTTATTAAACTAGCAGAAATTTTAGAAGCACTACCTATATTAAAAAGATATTTTAAATATTAAGGCGCTTCTCTTGTAACTTAAATGCAGGGTCTTGAACAAGTCAAAATTGCTCTATTAATAATAATAATAAATATTTTTAAATAATTAAATAAGGAACTGTGTAGGTAAAACATTGATATAGACTTGAAATTTTGAAATTAAAATAAGAACTATTTTAAGCCAAGAGAAGCGCCTTAAATAACAAATTCATAAATATATCAATAAATTATATTAGATATAAAAAAACTATTTTTACATTAATTGAATGTATATACTTCGGAATATTAAAAAGATAATTTAAATGTTGCATAACAAATTCATAAATATATATTGTTATACATAATATATCATTTATTATTTTTAATAAAAAGCAATTTAATTTAACTAGTACCTATAGATGTTTTTACACGTATACAAACTATTACATGTGTTTCGCCATGACCCATGAGTAACTGTGGAGGAAAAACCTGCAAGAAGAATTTGTAGGTGGTTCAGCCATTCCACCTTTTATAATTATATTTTAAATGACAAAAATTGTACATTAAAAAATGAAATCCCGATTAAGTATCAACAGTGTTATCATAAGATTTAATTAACAATGAAATGTGTGTTTTTAACAAATATTGGCGTAATTAATACTTTTTAATCGTTTTTTTATTTGGTGATAATTTTACGATTTGAGTTGTTGGTTTCTTATTAATTTTAATGAAAGATTTGAATATTTGTAATGTAATTTACAAGAAAACAACATTAATGAATTAAAAATGCCGTTTTGTTGATAAATAACAAACTTTGTTGATGTTATGTTTACTCTGGAACGTTCTTACCTGGAATTTTTTTAAGGTTGACAGGTAAATTGTTGATATTAATTATTCTAATGATATTTTTGTTTATTCCAACATCGATCGATTGTTGTAATAAATTTTATTAGTTCTAAAAATGTAATTTTGTTTCAGCAACCGAACAGTGGGAGTGTTACCAGTTCCCTCAGGCAGTGGAGAAAGAAGGATTATGTGGATAAGCCAAGTCCAACTGAAAATTTGTCCACATCAACAGGTGAAACTATAAGTCACATAGCGCGTGTAGCTCCACATACTTACTATCCACGTCCAAATAACGATGTTTGTCATTATCAACACCAATTTACTGAATATTCTAGGTATGTAAATACATAAATGCATGGTCAACTTTCCATGTCTTACCATAATTATTTATTAAGTTATATGTTTAAAACGAAACGTGTTACTTCCGAATCCAATTCTTTTTAAATTTAAACAATGGATTGTATCAGGAAAGGTACTGATAATAGTGACTTGTACACAGCACGCATATTACCTAGATGATAAATATTACTTATACGAGTATTTAAATGGGGTCATGTCCTCGGTAATGAACAATCAAGAAAAAAATTGTTATTATTATATTAATTATATTTCAATGATATTTACTTAATTTTGTTTGTAATTAAACTTCAATCCGGTTCTAGTACCGCCCGATCGTTGGGCGCCAAATTAATTGAAGTAAGAATTGGGGCGGTTTAATTTCTTCCAATGTCTCACGTTAGGCTAACAATTTACAATTTTGAATTTACCCAATTTTGCTCTATCAATCTTTATTTTATGTTGTTATTTCCGTTTTGCAGTAGCAAATGACGCACATGGATGGATTAACGAGATTACTCATTGATTAAAAGACTATTTAGAAATCTCTTTAATTCATTTATGCGCGTCTCATTTTTGCTGTCTTTCTAACTTGCACTTTACAATTTGCATCAATTGAAGTTTTAATATAAAATGGATCCAGTCGATGATACGAAGTTGATAGATTCCCAAATTTGTTGATCTATTGCCAAAAATGCTTTGGAATACCTAGCATGTACCAAGAATTGCTTTCAAATTTCTGTTATAATTTTATATTCATTCATAGATAAATTCTAATAACGATTGAAATCATCTCATTGTTCATCGCCAACTACGTAAATATTTATTAATGCTTTATTGAAATGAATAATGAATGTTCATAGTCGAACAGTATGTTCCAAACGCTTATCTACATGACATAATTCAAAAGTCACGTAAAATGATTAACTGGCGTGTACATTTTCCAGCTGTGTTTCGATTTTTGTATTAGTCGATATTCAAATTCACGTTGACTAACCACGAAGTTTTGCGTTCAGCTGCAAAGCTGAAATTTACTGCAGTTGTTGCTAATATACAATAGGAAAAATGCTTTTTTTTAAAACGTGACCGTAAGCCGCTCAGCAAAGTCCGAAGACCTCGCATCGTCTCATCTTAAAGTTAGTCTGAAGAGCGCCGATTGATATCAACATCGATTAAAGGATTTTACCTTACTACTTTTCCTATGATGTAATGTGGTCCTTATGGACATCCGATAGATGATATCAATTGTATTTTGTAATACAATGTATGCGGCCAGGGGCGGATGGGCCCACTGAGAAACCGGGAAATTTTCCGGTGGGCCGTCTTTGTCTTGCCAATTTTTGTCAACAGTATGTTCTTCTATTTAAAAAAATGCCACTGCTCTTTTCTAACTAAAAAAACATAATTTTTAATGAATGTACGGTTAGTTGCAAAATAACCAGGCCACCTAATAAAATTGCAATAATTTTCATGTAATTCAATTATTTAAAAAAAAACAGCTGGTTGAACTTACAATTATTTTATAAAGCACTCCTTAAAATCACGAAAAACACAAAAAAGTACAAATAAAAATTTTAACGTTTTAATAATTTGATACTGGAAATTATAACCGCAAAATAACTCTGGCAGTATTCAATGTTACTTTTACAGTGAATTTCTAGAAGCATGTAAGAAATAATAATGTAATTATTGCACTTAATTAATGATTGGAGGGGGCAAGTCAAAACTTTTCTCTTCTTGAAACATTTTATTCTGCGGCGAGGTTTCGTTCACACTTTTAAATAATATGTCTCTCATAGCGACCGCTTTTTGCGCCACCGATCATCAATTTCTCGGTAAGTTTTTGATAGCCCCTGTAATGCGGTCATCCAAAACTGCTGAAAGATATCGAATAGATATCAGCGTTGACAAAATTATTATAATTTCACTACTCTACCATGTCGTTATATTTTATTGTATTGAGATAAGCTGCATGCAAGAAATATTGTAAATGCTAAGCTTTGTAGCACTGCCGTAAGTCGCTCAGAGCGGCTGAAAGACTCGACGTTTAAAGTTGAGGAGAAGGACACATAATAAATATCAGTGTTAACAATATGATTACATTTTGACTACTGTGCCAGAAAACTTTATTGAAGTAAACTATAGTTCTATTTCTGCAATTATTTGTGATTATTTGAAAGCTATCAGATGTACGAGCAGTATTTTATACAAATATCGGGTGCGAAGGCTACAGGCCGAGCTATGTAACATGACCGTATGTCGCTGAGTATGGCGAAAGCTTCGCTCATTGTAAAGCAGATCTATAATGGTGGCTGCTATGTTTTTCTTATTTCCGACTAGAAATTTCTTAAGGTATATCCTAACATACTCTGAGCCGGGTTATGATGAAATACGACGAGCTCTTTTAGAGCATATACCTATATGTGGCTCTGATCTGGTTAAAATGCGGCAAACCTTATGGTAGTCATGTTAGACCTGATAGTTGTCGAATTCGGCATGCCTGTTATGGCCCTAGCGCTACGAGCTCATCTATGATGCCCAATCAGGTTTTGATCTGGCGAACCTTATCAGGACAGTCATGACTACACTTTATAGTTGTCGGATCTGGCATCCAAAGCCTGATGTGACTTCATTAGGTCAGTCGGATTTGGACCTGACTGAGTTTCGCGTTACATTCCAACAATTTACTTGATCCGCATCTGATCTTTCTTACGTCAAACCGCATCCGGCTCTCGTTTCAGCCCTAACAAATTTTTAGTCGGATTAATACGAAGTCGAATATAGAAACGTGTCTACAAACCTACATAAATAAATACTATATTAAAAACATAATCTCATTCTTTTCCTAAATGAGAGGGAGGCCAGATTTACTCAGTAGTGGGCAGGTATCTCATGAAAGGTGAGGATGAATCATCAATATCCATTAGTTTAGCCAATATTTGATTTTCAAGTTTTGAATTTATATGCAATTTTGATCTTTATTGACGCATTGTGTTGACCGTACGTGTTGATTTACCTACATTAACGGTCAGAGGGTGGGGATCTGCTCTTCCGGACCCTTCTGGGCGTCATGACGCTACGTTGTTGGGGGTTACCGTTGCTTCGACCATCTAGAACCGCGGAAAACTTAGACTCTCAATTTTTCATCAAAAAATGTTGATTATTATCACTTTGCGCGAATCAACACTCGACTTTATTGCGTGCTGAGGTTCTATGCTTCTTTTAGTATACTATATAGGCCTCGCCTCCAAATAAACTGTTCACGAAGTGCTGCTATGCTATGGGGATCAACAAAGACTATATTTGCGTCGAGCTTGCATTTAGACGCACACAGCTCCGAATCTATGATTTTGGCGCCCCTTTCCTCCAGCATTTGAGTTTAAAGATCAAATAACTTTAAATTTGGGGCTGGACGCACATCGAAACAATGCAAATTTACTCACATTTTTCTATACTATCTTATGGCAGTTTTCCATCGATACAAAACCATTCAACAGTATATTTTAAACGGCTCAAATTGAATCATCCTGACGCAGATCAGATTTTCTATCTTATATTTTAACTACCATTTAAGTCTTATACTTTTTAGACATAAATACTTTCTGGGTTTTAACCGTTGTTATAATGACAGCGCATAACAAAACAATAGTTTGTTTATTCCAAAACATAAAAAAAAACTAGTTTGTTTATAAACTAATTTATAAGACAAATGTTTCATATTAGTTATTATCGTATAATGTTATTTTCTCGGCATTAAATCAAAAACTAGCATATCGAAGGTTATTGGGGGCGGACACGTGTTGCAGGAATGGACTATCAATATGGTATTAATAAACTACGTCTAGTCGAACTAACATAAAAGCCATGCCGACTGATTTTTCCCAATTTGTTTATTAAATCAATCAATGGTACGCTATAATGTTAAACATTGGAATATTCCTTATAATAGCAAAATATTCAATGTTAATAACCGTATCCATTCACATGTAAAATTATTATTTTTACTGCCTCTCCCATATTCCAAAAGCAGTAACTTAATTTGTAATAAGATAAAACGAAATAAGTGATAAATTGATCATTTTGTTCTGCTTCTTCATTTAGGATTTTGTCTTATTATTACCATTGCGATGGCCCTTATTATTACTAATTAATTGCCATGGATCTATATAGTACAAAATTTGTTCATTTTCCAGCATTTAACGGTAATCAAAATTAGAAAAAAATTGCACAAACTTTTTGAAAATTCTTGAATTCTATTATGTTTGGGGGGAGGGTTAAATTATTATATATATGACAGCTCTACAAGCCTAGAAGACCCTTGGCTTTTCCCTGCTTGCTTAACCTGTCTTGTAAACTTTAATTGCGTGTGTGACGCAGCCGTATTTACGATAATGACGTCGACACAAATATCAGGGATCACCACAGAGTGTGAATGCCCACCGGAAAGCCGAGCCAAGAAATTCTGTGCAATCCGCGATTTGAACCCAGAATTTTGATCAGCGATCACATCATTCTACTGCTGTGGCTGGGGGTCAAATTATAAATATATTTAACATATAGTGAAACTTTAGCGTAATGAAAATTCTTATAGGAGAATTGCCTTTCAATTTTCTTCACTTTTTGACTATTTTGACACAGAAATTGAATTTAATCATGGAGTTACCTCACAATAATCAAAACAAGATAACTAATTTTGCCCACATTTACAAAAAATAATGTTTGTGTTTCTTTGCGGATGAGTTTTAAGGCCAACCGCCGCCACCGGTTGACAAACCAAGTCACAATTATTATTATAGCATAACCATACATAGTAGACTGTTTATTATTACATCTATCTTAACTTAATAATAATATATTCGTGCATAATTCAGTTCATCGATTTTTATTGTATTAATAGTACCTACACTTTACTTATCCATAATATTTTTGTAGGGTAAGTAAATTGAGCACCTGCATTACGTATTACCGCAAAATGAACTCAAACGCCAGGCGAAGGTGTGCAGCACCCTCGTTAGGTTATCTTCCCAAGACGAAGAAGCCTTACTATTTAAATAAAATTTTAAAATTTTACAAAACAAGTTTCATTAAAAAAATTAATGTAAATACATATTATAAGCACGCAATAATTAGTTTCAAATATCAACCGGTCTAAGTTTCCTGTTTTACGCGTACAACATTTTAATTCAAAATATTATAATCTAATGCTGTTACTCTTTTTTTTAATAAATTACCAAATTGAAATTATCGATCGTTTCATTAAAAAAAAAATATTTTTTTAGTTAATTTTAATTTACATTCAATGGTGCCGCATTCTTATTTATTAGTCATGAAACTTTTTTTATATCTAATTGTTATTTAAATTTTTTTATTATTAAAATTTAATTTTTAAAACTGTTGAAAACTAGTGGCGTATTGTGAAATCGTTTTTGCGGAAAAAATAATTTATTGTTCCATGGGTTGCAATCGTTAAGGAAAATATATTGCTGAAACTTCCTCTTAATTTTCTAACAAATAGAAAATCATTACCGCCGTGTCAAAGTGGTACCAATTAAAAATGGCGGGAACTACACACACGCGAGGCGATTAAATTACCAACAAAATCTCAAACGGACTTATTAGATTTAAAAAATAGATCATAATAGAATAGAAACATACAAATCATTTTTAAATCATAGGTAGGTACTTACAATTTAAAATTTAACAGAAAGTGGGAAAAGTTGCTAAAACTCTGCTTCGTGTAACTCTCTTTGCCGAAAGTATTCTAGCCGTAACGAATGGTTTTGATTCAAAATGTCGTTGAGGAGGCTGATGGGTCTGCAACTTATCGGTTGATGATATCACAAGACCAAGTTTCAAATTGGTCCGAAAGTGCTATAATTTTAAAATGGAGTTAACTTTTTAATATGATCCATCGGAAACATTTGGAAAGTAAAAAACGATTAAAAATTACTTTAATAATTTATTAATTCGAATGAATGGAATTAAAACACAAATTGAATCCAATATTTCCATAAGATTCCACAACAGTTTATTATCTAATTTAAAATGCTAATCAAATTATAACTTAACATACTAACGATTCCACGTGTCGATGTTTAAGTATTTTATTTTATACAATATTCAATCAAAAATCATAATTGATAAAAATTTAATAAAACATAACCTCTCAAATACTTATGTTACGTACCTAGCCCGGAAGGGGGCAAGTTAGGGCAACTTACAGAATGAGCTCAAGGCGAAATATTTCAAACGGGACGCATCGGAATTAGTTCAGATCTTAACGTACTACTAACAAGAGCTCGAAAATATGGGTCTGTAACTCATGTCAGTAACTTTTGTAATTGTGTGCACTCTGTACGTGAGTTATTTGTTTTGTGCAGCTCCTGGTATGTGGTATTAAAACTAACTGATGTTCGTATTTGAAATTTGTTAATTTAAAATTAAACTTTGCTGTATTTAATTAATACACGTGAATTAAATTAACTGCTGGAACGCAAATCTTTTATGTCGTAAAACTATAGTTTAAATGTAATTTACATTAATACTAAACTACCTTAATCTTTAACTTACGTGTTTAGATTATGCTGATAAAATTGTTTATGTATAAATTGAGTGAGTAATTTATTTATCGCCGGTACAATATAAAATTCTTCAAATTCATATATTTACTTGGATCAAATTTCAGCTTTCAGATAAATGTTTATATTTTGAAAGGAAATTTGAAACTAAACACTTCTATAAATAAATTACCCTATAAGGTCATTGATATTATTGATAAATTAATAAAATATAGGTATGATTTGATAAACTAACTTACCATGTTTTTGTAATTGCAGTGTTCCATACAAGCAACAGACACCAACTCCTGTAAAATATTCAGAAATAGTAGAAAATCAGTCTAATCCAGCAATAGAACACATTTCGCCAATAATCAAAAAGGGAAAAGAGAAAGAATTTGTGGATCTGTGTGGAACATCACCTCAATCTCACATGAAACAATATCAAGATCACATTCCTCTGAAACAACCATACGCCGATTCAGTAAAGCAACAATATGGCGATCCAAATATTCACCATCAATATCTTCCGAAAGAACCTCCACTACATGCATTTCTTCAGAAGCAACCACAATTACACTCTTCTCAGTACGTCCAGAAAGATCAATTCCAACAATACATGCCAAAATATAATATGCAAGCTCAATATGCGCAATCATATCCTCCCGAATCAAATAATTTTCTAGCTCATTTAAGTAAAATAAATCCTCGCATGGCACAATCGATTATAAATGACACTCATTTACGGGAATCACAACTTCCCATGTACCATCATAACATAGACCAAAATAGATCGTGCCAGCAACCACAAAGAATTTTTCATGGAGCACCACTTCATTCAAATTCCAGCCATCCACATAGAAGTATGCCACAACCATACAACTACTCCCAATCATACAACTACAACGTCAAACCAAATATTCAACCAAACGATCCATATCCTCGAATTCAACAATATCAACATCCAAAATATATCACCGATTATAAAATTAACATGGATCAACCCAACATGCCATCTCAACGTGTATACAGCGAAAGTATTCACATGAATTACCCTCCCATGCCGCCAAAAGTGTCGCCAAATTATTCACAGTGTGCTCAATTGGAATATGCCCAGCATTACCAACACCGTAGATCCCAAATGCCTCAAGAATTTTATCCCGGATTCAAAACAGCGTACATACAAAATCATCAGGCTTCTCCGGAAGATAACGATCCGGAATCGAGAAATCGTAAAACCAGTTTAAAGCAGTATTTAGAGAATTGGGTGGAAGAAGACATATCCGGTAACCTACCTGACATTATAGTGTCTAATAATTTGACTGACATGGAAAACATAGAAGAAATGAAAGGTACTTTGTGCATCAAAAATAGTGGTAATCAAGATCAACCCTTATACGTGTTAGATACGACCGAAATTCCTAGTGAAACTTTACCCCACTTCTTGCATCTGCAACAATTTGAAAAACTGCCGGATAACATTAGGGGATACTACCATTCTACGAACTCCCTACCGGCAGGAAGTCGACGAATTATAATTGAAAATAATTCTGGCGGTAACATAATGAATGGAAATAATACGGTTGTGTCGTCCAAAAGTCAGGAAGGTGGTGTTGCTGAAAATTGTAGTGTTATTCGTGGTGGTCCTGAAAATTTAAGAGTAAATCAAGCTACAGGAAGAATTGAACGGGTGTTTGAGAACCAAGTTCAAAATGTGGAAAACAAAGTTGTACAAATTCATATAATCGAAAGTTCTGAACAACATGTGCCTAACGCTGCTTCGAGTGAAAAAAGATCTGGAGAATTCGAAACCGTTATCATCCAAGCTAACTCTTTGAATCAGGATTTGACTAATGTGCTAGAAAATGAAAATTGTGTTATAAAAAAATTGGTGGTTGATGGTGATAAAGGAAGTAGTGCAGAGAGTGTTCTACGTAATAGTGAAACTACGAAACACCCAAAAAATATGCCGGTAATCGATGAAGTTGTACAAGATGGAGTTAAGGAAGTTTCCAATTCTAAAAATGAAACTGTCAATGAGAGTAGTGCAAATTGTAGTACAACTGGAGTGAACGGTGAAGAAGGTATTGTGAAAACTAACATCAGTAGTATTGTGAGAAAAAAAAGAAGTCAAAAAGAAGTTGAATTCAAATCAATTTCCGAGCCGAGTAAATCTCAAACTACAACTAAAGATATTGAGGAAGATTTAATTACAATTGCTCAAAATTCCCAGATTCAAATATATGCTGACGATTTAACCGAAAAAGATACCAAAGATGATTCTAAAGTTGTGAAATTGGTGGATAACAATATTAGTGATAGTGATGCCAAGGCAACAGATTTATCAATAAATAATTCAAATTCCGCGGGTGATAAGAAACTTAATTTTGAATCCAAAGACAACGTGCACGACTTATTGCCAAGTGAAAATGAAAAATGTGATTTAGTACATACTGATGAGCCAAAAATTAACGAAAGAAACGATGACCATAATTTAGTAATTCTTACAACCTCCACAACACATAATTCAGTGGACGGAATGACATTAGAAGAAGACCTTCCAAATTCAGATGAAAAAGAAACTGAGGTGGAAGAAAAAGCTACTCTTGAGTTAAACAGTGAAAACAGCAAATCGGAAGTTTGTGAAAAAACACATCTCCAACCTGCAGAACCTACTGTGGAGAACACAACAAGCGTAAGTGATGAAAACGCAAATCCAATCGTGCATGAAGATAATAGTGAAATTGATAAAATTTCTGCAAATAGACTTAATGAGACTGAAAGTATAATTTCACGATCATTAGTCAAAACTACGGAACAAGACGAATTTGAAACCCGAATAAAATTTAACCCCGTCCAAACATGTGGTGAATTGGCAAATGAAAATAATAGTGAAGTAAATACTCCAGTATTTGATAACGAATCTGATGATTTTGTCGACGATTTTTACGACAATTCGTCGGCTCAAACGCCGAAACCGTTAAATTTATCAATGGATAGAAAGTATGAAAGATATGAACCTCTCATCATAAATAACGATACAAGTATTGGAGTGGAAAAAATGGAAGAAGAAAATCAACTAGTGGAAGAATCGAAATCGGAACCAATTTTAAAAGTTAAAGTGAAAAAATTATATTTATATGAAAAGCATAAAAGAGAAAAGAAAAGAGAGGAGAATAGAAAAAAGTTATTTAAAAAGAAAAGAGATAGAAGTATGAGAAGAAAACTGACTCTGATTGAGTCTGACGTTAAAGCAAAGCTACCCAAAACGTTACACCAAGAAGATTACCCTATAATATCTGAGAAACCATATTTTGAAAAACTGTCAGATAGTGAGGTGTTGCCGGAACGCGCAACTTTTGAAGTGAAAGATTATGTGGAACCACCAAATGGAGTAATTCAAAAATTGGATGCGCCAGAAATTGAAGTGGTAAATGAACCTTTAAATGCTGCTCCGGAAGAAAGCCCCTCAGAAATATTGGAGCAGGAGGAAAAAATTCTTCACCCTGAAAATAATAATTTGATTGAGGAAATCCAAAATGAAATTTTTTCAAGTGATGCTGAGGTAAAGGTTACTGAATCACCAATTATTTCAGAAGATTTAATACCCAACTCTGATTCGCCAAGTAACTCGAACGTTGATGAAAATTCGATTTTGAAGTTAGAGGGTGAAAGCAATTCTGAAAAGTTTCCAGATGTTGATGAGAAATCGACGTTTAGTGAAATTGAAAAATGTGAAATGGATGTAGAAAATAATCCAGTTATTGATGAAAATGTAGCGTCCACGGAATTAAAAAAAGAGGAAAATGATTTAGAAAGTAAATTAGGCGATGAGATTGTGGGATCAATGGAGGAGTTGAAGAAAATCGAAAGTGATTCGGAAAGAGAGTTATCCATTGATGAAAAATTAGAGTCTATGCATTTGAGAGTTGATAGTGAAGAAACTGTCTGTGATGATACGAATGAGGTTGAACATTTCGAAAATATTAATGGTTGTGAAAGTAAAGATAACGAAATCGAAGAGACTTCAAGTTTGGTCCGAGAGAACCAAATATGCATTGAAGATAAGGAATTGATCGTTAGTGAAAAAATAATGGATCCAATTTGTACAGAATCTGTAACTTCGGATGATAACGACAGAAATGTAGAAAAAATGTTGGAGGAAAATCTGGAAGAGGTTGTAGAAGAAAAACTGGAAAGTGTTGAAGAAGCCAAGGTCGACAATTCTGAAAGTGTTGGTGGAAATGAACCTGGAATAGTGTACCAAATTAACGATACTAACGTGGTGCTACAAATTGCCGACGAATTGCTTGAAATTAATATTACTGAACAAAATGGGAAGAAGGTAATATTAGTGAAAACGTTTTCAAATGCGGACGTTATAATGAATAACATCAACGAAAACGATAATCAAACATGTGAAACTATAGTTTGCGCGAACGAAAACGATAAGCCTATTGAAGACGAATTGGACGCTATTATTAACAATGATGATGTTGCCAAGGTTCAAACAAGCGAAATATGTGAAGACAGCGAAATTCCCGGTGTGATTGATGACTTTTGTATTTTCAATGAAGAAATCGTTTCGAGTTCCACTGAAGTGGAAGTTGTGCCAAAAGAAAAACCAGTGGAAATTTTGAAGAAGAGCTCGAGTAAAAAAGATGCCACTAAAAAATCTTCGCGTAAAGACAAAGCCTTGTCGGAAAAACACGGTTCTCGTAAACTTTCGTGCCTTAACAATCCTTCAAAAGGTTTACCTAAAAGTGATTCAAAAAAATTAAAACTTGTTTGTGAAAATTTATCGAAAACTCCTAAAACTATTAAAACTAAAGCTGCTTTAAAGTTTTTAGAAACGACTGAAAATTCGGGAAAATCAAGCAGTGAACATCAAGTGCCTTCTAAAACGGTTAAATCGGTTAGTTTTGTTGAAAATAGCGAGGTGATTGATAAAAAAGTTAAAAAAACGTCGGTAAAAGCGCAAGTTTCCAAGGAAACGGTCGGAATTTTGAAAACGGACAATAAAACGTCTAAAAAAGGACCAGAATTAAATAATAAAAGTGTAAATAACGTACAAACAAAGAAAGAAACGGATAAAAGTGTCGTCGCAAATAAAATCTTTAAATCGAAAGAAAAGCGTGGTAGTATCGAAAAGAGTAAAAAGAATGAAAAGGCGGAAAAAAGTAGTACAAGTTGCGAAAAAATTAATAAAAGTTTGGAAAAAACTAGTAAAACTTTTGAAAATAGTAAGGAAGTGAAAGTAAAGCTTAAAACTGCAGACACGGAAACAAAGAAGATACAAAAGCCACCGCGCGTTTCGAAACCAAAGCAAAAAGTTGACGGCGTTAATAAAGAAAAGAAAAATATTAAAGTGCGTGTTAAAAGTACCGAAATAATTGAAACCGTTTTAAAAAATGAGGAAATCGTTAAGAACGTGACGGTTAAAGTTAAAAAAGAAATAAGTGAAAAAGTGAAGAAAACCGAAAAATTTGAAATTCAACCTAAAGTTGAGATCGAAGTCGAGACTAAGCCTCAGATTAGTGTGCAAGAGAATAGTATAACTTCGTCGACGTGTCAAGAACATGATTCGGTTTCCAAAGAGGTCAGCACGAAAACGCTGCTCCAAAATATAACTGACGATTGGGAAGAAGAAGAATCGGAAGATTTTAATATGACGGACAGTGCGTTGAAACGAAAAGTGAGCCTGGAAGAGTATAACAAGCGAAAACTTGGTGACGTTGAATTCGAAACGGAAAAAATAATGGAATTGAGTAAGATTTTGCCACAAAAGGAAGTTCGCGAAAAATCTCCCGAGTCGCCGCTGCTTAACGTGAATTTTAGTAATAAGACATATTCACGAAGTGTTTCCAATTTACCGCTAGCCAAGTTGTCCGAATGGAGTGATGAATCCAGCTCGAAGCAAAGTGAACCTTTATCAAGTGCAATTGAATTGCAGTTGCCGAAAGTGAACAGAAGTCGGTCGAAACAAATGTTTAGTCAGGAATATTTGCGGAAAGCTTTGCTGAACGATCTGCATACGGTGAACGCGTATACGGTTTCGTTGATCAAGGAAAATCAACAGTTGATGCAGCGGTTTTTGGAAGAACAGCGATTGACGATCGATGAACTTAAAAAGGTGAAAAAAATCATTCGTTATAAACGGTTAGTGCAGCATTTATCGACAATCAAGATCACCGAAATGAATAACACGAGTTCGAGAGAAAATAATTACAAAACAAGTAATTTTTTATTGAACACTCCGCCATTGCCCGATCTTCCGAAGTTTGAAAAAGTTAGTCAAGTGCAACCGATAAATTTGTCCGATTTTAATTTAAATAGTAGTAGTTATACGCGCGAACGAACTGAAAATGTGACGATTGAAAAGCGAAAACGGAAACGTTTTCGTTTTTTATACTCGGATGACGAATCCACGTCGAATAACATTTCAAATAGTAATACGAATGCGTCCGTTTGCGATAAAACCGTTGAAAACGAAGTTAATTGTAAAAAAACCAAATTGGAAACTTCAGTGCCTGCCGTGGATTACTCAGTGCATCCGAGTAATTCGCAAAGTCAACTGACTTTAGTGTTCAAACGAAACTTTAAAAGTGATCCAAAAATGCAGCCTTATGTAAAAATAGAACGATTAGCTAGTCTTGATTTACTTGCAAAAAATATTCGATTTTGAAGAAGAATTCTACGATTTTGCGTTAGGGGGACCAAAGTTTAGTTTCGTAAGTATTTTTAATAAATAGGGCCAATTTTAGTTCATAATTTTTATTACCTTACCATCAGTATTACGCTAATTTGAAAGTGGGTGACACTTTTGCGTAAATCCTGAGGTTCGACCACTATGTGGACAAATTTTTTTTTTGTAATGGTAGTATTTTATGAAACAAATTTTATAAAACTATGGTACGGATTCGATTTCGATAATGGAATTTTATTTCAAGGTACCTTTTTCTATTTTATGTTTTAAAAAAGTAAAAGTTTGTTATTTTACTTCAAACTTGATTTTTCATAGTAAATTTATGCAGAATGAATTATTTAAAATGTTAACTTTGAAGGTGAAATGGTTTTGTGTATCTTCATTTTTATCGTTACATAATATTTATCATATTATTCCCATGCATGCGCCAATGTCAATTGTTTTTCACAAAATTTTAGTAAATTTAGTAAATAGGCTACTAAAGACAGCATTTTTTTAACATTATCGTGATTAACTCTCCTGTATACAAAAAATGCTCCGCATTAAACGTGTCACAATAGATTACTAATTCTCTTTTTTTAACGATCACGCGAAGTGAATGTGCTCAAAATCTACCAAAAAATTCAAGCAGACTAATAAATCTCTCAACTACGATGTGCTACCGGTTCATATTAAGTTCATGGTTCCAACCTCAACCTCTGGCGAGGACATCTTGTTGTGATTTAATAATTTTAACAATAAAATCTGCAACGATTTTAAGTCATCGAAGGAATTAAACTTATCAAAGCGTTATTTTTTGTTAAAACGTTTGTTCCCTTCTAATCAAATGAAACAAGAACCTCTCTCTTCAAAATAAGTATTTTTACTTTGGTTTCGGTTTTCACGGTTACACTCAACCGATTTTTACACAACCTAACCTAACTTTATTTTGTTCAACCTTGCCTACCATCTACGGAACTGCCGAGGTGAAAGCGCTGGTTAAAAACAAATGAAAGAATAAATTAAATAGTAAGTTTACCTTTCCCCTCCCTGTGGTCTGTGGGTATGGGGTACCTCAATCCAAGAGAAAAGTTTTTGAAAAGAATAAAATACATACCTAATTTTTTTTTTTCGTTTTTTAGGTTGGATGTTTTTCAATTTCTGTGTTTTTTTTAATGAAATTGGAGTTAAATTGAGAAAATCGTTTCTCGACGTTTGATCTAATACGTCCTGTTTTCGAAGAGAATCACATTTAATGTTATTTATATGGTTTACTTATGTTAGTAGTAATGACGCGCATAAATGGACTAACGAGATTCTCACTGTTTATGTTAAATAAAATTAATTTTAAATCAGATCAAACTCCGAAGCACAAATTTTCTCATTTTTGCTCTACTTTCATTTTAAAAGTCACCGAAATTAGTGGATGGTCAGCTATATTATGTACCACTTGTTTGTAAATATAACAAAATATTCATTATATTACCATTATTAGTCATGGCAATAGCGCAACTATAATAACCTAAAAATTGAGATACACACAGCACCTAACTGAAATGAGTACCATACTTTTTTAATAAAATTTTGAATCATTGAAAAATTTAATATTTAAACTAAATTGAATTATGTACCGATTTGAAATTATCAACTCCCAATATTTACATGTAAATCAAAAATTAATATAAATGTTACAATATTCATGTAAAAAAGAGATATAATTTATAGTCCTCACACGATAACTTCCGAAAAATAAATATATCGTAATCTGAATTACCATTTAAACAATATTTATATACTGTTTACCAATTTTGGGTGCTTTTCAACTTACAGAAGTTTATATTAATTATTGATATTAGATTATATCGATGTCACGAGTGCCTAAAACTATTAAATAATTTCTTTTTTCTTAAATTTATAAAAATTTTGTTTCTGTGGACATTGATAGACGTGATTATTTTGTTGCAATTCGTTTTTGTTAAGTTTTCAATAGTTTAATTAAATATTACTGAAGATTATCGCTCGATTAAAATGTCGCGTCGCGTTCTTGAAAACAATATCGAGAAAAATCGTTTTCGTTTATTAGGATGTTCAGAAAATAACTACATTCGGCATACAATGTGAATATCAACACGTGATTAAATGCCCTCCATTTTAATAATGCAAAATTGGTAGTACATAGATATATTTTTAATAATATTTTTTTATTAAAGGTAATAAAAGTTTTGCACTTTCGATGTAAATATAATAAGAGTTACTTTCTGAGCAGTCCACGTACCTATGTAACGTTCCTATAAGATATTGTAAAATTAGTTTTTTTATTAAATATTATTGACGATTAGGTAATTTTTTAGTCAGTCATCATATGCCATGGTTGTATAGTTTATTATATTTGCTTATGTTTACGTATATTTTAATTTTTTTTAGTAGATACCTATGTACAATTTCTGTATATTTGTTAAAATGTATGTATGTATGTTATAATGTGCTGGTGTCAATGACTGATAAATTTTAAATAAATTTCGGTGTTTATTTGCTCACCTAAATATAAGAATTATAATTTCACGATTTCAAGTGTCGATAAAGTACAAAAAGTTATTGGGCCAGTATAACGTTGCAATTTATATAGAAGTATATAAGCACTGTTGGACTTGTAACTAGTTTATGTAAATCAAATGATGTTATATTTATCCAAATATTATTTTTAATTGTTCGATGTTTGTATATTATTTATCTAGTTGATATAGTTTTAATGTTAATTAAATGAGTATCTGTGTATAAAAGTTGTGATTAAAAAATTTTTATTTTAAAATAAAGAGCAAATGCGTTCTAAATAATATCTTTTGCAAATGCAACTTTGTAAGTATAACCTACAAAATGTGCAATAACTTACTTTGTAATTCTAGCAAAGTTTCTCGATCTCTGGTGGTTAATACTATTAATTGGATAGTTAACCATACCATAACTGACACTCCATAACAAATTTTTGATTCATATCATTAGGTTCTTCCAATCAGAAGTATATAATAATATATTAAATATTTTTGTAATAGATATTACAGTTTTCTATAAAATTGTGCGACCACCATGTTTTTCTATTGAGCAAATCTCAAAATTTGATTTAAAAATAACTTACTTATCAAATATAGTTAATTTTTGTAATAAAAGAAAATACAATTCTTTAAATTCATGCGTCTTGTTTTAAGTGCTAATTTAGTTACGATGTTATCTAGCTAATAATTTCCATGTTAGGGTAAGTTAAATACATGAACTTTATATATCAATAAGTCGATTGTAAATTTTGTTTATATTATGAGTGCCTTGACACTAATTTGACTGTTATTTAATAGTAATAATGGTAAGCACGTGTGTTAAAATAAAAGTTCAAAATTATATATTTCTATAATTCCTTTCAAGATTCCTGCCATTTAACATCGTACATGCACCCAGTTGGTGCAAAAAAATATAAATTGTATAAATATACAGTGCGTTCCAGTTAAGCCCAACGAGAACCGTTGCGTAGTCCCATGGTTATTTGATTGGATCAACGATCGGCCGTAGTCATTGTGGGCTTTAAGTGGAACGCACCCTCAATGTGCAGTGGATCAGATTCCACATTAAGTTGTAACTTTTTTAAAGAAAATAATTTAAGCAGGAAGAATTCTGACTCAACCAAGAAAAGTTGGAACCGCTTTGATAATTACAATTTAGCACTTGTGCATTTACATTCAAGCTTGTAAGCAAATTACATAATTATTACTACAAAACCGATTACAAAAATAAAAAAAGTCATATATTGGAAATAGATTTAATATAAAGGTCGTAAATAATTTTGATTACGAGTGTCCCGAAAGTACAATAAATTAATAATTACTGTTATTAAAAAGAAATTTTTTTGTGTTTAAATTTGTAGTTTTTACAATCCTATAAAAAATTTAAGTTGATGACTACATTATCTAAAAACACAATCAGTACATTGAAGTGGTAAGTTATCATTATCTTATTTTGCTTGGCGCTGGTGTGCCAGAGACGCCTATACAAAGATGCGAATACAAAAAAGATCGTGGGAGAGGCGCTTATTTGGAGCTGGCGCTGGTGTTCTTTATTCAGACCCTTCACATGGCTAGTTACGCCATTGCTTGAAAGCTGCATTATTTATCGATCTTAAATTAATGTAATGGTTGTCTTTGGGTGCGTTCCACTTAAAGCCCACGACGACCACGGTCGATCGTCAGTCCAATCAAATAACGGCACTCAATCTTTAGTCCAATCAAAGAACGAAGCCGCGGTCGCTCATGAGCTTAAGTGGAACGCACTGTTTATACATGATGCTGCTGTTAGGAATTGTAAATATTTTGAAATGTTGCAGTATCATTAATTACGGTGAGTAAAATTTTCATAATCTTCTATATAAAAGTATCTTCGCCGAGTAAATGTTATACTCACCAAACAGACCACTCATCAGCATCTACGAAGTATTTCTATTATAAAAAAAAATGGGTATAATCTTCCGTTAACATCCGTAACTAATGGACCAAAAATGCTGTATTTTTTTAATGTTGGAAATTTCTTAATCGTTCGATTTTGGGACAGTTAAATTGAAAAATATTCACGATGAGAGGTTATAGATTATTTGGATATTACTTAATGGTAATCTTGGTAAGTTGGTATATACACAATAATTCATTACTAACTGTATCCCCTCTAGGAAGTAATAATTAAGTCCTTCAAAGAAGTAACCAGGTCATTCCTTGATCTCAAACTCTCTTCCTATTCCTGCTTCATCAACACAGAGCTACCTTCACCTTAAACTGTTCGATTTATAATCAACATTTTATTTTTTAGGCTTGCACTATTTGAAGATACCTTACACATCCACTACCTATCTATCCAAACATAAGATAACAGAGATTATGGAGTCTTGTTCCGGCATCATGTCCAGCCAAGCCGTCAGTGGATACTGAAAAATTTTTTGGCTAGTTTATTTTAAATTTATGATTTCAGATAATCTAATTGTTTATATTTTTAGACCACAAAAACCATAGGTCAAAAATATAATAACTGCTGATGAAGCAATAAATTACGAAGTAGAACTGGCGTACAGCCAATAATGAGGTTCCATTTTAGTCCAGTTACGCAGGTCCGTAAAGAATGTAAATACCGGACGCAGGAGAGAAAATGCACGACCTGCTGTTAGGTCTAAATGCTATCAGGAATGATGGAGAGAGAATATAGTACAATATAAACTAAGTTGGACCGTCTTATTGCTTATTTAAGTATTTGCCCGAACTTTAGCAGACAAATAAATTATTATCAATGAGGTTATCAATATTTGGTCGATCTAAGGTCTAAGAACATTCCGAACTTCCATATCAGAAGATTACATAAGTACATGTATTTTTAAGAAATTTCAACAGCTCTCTAAAGTCTAAACAACATTGTGGTAATGTCAATCCCACATTATTACCAATAAAAGTTATCCTGCATTCCTTCCTGTAGTGCAAATTAAACTTATTAGAAATAACTTCAATTATTGGGAGCACCTTACATCTGAACATAGGGAAATAACATGTTAAATTAGTTCTTAAGGTTCTTGTTCTTCATTGTAATAAATTAATAATCGAATGCGATTTTTTGAACGTCGAAAAATATTCAACATTTCATATTGGTTCTTTAATTATTATTATTAAAAATATACGGAAGTAAAATAAACGATTTTCAAAAAATGAAACCTGCCGTGGAGGTAAACACTTTAAAAGATTTTTATATGGAATTTTTTATTAATTTTATTTGTTAAAGATAAACAAAAGTTGTTTATCTCTCATGGTTTCTACATTTGATTTTATTTATAACTTTTTTCTCTATATGCATTTATTATTTTTCGCTTCTCTGAGATTAAAATGTCACTTTTGCTCTCGCAACATAAACACCCATCGTCGAAAATACTGCCACGCTACTGTTTTTCAGGCAGAAATTATAGCCATAATGGTTTGTGTAGAGGAGATGGTAAAGAGGGCCTATGTGTATAAATCTATATCATTTCCGACAGCTAAGCAGCACTGAGTGCTTTAGAAGGAGTAGAAATGCACTCTAAAACCGTAAAGCAATGGTTTTATACTCTGGTGGTGCTGGTACAACGTAACAGCTTAACGCTGAGGTGAACACCGGCTCACGTAGGCATAAAGGGAAATGGAAAATCAGACCCCTTTCTAAAGAAGCTACAGCTTATCTGACAGTAAAGGAGACTATAAGCAAAAAATATTAACGAAACGCCGTCTAGCGGCTGAAATTGCAAGTACAATAATGGATGCCGCATGCAGTCTACCAACGATCTGACAGCTAATACCATACTGTTTAAGGCAGCCATTTGCAATCTGTTGCAGCGCCCTCATCGGTAATATTTTATGCCTATAAAAGAACTAGAACAATAAAACATCTTGAATACTGGGAAAGCTTTCTGGGATTAAGGCAATCGCGTATGTTCAAAGGGGATTGTTCTAGTGAACAAAGGAAAAAAGAAATCCGCTAGCTGAGAAAAATATAGCAGGACTGTTTACCACACACTGCTGTCTTAATAGGCACCTCAACATAATTAGGATTGTGCAATCCTACAGGAAAATGTGTATATAGCCTCAAAAAGGCTAAAACACCTTGGTTTTCTACCTAAGAGATAACTCGACCACTTCTCAATTATTTTATTGAGGATACGGGACCGATGGAGTAAACTTGGAACGCGAGACACAATAAGTCTAGTGCAAGTGAGTCTAAAAACCACAACCCATTCAATAAATAACAATCATTATAAAGCTTTACATTTGGTTTGAATATGTTATTGTTCCTGGATTTACAAATCCGGTTTGGGGCCGTCCATTAATCACGTGATTATTTTTTTTGGCATTTTTTAACCCCCCCTTCCCCTTGGTGATACCTGGTGAGGTTTAGGACTAACCCCCCCTCCCCATATCACGTGTATTTTTTAGTACCTACAAATAATCTTCATTTTTTTTAAATATTTATAAAATCCAGGTATAAGTATCATCTAATTTTATTATAGAAAATTAAAGACTACAAAAATAACGTTTAGAGGTAGACAGAAAGGTTGCAGGTTGTTTTTGACTGACATAAAAATAATGAAAGAAATGCGAAAAATAAATACACGTGATATATTACTAGACCCCCCTCCCCCCTTGTGATATTTCGTGATTTTTTTTTTGACCCCTCCCCCCCCCCTTTCGAGCCTCACGTGATTAATAGACAGCCCCTTTAAGAAGATGATCCTACTGGAAGGTCGAGCTAAGAAATTCTATGAAGTCCTCGATTTGAATCCAAAATTACCGCCCTGTAACTCAACCAACGATAACATCACTCCACTGCTGTGGGTTATTAAATTTAATAATCATCAGAAATAAATTAAAAGGTTCTCCCTAACAGCAACTGTAATAAAAGTAGGGGGACGAGGTTACCTAAAAGCAGATGTATTATTTAAATATCTGAAATTTGTCTTTCAATTTCAACATTCCTGGTCTAAAATGCGAAAAATACTATATACTATATTGAAGTAAAATAATCCAGGCCACTAAATTATTCGAAAATTATTTTTAAAATATTACAAAAATTAAAATCAAAAACAAATTGACCAGATTATTTTCTATTATATCCCAGCTTAGCTCAATCGGAAACTTCTCCGCACATTTGCAGTGTGTGCGTGACTTTCAATTAGTAAAACTTAAATTTCAATTATTAAATTCTGTTTAACTAAAAAAAGAAATTAAAATAAACACGGAAGCTTTCCACTGCACTCAAATTTTATTACTCTATAGCGCCGTGGGTCGCTCGCAAGTCCTTCTCAAAAATTAAAAATTTTCCTACCTTGGCTATGACACCTGGGGCGTCACAAATTTAAATTTTCAAAAATTTAAAATATAAAAATAGTCATTAACTAAATTTCTTCATTCCAAAAAAAAATTGGTTGTTTGTAAAGTCGGTTTACGGACGATAATTTTACGTGATAACGTCATAAGAAAATATTGATGAAAAATTGCATATTTTTATAAAATTGAATTGAATTATTATCACTAAATTATCATTATTTTGAATAATACAAAGGAGTTAATTAAAAATTACAATTTTTTCGATAAATTAACATTTATTTGCACTCGTTAATTCAAAATATTTTTTTACTTAAATTATACAGATTAATTACAAGTAACAATGCGCTATCACTTCACTTTATAAACAGTTGACAATACAGTTAACGTGTAAGTTTTGTGCTGCCGCTGTCTCTCTTTTACTCGGACGCATCGGCCGATGGAGTGAAAAAGAGATAGATGCGTTACAAGCCAAACGCTAAGACGGATCGTGCCTCTCTATCGCTTGTTTTGCGCTCTCGCTTGCACGCATGGCTCAGGCGGAACGTGACAATAAGTCAAAATATACGACAATATATCACTAGTATATGAGGTGCATGTCCCTGCCCCCCTGCTCCCATCAAATTTTTGAGTGAAATTTGTATCAAACGCTTGATTGTTGAATTAGCTGGTGGTGTGTTATTTTATGTTTGATTTTATGTGGATGCGTTTCTGCGGCAGGTGATTGAAGTGATGGATTTAGTAAGTGGCTGTTTGGGTGAAATGTGATTGTAAAAATTAAAAGCTGGATTTGTAGTAACTGTTGCATTTATGGCACGTTTAATTAAACGTTTTAATAAAATTATAATAAAATATTAAGTTAAAATTAAAATTGGAATTTGTTTTCTAAACATAGGATATTAATATGATAAAATAGATTTTTTAAGATTCCTTTGTTTCCCAATGCTTCCAATGATAAGATTAAAAAATGTACCAATTAAAAGTTTTCCAACCGAAGTTATGATTCTTTAAAAATCCCATTACTTTTGAATTTTTATCAATAACTAAAAGGACAAATTCAAGTGTTGTGTATCTTCAGACAGAAAAAAGTCTTTTTCGGTTGATACCATTCTTATTTTTATCTTCTGCAATAGAACACAGGGCAGAATCGGAAGTAACAAATTCCTATTGCTCTCTTGTAACCTAAAATCAAATTTTTTTGGTAATTCTGAAAATAAGTCTAAAACCATTGTTCATTTTTATCTTACACGATTGAATTTATGGAGACCAACTTTGTATATAAATTTCGGTCGTACATAAGTTTTTGCGTTTATAACAGGCAGGCATAATTGGGATGCTATACAAAAGAATTCTGAAACAAAAATCAATGTTATAAATTGCTTAAAAAAAATTGTAGTAACTGTAGTATAACCACATTATAGAAGTTTATAACAAACTTTGAGTTTTCCGAACGAAATTTAATAGATAACATTAAAATAAAGCGTTTAAACTATGGTTTAATTGAAAAACGTCCAAAATATCGATTAGTTTAAACAAAATTTTTCGAGGGCGCACGTTTAGTCTTCTAGTCAGTGCCCCATGCCTTCTGCACTGGTTAAAATGATAATAATATTTACTTTTATAGAATTTGAAAATAACTTTAAAACTTAGATATTTACAGGGACGTGTGCAACCAACTTTTTTCGGGGAGGAGAAATTTCAAATTTGCCAACTGAATTAATTCAAAATTGTCAACTTTTTGTAAATTTTGCAACTTTTTGTAAATTTAGACATAAAAAAATGCCAAATTGACCAACTTTTGGGTGTTTTTGTCAACTTTTTGCCAACTTTCTACAACATTGGGGGGGAGCTCTCCTCCCCTCATCCCCCCCCCCATGAGCACGTCCCTGGATATTTAGAAACGAGTTAGAAATAATTTAAAAACACGAAGAATAAATATTTAATAAATTATTTAAAAAACGTTATTTATATGGTATACAAATTATTGTTTATTATTTGAAAAACTCAAATTTGACACATTCAAATTTTCGTTATTTGAAAACAATCGCCCCTTTTTATTTTAAAACCCATACTCTATGGCGGGAAATTTTAAGCGATTGTCATTTATATTGAAAAATATCGCTAAATAGACACTAACAAACTAAAAATGACTACAAAATTATTTTATGTGACATAAATTTAATTCGAAGCAGAAATTCATTTTTTGGTCTAACATTTTGGTTAACGCTAATGTCAAACTCAGATGATTTGGTTTACGTAATTTGTCGGTTACGTCAGTGAGTCAAATGGTGGATAATATCTGGAAAGTTTGTATTGCGTTCAGGTGAAATTTAACAAAGAAGAATTTTAAATAAATATTTAAATATGTTATCAGTGTGCAGGCAAACCTTAAATTCAAGTTTAAAAAGGTCAGTAGTCTCTTATTATTATCATCGACAGTGATAAGTTTATCTTAAGTATTGATACTTCAAAGTTGACCTATAATAGGTTTATCATTCAAAAGTTGATACTATTTTTGTTATTGTTACTTTTTAAAATTCAGTATAATCCGATCTTTTTCTATAAATAATGCAATATTTTGATTGACAGAGAGGTTAAGGTTTGATTGTAGCTTGTACAAGTTGGGAAATTTCCATTATGAAAATCAATACATGAGTGGTAACATCTTGTATAATTTAAAAAAAAGACTGGATGTGATAACAATAACCTTGAACGATTCTGTTATCTGAAAAATTTTTATCTAATTATTTTACTAAAAGTCATTGTTTCCTCATTTGCAATTTCATTTTAATTATTTTTACCACTTGGCATAGAATTTGATTTAAAATTAGAAATTCATATACATATTTCTATTTTCTATCCAGAGTTTCAACGAGATGCATAGGTTCTGTTGTGAATGTAGAAGATATCAAGGAATTTAAATTAAAAAATGAACCTGTGTTGCAATATCTGAAAAGATCGAAAGAAAGAGATGACTTGATAACCGCATTAAAATGTGTATCATCAGAAGTGGAGGAAGTTCCTATTGTTATCGGTGATAAGGAGTACACTACACAGGATGTTCGATATCAGGTAATTTGAAGTACCTAATCATAGGTGGAGTTAGGAGAAGGTTCGAGGTGCTTAGCACCCCCCAAAATTTAAGAGTCTAGCTCCACCCACCTACCTCGCCTTCACGAAATTGAAATTATTCTTTACTTTCAAGGTAATGCCACATGATCACCAACACAAAATTGCCAAGTTCTACTATGCCGATGATCAATTAGTAAAAAAAGCTATAATATGCGCCACCGAAGCTCAGAAAAAATGGGACAAAACTCCATTTGCGCATCGGTAACTATTTCCGTTTATTCCTCTTTTCTACTTGGTAACAAAACCGTTATTTATAGATTAGAAATTTGGGAAAAGGCTGCCTGTCTAATGGCAGACGAATACAGACAGACCTTAAATGCGACCACGATGTTGGGTCAATCAAAAACCACCATACAGGCTGAAATTGACGCCGCTTGTGAACTCATTGATTTCTTCAGGTACTTCCTTCCATAACGGAAGGTTTCCTCGATTAATTACACCTAACTTTGCAGAATAAACGCTTACTTTGTGAAAGAAGCACTCAAATATCAACCTATTTCCGAAAATACTTGTGTAACTCAAAATTTTATGCGGTATAGAGGTTTTGATGGATTTGTGGCAGCTGTTTCGCCATTTAATTTTACTGCTATTGGGGGTAATTTAGCGTACACTCCTGCCCTGATGGTAAGAACTCTTTGAGAGTAAAAGTAAAAATACTTCATCTGAAACTTTTTGTTATGTACAGGGTAACTCAGTATTATGGAAGCCTAGCGACACAGCCCTTCTTTCTAATTGGACAATTTTCAAAATCCTTCGTGAAGCTGGTATGCCTCCAGGTGTTATCAATTTTATACCAGCTGATGGTCCTGTCTTTGGTGATGCTATCACTTCTTCGGCGCAGTTGGCTGGTATTAATTTCACTGGAAGTGTTCCGTAAGTATAAATCTTAATTAATCTCACTTGCAAGGGGGTAACCACTTGTAGAGTCACCACAGGGTGGCTTTTTATGAAAATTTGAATAGTTCTACGAGCACAACGATTTTCAGCCCTGTAAGTAAATATTATTTTTACTTATTTTTGTAAAGTATGTACCATTCTCAAGCAACTTTTATTTTCAATAATATACAATCATTTGCAAGTAAATAATAATTGACTTTTAAATTATAAAATTATTTCTTGTTTTGTGGGGGGGGTACGTCAAAAAGGTCGACGAATTTAAAAATTTCCGGAGTAAAGGATGATAGTAAACGGTTCAAAAAACAATTAGGTATATAATACAAACTCAAAAAAAACGGAAAAATACATAAACTGGCATTTAACGACATTGAATTGGGTGTATCTCCACCGAAAGGAAGCTGAACAATATTTTGAAGAAAAACGAAATCTTTCAAAGGTTCTATAATATAAGTAATACGACCCGCATCAAGCTGGCGCCGCCACTTTTGCAAAACCTAAAAAAAAGTATATGGGAATTTGTGACTAATTTGTTGCTAATTAGTTACCGCAATCGCGAATTTGTTGCTCTTACCGTTCGCGAATTACAGCTATTTGAGTGATGGCGGCGTTAGCTTAATATCAAGCCAACGTAATAAACGTAATTAATAATAAACTTATTAAAACTTTAAAAAAAGTATGGGCATTTGTAGCTAATTTGTTGTCAAATTTATGAGCCATAAACCTAATTACAAAAAGCAGTTATCTCTTGCCATTTTAAATTACAAAAAGAAAATTAAAATAAAAATGTTTGAAAAAAATACATTTTAAATTTTATACGTGGGGTTTTAGTTTTAAGCACCTTGATATCATGGCATTTTTATGTGGAAGTTACACGATTTTTAATTAAAAGGTTTTTTTAAATGCCTCATTTTTTACCTTTTATTGTTTCTAATTTTTTAGTTATCGTAAAGCCTGTATGACATGATGCATAATTTTGCATAAAATTTACATTTTAATGATAACTAACCAATGAAAAATGTCTGATGGCTACTAATACGCTCTTTCTATTGGTTGGTTAGCATTTACATGAAAATTGTATAATAGCTATTTTCGATACTAGTTAGGAAAACTAAGATTTTTCCATACGAGGCTGAGTTTTGCGCACGAGGCCGAAGGCCGAGTTCGTGAACATAAAGCTGAGTATGGAGAAATAGTTTTCCGCTAGTATCGAACAATAGTTTGTCTAATGATGTTTCGAAAAAGAACCAATTCCCGATTTTTCGCACATAATAACTATCGACAGATGGCGTGAAGGTTGCAAGTCTTTGGTCAAGTTTGTCTCTGTGGTATCGATAAACCGAAGTTTATCGTAAATTCTTTAGTTTATATTTTTGTAATTCGTGCTTTTAGAATTATTGTAAAATGTTGGATTCATCCGTTTTTTTTTTTAATTTATGTTTACTACTCTACTAACCTAGAGAGAACAGATTAGGTTAGGTTAGGTTTTTAATTTATGTTTAATACTCTACTCCGTCCGAGTAATATCAACAACTTTTCGATTTTTTGGGGGTAATATTCGACAAAATTCACGATCTCAGATAAGTATCGATAGATGGCGTGAAGGTTGCAAATCATTTGTCATGTTATTAATAACCTAAGCGATAAACATGTGTTCACCCAAACGGATGAACCCCTTCTAACTATCTAACTATCGATAGATGGCGTGAAGGTTGCAAATCTTTTGTCATGTTATTAATAACCTAACCGATAAACATGCGTTCACCCAAACGGATGAACCCGTTCGGGCGGAATTTCAGTGCGGGAAAGTAATTACTTTTCCACACTAGTGCGGGAAAGTAATTTCAGTGCGGAAAAGTAATTTGTACATTTGTACTTTTCCAAACAGTGCGGGAAAGTAGTGCCTTTCCAAACTCAATTGGATATCACAAAGTACCACTTTTTGAAACAGAATTAGACAAAATATTAAATTAAACAATTTTATCATACACTGTGGAAAGTAACATAAATTTCCAAATGTCATTTTTAAGGACCGCATTCAGGAGGTAAATGTCGCTGGCCTCCCCAAATCGAATTTTTGGGTAAAATTTGCGTCAAACGTTTGAACATCGTTTGAGCATCAATGAGCTTCGATGTTTGAGCCACAATCGTCACGGAGTTATTCGCAAAAACTTTGGAGGGGGGCTGTAGACATGCTAGCCCTCCCCCCCCCCAAATAGAATTTTGAGGTGAAAATGGTGTTAAACGTTTGAGCATCAATGAGCTTCAAAAATTTTCGTTTGAGCCTCAACGGTCGCGGAGTTATTCGCGAAATTCTTGGGGGGGGGGTTGTAGACATGTTTTTCTATTTTCGTTCTTATTTTGATTTTTTTTTAAGAAATTGATGTCTATCGATAGAGATTCGTATGAGTTTTAATGAGCTTCCATTCCCATCATTTTAATTTCATTTTCTGCAAAGTTACGAGCATTTCAAATTTAGAGTACTCCGGGCAAGTGCCGTACAAACATTTTCTATTTTAATTCTATTTTATCGGATTAAAACTTTTGAATCCCATTAAGGTAGTTCCAGCGTGAAATCACGTGATAGAGACACACGAATATCCACACCTACTTTCAAATATTTTTGGTTATGGTGATCTAGCAACGTTGCACTTGGTTGCACTAAAAAAATGTCAAAACAATTATGATTTATGGTTATCGGACTTGTATGTTTTGACAGTTCTTCCATATCAAACTGTCATTCGTTGACACATACCTATGAGCCTATATATAGTAGGTGCCAAATAAATTTGCCGCTGCGTCATAGTTTAAAATGGTATGAATCAAGCTGGAAAAAACTAGTCAAACGAGTGCTTTTTAAAATGCATTGTTTCTTTTTATTTTGATATAACTTTCTCTCTTCACCACAACTTGTCATAATGTAAATGTCACTGTCAAAATGGTGCAGGTTATAAATAAAAATTTAAAAATTTTTCATTAATTTGCAAATAATTTTTCATTAAAGGAAAGTTTAGTAAGAAATTTAAGTATAATAAATTACAATTTTGTTGCCAAGAATAGAATAGAACAATATTTATTAAACAAGTAATAACTTCAAGAACATTTCAAAATGAACAAAACATAAACATTTAAATTCAACGATTCTGAGGGACTCTTCATAAATACCTACCTCCCGATGCCGAATAGTTTTAGTGCTTAAAATTGGTTTAGATAATTATTGGAAATGACGTTATCCATCACTATCACCATCAGAATCTGAATCATTTGACACTGATGTAATGAGTTCTTTTACGGTGACATCTAACAGTTTTTCCCGTTTATACCAATCAGCTATGACCTTATCAGTGTGCCGAATGCAGTTTTGCTAAATTTAGATCAAAATTACTTTGTCATCCCCATAACCATCTTTTCCAATATACTTATTATAATAAGTTTTACAATGTGCCCATACAAGTTCAATCGCATTAAACTCGCAGTGGTAAGAGGGTAATCGTAAGACCTCGTGTTCATGATTTTGCAACAGTTCATCTACTTCATACCGTTTTTCCTCCTTGTTCAATTTAGTTCAATTTCAAGTGATTAGATGCATTGTTCATTATTATTAAACTTGGTTCTTCTAAATTGCATATTAGTTTTTCAGTAACCCATTTCATAAGTTCAAAATCAACTGTTGCCATTGAGATTTTATAGTGCGACCACTTATGTATAAACATTTTAAACGTAACCAAAAGTTGAATATTTAATATAAAATTAAAAATTTGTCGTTTTAAATTTGAATACGTTTTACGTTTTGACGATTTAAGTTTGTTATTTAAAGTTTGAATTTATCCGCACTTAGCGCTGGCATCATTAGATACCAAAAGCACTACGTGACTTAAAATTTTTAGTGCATTACAATGCAGTAAAAGTTCAGACATACTAATTTTGTTTTTTGTTTGTTTTTATAATGTCCAATATTTGTAACGTACGACTTTTATTAGTTTCGATCAGCAAGACATACAAATGTTTTCGTACTCTTTTAAATAAAGCTGAACGACGTCCTAAATTATATTCAGTAAGTCATTTCTTAATCAGAAATTAGTGACGTAGAGGCACAGATATTTGGCACCGAGTATATATAAATATATACCTATATTTAGCCATGACTTTTCTTATGACTAATAAGTCATATGATAAATCATGTAGTGTGAACTAGCTTTAAGCCCGGAATCAAGCGCAACTTTCAATATTCTGAAAGTTTATAAATATACTAAACAACTCGAATTTTCTAGAAAAATTTTTGTTAAACGTTTGAACATCAATGAGTTTCCAAAATTTCAGTTTGAACCTCAACCTTTATGGAGTAATTTGTAAAAACTTTGGAGCGGGAGGGGGGGAGAGGTTGTTAACAAGTTTATCTTTATCCCATCTTAAAGAAGAATTAATTTTGTGAAATTGGTGTCAAAGAGACGCACAGTGGGGTATTTGACCATAAAAGCTGGCAAAAATTCAAAAAATCAAATGCTATTTACATATTTGCTATTATGATTTTCGTAAACTGCACTGTCTTGGGCACCATATACACGAATTAGTTTTGACATTACTTGTTTCAAATTTTCTACACATCGTAAAATATATGCACAAATGTGATAATGTGTTACACTTATTTTTGAAAGCAAAAATTTTATGAAATTCTTACTTTTTTTTGTGAAACCTGTAAGTTGTGATATGTTAGATAACTTCTGTAATAATTAATTTAAAAAAATATGTGTTACAATAATTGTATTCATGATAAATGTAAATGTTGTTGGGATGATTCAGTTTTTGATGTTTTTGATTGTGTTCCGGGGCCGATCGAGCTTTGATTTTTTTTTTACTTAAAAGGTATTGATGTAAGGAAACAGTCGCACTTGAAAACGGGTGCCCCAATTTGCCCCATTCTTCAATAAATACAATTTAGTATTTTTCGAAGCACGTCATATAGGGTGAACCCAAAAAAAATATATGTAGTATTAAGGGATTCAAAAACACAGATTTCTATATTGCTGTGTTTATACACAAAATGGGGTTTTGACGGTAGCTCCGGTCATAGCTCTCACAAACAGGCTTTTCATGGTGTGCAATCTTTATCAATCTTCATGTTTTTCATTCTAAAACAATTTATATAATAGTAACATTTACACCACTAGATGGCGCGTCAATGGAAAAACAACATAGCGCCATCTATTGGTGACATTTTCCTCTATTGAAAAAAATCCTTGAATGAAAACTGTCCTTTTTCACTTTCTAGTGGGTTTTCTAATTTTTTTTTTCTGGATTGCGTTAAAGATATAGTAAGTAATCTTTCGTAATTTTTTCCGATTTTTTGGAATTGTATTTGATTTGATGCCAGCTTTTTAAGTCAAATACCCCACTGTGCGACGCTTGAAGCTCAAAGAAAAGTTTGAAAGCCCAATGAGGCTTTCAAATATTTTTCTTTAAGTTTTAATAAATTTTGAGTGGTGGCGACGCTGTCTTGATATCAATCTAGCGCCGCCACTACTCAAATTGCTGCAATTCGCGAACGGTAAGAGCAACAAATTCGCGATTGCGGTAACTAATTAGCCACAAATTCTCATATACTTTTTTTTAAGTTTTAATAAATTTTGAGTGGTGGCGACGCTGGCTTAATATCAAGCTAGCGCCGCCACCTCTCAAATGTCTGTAATTCGCGAACGGTAAGAGCAACAAATTCGCGATTGCGGTAACTAATTAGCCACAAATTCCCATATACTTTTTTTTAGGTTTTGCAAAAGTGGCGGCGCTAGCTTGATGCGTGTAGTAATACGTAGTTCAATTTAATGCGTTTATTTGGTTTCCCACAAAACCATAAAAAATGAATTTTAAACTATTTTAAGATGAAGAGAGATCTTAGAATTGACATTGATAACATCTGATTTGATAAATTCACCAAACTTCAGCAACTGAGAGTGGTTGGGATGGATATTTCTGCAGTGGTTACTCCTTGATAACATAAAATTTACATTTCATTGTTCGGGGGTATCTAATATTCAGTTCAATAAATAATAAAATATTGAGGTAACTTGTAGGTTGATTTTAAGTGATTTGCAGTACATTCAACCGTCTATGGAAGCAAGTTGGAAATAATATGGGTATTTACAAAAACTTCCCTCGATTAGTTGGAGAATGTGGGGGTAAGAATTTCCATTTTGTACACTGCTCTGCCGATATAGAAAGTGTAATCAGTGGTACTATTCGTTCGGCTTTTGAATATTGCGGTCAAAAATGCAGTGCCTGTTCTCGTATGTATGTTCCTGAATCGTTATGGGACAAGGTATGTTGATTGTATACAGGGTGGCCCTTTGAAAACGAAACAGACGGGATTGTGGCCAGCAGAATTATTTTTTTAAGAAATCCAAAAATACGTCAATTTTATCATAGAGGGGGACAACTTTTGTGACCAATGTCACTCCCGTATTGTTTCATCCCTTTGCGCTGTGATGACAACCCCTAAAATGTTAAATAGGGATGATATAGCAAGTGACACCTCATTTAAAAGGTTTTGTTTTCTTAATTTTTTTAAAGTTTTATCAATTATTCAATAAAAAAATTGAAGCTGCAAGAATGCGAAATAAATCCGATATTTCAAGACATTTAAAAACAAAAAAGTAAAAAACGCTTGAACAGGTTGATTTTAATTTCATAGAAGCTACTTTTACTGCTATTCATGAATATTGACAGTTCAACCCTTAAGTTAAAGAGCAAACCACCCTTGGAATTTTGAATGCGAAGATGGTTCTATTTTTTATCAGAAAAGTAAAATGCGTTTTTGCAACTTGAGCGATGATACAAAAATTTATAAAATGATAGAAGAATTGTTTCAATTCCTCATTACATTCAAGACTGTAAGGGTGGTTCACCCCTCACTTCAAGGGTTGAGCTGTCAATGTTTATAAATAGCATTATAGCAGTAAAAATAGCCTCCTTAAAATTAAAATCAACCTGTCCAAGCGTTTTTTCTTTTTTATTCTTAAATGTACTGAAATATCGGATTTATTTCGCATTTTTGCAGCTTTAATTTTTTTGTTGAATAATTGATAAAACTTTAAAAAAATTATAGCACTGAATTCAGGGAAGCAAGACCTTTCAAATGAATTGTTACTTGCTATATCATCCTTATTAACATTTTAGGGGTTGTCATCACAGCGCAAAGGAATGAAACAATACGGGAGTGACATTAATCGCAAAAGTTGTCCTTCTCGATGATAAAATTGACGTATTTTTGCATTTCTTAAAAAAAAATTCTGCTGGCCACAATCCCGTCTGTTTCGTTTTCAAAGGGCCATCTTGTATTTAGGCCTCACTCATTTGCGCTAATTCACCTAACTTTAGATAAAAGAAGGTTTATTAGAAGAACGTTCAGTGCTCAAAATTGGGGATCCTGCCGAATTCGACACATTTGCAGGCGCTGTAATCGACGAGACTGCATTTAAAAGAATTAAAAAGTTTATAACTCACGCTAAAAACACCCCATGTTTGAAGATAATTGGAGGTGGTAAAACCGACGATAGGTAATAGTACTGACTTTTATAATAAGTACCGAGATAGTTAACCAATAATTTTAGTTGTGGTTATTTCATTCAACCAACGATTGTTGAATGCCAGGATCCTAAAGATAAAATAATGACTAACGAAATATTTGGCCCAGTTCTAGCAGTTTACGTTTATAAGGATAAAGACGTTGAGAAAACTCTCAAGCTTGTCGAATCCACGACTCCTTATGCACTTACCGGCGCAATTTTTGCCCAAGACGTGTAAGTATTTTTCTGGTGTACCATTTTAAGACCTAGTTAACGTGTTTTTTTAGACCATTTTTGAAGAAAGCAGTGGAAGCTCTTAAAATGACTGCTGGCAATTTTTATATCAACGACAAGTCGACTGGAAGTGTAGTAGGTCAACAACCATTCGGAGGTGCCAGAATGTCAGGTAAATGAAACTTTTGCACTTTTATGTGCTATGTATTAAAATAAAAATTTGTTAGGTACAAACGATAAGGCCGGCGGTCCCTATTATGCATTAAGATGGGGAAATCCTCAAGCTATCAAGGAGACTTACGTGCCACAGAAGGAAATATCATATCCTTACATGTGTGACTAAGATGTAATATTATTTTGTTTGAAATAATAATTGTGATAGTTTAGATTTTAAAAATTGCATGTTTATTATTTTTGTTAATTTTTTTTTAATGTTTTGTTCTTTGTGTTGTTAATTGTGAATTTTGAACGTAAATCTGGTCACAAGTTTAACTTCTGATGGAAAATTGACAATATTATAGTATATAATATTATATAAAAGTTGTGTCGTATTTTAGTGAAATATGGAAATTGTAATCTTCAAACATAGGTACCAGTGTAAGATGCATAGTATTACAATTATTAGTATCAAGGACTAGGCGTTACTTAACTTGCATTTCAAATAATCTCATTTTATATAATTGTACGGTGTATATATATATTTTGTAAACTAGCTTTATCTTTATTTCAAATCCGATTAAACAGTAATTTTTTATTGTGAATGTAAATATATAATCAGGAGAAGCATTTTAATAGCAATAAAGTTCATTTTTTTGTTTGATTTTTGTTTTTCTAATTAATCTGAAAATAATTTTCGACGTCATTACCTTTAATATGGCTGTGTCACACACGAGAGTTTACAAGACATATTAGGTAGGCAGGGAATGAAGCCAAGAGCCTTCTAGGCCTGTAGAGCTATAGTACTACATATTAAGAATTCGAAATAGGGTACAACTATTTTAAATATATAAATTATTAACTCGTTGATATTAAATTATATTAAAACTTCAAAATATCGAGTTATTAATAAATTAAAAATTAATTAAAAGATATATTGAGCTTTCAAACGATTATTTCGTCCGTCATCAGGTCAATAACTCGATATTTTGAAGTTTTAATATAATTTAACTATTTTATGGTATACAATTATTGTATACCATAAAAAATGATGATTACATACCAAAACTTTTATTTTAATAAGCTTAGATAAGAAGTTTTTAGAAAAACTGTCGTGAAATAAAACCAATAATAATAAATTGCAAGTGATAACTTTAGTTACAATAATAAGTGACAGCTTTATTTTATGTAAATTATCCACCTCCCATAAAAATTTAACAAAAAGTAAGAAATATTATATTGGTGCAGTCGTGCAGTATATAATAAAACAAAAAAGTAGTCAATATCAAATGAATAACAATCATTTGTATGATGGTTCTGAGTAGTTTCTAAACCAGAAGAAGAAAATTAAAAGTAATAAACATTTTGTTTAAAATTTTTTTAAAACTAAATATTCATAGTGAACTTTATAGATGGAAGGGTTCAGTTTTGAATCTCGACCAAGTTGCCAATTTTTTTATAGGCCGGATACACAGGACTCACGATTTTTTGAGTCAGGTGCTTTTGACGTTTACATCTCTATTTTTTGCTTAATTTTTACTTCTATTTTTTTCATTTTTCAAAAATGATTTGAAATACTCCACACTGCAATTCGAAAATTCAATGACACCAATACACAAATCAGTTTTATTGAATTGTGAGCATTGTTCCACCAATTCTTCGAAATTCAGGTGATCCGGCATTTTAAATAATCTTTTTATGTTTTCAATCGACAATTGTCCTGCTTCGTTCATTATATTTTCTTTCAATGCTATGCACTTTATAAAACATCCAAGGTTTTCATCATTTACTACGTCTCCGTTAACTTCATAATTATTTTCAATTGTTTTATCAACGGTTACTTCGGCCAAGCAAGCTTTTTTTGTTTCTTCGTGTGTGGCAAAAAAATTCTTAATAGATTTTGCAGTCACCTAATGAAAGAAAATTTATTGAAATTTTCTGTTATATCAGAATAAAAAAAGAATGAAAAAGTGAACAGGTTGTCTGTTTCTGGTTGCAAGTGCTAACAATCTCAGCATGTTAATAAGTTGCAATTGCAGAAAAAAGAAGTAAGTAATCGAAAATATTTTCAAATGCACCTATCGGTGCTGGCAGCCAAAAGCAGCGAACCTGTTTTATTTGTTTTCGTATCTTAAGTTTAAAAATAAAAATACATACTTCATTTTGATGTGAAAATTGTACTGTCGTAATTAAAATAAAGCAAATAATAATAGAAGACTTCATTTTCCCAATTTATTGTTGAAATATCCGGTATAACTTGATGCACTTGGAAAGAAATTATAAAACTAGTCAATACTGTAATAATTACGAACCTTTTATATCATTTTATACTTAATTTGAAATTTATACTTTTAAATTTATAGAAATGCAAGGTTTACAAGCGTCATATTAAAATTAATTTTGCATATTATTTCTCACCATGATTTTCATAATTTCATGGCAACTTATAGTTAAGGTATAATGAACACTGAAAAAACTCGGAAAATTTACAATTTAATTTAAACAACGGTTATTTTGAATACATTACCTATTGATAAGTGACTACATAAAAACCACAAGTGGGGTAATAAAAGTACCAAGGATTGAAAATGAAAAAAAAACTTAATATATGTCGTTCCCCTTATCCCATAAGGGGTTCTCAGCGAGATACCGCCAAAAAGCGCGCCGGCAGCTCGTAAAATGGGAACACTCGAAATCTTTTCTAGGGTACGTGGATTTCAAGACGGAAATGAAATAATCAAGTCGAAATTCACAATAATTACAAATTTTATTCAAAATTAATAATAAAATTTTTTATCAAAGAGACCCTTTTGTATTCACAACTTGAGTTTCGGAAAGCGTGGTGTATTTTGTGTTCGTAAATACGAATGCGCTATTGTAATTGAACATAAAACAATCGAAAATAGCAAAATAACGCATTCGCACCCACTATGATGTATTTGTGTTCGCAAAAAACAAATTTACAATAAATACAAATTTTTTAAATCAAAAATCGAATTCAAAGACCAATCAAAAAAATAAATTTTTATCGGCGCCACAAATTTTTAATATCACAAACGCGTATTTATGAAAAATGTTAAAGAATTTGTAATTGAGCTCTTTTACCTTGTAAAAATCATATAACTGGAACTCTTCACTCGACTCGCATTGAACGTCGATCCATCCACCAAACGTTTATAAATTTTCCAAAAATTAGTAAATTCTTCCAGACAATTGCAAGTTCTGGAAACCAAAATATTCTCCTCTCCAATACTGGACAATTCCAAATTGATGACCAATAACTTTGGTCAAAACGCTAATCCAAGCTCCAAAAAGAATTCTGGTCCTCACAAGACCAAGACGATCTCACTTATCAAACACTCAAAGTTAACGCCTTTTTCGGCGGCCAAAAATAACTCAACAAAATGGCTCAAATGTTGACTCTCTCACAACACTGAGTCGATTAACTTTTCTAGAAAAATTTTTCCTTTTTGTCTATTTTTGATAACGCCCGAACTTGCGTTCTACGAACAATTTTATCTCGCGCTCACTTTTAAAACTTTTAAAATAATTTGCAATACAAAAACAATTCAAACTTCAAAAATTTTAAATAAAAATAAGTTTGTTGGTGTGTTTAAAGTTACAAATCTTTCCTTTTTAGGTGTCTCTTTGATAAATCGTAAATAACATAAAATGAAGGAAAAACAAAGTTATCAATTTCGACTTAATTTGCCAATAAAATAGATTTTTTAAAGTCGTTTCACGACAATATACATTCATATTTTAAAATTAATCAAATTAACTTGTTGAAACCTTTTCTTGAAACAGAAATACTGGGTTTCGTATTATCTACTCAATAATTTTATTAATTTTAAATTACCTACGTATGTTAAAAGCTTTAATTGCGCTCTTTTAAAAAATTATTAATAGGTATTCACATTCGTGGTTATGGCAAAGGGGGACGATGTATAAAAAAATTGCGGAAAACTCAGCAGCAGAAGGAAATATAATAAAACTTTGATGGTCCCAAAGTTGAGACTAATAATTTCATCCAGAAAACGCTCTAGGGTTTATTGATGTTTTTAAGGATTTCTTCTTGCAAAAATAAAAAGCAACTTTTTCTAAAATTATTTTTTCCAACAGTAAGCAACTGTAGATACACTATGAATTTATAAAGTAGCTCAGCAGATTTAAGTGCATCAAAAAGAACTCTTATTTGTTTGTTGGTAAATAAAGTAATATCTAGTCTTAAAATAGAGAAAAAATTTTTTTAATGTGTTGGAATTATCTGTAACAAAATCATTAATTTTTATGCAACGCTCTTACCTTCTAAGATTTCTTTGAAAAACTGTTTAACAATTGCAAATTTACTGTCATACAAAGGTAAATGTCGCTGCCGCCCCCCCCCCCAAATCGAATTTTTGGGTAAAAATGGTGTTAAACGTTTGAGCATCAATGAGCTTCCAATATTTTCGTTTGAGCCTCAACCGTCGCGGAGTTATTCGCGAAAACTTTTGGGGGGGGCTGTAGACATGCTCGCCCCCCCAAGTGGAATTTTGGGGTAAAAATGGTGTCAAACGTTTGAGCATCGTTTGAGCATCAATGAGCTTCCAAATTTTTCGTTTGAGCCTCAACGGTCGCAAAGTTATTCGCGAAATTCTTGGGGGGGGGGGGCTGCAGACATGCTTTTTCTATTTTCGTTATTATTTAGAATTTTCTTGCGAAATTGATGTCTATCGATAGAGATTCGTTTGAGCTTGAATGAGCTTCCATTCCCATCATTTTAATTACATTTTCTGCAAAGTTACGAGCATTTCAAATTTCGAGTACTCCGGGCAAGTACCGTAAAACATTTTCTATTTTAATTCTATTTTACCGGATTAAAATTTTTGATCCGATTAAAAAAACTTAATCCTGCTTAATTGCCATCATCATTTTGATGGAATAAAATGGAAGGTGTAATTTTAGAAAAGAATATGTTGAATAGAAATGATATATTTTAATTTTATTGAAAGATTTAAAATTTTTAAAAATAATATAAACGAAAAAGGTCAAACTGACATTTTACTCTAAAAAAAACTTTTAAGGCCCGCAATTAAGCGCTACTTTTAATATTCTAAAAGTTTATGAATGTACTAGACAAATCAAATTTTCTAGAAAAATTTTTGTTAAACGTTTGAACATCAATGAGTTTCCAATATTTTCGTCTTCAGGGAGTAATTTGCAAAACTTTGAAGCGGGGGGGAGGGGGGAGAGGTTGTTAACAAGTTTATCTTTATCTCATCTTAAAGTAGAATTAATTTTGTGAAATTGGTGTCAAACGTTTGAGTATAGTTGGTGGGAGACCCAAGTGTTCCAAATTTTTTAGTTTGAGTCTTAACAGACTTATTTCCGAAATATTTGGGGGGGGGGGGAGGAATACTAACGCTTTTAAGTGAAATTTTGGGGTGAATTTGGTGTTAAACGTTTGACGCAAATTTTACCCAAAAATTCGATTTGGGGGGGGGGGGCAGCGACATTTACCTGTGATACAAACATTTAATTGTCATACAAACACCAAGCATTCACTATAATTGAAATTGAAATTCTCCCATGTGTTATTTACCAATATCTACTGAATGCTTTCCTTGGCCTGATTAAGTACTAGCTTTAATATTTGAGAGTTATTAGCTGCTGTTAGGTCTATAGATACGAAGGTTAGATTTTTAAGTAAAAATATTAATTGGGAGAGAGGGCATGAATTAACTCATTTATTCCATGCTTTTGATTTTGAAATTTCTCTTTTGCAAAAATTACTATGAATTTTGCCATATAGTGACTTCAAAGTCGCAATTGACAATTGTAACTGGAAAATTACGACTTTGAAGTGCCAATTCCTATGTAATATACATACCACCATAATATGCCTTTTGTAAAGAAATTTAATTTTCTATTTTTAAATTTCAAGGGCAATAATTTGCACGTCAACAATTTTGCATTTCAATTACCACTGATATTTTAATAACTTCACCTTCACGGCTACTAAACTGCAAATATTACAAAGATTTTTGCAATTACATAAATTCTGTAACAGTTCAAAGAACAATAAAATTTAAATATTTCAAACTACCAATGTGTTAAGGCGCAATCTTATACCATCCTTGGTTGAACCATCCAACATCGGTACCAACATTGGTTTGTTTTTATTTATTTATTTTTATTACAATTTACACACGTACCACACGGTCTTTAAAGTAATTGCACAAAAAAAAACTAAATCTTTTTAAAATATGATCGACCAGCCAATATTTTTCATATACAAAGTAATTTTTTAGTTTTTGGTTGAGGGTAAGTAGTTCGGACGCTAAAATACAAATTTTACGATTGAAACCTCGATGAATTCTGAATAAGCATATTTTAAATAAGGAAGATGGGCTTAAAATCACTAGTTTTTTCAAAAATCGAATTTAAAAAAGCACGATTTTCATAGCAATTTTCAAGTTCAGTCGCTCGAGATTGGTAAATCAATTGACAGTCCGTGTAGTTTGAACTAGTCTTAGCTTTACGTAGAGCGACGATAACTAGGGTCACAGCCGAGGCGTTTACTCAATGTCTCGGCACCGACCTAGATCAATTCTTAAGTGAACTAGCCGCGGGCATGTATGGTAGAAAACCATTTTCAACCGTACAATCCCACTGCGGTTACTGTTGCGTCGGCCGTCTAACTCCCAAATCATTCATCAAAGGTTGATTATCGCCTCGCGCGGGTCAACACTCTACTTTGAAACGATACAAGGCTTTATGCTCGCTCTAGTATTTTATACTCTAACCATCCACGCGATGTTCTCAGACGTTGAAGGAGGTAATGGAGGCTTCGCCTCCAAACAAACTCTGTTCACAATGTGATGCTATGCTAGCGACGATAAGCAGGGTCACAGCCGAGGCGTTTACTCAATGTCTCGGCACCGACCTAGATCAGTTATTAAGTTAAGTTGCTGCGGGCATGTATGGTAGAAAACTTTTTTCAACCGTACAATCCCAATTTTTTTTGCGACCGTGTCGCTAAAAACGCTACGTTTTTGGGAGGTTACTGTTGCTACGGCCATGCGTACTCGTAAATCACTCAAATTATTCATCAAAGGTTGATTATCGCCTTCGCGCGGGTCAACACTCTACTTTGAAGTGCTACAAGGCTTCAAGCCAGTGGCGGATTTCCCATTAGGCGCAGGAGGCGCGCGCTTCGGGCCTCCGAAATCCAAGGGGCCTCAAAATTCAGCTCTCAAAATAAAATTATTTTAGTAAATAATGCACTAAAACTTTACGATGAAATAAAATTATGCAATCAAGTAAGAGCGATAGACACAGTCTTACCAATACATCGACATCTCGAAAACCATCACCCACAAAATACTCTGCGTTTCTGACTCGTTAGTCTTCATCAGTATCGTAATCTTTTTAAACACTCAATTGCATATTTCTAGAATAATACGGCTACTACTTTTATCAATGCAAAGAGACCGCAATCGCCTGTCAAACTTTACATTTCCAAAACTATGCCTTTGTGCAAAAGAAGATAAATTGAAAATGATATCGCAAATTAAATTGATGAAATTTTTTTGAATTTCCTGTCAGTGGCGGATTTCCAAATAGGCACCTCGAGACTTAAAAATCAAGGGGGCCTCAAAATTCAGCGCTCAAAATAAAAAAAATTATTTTATTTAATTATTAAAAAAGTGAGACATCGGGAAATGTATTATTCTGTTTTTATAACGCTCTACGATGTTTTCCGATTTCCAAACATTGCTAAGCGGTGCATTTTATATTTTTTACTTACGACGAGAAGCCAGCCCGACGTAGAACCCCCAAACTGGAGGACCAGCGAGACGGACAAAAGAAAGTTGTAACTTCACCCGGATTCGAACCGGATATTGAGCGTTCGTAGTCAACTCACTTGATTATTACTTTCCGACCGTGTCGGAAAGACATCCGGAAATAACATTGAAAATTAATCAATCTAAAATAACAACAACTTGGATATATTTTAAGGTTTGCTGATGTTCAGATTGTATTAATTATGAAAATTGAAACTTATTGGTACAAGAATTATCAGTGTTAATTTGATAAAATACTTAAAAAAACAACTTTTAAATGTCCATCAGAAATTTCTAGTTAAATAAGTGAAAATTTGATGGACTTAATTTTATGAAAAGTTCCATAATGTAGTTTGGGTATTAAAATAAGACCTCATGCGAAGTTATTCCCATTTAAATTAGGTAGTATTTTTAAAAAAATCGCCTGCGGCGCTAACGTCCCCCCTATGTGTTCTGGAAGTTGAAAACAATTACTGTAAAATGTAAGAGTAGTGCAAATATCGAAAAGGGGGGCCTCAAAATTGAATTGCGCCTGGGCCCTCATAAGTGCTAAATCCGCCACTGCTTCAAGCTTATAGTATTATACTACGATGTTAATTTCACCTTTACTTATTTAAAAGGTGGATGCTTATTAAGAGGGGCATTTTTTTCAGGGCTCTTTTAATTTAATCAACAGATGGCGCCTACTAAAATATTTTTATAAAATAAGAGGTATTTGCTATATTTTAAATATAGCAAATTTATTGAGATAATACCATTCTATAAACAATATTCTTGATCTTAAGCTATTTTGAGTTCGTAATATTTATTTATAAAAACACAATTTATAATTAAAGTTTAATTATCTTTTTTTGTAAGTGAGTGTGTTTTGACATACTCAATACGAACTCAAAATAGCTTAAGATCAAGAATATTGTTTATAGAATAGTATTGTTTATAGAATAGTATTATCAACGAATTTGCTATATTTTAAATATAGCAGATTCCTCTTATTTTATAAAAATATTTAAGTAGGCGCCATCTGTTGATTAAATTAAAAAGGCCTTGAAAAGAAATGCCCCTCTTAACACCGTATACTTACTTACCTCTGGGATTCTTCTAGTAAGAATCCCTTTTGCTCGCTCAGCCGGTTTTCTTAAAATTTTTTTGATTGAATTTTTACTAACTTTTAATGTTGGTTGCTTTGAGAAAAAACACAAATTTCAAATTTTACACAATTATATAATGTTGATAACGACATAAAAATACGTAGGTACATCAAAATAGAAGGTAATCAATTATACGAGTCGCGTCCCCAAAAATTCTATTCTAAGACAGAAAGCAAAATTAACTGAAAATGTTTTGTTTTAAATTTAAGTTTTTCAATTGTTCCAAATTTCTGAAAAAGTTTAATTTTGCTTTCCTACAAATTTTATATAAACAAATAAGAACGGTTTTTACAAAATTTTAAATGTTTGAATCAATAAAAGAAAAATGTTTCACTGAACCTTAATTCCTCCGGACTTGGGTTCTATCTTTCTTGATTGCTCTTGGGTTTCCAAAGCTTCTTCCAAAATTAATTAGTGTTATTCACTTCCAATTTTCCAATCCAAATTTTCTCAACTGCTTTCCAATTAAATCAATCCAGAAATAAACATTTTCCAGTTCTTATTTAAAACTTTTTTTTAATTTACCAGCTTCAATTTATTCACTTAACACTCGTAATCGTAATCTCTCTTAGAGCCAAATTTAATTATTATTTTGAAATTATGTGTGATTTTATCACCACTTTTTTTAACGTCTTTACTCTTGCAAAGATCGTGAGCAATTGATTTGTTTGTGTCCTTGCTTATCCTTATCAACTATCTCTTACGAAACCTTCCTTTTTAATTTTTCAGTTACTTGATCAACATTTTTATTTACCAAATTATTTTATTTGAAACCATGGATTTTACACCGTGCTTTTAATTTTTTTTTAATTTGAAATTTGTTTTGTTTGATTAGGTTTTCTAAATTTTACTTTGTCTAGTCAAAATTCAACCTTTTTAAATTATTTTTATTTCAAATCTCTTTATACCCCTTTCCCTCAAGTTATCACCGCAATACATACACACCAAACCATCCCTGCGATGTTCTTAGATGTTGAAAGAGGTGATGGAGGCGCAGCAAATGGTACAAAACTCTGTTCACGAAGTGATGCTATGCTATGCTGTAGCGACGATAACCGAAGCGACACTTGCATTGGGATGCAGACGCTGCGGGCATATATGTCAGAAAACCTTTTTCTCTCGTACAATCCCAACTTTTTTTTCGTAACTGTGGTCGCCTTTCTCCTTCCAACGGACCCTTTTGGGGCTCCACGACGCGACGCTACGTTCTCTGGGGTTACTGTTGCTTCGGCCGTCTAACTCGTAAATCATTCATCAAAGGTTGATTATCGCATCACGCGGGTCAACACTCTACTTTGAAACGATACAAGGTTCTATGCTCGCTCTAGTATTTCATACTCTAACCATCCACGCGATGTTCTCAGATGTTGAAAGAGGTAATGGAGGCTTCGCCTCCAAACAAACTCTGTTCACAAAGTGATGCTATGCTATGGATTGGGATGCTTAAACAGTGCACTTTGAGCGAAAATCATGGTTTTCAATAGTAAATGTGCAGGAAAAATGGCTTAAAGTGCCCGAGCGCAGCAAGGAGTGCTTTAAGTCAATTTTTCCTTGCACAACCACCCTACTTTTGGAATCCACGCAAACGAGTTTCACCTCTCAAAGATCCACCTTTTCCCTCTTAAGGGAAACGTACAGTCATGAATTCTAAAAAACTCGTTTTTTTTTTGTTTTTTCATATGAAAGTACAACATCTCAGAAATATTATGTGAAAGTTTTAAGTTCATCGGAGTAAAACTCGCAAAGATTAACCCCCCTATTCTGTAACTTTTCGTTATCGTTCGTTATCGTTATGTAATCGTTATGAACCGTAAAGTTTGGTTTCCACATACCATTACATTACTATTTGGCAATTTATTTATTATTTATTTACCATTACATTACAGGCAATTTTAAGTGTAAACTAAACTTTACGGATCTTAACGAATTCATAACGATAACGAACGATAACGAAAAGTTACAGAATAGGGGGGATAAGCTAATAAGGGTAACAATTATTATGAAACTTACCTATATTAAACGAAAAACTTCAGACGTGTTTAACTCAAAACTACATTTTAAAAGTCCGTGCGTAAGATAACTCAAAAACTACTTCCGCAATCATGATGAAATTTCACACGTAGGTTAAATATAAATATTTCTCAAGACTGAACGATTAATATTTTTCATTTTTCAATTTAATTTTTGTTTACAAGCAATTATAGGCAAATTTTTTGGCTAAAAATCGTAAATTTTTTTCAACATCCTCCCAAAAGTGGAAATTTTCATATTTTTCAAAATGGATTTGTTCAGTCTCGAGATTAACTAATATGTTAACCAAATCTTTTTACTTTTTTGATTTCAGATAAACCTGTGACCAGTTATCTTACGCACCGCAAATCATCTTTTTTTTTAAGCGTGTACGAAAAACTACTACCAGCTGATTAATTGCACACGTTTTTTGAAAACTAAAATTCTTAAATGTTTTTTAAATGTTGCTTTTTCATGTAATAAAACTTTCAAATAAATACATCTATTCATAACTTAGAAAAAAATCTCAAAAAACTGCTGTTTTTCGACCTCATGACTGTACGTAACCCCTTAACCCACGCGCCTAGGGGTATTTTTATAATGAGTGTAGTTTTCATCAAAATGATGATTACAAAAAAAGTAATCATCAGCCTCTTATGCATTACAGTGCACGGACGGAGCACAGAATGCATTGATTCACCAATCACGAGCGACTTTGCTTGAAATTTGCTATGAAATCGTGCTTTTTTAAATTCGATTTTTGAAAAAACTAGTGACTTTAAGGGTATCTTCCCTATTTAATTCTCTTATTTAATTCATGCTTATTCAGAATTCATCGAGGTTTCAATCGTAAAATTTGTATTTTAGCGTCGGAAGTACTTACCTTTCCCCACCGGGACATGCAAATAGTTGTGATTATTAATCTGCCTGCCTCTTGGGTTGCATAAGCAATTATTTGCAGACTCGCACTTTTTTCGACAAAATATACCAAAATAAAATTATTAAACTACTATTTGCCATGTTCCGGTAATCGCAGCAAGGTGCAAGTTTTATTGAAGATGGGTAATAATTATTAGAATGTTCTCCAAGGTTCGCATAACTTTCAGAATTTTTTTCAAAAAGTTATTGCACATTTACGTTTTTTGTTAATTTAGCAATGTGCCGTAGGACGGAAAAAGGTGCAAAATTGGATTTATTATTTTTTTACCTTCTCCGATATTGTCTCAAAATTACCGGCGCAATTACCAAAATACCGAAGCAATTTTTGCCCAAGACGTTTAAGTATTATTTTGGTGTACCATTTTAAAACGCAAGTTAACGTGTTTATTTCAAATAATATGAATCCGGCCGTTTTTCCCAATTGTTATAGGCTTAGATTTCAAATATTTTATAGTATTTTCATTTGAATTTTCATTTCTGATAGACTCAAGTAGGGATTTTATTCATATTATGTAGGTAGCCAAGTTTTTTGAATTTTTAAAAAATTTTATCTCAATTAATTTATTTTTAGATTTTTATAATTTTTATGTTTTTATATTATATCTATCTGGTGAGCTGAAAGAACAGCGAAACAATATTGTAATAAATTATAATATTCACATTAATAGATATCAAACTAATAACAATAATTTATATTATGATGTTTCTATGTGGTTTCTAAACCGGAAGAAGGAAATCAAAAAATGCAATAAACATTTTGTTTACAATTTTTTTTATACTAAATATTCAAAGTGAACTTTGGATTGAAGGGTTCTGTTTTGAATCCCGACCAAGTAGGCAATTTTTTTATAGATCGGATACAACAGGACTCGCGATTTTTCGAATCAGGTTTTTCTTGACGTTTTCTATCTCTATCTTTTGCTAGTTTTTATTTCTTTTTTCATTTTGCAAAAATGTTTTGAAATACTCCACACCGCAATTCGTAAATTGAATGACACCAATACACAAATCAGTTTTATCGAATTGTGAGCATTGTTCCACCAATTCCTCGAAATTCAGGTGATCTGGCATTTTAAATACTTTTTTTACGTTTTCAATCGACACTTGTCCTGCTTCGTTCATCATATTTTCTTTTAATATTAAGCACTTCATAAAACATCCAAGGTTTTCATCATTTACTACGTCTCCGTTAACTTCATAATTACGTTCAATTGTTTTATCAACGGTTACTTCGGCCAAGCAAGCTTTTTTTGTTTCTTCGTGTGTGGCAAAATAATTCTTAATAAGTTTCGCAGTCACCTGGTGAAAGAAAATTTATTGAAATTTTCTGTTATATCAGAGTAAAAATATGAACAGAAAGTAAACAGGTTGTCTGTTTCTGGTTGCAAGTGCTAACAATCTCAGCGTGTTAATAAGTTGAAATTGCAGAAAAAAGAAGTAAGTAATCTGAAATATATTCAAATGCACATATCGGTGCTGGCAGCCAAAAACAGCAAACCTGTTTTCTTTGTGTTCGTACTTAAAGTTTAGAAATAAAAATACATACTTGATTTTGATGTGAAAATTGCACTGTCGTAATTAAAATAAAGCAAATAATAATAGAAGTCTTCATTTTCATAATTAATTGTTGAAATATTCGGTATAACTTGTTGCACTTGGAAAGAAATTATAAAACTAGTCAATACTCTAATAATTACGGACCTTTTATATCATTTTATATTTAATTTGAACTTTATACTTTTAAATTTATGGAAATACAAAGTTTACAAGCTTCATATTAAAATTAATATTGTATATTAGTTCTCACCATTATTTTCATAATTTCATTATAGTGTTAATAAGGTATCATGAACACTGAAAAAACTCGGAAAATTGAAAAACTAACAATTAAATTTAAACAACAGTCATTTTGAATACATTACCTATTCGTCGGCTGACTATTGGTTTGTTCTATGTCCATTTCGTAAAAATTTAAAATTCTTATTTTACCAAGGTTCCTGTGTAGTTAATTGTACCATATTCGATTATATAAATATATAAAATGAAAATATGAACATCATACTTGAATTTTATATTTTCATATAAACGGATATAGTACAATTAGTTACTCAGGAATCTTTTTAGCATAAGAACTTTACATTTTTACGAAATGGACATGGAACAAACCAATACTCAGCCGACGTATTGGTAAGTGATTGCACAAAAACCACAAGTAGGGTAATAAAAGTACCAAGGAGAAAAAATAAAAATGAAAAAAGAAAAATATATATAAAAGAATTGCAGAAAAAATCATGGCGAAAAACTCCTCAGCAGCAGAAGGAAATATAATAAAACTTTGATAGTGTTCGGATGGCTCAAAAACTGAGGCTAATAATGTCATTCACAAAAAAGCTCCACGTTTTTATTGATACTCTTAAGGATTTCTTCTTGCAAAAATAAAAGCAACTTTTTCTAAAATTATTTTTTACATCAGGGGTAGTGAAAATCAAATGTAAAAACACTATGAATTTATAAACTAGCTCAGCAGATTTAAGTGCATCAAAAAGAAATCTTATGTGTTTGTAAAATAAAATAATATCTAGTCTTAAGGGCTTACGTATACAGTCATCTCATGAGGTCGAAAAATTGTAGTTTTTTGAGATTTTTTTCTAAGTTATGAATAGATGTATTTATTTGAAAGTTTTTCTACATGAAAGAGCAACATTTAAAAAACATTTTAGAATTTTACTTCCACAAAACGTGGACAATTAAATCATTGGTAGTAGATTTTTGAAGACGCTTAAAAAAAAGATGATTTGTGGTGCGTAAGATAACTCGTCACAGGATTATCCAAAATGAAAAAGTAAAAATATTTGGTTAATATATTAGTTTACCTCCAGACTGAATAAATCTATTTTAAAAATATGAACTATTACTTACTATTGGCACAAGAAAAACTCTTTCTGCTGCACAAAATTTTTTTATGTTGGCTGCATGCGACTTTCGTGCTTAAACTTTTATCGTTCTAGTCATAGATAAAAGAGTCTTTCTTATCTATGGTTCTAGTTGCAATTCAGCAGTGCGATGAATTTTTTTGAAATATTTCTTGTTATTTACTAACTCTCATTTTTTAATTTATTGCCATTGTTAATATATGACTAACAATTATTTAAGAACAAATATTTATGCTTATGTAATTTTTATTACTTGTAAAATTTTAATTAATTATATAATTTTTACTTATACTAATAAAAAAAAAATATTATGAAAAATGTTGTCTGGGTGTTTAATTATAATGTGTTTAATTATATATAAAACTATGTTTTAATGTTTTTTGGAATTATGGATAGACTCTTTTTCCCACTGATTTTTCCAAGACTGTTTTTTTGGTCATAGTTGCACTATAAAGTAGGTAAAGAGTGATAATCTTGTTAATCCATTCATGCACGTCATTCTAGTCTCATTCCACTGACTCTAGAAAAACGATAATCATGCTAGCTCGATATTTGAAAGCCTTAGCAGGTGGTAGGTTTTTAAGTCAAAATATTATGGGACCACTATCTCCTTCAAGTTTAAGTATTAATTTGTTGAAAAAACTATATTGTGCTAGCTTTGATATTTGAGAGTTATTAGCTGCTGTTAATAACTGCAAATACGAAGGTTAAATTTTTAAATAAAAATTTTATTGGGGAGGGGGTGCATGAATTAACTCAATTATTTAATAATTGATTTCGGAATTTCTCTTTTACTAGAATATGCTATAAATTTTGCCATAGTGGCATTGCAATTGACAATAATTATTGTAACTGGAAATTACGACTTTAAAGGGTCAATTGTCAATTGACAATTAAAAATTTGTTTTACTTGATGTCTCAACTATATACTATATGCCTTTTATAATAAAATTTAATTTTATATTTTTATATTTCAAGGGCAATAATTCATACGTCACCAATTTTGCATTAAATAATACAAAGATTTTTGAAATTACCTGTTCAAAGAGCAATAACATTTAAATATTTCAAACTACCAATGTGTTAAAGCGCAATGTATAAATTTGTTAGCAAATTTGGTAACAACCAAGGACGTTTCCAGCCAACTGGGTTAGAAGGGGGTGTAATTTATCTATATCAATGTAAATTTCGGCATAGAGGCAATGTAAAATTCTTAGAGGGGGTAATTACCCAATTACTCCCCCCCCCCTTAAAACCGCCAGTGGTAACAACCCATTGATTGGTTGAACTAAAGATTATATAATTTAGCTCTTGCCATCTTTGGTTGAACCAACCAGCATTGGTACCAATATTAGTTTGTTTTTATTTATTAATTTTATATTCACAATTCCAACAATAATTGCAATGTGTAATCTGTAATGACTGTGGTAAACAATGCACAGTAGCAAATGAAAATACGGTGTAACAATCAAAAGATGCATCCACCTCAAATAAACAAGTTTCCATTAACAAGTCTAACTCCAAAATGATTAATAAAGCCAACAAGAGCACGTCAGTAACACAAAGTGGAAAATATTAAATTTACTTACGTAAGAGCTCCGGTAAGTTTACAAACTGTGAAAGATAACAGGTACTCCCTTCCAATCGAGATCTTAAGGGTACGTGGATTCAAGTAAAAAAAAAAAAACCTTGCATGGGCAAAACTAAACTTACGAGGGGACAGCCAACATTGGCTCTCACCAATTTGCACCATTTTTAATCATATATCGTTTGGTCATAATTAGTAGTTATTCATCAGGTAAAAATCTCTTAACTCAGCCAATTTGTAGAATATCGATTTTGAAGAACGGAAATTCTTATTAATTTTACATTGCACACATCGCGAGTAATATTTTATGACGGAACATATGCATTGCGGTTATGCAACCAATGATGTTCTCATAAGTCATAAGAAATACATTACAACCTTGACATGCAATTTATACAGCAACCCTACGAATTTTTTCTTTAAAATCGATTTTCTCCAAATTGCTTGAGTTAAGGGATTTTTAATTTTTACCTGATGTAAAAATTTATAATATAAGTAATTATGACCAAATGATATATCAAAAATGGTGCAAATTGGTGAGAGCCAATGTTGGCTGGCCCCTTGTTAGTCGTAATTAATAATAAAAATTAAGAAAATTTTACTTATTATTTAAAAATTACCATTAAAAAACATTATCAAAAAGACTCTGTTAACTCACAAATTAAAGTTTTGAAAGTGATGGTGTAAAATGTTGTAAGCGTACGATTGCGTCGTTGTAAATGAAAACCAAAATAATGGAAATTAGCAACGCATTCGTACCCACTACGGCGTATCCGTGTCACTCAAAAAAAATTATAATAAAACAAATTTATTTTAAATCAAAATCAAAAAGTTAATTAAAAGATTAATCAAAAAAAATTATTTATCGGCACCGCAAATTTTTTATTTCACTAACGCGTATTTCCAAAAGTTAAACAATTTGTATTGAGCTCATTCACCTCCTAAATTTTCACAACTGGAACTCTCTAATTGAAACGCATTGAACGTCAAACGTTGACCCATCTACCAAACGCACAATAAATTTTCCAAAATTGTAGATTCTCCAAATCGCAGAAAATTATAAATTCTCCAAACCAAAATAAATTCAAACCAACTCTGGACAATTCCAAATTAACTACCAATAAATTCTAGTCGAACGCCAATCCAATTCTCACTAAACTTTACTTTGGCCCACTAAAACCAAGATGACCTACTACTTCTTTGACGGCCCAAAATCGACTCAAAATCACTCAATGTCGACTCTTCCTCAACTCTCGGTCGACTGACTTCTTTTTCTCAAAATTTTCGTTTACTCTCGTCGTGCATTTTTGATATCGCCCGAACTTGCGTTGTACGAATTACTTTATCGCGCGCTCACTTTCAAATCGGTACAGGACAACTTGGCACAGAATAACTCGGCACCAGACAATTCGGCACCGACCACTCGGCACTGGACAACTCGGTACTGGGAAAACTCGGCACCGGGATAACTCGGCGCCGGCGACTCGGCAAAGAGAAAACTTGGCACCGGGATAACTCGGCACCGGCGACTCGGCAAAGAGAAAACTCGGCACCGGGATAACTCGGCACCGGCGACTCGGCGCCGTCCAGTCGGCACCGGTATAACTCGACACTAGAATAACTCGGCACCAGTTGAAAAACAGACCATGAAAAAGGTCGATTTTTATAGCAAATTTTAAGCTAAGTCGCTCGTGATTGGTGAATATTGTCGGTACGTGTGCGGTCATACAAAAGAGATGATAATTTTCTCACTTATTAGTCGTACGCAATGTTAACGTACGGTTAATACTTTTTCGCGTGGATCCTCTTCGTGCCATGGTGGTTTTTACAAAAATTGACCCAACGCTAGCCTACGCTTCGCTGCGCTTCGCTGCGCTACGCTCCGGGCCATTTTTGTGAAAACTACACTTATTATAAACATACCCCTAGGCCCGTGAGTTAAGGAAAAGGTGGATCATTGAGAGGTAAAACTCGTTTTTGCGTGAATTATACAAAAACGGTGATTGTGCATCAAGTAAAAATTGACTGGATGCACTTCTCGCTTCGCTCGAGCGTCTTCAGCCATTTTTACTGTACATTAACTACATACCGGGTGCTGAATGAGTTAGGCGAACATAGGATATTAACGTGTAAAAACTTATTTTTGCAAATTCCTGCTTCCCTAATTATTTTAGAGAAAAATTGAAAGATACAAATATAATGTAGAAATATAAACTACGAATGATAAAAGCATTAGATTTTATCTAGCTTTTACGTAAATGATCAAAAAATTCTTTTGAAATTGTTAAAATATTTATTTATCAAACTGGCCATGTATAAGTTTCCAAGGTAATATTCCATTTTATGAAATTAAAATTAAATAAAGTGCAAAACTGTCAACAACGTGCAATTGTTTTTTATTACTTATCAAAAATAATTACCTCGGAAACTTTGATAGTTTGGTACACTGAGAAAAGAGATTGTTATCTATAAACAAATATAGTAATTATTAGAGTATTGACTAGTTTTATAATTTCTTTCCAAGTGCAACAAGTTATACCGAATATTTCAACAATTAATTATGAAAATGAAGTCTTTTATTATTATTTGCTTTATTTTAATTACGACAGTGCAATTTTCACATCAAAATCAAGTATGTATATTTATTTCTAAACTTTAAGTACGAACACAAAGAAAACAGGTTTGCTGTTTTTGGCTGCCTCGCTGAGATTCTTAGCGCTTGCAGCCAGAAACAGACAACCTGTTTACTTTCTGTTTCTATTTGTACTCTGATATAACAGAAAATTTCAATAAATTTTCTTTCATCAGGTGCCTGCAAAAATTATTAAGAATTATCTTGTCACACACGAAGAAACAAAAAAAGCTTGCTTGGCTGAAGTAAACGTTGATGCAACAATTGAATATAATTATGAAGCTAATGAAGACGTAGTAAATGATGAAAACCTTGGATGTTTTATGAAGTGCTTATAGCATTAAAAGAAAATATATTGAACGAAGCAGGACAATTGTCGATTGAAAACACAAAAAGAGTATTAAAATTACCGGATCACCTGAATTTTGAAGAATTGGCGGAACAATGCTCACAATACGATAAAACTAATTTGTGCATTGGTGTCATTGAATTTACGAATTGCGCTGTGGATTATTTCAAATCATTTTTAAAAAATGAAAAAAATAGAAGTAAAAATTAACAAAAGACAGAGATGTAAACGTCAAAAAAAATCTAACTCTGAAAATTGAACACAGGACTCGCATATGAATATTTAGTAGGATAAAAAAATTGTAAACAGAATGCCCGTTGCTTTTAGTTTTCTTCCGGTTTAGAAACCACGCAGAACCATTATACAAATTATTGTTATTAGTTTGATAGACTACTTTTTTGTTATTATATTGTATACCTACTGCACCATTATAAGATTTCTTACTTTTTGTTAAATTTTTATGGGAGGTGGATAATTTACGTGAAACAAAGCTGTCACTTATTGTAATGAAAGTTATCACTTGCAATTTATTATTATTATCATATAGGGGAGGGTAGGCCACAGTGAAACAAAAAATAGTTTTTTGGTTGTATTTGGTAGTTAATGTAACAAACTAAAAATCTGATCTATGATAAAAGAACTTCAATGTATTGATAGCGTATTGCGGTATTTATAAAATAAAGAAAACATAAAAATTTCATTCTAAAATTTAAGATATAAAAAAACATTATTGTTGCTTCAATGTGGGCTACAATAAAACATGTAATGCGCTACTATAAAACCACATATTTCTTCTTGTCATGTTCAATAATCCAAAATCAAAGTCAAATTTTAAAGATTAATTCTGTCTTTTTCTGTTTTCCAAGCAATTGGGTGCTGGTGAATCATTTTTGGGTCTTTGTTTGGGACAAATGTTAAGTTCGAAACACAATAAAGAATAAAGTGACGTTTATCTTCCAAACTTTTTCTTATGAAGTTTGTTTTTACATCTTTTTCACAATCCATCATTTTTTCTACTGTTCCAAAATAAAAAATAAAAGAAAGCATGTTATAAAACATAAACTATAAAGTGGCTCAGAAATTTTGTCTCAAGTTGGCCTAGTGAACTTGTGAGAAGTTTTTTTGTAAGATAAGCAAAAACTAATGCCACAAAAACAACATCACGTATGTAATTGTGAACCTTAATATTTATAGTAGTTGACATATGAAACTTACTTACCAATTTCAGAAGTTTTCAATAATAAATTCACTTTAGAAATAAATACAATATTTTACTGCGAAGCTTTCTGAACAACAAACGCATGCTAAATTGAGTTTAATAAGTGATAAGGTAATTATATTTATATAAAACCGTAAAAGATGAGTAAATATCCGTAAAGAAAGATACGATTTTATTTAAAGGAGAAAAATTATTTGTATTACTGTGGCTCACGTCTCACTGTGGCCCACCCTCCCCTATTGGACCCAAAGGAAAGCATAAGTACAATCAACCAAAAAGAGCTTACAAAAATGAAAAGGACGTAAACGTGATATATGTTGGTATATTATATTAACCCCAGGGATATTGAAAAAGAAGTTATATCCATCTTCTTTATAGCAGCACTTTTGCCGAGTTGGAAGGCTCTAAGGCAGGGGTCGGCAACCTTTTGGTGTAAGAGGGCCAAATATTTTACGTGAGGATTAGTGCGGGCCGCACTTCTTGGAAAATCCACTAAAAATGAGCTTTTTTATGCAAATTCACCAAAAAAAGCTTCTTTTTTTTTAAAAAAAAAAACGTCATTTCTGGGGAGTTTTGCGGGTCGCACCAAGACGCCTCGCAGGCCGCAGGTTGCCGACCCCTGCTCTAAGGGATATTATTAGCTAATACAGTGTTTGTCAAAACGGCTCAGAGCGGAGGAAGCATAGAGTCTATTTTGACAACGCAACTATATCTGACAATGATAAAAAAATAACACCTACCCCCTTTTTAGTAGCACTTTTGTCGAGTTAGAAGGTCCTAAGGGATATTATTAGCTAATACAGTGTGTTAGCCAAAGTGGCTCGAAGCTTTGCGGAGCGACCGACGGAAATGGAGCATTTTTAGCTGAATTGCAGCAATTTTTTTGCAACTTGCTAGAAAATTGCTGCAATTCAGCTAAAAATGCTACTTGGGATTTTGCCAACACAACTGTATCCGAAAATGATCTATCATCGACATATTCATTTAGAATCTTAAATACTTTACGCAGAAAAGGCGTTGAGTCAATTTTGATAACTCTACTGTGCTCGATTAGGATCCATCATCGATATAAATAAATTTAAAACCTTAAATTAAATTCACGTTTGACCGGGGTTAGGTTATTATTTTTTTAAATAATTTTAATATATTGTCGTATAACGAGGACACGGACAACTCGGCACTTCTAACTCGGCACCGGACAACTCGGTTCCGGATGACTCGGCACCGTCTAACTCGGCACCAGGAAAACTCGGCACCGGAAATCTCGGCACCAGTGACTCGGCACTGAGAAAACTGAACACCAGGATAACTCGGCACCGGCGACTCGGCTCCGTACAACTCGGCATCAGGAAAACTCGGCACCGGGACAACTCGGCACCGGTTCTTCGATTTTTACAGCAAATATTAAGCCAAGTCGCTCGTGATTGCTGAATTCAGGCATTCCGTCATCAGTCCGTGTAAATTATATTACTCTAAGATTTACGTAGAGAGGGGATCACGGTAGCCTCACTAGCATTCGTATGCTTTAACACTGCAGTGCACTTCGAGCAAAAATTATGTTTTTTTATACCGGGTGCTGAATGAGTTAGGCGAACATAGGATATTAACATGTAAAAACTTATTTTTGCAAATTCCTGCTTCCCTAATTATTTTAGAGAAAAATTGAAAGACACAGATATAATGTAGAAATATAAACTACGAATGATAAGAGCATTAGAATTTATCTAGCTTTTACGTAAATGGTCAAAAAATTCTTTTGAAATTGTTAAAACTTTTATTTATCAAACTTTTTATTTAAGCACTTCATAAAACATCCAAGGTTTTCATCGTTTACTACGTCTTCATTAGCTTCATAATTATATTCAATTGTTGCATCAACGTTTACTTCAGCCAAGCAAGCTTTTTTTGTTTCTTCGTGTGTGACAAGATAATTCTTAATAATTTTTGCAGGCACCTGATGAAAGAAAATTTATTGAAATTTTCTGTTATATCAGAGTACAAATAGAAACAGAAAGTAAACAGGTTGTCTGTTTCTGGCTGCAAGCGCTAAGAATCTCAGCGAGGCAGCCAAAAACAGCAAACCTGTTTTCTTTGTGTTCGTACTTAAAGTTTAGAAATAAATATACATACTTGATTTTGATGTGAAAATTGCACTGTCGTAATTAAAATAAAGCAAATAATAATAAAAGACTTCATTTTCATAATTAATTGTTGAAATATTCGGTATAACTTGTTGCACTTGGAAAGAAATTATAAAACTAGTCAATACTCTAATAATTACGAACCTTTTATATCATTTTACATTTAATTTGAACTTTATACTTTTAAATTTATGGAAATACAAGGTTTGCATTATTATTTCTCACCATTATTTTCATAATTTCATGGCAACTTATAGTTAAGGTATCATGAACACTGAAAAAACTTGTAAAAATTAAAAATTAACAATTAAATTTTTGGATACATTATACCTAAGTGCAGTAGGTAATTGCACAAAAACTACAAGTGAGGTAATAAAACTATCAAGAAGATAAAATGAACATTACTTTCATAAACTTAAAAACTCCTCGGCAGCAGAAGGAAATATAATTAAACTTTGATGGTCTTCCGATGGCTCAAAAGCTGAGGCTAATAATTTCATCCACAAAAACGCCCTAGGCTTTTTTATTGATGTTTTTAAGGATTTCTTCTTGCAAAAATAAAAAGCAACTTTTTCTAAAATTATTTTTCACAATTTTAAGAGTAAAGTGGTCACTCTCCCATTTTTGCGGGAGTAAAGTACCAATTTTTTTCAAAGCAGGAGTAAAGTGAACATAAAGGAGTAAAGGAACGATATCAATAGAAACAAAACTTCAAGGAAAGAAACGTTACATTTTACTAAATAATTTTGCAAATTCAAAATCTCAAATTTAGTTATTGGCCGATGTAATTTATCATTTGCAGACAAATTGTGAAAAATAGTATATATACCTTGGGACTAAGGTGACTTTTTATCCCGTGTGCGGGATTCCTTCACACGCGGGATGAAAAGTGGCATCTTAATCCCATGATGTATAATAATTATATTACTATTTTACAACAAGAGTAATGAAAAGCAAATGTAGATACTCAATAAGTTTATAAACTAGCTCAGCAGATTCAAGTGCATCAAAAAGGATTCTTATTTGTTTCTTGGTAAATAAAATAATATCTAGTCTTAAAATAAAGATATGCGTTGGAATTTCCTGTAACAATAATCATTAATTTTTATACAAGGCTCTTACCGTCCAAGATTTCTTTGAAAAGCAGAAAATACAAATTTCGTCCAATATTATAAGAATCTTGCACATAAGAAACGAAATCTAATGAATTAACAATTTTAAATTTACTGTCTACGGTTCAACCACTCCCTTCTTAAGATCACCTTTTAGAAAGTTAAAAGGCTCCCAGAGATGTCGAAAAAAAGTTATATCCACCCCTCCATGACAAGAGGGTAATTAAAATGGCTCGAGCGTAGCGGAGAGATGCGGAAGCGGCTCCGAGTCAATTTTGACAACGCAACTATATCTGAAAATAATCCATTATTATCGATAATTTAATTTAAAACCTTAAATTAAATTCAAGTTTTCCTTAGAAAAAGCTAGTAACATTATGCGGCGCTGTGCAGTGCCTGTGCATGTGAACAACTTCCTTCTGTTCCTACTACTACGGGTGGGCGGGGTTTACTCATGACGGAAACCAATCAAAGGCTTAAACCGCAAAAATTTGGAAAAATAAGGCCCATTTGCAACGGTTCATAAATTTTATATTTTATTATTGCTCTTTGGTTCATTTTCTTTCATAATATGCCTCAGATATTTTTAAAATTGTAGCTCTGGTTGTCGTCCGACTCCCGCTGTTAGGTCTATAGATAAAGAGGTTAAATTTTTAAGTAAAAATTTTATTTGGAGGGAGGGAGAGGGTATGAATTAACTTATTTATTCGATAATTGATTTCGGAATTCCTCTTTTGTTAAACTATGCTATAAATTTTTTCATAGTGACTTCAAAGTCGCAATTGATAATTGTAATTAGCAATTGTAACTTTAAAGTGTCCAGTTAATATTAAAAAATCTTTCGTATACAGTGTGTTCACGAAAAGTGGTAACAGTGAATAATTCTTAAATATTACTAGATACAAAAAAAAGTTTAAATAGTTTTTTATTCAACTCCAAATTTTCTATTGGAAACTGCCAAAGTATATTTTTTTATTCTTCAAATTCAACCGGAAGTAAGCATAACATTTTTTTTTCAAATAGCAACATGTCTTTTTTTTTGTAACATTTTAGCAATCTGCAATTTTTTCTCTATAAATAGGGGAATGACGGGCAAAATGGGGTACCTAAGGCTTAAAATGGCTAGAAATAAAAACCTGATGACTTATAATGTTGAACATGAAAACTCAGACTTATTGTAGTATTAACTCTTTATTTATGCGATTTTGATTAATAAAAAAACACACATGGCTTACGAAATAACCCATATCTGCAAATATGCACTCTACCCCGTTTTGCCCGCCGAGGAGGGCAAAATGGGGTACAGTCGAGTTTAGGCCTTAGAATTATTCTAACACTGCTTACAAAAAAAATTGCTTCGTCGTAGTCATCTTTTACATCTACACTCGAATTGTGTGCCCATTTACGACTATTTGAACTAGAGATTCTACAATATAAACAATCAGTTTATATGCACCGAGTTTCTGGGGTCCTGGGACCCCTAAAAAATCTGAAAAAATTCTATGTTGTAGTTTTGAGTCCAATAACTTCGAATTACTTAATGCAAATCATGGAACTGACCTGAAACAAACAAAAAAAATTTTATGTTGAAATAATTTCAGAAAAACACATTTTTTGGCCTAGTTTTGGCACAAGTGGGAAATCAAACTTAATTTTTAATACAAACCTCATTTTTTGTCATTTTAAACAAGAATTTCACACTCGCAATATCAAATTGTATGAGGGCCGCCACACCATTGTTATCCCGCTAGCCCCTTTGAAAGAATATTTAAACTGAGCGCCATGTTTGACCACTGAAAATTAAGCATAACTATACGCTGTCGCCAAATCATTCAGTTGGTAAATGATTATATGATTATTATCTTACATTATTTATTTACTAGCTATAATATAAAGATTTGACAGTTTTTTCAAATTCAAAATATATTTAGCTGAAATTTTGAAGAATACCATAATTAAACCATGAAACTCAAATTCAAAGTTGATATTTAATTTAAATTTCAGTCGATGTGACAAGTCAATTCTGATTGGTTCATTTTTGTGTGACGTCAGTAACCGTAGTCGGTAAACTACCGTCGATTTTTTAACTTTTAATAATTTTTTTCTCACCTTAGGAGTACTCAAAAAAATTTTAAAAAAATTCTGTAGCTTCAGTTTGACCTCTACTTTGAAATAAACAAATACAAAAAAATAGTGAAAGTCATCCATTGCGAGTTAGAAGTCACAGTTGACATTTGCAACTGGTATAATTACGATTTTGAAGAGTGTCAATTGGCAATTAAAAATTTGTTTTACTTGATGTACTATATGTATACTATAATATGCCTTTTATAATAAAATTTTATTTCTTTGAAATTTCAAAGGCAATTAATACTGCCGTGTTAATTATAAAGGGCGTATCTGCAATTTTTGTCGTTTTGTGTTAATGATGACCAACGCTTCCCTACATGTAAATCTATCATTTCGTTAAGACCAGAAGGCTAAACTATGTATAGATATGCTAGAATACATCTTTAAAGAAACGGCGTATCTGCAGTTTACTGTGTAATTTTAGATAAAAGAGACGTAACCAACAATGTTAGATTTAAAAGACGTATCTACAACTACTATTTTGTGTAGATACGCCCTTTTTTGTAACACTTGATTGGCAGAAATTATCTATTCTGTGACTGACAGATACAGTTCAAATTGTGATGGTTACACTTGTGAAGTTCTGTTTGTTTTTTATAATTTAAATATTGTTACGTGTTTTAAGTTTTTTGGTTATCAGTTATTTGTGAAAAAGTTCACACAATGTCTCATTTTGCAGATACGCCTTTTTTTCTTATGAGTTTTATTAATATGTGTTAGTCAGAAAGGGTGTATGTATCAAAAGTCCGATTTATAATAAATATTTAAGAAAACGGTTCATTTCATTAGATTCCGTCACAGATATGATAAATCTAAGGCTCTGGCTACACGTGCAGTAGAATGACGCTGGCAGCAGCAGTAACACTGCAGGAACGCCTATCCTCAAGGTAAATGAAAGGTAATGTCGCAGCTTTAGCAATGCACTTGTATCAGCATTACCTTGAAAATGCGCCTACTTGGCTTTTACTGCTGCTGCCAGCAGCATTTTACTGCACGTGTGGTCAGAGCCTAAAACACTAGTTTTTTGTTTATTTCAAACCATGTAATGGCATACGGAAATTTATAAAAACACGATTTCCCAACAATTACCTTTTTGCAGATACGCCCTTTAGAATTAACACGGCAAAATAATTCGTACGTCAGCAATTTGGCATTTTAATTCTCACTGTTATTTTAATAATTACATGGCTACTAAACTAGAAATATTATAAAGATTTTTACAATAATTACCTGTTCAAAGAGCAATAACATTTAAATATTTCAAATTACCAATGTTAAAAGGCGAAATGTGTAAATTTGTTAGCAAATTTAGTAACAACCCATTGATTGATTGAACCAAAGATTATATAATTTAGCTCTTACCATCTTTGGTTAAACCAACCAACATCGGTACCAACATTGGTTTGTTTTCATTTATTTATTTTTATTACAATTTAGATCAACCAGCCAATATTTTTCATATACCAAGTAATTTTTCAGTTTTTAAATTTGTTTTTAGAATATTTTTATACTACTTTTCAACTTCTATAGCGTTGTTTTGATAATCATGATGTGTCAATAACTTTCAATGGTTCAATTGCTTAAAAATTACTTACTTTAAAAGAAATTTTTCTATCTAATATTTTTTCTTTATTTTTGTGAATTGTTTACTTTTAAAGTATGCTTTATTTATCAAGTCTCTTGATTATGCTTGCCTGATGAAATTCTAATAAGTTCTAACCAATAATAATTGTAATAAGTTCTCGATTTTTCAATTTTCATTAATTTCTATGTCAATAAAACATTAAAACTTGATCAGCATTTTTGCATCGCGTCACCAATAAACCTAAAAATATTAATAATAGAAGTTTACTATAAACAAAAACAAATTTTGGAAAGAACTTCTCCAGTTTGTTTAGTCATGATGTTAATAGATCAGCTCTCGATTTGTTGGGAGGTAAGACCGTAGATTCTGAAAAAGAGTAGTTTGGGGGAACTCCAATGAAACACTGGTGATGGATGGTAAATGCTTTAATGACACAAAAATAATTGAGAGGTATATTCACAATTCCAGCAATTTGCAATGTATAATCTGTAATTACTGTGGTAAACAATGCACAGTAGCAAATGAAAATACGGTGTAACAATCAAAAGATGCATCCACCTCAACTAAACATAAGTCCCATTAATAAGTAACCTCTAAGATTTACTCCAAAATGATTAATAAAGCCAACAATAGCACGAATTAGAAAATATTAAATTTACTTACGTAAGAGCTCCGGTAAGTTTACAAACTGTGAAAGATAACAGGTACTCCCTTCCAATCGAGATAGGATGTGCAGTTTTGCAGGTGACACACTGGAAACCTTGTCAATAATCAACAGGCTACAACTGATTGACATTCATCATCATTCATTAATTTTAAATGACAACAATTAAAAAAGAATAATCAATAAATTAAAATTAAAAATGTCCAGGTCTCTTAATCAACGATTAATATTCTTCCTACTAAATAGTTGAAGCTTTGGCTGGTCGTCCACGCTTACGTTTTTGTCCCAATGTTATTGGGATTAATTTTGTTTCCTGTAAAAATTTAAATTTTTTTAAATGTTATAAGTTTATTAAGCATCGATCTCTGAAAGTCGCTTTTACTGAATGAGTAGGCGAAATACAGAGCGATTAAATATGTTAAGTATATTACAATTAAATCTTTGTTTGCCTTGGCTGGTCGTCCGCGTTTGCGTTTTTGTTCCAATAATGGTAATAAGTTTGTTTCAAGAATATCCTGTGAAAATTAAATTTTTTTTTTATTTTAACCAAAAATGTTTTTAATTTTGTTAAATCGAAGTTCATTTTATCGAAATTCCACTGAAAGTTTTTTTTTGAGTAATAACGAATTACGAAAGGTTTCTACTTTCGAGCTTTGAAGAATTCCTCTTCAAACAAAATTGTTTAACAAGCACTGGTTAACAATACATAACCTCATTTTGTGATAACTTAAACCACAACAATGAATGTGTCAGATGATTTAAAAAATTGTTTGAAATTTACAAACAATGCTAATATTAACGCAGATACCTTTAAAAAATTATTAGAAAATGTATTTTCAACGTTAATTGATAATAAAGAAGTGCATAGTAAGTATTTTTTTCAACTTATTTGATTTTTACTACCACAGCCCCCATTTTAGACATAACAACTTTGTATAATTCAAAACCAGATTTAATAAAATCAGTGTGTGCTTCCTTATTAACCATCGCCGCTGAATTTGGAAGACACAATTGCGATTCAGTTTACGTTAAAAAATTTTTAATTGATCACTGTAATTTTAATCAAGATAAGGCAAACGTGTTCAGCGAGTTGTACGATAAGCATAAACAGAAGTTACAAATTAAATTGGGCTGTATTGGTTCTCATTTACCACATATTGTAGATGTAAAGTGGAAAATCGATTATATCGTTAAGGTAAAAACTACTAAAACTAATTTTTCAAAATTTAAACTATCATTTTTTAGTCGAGCAATTCTGATCAATTTGAGGGACCACTGTTTAGAATCTCTTTAATAACAAGTTCGTTTGACCATGCAAGTGGGAATCCAAAAAATGAAATCGTAAATTTTTCTTGTAATGCACAAGAACTGCAAGATTTGGTGCATAAATTGAAGGACGCAGTGAGGCACTGTCAGAGGATTGCCACAAAACATTGAGTTTTTTCCAGCATTCCATTTTTAGTGTGTTTTTAATGACGGAAGTAAAAATACAATGTTCTATAGGGAAACTATAAATATTTATTAAATCTGTGCTGTATGTATATACAATGTACAATAAAATCTTTAATTTACAACTTAATAAAATAAAAACATTCTCTCTTTTATTCTACATTAATATAAAATTTTGTCCTACTTTCAAACAAGCTTTTCAATTTTTCTACAGCTCAATTTTCCAAATAAATAAGCCCCATTAGCCGCTTTGTTTAGATACACGTTCGTGACCTAAACCAATAGCAAGTGAGATACCTAGTGACGTCACGGCTAATGGTGCGTATCGCGGACGTTAAATTTGAAAATTGCACAGTCAAAATGATAAGTTGCTCCTCTCAGAAAAATCATAGGTGTTCATGGTTGTCAGGGTGTTAATATAAAATCACCTACATCCCATCCACCATTGGAAAAGTAAATAAATTTATAAACAAAATAAAAACGCTGTTATATCAGTTTTGCAATTATTTACGTTCAAAATTTTAAATTTAAAAAAGAAATGGCATGTGATATTATTACAGAAGCAAGCAATGTATAAATTTTCGAAAAATACGCAAAAGAAAACAAGCTAAAAGACCTTCAGGCAGGCAAGTTCAAAAGAAGAAAAGATTAGGATAGCAGCACTAAATACACTGAATCATAAATTAATGAAGGTTTAAAAAGAAGAAGCTTCTTCTTCCTTATAAGTAATCCCAAATACTGGATACCACCGAACACAAAAAATTCGTAATATTAGTAAGGCAATCAAATAACCAAATCTGCTCAGATTTCAAAAATTAATCTGATAAATTACCGGTTGATGAGGAGTTTTTCTTGAGATCTGTATTGCATGTATCAAATTCCAAACTCCCATCATTTGTTGAGCACCATTCAAAACTGAACTATTTACATCTCTGGAATCATCAGTGAGTAAAAGTTTATTTATTCAAATTAACATCCAAAAAAGATTAATCCGATTTAGTACAATTAAATATTTTTGAATATGTGGAAGGAATATTCGTGTTACGGGATCTAACAATATACAATCGTTGGTTATCTTGGGATTTGCAATTTTAAAAAATTTTGTATTACTGGAACAGTAAATGCTAATCGCGTTGCTGCTAGTTCCGTCAATTATAGAAACAGAACAGACGGCATTCCAATTGCATGTATAATTATCCAGATAATGATGAAAATTTCGCAAAACATCTCGAAATCAAATGGTTTCAATTTCATCCCCACTAACAGAAGAAAATGAACAGTAGAATTATTTACAGTTTTTCTTCAAATAAAAACCAACAAAATGAACGAAAACACGAGCTGCATAATTTGGAATTTAGTGACAATTTTATCAAAAATGCTACAATAATTTAAAGTAACCAACACAAAATGAAAACATCTAAACCTGGGAATTATGATAGTGCGATAATTTCATCAAATTCCATGCTGATTATTTTAGGTAGTCTTCCCAATGAAGAAGCCTTCTAATGTTATTGAATTTATGGTTGAAGTCATGAAGCAAAAAATTATTTGTTTGTTATGATCCTATTATGCTTTCTAAGAACAGTTCCCTATCCTATGTATCACTTAGCACAAAAATTTGATTATAATCCAATTCAGAAAATAAAAGCAATGAAACAAGACAATTAAACAAATATTAATAATGATCCGATAACTGAGAAGACAACCGAATAGACAAATACATTTCACAAACCACAACATAATCTCATCTATGGTGTTATTACAAGCCAAACCGAAGAAATCAACATAGATAGGTGAGACATATAATTTTGGTTTGCGTGGTTGCCTAGTCTTCTCACTTATAGTTAAGTTCATCTAAATTTATCATAGAACCACTGATTCCGCAAAAACGTCAAAATATTTTGGGAATAATAATTAAGTTACTATTTGGACATTAAATTTTACAGGTGCAAGCTGGAATAGTATTTAAAAAATTACAATCAAAAAACTTTTTAGAAGAATGCTAATACCTAAACATTTATACTGGATTTGATTTAATGGGAAATATTAATAATATCATTTGTTTGAAATTAGGAAATTTTTAAGTTAAAAGTTTTACTAAACTGATTTATATGGCAGAAGAATTATGGTTTACACGGTTGATCTCAACTAAGAACAGGATTGCACTTATCCTGCCAATATCAAAACCCACTAAATTTTAAGTTAACTAACACAACTTTATTCAGAAGATGAAAACGATGACGATAATCACATTACAAAATTAAAGCGCAGGATTGTAAACAGTACAAAATTTTACAAACAATTTAGAAAATATTTCAAAAACTTGAGACCTATAAAGAAAATTTTGAAGAGGAAAATAATGAAGTACGCCCAATCAAACACTCAAATTAGAAAAACTGTGCTTTTTAAGTATAGATGAGGATTCATTTCTACTCATACAGAAAAACACATTATGAATTAACAACGCCCAACCGTATTTGTATTTTAAATGAAAAAATAAAATTATTGTAAATCACAGCATTCTTAATTAAATTGTGAATGGGTGAAATAATTAGTGCAAATTTTCAGATTTTGGAAATGCGGAATTTGTAAATAATTTAAGCCACCAACTTCTACAAAAATTATCCTACAAACATTTGATAAACATATTAAAAAAGATTAAAAAAATTTAATCTCAATCTAAAAAGACAAATGGACCTTCCTATGTATGCTCCGAGAAACATCCACAAAGATTTTATTTTTAAATGATTCTAAATAAAAAGATTTGATTTTACTCTACCACGCGTAAAGTCTCACTTTAACATAAAAAGCAATTTAAAATTTTAAAAATGATTAGCTCTGAGCAACTATCAAACAAAAAAGGTAAGTGTGATATTTTCAAAATTATAAACCAACCAAATACAAAATTGTGTCGTGGAATTTAAAAAAATATATAAATTAACTGCAAATTTTGAAAATAAAGCTGTTTTAAGTTTTCTAATTTAGTTCCGAGCAACACGGTCTACACAAGTAATCATTTAAAAATAACAAACCAAGAGATAAAAAAATGATGTACTAAAAATTTTCCAAAATTTTAGATGTCCATTTTGAAGGAAAAAGTAATTTTACTATGAGCAGTCAGAATAGGAGTGAATCAGGACCGTAGTTAGGCATTAATCATAGGAGAAAGGGGCCTTAAAAAAAGCTTATGTCATAGGGGAGGGGAGGTCGAAAAAAATTTTAGACCTTTTTTTTAAATCCCTCTCTACGCTATGGTGGGGTTTGACCCCCCCCCCCTATGTAGAGCTTTAGAGTGAATCAAGTCCATAAATAATTTTGATGAGTTATCAAAGTGTGTCACATTTTCATAAAAAGCGTCAAAGCTGTTAAAAAATACATTCAATGGAATAAAAACACCAATTAAAAACCATGGAATATAGGATTTCAATTTTTGAAGAAGTTATTGGCAGATAAATTAATTTTATGGAGCCTTCTCTATTTAAAATACGAAAGAAAATAATTCTCCACAAATAATATGGATTTGGTCATAATAATAATAATTTATAAATATAATAATTGCACAATATAATTGATTTTTTGCTAAAAATTAATAGGAATTTAATTCTTTCGTTAAAATAGTTTTACTTTTTAACTCACTTGGAGTAATAAATTGTTAAAATAATCGTGAAAAATTGAGCTGTACGCGTTGTATTTTTCAAAAACCTGTCTAAAATTAAAAGCGACAAGGAAGAGTATTATTTTTAATGTATTAGTGTGGTAGGTAGATAGGTAATGTGTTTTGTATGCATGAAAGTGAATTTGTGTAGGTGTATGTGTGTGTGGGTGAGTGAGCAAGAGTTTTTATGTTGTATGACAATTCTAGAAAAATGATCCGTGATTTGCAAAGGCACCTCACAGCTGCGCTATACCAACATTTTAAATTTACTAATTTAAATGTCTACGAATGCAGGCACTTTTGCTGATATGAAACAACACAATTTAAAGGGGAAACCAATACTTTGTTGGGTTAAATAACTTTAAAATATCTCATGAAGTTGTTACGAAAATGACTCAAAATTTTGCATGCACGATCAGAAAACATTTCTCAATTTCTGGTAATAAATCCAGCAAATAATTTGTAATAGTTTTGTTGTAACTAAAAAAAAGATTTTATTTCTATTCCAGTGACTACCATTTTACTAATTTTTGACTATTTGTACTTGTACTTTCCTCCAACAGAGTAAGTTTTCGCCCTTTTAAAAAAACAAGAAAATGAGCCTTCCCGAAAATATATAAGTAAATAATGTTGTATATCACCACTTTTTTTAAGTTTTAAGCTAACAATTAATTTTACCCAAACAAAAAAGAAGTTTAAATCGGCAATTTTCAAGTTTTATCACTTTTTATTGGCATCGACGACTACTAACGAAACGCTATCCGTGTTATTATTATTATTACTCACGTTAGTATTATTATCACTACTCTTCTCGTCTGCTTCCAAATCTGTTTTTGTAACAACTAATTGTTTCTTTTCACCGCCACACTTATTAGATGACGATTCTTCCACAAAACTCGACTTTATTTGTTGATGGTTCATTTTTCTACCATTACTCTTCACATTACTATCACTTTCGATTATTTTACCATTTTTAACGCTATCGCCCACTTGATGATTCGTTGCGTCCAAATGTTCCTCCAATTTGGTCAGCTCCTTGACGCGATTTTGCGTTAGTTTTTCCAGCGCATTTTGAAGACTTTTTTCGTGTTTGCTGCTTTCTTTAACGGTCCGTTTCAGCGCAACGTTATTTTTTGTGGAAACTTTAGGACTAATGGAAGATTTCGGACTGGAGGGAGGTTCATTTTTAGTTTCGCACTTGAATATGGGACTGGCGGGCGCGGAGGAAGTTTCAAAAGTTTTCCGATTATTTAAATCTAAGTTCAAGTTCAGATGATTTGGTGGAAACTGTAGAGGCTGGCCGTACAAGTAATTGTGATAAGCTGCAACTATTCTCGGATCATATGAATGCAAGTTCGGTATACCCGTAGGATATAAAAATTGATTGGGACTCAGCGTGGGGTTTCCCAAATTCGGAATAAAAGGATTCGGTGGAGTGTAACTAAGATTTAACTTTTCCCGTTTGTTTGGTGGAGGCGAAGTTTTAGATTTCGGCGATTGTGGACTCTTCGGCGATTTGCGTTCGTTTTTAGGAGAACTTTGAAGCTTCAGATGATTAAATATAGGCACTGAACTAGTATTAATTTTCAAATCGACCTGATTTGTTAAGTTGGATATTTCCGGTGCCTTTTCTGTTATGGGTTTAAGTGATTTTGGATCAATTTTAACAATGGAATGTTTCTTGATTTCCATTTTATCCGATTTGGTCGCCTCCGCAGCTTTCTCCTTCTCCACCACATTGTGAACTTGATACAATGGTTTGACCCCGGAAGCTGGATTACCTAAATACCTTGGTATGTTATTTCGCATTTTAAAAAACTTTGCAGGTTTTATATTCTTTAAGTCTCCACCAAACTTTGTGTCAGGTGACTTAAGCAAACTTGCTCTCGATATTTGTGGATTCCAAGTTTTCGGTGGATCTCTCAGCGTTTTATATCCAATCGGATTGCTGGGTTTACTTTTCACAACCTTACTGTTTACAATTGGCGACGAAGCTGTCGGAGTTAGCTGAGTGGGAGCTTGAGGAACTGAAATTCGCTGATCATTTCTAGAAGTACTTGCTTTAGGTACATTGATTATAGGATTGTAGTTCGTTTTTGGGACATAACAAGGCAAATTTGGTGTTTTATTAAGTGGCCACTTCTGCATTCCACTGTTGGGAACAATGGGAACATTTAAACGACTTTGAGGCGTAACCACGGGCTTGCTTACAGACAGCTTTGGTGGTACAATTGTTGTGGGCACTTTCACATCGCTTTCAACACTTTTCCGAACCTGAGAATGCCTTTTGAGTGGATGGTTATTCGATAAATTATGTAAACTTAAATTGTTTAATATCGTCGGTTTTGCTTGCTTCAAACATGGCTCGTCTTCCAAATTATCTTTCAATTTGTGCTTACCGTTCGACTGAACTTCAACGTTCGACGTAACAATCGTATTTGTCGTTATCGTTGTTGTACTACTCGTACTAGCACTGGTGGCGGTTGTAGTATTTACAAGCGCTGTATTTTTTAATGACGATATCAACGTTAACTTAGGTAAATTTGTAGGTTTTAATTTTGGAGATTCAACTTTCGACTTCTCATTAGATGACAAGTTCTCTTTAGTTTCTAACTTGGTATCTGTTTCACACTTTTCTGATTCTTCTTTATGATTATTTTTTGTACAATTCGTAATTTCATTGTTAATAACTTCAGTATCATCGATACCCGTAAAGCACATTTCACCGTTTTCGCTGATTCTCAGTTGCACTTCTTTCCACTCGCTTTTTGTATCGTTTTGTGATGTACCGTCCATCAAATTATCACTTACTACATTATTTGAGGTCTCAAGGTTTAATTTTCTGGTCACATTTTCATAAATTCGATATGTCAACTCCAGGGGCCCTTTCTGTGACAACAAACAAAGTTACAAATAGGTAAGATTAAAATGAAATTCTTACCCTTTTCCATAAATACATATAAGCTATATCCATCAGTGCAAGGCGAGAATTGAGGCAATCTTCGTTATAAAGTACATCTACCCTGTGATGATCCGAAAGGTCGTACTTTGACCTCAGCAACTTTTGTAGATGCATAACGGATACTGCTGCAGAACATCTTAGATACCTACAATTTTATGTGATTACCAAAAATACAATAACTCAATTTTAGATCCTTACCTCGGAGATGTTGTACTGCCGTGATAGTTCAACGATAAGCAGATAGTCTCGGCGGGACTGAGGATGTGTTCGTATGAGGCTTCACCACATTGTTCCGAATTTGTAGGTTTTGCTTCTTGATGAGTGGCATAAAATTCCCTTCTTCTACACATCTCATCTAAAAGTAATTTCAACACATTGAAACAAATTTCAAGTAATCCAAACAGAAAATAAATTAATTAAACTGCGTTTTTCTTAAAAAAGTAAATAAAACAAAAATTTCCTAATATTCTCTAAGCAACTGTGAACTGAATCAATGGTAAATTGATTATAATATTATACAAGACAAATTAATTACAATATTGTTAACAGTTTTAGATTTATTGGATAGCTCCCTTCAACAGAAAACAAAATTCCAACATTTTTGACCCCTCGCTCCCCCCTTTGTCTCGCTAAGAGGTAGTAGTTGGTTTTATTCACCACTCAATAGCAACTTCTGTTTTTAAAATATGTGTTACGGCTAAAATCCGCACCACTTGAAGTGACAAATAAGTTTTACAAAATCTTAACTTAAAATTTCTAGAATTATTGTGGGTGTCATATTTATGAAAAATTTAATTTGTAATAAATAAACTGATCAAAATAAATTCTATAGATGACATTAATTTAATCCTAGAACAGTGCTTAGTAATGGGATAATTTAAATTGTTGCTATGATAAAAATGTAATCACTAGAGATAGCATAGTTAGGCAAAAAACAAGCAAAAAAAGTGTTTTTTCTTAAAAATAAAAAAATTTATTTACAAAATAATTAATTCTCTTTATTCTGGTACCAAATAGTACTAGAAGTTTCTCTATATCATCAACGTTAAGTTCGTTCTTTTGTCACTCAAAATTTGTTTGAAAGTGAAAAACAATCTTTCCACGTCGAAAGAAGTGATAAGGGCAAATTTTAAGGAACTCATCTGATCTGTAGTCATCTCTAAATCAAAATCTTTATTCAAAATTCTTTGATGAATTTTAGAAATTTCATAGAATTTTATTCAAAGAATTTTTTTGTAGAACGTATTAACTTTAATTTTTTTCCATGATGGTCCTGGAGCTTTGAACGTGAGATTGACTACCTCTTCAACAATATTTAGAGATTCAACAAAAGTTTTTGCAGAGAATTTTGCAAATTGTACCCTTATTATGGGTATCAAGACTTGCAAGTTTGCCAATCTCAGACAAATTGAAATAATTATGTTTTATAATTTGAATTTAAAAATTCAAAATCTTAGAACTGTTTAATCGCCTTTATACTAATAATAACAAGAGTAAAGATTATAATTGACAAATAGAATGTTTTGGAGTAGGACGTAACCTGAACTCCAATTTTAAAAATTTTCACTAGTCAAGATGATAGAAAAAAGTCCAAAAAGCAATAATAAAACAAAATATTTGTGAATCATTGCAAATAGGGCTTATTGTTTGAAAAAAAAAACAAAATTTTACATAAAATAGAATTTAACGACGATTGGGTGCCACTATAAGGGTAAGTTGCTTAAGTTTTTTTTTGCAAAAATCATTCAATACAGCATTTTCAATCGAATTTTATGTGTCCACCGTAGATTTTAGTGTGGATCCGAGATTAAACGTTCCGGTCAATTCGAAATCGACCATCATCTCTATCACCTCTGCTCCAGGCCGTTTTGACTAGCGCTGTACTAATGGGGGAGTTTCACTAGTCATAATTTTTTGAAATAATATCTGAACATAAAACTTTGATAAAAATGCTATAGGTATGTATAATTGGTTAGTCTTAAAACTCACTCTTAGATTTTTAAAAACAATTTAAACTTTGAAAGAGTATTTAAGCTGAGCGCCATGATTGACCAATGATAATTGTCATATGACAACATGACAATTCTGATTGGTTCTTTTGTGTGACGTCAGCTCCAGTAACGTTTTTCTCATGTTAGAAGTGCTCAAAAAAATTTTAAAAAAATTCTGAAGACTCAGTTTGACCTCTACTTTCAAATAAAAAAATAAAAAAAACAGTGAAACTCGTCCATTCAAGATATCCCCCAGACTGGTCTAACTCTGTAAAGTGTGTTAATGGGAAGGGAATGGATCCCCCTCGATATGAAACCCCTAAACAGTGAAATTTACTTGATGTTAACTGTACGTTGGTGTAGCTATGATTAAAGTTACCGAGCGTCAGTCCCCACTCTCTATGCTAAGACTAAAGTAGAGTGCAGGTACCGTCGATACAATGCACCATAAGTCACTTTTCGAACAGAAATTAATTCCATTAGTGTTAACGTCAAATCCATTATAAGCATCCATTATAAGACAACCAACACTAAGCACTGAGTCAGTAACACTGAGACGTCATCACTAATGGAGTCAAGTGGAAACTTTAACATCAATTATTATCTAAACTAATCGATATACGACATTCCTCTACATCTAAAACACTTTATTTTAATGTTATCTATCAAATTCCGTTGAGTTTTCTTTAATAAATATAATATCTTCGAGTCCAAGTTGTCGTCTTAGACCTAAATGTTTCAATTTCATTGTAATCCGGTAAAGTGTTCTTTGATTTTATACTTTTTCTTGTTAATTTTTCAATAATGCGATTGACCAATAATAGGATTGTTACAACCTACCTACTTCTAAGTTGTAAGAAGATTAAAATATTAAAATTCCTTTCCATTTATTTTTATGAGTTTCAATGAATGTTTACCTGTCTTAGAAATTTTCTAGAAAATTTTAAATAGAATATTTAAAAATTTAAAATGTTGTGCAAAGAAAAAATTGCTGTATCATCAGCAAAAGTTGTCGCCACTATGTGAATTAAGTTAATGGTAGGTTTGATGTAAATATCAAATACAATATTGGGCCCAAAATGCTTCCTTGTGGTACACCAAAATTTATTGAATAAAGTAGGTGTATTTGTTTTGTTGTATGACTTGGAAGTGTCTGTCACACAAGTAAGACTTCATAATCTGATAATTGTTTGATAAGGTGGATTTTTCTATTATAGCAGTCCACTGGGCTTTGTCAAAGGCCTGGCTGAATACAAAATATGGTGCAAAAAAATTGAAAATTATAAGGTACTTATGAATGAAAAATGTTGAGATATTTATGTTGCATTGGTAAAAATAAAACTGTACTGTGGTTCTAGAAAATAACACCATACATTTAAAAATAACTTTAGATTACCCAAGTCGTACCAATGCAAACTTATAACTTAAAATCAATATTATTTATTAAATGGTAAAGCATTATTGATTCACTCTGTATATTTTAAGCTATTTGGCAACTTTAATGGTTGCAATACACCAAAAAATATTTCTAACTATACAGAAAAGAAGACAATAATATCAACTCCTATTAATTAACCAGTTGAGTTTAAATAGGCTATGAAGCAATGCAATGACGAAATATCTAATTTTTTCAAGATCAGACCAATTTGTAAAACTAGAAATAATTTTTTTTTTTTTTGAAAATCAAGGTTACACATTGAACAACTCAAGTCTCATCACATAATTAAAGTAATTTATTTCACAAGTCATGTGTCTGAAAATCAAGGTCATTTTTTTAAGTCATGTAACAATTGTAACATGCACAGGACAAAACTTTTGTTAAACATGTGAAGACAAACAAGTGAAATTCGACGTAAGACAATTTCACTTGCTCCAGAGGCTATAACATGAAACTTTCTTCACCATGCTTAAAACCTCAAAAGTGACATTTTTTAGGTTAGAATATGGTTATGAAGTTAAAGCTAATTAAAGAGTAGAAATACCTTGAAATAAACCAGGCACCAATTTATAAACTATATCTTGAAGTGTCTTGTCAGGCCGAATGTTGAGCAATGGTTTGGTTTTGTGTACTTGAACATCACAAACGGGACAGTATTTATTTTCTTCCAAACATTTCACTATGCAACTCCTGCAAACTAAAAGCAGAAATTAGCACTCCAAAAGCACGAATTAGAACTGAGTAAACTTACAGGTGTGCAAGCATTCTATGATTGTCGTAGCATCTATAAAGTAACCCTTACATAATTTACACGTTAAATAATCATTTAATTCTACAATAGGTATTCTTCTTGTTTGGTGCATTGTCATAAATTTTATACAAATGTTAGGCTCTCACATCATGCGTAATTTAAAATTATAAATAATGCACAACTGTCCATATTGGTGACAAATTTATAACTCTTGACCTACAAACAAACTGTGTCATTAAACGAACCTCGCACCAAAATTAAAGCACAATATGAATTAAACGTTAAAAACACGTACCAATTAAATTTAATCGTACAAAACTATTATTATTTTATTTATTATTATTATTGTTGTTTACTCGGTGAGAAAAACATCTTTGACAGTCCACCAAAAAAAATTGGATTTGACATAAAAGTATCCAATATATAAATATGGTGTCACCGTTAGAAAATGTCGATCGCGAATTTTTTTATAGAAAAATGTCGAGCGTGGTTACGCTCAATGCAGAATTACACTTTTACAAATTTTTTAATTAAGGTTTTTGTATGTCACTTTATATTTTATATGTCTTCAACGAAATTTTACATCTATGTGCCACAAATTAAACGCAGTATGTTACATTATACCAACCAAATTTTTAAATACGAAAATTACTAAATTTTTGATCCTCAAACGGCGAGGAGGTGTCGAAGCGTAAAATTTTGGCGGGAATTTATTTTAATTTTTTGCCATTATTACTAACTAATGCTTTTAAAACTAATGTTGTTTACAAAATAAACTGATTTACACGGTTATATTTCTACATTTTAAATTTTTTTGAATTTCATTTTTTAAATTACCCTTCACATTTTATAAGTAAATTTGGTTTCAGTTAAATTTGCTGAATTTTATATACGTTGTAGTTAATAATGTTGATAAAGTTGTCAAAAAATTAACTTTCGGCATCGAGCCGTTTACGAGATATAATTCTATTTTTCAAACAATTGATTCTACGAATAAAAGAACCAGTAACCCTGTTTATGTAGAATTTTATAAACTAAAATTTTTCTTATTTATAACTATTAATCATTGAATAATTGATAATTATTGAGATATTTGCGAAAAACTATAAGGTACCTCCTTTCACCCCCTACAAAAATTCAGCTTTGATTTCCAAAACCGTATCCTAAAAAGTACTACCCTTAATTTAATTAAACCATGGGTTTTCTGTTTTTAAAAGCAAATATCTTAAAAACTATCCAATTTTTGAAAAACATTGTTATGAGAAAAATTACAATTTATAAAATTCTACATAAAAAGAGCTTCGATAACTTTTTTTCGCAAAATCGATCGTTTCAAAGATATATAGTTTAAATTACCGATACCGGAGGTCATTTTTTTAACAACTTTTTATCAACATCATTAACTACTACAATATATTACAATAATTTAACCAAAGCAAGATTTACCTGTAAAGTATGCAGGGTATTTTTCTTTTATAGTTGTGTTTGGTATCACAGCCCTAGTGCTACACTAACTACAAATAGATTGGTGTAAAATCACCAACACACTTTTTACGCAAATCAATTTTTGCAATTTTTTACACTAACTTACTCGGAGTAGTTCGGTGTAGCATACCGAACAGACCTTATGTTTCAAGTCCCTTACCTCAGATTAAGCTCTCCTGATGAGATCTAATAAGCTCGAAACAATAAAGTGTAGTGACGCTGTTTATTTTTCATTTTTAAAATCAACCCAGTTTCCCTACACAAAAATCCGTAAAAGATCCTGTATGTTGTTTATAATAAGAATCCTATATTATCGTTATCCATTGTGTCCACCACTGACCACAAATTTTATTTAAAAAAAAGAGTGAAATTGAACAAAATTTTAAACATATCCGTATGGATTGCATGTCGACTACGAATTTATTCTAAAAGATGAAATAAAATAACCTAAGCTCTTACTTTTCCAAACTTAACAGAACTTACGTTATTTATTAATCTGTGCTATGCTTTTTAAAATCAATTTGTGGTCAGTGAGTGAACGGTCGGTAGTGGGAATGTTGTCAATCCATTCATGCGCGTCAGTGGTGGAAACATAAAACCGGAACTGGAGGATGAGTAAACTGGGCGATGTCAACCGGGCGACGGACAACTGACGACAAACTAGACGACGTATAAGTGGGAGACGCTACAGTAAATTTCTGGCATTTAAAAAAGAGAATTATTATGATAGCCTTTATGATAATATATTTATATAATACTGGTAATTTTCTATAAAATCAAATCCCCTAGAAATATCGAAAAAAAAGTTATATCTACCCCTTTCCTAGTAGCACCTTTTTAGAGTTGGAAAGCCCTAAGGGATATTATTAACTAATAAAGCGTTAGTCAAAATGGCTCGGAGCGAAGCGGAGGAGGCGTAGAGTCAATCTTTACAACGCAACTGTATCCGACAATAATTCATCATCTCTTAACTAGGTTATGATTTACTATTTTTAACTTAAATTTGAAGAAACAATAGTAACAGCCACCCAATTTGGTGGGCTGGAAGACCACTAGGAACATTGAAAAAAAAAGTTATATTTACCCCTTCCATAGTAGCACCTTTTTAGAGTTGGAAGGTACTAAAGGATATTATTAGCCAATAAAGCGTTAGTCAAAATGACTCGGAGCTGTCTCGGAAAAAGCGTAGAGTCAATTTTGACAACGCAACTGTATCCGACAATAATTCATCATTCTTTAATTAGGTTATGTGTTATACTATTTTTAACTTCAATTTGACGAAAAAAATAGTAACTCTTGCTTAATGTCGACTCCGAACAACTTCTTTTTCTTCATCTGAATTTTAATCATTTAAAACCGAAAGTTTTAGAAAATTTTAAAAACTTGGGCTGGTAAAATATTAAATGTCTGAAAAAAATTTAAGCAGCCAAGAGCCAAAGGGGGCAGCTGACTCTTTTGCTTCCCCCCCAACGGATGTCCATGCAAATACCTGCAAAATTTTCAAACGCGACAGTTTTCTTACACTCAAAACTCAATAAGTTTCATGCTAAATATTTCAATTCTTCAAAATGCTTCAGGTTGTCGCCTACTTACATATCGCCCAGTTGTCCGTCGCCCGATTTACCAATCGCCTAGTTATACGTCGCCCAGTGGGATTCGCCCACTTGTCGTGTAACGATTTTATCATAGCGTTATAAATTTAACTAACCAATAAAAAACGCACGTTAGCACTAACAGTAAGATGACCAACACTTCTTGGTACAAAAAAAATTATTTGCAGTTTTTCCCAAAAAGTTTTTTGAATGGCTTTCTTTTTTTATTAGCCCCTAAACTAAAATTCTTCCGAGCAGCATACGCCTTTATTTCCTCCAAGAAATAAGCATTACAGCTTTTTTAAAACTCAGGTGTACAAGGAAAGACAAAAGTAGAAAAGTTCACGAAAAATCTTCCGTAAATGAGGATAATTAGTTACCTTACTAACAAGCCAAAAAAATTGTCCTTTAGCTTAAGAGGGGCATTTTTTTCAGGGCCCTTTTAATTTAATCAGCAGATGGCGCCTACTTAAATATCTTTATAAAATAAGAGGAATTTGCTATATTTAAAATATAAAAACACTATTCATAATTAAACTTTTATTATCTTTTTTTGTAAGTGAGTGTGGTTTGACATACTCAATACGAACTCAAAATAGCTTAAGATCAAAAATATTGTTTATATAATAGTATTATCTATCTCAACGAATTTGCTATATTTTCAATATAGCAAATTCCTCCTATTTTATAAAAATATTTAAGTAGGCGCCATCTGTTGATTAAATTAAAAGGGCCCTGAAAAAAGTGCCCCTCTTAAGGTGCCTCTCTTGGCTTAAAATCCTAAAAATTCAAGTCAAAACTGTGCTGTTAATAAAAAGTATTTTTACAAGATTTCAAAAATATTAATTAGATAAAACATAAAACTATTTCGGTACAGGCTTACAATTTTGAAATTAAAATTAATTTTGAAGCAATAATGTCTTCAAATATGACCAATCACAGCGCTTGTACTGCTCATCACATTGTTGCTTTGAAATTAATCAAAATTTTAAAATTTTAAGCCTGTACCAAAATAGTTTTATGTTTTACCTTTGTAATTTTTTTAGAAGCACTTAAAATTATTTATTATTAACAGCACAATTTTGACTTGTTTGAGACCTTTATTTTACGCTACGAGAGAGGCGCCTTAAACGATTTGTTAAAAGTTTTATAAAATTTCAGGTTAGTGCCCTTCTGCCCAATCTAATTTTTAACTAATTTAGAATTATAAACCTACCCACAGGGACGTGCTTATGGGGGTCCCCCCCCCTCCAAATGTCTTATAAAGTTGTCAAAAACACTCAAAAGTTGGTCAGTTTCGCATATTTTATGTCTAAATTTACAAAAAGTTGCAAAACTTACAAAAAGTTGGCAATTTTGAATTAATAATTCAGTTAAAAAATTTGCAAATTTGGGATTTCCCCCCCCCCCCGAAAGAAGTTGGTTGGACACGTCCCTGCCTACCCAGCATAAGCTTTAAGTTTGTGTAAATTTCATTGGTATACGTATACCTTGATGCCCCCACAAAATTTTTTTTTGTGTTTTACAGAATCGCTAAAACTCACTATCTTAAAGGTTTTGACGCAAAAGAAATTTCAAACTCATAGATCTTACCTCTTATTGTTAGTAGTTATCACGACTTTGAATATCTCCTATTTAAGATACTGTCAGGAACTTTCTTGTAACAAAATTCCATTGGTTACATGGGCGTTCATTATGAAGGGCACAGCTGCCCTCCCCCAGGCTCTTGGCTGACTTTTTAAAACATTTAATATTTCACCAGCGCAAGTTTTTGAAATTATTTAAAAATTTTGGTTTTAAATGAGATTAATTCTTTTATAATAAATTTCTTTAAATTTTGCCTCCCCCCCCTTGAAAATGATCTTATAGACGCCCATGATTGGTTATAAGCTAATTTTTTTAAACGTTTCATCGTCATGCCACGAAAATCCATTAACTGCATATTTAGCGAAATTGAGATGCAATTTTACATACTATTGAGGTAGAACCAGGTAATGTCTATTTAAATTTATGAAAAAAGTCATTAATTAATTGTAAGTGAAAAAACCTCGTTTCTAATTTTCAAAACTATTTTGAACTTTAAAAATTCTGTTACTTATAAATGCTGTTGCATGCCGACGATTTATGTTATGTTTTGTAATAAAAATCAGTAAAAAAAAAATAAAAATTTTGTTTAGCAAATCAAGTTTCTTCCAGAAAATAAATTTGCGTTTCGAAATTCTATTTGATTTTGAAACTACCATTTGATCTTGAAATTTTTGCTTGCAGTGCTTGTGTTGTGTTTTTTGTGCTGTCCATGTAGGTAGAATTTTTTAACCAACTTCGTCCTAGAAAGCTGAAATTTGGTACACAGCTTTCACTTGCGGCGAATTATTTTAATTTTGTTTTCCTAAAATTCTGAAAAACAAGCTCAAAATCGGGTAAAACTGAAAATAATAAAGCTTATGAATCGCAGTGCGTTGGAGAATTCTAAATCACATTTTTGAGACCGCATTCAGGGTGAAACATCAAACATCTAAAATACATACCTCGAAAATTGTGATAGGATGAAACTGTATTAGAAAAAATATGACTAAAAAGTTAATAAATTTCGTACACCAAATAAATAGCCCCACGCTTTTATATTGATGTTCTTATTAAAATAATTTTTTACTCTTTAATGCACATTCTTAATGTTAAATAAAATCTTCAAAAAAACCCCAATAAAAATGAAGTATGATTTTCATAATTAATTTTGCTTCGGCGATTAAAAAAATATCTTTGGTATTACATAACAGATAGTTATGATAGATAGATAGTTTTTGCAACTTCCACAATTTTCAAGAACTATCCAATTTGTATAATTTCAATTGATTTAACTAACATTAATTTTATTGTGGTAACTTTTTTGAAGGAAAACTACTTTTTTCATTCATTTAATCGGAATTTTTGACCTTTGTTTTCACAGTTGAGTCACTTTGATGTAACAAATTTAATTAAAATAATTTTTATATTATAGAAATTTTAAACTTTCTGTAAATATGTTAGTATGTTAACATAAAATAACATAATTTGAATATAATTATCTATGAACTGTAAAGTTTTTCCTTGAAAATCTAAAAATGAAAATAGTGAGTATAAATAAAATTAGCATACAAAATTGTACGATAACTAATCAAAATGGTGCAAATGACAGTGCATAATTACTAATTAAAGAAACCAAGATCTTGGTAAAAAAATTGGAAATACCATTGCAGATTTGTTCACACTTGATTGCAATACGGATACATATTATAATTTATTGAAAACCACATTAACCATGTTCATTTCTTAAACGGTAAAATTTCAAAAACCACATTTTAAAAACAATTTTATTGATGTTTTTTTAATTTCATATATTACAATGGATGTTACCCAAACTAATGGGCAACAAATTCATGCACAACAAAATTCTTTTAAAAAATAAAATAACAAATTGAAATAAAGAGATGTGAATGCGTTTTTAGGAAAAAAATTTATTCGACGAACAACCAACTGCGTTTTTATGCTGAAATTTATGAAGAAAGAAAAACTAAATTGTTTAAATTGGAAAAATAACCAAATTTTTTAGTTTCCTTTGAATGTTATTGATGAGGTATTAAATTGTTCTAGTTTTTCGATTTTGGTGTGTTTCACTTAATGCGAGGTTGTGGTGTGTTGAACTGAATGTTGATTTATCGAGTTGATGTAGGCAGTGTCCTTCATGTGCTTCTCCATCTATAAAAATAACAACGTTTACTGTTAGACTAAATTTTAGATTGAAATTAATCCACACAAGCTGTAACTATGCAATTATATGACTGATATATAATATTAGTATAGATAAACAGAGGTGGATTCCGCACATTGCAACATCTAGCCAAAATACTCAAAATTGTTAAGATTGGCTATTCACATATTTGTTATAGTATTTGGCTCACTAAATTCCTTAGATTGGCGAATAATGAAATCCAATATTTTATTGGCTTTGTAAATAAATAAATCATTAAAATGAACTCATTAAGTTAATTTTGAGTCTATGTGAAAGTTGTGTACTTCAACCGTGCTCCAAATAAAGAGACAATGATTTTGTCATGGGAAATGAAGTCAGCACGACCGGTCAGTCAAGCCACCTTCGACCTGCATAACTAACCTTCAGTTGGTTTATGCCATCTGCTTTCCTCATCCTACGACATGAAACCTTTTTTCGGAGGAGGGGGGGGGAGAAAACGCAAATTTGCAAACTGAATTAATTCAAAATTGCCAACTTTTTGTAAATTTAGACATTAAAAAATGCCAAATGAATTAACTTTTGAGTGTTTTTGTCAAATTTCTAAAACATTGGGGGCTGAACTCCCTCCCCCACAATGGACACGTCCCTGGCTACCATGAAAAGCAGGAATCTTAAAATACTGATTGATCTCCAAAATCTTACAAACTTTTACAAAAGAAAAATATAAAAAATCATGCATGAGTGGCCACTATGCTTTTTCTATCCAACAGATCCACCAAAGCTCCTCTCAAAAAATTTCAAGTAATGAGTGCACGAATCAATTTCCAGTATCATAATTACCAGTGTCAATAACGTTAACGTTGTAAATGGGAGTTTCAAAATTGGAGCAACAAAAAGAAAAGTGGAATATCAAGCGCTGCATTTGGGAGAAGCTTAGGTGCATCTGTTGGATAGACAAAGTATAGTCAAAAATAAAATTAATTCCAGTCGATGTATAATATGTCGCCCTCTGATTTCAGTAGAAAAACAAATGAAGACATAACCTTAAATTCCACAGCTCACATTATTACAGAAATAATTGATATTTATTTTTTATTTATGGTTATGTCGTTGGGAGCAGGGTTGTAATGTTTAAAACATTTTGTTTTAAACAAGGTGTTTTAAACATGTTTAAAACAAAATTCATTTAAAACATCAATTTGTTTTAAACATGTTTTAAATGCGTTTAAAACAGGTGTTTAATTTTGTGTAAGTTTAAAACATGTTTTTTTTAGATTTTTAATTTTTTTTTTAAAGATTATTAATAATAATTTATTCAAAATTTATGAAAAATAAAAAAATTTAGCTACAGAGGTTCGAACCACCGTCCCTTTAAGTCCTACACGCTTTACCATTCTAAGTAGTCACTGATACAACTACATAGGGTGGTCCATAAACTATGTGAAGCGTGTTTGGCGGTTTCTCCCCCCCCCCCGCAGTAAGATTTTGTGAGATTTGGCTGGACCCCCTCCCACGTCCCCCTAATCTTATTTGAGATTTTTTTAAATGGAAATTTTTAGTGTAAATTCATTGAATTTATTAAAAAAAAACATAATTTGCTTAAAAACCATTATTTGACTAGTTAAGACAATCGCAATTAATTTAACACAAGTTACTCGCAATTTTACAGTTTCTTGCGAGAAAAAATCTATCGCCCCACGTAAGATTGGATGAGATTCGGCTCGACCCCTCCCCTAAACGCCTCACGTAATTTATAGATACCCTCATACTAATACATTTTATTTTTATGATTATGTTCCACCGAACAGATAATGTTCAAAATTTTACCATGTACAGAAGAATAAACGGAAAGTTTTCTGTAAAAAATTCGTGATTAACATATTTAAGGAACATACTATATGTATTTAAATAAAGCGACCAAAACTTTTTTATTTTTTTAAAATAAAAGAAAAACGTAAAAAAGAAACTTTTCTTTACCAAAAAGTTTCATTAAAAAATATTCTTTAAAACAATTACAATAAAATAAAAACAAAAAAAAACACTTTTTTTCTTATTATTAAATCTTTGAGTAGGAAAGCTGAAATTTTCAGAAAAATGTTTTTTTTCGATTAAAAATCAAACGGATTTTTAAAAATCTTCAGGGGCAGTTTTTGCATGCTTACTCGGTAGGTGTATAAAGCTAAAGATAGATAAGAGAACAAATTTTTTTTTAGTTTTAAACATTGTTTTAAACATGTTTTTCTGTTTAAAACATGTTTTTTTTCTAAGGTAATAAAAAACCGTTTTAAACATAAAAAACTGTTTTAAACATAAAAAAAACGTTTGTTTTGTTTTATTTAAAAAAAACATGTTTTTTTACAACCCTGGTTGGGAGGACCCAAACTCGACAGTAAAAACTTATTACAAATAATTTATGACATTTGTAACGATGGGTGATTTGACACAGAAATGTTGGGCTTTGATGGCACATGTAAGCTCAACGACTAACTTTACAGTAAAAGTTATTAGAATCACCTACTTAGATAATTTTATACTCTACAAAACATGTGATATAGTTTTGGTTACCTTATCTGACCGATTTTCAAAAATATTTGAAAAAGTCGCTATTTTCCACAGTATCCCAGCCTGTATTGATTAATTTATGGCGAATTTCAAAAACCTTGCAGAAAAATTTAATACAAGATTAAATTTTGTCTTATGTGTTATTAGAGCAAGTCACGTGTAAAAAATTAACAAAAAGTGAAACTTACCACTTTCTTTATGTATCCATATTCTCTGCTATCAACACTCCCTTTAATATCATCGAGTTGATATGGTGGACTAATGATCACTTGGTGATCCCATACAACTATATCAGAATTTCTCCATTTAACTTCTTTTATTGTTTTTGAAATAGCTATAAAAAGACGTTGACCTTCTGGGGTAACGCTCGACGACATGGCAGTCAAGAGGCGCCGCTTTTCATCGACTTGGTTGCGAATGCGTGTGTTTAGCCTTTGTAAATTTAAGGACTGTGGAACTTCTGGAATCGAAGTAACCTCCTTTTTCACTTGTAAATCGCTTACTAACGATAGATTTATCAAATGTACATCGTTCGCATTCGAATTTAAATTTCCACTGGAAGGTGGACATTCTAAATTACTGTTAAGAAAAATTTTGCCACCAAAAAAATTGAAGCACAAATTTTAACTGAAATTGTAAAAATTCAACGTGACAATACAGAATTCAACACAATACAAAAGTTGCTTTGAAAAAAAAACAACAAGTAACGTTACAAATAAACAATAATCACCATAAATTCCAAGTTGTAATTTCGTTAATCGACTTTTTCGAAGTAATAAAAAAAGGATACTCAAAATTAAAAATTTCGTTTGTGGATCGAAAGCCAATACTTCGCCTTCATATTCTTGATTATAACATGTTTTACACCAAACTGTACTTCCTAATGAAAAACAATCCGACACAGCGGCCATGACGAAAATGGCAACACACAATCTGCGATTTAGTTGCTTTGAATCTAACAAGGTGGTAACCGTTGCTGTTAGATTTCCGCAATTGCTGCAATACCAACTGAAAGTAGTTCGAATGAAATAGATTTGCAAAATAACGGGATTCAAATGGGATCTGGGATGGACTTATATATAGGGTGCTTCATAATTATTAAATAAATTGAATTACTTTGGTAATATTTATTTTACTTTTTTTTTATTAAACGGAAGTAGGTCAGTGCAATTAGCTCTAAAAACGGGGTTACGTTCATAATTATCTTATTCCATAAACTTAATTTAAATTGGAAAGCAGGGGCGTTTTCAGCTATCTGGCTTAGGGGGGGTAATTTACCAATATCAATGTAAATTTCAACATAAATTGATCTTTTTCGTTGAAAAATAAAGGGTAAATAATAATTCTTAGGGGGGGGGTAATTACCCAATTACCCCCCTCTGAAACCGCCAGTGTTGGAAAGCGACAGGACAATCTTCATAGAGGAAATTTCAAAGCTATAGCTTTGTTTGCAGTAACAATCTCGTGCATCCTCTGACGTCCTGCGCATACGGATTTATAAATTAGTCGTTCGCGGTAAAAAATTCTATGCTCAAAACACGTTCGAAATAAAATGTTTTGCGTTCGTGGTACTCGCAAATAAAATTTGGAATACGTTTAGAACAAAGTTCTAGTCATGCTAGAGTCAAAGGCTTGAAGTCATCCTAAAAAATGTCTGAGGTACCTCATCAGTTCCTCTGAGAATTTTTTTAACTTAACTTACTTCATCAATATTGTATCTTTTATACAAATAAAGAATCAGTAATTCGAAAATTTATGTGTAAAAAACGTGTTTTTCGAAATCAAAAGTATAATTTTAAAATCTGGCGCTAATAGGTTACGCCACTGTGTGCACGAAATATAATAATTTATTTAGCCTAGAATTTTTGGCAGTAAATAAGAATACAATACCCAACGATTAATTAAAAAAATAAGTTCTTTATATTATTTATTGCGATTATTTGTATTATCAATTTTAGCACTTTTGTGATACTTTATTTATTTAACCAGATTACTACTGTGTTTTGTGGTACTTGTTTGTTATCACTGTTTTAGACATTACGGTAGTTTGTGTGGTGGCACATTTGACGCATTTCATTTGTCTACTAGAAAATTTCGCTCCTCGCGGTTGGTAGAGAGGGTAAACAATTTATGTAGTTGTCAAATTTCAACACCGTACATCTGCATTTGGCATCCCGCTAATGCATTTTCCAGTTTTTAGAGTTATTTAATTTTAAATTTGTGTCGTTTATCGTAATACAGTGATTGTTAAGATATTTGTTCAATTTCAATTTTGCAATGTAGTTTTATTTTAAATTCGTTTTCACATAAAATTGTGTTTGCGCGCACTTTTACAATAATAATAATGGCGTTGGTGGTCAACTTTTTCGAAAAGTGTTTACATTACTTTTAAGAGATTCATCGACAACTTCTTTAGTCAAGCTTGACGGTACGTGCCTGCCATAATTATTACGTAAATTTGTTTTTAAAATGCACCTCTCAATTTATCTCATCGTCTCGCGGCTTACCCATATGTTTTCTTTTTAAGATGGAATCTAATTCCAATTATTGGGATGCCCTGGAAGATTCGGGATGTTTAACATTCGAAGCGTCTTCGTCATCAAAATTAAATTATTCGGAAACGCCAGTGCTGACCTTCAACAATACTCGTAAACGAAAAATAGGTAAAGTCAGATCATTCGATGAATACAGAGAACCACCCAAGCAGTGCACCTTCACATCCGACTCGCCCGCAAATTTCAATATTATCGCCTCTTCGACCAACTTTTTATCCAGCACTTTAAACGAATCTCTTTCTAAAAGTTTGGAAAACTGCAACTTATCTACTTTTACTCCAAACCTTTACAATGACAGTTCGCCTGGAGAATTTGATTGTAAGCGAACGAAATATGCGGACTTGCCCACGTATGAACCAAAGACAAGATCGGCGCCGTCTTCGCCCTCAGTGCACCACCAAGTGGAAGCACTGAAAGAAAAATCGTACAGCGAGCACTTCCATGTAACACCTCGAAAGAAGCACATGACGGGCAAGTTAGGTTCACCAGAATGCGTGGAACTTTTGTACCCTACTTTAACGTTGACCAAATCGTCGCCGAAAATAAAAACGCCGGAGAAGCTGCGGGATTTTTTACGTAAAATTAGTTCGCCTGCAAAAAAGCGATTGTTTGAAGGTGAAGATAACAACAAAGACAACAATGAGAGTAATAAAGTTAAGAAAAAGGTTGTAAGGAAAGCAAGGTATGACCCGGTGTCTGTGTTTTGTGTGAAAAATGACTTTAGGCATATCATGTCGGAAGTGTTTAGTTATCTTTCCGACAAAGATTTGTATAGTGTGAGTCGTGTGAGTAAATCGTGGCGAAGAGCTTTAAATAATGATAAAATGGCACAACTTAGATTTCATTTTTATGCGCAACAGACTAACTTGAATAAAGAAAATCTTTGTGTTCGTGCAAATTTTACCAGCTTTATTTCAACGCCTGGCAGTCCTGCACGAGATAATTTTCATAAATGTACCAAGGTGAGTTGGTTTTTAAGATTTATTTTGTTGTACAATAACCCAAGGAGGGTGAAAAATATCTGGTTTACTTTTTATAATGTATCTTGCACCGTTTTTGAGTTATTAGAGAAAAAGTCACAAGGGCGTTATATTCGAGTTCTTCTGATTATGGTTATAGCAAAGTAATTTTTCATGGGAGAGTAAACTCAAAATTATTACAAAAGTAAATTTTTTTAAACAAAATTCTTAAAATTGCAAAACCTGAAAGGAAATTGTCTAATATCTGGCCAATGACCTATTGCCAAAAGCTTTGTGAAATAAATTGAATTTTATTGTTTGTTTTACCTAATTAATTTTTTTTAAATTATTTAAAAATATTTGTTATTAATTGCACAGTCTTGACTTGTCTTTTTAGCATTTTAAGCCAAGAGAGACATCTTAATATTGTCAGTTCATGTTTATCAATGCGTCCGTCCCAGTTTAGTGGAATCTGATGTATTACAAAATTAATTTTTTTTTTAAATATTTTTACGTATTTGGGCGTAGATCTCTAGAGCCAGTTTGTCAATCTTTGGCCAAACTCTTCTGACAGACAGTGCCGGATTAACAGAAACAGCAAATACTACGGGCCTCGCGCTTCTGATGCCGTCGCGCGCCAGCAAAAAATTGCTTTTATTTTAAGAAAAGGGTAGTAAAAAAAAGGTAATTTCTGTTCCTACTTTGCGAAAATGGCATTTTTAGTTAGAAAAGGGTAAAAAAAGGTCATTCAAAAAAAAGATAGAAGGGTCCCACGACAACATTTGCTACGGGCTCAGCGCTGGCTTAATCTGGCACTACTGACTGATGCAAGAATTTGACCTCTTTTCATTGGACAAAAAGACGTCATATTTAGAATACACCCTGATTTACCTTAGAACTTCTAAGGCCAGAACAAGCTCTTTTTTTAATTTTGTTATAATTTATTTTGCATGAAAACTTCTCGTTAATTGACACCTACCTTGCCGTTTAAAAATTTAATAACTCGGATGTTATGCACAGAATACGATGAGTTTTCGTTCACGTATTGATACCTGGACCAATTCAAGTATGTAAATGACAAGATATGATTTTGCTTAACTAATTTACCCATTGATGATGGGTAAACATTGGTCTTGGCTTAACTTGGCAAGGCCAGTCTATAGTCGAAGTAAAGTGACGGCATGACTAATAGTTAAATCGACTAGCAGATTTTCTGGTAGTTAAGCCTTAGGGCCGGTTTTACCAACTCTAGTTAGTGGTAGCGAGCGATTGGTCTTGCTCTACCGCGTCTAACGTAGTTTTATTATATTATTGTTAGACGTTAATTAATAGCCACTTTAACCCTAGAAAGACCAAAATATTGAGAGTCCGCAGAGTACCAAAATGGGTAATTTTTGACTCACTCGATGGTTTTATTATTTTTAATATGTTTTATAGCATGTTTTTGTTTATTTTTGTAGTTTTTCTCCACTTTTCGCATTGGGCTTTTCTGCCTGTTACGGTGCCCATCTCTTTCTAGGTCGTCCGATATTTCTAGAGTTAATTTTTTTAAATTTATTATTTTTTCTTACATTCAGAAGAATAATTAATACTTTTTTTGTAATAAAATTTTAGGATTTTATTATTTGCTAACAGATTTCATAGGAATAACATATCTAGAAGCACAACAAAGTAGCACGATCAGATCAGAAAATAAAACAAAAAAATAAAACCGACTTCAAGAAAACTACTACGAAAAAATGCACTAAAAAGTAAAAAAATAATTTTTTTAATGTGTCTGCCACATTTTTGGAGTCGGTGCCAGCCAAGCGTTTATTAAGACATTTTTGAAAGTTTTCTAAAATATACATTAATTGTATTGTTAAAGGGGCCCACAAACAGAGCAACCTAGTCGTCAACCTAGAGTAGAACCACACACGCGGCGGCATGTGATTTTACAAAGTGGTTGCACACTAAGTTGAACACTAGGTTGATCATTTGTGGGCCTTTTGATACGCGCTTGTTAACCTTGGCTGGCACCGACTCCAAAAATGTGGCAGACACATTAAAAAAATTATTTTTTTACTTTTTAGTGCATTTTTTCGTAGTAGTTTTCTTGAAGTCGGTTTTATTTTTTTGTAAAAAAGTTTTTTATTTTAGTCTTTTTAGTGAATTTTGCGTTATGTAAATAATTTATCGAATGCGAATATGGGTAGACTTACAAAACGCGCTGCCCATATGAGAGCGCCGTTTAACAAGCGAGAAACGGGAGAAATTCCTAAATGCAACTTTATTATTTTCATTTAACCGTGATTAACTCCAACTAATCATAATTAAAGTATTTAATCAGAGTTGGTGGAACTGGCTCTAAAAGTAGTACTTCAATTACTCAAAGTCAGGACTGGGCAACATTGCAATTACATGTATTAAAAATACATTCAATATCCGTTGCTATTCACCACTAGTAGAATATTCACTACCATTCACCACTAGTGGAATATGGAACGTGCTCATCGTCTCAGCTTGATTCACGAGCGTCTATCCAATGAGACGGATGAGCAACGTGCCCACCGTTTTAGCTTAATCCACGATCGGTTATTTTTCGTTTGGATCGGCTTAGTGTAATGAGGGAAGCCAGTCATGTTCGTAGAAATATTAGCCAATCTGACTAGTGTTGAAGAACGATTTTTATCTCGTATTGTACCATTTTTAAAGATTTTCAAACTGAAAAACCGCTTCAGTCAAAATTGGTGTAAGGGGCAGGTTATTTTATTTGCAAAAGGATGTTGTAGAAATAGCTGAGCAGTTACCATTGACCCCAAACCAAGCTGGTTTAGTTTTGGTTGTAGAAAGTCTGGAGAATCTTTCACGCTGTAAAGAATTTGTCGTAAATATGCAAGAATTAATTCGAGATTTAACTTGGTTAATTACCAACATCCATCTTTATAGGGATGTTGAAGAGTATTTTGAAGTTACGTCGAACATTACTCCGTTAGTCCAAATAGGTAAAATTTAAACATGGGTTGAAATGTTTTGCGAGAATCCAGAGGTAGAATTTTGTGCATTCATAACACCGCCGATACTTTCTGCAGAGTTCCTCTCCTACCACCCGTTTTATGCGGAAGGTAAGCAATTTAGGACTATTCTAATAACCGTAAACACCACTCGATGAAAAAACTAACAGGAAAGCAAAAATACGCACATTTGTTTACTTAGATGACATACTTATATGTCATATGCACATATGTCAATTATATATTATATTATAAAATGTCAATGTACAACATACTACCTCTGGATTCTCGCAAAATATTTCATCCTACGTTTAAAAATTGCAGTAATTTTAATGTAAAAACCAGACTGCTGAACCGATTTTGATGAAAATTTTATGGGACCAATTTGAAAATATATGCTTTCAGATAAAAAAAAAATTTTTTAAATCGGTTTATAAATAACGAAGTTCTGAGGTAACAAACATTAAAAAAAAAATATACAACCGAATTGTATAACCTCCTCCTTTTTTTTGAAGTCGGTTAAAAATCAAATCACGGGTCGCTTTTGACCCGGTTTTGGTCTTTCTAGGGTTAATCGTTGAAAAGGCGATTGTAAAACTGACCTTAAGTTTTTTAATACATTGATAACAAAAAAGTTTAATCTTACAACACAATCTTACAAAAACAAATCTTAGAAATTGTCGTTCATTATAAACGATTTTCCATTACAAGCGAGTCTACTTGTGTAAATATGTGAATTATACTGTATCTTAAAAGATGAAGTTCTTCCTTCTCCCCCGAAGGGGCTAATAGACAGAGTTCCATTTTTTAGAAACGATGTGATTAATAAACTTCCATTGTTCATACAATTAAAAAGTTTCCAGCAGTGATTTTCCATTTTTGCAAGGGTAAAACTTGTTTTCTTACATAAATTCTACAATAAGATTATTTTTTAATGCCATCATGTTCACATGCTACTTTACATTACAATAAATTGTTATTTGCTATGTTCGTTTCAAATACAATTTGAAAGAATAAATTTTACGAAATTGTGGGAACTAGCGAAGATTTTTACTTCAAACAATATTTTGGATTGAAAGCTATGCTTGCTGCTTATATTAATTAAATTAAATGTGCATATTTTTTCAAGTGTAAATGAATTAGAAACGTTTTTGCGTCTATTAACTTTCCGCAATTCTGGAATTGAGACTTTAACCGTTTGAGTCCCAAATCTGAAAAACCATAATATTATGTTTTTTGAATTTTATTAAAACAACGTGACAATAAGTTGTGGTTCCTAACTACTGGGAACACAAGTACATAATTATTTTGAATGATACAAAAGAATCGCTTTCCAAAGAATTAAACCATATTTTTCACTCTGTTCTCTGTCGACATGAAATTTTTTTTTTATTTACATTCTAACGTGCATCAACTACTAGGTTATTAGCACTTTTAAATGTTAATTTTTAATTTGTTCAGTATTTTTGTGTGTTATATGTTTTTTGGATTGGGTATTTTGTTTGGTTGGTTTTTTGGTTCATCACGGCGTGAGAACGTCCATTGGAAGGCCGAGCTTAGAAATTCTGAATCGTCCGTGATTCGAACTCAGAATTCCCGCTCCATAACGCAACCAGTGATCACATCACTCCACTGCCGTGGCTTTGAAAATTTACTGATCTGATAGATAACATTAAAATGAAGCATTTAAGCTATGAGCGAACGTCCAACATCAATTAATTTAGGAAATAATCGATTGTAAAGTTTCTATTTCTCACGTAAAAACCGCATGGTGGTCGCATTCGTGGATCAAGGCTTACTAAGGGACGGGGCCTTCCGCAGTTGTCGTTTATTTGTGCAACTGACAATTATCAAACTAATAGTGCGAGATCCGGTATAAGAAATATCTACCCTCATCTGTTATTTATTAGTGATACGAAATAAATGATAGATAATATACACATTGACACATTGTACATAGGTTGCCTAGTTAAATTGCGTACGGACAATATTAATAGCCCAGTCAAATTAGACGAAAAATAAACTCCAGCTCGGAAAAATTACCATCGAGCTGAATTTTGGTATACGCCTTTATTACATCATTGTAAACAATATGTGAAAAGTCGAAATCGAGATGATGTGAGCTTCAAAGGTTATTCGAGGTCAAAGGTCACAAAAACGACCTTTTTGTAAATAGTTCGCTTTTTGTTAATTTTACGATAAAAAGTTTCAAATAAAAATTATAGAGGAGATAATTATCTACAAGAAAGGTTTTATAAAATTTTTATGAAAAAGCTATTATTTTTGCGCTAGAGGGCCTACAATGAGCAAATATTCGGGTGGTTGTTGCTCATTGTAGGCCTTCTAGCGCACAAACAATAGCTTTTTCATAAAAATTTTATAAAGCTTTTTTGTAGATAATTATCTCCTCTATAATTTTTATTTGAAACTTTTTATCGTAAAATTAACAAAAAGTGGACTATTTACAAAAAGGTCGTTTTTGTGACCTTTGACCTCAAATAACTTTTGAAGCTCACATGATTTCGATTTCGACTTTTCGCATATTGTTTACAATGATGTAATAAAGGCGTATACCAAAATTCAGCTCGATGGTAATTTTTCCGAGCTGGAGCTTATTTTTCGTCTAATTTTACTGGGCTATTAATATTGTCCGTACGCAATTTAACTAGGTAACCTATGTACAATGTGTCAATGTGTATATTATCTATCATTTATTTCTTATAACTAATAAATAACAGATGAGGGTAGATATTTCTTATACCGGATCTTAGACTATAAATTTTCTTTTAAAATTGCATTTCTCTGATCATAGCGGAAATTTCAACTATCAACATACCACGTAGAAATATCTCGGTTTTGGAGTTGCCTGGGCTACAGGGATATTTTTACCAATTGATCAGGCTTAAGTATCCCGTTTTTCAGTTCAGATGGGGTTAATAAAATATTCTGGTTCTATTATATAAACTTGGGTCGGGGGGTGGAGCTAAATTTAAGTATAAAATTTTAGATTTATATTCGTAACTTACACGAGACTCACCGTGAGGTGGGTTCCCTCCCCCTCGCATTTCACTGAAAGGCTCAAGCCATCGATTCAAAAGCCGTTCGCGACTCTCTCGAGCCATCGTCCCCCCTTCTTTCCTCTGGAAAGTCCTCCCCCGGGACGTGCCAAAACTCCAAAGTCGTCGTGGGCGACGGCGGAGCAAGCACCTCTCCACGGGACTACAGTCGGGATAAGGCTGAGGACCGGTCGGAAGGATGAGCGGTTGGGTTCTAACGTTGGCATAACACGGCTCTGCCGGAGTTACCGTACCGAAGTTCCCAATCCGCCTCCCAAAGTCGGTACCAAAGCCACAACCACGGCTCAAGGACCCACAGAGGAGAGTGGGGGGGGTCTGGCCTCTTGAGAGGGTCAGCTTAGAGCGACAGGAGGGGTGCGTTATGCGCACTCCGAACGCCATATTTAAGCCTCTAATTCATCGAAACTAGTAGAGATCGTGAGATCGGGACTAGAGATACCCATTAGGACTAGGACGTAACTTACACGACGCTACCCCGTTAGCGTGCTCACTCCCGAACCAAGGTAGATAGATTTATGTAATCTATATACCTTGCTCCCGAACCATGTTCGAACCTATTTTTTTGTAAATAAAATTTCTTAATACACTAATGATAATGAAATAAAAATCGTAAAAATAGTAATCTTGAGTTTTAGAATTAATCAGGGGTATTATGTATCACCAACGTTATCATAAAGGTGACAGTTATGACATAAAATAAAGTTTTTTGATAAATCCTACCAATGAAATCGATACGATTTACCGAAATATGTTATAACGGTCACCTTTATGATAACGTTGGTGATACATAATACCCCTGAATAATTGCGTTTTAAGCACAATAACATAGGTATCAAAAATTTTAGATTTTCTCAACACATATTTTAATCAAGATAATTTTTACTGTTTTACCTAAATTCAGTCAGAGAGGCATTTTTAGATTTCACTCTCTACTGATGAGAGTCCAGACTACCACTGTAAATGCATGGTTTTGCATTATAGTAATATTGAGACATTTATAAAAAGTTTCTGGAAGTGTGGTAACTCGGAGCAGCGTAACTATTTGCAATTGGGGGGGGGGGGATTTGAAGCCGCCTCGAGCGGCAAATATTTTAGTTACGCCACTGGTTATACGTTGAAACCATTGGTACTAATCTTATTATGTACTAATAATTGTAAGAAAATAATTGTAATAATAATTAAGTATTATCTTAAAAGTTTGGGTTCGATGAATTGCTACTAGGTGACCATTCAAATTTTATTCTTGTGATAACTGAAACTAAAAGACAGGAACAAAATATTCTTCACATGCATCTAAAGGTGACTCAAAGCGCAACAGCTGGCGCCATAGAGCCAAATAGGAGCTTTTATACCTGAATTGTAATTAAATTGTTAAATAATCAACACCAGACACTTTATAGTCTGGATTACGGTTTTGGATATCTGGCAGGCATTTCTGTCTTTTTAGATTGAAATATTATACGAGTATAATAACATTTTTATGCCTTGCCTAGAGAGGCAAAAATCTTAGATCCGGTTTTGACATAATTAATTATCCATACCAAAAAATACTATAAAGTATTTGTCCATAGTTAGTTAAAAAAGTAGTTGGACAAATAATCATAATTCCTTTATTCTTCTGGTTGACGTTGGCATAAAAAAACTTGAAGCAAAATTACCTTCCAATCAAGATTATTTCCATCTAATAAAATTACACCCTTTTTACGCTTTACAGTTATAGATTATAAAACTTTTATTTTTATTCTTCAGACCAACCATTGTGAAGTTATCGATCCGGCTGTTGGACCACATTTTTTATGCAACGAGTCTCGTATTGTACCCGAGCAACTTGCTCAATTTTAATTTTTTTTTTATATAATAATAGAAATTTATGCTTAAAACATACACCTTTTTCCAAATCCCAAATAAATAATCGAGTAGACAAAAAAATGGGAAAAACGACATTTTTTGGGACTCATCACAGTGCTCCCCCCCCCTCCCCCCATAACAAATTTTGATTTATCCAACTACTTTTTTTGAGTGACTGTATCTTATTGATATTTTACACAAAAGCTATCGTAGTAAAATTTTGTTGAGATATACCGATATACAGTCGTTGGCCATCGAATTAGAAACTTACTGAATATTTATAATTATTTAATTATTTTTTAATTTTCTTTAAACTTTATCCAATTTTTAAAGATGAAATGGTCACATTTATATTTCCTGTATATTTAACAATAACTACCCCTATAATAAACCATAAACCCTTCTAAAAGCAGGTAAACAAAAATGTACTTCTTCAAGTAACACGTTCAGTTGTTTGTTTAGTTGTTTTCAATACGCACTTAAAATAGTTTCTGGACAATTTATTACCAATAAATTTGTGTTTTATGTGTTTTAGTATTTTAGTGTTATAATAACAATTAATAAAAGTGAACATTTTGTAAAAACATTGTGACATTAATTTAAATTTTAAAAACTATTTTTTTTTTAATATTTTGTTAAAATGGGGCGAAAAAAAGACATTAGTGGTGAAAAAAAACAATTTATTGCAAATTTACTTACACAAGGTAAATTAAGCCAAAAAGAAATTGCAAAAACTGCAAATGTTTCTACTGCTGCAATTTCAAAAATTGCAAAAAAAATAAAAGAGAATATTCCACCCGATGCATCGAACAGACAAAATTGTCGGGGAAAAAGAATAACTTCCCCAAGAACGGATAGAAAAATAATTTCTACGGCAATATTACATCGGAGGGCACCTCACAGAGTGATTAATCAAATATTAAAAAAGGAAGGTATAAATATTTCAACTAGAACGCTACGTCGTCGTCAGTACGAGGTAAATTTATATTGCAGGAGACCTGCAAAAAAGCCCAGGCTGACCAAAGCCATGAAAAAAGCTCGACTTTTGTGGGCAAAGAAGCACAAGCATTATAAAGTTGAAGATTGGAGAAAGGTATGTATTATATTTCAATAAAATTAATGCCTTTTGATTAATTTTAAAAAAATTTTAATTTTCCACTAATGAATACCTTTGCTTTAGGTAATTTTTAGTGACGAATCTCGTTTAGAGGCTGTAACAGAAGTGGCTCAATACGTTCGGAGAAGACCTTCTGAAAAATTCAAAGAAGAGTGTTTAGTGAAAACAGTCAAACATCCACCTTCTGTTATGATATGGAGTTGCATATCCGGAAGGGGTGCAATATAAAGAGGTATTGGAATCTGTTTTTAAGCCTTATCTGGAAACAATAAGTGCTGACAAAACTTCTTTTACCTTTATGCACGATGGTGCACCGTGCCACAGCGCCAATTCAATTAAGAAATACCTGGCAGAGCAAAATATTCCGGTATTGCCTTGGTGCGGTAATTCTCCGGATTTAAACCCTATTGAAAATTGTTGGGCTCTTTTAAAATCAAAAGTGTACAGCTTTCAAAACCCAACGGTAACAATTTAAAAAAATAGAATTACCGAAATTTGGGAAAATGACGAGGATTTAAAACGTTGCATTAATAATTGTATTGAGAGTATGCCGGAAAGGATAAGGGATGTTATTAAATTAAAGGGAGGAATAATCGATTATTAATTGAATTTATAAATTATGTAATTTTATATGATATTTGTTTAATTGTATTGATTAAAAACGTTTCAAAACACAAATATTTGTTTTTATGTAAAAAATTTTTAATTTTACACTAAGTTTCTAATTCGTTGGCCACCGACTGTACTACGTACTTGAAAATTATTTCTTATTTGTGGGTTTACTTCGACTTGCACGATAATTTATGTTGCAATTTTTAAATCCAATTTAATAAAAATGTTGTCATCAGAATTCAATAATAATTCGTACACAAACTTTCGAATCATTGAGACTGCACTTTATTCTGTATTTATAGAAATTTTAAGTATCGTATGTCAGGTTATGTATTATTTATTTTCTTTTTTGGAAACATTTAAATTTTTCTGGTACCTATCGATGAAATTTATTACCCTACTTAAAATTTATGTAATTTTCCCAGAGTGAATAGGTTCTCTATCATTTGTTTTTTTAATTTATTATGTTGATTTTAAAACTTGAACGACACTTCGGTCTAAATGTGAAAATGTAATTTTCAAAATTTATTTATTTTAGCTTGAAATGGAGAGAGAGATAAAATTAATCAAATTTATTCCTATTCAAATAAATAATATAATATGTTACTATTATTTTCTTTGTTCTTTGTTCATTCACAAAACGACAGTGCGAGACAAACAGACGCCTACAAATTTGTTATCTTTTGTGTTAATAATAAGGGCAACATTGTTATTTATTGACTTCTTCATGTTATCAATCAAAATAAACTAAAACTATTTGTCTAAAGATTTGCAATCTCATTCATGTAATAAATTATTTTTATGAAAACATAATTGAAATAATAATTCTAGATCCTTGAAAAGTTTATATAACTTTTAACTTCCTATCCTACGTTATTTATTATAACCAGTGGCGGGTGCAGAAATTATTACAGGTTGGCAAAAAAATTGATCTATCAGATAAATCTATTAGTACCTATTTCTAATTATTTCATTTCAAATTTTACTGTTCTGACTGGTATAAAAAGCACTAATAATTTTTTTTTTCAGATTGCATCCACTCTACTGCCGAATCAAAGTCTTCTGAAATGCACGAGATGCATGTCGCCGGCAATAAAACAAAAAAGCGTGAGCCAATGTCAAAATCCAAACTGCGAATACATTTATTGTGTCAACTGTTTGAGTTTCTCTACCACCGGGCCAGACGATTTTGTGGATAAGTGCAACTCTTCCGAGCTGAAATTTAACAAAATCAAAAGAAGTCGTTTTAGTTTGTATGATAAATCAAATGGTGGAAACGACCCACCGTCATTTTTATTGAACGATTTGCTCAATACTCCACAAACAACATACGATTCATCGGGTTATTTTTCCGGAACCGACAATACTCCAGTAATTAAAAACGCTATGGTTGTGAATACCAAACCCAAAGACAGTTGTATCGGTCCTCTAACTGAACATAATAACAGATATGATAGAATTCTGTATTACCACAAAAGTCGTAGATCGTCGTTTTTGCCTGTTGTTAGTCCACAAAAGAAATATAAGAACCAAGAGATTAGTGAACCACCAAGTCCACCTCGAAATAGAGTAGTTGCTTGTTCTAAACAAAGCAAAAAGAATTTAAGGCGTTTACAACTATGACTGTGATTTAAGTGCCTATAGATGCATTCGTTATAGACGAAAATATTAATTCTACCTTATTTTTCTAAATTTTTGAAAATTTATAAGGGAGAAAACTTTCCAGTGCGTTTAGTTAGTAATATTTTTTGTTTTTATTGTTCAACATTGTATTCTGTTATTATTTAAGTTGTATTTGTTTATGTGTAAATATTATTAATTTATTGTAAAAAAATTTAAATTACGAGTTTCTTCGACAGTAATAATTTTGATGTTTTCTAAAAGCATTCCAACTACTTAAAATAAGAAACACTTTGGTTTCCTTATTAATTATTATTTAACCAGTGTTTAGATTTAAGATTGCAACTTTCTTACGTATAGTAGACAACTTCTATCAAAATTTCGAATGTAACGAATGAGCATTTGAAAAATTAAAAACAAATTTATAAGTGCCTCGAAAATGATACACACTAAAGGATATACACAAAAGTTGGCTAGACAAAAATATTTTTTTTAAATAAGTGTGTAAACATCCTGTATATCAATAATTTGTACATGATATTCCAATTGTGTGAAATATTTACATTCCTTTTGTAATTTTTTAGTACTTATAAATATATTTTCTAAATAATTACAACGATTTTTCCTGTAGATGAATGCATGGCCAGGGCTACTATCCACTAGGTTTTCGAACGTTTTATATCATAATTGTGTAGGTCCACAAGTTGGACACTGTTGAATCTTTTGGAAAAAAATTCAGCTTGAATTTTATTTGTTTCATTCAGATGCTTTCTACGCACACTCAAGTGTTAGGATTTCTTTTAGAGTTAGGGCTACAGCAGAGTTCTAAGTGAGAAGTGAGTGAAAAAAGTGTGTTCATTTTCAAAGAAAAGTAGAGCAATTTTGAAAATGGTGACAACTTGACTAATCACATAGCTTTGGTTTCTTACTAAAAAGTTTGTCTTCATTTGAGTTCTCCACCTCAAATTATTGTTCAGAATTCATTCTTTTTAACCAATTATCATTAATTTTAATATACATTTTCCCCCAAAACAATTTTTGAATTACTTTTTTTTTAACCCTATTTCATAATAATTGAACTTGCTAAATCTCGTGTCTACATTTGCTCCGAGCAACATGCGTCGACAATTTTTTAAATTTTAATATTTACATGTTGAATATAAAACAAACCAAAATATTTGAAAATAATTCAAAAATTGCACTGCATTCCGACAACCAATCGTCTTGAGCTTATTTCCACGGCAAAAGCCTAGTCGTGGAGTCGATAGTAAATTTCCCAAAATTTTCAATGCACTAGGTATATCTAGTTGGTTCAGGCTTAAAAGAACTGACAAGAAAAAAATTAGGAATTTTTAAATGAAATCGTAATATAAGTGAAAAAGGTGAATTTTTTTTTTAATCACTGATTAACTATAGAATTCGATATGGTTAATCTGATTAAATTTTAATTATCGTTTCTGAAACCGACTATAAATGAAACAATTAGGATCTTGGTCGTAATTCCGGTAAACTCTTTATTATCAAATTTAGATAGGTTTATAAATTAAATCTAAGAACTTGACTTCCATCAACAAAGTTGTGTCTACCACCCATCTATCAACATCAAGAAACTTATTTATGTCTCTCAACTTGGAAAGGAGAGCAATTTGTGCCGCTTAAATAAATGAATGGTTGTTATGCAATAGCGTAGCTAGGGGAGTCGATAAAAAACATTTTTATATTTCATCAATTAGGATATAGGGTAAGGTGAGCAATCGTACTACTTTATGGAGGATTGTACTTCTTTGCAATCTTTTGTACCTACTTCTAAGTCACTGGTCGGCAACCTGCGGCCCATAAGATTCTCGCCCGTCGACGCCTGTTGCTCGGAGCAAATAATATGGGCTAGGGATTTACGCGGTTATGAAATTGGGTTAAAAAGTCATTCCAAAAAAATTTTTGAGAAGGAAAGTTCTTGTTACGCTACTGGTGCTATGGCGATTTTAATGTATAAATTAAAAATATTGCTTCAAAGATTTAAAGGTTTCTAGGTTGAGGATTAGAATTTGGCCAAATTTTTTTTTAGGAGAGTGTTTTCTATTTACCGTCCAAGAGGTTTATCTCTGACTTGATATGATAGGCTTTTATGCCAATGCGTGCGAGCGCAGCTCGTTTATCAAGGGCGGATTCAGTGGGGGGGGGGGCGGTCGCCCACTGAAACTACTGGAAAAAGTATAGAAGGGGCTATCAATTTTGGTATTTTTAGTAACAATCTATGAAATCGCCCCCCCTTGAAAAATTTGCTGGATCCGCCCCTGACGCTACCATCTAAGTAATTAAAATATAAGTATACCATGCAAAGGTTAAATAGAGAAAAAACATCACCGTCGTCATAGGAATGGTAAGACTAACAAAAAAGATGTCTTTAACTTTTCTTGTAAAAAATTACTTTGCAAGTTATTTCAATTCTAAAATTGAGGACGCACATGAATAGTTTAACGAGATTCATGTTTTCCATTCAAAAAAGTTATGAAAAATATGTTACTTTTTAACTTCACAAGATACATAGTAAACATGAATGTATTGTAGAAAATTTAATTGTTGATATAAAACAACAAAAAATTATTTGAAGCAAAACAATTTTTTGAGCTTTGGTTTCAGCTACAGGCAAAAAACATTAGTCAGCAAAACTAACTGATAAACAATAGGAATTGCTTTGATTGCAAGAATATTAAGGAGAGGTAGAAAAGCGCGAAGGCCGTAGGCCGAGCTATGTTACTGGAGGGGGGGCAAGGGTATCCCCTGAAATTTCAGGATTGATTTGTTTTTGCAATACTGTGATTAATTTTGCACAAACAAAAATCGAAAAGAAGGTTTCCTTCTACACGACATTAGTGTAATGCAACCAAAAATTTTAAAGATATTTTTCTGCAGGACCTAAAAATTTGGGAAGGGGGCAATGGCCCACCTGCTCTTACACGTCTGAAAATAGAAAAATAGCACACTCTGTCTGAAAGACGTGTCTGAGTTTAAACTGGTTAGTTTGTCTTTTTTTTGAGGCCTTGTTGTGTGGGGTTCTTTTTGATGAGCCTTAAGAAAGGCGAGGGGGGGGTTTCTCCATTTCGGTACTTCTTTTGGGTGGTGGCTTTTGTAGTCTTGGAAGATGGTGGGGTGGGGTCAACTACAATTTGTGCTCACCAGATCTTCTTTTTTTAGTGAGCTGTCAGATGAGCTCTAGAACTTTATCTGGGACCCGCACGACAGCAGATCTGCGCTTGTCCAAACATCTGTATCACTGCCTTTTTTTCTTTTCTTTCCTGAATTTTTTAGATTACCACAGCGTGTTGGATGTTCACTGGAAGTCCGAGCTAAAATATTCAGTGAAGTTCGCGATTTGAACTCAGAATTTCCGCTCTTCCCGCAACAAGTGATCACATCACTCCACCGTGGCTTCGGCACTGTCATTTATTAGTCTTTGTGGTTTGAGGCGACATATTTAAAATTTGCAGAGAGGCGCAAAAGCAGATGGCACTGGCCCTGCTTAAATTTTTAAATCTTTAAAATATTTAATAAAAATTCTGTTTAAAAATTTAACGGTCTCTTTGTTGTGAGATAAAAAGTTTATTGCATCGAAAGCGATACGAGACTACATATCGAGCGATATCACACTTTTTCTATCGGTTTTCGTTACGTAATTATTTTGATCTGCCAATAACAGCAAAATTAAAAGGTGTCCATTTTTTGGCAAACGCGCACTATAATAATATACTAATGCTAGGTACTGCCCCCAATTTTTGCAAAATCATAAATTCGCATTTTTCAGGTTTTGGGGTGCAGTTTTCTTGCAGTTGAAGAAGTTACAAAAAAACTTGGAAATACACATCTCACATCGGAAAATATAGGTCATTAGGGACATACAACAGGTCTAATAATATTATACATCTAATCGTTTCGCTCTGGAATAATAATGAACATTAAAAAAACATAATGTAGATGTATGTACACGTCAGTGCTCGCGGGACAGCAGTTTATTGTGTTCAGAGGTAAAATCAATTTATTACATATTTCCGCTATCGTAACATTAAAAATTGATATTATTTTTAGTAACAAAGTAGGTGAACTTGTGAGTATACTTCGCAGTTTTACAGCGGATTTTTCACTTCAGTGGTTTAGTTTTACAGTGCCATTAAATCATTTAATAAAAAAAATATAGAATTACACACGTTCCGAATATCAGTTTACAATAGATTAGTGTTAACGGTGACTAATTCTTTTTTAAACATACATTTTTGTCGAGTCGCTTGTTTTGATTGCTGAAGAAGCGGCGGAGGGTTGGACGCTGTCGCGCTCAAATCTCATAGGTTTGATTGAAATTGACGAATCAGTCTGTTGTCAACTTCGAAACGAGAGCGGTTTGTTTTGTTTCATCCGATTCATTCGTCGTCATAGTGAAACAATTGCTCCTGAAATTTATTATTTTTGTTTTTTTGGTTGTTAAAAATAACTTTACTGTTGATTTATTGTGTTTACTTTTAATTAATTTAAAATGAGCTTTTAAGAGCATTTTAATTTATTAACTAAACAAAAAATAGGAATACAGTAGACTTTACGTATAATAAAGTTGTTGGTTCCAGAAAAATAGGGTAAGTGGCTAATTTTTTTGTGCGTCCTTATTAACTATTTTGTATTTATTTACTAAACACGTTTGATTAGATTTTTCGCGCTTTGCCTAGCGCAAGCGCTCCTTTTCCTGCGTCGCGATTGGCTGACGCCATTTTACTAATGATTGCTTTGTAGCTAAAATCTTTTTAGTAGTTGTCCATTAATTTCATAAAATTTACTGATGTATCAGTACAAATTTCATCTAGAATTACACGTAAGTGACATATTGATGTTTATTATAATTTTCACATTCAAATCCGTGCGGGTATTTTTGTGCCAAGCCGCAATTTCCGTTTTTGTTTATCGAAATGTTTAAATTTTTTTGTGTTCCGTTATTTGGTGCTTTTTTAAATGTGCCGCATAGGCCTTCGCCGTTATTTTTCGGCTGTGCTGATCATTTTTTAAATCGGTGCTTTGTGTTGGACGCGAAATCAATCGACGTAAGTGGGGTCATCGTGTAACTTTCTTTCCTGTAAAAATTGATTTGTCCCGTTTTTGGTTTTGGTCCGTAATGCCGAAATGAGCAGTTTTCGTTACATGTCATGCAATAATAAAAATAAAATCTGGAAATAGGACAATCTAAAAGTAGGTCAAACGGCAGGGTTTTTTTGCTAGGTTAATATTGGCAATAGTGCAGTTTTGTTTATACCCCCGCGCTTTACACAAAAATTGACAATCGCCAGGGCTTGAGTAGTGCTTGAGTTGGTAACCTACAAATTTTGTGTCATCTAATTTTGGTTTTTGTATTTTTTCAGAAAATTATAATCACAAACCGACCACCCGCCCAGACATTGATAAAAAAGAGTGAAAAGTGAGTTTTTGGTGCTTAAAGTTTGTCTGCCCCGTTTTTGTATTTATTGTTAGTAATAAAAACGAAGGCACCTCAAAATGTGTTCACTTGTAAACGAACGCCATTAAGTTAGAATTAATTGATACGTTGTAGGTAGTTTTTGGAAGTGTTTTTTGTGATAACAAGGGCCGTACTTAAAATTACGAAAGATGTCATCTCAAAATAATGGCAAGAAGAACGGCAGCGGCAATACATCCCTCAGCAATACGCCATCCTCGACACCTAACGCGATTACCTCAAATCCGGCTAATCAAGCAATGCACAACGCGAATCCTCCAAACAACGCGCCAAAATACGGTGAGAGTAAGGGATTTTAGTAAATTTTCGAACAGAAAATTTAGAATGTTAGAAAAAATGTTTAATACTTTCTTTCAGGCACCCTTGTTCCAAATCGTATCTTTGTGGGAGGAATTTCCGCAAACACCACCGAAGCAGAGCTTTTAGACCTCTTTAGTAAGCATGGCACGGTGAAAGCCGCCAAAATCATACAAGACAGAGCCGGAGTCTCAAAGGGATATGGTTTCATCACTTTTGAGACCGAGGAGGAAGCAAGACGAATTCAAAGAGAATCTGATATAATTTTGAAGGAACGAAGGCTTAATATTGCCCCTGCAATCAAGAAACAAGTAAGACCCTCTTGTTAAAGTTTTAAGTAGTTGATTAATTTGTGTTTTTTTCAGCCGTTTAGCCGAACTTACGAAAGCACCAGCCCTCCCTCGATTAATTCTGCACCTGCACAGTATTATCTTCCGACTAATGGATTGCCATTGTTTTCGACAGGCGTCACTTATTATCCTCAACCACCTCCTCCTCCACCACCTCCAGGTGATCCCAACACTCAACAAACTGTATACCAAGGTAAGTTTGTTTCTATGTAATATCAGATACGCAAATCTTATGGGAGTGAAAACACCTGAAAACTGATAAGAATTGCAATAGTAAAATATTATTTTTTGAACTACACCAGGTATTTTGGAACTTCTATAAGATTTGTTTATCTGTGTAATCGAAGGTATAAGCTACAATTTTCATAATCACATCAGATCTGGGGTACTAGAATGGAATTGATTTTGCACACAAAAGTTACACATACACATATAGAAAGTTGTAAGATAGAAATGTTAATGCATAAAAGTAAACATACTTGATGATCTATCAGAAAGGGGGCACAGGAGGAGGAGATTCTCTGGGTTCACAATTTTGGGAGCTTCAATTTTATACTTTTTGCCGCTTATCGAAATGAAAAAAATCCTTGTTTTTTATTTAATTCTGAAGACTGGGGAGGTTAAAAAATATCGATTGCTAAGGACCTCTCCTCTTCTCTTCTGAAAGAGGAACCTAAAACTTACAGTTGGAAAGGCTTTTGACTATATTTTCAACACATTTATTTTTTTTTTAATTTCAACGGTTTTTTCTTTTGATAGTTTCTTGGATTTATGTTAAAAATGAGTTCATATTTAGATCAGTAATTCATTAATTACAAACAAAAACACAAGCACAATAAAATATAAACCAAAGTATAATTTTGTACCTTAAATACACGAAAGCCACAGCAGTGGAGTGATGTGATCGCTGATTGAGTATAGAGCAAAAATTCTGGGTTTAAATCGAAGATTGTACAGAATTTCTTGGCTCGGCCTTCCGGTGAATATCCACACCGTGGTGAAACCTGATGCTTGTGTCGACGTTATTACTGTCATGAAGCCAAGGACCTTCTAGGCCTGTAGAGCTATCATATGATTATTTAAATACACGAATAGCTAAGAAATCCTAATTTTTCGTACCCATAACTTTATTATTTTTGTTTGTTTTATCCCTGTTTGACTACTTTATTACAATCTGGTGTCAACTGTTTCGAAAAGGATTCCTTTTTTCCCTAAGAAGTAGGAACAAAATCCGCATTGTAGGCCCAGTTCTGAGTGGGTATATATAAAAAGAGTGTGGTAAAGGTATAGTTCGCCGCCAAGTTTTTCAAAGTTTTCATTTGAACGTGCATATCTATTCACTTGATTTTATTACACAAAAACGTTGAATTTAATAACATTGAATTAATAATTTTCAATAATTAGTTTTTAAATGTTAGGATTTCATAAAGACATAATTATGCATCCCATTTTTGCCAGTATTTGTAGAGCCAATTAATTACATAACAACCAGGTATTTTTATTAAAAAAATTATTCTAATCATATAACTTATAATTGTCATTTTGACGTTTATCTCAAGGATTTCCGTGAAAATATTTAAAAATTCGCACGTTTAATGGGATAAGCATGGTGCGACAAATCAGAAAGATGACCACACTTGGCCACACTCTTATAATTCATATTATAATTAGAGCCCGGATTCTAAGCATTTTTCTTATTGCTCTAAATTATAAGCAGAAGATATTGCTTTTGGATCTTGACGTTTCTTAAAAATTGCAGTGATTTGACCTAATGTGATTTTTTCTCAAGATTTTGCTTAAAATGCATGTTAGTGCTTATTAGAACTTTTTTGTATGTTTTTTGGGGACTTGGAATAATAATTCCAAAAATTAAAAATTTCATTTCGAATGGGAAAAGAATTTTTGTCAAGACGCCTTTGAGAGTGCAAGCTTTTAAAAAGAATATCTTAATACACCTCTTCTTCCCGAACCAGAATTTTCAAAGATTTGTTTCTGAATTGTCAGAATCGTCTGCAGCAATAAAAGACTGTTAAGAAAGGACCCCGCAACGGTTTTATGGGTTTTGGGTCCCAGTCAAATTTAACCATAATGTAGGATATTGTAGTTCATAACATGCTGATAAAAAGTGTCCATGGGCATCAAGCCAAAAAATACAGTTTCCGAGATATAAGACATTACAAAGTTAGTCCAGTCATTCTAAGAAAGACACAAAGTCAAAATCGATACTACCCAGAAACGAAAAATAGAGCTGTGTAGAAGGAATTCTAAAGAAGATGGCGTTTTTTGCATTGCTCTAGCTAGTGTTTTACATAACCTAAAAAATTAAACAAAGTCGAAAAAACGGTTTCGTGTAATTTAGGAAAAAACGAATTATTCTACAAAAAAAGAGTTAAATGAGAAAGTTGTAGAAGAGAAGTTGTAGAAAGTTAAAGTAAAGAAGGATTCATTATTTATTTTTTGAGAAAAACCAAAAATGCCGTCAAAAATTGCCGTTTTTGTTTTTTTTCTTGAATTGCACAAAACCGTTTTTCGACTTTGTTTAATTTTTTAGGTTATGTAAAACATTAGCTAGAGCAATGCAAAAAACGCTATCTTCTTTAGAATTCCTTCATCAACACAGCCCAATTTTTTGTTTCCGGGTAGTATCGATTTTGACTTTTATCATTGCGTCTTTCTTAGAATGACTGGACTATTTTTGTAATGCCTTATATCTCGGAAACTGTCCATTTTTTGGCTTGGTGCCCATGGACACTTTTTATCAGCATGTTATGAACTACAATATCCTACATTATAGTTAAATTTGATGGGGATCCAAAACCCATAAGACCGTTGCGGGGTCCTTTTTAAGAATACATTAATTCGACAACAATTAAGTTAAATCAAAGCTAACTTTTCATACGTTTCATCATCCATCGAAAATTTGAAAAAAAAATATTTGACTTTAGTGGAATTCGTAAAAATTATAAATAATTTTAAAAAGAAAATTTTGGACGTGCAAGGGAGTGTGGAAATAATTGTTAATAATAAATTAAAGGACATCTTAGACAAAAAATGTACCAATACATAAGTACAAATTTGCTCCCATTACGTCGGTTGATGTTGAGCGAAGTTTTTAGATTTATAAACGATGTAAACGACGAAAATTTGGAAAAATATATGATAATTAATTTTTATAAAGCGAATGTCTAATTAATAATTAATAAAAATTATATTTTGATGTATGATTTTTAGTACTTTTTTTCAATTTTATAAAACTTCAAAGCGCTTATTTTGGAATTATATGTGCTTATAAATCCGGGTTCAAAAATATATTAGGTCAGTGCAATTCCGATCGTAATTATTCTGTTAAGTTTCAGTTTTTTTAATATAAACTGTATAAAAAAGATATAAACTGCTCTTACAAGGTATATAGGTAATCTATGTACCTTGCTGATGTTAAATCCAAGTTTCCAGCCTTGGCACTCGGCCATCTTGAAAAACCGTACAAAATTTCAAAAAAATTAGCTTTTTTTTTTTATAAAAGTTCGTTTTTTTTACTTATAAAAAATGAAATAAATAAAAAATGACATGAACATCTCCATAATTACTGTATTTTTGTAGGATTTTGACAGTAAAAAGATCAGCAAAATCTTGACATGTATTTTTAGTTTTTTTCTGTACAGCTTGAACCCCCCAACATACCGACAACTTTCGTGACCATTAACACCTTTAGCCCCGGTATTTATATAATTATTTTTCTTATTGAAATTCTTTTAAAATAAATTATTTTCATATTATACGAATAATTTAACTTATTTTTAATGAATTTGTAACAATGCATTCCACTTAAGCCCACGGGCGACCGCGGCGTGGTCATGTGGTTTTTACGTGAGCTTTAAGAGGGGCATTTTTTTCAGGGCCCTTTTAATTAAATCAACAGATGGCGCCTACTTAAATATTTTTATAAAATAAGAGGAATTTGCTATATTTAAAATATAGCAAATTCGTTGAGATAATACTATTCTATAAACAATATTTTTGATCTTAAGCTATTTTGAGTTCGTAATATTTATTTATAAAAACACAATTCATGATTAAAGTTTAATTATCTTTTTTTGTAAGTGAGTGTGTTTTGACATACTCAATACAAACTCAAAATAGCTTAAGATCAAGAATATTGTTTATAGAATAGTATTATCTCAACGAATTTGCTATATTTTAAATATAGCAAATTCCTCTTATTTTATAAAAATATTTAAGTAGGCGCCATCTGTTGATTAAATTAAAAGAACCCTAAAAAAAATGCCCTTCTTAAGTGGAACGCACTCTAAATTTTATTTGGGGATATTATGAAAAAAAAAATATAGTCTTATAAAATACAACTCGATCTTTGATTTTAATCCTGATAATTTTTAATTTTTGTATAGATCTAGTTTAAAATTTTAAACTGTAGATTAACCAATCACAATAGTCAAAATCCGAGTTTAAACCATAGTTACCGGTTAAACTTGGACTATACAAGTCACCCTTATGGGTAATTTACACGGGTTAAGTAGATAAGTGATTAACTAAATTGTAAGCGAATTTTAGGTTAGAATTAACTTAATTTAACGTGTGAACAGTTTATTAAGTTGTACAAACACTTAATTCTAACCTAAAATTCGCTTAAAATTTAGTTAATCACTTATCTACTTAACCCGTGTGAATGAGCCTTAAGACGTGCTTTTAAAATTTAGCTTGAGAAAATTTGCGCTCGATCGCTTTCGTGATTATGGATGATCAAATTTTTTCTCGATAAATTGTTGATTACGTCTTCGTTGAAATTAAAAATTATCCAGATAAAATCAAAGCTCTTGTTGTATTGCTTATGATAATTTTTAATTTCAACGAAGACGTGATCAACAATTTATCGAGAAAAAATTTGATCATCATTAAATCATTAAATTTTCTCGAGCTAAATTTTAAAAGCACGTCTGAGTGATTAAAAATTAAAAATTGTCAGGATTAAAATCAAAGCTCGAGTTGTATTTTATAAGACTATTATATATTTTTTTTATAATATCCTCAAATAAAATTTAGAGTGCATTCCACTTAATGGTCACGAAAAAACCACATGACCACGCCGCGGTTAGCATTTTACATTTTTTACCTACGACCAGGAGCTAGCCCGTCGGTAGAACCCCCCCAACCTGGAGGACCAACGAGACGGCCAGAATAAGTTGTTACTTACCCGGATTCGAAGCTGGTATTGAGCGTTCATAGTCAACTTACTTGACCATTGCTCTCCGACCGTCTCTTTTATTACGACAAAATAATGTGTCTTAATAACACCCGGGCTGAGTCATACAGACTCGCAAAGCAAAATAATTGTTAACCTTGTGGTATCGCGTTAATACCTCGCGGTTGCAACGCTTATTTTAGTGAGGTATAGCGTTGATGCCACCTGGGCCTGATAACGTTTTTCTGATTACATTGGCGTTACCTATTTCTTCTAAATCTTTTTGTTTAATTTTACTCTTGGCCACGGAACATAGTTTTAATTTAGTGTTTTTTTATAGGTGCTTATTTTATATTATAGTTTATTACCACCAAGAGTGTGAATATCATAATATTCTCATAATTTTAAAATTGGTTTAGACAAGTGGTAAGCAATAATTCGATAGAAAGATAAACAAATACAGTAGTCTTCCGAAAACGCAGGATTAAAGGAAATTACTAGTAATGACGCATTTAAAATAAATAATAATAGCACACAGCGGTCATTTAACCCTGCGACAAGCAATCGCTCGTCTGCAATTCAGGCTCGAAAAACGTCGGATTACTGTCAGGGCCAGACAACTGAAGTGCCTGTTTATCGAGAGACCACTGTATTATGTATTTCAGTCTTGTTTATTTTTTTTATTATGTACTTCAGTCTTGTTTGTTTTTGTCTATTTGTATTTTAAAATAAAATTTTGGCCTAAAACCGATTTTTTAAGGATCTATGGTCATTATATTTTGGGCGGTTAGGAGGGCCTTGAGGCGCTCTGCTATCCCGGGGGGCTGGAACCGTCGCAGTTAGTAGCTTAAATCAGTTTAAATTTATGGCAATGTATGGTAGTACATATCTTTTTCATATAATATTAAAACTCTAAAAAAAATTCTAAATATGATAAATAATTAAAGTTTTAATATTATTTACCCCCCTATTCTGTAACTTTTAGTTATCGTTTGTTATCGTTATGAAATCGTTAAGAACCGTAAGGTTTGGTTTCCACATACCATTACATTACTATTTAATGCAATTCTGACCGTAAACCAAACTTTACGGTTCTTAACGATTTCATAACGATAACGAAAAGTTACAGAATAGGGGGGTTAATATCAACGAGTTAATAATATTTTACATATTTTTTTCATTGTCAAGATTGTCACGAAAGGCCTTGTTCACACCACACGCTTCCGTACTATTGAATTTATAGATTTAATTTTTTTGGTCTTCCGAAAATATTTTAATCAATAACAAGCACAGTATTCAAATGTTCAACTTTTTTTTAAATACAAGTTTTTTTAGGCCTTTTTGAAAAAGTTCATCGAAAAATATGTCTGATTAAAAAGTTTGCAAAATATTTTTTTTGAAATTGGTGATAGAAATGACGAAGAAAATATAAGTTAACTTTATTCGTGCTTCATGTAAAAACATCAAGGATAATTGATATTTTCCTGATTTATAACTTTTTATGTTATGTTTATCTTTTTGGTATAAAAATTTTTTAATTTATGGTGGTTGCAGCTTATACTGATTAATTCAGTGGTTAAGTCCCTAATTTGATCTAATGTGACTCGCTTAAATGGGAAAGTAATTTAAATAATTTTAGCTCAAGCTGTGTATCAGCCACCGACTGGACCTCCACAAACTGCAAGTTATCCACCCATGGTGTATCCAACTCAACAAATCTACATGCCACAGCAGTTCCCGTTTCCCACTGTGCCGGTAAGCAATAAAATATACTTTGTTTTAACCGATTTTTGAGACGTTAATCCATTTTTCTTGCCGTTTGTCGCGTCTATTGTGTCTTTAATTTCATTGTGTATAACTAAATAATGTTCAGTCCAGCAATTACATATCGGAGGGACTTTATCCGGTGACTCAACCCGCGTACGTGTTGTTGGACGGCTTGCAATACTGAGGTCGCCTCACCAACACCGCCGCCACCACTACTGCTACATGTTGTCCAACCCCCTTCTCAAGGTTTCTGATGATGTTTTTTCAATGTGCTTGCATGTGTTTTGTTTAGTCAGTTGTTGCAACCAGCAAACTTTGCTTGGGTAACAAAACCGCAAATTTGAATTATTTTTTGCCTGTCAAATATTCCTTTGTGATTCAAATGGAGGAAGTGAAAGTTTGATTTCTTTTAGTTTGGAAGCGTTTTCAAATCATCTTTTTTTTTCTATATTTCTTTTGATTGTTGCATTTTTTATTCATCATTTCAAGTTTTCTTGTATTTCTTTGTTTTATGTTTTAAAATTTAACATTAATTTTGACCACCATGCAAGCTGGTCCATTTACAATATTAGACTAATAAATTAGGAATTTTAAATCCTACTAATTTTCTACCTTCTAGAACATTCGATACGATACAAAGATTCAATTGAAATTGGCAATGCAATTAAATATAAGTTGAGTAATATTAACAGTAATAGATAGAAAATTTTATAGGGAGTTTTTTTATAATTTTTTACTAAGCGAAACTTGATCGTAGCTATATCTGTATTTTTACTAGACTACTGAAAAAAAGGGCGTTGTGTTTAGCGTGGGTGTATGTTTCTTTGTTTGTGCCTCTTGAGAGCCTGAAAATACCGAACCAAATTTGCATGAATTTTCACTGATTAATTTTAATTAATTATTAAGAAAAAAACATTAATTTTAATTGAATCTTGATTTTTTATCAAATGGTTTAGTCTAAAATTAGTGCGATTCCAGGCGTAAAAAATGTATAAATTGGATTGACCTGAAAATTGAAATAGAAATATAGTGCCTGGTCACATTGGTTGCTTGTTATGTGAAATTTGTTCTTGCTTTTGTTGTTACAGTTTGCACATTTTTGAAGGTGTATCGACAAAGAGATAGATAAATGTATTAACAGCTTTTGGATTTTTCAGTATGACTATGGGTACTTCCCAAATGGCAACGCTGCCCAATTTGTTGTGGGCAACCAAGGCGCGCCACAACATCAACAACCGCCTATGCAACCACCTGGTAGCCCAACCAGAACATCCTGCTTTACTCAACCAATACAGTATGCCCCCCCCGACACAGTATTCTTCAATATGCCCATGTATGGAACAGTGGAAGGCGCACCCATGTATTCGGATCCCATGGATATGAATAATGGAAATATGTCTGAGGTGAGCTTTTTTTTCAATTGATTTTAAACTTAAGCACACAATTTTTGTAATTTTTAATTCAAGTGGGGTTTTATTTTTAAAATTTTGTGAAAATAATTATTTTTAGAGTTTTTTTATTTTGCAATTTAATAGGATCAACCCCCAAATGCTTGTCACGGTAATCAAGAAGCACAGTCGATATCTTATCAACCTAGCGGTTTACCACCACTGCCTCCACCATCATCACACCCAAACTATGTTTCGTCACAATTAAACCAATCATGCAACTACACAGAAACGACTGATACAGGAAATTTGGTGATAAATAATAGGCAAGAGGACAATTATACGCGAAGTTCTGCTACGCCAGTTGTTTCTTTATTAACGTTAGAACAACAGCAAGAAAGAGATTACAGATCTATGCAAAGTGGTCGGAGACAAAAGGTCGTGGAAGGTGGTGGACATGTTAATAATTACACATTGGTACATGAACGTCATAACGATTTTACAAATCACCGGGTTTCTCAAAATATGATTCCGCCAGTTCCACCACACAACAATGAACAAATGCAATATGCGGTACCTCCATCTCAGCTACCACCACCAAATTCGTCTGTTTCAGTTCAATCACGCGATGCATCGCAAGTAAATCACAATGTAAATAACAATCACCATCCCGAAAGATACGTTTATAACAAATATTACAATAATAAAAATACGGATAGGTATAATAACAACTTTTACTATCAAGAACAATCACATGCTCCATTTAATAAGAATCATTACGAAGAGAGGTTTAAGAATAACGCGGTATCGGGATCTTTTTCAAACAACAGACATAATAATTTTTCTGCTCATCGTCGTGGGGGCTTTAATAATAATAATCAGTCCAACTTTAGGAGATCTCAATATTATCACAATAACGAATATAGGCAAAAGAATAATGCAGATTTTTCATCAAGAAATAACAATTCTCAAGTAAACCACAATAAGGGTAATCAGGGTTTGTTGAGTTCGGAATCGTCTGTAGCAACGGCCGTAGAAAGTTCCAAAGTGGTGGACGATCAGCAAGCAGCAGTAGTTACTAATACCTCTAGCAATACCAATGGTTTAAATACTAATAACACATCATTAATTCCTCCACAGATTCCCATTCCTCTGTCTTCTGGTGGTAACCAGAATTTTATTCCTCCTGCGAGAAAAAACAGACGCTCTGTACGAAGGAACACGCACTCTGGGCCGCCGTTGAGCGAAATAGGTGCTGGCGATGCACCGCTACCTTCGTCAGAAGTTAGCGATGCTTGTAAGAAATTGGACAATTTGAAATTGTGAGTCTGATTGATGCACCACTCTTTTCTCCTAAATTAGTGATTGTGCAAAGAAACATGAACAATTTGATATTGTGATTCCTGTACAGCACTATCTTTAATTAAAAGTTAGTGATGTATAATAAAAAAAAACTGGACGATACAAAATGTGATTCTAAAAATTAAAAAAAAATTGTGATTTGTTATTACACCTCTACGTTTTTGCTTGTTGCTATTTGATAGCCATTTATCTGGTGAGAGTGCGGTAATAACATTGAATTAATTGGAAAACATTTTTATTAAATTCTTGTACAATACTATTAACAATTTAAATAAATTATTTAAAAATTTCGCGCTACTATTTTTAAAAGGGTTACCATTAGTGGTAAGTTTGTGAAAAAGTATTAATTAATAATTTTTCTTTTGTACATAAACTTAAAAAAATGCAATATCATTTTAACGAAATGACAATATTATTGTTACATTATTGCTATCGATATTCAGCACATAATGAAATATCCATTAAAAATATATTTTTGTTATTTGTTTTTATTATTTATGTTTTCTTTATATTCTGTAAAAGTTGTACGATCTATTAGACTTTATTTGAGGGTAGGGAGAACAACAAGAGGTGTTAAATTGTTGAAAGGTTATTGAAAAAGTTTCGACTTGATTCTTTAAATTTGTTGTTTTCGAACCTGTTATTCTCTATGCCCTTTTGTGCATGGTGATTTATCCAACTGGTGAATTAGGGATTTGACTAAATTTTAACCATTTTTGACAAATGTCATTATATCCACCATCGAATGTTTCGAGTTTTAATAGGTTTAATGCATCTGGAAGTTGCAGAAATAAATGAGAACTAGCAATCAGACTAGGACAAATAACAAAGTGTACTTTTAAAAAAGGAAATTATTCAATGACCAGTTTGGTGAATCACCCTGTATTGTAGTATAAGCAAATAATTTTTATTAAAAATGTTTTTTTGGTGGTACACTGAATAAAAGTTGGGGGTTTTCATTTGTGCTCTCTTGATTTACTTAATTTTGTGTGTGCACTTCTCACTTTGCATTTAATTACAAACTGAATGAAAAATTCGCGATCTTTTTACCTACAATAATAAAACACTTAAATTTCACTGTCTGACAAAAATACACGAAACAAATTGGAAGTTGGTTTTATATTATTTTATTTATTAAATTTGGACTCGGACTCAAGTTGGAAACCCCTCATTATAATTTTTTGAGAACACGAAACTATATACAGTGTCCTACTTACAAAAGTGTACAAATTGTTAGTCACATCTGAATCTTTGTTTGTCACTCAGTATTTCACAATTGTTGTTTAAATCTGTATCTTAGAGGGTTTGCATTATTGTTAACTTTACATTTGATAAAAAAAGTACCTAACCTACCTCTAAGGCACAGAAATTTCATGTGATAACTAATTTTTTAACAAATAGACTGTTTTAAAATTACTAGTTTATAGGGCATACAACAGCTTTTGTAGTTTATTATTTTACAAAATTGCATCCAACTGAAAGTGGTAATTTTGTACTGCCCTTACAGCATTGTTTTGGTGTTCACAGTTTTTTTTGCTAGCACAATTTTTTACACTTATGAAAATTTTAGAATGAGGGTGCAAAATTTCCAATTTTGTTTGGGCTTTTTTCTCGGTGCTCAAAACCTTTTTCCCTATCCCACTTTGATTTCGAGCACCGAACCTACTACATTGTATGTGTAAGTTTTTGAATGCCATATTTAATTTATAAAGTAGCAAATTATAGAAAAGGTTAATTTAGTGCTATAATAATTTATTGCTCACAGCTGCCATTGTTTAAAATTAAGTTGTTAAATATGTGAATTTTAATTGTTGTTGAAAAGTTCAAATTTTTGAAGGAAAATTTTGAAATTTTTTTAGTTTTTGGTATAAGTACGCGTTGTCATGAAATTTTTTCAATTTTAGGCTGTGAAGATTTAAAAGTGTTATTTACAAATGTTGAATTTGAAAATTTTAAAATTTTTGACTAAATAATTTTTTGAATCAAAAGTGTAACGTTAAATATGTAGTAGATTTTTTGTTTTTTTTTTGTAAAAATACACACAAACACACCGTCGGTTCCAAAGATGAAAATGTTGTAGATGTTGTTATTAAGTATAAGTGAAATTATTTATGTTGTACATAAACCTCCTTTGATAAGAAATTTGTCATGTGTGCTACACTTTTTTGATTTTACTTTTTGCATATTTTACATTTATACATTTTTGTAATTGCGGTGATTGTAACTCGAACACAATTTGTTTAGTTATTTATAGCAATATTTATACATTTTTTTTTACTTAACGAAAACTTGGACAATAATTTTTTTTCCAATTCATTTTGGCACCCCCAGGAGAAATTTGTGAATATTGCTGTAAATAGTTGGATTAAAAGTTTGTTGTTCTTTGGCCAAATTAGTGTAGTGTAGCAAGAACAATTTTAAAATGAGCAATATTGAAAATCTTGTCAATTTAGTTTTGTAAATAAGTAGTGAATGCTCTACTACGGTTGTGCATAACAAAAATCCTATATTTCTAGTTGAATAGAATAGAAAGTCAAATTAAAGTGACATGCTAGTAAAAACTAAAAATATTGTTGATATTAATAAAATGATGAATACTGTACAAGCAAGGCCAGCGGTCTCGTCCGTTTTTTAAACTGATTTTTATGAATGAGGCCCCGTTGCTTTTACTGTCAACATTGGTAAGGCCTAAACATAAATCAATGTCACTTTCTATTTCAATATTTTGTGAACTTGGAGCGCATATTTTTGATGACCGAGGTTGTTATTGGAGAAGGAATAAGTAATATTAAGCCAAATTAATTGTGATAGCTTATAACAAGAAGAACAGTAAGTTAGTATTTCATCAAATTTACTGTAGATAGCTTTTCTCTAATAGATAGAAAAAAACGGTGCTCATATAACATAAATATGAGAGAAATATTTTTAGCTTCAAATTATGGAAGACGTAATTTGAAAAGCCCAAAAAGTGAGATTATAATTGAAATTTAAGTAGGTGTCTGTGTCAAAATTTCTATCATCATTTAAATAAAAATAAATTTCGAGTACAAATAATCGCGGGGGCGCCTGAACATTTTTCTAATAAAAAGAAGTTTTTCGCCCCCGCGAAAATTACCGGAAATTTTTTCTGTGCTGCCAATGTTTACAAAATAAAAGTGGTGTTCGGAATAATATGTAAATTTACCAGAACTTTTATGTGGTCTCCAAAGGACTTGATCAGTACAAGCAGCTATAATTAGTTTGTTCTATGCTTAATCTCCTAAATTTTTGGGAGCATTTTAAGAATTCATTTGTCCTACAACCTGATTTATCTTAAGCTAACCTGGCTCTTTTTCTACCTCAAAAATTTTCAGGACGTCTGAATTGATCCTATTTATGTTGTTTTTTTATTTTAAATATTTTTTTATTATTTTTGTAAAAGTATGTTACCTACCCAACACTGCACCATACGAAGTATTGCTAATTTTACATGTTATTCTTGTAACAATAAAAATTTGTTTGAATAAGAAAACAAAATGTATTATGTACTAAAATACAATTTGGTGGAAGCCGAAAGTGGTAATATTTATAAATGCAATATTATAGTGTGCGTGTGTATTATCTTGGTATTAAGAAAAATACAAAATGTGAAAAAATTGTGTAGGTAACTGTAGGATATAAAATCGCCTTAAGATTATTGAGATACCTTAAAATTATATTATAAAAAATGTAAAAATATCGACTTAAGTAGTACATATATAAATTTACAATTTAAGCAAGACAGTGAGATTTAAAAGTAAAATATTACTGTTAAGATAATGTATAAAGTATCTCAGATATACAATAAAATATATCGAATAGAATTTTTCTTTTTCTGTATTCATAGTAAATTTTAGGGACGACAGATTTTCTGAGTTCTTTAATCTGCCAACTCGGTCTGGATTTTCTTTTATCCACGTTTTCAAAATTATGGATTGCAATACGCTTCATCGCTTTCTTTTTGGATCAACCCTTTCATTAGGGGTTGTGTTTGTGAGTAGAAAGTCAATTTATGTTGATATATTGGAATTACTTTATTCCACAGAATAACAGATTGCTTACATCTTCAGGGGCGTTTCCAGCCAACTACATTAGGAGGAGTAATTTACCAATATCAATGTAAATTTCAACATAGATTGATCTTTATTTGTTGAAAAATGGAAAGCAAAAAAGTAAATAATAATTCTGAAAACGCCAGTGTACATCTTACAACTAAACTTGCAGGCGCTATTGTACAACATTGTCAAATGTGATGAGCACTGCTTTGCTTCAAACAAATTTTATTTTGAAAATTTAATTTTATTTTAAATTATAAACTATTTCACAGTTACACGCGATAAAGAGATTTCTTAAAACGCAAGTTTGGGCAATGTCAGTCGACGTTGAGTCGAAGAACAGTTGACGCTGAGTCGAAAAAACGGTCGATTTTGGACCGCTGTAGAAGGAGTTAATTCAAAGTGATTAGTAGGTCATCTTGGTCGTAGTGGGTCAAAGTTAGTGAGTATAGAGTTTGAGCGGCGATCTATTTTGGTTTGCAGAATTTGCAATTTCGATGATGTGCAATTTTGGTTCCAAGAGTACATTGGAAGAAGAACTTGATTTACGTTTAATTGATAAGTCGACGTTCGAAGTTTTAAATTTCATTTACAACAGCGCAGTTGTACGCCTCTAACACATTTTACACAATTACTTCTCAGATTTGTGAGTTAGTAGAGTCTTTTTGTTAAGAATTTTGATATTAATTTTTAAATAAATTACATGAATTTTACACAAGTTTTAATATTAACTAGCTGGTCCGGCGAACTTCGTACCGCCTTAGAATCAAAAATGTTGTGTTAACTTATTTAGTTGAATTAAATTTGGTTTTTATTAAGAATACTCAAAATGTATTAAGTTCAATAAATGTACAAAAATTAAAATGAATGATCAAAAAATAAAATGATACTTGGGTGAACTCCCTTCATTAAAGCACCTTGTGATGTGCCCATGAGTTTTCTTATGGGCAAAGTGTTTAATGTGACTTGAACCTACGGACCCTCAAGAAGATTTCGAGTGCCTCCATTAGTTGCGAGCTACCCACGCAATTTTTAGGGGTATCTCACCGAAACCACCTTAATATACCACCATGCAAGGTCGAAATAAGTACTATTGCTCTGTCGCATTCGATCGCATAAAACCCATTTTTGGAGAATTCTTAAAGAAAGAAGCTGCGTTAGATTATCTCTATTACTCTTTTAACGGTTCATTAATAAAACAATTGTTTCTTAACACTAACTTAAGACCTACGGTGGATTTCTTTTTTAACGGTCTACTAATTAAAACAATCGTTTCCTAACACTAACGTAAGCTCGACCGGTGGATCTTTTGTCTATAACTTCCGCTATATTGAATTTTTTGACGTTTAAAGAAAACTTCTATTTGATTTTAAAAGAAAGAAAATTATTTATTTTTGTTTGTTGCTTTTAACCTCTATGTTTATGGGTTAAAAATCTATCAAAGAATTTTTGACAGGTGGGATTAATAGATGGATTAAAACAAAATATAAAATTACTTTAGGCGAAACGTACCTGCCGGCAAAATGAACCGTTTCCATAAAATATGCATTTTTGAAGAGTATTACATATAGGGTGGCTTTTTGAGAACGAAACAGACGGGATTGTGGCCAGCAGAATTTTTTTAAGAAATGCAAGAACACGTTAATTTTATCATCGAGGGGGACAACTTTTGCGACCAATGTCACTCATGTATTGTTTCATCTCTTCGCGCTGTGATGATAACCCCTAAAATGTTAATAGGGATGATATGGCAAGTGACACCTTATTTAAAAGGTCTTGGTTCCTTAAATTCAATGCTATAATTTTTAAAGATTTATCAATTATTCAATAAAAAAATTGAAGTTGTCAAAATGTGAAATAAATCTGATATTTCAAGACATTTAAAACCAAAAAAGTTAAAAACGCTTGAACAGATTGATTTTAATTTCAAGGAGACTACTTTTACCGTTGATTGAAAAATATTTATTTTCGTTGTTCTTTTTTAATAAAATGAGTGGTTTCCGGCCTGTGCAGGGACGGCTTCCATATAGTAACAAATAAAAATGAGGTGGTCCCGTCACAACGAAAAGCAGTTTACGCCACTCGGACGTAAAGAGATTTTACACCACTCGGTGCGGTTCGTGCGCCTCGGCTTCGCTACGCTCGCCTCGTCTTCAAAACTTCGCCCTCGAGTGTAAAATTTCGTTTTACGTTCTTGTGACGAAAACTACTATTTCTTCAATCAACGCTTTTACTGCTATTCATAAATATTAACAGTTCAACCCTTAAGTTAAAGGGCAAACCACCTTTGAAATTTTGAATGAGAAGATGGGTATATTTTTTTATCAGAAAAGTGAAATGCGTTTTTGCAACTTTAGCGTTGATACTAACAAAAATTTATGAAATGATAGAAGAATTGTTTCAATTCTTTATTGCATTCAAGACTGTAAGGGTGGTTCACCCTTCACTTCAAGAGTTGAGCTGTCAACGTTTATGAATAGCATTATAGTAGTAAAAGTAGCCCCCTTAAAATTAACCTGTCCAAGTGTTTTTCCCTTTTTTATTCTTAAATGTATTGAAATATCGGATTTATTTCGCATTCTTGCTGCTTCAATTTTGTTGTTGAATAATTGATAAAACTTATAGCAGTGAATTCAGGGAAGCAAGACCTTTTAAATGAGGTGTTACTTGCCATAATCATCCCTATTAACATTTTAGGGGTTGCTATCACAGCGCGAAGGGATGAAACAATATGGGAGTGACATTGGTTGCAAAAGTTGTCGCTTTCGATGATAAAATTGACGTGTTTTTGCATTTCTCAAAAAAAAAATTCTGCTGGCCACAATCTCGTCTGTTTTAAATCGGCTCTGTTGCCTTTTATCTTTTTTTTTAATTTTTTTTTTAATTTTACCTAATTATCCTGATTCCAGTTATGAAATACAAGCTTTTTTTATTTATAGTGAGAACAACCCCAGCTAAGAAATATTAAAAAGGTTCAAAAGGCAATGCTATATGAAGCTGTTCAGAGTCAATCTGTAAACATTTGCAATGATCTTAACTGAACACTGCAAATTAAATAAACACTTTTATAAGATGGGGTATGCAGATGACCTTATATGTCGTGGATGTAATGAAGAGGAAGAAAGAGCTGAAAATGTACTTTGTTACTGTCAGGCGATAACTTCAATGAGAGGATCTGTGTTGGGGGGACTTCTGGTCAGAATCGGAGTAATACTCTATCTGCCAAGATTTGGGAGTTCATTCTACAGCTGAAATAGCTTGGGGAATGACAGCCGTTCCTGTCGGTGAAACTGAAAACCGGGGTAGCATAATGGATTCAATTTAAAGGCTTAAGTGCATGTGAGTTTTGCTCTTGACAACAAATTCAGAATCCTTCCAATTCGTTTGACTAAATTGTCAAAATGAAAAACCAGGCTCAAATTAAAATAGATCGACCAAAGAAACGTGGTATCGAATTTTTCGTCAAACAGCAAAATTCCGAAACATTGACACGCCTCATCTCAAAATATGTTAAAGTTGGAACCAAAATTTGGACGGATTGCTGGAAGGGCTACTCATCTGGTAGTTGCCCTACCCACACAAAACATTAAAACAATTTTGTGTCTTTTTACTATGAAATTGAGTTTGCTGACAACCATGAAAATGTCGTAACTTGACTTATGATATACATATTTATCCTTAACAGAACGGATATACGTATACAATTACACAATCTTGTTTTTTTTTATCTGACCTCTACAAAACTTTAATTTTTTATCTATAGTTATTCTTACTTCAAAAATCATGGGGTATATAAAATATAAAGAACAGTTAAATTTATTTAATTTTAAATATTAAAAAAAAACATTTTTAAACATATCAAACACTATATAGTATCAAGGAATATGATAGTTGACTAATAAAAACACTGTAAACGGCGGCCATTTTGTTGGTAAACATGCGCACTGAAAATCGCTGAAGAGTGTCGCTTCTTATTGTAAATATTCTTTGATAGTATATACCATACATTTTTCTATACATTTGCAATCATTTGAATCCAATCCCTATATGTTGACACCCTTGTGTATATATCTGGAAAGCCTCTACCACACGGTTCAGACCTAGCTGCAATACCATGTTGTTGATTTCTGTACACCAAAGGACTACCATAATCTCCTACACATATTCCTCGTCCAACTGGCCCTAAAGTGCACAAGTGTGTGTCAAAAATTTCATTTCCTGGATTCTTTTCTTGGCATTCATGATTACTAACAGATACCATTATAAGCCATTGCAAAATATTGGGAAAAACAGTTGATGGATAATTTGTCAAACCCCAACCGGATACCGTAAGTGGCAATCCTACTGACGACGCATCATTATTAAGGCGAACAGGTCTAACATTATTAGACGTTACAATCCGTTTAGTTACTCGAATTAAGCCAATATCATTCAAGTGATTACTCGGATTATACTCGTGATGTGGAACTAAAACTAAAATAGAGTGGGTAACTCCTCGACCATTAACATATATTGTTCCGATTACAAGTTTGATCGATGATGCCGACTTCCTACAACACAAATAAGCGTTATTTAAATTGTGGATTAATTTAAAAATATCACTTTGATTTACCCTGATATACAACGCCCCGCAGTTAAAACCCAATCTTCACTAATAATAGAGCCATCACAAAAGTGACCACCGTTATTATTCCATCTTAATGAAACTTGATATGGAAATTGACCTTGGTAAGCGTTAAATCCACCAGTTATTTTTGGATTCTGAGGTTCATTCTTTAGTGGATTTGCTTCAAATTTAATGATTTTGTTTTAGGTATTGTAAACGGATATCAGGAAAAAGATTTTATGGGACAAAAGGATTCAACCCATTTTGATGGTATATTAAAATAAATTTGACAGCCAATAAATTTACTTACCTATAGCATTGCAGATTACCAAAAAAAGTATTAAAAATAACATAACTGTAACGAGGAACTTTTACACTTACGAGTATACTTACATATAATGAAAATTGAACAGGAAATATTTTTTCAAGTAAATTTGCAAAGATAAGGTAAAAGTTGATATAATTATTATTATCAAAACTTAAAGAGACCTACAAGTGCAGGCTGCAGGGCCGGTGCAGCTTGGTCTTATCACCGTCCCTGCACAAGTGTCCGACACTTTGGGAATCACTGAATTTTAGAATCTAAGGCAGTGGTCTCAAATCCAATTCCTACACCTTCTTTCCATGTAAACGAGATCATATAATTCAACTAATTTATTGAACATAACGGTGGCGGTAAATATCAAACCTTCCCATGTATCAAGTCTCCCTAGTTACTCCAAAATTGTAACTTTTTTATCATTTTTTTGTTGTAAATATTTAGTATTTGTAAAAATTGTAAGATAATAACAAAAAATTCACTAGGTTTTAATTAGCATTTATTAAAAATTAAGTGTACAAGTTTTAAATATTTGTTACTTTTCGAATCCAATTACGATAACCTGAAACTTTTGTGAATACGTCGGGAAAACCATCTCCACAAGGGTAGTGCCAAGAAGATATACCATACAGATGTTCTTTGTATGTCAAAGGTCCTCCTACATCACCTTCACAAATTCCTTCTTTATAATTCGAAAGTGTGCATATTTGATTTTTGTCAATTTTGTAATCCGGATACATTTTTTGACATGTCCGCAGTGATATCGATTTTAATACAACAAATTGCAAAGTATTAGCGAAAAAGGTTGAATTTTGATGTTGAAGTCCCCAGCCGGATACTAAATACGGTAAATCCACAGACAGAGCGTTCTTGTTGGCCAACGCAATAGGTCTAATTACATCAGAATAACTAATTATTCCCTGAATTTGAATCAAACCTACATCGTTTACATCTAATAATGGATGGTAATCGGGATGCCAAATTAACTTCGAACTATAGTGAACAGCTCCTCCCGTATTGAGATAGATCGATCCCACTACAACATTTACATCTTCCACGGATTTCCTGCATAATTTTTTGTAAATAATACTTTAGAGCTGCAATTCGTGTCTTACCAAAAAATACAACGAGCAGCCGTCAAAATCCATGAGTCCCCTATAATAGAACCACCACAAAAGTGGGTTCCGGTTTTAACCAATCTTATGGAAACTTGGTGAGGGAATTGACCTGCATATGCGCTAAATCCTCCCAAAATTCGTTGGTTATTTTCATTAATAGGTGAAGCTATAAAATAAAATACATAGTAATATAAAAAATTTAACTTTTATTTTGTATTTTATGAAACACATACCAAAATTGCAAATGAAGAAAAAGGATAGTAATAATAATAATAATTTCATTCTGAGTTTTTGCCTTGTTTTTAATTATTGATGAAAATCAGAACAATTTATTTATTTACCAGAGTTAATAAGTAGTTTTATCATGAAAAATGGCTTTTTAACTAATTATTTTACGATAAATCAGACATTAAGTGCAAACATTTTAGATAATTACAATTTAAAAAGTCATAGGAGGAAAATTATGAAATTATAGTATATAATCTTAATTATACTGCTTATTATAATATAAATTAAGTATTTATTAATTATTGACTAATTATATTCGATAAAATCAATTTAAAAAAATTTATTTTGATTGCCACATAAATTCATTAGCGTTGTAGAAATTATCATAATGAATTATACTATGTAAAAAATAACAATACAATTTTTTTTTAAATAAAAAAATATAGAACGGACTTGCCTAATTTTGCAATAAATGTAAAAACACTCTTCAATTTAATATTTAGCAGATAGATGTCTTCTAATCACAGATTAAGCTTCTAATAAAATGCTCTAAATACAAGTCAAGACTGTGTTAATTATAAATATTTTTAAGTGATTTAAAAAATGTAATTAAGGTAAGCACTTTAACCGAGCCCACAACTTTAAAAATGTTTTATAGAAATTGTGGTAGTTGGGAATGTAAATTACAAGTGTAAACATTAAATTTTAAATGATCAAAAATACTCAGGAATGGTTTCTAATATTCTAATCCATAGAAGAAGAAAATAAAGATCTATAAGAGCGCTTATTAAAAGTATCTCTCAAGACCACGCAACCTCTCAACCAAAAACTTTGAAAAGCTGGAATCTCTAATAAAACCGCTCAATTGCTAAAATTATCCATATTATAGCAAGCCTATGGATAACCTAAAGCGGGATATTTAAACCGACGTAATTCCTAAACTGTAAGTTTGATGTTATATGTAGCACAACGCACTGTTAACTGCGGTAGCCTCGCAAGTATTTACGTCGAGTGCACGTACCGTCAACAAAATGCAACAACAAATATCAAAATATCTAAATTTCCCAATCGATTATTGATTAAACTGGACTCAATTACCATCCTTCAGACCCCCGACAAACTCGAAAAATACGTCAAGGAACTTGAGAGAAAGATTGCACTAGCCACCTCGGAAGCCACGATCACTATCCCTCTTAAAGATTTCTGCGACCAATTCCCTACAGAATTAAAAACGCTCATCAGGAAGAAGAACCGGGCTAGGAAACGTGTGCAGCACACCTGTAGCCCGGTTCATAGAGTAGCTTACAATGCACTCAATGCACAAGTAAAAAGGGAGATCAGGGACCACAAAACAATCAGCAGAAAGTCGAAGTTTTTGCAGATCACTTGGACGTTTGAGACGGTCATTTGTCTTGTACGTAACGCGACCAACTGCGAATGCGAAGTACCGGGTTCAAATCCGGAGAAGGGCAACTTTTTTATGACTTGTCTCCGTGCTTCGGAAGGCACGTTAAGCTGGTAGTCCTCCTGGGTTAATGAATAGCAGTAAAAAAGGCAATGTTAAAAATTATATATTTATTTGGCTCATAATTTATTTGGCGTCACTAAGGTAGATTGTGGCTATTCGTAAAGTCATGATTGATCAGCCTTCCAAATTGAATCAGGAGCAGGGTTCGGAACTTTATGCACTAATAACGTATGCACTTTGTGACGGCTCTGTGACAACTCTAAATAACGGAGTGTATTTTTTATGGTGGGATGGTGGCCCTGACGTTTTAAAATTATTTATATCAAAAATGGTAAATAGAACGAGCGACCAAACTCAAGAAAATATGAGAAACATATCGATTGGTATCGATATACGCTCTGTTATTTGGAAATAGATAAATTTTTTATCTAGAATACCTACTTTGGAAAGTGTAAACAAATGGAAGATACTGTAAATAGCTAAAGAAAATACATAAATAATATTATAAAAAGAGACTAATATTATTGAAATATTTAATATATTTCACTTAAATACAATATTTGAATTTAAACAATTTGTGTAACATTATTACAATTAGGTATTATAATATTTCTATACATTTGAAATAGCTCTGATCCAGTCGCGGAATGTCGATATTCTTGTGAATACATCAGGGTAACCTCTGCCACAAGGTATAGCCCAAGCAGAAATTCCGTGCTGTTGATTAGCAAACACCAAAGGACTACCGTAGTCTCCTTCGCATATTCCAAATCCGACTCTTTCATTACTACATAAGTGAGTGTCAAAAATTTGATACCATGGCAGCTTTTGCTGGCATTGCTGAGTAGTAATAGCTTGCGTAGTAATCCATTGCAAAGTATTAGGAAACACAGTTGATGGATAATTAGACAGTCCCCAACCAGATACAGTTAAAGATATACCCACGGAAGATGGATCATTACTAAGACCAACAGATCTAACATTATTTGACATCGAAATTCGTCCATTTACCCGAATTAAACCAATATCGTTCAAAAAAAGATTTGGATTGTATTCTGAATGTGGATTTAAGAGTAAAACATTGTGCGAAATTCCTCCAACATTAAGATATATTGATCCGACTACAATTCTTATAGAGGATGCCGACTTTCTGCAATGTAACCATGTTTCATTAACAATTTAAAATTCCCTCAAGTATTTTTGACTTACCCTACTATACAACGCGCCGAAGTTAAAACCCATTCTTCACTAATAATGGAACCGCCGCAAAAATGGGCACCGTTATTAGCAAATCTTACTGAGACTTGATAGGAAAATTGACCGGCGAAAGCCGGATTTGCACCAAGTAATCTTTGATCGTGATTTGCATCGTTTATTGGGTTTGCTACCAATTTTTAATAATTATTTTTAAAATTAAAAAAGTTTTATTTTAAGATGAATTTATCTTACCTAGAGTACTGCAAATTACTACTGAAAGTACCAAGAACAACATGATCGCTCGGAATGATTTTGCAACGAAAAAAAATTGCATTTATATGAAAATTGATGTACTATATCAAGTATATGTATATCGATAAACTTTTTTTTATCGTTTTAAATATTTTTAATCAAGAAATACTTGCGTAAAAAAACAAAAATTTTGACAATAAAAAGCAATCATGTTTCATTTTTGACCGGAACAGAAATTTTAAATTTCTGGAATTTGAGACTGCAAATTTTACCACCATAATGACTTTTTGATCGTAAAATGAAAAGAAGATAATTTTCCGAAATATCTGATATAATTTTGAAAACTGATATACCTAACTATAAAATTATAAATTATTATAATATTACATTTTTATAAATTGTTTTTTTCATTTTTTTGAAACGCATTAAAAATTATGTAATATTTTTCAAGAAATTATCCTCTTTTAAAAAATTATAATTGCTGATATTATCAGGAAAACTTGAACTACTTGCATTTTTATTGTAATAATTATAATAAATTAATTTAATGAAATTTTTAATCTGTATAATGCTACCTATATTGATATTTTATATCTTTAAAATATTTTAATTTTTGTTGCATCCTCTTCAAATTTATGTAATTTTTTTAGTTTTTTTTTTAAATTAAATTGAAGCACAGCATTCAACACTGTAACCATTCAAGTTGTACAATGAGCTTCATGTTGTCAAAAAACAAAGCAAGAAAAGATGAAGAATTACAATAGACTAACCGAAGAATAGAGAAGATCGCAGAGTTCAATAGATGTTCTCTAATTTTTCACCCACGAATACATTGAATAAAAATGAAAATAAATTATAACTAAATTTTTTAATTGTGAAAATAAGGGGATTCCTGTGAGATCAAATTAGATAAAATAATAAACTAGCTCAATCGGTTCCTTAAGTCGCATGAGATCTCATTTAAAAATAATATTAGTTTGTAATGTCAAATTTAAATAAAAATGCGTTTTGCAAATTAAATAAATCAATGATAAAATTATTAAAGTTTCCAGCCTCAAAGAAATAATAAACTCATGCCCATCAATTGATATTTATAATGATTTCATAAAATTTTGAATACTTTCCAAAACAAATGCCAAAAAGTAATCATTCTCAATAATTTGATTTCTTGATATTTCTCGATAATTTTCTCGCCTTAAAGGTAACGGAAATGTTGCTTCGTTTAATGATGGTTCGATTTCCAATAGTTCTTCCATGAGATCATCTGGTGTTAAAATTGATGGATGCATTACGTTTAATTTAGCAAATGTCAAGGTTTCTTCTAATGTTTCTAAAATATCTTTTATTGTATCTAACGAGGTTATTAACTGCAAGTTAACTGATTCGAATGTTAACTTATGCTCGGAATTGGATTTCCATACATTTGTAGCATTAATAAATAATTCCATGTATGCAATTTTTTCTTGAAACATTAATTGATTACTAGCCAATTTAATTATGGTACTTTAAATTTTTCAATCGCAAACGTAGTAAGTTTAATTTGTTCTTTCATGAGTAGTTTTTGATTATTTTGGGCATTCGTTAAATCTTGAATTGCCTTTTTGTATCTTTCAGCATCATCATTGTCGAGGTTTCCCGTAATAATTTTGATAAAACTTCCTAATCCATTGAAAAATGCACTACGTTGTCGTTTCACATGCAGTGGGTCTATTGCATTAAATTTTTGTTCAATTGTTTTAATGGTGTTTTCCAAAAGTTTGTGAAAGTTTTCTACTTCCCTTAAATATCCTGGACCGTTGGAATGTTTATAGTAAGCACTTGTAATATTCTTAAAATTATTTACTAAATTATTAAATTCTAACCTGAGTAGTTCTACATCTATAATTCTAATCAATGTCCAATAACTATCTACATTACTAGCTGTTCCCAGTTGAACGGGTGATAGCATTCCTGGGTTGTCTTCTAACTTGTGGATGTTGATTGACTGGGTGTTTCCTCATCTGTAACGTTAGGTTTTCTTAGTAGACGTAAATGAACGCGCTGAATTTTGTGATCTTTTTCAATTTCAGCAGAATTGTCCTCAAAAATTTTACGTATGACAAAAGGACCTTCAAATTTGTCTTTAGTTTTACCTCTTATGTTACTTGTCTTTTTAGTGTAAACTATTTGATTAATTTTGAATGGGTGTGAATTTTCCGAATGACGTTGTTTTGCCACGTCTTCTTTATTTGAGTGCATTTTTTCTTGAACTCCCTCGTATGTCAGTTTTAATTTGTTTATGTGGTTGGTTACGTAATCCTTGTAAAATCTGTCATTTAAATAAAGATCGTAAGGGTCTCTGGAATTTGTATGTCCCAATATTAACTCAAGTGGGGTATACGTTGTCGAGGAATGAATCGAATTATTGTAAGCAATAATTACGTATTGCATTAAATTTTTAATCGGTGTCTTTTTATCTTGCGTTCTCATTATTCTCAGGTGTTCGATAAGGGTACTATGGAGTCTTTCGATTAATCCGTTAGAGGGTGGATTTCTGGGGGTAATAAAATGTACTTTAATTTTGTGGGCTTCCAAAAGTTCTTGAACCGTTCCGTTTTTAATTTCGGTTTCGTTGTCGGTGGTGATACTTTCTGGAACTCCGTAAAATCCAAAATATGTTATTAGTGCATTATTCTTTCTGTTGCGTTTTTGCTACTAATTTGAATCGCTTGTCCTACCTTCGAAAATGCATCGATGAGTGTTAAAAAGTGTTCTCCTTCGATCGAAAATGTGTCGATGTGAATTTTTTGAAATGGTTTTTGAGGTGTTTCCGTAATCATTATGGGTAGGTGTGTCGGATTCCGTTCGTATTTGGTTCGTTTACAAATTTCACATTCATTAATAAAATTTTGAATATCTGATTTTAAGGTGGTCTAATAATATTTTCTGCGGATAGCTTTTGTTGTTTCCAGAATTCCTCTGTGGTTGGTTTTTCCCTCGTGATGCAATTTTATTATTTCCAATTGTTCGTCCTTGTTTACAATTACCTTCAATCTTTCCGTACATCTTATTAATTTCGGACCATTATTGTTGAAATATTTTGTATAAACGTTGGAAAATTGTCTATACATACTTTCTTGGTCAAACCACAAATGATAGGTTTTCTTTGCCGCTGTATTTTTTTTCAAAAATTCTAAAATCGATTTCTCGTTATCAGTTGAAGGGACGATTACTTCTTTTATGGTTTTTGTTCTTTCTTTTCTTGTTTTTACCTTAACTTCGCCATGAAGACTGGTCTTGATAATTAATTGCTGTTGTTTGTCGTCGATAGCTTCATTTAAGATTGATATCGCTGTAATTGGTTTGTCATCGATATTAGAATGAATGGTTTCTTCCTCTTGATTTTGGAGATTTTCATTTGGTGGTTTATCTGGAGGTTGAGCTAATATTTTTCTAATATCTTCTGCTGTCGGGGACAATGCTCTGGCCAATTCCAATTCACATTGTAAATCGTACATTCTGTCGGTGCTGTCAGAATCATCAACATTGACCATTATTGAAGCGTCATCGCTGTCTTCGATTGCATTTATCTGAATATGAGAAAAAGCATCTGCGTTGGTGTTGCATTTTCCTTTTTTATATATAATTTTGTGTTCATTCGAATTATTTATTGTCGTAGTAGCAAAATTATTTTTACATTTGACTAAACACTCGGGTATTTCTATACCGCGTATCAGTTGTCTGTATCTAATTATTTCTTCATGACCTTACTTATCTACGGGTACTTGAACTACCTTTTGAACTCTCGGTTCAATAGTAATTTGGTAAATTTGATGTTGGTCTTCGCCTTCGTCTTCCAAATAAATTAGTATTGCTTTATTTTTGGAATTTAATAATTTATTTTTGAAATCGATTTTTGCTTCCAAAATTTTTAATAAATCTAACCTTATCAATCCGTCGTATTTATTATTAAAATTAAAAATGTAAAATTTGTGTTTAGATTTTAGATCAATTAAATTAGGTAAATTTATATGTGCTGTTTCATTATTTTCTTCATCAATTCTTGATTAATTAATGATTTAGTACTTCCGGTGTCTTAACATAAATTTTGAATTCGTTTCTGAAATTTTAATGTAAGGTAATTTTGTAAAAGATGTCGAGTTGACATTTATTGTTTCGGTTACGTCGGATTTTTTGTTGATCAGGTCCTCTCGAAAATTTACTTCAAGATCAGGATTTGTAGAAACTTCTTCTTCCGTTTCTTGATAGAATTGTTCGTTTTCGTAGTCCTCTTGAAACTGGTCGTAATTTTGGTCATAATCAAAGTACGTTTCTTCGCGATTTTCTTCTACATCTTGACAAAATAATTCTTGTGCTGTCCACTTTTGGAGCTGATGGATAATTTGATCTGCGAGTATTACTAGATGACGTATCCATGGGCTCTGGTTGGAAAGGTCGTGTTTGTTTGTTTTCATATCTGTTTCCACTAGCATTCGATCGCTGAGATTGTTGACCTGGTTGGAATCTTTGACCTAATTGTTGTTGGTTGAAATTATAATTTGTTGGTTTTGACATGTTAAAACCAGAATTTATCGGTTGTTGAAAACGATTGAAAGATGGTTTTGTCGGGTTGAAATTTGACGGTCGAATAATCGGTTGTTTTTGAAAATTTGGTTGCTTATGAAAATTTGATTGATTTGAAAAATTTGGTTGATTGAAATTTTGAAACTTCGAAACTGGGTTTATTGATCGTAGTAGTTGAGCTGGTGTTTTCTTTTCGATCGGAACATAATTTCGTTGAAAATTTAAAGTGCTCGTTTTGTTTTGTGAATGCATGAAATTTTCTTCCTCGGTGACAAATTTCATTGCTTCTTCCAAATTTTTGGGATTTTTTAATCTAACCACTAGTCCTAATTGACCATTCAAACCTTGCAAATAAGTTTGTAATGATAAGTCATCGTAAATTTTGGTTTTTACTACTCGAACGTTTGGATCGTTTTCTTGTAATTGAAAATGTGTCAGCAATAAACTACGCACATCCTGGCATCGCATTCCAAACTGATATGGAGATTCTGCCTTATGAGGTTTTAAACTCATTAGGTCGCGTAATAAACAATTTTCGTCACGCTGGTCGCCAAAATGTTGGATTAATAGCGCCTTTATGTTTCTCCAATTTATAGCATTTTCTCTACTCGCTATTAGGGTTAAAGCTCTTCCTTCAAGTTTACTAATAATTACTTGGATTAGTTGTTCATTACTTGCAGCGTCGTTACTATTAAATTTTGTCAAAAACCGTTCACAAGATTTGGTAAATATTGATAACGTCGATGGGTTTCCATCATATTTTGGTATTAAACTAGCGGTGAATTTATCCATTTGTGCCATATTTGGATTGTTGATAGTAATTTCGGTATTTGGATTTAAAACAGTAGGGGTTGTTGGGTTGTTAGGATCAATTGTAATGTTTAGGTTGCCAAATAGGTTGGCAATTTCGGATTCGGACATTCAGAAAATAAATAATAAAAGGATAAAATGAGCAAAACTTACGCTAAGATCGCCAAGAGCGTTGCAAATCTCTTCATATCTTGCGTACTGGTTCTGGTGTTGTGGTTCTTCTTTGGATCATTTTGTTTAAATTGTTTAATTATTATTTCGATTTTGGTACGGTCTTATTTAAATTTTATTTTAAATTTTTGTTGCACTTAGTTTTTCACTTTTTGTTCGTTGAGTTAGTGAATCGTTGAAACGAAAAGCCGTCAGAAATTTTATCTTAAGGCCCTAACTACAATCTTACCGACTGCGCCAGTTACGTTTAGTGTCCAAGAAGAATTTAAAAAAAAGCAAATTTAATTTAAAACATTTATTGAATTGCTAACATCGATTTTAGAAGTTATACAATCAATATTTCTAACTACATTAAAACATTACGAGTGACCGTACTATACAATAATTACTATAAGACTCCTGTGGATAACAATGCTCTTATATTTATAATATAAAAATGCTTACAAACTATTTGTAGAATTAACATTATAAAATATAAACAAGTGTTGCACATAAACTGCACTTGAAGAGGTCATCCACGTGTGGCTGAAATACTAAGATGTTATGGTGACAACATGACACTGGCAAGCTGACTGGGAAGAAGAAAAAGAGTGATGCTCAAGATGAAGAGGAGGAATAGCAAAAGAAAGTAAGATACATTTTATATAAATTAATATTTTTCAACTGATGGTTACAGAAAGTAATACATTGTTTAATTTTAAACCCTTATGAAAGTGACATTTTTTGTATCGTAATTAAATAAAATATTTAAATAATTATACGATACTACACTATTATAATCCAGTTCCACCGAAGTGGAACATGTTACCGATTTTACAGTCGTATCACGTTAAAGCTTAAAATTTTTAGTTTTACTATAAAACTAAAGTTTACCGCTTACAATTTTTGTTCTTCTTTGTTTTTTCTTGCTCCTTGTTCATGAATTAAACATGAACAACTTAAAACGCACTGCAAACCTCATCCTCAAGTTAGATGCTGGCTATAATTTGTAAACAAATTTTTCTAATATGTAAAGCCCAACCAGACGACGGAATTATTTTTTTTTAGATTATTTTTTAACCGTTTTTGTTTTGGGTGCCACTTCATAAAAGACGGGAGGTTTAATAAAACAAATAAAATAAAATGGTTGTTATAAAATACCACATTTATTTAGCTAAATCAAATTTTTGTAATTCGAGTTAACATTTTTCATTTCCCGTTCATATTTTTTTGAAAAAAAAAAACTAAAATAAGTTATTTATCTTCTTTATAGATTTACATTAAAGTATCTTTAGCAATTCAAAACTGATACATTTTACAGTGTTCTTTATGCCAGTTCATTAATTAATTCGTAATTAAATGAATTCAAAATACATCTAAACTGAATTCGAGCGTATTTTATATTGACGAAAACAGCAAGCGGCAAATTTGAAAACAAAAAAATGTTTGGGTATATTATTCGACCTAGTTTTATTTTAATCTGAATGTTCTATTTGCTACTCGGCAAATTACTTTGTGATTTTGACCTAATTATTTAAATATATAAAATAAATAATATGATATCCTTTAAATTACTTGATACTAATGAATCACTCATTGATCACTGTTAAAAATAAAACAGTAATGAATACTTAGATACTCTGTTCGGAATGCAATGAGATTGTTTATCACTTATATATTATTAGGTATATTCTAATTTTGTATTTCATGATCCTCGAACAATGTGCAAACCCATTAAAAATAATCAATACAAATATGCTAATAGAGTTGCATATATTAAAATTGTTTAAGATTTATTAAAAGGCGACTAGCCTTTATATGCAGTTCTGAGAGCCGAATCTCACGAGTGAAAGAAAAAACTCTTTCAAGAAATAAAGTTATTCTGAAGGACCAAAAAAAAAGATTTAGTGCTTTATCACAAATTTTGTTAACATCTGACAGGTGTCGCTAGTAATACTTCAGTTTTGTTTGATAGTTCTTTACAACATTCCGTTGTATTTACAAACCGATTAACATGTACGTGACATTGGTTAGTTAACAATTTGGTAATTAAGTGAATTTTAATCATTCTTTCTTTACTTTACACTGAACAGCGGTTACTAAGTTTGAAAAATAATAATTCCAGTAAGTTATTTAAACTTTTAATTACTTCAAACTAAATTTTTTTTGCAGTGTCAAATTTTAAATGTAAAATGCAAAATTTTTACTAAAATTTACCGCAACTGCTGTTCTATCAACATGATCTAAAATGTCTATACATTTGAAACAATTCTAATCCAATCGCGGAATGCCGATACTCTTGTGTATACACCAGGAAAACTTACACCACAAGGCATAGTCCAAACCGAAATACCATATTGTTGACCAGCATACACTAACGGATTTCCGAAGTCTCCTTCACATATTCCTTGTCCAGCTCTTCCATCGCTACATATGTTAGTGTCATAAATTTGATACCCTGGCAATCTGCGTTGGCATTCTTGATTATTTATCGTCAGTATAGTAATCCATTGCAATGTGTTAGGAAAAACAACTGATGGAAAATTTGTCATTCCCCAGCTAGATACCGTAAGAGGTAAACCTGCAGATGACGTATCGTAACTAAGACGAACAGGTTTAACATTATTATCGAACGAAATTCGTCCATTTATTCGAATTAAACCAATGTTGTTCAAGTTAAAATTAGGACTATATTCTGAATGTGGATTCAAAGTTAAAATATCATAGGAAACTCCTCCAACATTAAGATAGATCGATCCGACTACAATTCTTATAGACAATGCCGTTTTTCTGCAACATAAACACGTTTCAGTAATAATAATTTAAAATTATTTAAGGTATTCATCGTCTTACCCAAATATACATTGACCTGCAGTTAAAATCCACTCCTCACTAATAATAGACCCACCGCAAAAGTGGCCACCATTGGAACTCCATCTCAGTGAAACTTGGTATGGAAATTGTCCAGCATAAGCCGAAGATGCACCAATTAATCTTTGATCGGAATTTTTATTGTTTATGGGATTTGCTACAAATTGTCCACGATTATTTAATACGATTAAATGTTAAAAAAAATTAGTTGTACTTACCAAGAGAATTGGAAATTACTAACAGAAGAACACATAGCAACATTTTGGTAACTTGAAGTGACATTCTTTGTAAATTGAAACACTTGCATTTACTATATTATACGATAAAATTTAGGATAATCAAGTGCGTTATTGATAATAATGTCACTATCGGTAATGATAATTGTTTTAAGATCTTTTTAATCGTGAAGTATATGAGTAATATAAATATTAGTGTATTAGGAATTTATTTAAATTATGAGTAAGGTAAGGAAAATTACTATTATAAATTTGCAAAGCATGATTTACTGAGATTACATCAAAATTTGCTGTGTCAAAATTTGGAGTTGTTCCAAAATTTGATTACTTGTCCTTTACATGTTGCAAAGATTGCAAGATTTAATTTTTTTCCTTTAGTTATGTAAATACTATCCGTTCCGATAAATCCGAAAAAATTTAAAATAATTTCTAGATATTAAAAAAATTATATTGTACATGCATGGAGCTTGTCATCTATGAAAAAGTCCTGTGAGAAAAGAAAAAAGTAATTTAAAATAAAACTGAAAAGGCACCCCTTGCCTTAGAATTCACTCTAACCTCTTCACTCGCGACGAATTTAGATAAGTCTCTCCCCTTCTATCGCATCAACGTTGGAAATCAGTTTTAGTAATCCTGCCCGATCTTTCCTTTCAATGGGTAGGAGTTATCTGTTGGATTATATATAAGCAAGCGTTAATAGGCCATGCAGGCCCAGAACTGATGAAAATAATTCGCCATTTTTACAGCCACAGCAGTAGAGTGATGTGATCGCTGGTTGGGTATAGAGCGGGAATTCTGGGTTCAAATCGCGGATTGCACAAAATTTCTTGGCTCGGCCTTCCGGTGGACATCTACACTTTGTGGTGAATCCTACAATTTGTGTTGACGTCATTACCGTAAGTACGGCTGCGTCACACACGCAAAAGTTTACGAGAGAAATTAAGCAGGAAAATGGCGATTTATCTGTTGGATTATAAACTCAAAAATAAAACTATGTCATGTAAAAGCATCTGGTCTTATAATTTGAAATAAAACACAATAATGGATAAATTTTAATAAATTCCCACGTGCAACACAAAGTAAAATTTTTTAATAAAATCAATCATTGGATCTAGTTTGTTTCTGAAGGTATCGTAAATTGATAGTTATTTAATTTTTTGGATACACAGTCGGTACATATATTTCACAATATAAATTAGACACCGCTATTTCTTTATTTAAATACAAGAATGTTATTTCAAATTTATATCTGCCATTAGGTATAAGTGGAAGAAAGCAAGTTTCGTCTACTACAAAATTGCAGGCGTAATATGTAACGTTCTAAAATAAAAAATGTTTAGAATCTTTTTCACAACAATATATTGTTTATAAAACCTTATAGAAGTAAAAATTTCCCATGTCACCACATTTATTCACGTTACGCAATCCGATTATATTTGCTTTAAAAGATTTCTGTAAATTCACTTGGAAACGTATAGGAAAGTGGCGATATTCGTTACTTAAAAACTTATAACTTTGTACTACGATCTAAAAATATAAAAAGCACATTATGTAGATCATGTCTTGCGAAAGGAAAGCTAAAAATTTTCTAAATTATGAGTTGGTTTTTGTTTAAGTCCAACCTCACGATTAGGTTATTCTGCTTTAACAAAATACCTTACCCCGCTTCGTATAGTTATTTTTAACCATCTAAAATTATTGTAAAATTCAAGTTCAAATTAGACATTAAAGTTCTGGTTTTAAAGATTTCGTGAAGTTATTGCGTAATTCAAGGTTTAGTTATAGAATTAGGTCAACAAATATTTGTATCAGCAAATTTATGATGTACCAAGTGCTAGAAATTTTTGGGACCAAAGTGACCCATCAACCAAGCTTTTACAACGTATTTATAATCATTGAAAAAATTATTTAATCCTTACTACACTCCAAAACGGCTCGTCCGGTCATATTAAAGTCAAGATTTGATCATTATTTTGTTATCGTTTTTGTGTTATTTAAGTCCAGGTTGCATCTTCGTGAAGATAATCTGGGTTGTACAACTTAGGTGTCAAAAACCCATTTTCCACTTTTTTACTGATTCAGATTGAGTTTAAGACGCTCTTTCACATGATGAAAAAAAATCGTTTTCACGAAAATATTGTCTCATAAACACTCATTTTTCATTATTTTTTGTGATGCAAAAGACCAACAAAAACGATTATATAAACGTGATAACGAAAAAAACGGCTAATATGATAACATTCATAAATTCACTTCTTCAGTGTTACTCGTTTAGAAATTCGAAACTAGCAATTTTCGCGATTAACAACGATAATATTCTGATCAGAAACAAAACTGACAAAATTAATTATTTATCTTTAACAGCTGTTTTCTCGAAAACTGATTTTCAAGCCTAAGCCACCTTTTCGTAGACCAGGCCACATATTATGATTTCTCTGCATTCCAGAGAAAATTCTCCCAGAGAGATTTTTTATCGTGTAAATATGACTAACAATAAGATTTAAGATAAAAAAAAAACTATAAAATTTTACCTCTATTTTGTCATATGTATCATATTTTAGGTTAAAAGTAACATTAAAAGCTGCAATAGTGCGATTGTATTTAAACGTTTTTATTTCAAATCTATTGAAATATTCTTCATCATAACTTGTTAATTCGCTTCGAATGTCCTTAAGTTTGAAGACATGTTGATGGAACTAAAATTTTGTTTATTAAAGAAATATTTGAAACTAGGAAGGAAGGTTAGCAGTCACTTCTTACTATCTTAGTTTAGCTCTTAATTACGTTGCTAACCATCCCACGGTTAATTTATCCTAGTTTATTTAAATTATTATGCATTATTTTACATAAAGAATTGAAGGGTACGCGGAAAGAAAAATTAGGGTCACAATAAATTCTTCAACCTAACTGTATACTCGAGAAAATTTTGAGATGTTTGTAACATTGATCTTTCTTTCCGCGTACCCTTCAATTGCTGATTTTTTAAGGTAATAGACGTATATTTGAATAAAAATATTGTTTTCTAGCTATTATTTACATAGCGAACGATAAAAAAATGCACAATTTAACTATTTTTAAAATTGAAATTTACCTTGGATAAAATATTGGAATTGCAGAAGGCATTTTGAAGAAATAATTGAAATGTTAGCAGGAAAATTATAGTTTTCATTTATAACTTAGTAATCGTACAATTTTATACCAACGATTCACTGACTCGTATTAGTACGATATATGTACTGTCATATGACCAGTATATGCTCAATATATTGTCGTATATTTTTTGGGATGAAGAAATTTATTTACTTCATTTTATTTTATATTTCTATTTTATTTTGTAAATTTAAATTGTTACGCCTCTGGTGTAAGAGCTGAGGTGGGGAAATTTTTGATTTGGAGTGCATGGAAGGAACTCGCGAGCGATCCACGGAGCTGTGAGGTCGCGATTTTGTAGTTTGAGAGTTTCAATGTAAAAATTTTGTATCAGTTATAATAAAATTTGAGTTTAGCGAAAGTTCTTGTGATTTTTATTTCTTTTAGAAGAATTTAATTTTTGAAAGGCAAAGTTTTATCATTAGAAGGTCGCGTGTGAGTGGTGCAATAAAGTGTTTCGACTGAGCCAAGCTGGGGTACTGATAGCGAATAATCTGACCGTAAAATTGAATTTGATTTTTTTAAGAAGTTTATTGAGAATTTTGGAATTTTGTTTTGGAAAAATTGTGATAAATAATATTCTATGTCAATATACACCAAACAGCAAATCCTAACTACCAGGTACCGCAACAACAACAGCAAGTATATCAACAGCCAAACGACATATTAGAATTAAAACAAATGATGAAGGAGCTCATCCAACAGATGAATACTATTTTAAACCTATTAACGGCACTCGTCACAAAAAATCCAAATAGCAAAACACCTTAAATTAGTACTATGGAACGCCAACGGACTAAGTCAGCATAGTCAAGAAATAAACAAAAGTTTATCAGCAATTATGAAATAGATATTATGCTAATATCTGAAACACATTTCACAAAAAAAAGTTTCCTAAAAATACCTAAATTTTCAGTATACACCACTCAACACCCTGATGGAACGGCTCATGGTGGATCTGCCGTCATTATTAGAACCTCCATTAAATATCACCTATTGGATAACTATCAAGAAAACCACATACAAGCGACCAGTGTGGCTGTGGAGGACTGGATTGGACCATTAACAATAACAGCTGTTTACTGTCCTCCCAAACATGCAATCAAAGCAAATCAATTTGAACATTTCTACAGCAGTCTTGGTAATAGATTTATTGCCGGAGGAGATTATAACGCGAAACACCCTCAGTGGGGATCACGACTGGCTTCTCCTAAAGGGCGAGAGTTACTGAAAGCGATGCAAAAAAATAATTTACAATGTTTGTCAACTGGACAACCTACCTACTGGCCTACCGATCGAAGGAAAATCCCCGATTGTATTGATTTTTGTGTAATTAAAGGATTGCCTGGTAATTGCTTAACAGCGGAAGCTAGTTATGAACTATCGTCTGATCACTCTCCAGTATTAGTAACTGTAAGCACAAAAATACTCAGAAAAACTAAAGCACCGACACTATCTTCCAAAAAAACCAACTGGGTAAACTTCAAGCTACTAGTAGAAGAAAACCTACAGTTGCAGATTCCATTAAAAACCGAAATTGATATAGAAGAAGCAGTCGAACACCTAAACAAGACAATACAGCAGGCAGCATGAGATTCCACACCAGAATCAAAAACTGACGATCCCATTGATGAGTGTCCAACAAACATCAAACAAAAAATCAAAGAAAAACGTGACTTAAGAAAACGATGGCAAATAACAAGGCATCCTCACGACAAAGCAAATTTAAACAAAGCAGTTAAAGAGTTAAAACAGCTTTTACAAAATGATAAAAACAAATGCATTCAGAATTACTTAAAAAGTTTGACTCCAACTGAGGCCACAGACTATTCCCTATGGAAAGCAACCAAAAAGTTAAAACAACCTCAACTTACAATGCCTCCATTGAAAATGGAAAATGGAAACTGGGCAAAAAGCGACAAGCAAAAGGCCGAACTATTTTCAAGACATTTAAGTGAAGTTTTCCAACCTTTCGAATCAAGTATGGAATCAGAGGACGAAGAAGTTTATAAATTTTTAGATGCACCTGGTCAACTGGAACTACCATTAAAAAAATTTAAAATATCAGAGATAAAATCTATGATTAACAAAAAAATTAATCCTAAAAAGGCACCTGGATATGATCTTATAAATGGAAAGGTGCTTAAAGAACTACCACAAAAAGGCATAAAATTTATAACTCAACTTTTTAATTCTATTTTAAGAACAGGTCATTTTCCAAGCCAATGGAAAGTGGCTCAAATAATAATGATACTAAAGCCAGGTAAACCTCCAGAAGATGTAAAGTCATATAGGCCTATTAGTCTTCTCCCAATTTTGTCAAAGCTATTTGAACGAATGCTTCTAAAAAAGATTATGCCACTATTAGAAAAACTCAAGCTTATTCCAGACCACCAATTTGGGTTTAGACGAGAACATGCTACTATTGAACAAGTTCATAGATTGGCTGCAAAAATAAATCGAGCCTTCGAAGACAAGAGCTACTGCTGTGCGGTTTTTTTGGATATAAGTCAGGCTTTTGATAAGGTTTGGCATGAGGGACTCTTGTACAAGTTAAAAAGGATACTACCGGATAACTTATTTATCATATTAAGATCGTACCTCAAAGACCGGCATTTCTATGTTAAATTTCAAAATGAATTCACCACTCTAAATCAAATAAAATCTGGAATACCACAGGGTAGCGTACTGGGGCCGATCCTCTATCTGATTTATACGGCAGACCTACCAACTAGTTCTAATACCACCACAGTCACATTTGCAGACGATACTGCCATACTAGCAATACATAGAGAACCTAGTACAGCTTCAAAAATGATACAAGAAATTTTAAATAAAATAGAACCATGGTTAAAGAAATGGAGAATTAAAGCCAATGAAACCAAATCTGTGCATGTTACATTTACGCTAAAAAGAGATACATGTCCCCCAGTACATCTAAACAATCATCAGCTTCCACAATCTGAAGAGGCTAAATATTTGGGTATTTACCTTGACAGACGATTAACTTGGCGCAAACATATATTTACAAAAAGAAAACAGCTTGGAATAAAACTACAAAAACTGTTCTGGATGATGGGCAAAAATTCAAAACTGACAATTGAGAATAAGCTGTTAATCTACAAAGTCATATTAAAACCTATTTGGACATACGGAATACAACTATGGGGCTCAGCCTCTAACAGCAACATAGAAATTCTGGAGAGATTTCAATCCAAAATACTACGTATGATTGTGGAGGCTCCATGGTTTGTACTAAACGAAATAATCCGTCGCGACTTGAAAATGCCCACAGTTAAAGAAGAGATTAAGAACCTTAGCCAAAAATACCACATAAGGTTAAGCGAACACCCTAACAAACTAGTTGAAGAACTAAACACAAAAAATGGTAACAATAGACTGAAAAGAAAGAACATTGGTGATTGGTTAAACAGACTTGATTTGTGATAGTGCTATAAATATGTAAGATTTCTGTAAAGGTGGTTATCATTGGACAACCTTCTAAATGTTATTTCTTTTGCCATATAGTTATTTCTTGTACTATATAAATTACTCAATGTCTACGGGCAAATTGTAATATTTATTTGAATAAAAAAAAAAAAATGTACAATTGATGTCAATTGATAGAGCTTGTTTGAGACTGAATGAGCTTCAGTGAAGAACATTTTATGTTAATTTTTTACAAAGTTATGGTTAGTTGAAATTTTAACCCAACTCCGAGCAACATGCGTTCAATCTTAAGTTTTTTAAATCTCTTAATATTTAATCTTCAATCTGATAATCAACATTCTTTGGATTTATAAATTCTTTATTATAAACAATATTTTATTTTTTACAAACATCAAAGTAATAGTATATCGAAATACAATATAATAGCGGAAAAATCTAATATTGATCTGAACCAGATTAACGTTGTTCTTGTTGCTAATAAAAATAAAATTTAGGTGCATGCTGCCCCCTCGCTAAGTGTAATCATAGGGTGAAATGGATGTCAAACGTTTGAGCATCAATAAGCTTCCAAATTTTTTGTTTGAGCTTCAACCGTGGCGGAGTTATTCGCAAAATTCTTAGAGGGGTCTGTAGGCATGTTTTTCTATTGTTTTTTATGTTTCAGATTTTTTTCTGAAATTGATGTTTGTTGATAAAGCTTCGTTTGAGCTTGAATGAGCTTTTATTCCCATCATTTTAATTTGATTTTCTGCAAAGTTACCAGCACTTCAAATTTCGAGTACTCCGAGCAAGTTCCGCACAATAACTTTCGATTTTAGTTTTATTTCATGAGATTAAAATTTTCGATCCAATTAAAAGAACCTAATCCTGCTTAATTAATAATTACCATCATTATTTTCATGGAATAGTGCGAAAAATGTAATTAAAAAAAAAAAATCTGTTGAATAGAATATCGTGAACTAATAAAATCAAATACCTGTTAAATATGCACCAGAGCTTCTCAAATTCAAGATTTTAAAATGACATTTTTGTCTAAAAATTTTTTCAATGCCGGAAATCAAGCGCAACTTTCAATATTCTGAAAGTTTATGAATGTACAAATCAAATTTTTTAGAAAAATTTGTATTAACTGTTTGAATATCAATGAGTTAAAAACTTATTTGCAAAATATGCTGACCCCCAAGTGGAATTTTGGAGTGAATTTAGTGTTTCAAATGAAATTTGATGTTTATTATAAATTTCATCCCAAAATGACACTTAAAGGGAGCTAGCATGTCTGCATACCCCCCCTTACAGTATTTTGCAAATAACTCTGCGACGGTTCAGGTTCAAACAGAAATACTGTAAGCTCATTGATGCTGAAACGATGCACAAACGCTTGACACAATTTTCACCCAAAAATTCTAATTGGCCGGGGCCAGCAACATGAACCTAAATTTTATCCTTATTAGCAGCAATAACAACGTTATTAATCTAATATTAGATTTTTTCGGCATGATATTGTATTTAGGTATATTACTTTGATGTTTAAAAATTTGATGTTTGTAAAAAATAAAATGATGCTTATTTAAAAATTTATAAATACAAAGTATGTCGATTATCAGATTAAATTAATATTAAGAGTTTAAAAACATAAGATTTAACGCATGTTAAACTTAACTTTGTAAAAATTTAAATTAAAATCTTGATCACCAAAGCTCATTCAGGCTCAAACGATGCTTTAACGTTTGATATAAAATTTAACCAAATATTTGAAACTGGCGGGGTGGGTTTTTAATTTATTAATTTTATTTACAAGTGAAAGGTAGCGTATAGCGAAGATGTTTCGAAAATTGCATGAAAGTTACCTCTTCAATGGGAGGATTAGCGTCCAAATTACATTTTCAACAAAGAAGTCCTAGACAGCATATTTTATTTATGATGACATCGAATAATCTTTAACACAATTTTTCCAAAATTATTATTTTTAAAAATTCTCAATAAACTTCTTAAAATAAATCAATTTCAATTTTACGGTCGGATTATTCGCTATCAGTACCCCAGCTTAGCTCAGTCGAAACACTTTATTGCACCACTCACACGCGACCTTCCAATGATAAAACTTTGCCTTTCAAAAATTAAATTCTTCTAAAAGAAATAAAAACCACAAAAAACTTTCGCTAAACTCAAATTTTATTATAACTGATACAAAATTTTTTTATCGAAACTCTCAAACCAAAATCGCGACCTCACAGCTCCGTGGATCGCTCGCGAGTCCCCTCATGCACTCCAAATCAAAAATTTCCCCACCTCAGCTCTTACACCAGAGGCGTAACAATTTAAATTTACAAAATAAAATAGAAATATAAAATAAAATGAAGTAAATAAATTTCTTCATCCCAAAAAATATACGACAATATATTTTAATATATTTGTATTATAGATTCCGAAGAAGAGGAAATAAGTCAACATCTCGAAACGTAAATTAATTAACTAAGAATTTGTCCAATATACTCACAAACCTAAAAACAATAATAAGTAATATTAAATTAATTATAATTTGTTGGCCTAAAAGTGACTTCCGTGCAAACTGAGCTACGCAACCCCAAATAAGACCAAAAGCGTAAACTAAAGATCTTCCTAAAAATAAATAATTATTTCCGATAGCTTGATTTTCAATTTTATTGATTTTCTCATTTGCGGCTGCTTTGTTTTTTTTTGAAAATTTCTTTTTTGATAACGCTTAAATTTTTTCACTTGAGACTTTGTAATAACACTTCAAATAAATAATAATTTTTTGCTAACGTATGATAATGCAAGTTTGTTGATTTACTCAAAATAGTCAACACTAACTAGGTATCAGTATCAATACATCCCATTTGATGTAGTATGTGATTTGATAAATCGCGCGCATGGAACTTTTTTTCTTAGTTATCAAGTAAGATAAGGCAATGTGGGGAGATAGGTGCACATAATAAAAGTAAATTGTGTTAAAATAAGAAAATTGGATAAAGTTGCGAATTTGTTCTTTTTGATCCCAATTTTGAGTTATTAGAGATTTAGCAATATGCTGTCTAGGACTTTTTGTTGAAAATGTAATTTGGACGCTAACCCTTCCATTGCAAGGATAACTTTTATGCAATTTCTGAAATATCTTTGCTACGCTACCAAACATAAAAGTTTGAGTAGAATTCTCTTCCAAAGTCGGTAATTCGGTTATTGAAATTTTCAACTATTACTGTCTCCAAAATTGTTGTAGTTATGGAATTGTTTTACCGTACCAAACAGACAACTGCTTTTGATGCAAAACTATATTTTGAGCTACATTTTCAAAAAGTAAAACAATTTTTATATATTTAATATATTTTCAGTTCAATAAAATAACTACAAGTAATTTTCATATGAAGTACAATTTTTTATATGTTTGTAATAGCTTGAATCCAATCACGGAACGTGGATACTCTTGTGTATACATCAGGAAAACCTACACCGCAATAGCTGGCAGCCCAAGATGAAATACCATGTTGTTGATTGGCAAACACCAAAGGATTACCGTAATCTCCTTCACATGCTCCCTGTCCAACCCTCGCAGAACTACATATATGAGTGTCATAAATTTGATTTCCAGGCAATCTCTGCTGACATTCTTGATTATTAATAGTTTGGGTAGTCAGCCATTGCAAAGTATTCGGGAAAGCATTTGATGGATAACTTGCATGACCCCAACCAGATACCGTAAGAGGTAAACCTACAGATGACGGATCATTAGTAAGACCAACAGCTCGAACATTATTATCGAAGGAAATTCGTCCATTTACTCGGATTAAACCAATGTCGTTCAAGTTTAGACTTGCAATATATTCCGAATGTGGATTTAAGAGTAAAACGTTGTGCGAAACTCCTCCAACATTAAGATAGATTGATCCGACTACAAGTCTTATAGACGAAGCCGTTTTTCTGTAAAATGAACAGATTTTTTAAAGTAATTTTTGAAGAACACTAATTTCGACTTACCCTATTATACAACGAGCCGAAGTTAAAACCCATTGATCACTAATAATAGAACCGCCACAAAAGTGACCTCCGTTAACGCTCCATCGTAGTGAAACCTGGTATGGAAATTGTCCTGCATAAGCATTAGAGGCACCACTCAATCTTAGATTGAAATTTTCATTGCTTATTGGATTTGCTAGAAACGTTTCACGAATATTTTTTAACATGACTATGATACCAAAGAAAAAGTTTAATAAAAAGTAGAATTTACTTACCAAGAGAACTACAGATTACTAACGAAAGTATCAAGAACAACATGATTGCATTTATTGGCTTTGCATAGAGAGAATCTTGCATTTATATGAAAATTTTAGTAGATCAAGTATATCGATAAAAGCTTTTATCGATTTAAAATGTTCTTAATCATAAAGTAGTACTTGCGTAACATAGTATAAATAACTCTATTAAAGCTTGAACCGTTTTTATGGTATAAGGAAAAATTATAATTGCTGATAATATTATCAAAATTTGACCACTTTTTATTTTTTTCTGAACATAAGTTCGAAAAAATAACATTTCATGCTTCATGCTTCAAGAAGAAGCGCTGAAAACTCTTCATCGTAAAGATTATGGTGAATTAGAAAAGGTAAATAATTTTGAAAATTTTTCTACGGGGCTTAGGGTAATCGATTAAATTCTTCCAAACGGAGCATTGATGTAAAACAAAAAATCGAAATTAAAATCGATTGCAGTGCATTCGTTAAGATTTCACTTAATTCTAGAATAAAAATGGCCGTGTGTAAGCTCATGATATTTTACAAAATTTTATAGAGAACAAAATTAAAGTCATAATGTTGAATTAATATAATACATATTTTAAAGGAAAATGTACCAAATTATTAGTTCATCATTAACACACATTCTTGAATCTATCTAGAAGATTTATTACTAAAAAGTACAATAATTCCCCAAATAATTTTAATTCAAAATTCAAATCCAGCTGAGGTAAATCACTTAACGGTATTAAGTTCATATATTTTATATATTATATTTATTATTTTTATATAGCTTCAGCAAATTCGTCAAAAAAAAACAAATTTTTTCGTTTAATGCATTATCAACTGATAAAGTTTAAAGTACACCATTTCATTCTCAATTAAATTAAATTATCCTGTTGATAATTAATAATATTGGAAATAAAAAATAATTAATATATGTAATTTACAATCTGTGATTGTAAAAACAGGAAATTTGCTCTTTAGCTGTAAAAATAATGTCTAACGGTGGTTTCCTTGCGACTAAAAGGATTGCTAGCAGAAGTTTTGAGGTGTCTCAGGCAAGATTTCTTTCTCTCTGCAGAATGCACTAACTTATGTAATGCAAAACAAATAAAAACATAAACAAATTTAAAAATCTATTCCACAACTCTTAATTAACTCTTCAATTTATTCTAATAAAGTCATTATTTAAACAATTTTTCTATAGTGAAGTAAAACAAAAACAAAATTGCTTAATCTTAATCCAGCCCTGAAAACTAATAAGACCATTATTGTTAAATTTTTAAATTGTTAAAGTTACAACAATTTCATCAGTTCTCAGAGCGAAGAAAGATTAAGATATTTTAACATTGATCCGCTTCATCTTATTTGATGGTATTTCACAATTTTCTATACATTTGCAATAGCTCGAATCCAATCTCGCAATGTGGATACCCTTGTGAATACATCAGGAAAACCTACACCACAAGATGCAGGCCAAGATGAAATTCCATGTTGTTGACCAGCAAACACTAAAGGAGTACCAAAGTCTCCTTCACATGTTCCTTGTCCAATTCTTGGAGATGTACATAATTGAGTATCATAAATTATAAATCCCGGTAATCTCATCTGGCACTCTTGGGTAGTAATAGCTTGCGCAGTAAGCCACTGTAAAGTATTAGGGAAAACACTTGATGCACTACTTGTCAGTCCCCAACCAGATAAACCAAGAGGTACACCTATGGATGACGGATCATTACCAAGACCAACAGGACTAACATTATTATTCAACGAAATTCGTCCATTTACTCGAATTAAACCAATATCGTTGAAGTTCTGATTAATATCATATTCGGAATGTGGATTTAAGAGTAAAACATTGTACGAAATTCCTCCAACATTAAGATAGATCGATCCGACTACAAGTCTTATAGACTGGGCCGTTCTCCTACAACATAAGTAAACAGGCTATGTTAAGAATTTTAATTTTTTTTAATAAATCCTTTGACTTACCCTACTATGCAACGCGCTGAAGTCAAAACCCATTGATCGCTAATAATGGAACCACCGCAAAAGTGAGCACCATTTGAATTCAATCGTAGTGAAACCTGGTATGGAAATTGTCCGGCATAAGCAGGAGATGCACCAAATAATTTTTGATTTACATTTCCACTGCTTATTGGATTTGCTGCAAATGGTTTATGATTAAATTGAAGTGATGACAAGAAATGTTTTAGTATTAATTTATTGATTAATTTTTTTTATGTCATATATTTTCAGAAAATTATAAAAATTAAATTATTGATAGTTTACCAGAAAAAATTCCTAAAATTTGGGAAATTGTGGACAAATAAATTTCATTTTGTGTATTTACGGATTTTGAAAGAATGAGTTTGTAGAGAACTAGCAATTATTTAAATTTTTATAACAGGATTTTACTTACCAAGAGAACTGCAGATTACTAACGAAAGTACCAAGAACAACATATTCGTGCTTTTACTGCTTTTAAAAAATTAAAAACTTGTATTTATATGAAAATTTGTGCAGATGAAGTGCATCGATAAATATTTTTATCGATTTAAAATATTCTTAAAAATTTTAATTAAATTATAATATAAGTTATATATAAGGAAAAATTTTAATTGCTGATAATGATAATTATACTAAAATTTGACCAAGTACTTTGTTTTTACTTAAAAGGAATCGATTAAAATAATTTAGTTTAAATTAAGTTTTTAATTTAAAAGATTTTTATTATAAGAATGCAAAAATGAAAAATCAGAGAAATCAGGTAATCCAAATATTTAAAAAAAATGGTGGGCATAGTGATTTTGTTGATTTAAACATCTTTTGTTAGTCAACTTTATTTTTTAAACATTGGATTAGCTCTCAAAGTTCAGTTGAGCCTTATAGTTCAAGAATTGTTTTTTTCAAAAAATGGGGGGGGGAGGAACATTAATTTAAGATTTTATGTAAAAGACATATACGTAAATTTTCATTTAAAAAATATTAATACTTCAATAAAATAATACAATTTAAATATAACATAAATTTGTAATTTATTTAATAACCTACATAAAAGATATCTATAAACTTATAAATGACAAGAGATACTTTTTGAGTGGAGGGAGAATTATGTAACTTAACGAACAAATTAACAGATATTTTACTTATAGTAGATTTTTAACAAAAGAAAGTAATTTTCTTAAATTGCCTTATTTAAGATGCAGAATGCAATAAAATAATAAATAAGTTCTTAATAAAATTACTAAGATTTTTTCATTATGTTAATTTTTGATTTTTAATTTTATAATTTATGATGAGAGATTTTGAGTGCAGCTTACTAACAATAAGTTAGTTTATCGATAGCAGTTAAGTGTTTGTTTCAACCTACTTTAAATTTATTATTATTGAAATGCAATTTTAATCAAGTTTTTATGAGATTTGAGGAAAATAGCGACGTCTGATGATGATGGATGACCTTACCTAATTTCTTGATGTTGAGTCTGATCAACTTACTGTCACCGTTAGGTCCATTTCCCCAGCCCCCCCCGTTTTGATTTTTGGATCACTTTTTAAGTCATTCGTTTGTGCATCGTTTGTGTACGTTTGTGCAATTATTTTTTTCGTTTGTGCATTCACCGTTCGCGAATTATTTAAAAAATAAGTTTGGGGGGCTGGAGAAATGCCAGCCCCCCCCCATCGCGAATTTTGGGTCAAAATTGGTGTCAATCGTTTGTGCATCGTTTGTGTACGTTTGTGCATTCAATATTTTCGTTTGTGCAAACACGGTTTGCGAAATATTTACAATTCAAATGGGGGGAGGCTGGAGAAATGCCAGCCCCCCCCATCGCGAATTTTGGGTCAAAATTGGTGTCAATCGTTTGTGCATCGTTTGTGCACGTTTGTGCATTCAATATTTTCGTTTGTGCAAGCACGGTTAGCGAATTATCTTCAATTGAATAACCGGCCATCATTTCTCCAGCCCCCCCCATTACGAATTTTGGGTCAAAATTGGTGTCAATTGTTTATTCATCGTTTGTGTACGTTTGTGCATTTATTATTTTTGTTTGAGCAAGCACGGTTAGCGAAATATTTTCAATTAAATAACCGGCGAACATTTCTCTACCCCCCCCTCCCCCATTTCGACTTTTGGATCAATTTTTGTGTCACTCGTCTGTAAATATGCCATTGTGCATTCACTATTCTCGTTTGTGAATTCACAGTTGGTGAATTATTTAACAAATAAATATTTATAAAACTCCGAGCAACAACTGTGTTACGACTACGTCGAACAATCCTGAAATTCACTTGAAATTTTGATTAAATCAATAAGATTTATTTGAACGAGCCTGGTATATGTCACAGACACTAAGTTATTTTTAGAACTTATCTACGTGAGAAACAGCAATTCTTATACTTGATTTCTGAGAATTTTGTCCCTAACTTGCTAACAAGCAGAATAAAGAATTATTACGTCATGTACCTCGACGAGAAAAATAAGAAATCGGTTCATTTTGACTCCTATATCTATGCAACTCATTAATCTTTGAAGAAACTTTGAGTAAAAATCCTTGTTAAATTTCAAGAGCCATCTTGAAAACGACTTCACTTTCTGTTCGTCAGTCAACCAAGTAACTTCGTAAAGACTTTCTGTCGTACTTCTATCGTAGTAAGATGTGGTCAATATTTCGTATCGTGCTCCACACAAGTAACTAAATTGTTTCGTGTACCTAAAGTCAAATAAATAACTTAAAACTTTTTACCGATACCTCGAGTAAGTAAGACGCGTAAAAACTTTCCTAGTGCTTCTAATCGAGCAAAATGTGTAACTAAATTATTTCGTGTATCTAAAATCGAATGAATAACGCGTGTAAATTGTTCCTTATACCTGAAGTTAAATAAATAACTTATAATAACTACTATTAAATATTTCGTGCCTCCAAAACCAGAAATAAATTGAATTATTGTGTATTAACCAAATAATGGTGTTGTATTACCAGAAATATTTATCTCGATCATGGAAAATTTTAAATAAAGACAAGAAATTCAATATTTTCAACAAATGCCGAGATGCTAATTCAATTAAATAAAGTCAACAAATTATTAATTTACGAAAATAACGTGTACTTATTGGATGAATAAAATTTGGATTATTAAGAAAATAACGTGTACCTATTGGATGAAGAAAATCTGGATTATCAAGAAATCAACGACGGCTACCAGAAAAATGGATTTGGAATGATGTGCAATCAACATGTGTACCGACAACCAGCTTTTTTGAGTTTGAATTCAAAAAGAGTGAATCATTATGTGCACGACTTATCACGTTTAACCAGGTCAAAGGTTAGTTTTTGTTAAATTTAAAATGTATGCAACTATATGCATAATTGACATGATGGATTTGTTGTAATGTTATTTCAAACGACTAATTGGTCCATTCTTTTTTCATTATGATTACAATAAAAATCGATCGTACAATTATGTACCTTATTTATCTGTACAAATTATTTATGTGTACAATTTATCGAAGTTTAAATCAATCCTTAAAGGATGACTTATCGTCAATTGTTTATTATCATTCATTATGTTCTAAGTAACGCAGTTATTAAATAATTTTAAGTAATTTTGCGGAAGCTTCCTTGATCAATTAGGTAAAAAAATTAAGGAAAGATTGTATCTATGTACCGTATTTGTTTCGACGTTTTATTTACTTTCATTATATTTTACTACAACAAATATCTTTTTATTCAAGAGCGCCAATTTATTTTCAGAACTGTGTATTTATGTAAAAACGAGGTAAGAGTATATTTTGGTTCACGTAGGTACCACCCTGAGATTAAGTTCTCAGTATTTTTGAATTCAAATTTCAAGAAATCTGCTCACCGACAAAAGTGAGTCTAGCCGGAGGGTCAAAGTGGTATCAGTTGCTACCAACGAGCCAGTTTGTATCAGTGGCGCATGGAACGTGGGACTCGACACGTATTACGTATATGCGTGTTAATCAGAATATACCGACAAACACCAGTGGCGTATCAAGAAAAATTTATCGTAAATTAATAATTATTTTTTTATCTCAAAATGAATTTAAAGCATTTGTCTTCACACGAGTTGAACTTTGAATTACTTGCACGTTCAATTTCACCCAGAGTTACGATTACTAGTCGTAGGATTCAGTTACAAATTGCCTTAGAAGAAGATATTGAAATTTCAAAAGACCCGTGTACCTGGGAAATTCATTTTCAGGAAATTAAATTATCTTTAGCGGAATTAAATCGCGAATTAGAAAGACAACTATCGGACCAACAAATAGAATTTTTGGAAACAAAAATTGCGCATATATCGACTCGCTTAAATACCGTGAATACCGGAAATGACGAACAAAAAATTATTGCGATGGAAAATTTTAAGATTCAATTGAAATTAGCGGAAACGACCTTAACTAATAATGAAAATAATGTTTTCTTTAAACAAAAAATACCGGTAGAAATATCTAAAACCAAATTTATACCTATTTATAAGTGGAACTTTACCAAGTTCACAGGTCATAACGATTCTCGGGATATCTTAGCTTTTCTTGAAATTATAAATGAATTAAAAATCGCTAGAGGTGCAACGGATAAAGATTTATTCCAGAATGCACAAGATTTATTCGAAGGCGAAGCTACTATTTTTTGCAGAAATGCAAAGAAAAAAGTAATAAATTGGGACGAATTTTTAAATTTATTAAAAGTAGAATATTTACCTTTCGATTACCAAAGTCGATTGGAAAAGAAAATTCAAAATATAACTCAAAGTACCTTTAATAATATTTTTAATTACATTAACGAAATTGAAATGTTAGGTCATAAAATCGAACGGAAAATATCTGAGAAAGAAATTATTGAGATTATTTTACGTGGAGTGGATCCCTATTTTTCAAATATTTTAGTTTCTTCCGAATATCATACCTTAACGGAATTAAGAAATAAGTGTAAACAAATACACGAGCTTAAATTACGTCAAGATAATTTAAAACCTGTAATTAAAAGAAATTTTACGACACCTTATCGACCGATGGCTAAGTTGAAAATTTCTACTAACCCTGAATTAAATGTTCCTAAGAATAATTTACAAACAGGCACTATTCCTAAAAATAATTTACCGTTACCTAATAAAATTTTAAATTGTTGGAATTGTCATAAACCAAATCATAGCTATACAAATTGTATAGAAAGGAAAAATATTTTTTGTTATGGGTGCGGCAAAGCCGACACATTTAAGCCACAGTGTTCTCATTGTACTAATATCGAAAATGTTCCAAAAAACCTGTTAAAGGGAACAGACCAGGTCAATCTCACAACCCCAACATTTCTTACCGACCAAAAATTTATTGCTACAAAGCAAAACAAAATTACGTCACCTCGAGAAAACGAAAACCGTTTTCAAAAATAACTCGTAAAATAAATTCAAATTTTAACAAAAAATCTTTTTGTTTTAAATTAGATAAGAATGAATGGAATAATTGGTTATCTGAAATATCGAATTTCTTTTGTGATAAAGTACCTAAATTAGAACCTGTCTTTTCTACACAAAATAATGACAACCGAATTTATCTTACCTTTCTATTACAAAATCAAGTCATAGTCGCGCTAGTAGATAGTGGAGCAACAGTTAATGTTGTGGGCAAGAAAGGAATGGAATTTTTAAAATATATTAAAACTCAGCACATAACATCTACAGTTGAGAAATATATAAAAATTGCCGACGGAAGTTATTCTCCTATCTTGGGTAAAACCAAATTTACTTGTACCGTTGATGACAGGAAAAAATCAGTCATTTTTTTAATTGCGCCCGAAATACCTGAAACTTTTATCGTAGGTGCTAACTTTTGCGAAACTTTTGAATTATTATTACATTTTGGAAAAATGAATTTACGTCCATTTCCTACATATGGAAAACAATTTACCTTTAAGAAATTTAATGATAATCGACCTTTTATCGATATAACTCTTTCGAATAAAGTTTTTTCAGTGCTTGCAGATACAGGTGCAACAAATAATTTGATGGGTTCACCTGGTATCGAATTTCTAAAAAATAAAAATTTATTTAATCCAAAATTTTCAAAAACTTTGGGAATAAATATCGCTAATGGTTCGCTTACTAGAGTCATTGGACAAATTTCCTTGGAAGTAACTTTAAATAATGTACAACGTACAATTGATTTTTTAATAGTCCCTGCAGTACCCCAATCTTTCATTTTAGGTGCTGATTTTTTACATGAATTTAATTTAACTTTGAACTTCCGAACTCATTCATGGCAAATGCCCTCTGAAAATATCGAAATTATGTCAAATAGTAAAGAAACTTTAAATTTACCTAAAATAACGGAAACTAGTATCTATTTTGCCGAATTAACTTTTCCTGAGAATACCGAAAATATCGAATATATCGAACCTAATTTTGAAAAAATAAATGAAATCTCAAAAAATCAAAATGAATTAATTTTTGCGCAAGTAAACACACCTTCTGAAATTAATGATGAATTAATTTCTGAAGAATTAATTAACGTTACCGATAATAAAGCTATCTTAACCGATGAACAAAGCATTCTTTTGAACGCGACTATTTCTAAATTTAACACTTTGAGTGCAGCTGCTTCCGGATGTGTGACAGTAGCCACGCATGACATCGAAACACTGGACAGCAGACCATTTAAAAAACGCCCGTTCAATCTTTCACCAGCAATGCAAGTTCATTTACATAAAGAAATTGATGAAATGTTGAATGATGGAGTAATCCAACCTTCGAATTCTCCCTATTCAAGTCCTTTTTTGTTAGTTAAGAAAAAGAACGATGAATACCGTTTTTGCTTCGATGGAAGAACTTTAAATGCAATTACCGTCAAAGATTCCTATCCCTTACCTCGAATAGATTCAATTTTAAACAAATTAAGAAATACTAAATATTTCTCTTCGATTGATTTGCGCAAAGCTTTTTGGCAAATAAAATTAAGTGAACGCTCTCGACAAAAAACCGCTTTCTGTGTACCAGGAAGAGGGTTATTTGAATTTCTAGTAATGCCTTTTGGACTTTCTAACTCACCCCAAACTCTTCAGAGAGTCATGGACGAAATTTTAGGATCACTTATTCATACCGGTAAAGTCTTTGTATTTCTAGACGACATCATGGTAATTTCCGAAACTTTCTCTGAACACATAGATACCTTAAATAATGTATATGAATGTTTGAAAAAAGCAGGATTCCGAATTAATACGGAAAAATGTAATTTTTGTATGAGATCATTAACTTTTCTTGGATTTGTCGTTGACGAAACAGGTATCCGTACCGACCCGTCAAAAGTTGAATGTATTCAACGTTTTAAAACTCCAAAAACTACTACCGAAGTAAAGCGACTCATAGGTATGGTCAGCTATTACCGAATTTTCTTACCCAATTTATCTACTATCTCATCTCCTATCACTGCTCTTATTAAAAATAAGAAAAAAGGACAAACTATTACCTGGAATAACGAAGCTGAAATTGCCTTCGAAAAAATTAAAGAATTAATTTCGACAGCTCCTATTTTAATTTCTCCCGATTTCTCAAAACCTTTTTTTTTGCAAACTGATTCTAGTGCCGTAGGATTAGGTGTGGTCTTGTTTCAGGAAAAAGACGGTTTAGAACACCCCATTGCTTACGCAAGCCGTGCTCTTACGTCCGCCGAACAGAAATATCATGCTACAGAGCGTGAATTATTAGCTATCCTTTTTGCTATAATTAAATTTCGTGGTTATATCGAAGGTACTCACTTTACTGTAATAACTGATTGCTCAGCATTACAATGGTTATCTAAATTTGACGAATCTTCTGGTAGATTAGCTCGCTGGTCATTAAAATTAGCTCAACACTCGTTTGATGTACGCCATCGCCCGGGCAAGCTAAACATTGTTCCCGATATTTTATCTAGAGACGTTTGTCTTATTAAAGCACAAAATTTAGTAAAAGATGATTGGTATCATCAATTAGAAACTAACGTTTTAGAAGAACCCGAAAAATATCCCCAATTTAAGGTGGAAAATGATTTCTTATATAAATTAGTACCGACTTTAACTCCAAATTCAGCTAATCAAGTTGAGTTTAAATTGATTATACCTTTATACCTTTAGCTAATAGGAAAGAAGTATTAAAACAATGTCACGACGATCCGACATCTGGACATTTTGGTATTGCCAAAACTATTTCTCGCGTTACCGAACTTTACTATTAGCTAAAAATGATATCTGACGTTAAAAATTATGTCCTCTCTTGTGAAATTTGTTGCGCACAGAAAAGCTCTCAGCAAGCTAGACCTGGATTAATGGGAAAACCCAAACATGTCTCATATCCCTTTCAGTTAATTTCTATGGATTTATTAGGACCTTTACCTAGGTCAAAGAAAGGAAATCAACATTTGTTAGTAATTACAGATTGGTTTACAAAATATGTTATAGTAAAACCTTTAACTAAAGCTACCGCCATTCAAATCACTCGATTCCTTGAACAACAAGTTTTTCTAGTTTACGGTATCCCTCAAGTAATTTTGTGTGATAACGGAGTTCAGTTTACCTCTCATTTATTTAAAGAATTATTATCTAAATATGATGTTCAGAAAACTTATTACAATTGTAAATTTCATCCACAATTTAATCCTACCGAAAGAGTAAATCGAGTATTAGTTACCGCTATCTCTTCATATATTACTAACGATCATACCCGTTGGGATGAAAATATCTACAAAATTGCATTAGCAATAAATACCGCCAAACATGAAGTTACTAATTTCTCTCCCTCATTTCTAGTCTTTGGTAGATATATACCTACCGATGGTTCCTATTACGGTCCTGTACCTACAGATACCGACGTCTTTCAAGTAGACGAACGGATTCGTTGGGACGAAACTCAACAACAACTCCCTACTTTATTTGCCGACGTACGAAAAAGTTTACAACGAGCTTATCTTAAAAGTAAACAACATTATGATTTGAGAAAACGCCCTTTAGTTTTCCAAGTGGGTGATATCGTTTGGAAAAGAAATTTTGCTTTATCTGATGCCTCTAAGCAATTTTCTCATAAACTTGCGCCTAAATATTTAAAATGCCAAGTAATTGCAAAACATGGTGATCTCGCCTATCGTTTAAAATTAGTGGATTCCCAGAAACAGATTGGAGTCTGGCATTTGAAGGACCTTAAATCGTTCCATTCTGTCAATCAATAAATCCCTAAAGAACTTTTTTATATTTTCTTATTATTACCTACCTATCTAATTCAATTAATTATCTTTACCTTATTATTGACTTTCTTATAACGTACTATTTCTTACCTTTGTTACTTATCTATAATTAAATATTTTTCTTGAATTTACTAAAATTAATTTACCTATCCCGGATTTTGTGGTGTGTATGTATGTTAGTATAACTTTTTTGTTTAACTCAGGGCCCGAGAAAACAAGAAAACTGCTTAATAATTAATTACTTATCTGCAAATTCGAATTTTAACTTTACCTCAATTTTAAATGTTTATACCTTGAATTTTGAATTATGAATTATCTAAATGAAATCCAATTCTTACCTGAATAATTTTTATCTTTATAATTATCGATTTACCTATTTATCTTTTCCTTTTATCGAATTTCTATTTCCTAAAATATTACCTTATCTATTGCTATATCTGTTACCGTATCTTTATCTTATTGAATTTACCTTTTTTTAATGCATTACCTTTATCTAATTAATTTTACCTTATCATTCCTTATACGCAGAGAAGTGTTGTTTCGATGACGATTTCTGGAAAATTAAAATATTTTCAACATATTCTTCAGTAGACTAGAATAAATTGCAATCTAGACACTATGGCAGTTGTTGCTCGGAGTTTTATAAATATTTATTTGTTAAATAATTCACCAACTGTGAATTCACAAACGAGAATAGTGAATGCACAATGGCATATTTACAGACGAGTGACACAAAAATTAATCCAAAAGTCGAAATGAGGAGGGGGGGGTAGAGAAATGTTCGCCGGTTATTTAATTGAAAATATTTCGCTAACCGTGCTTGCTCAAACAAAAATAATAAATGCACAAACGTACACAAACGATGAATAAACAATTGACACCAATTTTGACCCAAAATTCGTAATGGGGGGGGGCTGGAGAAATGATGGCCGGTTATTCAATTGAAGATAATTCGCTAACCGTGCTTGCACAAACAAAAATATTGAATGCACAAACGTGCACAAACGATGCACAAACGATTGACACCAATTTTGACCCAAAATTCGCGATGGGGGGGCTGGCATTTCTCCAGCCCCCCCCATTTGAATTGTAAATATTTCGCAAACGGTGTTTGCACAAACGAAAATATTGAATGCACAAACGTACACAAACGATGCACAAACGATTGGCACCAATTTTGACCCAAAATTCGCGATGGGGGGGGGGGGCTGGCATTTCTCCAGCCCCCCAAACTTATTTGTTAAATAATTGCACAAACGTACACAAACGATGCACAAACGAATGACTTAAAAAGTGATCCAAAAATCAAAATGGGGGGGGCTGGGGAAATGGACCTGTCACCGTTAATTGAAACAGAAAATATACAGAAGTTTTTGAAAATGTTAAAGAAAACTATAAAAACCGCAAACATTTAAAAAATATTATATTCAAGTTCAGGTTAAACGTTCATTTATTTTAAAAGCATAGAATATTGGAAACAATAGCCCCCTAAGCTGGTATTATCGTTTTTGGAGAAAAGCTTGAGCAAAAAAACGGCGGAACAGCGTTCCTAATTTTTGCACCATTTTGTTAGAATTTATTTACTTTTTATATAAAATTTTAAAGACTTGAAAATTTAAATGTTAGTATGGTTTAAGGTTTTTAGCGTTTAGAATGTAAATAAATAAATAAATTTGAAGTGAATTAACGCCGGTTACGTACTCATTACTCTTGATGAAGAGTATGAGCCAGCTCTTTATACAGGGTGAATGAGACCACCCGTATCAGTAATTTTTTTCAAAAACGGTTAGTCGTAGAGAGTTGGGTCAAAATTTTTTATAATTTTGAAAATTGATATTTTTTTGATATATTGATATGGTAAAATATTGAAAATTGACTTTTTTATTGTCAATATATATTCAATATGTCAATATATAATTTATTGATTAAAATATTGAATTGAAAAGTTCCAGCAAAAACAAAGAAGGTTTCGAGAAAACCCAGCAAACACCACGTTGACATACACATAACTGCTACGTAACATTGGGGGAACATTTTGACAAACATAAATTTTACGTAACTGTAACGTGTTATCTGTTACATCAATGCTACATATCGTACATACACATAACTGCTACGTAACATTGGGGGAACATTTTGCCTAACATAAATTTTACATAACTGTAACGTGTTATCTGTTACCTCAATGCTACATATCGTACATACACATAACTGCTACGTAATATTGGGGGAACATTTTGCCTAACATAAATTTTACATAACTGTAACATGTTATCTGTTACCTTAGTGCTACATATCGTACTTATATGTACGTTATATCACTCAGAACACATAGAGTTTATATATACGTAACAAATACATAACAATTACGAAATTATAGTTACATGGCATTGGAAGATATTTGTTATATGAAAGGTGCATATTTTCCCCGCGTGTCGTGTAACATGGGCATATATGTAATTATACTAATTAAATATTATTATATTATACATATCAAATGAGTTTGTTTACGCATTTGAATTAATGCATATTATCGACTTTCGCCGCCAAGGGGCTGTCCATTAATCACGTGATGTTTATTTTGGCATTTTTTAACCCCCCCCCCTTTGGTGATACATGGTGAGGTTTAAGACTAACCCCCCTCCCCCATATCACGTGTATTTTTTGAAAAAACAAATACACGTAACGCCGCTTTTCGGTTCAGTATCGCGCGTTTGCCGAAAAATAAATACACGTGTTATATTACTAGACCCCCCTCCCCCCTTGTAATATTTCGTGATTTTTTTTTAACTTCTTTTGCCCCCCTTTTGAGCTTCACGTGATTAATGAACAGCCCCCAAAGGCTTGACCCAAGCGGGTATCCGACACTACTGGCCTTGCAGAGTATACTTTGTACATTTCCATGTTTCCTTATTTTAATATTTGCTGTTTTTTTTGTGTAATATTAAAGATAAACGTGATAAAGTGTTTAAGACTGTTCTCTCGCAACCACTTTTTTATTTACAATTTTCTAACTTTATTTTTAAAAATAACAAGTTAAAATTAAAAAATAAAGTCAGAAAACTGTAAATAAAATTAACGCTAAAGTGCGCGTATCTCTTGCATTCGCGATATTTTTTAAACATTACTTTATTCTTTATTGTACGTTTTTGGTCAGCTACTGTTATTGTACACCGAATAGTCCATTTTCTATTGAAAATCGAATTTTCATTCTGAGTGAGAACACATCAGCCTTATGTAAATCTTGCTTTCATGTTTTTATTGACTGGGTAAGTTATTTTAACTTTTTTTGGTATTATTCAAATAATTTTCGTTTACAAGTATCTTTTCATAACTTAACCTAGTTATATAATAAATTATTAGTTATAGTAGATACTAATTGTATTCTCAAAATATTTGAATTCACCCACAAACAACTAAAACTTTAACAGTAACCCTCGGTAGCCCAGTGGTAAGCGATGTGCCCTTCAAAGCTATTGCATGGAATAGCCCAGGTTCGAACCCCACGGATGGCAACGTAAGTAATGTATTATTTCATACTATTTTCAGCTATTTTTCAGATTTTCAAATACATGGTACATGTCAAATGGATAAGGATAGGGTAACTCATGACTTAATAATATCATAAACAGGATTTATATTTATGCTTTTTTTTGGTTCAGAGTAACAGATGCATAACATTGTTACTAATCAATTACGTTGCTATTCTCATATAACTGTGATGTAACAGTGGTACGTAATAATTATGTTATCTATAGCACATAACTGCCATGTAACATACATGTCTACATGTTGCTGACATAGGAACGTATATGGATGTTACATTTACGTTGCATGTTACGTAACAGTTGACATGAATATCGAACGTGTTATATTAATGTTATGTAACTGTTACATAACTGTGTTTGCTGGGAAATGGGATTTAAAGTTTCAGAATACGCATATCGTAGTTAGTCCGCTCTCACTAAATACTCTGTAACTTGGTCAATTTTCAATATTTTAACTTGAAATTTGTTTCACATATTATTGAATATTATTACTTTGACAAAATGTAAAAAAATAAAAACTCGATTTCTTTTAAGTTTACAGTAGTGGTGTTTCCCCTGATTAATTTCAATTGAATATTACTTAATAGGGGTAGCGGTAATAAAATAATTTTTCTTACAAAACTTGCTTATTTTGAAAAGATCTTTTCAAAAATACCATTTTCGACCTATGGTCTATTTAAAATTCTGAAGTTCTGGATATTCTGAAGCAAACTACCCGGGATACCGACTTTTCCCGAAAATAATAATATCACCATTTGATTCTTTATTACGGCTTTTATAATAAAATTTTTTGACCCAACTCTCTACCACTAACTATTTTTGTAAAAAAAATTACTGATACGGGTGGTCTCATTCACTCTGTATAGTGTGGCCGCATGTCCCAACTACAGTAGGTATAGTGAGAGTAGCAGTTCCGAAGCTAACCCAAAATCAAATAAACACTTGAAATATAATAATAACAATAAAAGTTTATTAGGTAATATCTATAATACATACAATACATTATTGTAAATATTGCTTAAAATGGTGAATAGCTGTTTTTCACCTAGACCCACGAGATAGTTCTTCTATTATTTTTTTTTGAACGATTTCTTATTACTACTTGCCAAGTAAAGGTCAACAAATTTATTAAAAATATAGGACGCCAAGTATTGGAGAGATCCCTCGAATTTGGAACTGTGGTGTTGTAGAATCAATAAATGCAGATTCGTGGGTAGATTTAGGCTATGGCATTTTGACCTTCTGGTTAAGAAATCATTAAGATAGCCCGGTTGTCCAGACTTAAATATGTTATACAGCAAAGGACTACCCATATACATTGTAAGTGTTTTAGTAGAATTTAGAAGTTGCTTATTGCTTAGAGACCAGCGTTGTATCAATGCCAAGACAAAGTTCATTAATCATAGTGCTGGCTCGCAACTATGGTAAACCCTAAGAAATTCTTTCCAAGGAACGTGGATTCAAAATGCTATTTAAAAAAATTGTGGCAAAACTTTTCAAGAAAAACTAGTAAAACTTATAATTCAATGAATTTTAATAACTGATCAATTTAGTAGAAATTGAAAATATTCCAATTAAAATTCTGCTCATGTACAATTTTTTGAGCATAAAAAAAGTTACAATGTAATGGTGTCGTTTGGACGATCGAAAACGCTACTTTTCAATAAATGATTTAAAAAAAGCTAATAAGTTTCGCCTTTGACTTCCAAACTGTTTCTGTATAAACTCGAAATTGCTACAAAATTAAGCAAATTCATAATAAAATCTCGAAAATTTAAATTTTCTTTACAACGCTCCTGAATTTTATCATAAATGTTAGTAATATAATTCCTCACCAGATATCCCTGTTCTTTTGTCGTTCCAAGATAACCATTTACTGTGAAATGATTGCCTTGTTATTCTATCAAAAATTAATTTATGCAAAATTTTCGTTGCTTGCTCCAGACCATTTGATACGGCAACAGATTTGATAGCCCTTCCAAATCCAGTAAATAAAAACAATTTTCCTTTTTTGCCTTTAGTGACGCTAACTAAAAATTACGCTTAGCGGTTTTTAAAATTTTCAGAATAACTTTTCTTTTTTTACTTGTAATTTAATTCACTTTTTATCGCGACTATTTTATAATTCTTCTTCTACGCCAATTTGTAGAAAGAAAAGTAACGGAAATAATTCAAATTTTACTAGTTAAAAACAGTGGCGGATTTAGCACTTATGAGGTCCCAGGCGCAAATATTTTTACTACTCTTACATACATTTTACAGCAATAATTTTCAACTTCCGACACCCAGGGAGAAGCCCCGTTTATCAACGCCGCAGGCGATTTTTTTTAAAATACTACCTGATTTATATGAGAATATTTCACTGAAGATCTTATTTTAATACCCAAACTATATTATGCAACTTTTCATAAAATTCGGTCCATCACAATTTTCTCATGAACATTTGAAAGTTGTTTTTTCAATTTGTTTGTTTTTAACTATTTTATCAAATTAACATTGATAATTCTTTCACCAATAAGTTTCAATTTCAAAAATACAACCTGAACATCAGTAAACCTTAAAATATATCCAAGCAGTTGTCATTTTACGTATATTGATTAATTTTCAATGTATATCCTCATGTCTCACTTTATAACAATTAAATAAAACTTTTTTTTATTTTGAGAGCTAAATTTTGTAGCTCCCTTGATTTTTGAGGACCGAGGCGCGCGCCTCTTGAGCCTGTTCAAAAATCCGCCACTGATTAAAAACTTTTATCTTGGTTTAAACTTTGTTCTTGAAACTCACTACAGTTCCTTTTAATAAATTGATGATAAATTTTACATCAATTTAAATTGTGATTTGGCTCACTCTAACTTTCAGAGCAGTCGTTTGTCAATGGGTCAAATTTTCTTGTTTTTGGTTTTGAAGTTAACTTTTCTTATCTCTCCTGCGCGATTTACAAACTCTTTGCTTTTACCTTGAGCCGTGGGCGAACTACTCACATTTTTAATTATCGTACTTTTAATAATTTATTTTACAAACGAAAATTTCAAAAATAAGTATAATTTTTGTATATTGTGTTGCAATTTACTTTTTTATTTTATTTGAATTAATCTCTAGTTTTATTCCAGGCAAAATAAGCCCCTTCTGAAATCAAGTTTCAAAATTTTTTTGGTTTTTCTATGTTTAAACTCTTATTTTTAATCCTTTATCTTTCATGAAACTAAAGCATCCTTTTTTCTGACCTTAAAACACCACAGTACGTAAATATCTGCATGTCATCGGCATACATATGAGAGATGCAGAAACCGGGTAAAATTTTCCCCAACAAAGATTTTAAATAATAATGGTCTAAGAACTCGAGAAACTCCGATTTTCCGTTTATTGGATATTTTACCATTCAGCTTGACATTCTGAGTACGGATTGTAAAGTAATCCGATAGTAGTTTTAATGCAGAGTCGCTAAGGCTATAATATTTCAGTTTAGCCATAAGTAGGTCAGAGTCAATTAAATTAAAGGCTTTGCAGAAGTCCAAAAAAGTAATCAATTAACGTTATTTTTAAAGCGTCCGCATTAGTTGTGTTGCAAAATTTTTAATGAAAACCAAATTGCGTGTTTGGTATCACATGATTCAATTCAATATGAGCGAGGAGTTGTTTGCAAATAAAGTATTCCAATACTTTGGATAGATCTGGAAGAATATTTATTGTCCGCAGATTGCCAAAACTGGTGGCAGTGCCAGATTTTGGAATTGGCAAAATAATTAATTTTTTTCATAAGTCTGGTACTGTCGAGTTTATCACGCAAGAGTTGATGAGGTCAGAGAAACTGGACAAGCAATATGGCAGAAGAAGCTTCAACATTCTGGAGTTTACTCCATTGATATCTGCGTTTGCTACATCTTCCAACTCACAGGGCAGAAAATCAAAATCGGGTTGCTACCCGAAAAGTCGTTTAATGTGATATCGTCGGTAGTATTTATAAAAAAGCCATTCAGATCATTTGCGTCATCTTCTTATAGGGTAGTTTATTTCTTGGGTTTAGAGTAAATATTAGTACGATCAAAAAATTTCCAAAGTTTTGATAATTGGCGTAGGTTACCTTCCACTTCGTATTTAAAATATGCTTGTTCTTCGTTCTTGATAGCTTGTGCACCAAGTTTCAAAGTTCTTTATAATAGTTTAAAACACATTTAATTTAGATTTGGAATAATTTTTGTATGCTTTGAACTAGTGTTCCGGATATTTCGACTGAAGTTTTACAACCGTTACTTTAGGCTGGATAAACAAATGATTTTTATAAAATGGGTGGTACAAATTGAGTATACACCATTGACAGTCTTTTACTGCTGAAATCGCAAAGCAGTTGAACAATTAATATTAAAAAGTTATTCTGCGCCAGCAACTTATAAGATGCGGTGCTTTGGCAATATATACAAGGCACATTTATTCAGTAAAGCCTTTCAACTTATTCATATGTACAAGAATGTGGAGTCAGAATTTTCATGGGAATCTTAACCTGTAATAAATTAAATATTAAAGAATGAACTTAAAAATTTGCCTAAATGGTCCCAAACGAAAGTTTTCGTTTCTTAATTTTTCAACAATTTAAACTAACTCATCAATGCTCTACCCAAATCAGTCGAAACCTTGCATGAAATGTTATTGAACATTTAAAAAATATAATGCTCAACTTTACACTTGAATTTTTGATTTTATTGTGGAAGGCAAGACAAGCTCGCACGCACTTAGGCCTCTAAACCGGACCTATTGTACTACCTCCGATTTTCCAGCAGTGTATGTGACGCGTGACTAGGAATAGAACTGCGGTTTTCCGCTTCCTAGCCTGCCAGTATATGCTTAACACCACACACTTTGAAGCCGAATATCGACCAGATTACCATTTCCAGTATTGATAAAGTGCTGGAATTATTTTACTGTACCGAAACTACAACTACTTTTGATACGAAACTATATCTTGAGCCACATGTACAAAAGGAAAAACATTTTTCTCAATATTTAATATATTTTCAGTTCAATAAAATAATTACAAATCATTTTTATAATATTATTATAATTTTTTATATGTTTGTAATAGCTTGAATCCAATCGCGGAATGTGGATATTCTTGTGTATACATCAGGAAAACCTGAACCGCAATAGCTTACGGCCCAAGATGAAATACCATGTTGTTGATTAGCAAACACCAAAGGATTACCATGGTCTCCATCACATACTCCCTGTCCATTCCACGAAGAACTACACAGTTGAGTATCATAAATTTGATTCTGTGGTAATCTTTGCTGACATTCTTGATTAGTAATAATTTGGGTAGTCAGCCATTGCAAAGTATTTGGAGAAACACTTGGTGGATAACTTGTCTGTCCCCAACCAGATACCGTAAGAGGTAAACCCACAGATGACGGATCGTTACTAAGACCAACAGGCCTAACATTATTATCGAAAGAAATTCGTCCATTTACTCGGATTAAACCAATGTCGTTCAAGTTTAGGTACGAATTATATTCCGAATGTGGATTTAAGAGTAAAACATTGTGCGAAATTCCTCCAACATTAAGATAGATCGATCCGACTACAATTTTTATAGACGATGCCGTTTTCCTGCAACAGAAACAGATTTTTTAAAATAATTTTTGAAGAACACTAATTTTGACTTACCCTATTATACAACGCGCCGAAGTTAAAACCCATTGATCGCTAATAATAGAACCGCCACAAAAATGATCACCATTAAGATTCCATCGTAGTGAAACCTGATAAGGAAACTGTCCTACATAAGCATTAGACGCACCACTCAATCTTAGATTGAAATTTTCATTGCTTATTGGATTTGCTAGAAACGTTTCACCATTATTTTTTAAGCCAGGGGAAAAGTTTTATACGAAAGAAATTTACTTACCAAGAGAACTGCAGATTACTAACGAAAGTACCAAGAACAACATGATTGCTTCTATATTGGCTGAGAAAAAAAAACTTGCATTTATACGAAAATTTGTGTAGATCAAGTATTTCGATAAAAGCTTTTATCGTTTTAAAATGCTCTTAATCATAAAGTATTTGCGTAACCAAATATAATAACTCTATCAAAGCATTAATTAATTAATTAAATGATTATGGTATAAGGAAAAATTATACTCCTAATAATATTATCAAAATTTGACCACTTTGTATTTTTTCCTACATAAAAGTTGATAATACTTTTTTAAGTATAAAAATTTTTATTATATTAAAACTTCAAAATATCGAGTTATTAATAAATTTAAAAATTAATTAAAGGATTTATTGAGCTTTCAAACGATTATTTCATCCGTCATCAATATCAACGAGTTAATAATTTATATATTTAAAAATTTTTATTTTTATATTTTTGAACAGCAAATATTGTTTGTTAGGTCTTTGGTATTTTTTCATCACAATCACTGGAGTATCAAAGTACTATAATATGATGGGTGAATAATTTCTTGGAGGCACTCATTGAAATTCTTACGTTGTAAACAGGCGCATTCTCCTGAAGAATAAATATAAATTTGATCAATTTTTATCTTTTGTTTACTTTCATTTCTTCTTTTAAGCCACCTAAGTAAAATAATAACGTAGTATGCGATTACTATGGTGGTACCTTTACTTTTATAATTAATTCCCAGATTTTTTTTAAAGTCTCAAAATATTGATGCTATCATCTTTCCAGTAGAAACAAGTCCTTTAAATGTCATTGATGATGAACCACACTACGAATACTGCATACATTCTTGCTTAGAATAAAAATCATGAACTCAAGTTTCATCTCCAGTGAAAATTTGGTTGATAATATTGATTGGATCATCGTCACAAATCGTCCAAGGCTTTTTGCAAAATTTAACACGGTGTTGTTTTTACCTACCTTGCGCTAGCCTTTTTACATATCCAGATGATCATGTATAATCTTCAAAGCAATTGATTCGGATATCTTAAACAATTTTGCAACTTCTACAAATTAATACGATCATTAATGCACTGTTCAACTACAAATGACTTTCCATCAATCTCCACCTTGGATAAATTAATAAGTGATATCCTTGTAAATCGTTGTTTTCTCGGAGCAACTATCACCATACGCTGTTCCCGTTTCACTTTAAAAAAAAAAGAATTTCATCGTCGTGAGACAAATTATCTAGTTTTATCCTACCGATGATCAGTAGTTGCGATAGTAATCCTGTTAAGTATGAAAAGAACCTTTGGTTCAGGTATTTGGTAAACATATTTGCTCGAGTGGGCAATGGTACGACGCTACCGTCTGTGGGATTATGCCTGAACATCTCTAAAGCAGCAAGGCTCGCCTAAAAGGCTGAAAAAAAACGTTACATTTTTAATAATAATAATAAAAAAAATATATCCATATCTTTTTTCTAATTCCACACACTTAAAAATTTTCTCTCTATTCACCACAATAGAGACATAACAGCTAGAACTCTGGAGGAAATCTAAGAGCGTTAAATTCGTAATAGATTTAGCAAAAATTGAATATACACTTCGGAGGAAAATTAATTTCCCATCTTTATTTAAAAAATATGTTGTACTCTACCAAGTTTTAAATAAGAGAATATCTTTCAAGTAATTAGCAAAGACAATCTGGGTTGTGCTCCGGCCAGCTTGTCTAGACTAAATTTCTGGTTTTAATCTACGAAAATATAATAAGTGACTTTTTTACTACTTTAAATAAAAACTTTGCTAAATTGGAAACAATTTTAATTATGAAAAGGATAATTTTTATGTACTGTAGCATTTATACAATTTAATAACTAATTTAGTAATATCTGAATGATGTGCGTGAAGTTAGCCCCCCCTTTTTTAGAAATTGTAATTTTTTTAAATTGGGCTTAATTGTTCTCAATTTGTTCTTAATGTGCTTAAAAGAATTTTTTGATTTTGAACAAAAATAACAGAGAAAATCGAAAAAAAAAAACACTTTTTGACGCCAGCCCCCCTTTTTTTAAAATTACCAATAATTGATTTTAAACTGTGCGATTTTTGTTCAATTTTGACATATACTGACGTATTGTGTTGACGGTATGTGTGAATTTACCTACATTAACTGTCGGAGAAAAATATAAAATTTACAAAAGAGAACTCTATCACAGTAATTTCATAGATAATATTAAAATGAAGCGTTTAAGGTGAGGATGAATCACCAATATCCATTAGTTTAGCCAATAAATAATTGATTTTAAAGTTTAGAATTTTCATGCAATTTTGACTTCTATTGACGCATTGTATTGACGGTACGAGTTGATTTACTTACATTAACTGTCGGAGGGTGGGAATCGCGCCGGACCCTTTTGGGCATCCCAACGCTACGTTGTTGGGGGTTACCGTTGCTTCGACCATCTCAAACCTTGGAAAACTTACACTCTCAATTATTCATCAAAGATTGACTATTGCCTTACTCGAATCAGCACTCGACTTAGTTGCGTGCCGAGGCTCTATACTCGCTTTAGTATATTACATACTCATTAAACCATCCACGCAAAATTTTCAGAAGTTGAAAGAGGTAATGGAGGCTTTGCCTACAAATAAACTCTGTTCACGAAGTGATGCTATGCTATGGAATTGCGAGAGCGCCTTTACTTTTACTTAAACCATCATACAGTTAACATCGAGCAAATTTCACTTTTTAGGGATACTAATCAAAGGTTCAAACCACAATAACCGCTTTGATCATAGGTGATTTTTTTAAATTTGAAAAAATAAGGCCTATTTGCAACAATTCATATTTTTTATGTTTTATTATTGCCTTTTTTGGTTCATTTCCTTTTAAAATTTGCTTCAAAAATTTTTAAAATCAGAGTGATACCTATCGTCCGACTCCCACTCGCAAAAATTTAATCAGAAAAAAGATTTGACGGAGAATATTATTCACACTCTCCAAAATATAACAAAAATATTCTGAAAGATAATTTTCTTAACTTGTTTGCAAATGGCTACCTTAAGAACAATGTGTGGAAGTTTTATTTCCAGGCCTACTTAATAATTAAAGAACAAAATATGAAGTGCTGGGTATCTTTAGACGCGGAAAATAAAACTCTTTAATTAATATGTTTTTCATATTTTCTGTTATAACGGGAAGCAGGAATTTAAAAAAATCAATTTTTTATGCTACTTTCCTATGTTCAGATCGGCGGTCAATCACCTTTTATACCGGCCGAACACATAACGAATAAAATGTTTTTCAAAAATTAAAATTCTTTTGCTTTAAAATTTGAAATTATCATATGCAATATCCCGAGTGCATTTCAAATTGTATACTAATTTGAAATGCACGAGAGGATATTTATTTAGACTATTTCACGAACAAAATAGGAGGTTAATATAAATAATTAATTACATTATAATTTGAGTTACTGCTAAAAACACAATTTTCTTCAAGTTTATTAAGTAGATAATACGTATTATTTAAATATTAAAGTTAATAAAAAAAATTGTCACTTATATTTGCTTTAAAATAAACTTGAAAAAATAGTCGCTGCAATTCGATTGCTATTGGTTGAATGTTTCGTTGTTTTTAATTCCATTGGTCTAATGACAGCTGAGTGAAATAGTCCTAGCAATAAATTAAAATTTGCGTTACATTGCGTGTCTTTGTGTAGTGTGGTCAGTCGTGCGTATCCAGCGATTACATCACTCCACTACTGTGACAAATATAATAAATAAATAATGTATTATAAATTTCTGGGCATGAAACTTTAATGTTACGTCATCCTAACTTAATCAAAGGCTGCTTTGCTCAGTTTTATGTACGATCAGATGAACGAAACGTAACACTAAAGTTAAACATTCACAAAATCTAAACGTTACAATATTTTCAATCGTTAGCCTTTACTGCAACCAGATTCACGCATATCGCGATTAAAAATAAAAGCCGACTTGAGGAAAACCACAATCTCCACATGACGAAAACGTTCCAAAACGTCCGCTCGTTCTCCACACCCAAAATTACTGGTCCTATAAACATCATAACTTTCTCATTACAGACCAGTGCTTTTGCACATATTTAACATTAAATCATGTTATTTGAAAAATTATCCTTATAGTTCAGAAAAATCATTTCTTTAGAAATATAAGTAAGAACTTGAAATTCAATGATAAAATCTTGCCGATGCATTTTTGAGATATTATTATCAATCAATTAAACAAATTAACTGAAAGTTGTTAAATTATTTTTAAATATCCCAATAATTGCTTCACTAGAGGCAAATTATACTTAAACAATTAATTAAAAAATAATTATGATAAGTTATTCGGCATTTAATTGATTGCATTTATTATGATAAGCTTGGATTGAATGTGTCACTGTACTTTACCTGATCGATTACATGTGAATAAAATTATGCGATTTTGTTTATTACTCAACTCTCGAATATTCATAATCAAATCATAATTAAAATTAAATTAATTCAAAAAAGTTATTTTATGGATTTCTAGTCGAAAGATGAGTAGAATGTTTGAGAAATTCAGCGTGATGACTAAACAGATCAACTCATGGGTGGACGAAGAAGTTAATGATCCCATCTCAATAGCTGATAAAGCTGTAGCTTTTCTTGGATACGATCTACCATAGAACCTATGACTAAAGCTCAACGGAGTGCGGATTGGTAAAGAAAACTGTGAAGAAATAAATGGAGCTCAGCCAGGTACTCGAAAACTCAGCCTGCCAACTAAAAACAAAAAAATTACTGAAAATTATTCACCCAATTTTATCGGGCAACGTAAAAAAAACAAAAGTACAATTTCAATTTGTTGGATCGTACAAGTGAAGGGTTAAAAACATAAAAATCATCGAGTTACTTGTTTATTTGATACATTTCAAAATATAGTATAACATAATCGCAATAACATAGAAATTTGACAAACCCTTATAAATAAAACAACAAATTCAGAATTTATAATTTACAATTTAAATATTATAATTTTTAATATTATACAGTGAAAGAGTGATGGAGAAAAATAAGAAACCAAAACGTAAAAAGATAGCAAAAAAAGTTCCCTACAAATTCCAATTACCCAACTTAGACGATTTAATGCCGTCAAGTATTACAAGAGAAATGATTGAAAGTTTGAACGTTTCCGAACACAAAAAATTACAAATATTAAATTTTTTTCAAGAAAACGTAGAAGAGACTAAATTGAATGAGTACAAGGAGGTTGTGGATCCCGAATATCCACGTATTATATATAAAAAATATCCTCAGACGGAATTATTTCAATATGCTTGGAATTTACCAACACCCATATGTAGCAAATACACCGACCAACACATGCTAGGTTTGCTTGATGTGAGCAAAATGAAAGATGTAAAAGTGGAAGAATTTCTTAAGCCTTTTATGGACGAAATTCATCAAGAGTATGTAAATATTACGCACCAGGTTGGAGTTATTTGCGTTATCAATCCAGTTGATGAAGTAATAGAAGGACACATAAAATTAGAACCGTACAAATTGCTAGGCCGAACAGACTTTTATAGTTCATTTTTACGCATTATAAGAAATTTCGAGCAACGGTTGTTTATCACGTTTCCCTTGATGCAAGGTATCTTGCGTCGGTGTGTCGAAGATCTGCCGCATTGCTTGGTTGGGTTTACTAATTTTCGCGATAAAGCTTATTTTATTATGGAATTCAAAGAAATTATCGATGATGAAATTTTAAAAGCTCAAGATTTGATTCGCATGTGGTATAATAATGTGACCAGCTTTGTAAGAGTAGACAAGACCCACGTTCCACGAAACATCAAATTGAGTTATTATCAGTGTGGAACAAGTTTGATGTCAATTTATCTGGGAGAAGCAATTATGACCACAATTGAGCATTTACTCTACGCTACTTCAAACGAAAACCATTGCCCTTACCTAAAACTGACGATGACTTATAATAAACGAATTATCATAGTTCCAAACCATATCCAAACTAGTGACATGTACATATCGATAATTGAAAGGCTTGCTGATATGGCAGGTAATTTACCATCATTAGAATCGATTTGTCTGGTGGGTTACCAAGTAAACATTCCAATATTCATTCCAAGCGATCGAATGGATTATTACAAACGTACAATTGCCAGGAATGTTAAGAGGCTGTATGTACCAGTGGACAAATACGTGAAACGATTAAACAAAAAATTTTCGTTAATATATAAAGAAGACGAGCAATGGGACGAACGAGATCAGCCACTTTCAGGCGTAATAAGTGAAACCTGGGAAATACAACAAAAAGAAATGATTAAAGGAAGGGGAAGGCAATATGAAAATGACGAAGGTTCTGATGATGACGAATCTGAAACACTTTTAGATCTGTCATACAAAGAAGGATTTAAAAAAGTAGAATATTACATGATTTACAGAGACAAAGTTGCCATAATGGTGGACAACGAAAATTATGCGATGGGACAGTTAGTGCAGCACACTTGTCGGGATGCCATTAATAATGCCATAAACGTTATGATCGAAAAAGTTGCGAATAAACTTGTGAACCAACACATTTGGGAAAACGAAGACATATGTGAGCTTTTCGAAATGTTGCAAATTAGGGCACTTAAAATTCCGGAAACTTCAGAAGAGTTAATGGAGATGGGACAATATATGTTGTGGGCAAATACAGTACTTTTAACGTCTCTAAAAGTAAGAATTGAAGATTCTCTCAAAGTACTTACCAGTATTATAGACATTACCACCATTACGCAAGATCATATGGATTTAAACACTCGAGCGGTAAGATGGGTGGCAGATATAAAACCAATACTAGAGAAAAATGCCTCCATATTCGAAACCAGCAAATTTGAATTTGAAGAACGACTGCAGAGAGCAGTTGTAAATTTAAATGAAGGCATAGAAAATTTTATATTCCATCTGGATATATTAAACGAAATGGACGATGTAAATTATTCCAGACAATATGTTAATCGTTTAGCCAGTTTACTCGTTTTCATAAGAAGTTTTGACAGGCAACAGGAATGGATAAATAAAGAAGAAGCGACGTTTAAAGTCGCTATATCAGCATATCCGGAGTTGAGAGATATCAAATTCCATTTGTTTCCTTTTTATCGTTTGGTACGAGTTTGCTTCATGTGGCGAAGAAGTTACTTTGCTTGGCTTGATGGACCCTTCGAATACTTAGTGTTTTGGATAGCCGAAGGTAAATTTGATGACTACTTTAAAGAGATATTGAAAACTTATAAGACGTATCGTAATAAAATACGGGCAGCCGTTGCAGAAGAAGCTCCTCATCAGTTTAAAGGAATCGTGGAAGATGCAGAGCCTTGGGAACTACCGTCTCCAATTAAATTGTGTAACGAGGCGCTTCAACAAATGAAAGATTTTCGTCCAACTTTGCATATGATGAGCATCATGTGTAACGATGCCTTGTTGCAACGTCATTGGGACGAAATGTCCGAAGTAGCCGGATTTGATATGACACCAAACGCTGGTACAACGTTAAACAAGATAATGCAAATGGGTTTGGAAGACGATGTAGAAAAATATGAAATGATCAGCAACGGAGCCATTAAAGAACGAGAACTTCTACGAAACCTTATTAAAATGCAAACTGAATGGGAATCCGTATTTTTCAAAACAAATTTGTTCAAAGATACAGGAATTTCCATCTTAACCGCCTTAGACGATATTCAAGTGGTATTAGACGATCACATAATAAAAACTCTTACAATGCGTGGTTCGGTTTTCGTGAAACCATACGAAAGTCAAGTAAGAGCATGGTACGAAAAGGTAATGCGAGTCAATGCTACAATTGATGAATGGGGGAAAGTCCAATCGCAGTGGTTGTACCTTCTTCCTATTTTTTCGTCAAAAGACATCGTAGCTCAAATGCCAGAAGAAGGAGTTTTGTTTAAAGAAGTTGATTCCGTATACAGGCGCTATATGAAAGCGGTGCAATCCAATCCAAAAGTAATTGAAACGGCTGCTCAACCTGGACTGTTGGAAAACTTGAAAGCTTGCACTGCGATGTTAGAAAGAATAAACGAAGGTGTAACTGCTTATTTGGAAAGAAAACGTTTGTATTTCCCACGATTCTTCTTCTTATCAAACGACGAAATGTTGGAAATTTTGTCTGAAACTAAAAATCCTCTTCGAGTTCAACCCCATTTAAGAAAGTGCTTTGAAGGAATTAATAGATTGGAATTTGATAGCGAGTTGCAGATCCACGCAATGTATAGTGAAGAGAAAGAGAGAATTGAGTTTCGAACAATAATAAACACCGAGGAAGCAAGAGGTAGCGTGGAGAAGTGGTTAGTTCAGGTGGAAACGGAAATGTTATTTGCCGTGAAAGATGAAGTTTATAACAGCTGGGTGGATTATAAAGAACAAGAACGTCCAAAATGGGTGTGTTGTTGGCCAGGACAAGTTGTTATCGCCGTTTCTCAAATATACTGGACGTCGAATGTTCATAACGCGTTAAATTCTGCCAGAACCAATGCTATGCGCGATTTTACCGAAGAGTTAAAAAACGATTTAAATGACATAGTGGGTTTGGTACGCAATCCGGGATTAACCAACCTCGCGAGAATAACCATTAAAGCATTGATTGTAATTGATGTCCATGCGAAAGATGTGGTTCAAGATATGTTTGACAAAGGGGTTAAAAGCGATTCGGAGTTTAAGTGGCTGTCCCAGTTGCGTTATTATTGGGAAGACAATTGTATTGTCCGTATAATCAACGCAAGCGTTAATTACGCGTACGAATATTTAGGTAACAGTGACAGATTAGTTATCACGCCATTAACAGACAGATGCTATAGAACTCTCATCGGAGCCTATCACTTACATTTAAACGGTGCCCCGGAAGGACCTGCCGGTACAGGAAAAACGGAAACCACCAAAGATTTAGCCAAAGCCTTAGCAGTACAATGCGTAGTTTTTAACTGTTCTGACGGATTGGATTACAAAGCTATGGGAAAGTTTTTCAAAGGTTTGGCATCGTCTGGGGCTTGGGCCTGCTTCGATGAGTTTAATCGAATTGAAGTCGAAGTGCTTTCCGTGGTTGCCCAACAAATTCTGTGTATAGTAATGGCTGTTCGAGCACACGCCGAGAAGTTCATGTTTGAAGGAACTGAATTAACGCTAAATCCGGCTTGCTACGTTTGTATTACCATGAATCCTGGTTACGCTGGACGTTCAGAATTACCGGACAATTTGAAAGTACTTTTTCGTACAGTTGCTATGATGGTACCCGATTACGCTATGATAGGCGAAATTTCCTTGTATTCCTACGGATTTAAATTAGCGCGAAAACTCTCCGTTAAAATTGTCACGGTTTACAGATTATGTTCGGAACAGCTTTCTTCCCAAAATCACTACGATTACGGAATGAGAGCAGTAAAATCGGTTTTATCGGCTTGTGGCAACAACAAACGTAAATTTCCCAACGAAGACGAAGATATTCTGCTATTGCGCTCAATAATTGATGTCAACTTACCGAAATTTTTAAACCATGACGTTCCTCTATTCGAAGGGATAATTTCGGATTTATTCCCTGGAACGGTACTACCAGAAGCAGATTATATAGTTTTTATCGACGCTTTGAGAGCTTCCTGCTCTAAACGAAATTTGCAAATTAGAGATTGCGTCATTACAAAGGTAATCCAAACATACGAAATGATGATCGTACGACACGGATTTATGTTGGTGGGTGAGCCTTTTGCCGGAAAAACCTCAGTCTTAAAACTTCTTGGTGATACTTTAACAATCTTAAATATACAAGGCTATCCTCAAGAAAAAGTTCAATATCAATTCATCAATCCAAAATCCGTTACGATGGGGCAACTTTACGGGCAATTTGATCCAGTTTCTTATGAATGGTTTGACGGAGTCGTTGCGACGTGCTTTCGACGAATGGTAACAGCTCCCGAACCTGATAGAAAGTGGGTCATTTTTGATGGTCCTGTAGATGCAGTTTGGATCGAAAATATGAACACGGTATTGGATGACAACAAAAAGTTATGTTTGATGTCCGGAGAAGTTATGGCAATGACGAACGTTATGTCTATGATTTTTGAAGTCATGGATTTAGCTCAAGCGTCTCCTGCCACGGTAAACTGCTATTTTTTATCTTTCCCGCTAGGTAAAATAACATTTTTGTAGGTTTCTCGATGTGGAATGATTTACATGGAACCATCAACTTTAGGTTGGAGACCACACGTAGAATCGTGGATTCCTTCGTGTAGCGAAGATTGGTGTGGTCACAATGAATCCCTAATTCTCGACTTATTTGATTGGACAGTTCCACCCTGTTTATATTTTGTTCGAAAGTTCTGCTATCAGCTATGTAATTCGGGTGAAATTAATTTGGTAAAAAATTTGTATCAGGTGTTAGACATGACTTTGACCACAGCATGCCAAGAAAGTACAAAAAAGGAAGAAGATTTTAAAAATATGATGGGCTGGATCCAAGCTTCATTTATGTATTCAATTGTTTGGGGATTAGGCTCTATCTTAGATACCAATTCGAGAGAAAAGTTTGACGAATTTGTTAAAAATATGTGGCGAGGCCAAGATGAAGATCATCCTTATCCTTCTTCCTTTGACAAATTAGAAGTTTCCATTCCAATCGAGGGAATGCTAATTGACTACATGTTTGTTTATCGAGGAAAAGGTAGTTGGAAATATTGGCCAGAACTTGTCAAATCCATGCGAGTGGAAGACGCGCCAAACGTCCAACAAGTGTTAATTCCTACAGTGGACACAATAAAATATATGCATATCGCCCAAATTCACATAAAACATAACTTTTCCTTCCTGTTAATTGGTCCAACTGGAACTGGTAAAAGCTTTTATATGCAAGACCTACTTATGAATAAGTTAGATCAAGAAAAATTTGAACCCGCTTTTGTAACCTTTACGGTTAAGATAACTGCGAATCAAACTCAAGAACTCATTCTCTCCAAATTGCTTAAACGAAGACGAGGAAACTATGGCGCCCCAAAGGGAAAAATCACCGTAATTCTTGTAGACGATCTAAACATGCCAGTAAAAGAAATATACGGAGCTCAACCTCCAATCGAGTTGCTGCGCCAATACTTTGATCATAAAAATTGGTACGATTTTAAAGACACTTCGGCAATATATCTGCACGATATTTTAATAGCGGGTGCCATGGGCCCCCCTGGTGGAAGCAGGCAAGATATTTATGCACGATTTTTGCGTCACTTTAGCATCTTCTCTATCAACGAATTTTCCAACGAAAGTCAGTCTAAAATTTTTACCAACATTCTCTTATTGGGCTTAAAGAAGAACGGCTTCCCAAGTGAAGTTATAACCTCTGTCACACAGGTCGTTGCGGCTACATTGGATATATTTCAGCAATGCGTAATGGTTTTGCGACCCACTCCTGCTAAAAGCCATTACATTTTTAATCTGAGAGACTTTTCCAGAATAGTTTTTGGGTGCGGTATGATAAGAAAAGAATCGGCAGAAAATAAAAGCATGTTTGCTAAAATATGGGTCCACGAAACCATGAGAGTGTTTTACGATCGATTAGTGGACCCAAGCGACAAAACTTGGTTGTATGAAAAACTTAGATCATCAGTTCGAGATTTCTTTAGGGAGCATTTTGATAACCTTTTTGAAAGTTTGGGAGTAAACGAAGAAGGAAAAGTTGAAGAAGATGCCATGAAGAATTTGATGTTTGGAACTTATTTAGATTTTGACTCATCCGAAGAAGAAATAAAATACGAAGAAATAACTAATAAGAAAGCATTTCTCGATGTATCGCGATCTTGTTTAGAAGAATACAACGCAACGCATCAGAATAAAATGGATGTTGTGTTTTTTGAATACGCTTTGGAGCATTTATCCAAAATATGTAGAATATTATCTATGCCTTCTGGTAGCGCGTTACTCGTCGGTATCAGCGGATCCGGAAGGCAATCTTTAACAAAAGTAGCTACGACAATAGCTGGTCATTCGTTTTTTCAACCGGAAATTACAAAAAATTATGGAATGAACGAATGGCGAGACGACCTCAAAAAAATTGTAAAAGAAGCTGGCGGACGTGGAAAACCTACGGTTTTCTTGTTCACGGAAGGTCAAATAAAGGAAGAAGCCTTTCTGTCTGACATCGACTGCTTGCTAAATTCGGGCGAAGTACCCAACATTTTTCAAATTGACGAAAAACAAGAAATTTTAGAATTGGCACGATTATCAGCTCAAGGAGGAAATCGAAATGTAGACGTCAGCCCTTTGTTCGTTTTTACATATTTCATCAAGCGGACACGAGAAAAGCTGCACATCATTTTATGTTTCAGCCCAATAGGATCTTCGTTTCGAAGTAGATTACGACTGTATCCATCGCTTGTGAATTGTTGCACGATCGATTGGTTTGAAGATTGGCCAGAAGATGCGTTAGAAAAAGTGGCGTATAATTGGATGAAGGAGGTAAATCTCAGCGAGGATGTGAAACTTTCTGCAGTAGTGGCGTGCAAATATTTTCACGTTGCAGCGCGAATGGTTTCGGCTGAATTTTTTAAAGAAACAATGCGTAAAACGTATATTACTTCCGCGTCTTATTTAGAACTCATAAGGTCGTATACGCTGTTGACCAATACTAGGCAAGGAGAAATAATGAAGGCGAAACGGAGATATATCGTAGGTTTGGAGAAACTACAGTTTGCTGCAGTGCAAATAGCTGAAATGCAAGTTTCACTGGAAGCTTTACAACCTGAACTGAGAAGTATGACAGACAAGGCCGTACAAATGATGAAACAAATTGAAAGAGAAACTATTGAAGTGGAACGAGTATCCGCTATTGTAAAAAAAGACGAAGAAGCCGCGTTAGTTCAAGCTGCAATTGCGCAAGCTTTGAAAAGAGAATGCGAAGCAGACTTGGCAGAAGCTTTACCAATTTTAGAAGAAGCTCTCAGTGCTTTGGATACTTTAAAACCGGCAGATGTTACTTTAGTTAAATCGATGAAAAATCCACCAGAAGCTATAAAATTAGTAATGGCGGCAGTGTGTGTTATTAAAAAAATACCTCCTGATCGGCTACCAGATCCATCGACCGGACGAAAAATTTTAGATTATTGGGGACCTAGTAAAAAAATATTAGGAGATATGAATTTCTTACAATCTCTGAAAGATTACGATAAGGATCACATCCCAGTTGATGTAATGACAAAGATTCGTAAAGAATATTTAACCAATAAAATCTTCAAACCACAAATTGTAGCTAAAGCTTCCAGCGCGGCGGAAGGTCTGTGTAAGTGGATTATAGCGATGGAATTGTACGATAAGGTAGCAAAAATTGTTGCTCCTAAAAAGGAAAAATTGGAACGTGCGGAACGTGAGTATGCTGCCACCATGGCTATTCTTATGGAGAAAAAGGCGCAAGTAGAAAAATTGGAAGCTAAATTAGCCGAATTAAATGAGCTACTTAACGAAGCTACCGAACAGAAGCAGGATCTACAAGATAAAGTAAGTTTGTGTGAAGATAAGTTAAGGCGAGCAAAACAATTAATTGGGGGACTTGGTGGTGAAAAATCACGATGGACTGCAGCTGCTGGTAATTTGCAGAACCAATACGACTGCTTGCCTGGTGACATTTTAATATCCTGCGGAATCATATCGTACTTGTCACCATTTACTAGTCAATGGCGGATAGTTACAATAGAAGATTGGCACAAAATGGTAACGCAGTTAAAGGTACCGGTAACTGAAAATTATGATTTCATGGCTACGCTAGGTTCAGAGATTAAAATTCAAAATTGGTACATTGCTGGCCTTCCAAGAGATGCATTTTCCACTTCAAATGCAATAATACAAGATCAGTCCAGAAGATGGTCATTATTAATAGATCCTCAGTTGCAAGCAAATGCTTGGATAAAGAAGATGGAGAAAAAGAATGAGATAAAGGTTACGAAATTTTCAGACAACAATTACATGAAAGTGTTGGAAGAATGCATACAAACTGGTGCACCAGCTCTTATAGAAAGTATACAAGAAGACTTGGAAGCTCCACTGGATCCTGTATTATTGAAGGCGATTTTCAAACAGGCGGGTTCCATTGTTATCGCGCTTGGTGATAATATTGTAATATACAATCTTAAATTCAAATTATATTTAACAACCAAGCTACGAAATCCTCATTACTTACCCGAAGTATTCAACAAAGTCACGATCATTAATTTTGCACTGACATTTGAAGGACTCGATGATCAACTTTTGGGTATCGTCGTTGCTAAAGAACGCCCAGATTTGCAGAGAAAACGCGAAGATCTAATTATAGAAAACGCAGCTAATAAAACTGCTTTGGCCGACGCAGAGGAACTTATTTTGAAAACCCTATCTGAGACAAAAGGCGACATTTTGGAAGACGAAACTGCGATTCAAGTACTGAATCATTCGAAAGCGTTGTCTATTGATATAATGAAGAAGCAAGTAATTGCTAAAGAAACTGAAGGTAAAATTGAAATTTTTAGGTTAGAATATAAACCCATGGCAACGCATTCTGCTGGGTTATATTACTGCATTTCGGATTTACCCAACGTGGATCCCATGTATCAATATTCTCTGGGATGGTTTATCAACCTTTATATAAATTCTATCGAAACGGCGAATAAGTCACGAGATATTGATAAACGACTGAAATTTTTAAAAGAAGCTTTTACGTATAACTTGTACGCCAATGTTTGCAGGTCCTTGTTTGAAAAGGACAAACTCATGTTTTCGTTTCTACTTTGCATAAAAATTATGCTGTTTCAGCATTTAATAGACGAAAAAGAATTTCAATTTTTGTTGACCGGTGGCATAGACGTCGAGAATCCAATTCCTAATCCTGCTGCGTCGTGGCTAAGTGCTAAATCCTGGAACGAAATATGCCGCTTGGATCAATTTAACGCATTTAAAGGATACAGGAATTCTATTGCAACTGGCGAAGATGCGTGGAAAAAAATTTATGATCTTGATGAGCCACAAGACGCCGAGTTACCTGCACCGTGGAATAAGCAACTTAGTTTATTTCGAAAACTCTTGATAATTCGAACCATTAGACCAGATAAGGTGACTGTTACAATATCCAAGTTCGTTGAATCGGAAATGGGGATCAAATTTATCATACCTCCGCCTTTTGATATTGCAAAATCTTTTGAAGAATCCAGTTGCACCTGTCCATTGGTGTTCATTTTATCTGCTGGAACTGATCCAATGGGTGCTTTAACCAAGTACTCAGAAGTGAAAGGATTTGCGGATAAATTTCGCTACATATCGTTAGGTCAAGGACAAGGACCCATTGCTCAAGCACTTATAGAGCAAGGTCAAGAAGAGGGTTCCTGGGTATGCTTGCAAAACTGCCATTTAGCCGTATCTTGGATGACACCGTTAGAAAAGCTTTTCGAAGGTTTGGACGCATCAAACACCCACATGCATTTTCGATTGTGGCTTACCAGTTATCCATCCGACCAGTTTCCAATCTCAATTTTACAAAACGGAGTCAAGATGACAAACGAACCACCTACAGGTTTACAACAAAACCTTTTGAGGTCGTATTTGAGCGAACCAGTCAAAGATCCCGAATTCTATACCTCTTGCGTTGGAAAAGAACAAATGTTTTCTCGGCTTTTATATGGTATTGCATTTTTCCATGCGGTTATTCAAGAGAGAAGAAGTTTTGGTCCTCTTGGTTGGAACATACCATATGGGTTTAACGAATCGGATTTTGAAATATCCGTGATACAGTTACTCATGTTTATTAAGGAATATCCTGATAATCCTTACGAAGGTGTTTGTTACCTTACTGGAGAGTGTAATTACGGAGGTCGTGTGACCGATGACTGGGACCGAAGATTAATTGTAACAATACTAAGCTCGTTTTTAAATCCAAACGTAGTTAAAAATATGAACTACGTTTTTTCAGAAGTTGGTAGTTGTTATAATTTACCGAGATATCCAGAATACGAAGAATACATCGAGCATATCGAAAAATTACCACAAATTCATCCACCTGAAGTTTTTGGTTTACATAAAAATGCTGGAATAACGCGCGATTTACGAATTTCCAATTTACTACTTAATTCTATTATTTTGGTGCAAGGTGAAGGCGGTAGCGGTGGAGGAGAAGAAGATGTGATGTTAACTATGGTAACAAACGACGTTCTTTCCAAATTGCCACCAAATTACGACTTAGAAATGGCAAAATTTAGATTTCCGGTTACTTATAGCGAATCGATGAATACGGTGCTGGTCCAAGAAATGGAACGATTTACCAAATTACTGAACGAAATACGTAGTTCTTTGCAAAATATCCAAAAGGCAGTAAAAGGCTTGATCGTGATGACGCCTGCATTGGAAATGCTAGCAAATTCTCTGCTGTTGGGACGCATACCAGCACAGTGGGCAAAAGTATCTTATCCCAGTTTGAAGTCTCTCCCAAATTACATTGCAGATTTTGTGGACCGAATACTATTTCTTCAAACTTGGTTCGAAAATGGCAAGCCCAACACATTCTGGCTTTCGGGATTCTTCTTCACCCAAGCATTTTTAACAGGGGCCAAACAAAATTATGCTAGAAAATATACCATACCTATCGATCAACTAACATTCGATTTTCATATCTTGAAAGTGTTTGAATCCACAAAAACACCAGAAAATGGGATATACGTGTATGGTTTATTCACGGACGGAGCACGATGGGATGTGCAAGCAGGCATTTTAAAAGAACTGCATCCCAAAATATTAAACGATGTGATGCCTTTGATGTGGCTCGAACCGATTACCATAAATAACTATGGGGAACGAGGCCGTTACGTGTCACCATTATATAAGACTTCTGAACGCCGTGGAATTTTATCTACCACTGGTCACTCGACAAATTACGTCTTACCATTTCTGTTGGAAACCGATGTTCCACCAGCTCACTGGATCAAACGAAGTGTTGCGTTGCTTTGTCAGTTAAATTAGTTTGACGAATTTGAGTAATTTTGACCTCATTTGCACCTGAAATGCTATTTTAAATATTCAGAAAACTTCAAGGTTGACGAGAACGAAGCGTTATTACATTTTTAACGATATGTGGATAAAAAATGGAATAATATTGAAGATTTTTACTTTGACAAAAAAATTTATTAATTTTATAGTTATTTGTAAAGAATGAAGTATTTTGTATAATTTTTAGATAATCAATAAAAAATAATGATAACTTTTGACATTTTTGAAGTTAACCTTTTTGTTTACATTATAACTCAAAAATTGGCTAATGTGATGTATAAATATTGGAAATGGAATCAAGTACTGATCTATCTTTTTTTATTATTGTAAAACAAAACTTCTCTAGATTTTATTTTTAATTGACAACCATTTTGAAAATTTTAAATTGAAAATTAAGCCCTTTTTGGACAAAGTGAAACTGTGGAGCCGCGGTTTGCACAAATATTAATTATTTGCTATTAGAAGAGCAAAGAAAAAACACCGAAAAGTTAGTAACGGACAAAAGTGCCGAAGTACAAGATTTGTTGAGGCGGGTCGAGGTGCTTGAGAGCAGAAATTTGGAATTAACTAACACGATTAAATCGCACTGTGAGCACATCAAATCCATCAAAGAAGACTCAGTAACAAACTATCTAAGCAATTTCTAAGCAAAAAAAGCATAAATTTTGTCTTACAGTAGAATCTCTGTAAGAGAATTGTAGCGATTGAAGATTCCAGAACAATAGAAAAACCAAACACCGTCTGCTGAAACTCTGCAAAATTCTTCTCAAAAAAAAACTAATAATAATTTAACAAAACCAGACGACAGCTCCGCGACTGCGGGTTCCTTGACGGATGAGTTTGAGACGCAGCCGCGGCAGAGCCAGAGCAGAGCAAAAACCAAAAGCTGCAAAAAGAATCAAGATCAGGCTATTATCATTGACCTCAGTCAGGCCGGGAACATGCAGAAATTTACAGAAGTGGTGCGATTGCTCAAAGAGAAATTGAGCAAGCAGGCCGCCCATGTAATCAAAGACATCAGGATCACCCAGGCCGGTAACGCAATACTGGTCCTGGGAAACAAGAATGTCCTGTCAGACAGGCTCCTTAATGAAATAAAAGCCGCCGACAAGACACACAAAGCAACGAGCCGCTTCCTTAAGAAGACCAAAAGCTCCACGCTGATAATAGACCTTGATCCTCTTACCACCGAGAAAGAGGTACTAACCTCCATAAAAGCAGCCACCGAAGGTGAAGGACTCATCAGTCATCACCCTTTGGTCCCTGAGAAAAACGGGCAACGGAATGCAGATCGCACACATTGTGAGCGACATCCCGAGTGCCAACCGGATAACTACATCTAAGAAAATCAACATCGGATTCGCCGAGTGCAAAATTACTACACTCGCGAGGTGCTTTCGATGCTGGGCCTCTGACCACCAGTCGTTGTCGTGCAGAAGCCCGGACCGAAGAGGCAAATGTTGGAACTGCTGCCAACCAGGCCATACACCCGAAAGCTGCACCACAGAGGCCCCTTATTGCGACGACTGCGGAGCCGAAGACCACAGGACCGGTAAATGCCCACGAGGCACTATCAACAAAACCGGTAACAATGCCAACCGCTAACAACGGGACTAACTCCTCCCAAGCGGCACCGGGAGGTGAGGTAACCTCCCGCAACAGCAGCCGGCTCAGGTTCCTACAAGTGAACCTGTACACTGCTAGAGCGGCACACGACCTACTGTTCGAAACCGTGCACCGACTATTAAATTTTTATTTCTGATTAAATTTACAGTTTCAAAAAGTTTAGACAAAATGTTACAATCTAACCCTCTCAAAAACTACCCAATTTTCGTTCAGAATTTTTTCACCATTTTTGTAATATTCGCAAGTTTAACGGTAATATATTTCCAAGTTTTGCACCAAACTTCGGCAGTGAAGTTGATCCTTTTATAACAATAAAAAAGGTAATTATACTCGGGTATTTAACCCACAGTTCGGAGTTATATGGCTCGCGCACTGCGCGTTTCGTGGGTCCTAGAAAGTATCTAGTGTATTTACCACGACAAGCTCTATAACGTCTTCAATGACATTATCCGCGAAAGATGGAAATTGGGCGCCAGTTGATAATCAACAAAATAGATTTTTAGTTTGCAGCCAAAAGATGTTAAATATAAAGTGCAAAATTACTTACGTGGACTCGAGATGACTTTCCAACCAAGCTACCATGAAAAAATCTAATCATTGAATAGTATCGACAATTGATCCAAAAAAATCCAAAAAGAAGAATTCACTTGAACTTTTCAACACCTCACTTTCACTCGTTCGATCGTTTCCGTTTAGAATGTTTTTAATTATTTTTGCAATATTCGTAATAGTTCAGTCAATTAGCCATTAAAAATGAAAAATGATGGAATCCAGATATTAATGAATAAATTTGAAAGATATTTTTTGGATTTCTAATACCATAAGCTAAAAAGTTTACGCATTAAAAATTACCGCTGTTTTGAAAATTAGTAAATTAAAAAAAAATTAAAAACTTTAATTATAAATTTTTATAAAAACTGTGATCATGTAAATTTTCCAAACTTAATAAAATTTTAAAAGGTTGTTTGGGCGGTACCATAGGATGTTTATCCTAAGTTTTTGATCTCAAAGACCCTATGCTAACTTAAGGGGAGGAAGACCAGACACCTCAAAAATTGCAGACTTTTTCAGTTTTTTGCTTATATCTCGTAAACTAAGCATATTTTGGGTACCATAGTCGATTACAAAGTTGTAGAAAACTAAATTTGCTAAAATTTGGTTGATAAAGCACATTTTTAAACGCAGTATTAACTAAGATATTGGCGATCAAAGTTATACAAAGTTTCTCAAAATGTAAAAAGATGACCGAAAAGCAAAAGTTTTGCCTCTATATCTATTTATTATCATCATATCCATGTTAATTATGTTAATCACTTATCAATGTCAACATCTATGACCTCCCTCCCCCATCACTCCATTTCTCACTCCACCAAACGTAAAGATGTTTCATTTTAATGTAAGAAATGCCAATTAAAGTAAGGCATCTTCATGTTTAGGGGAAAAGGAGAGGTCACGGGAGGGTAGTTATAGATGTTCCAAGATGTTGATATTGATGAGTGATTAACACAATTAACATGGAAATGATGAGCAAAACCTTCGGTTTTTGTTTATTTTTTTACATTTTGAGAAGCTTTGTCTAACTTTGATCGGATATATGTATCTCGGTTAATATTAGGTATAAAAGTTTGCTAAATCAACCAAATTTTTTGAAAATTTAATGCTTTACAACTTTGTATTGCACTATGGTACACAAAATATGCACATTTGAGCACAGGGTCCTTAAAGTCTAAAACTTAGGTTAGACATCCTAGAGTACCCCCAAACAATCTGTCAAAATTCCATTCATTTTGGAGTATTTAAAAAAAAACATTAACAAAAAGGTTCAAAAAGGTAAACTTTTTACTTTTTAGTAGGTACTTTTTAGAAATTCAAAAAATTCGGAAAGATCCAAATCCATTTATTATAGCTGGGTTCCAAGGTATAAAATCCTAATTGCACCGTACTATAAGTAGAACAGTTTTATTTTATATTTACCAAGTTTTCAACAAAATGTTTGTTATTTTACACCCCGTCAAAAATCACCACCAAGCGCAGTGGCTTCCAAACTTTATGTTACTTTTGATAAAAAAATCTAGTCTTGGCGCCACTCTTCTTTATTTCATAAAATAATAAATACATTTTTAAAAAGTAAAAAATGCATTAATACAATAATTGAAATATAAATTTTTTCTTTAACAATATTTCATGTTTCCCTTTGCATCAGTCCGCGCCTCCCAGTTTGAAAATAGCTGATCTAGAAGATATAGCTCATGTTATAACAGTCCATTTCAAAAATTTCCACTTCCAAACAAATATCAATACAAAGAAAAAGTTAGGTGTTTAGCAAAGGCAACATCCATTAATTACATGGAGCGTTTTTTTAAAAATTTGGACCCCCCTTTGATGAGATTTGGTAAGATGTGGTAGGACCCCTTCCCTCTCACGTGATATTTACCCTATAATTTTTAAATATTAAAATGTAATAAGTATATTTTCTAAATTAAAAAGTTGACGTGAAATATTCATTGACTCCCCCCCCCCCCTGTAAATGAGATTTTGCGGACCCTCCCCCATTTTAAGTTCACGTAATTAATGGACGACACCAAAGGAGGTATCAATTAGTATTTAAATCTCATACTCTCGCCCCCACCTTTCAGAACTTCAACATCTGAAATTGCTCCGTACTCAGATGAAAACCATAAAAAGATGCAACCTTTCAGGAAAAAAAATTAAACTCTGCTGATTCCTTCTCTGGTTATTGCAAAAAATTCTTTATAAAAACAAGTAATTTTTTATTCTTAATTAAACTTTCCTTTTTCAAGCCTCCACTTGCACTTTTAAGCCCTGTTCTTGATCAACGCAATCCATAAGGTGGAAATATGCGCACCTTACATTGTAAGAACTTATTAACTTTTCTAAAACACCACATCCTGACTTATCCCGACAGTATAATTATTGTAAATACGTTTATGATTTCTTCTTAGTGTGCTGACTCACATGGATTCGCCAATCACTCTTATTCGCACATTCAAACCCACAAATCTTGCAAAAATACTCACTTTCGCTGGTATGACTTTTCAAGTGAAGTTGTAGGCTGTTTCGGAACGAACACTTATAATCACAAATCTCACATGCGAAGGGTTTTTCGCCTGTGTGAACTCTCAGATGGTTTCGCAAGCTGCGCTTCCATGCACTTTTAAAGTCACAAATCTTACAACAAAACGGTTTCTCGTTGGTATGATTTTTCATATGGCGTTTTAAATTGTCTTTACGTGCGCATTTGTAATCACAAATATTGCAAGAAAATAATTTATCATCGGTTAAAGTGTGTGTAAGTACATGACGTTGCAGACTATTCTTTTGGGTGGATTTAAAGTCGCAAATTTTACAACCAAAGGCTTTCTCGCCAGTGTGCCTCCTGATGTGATTTTCCAAGCCGTTTCTCTCTGCACATTTCAAACCACAGATTTCACATATAAATGGTTTCTTGTCATCGTGAATTCTGTTATGTCGCGTTAAGCCGCTCTTCCATGCGCATCTGAAATTGCACTTATTGCAGGCAAACGGCTTTTCTCCACTGTGAGTTCTCAAGTGCACCTTCAAACTACCCTTCCAGGCACATTTGACGTCACAAAGATCACACGAAAATGGTTTTTCACCAGAGTGAGTTCGAGCGTGAAGCTTCAAAGCTCCCTTTCGTAGACATTTAAAATCACAAATATCACAAGCGTAGGTTTTTTCCCCAGTATGGATCAAGAGATGCGCTTGAAGTTGTGATTTTCGTTCAAATTTAGCAGTGCAATAATTACAGATATATGGTTTGGTTCGTGTAGATATTAAAGTACTTTCTTCAGTTTTGAATTCTATTGTGGGTTGCAGATTAAAATCAAAACTATCTTGTTGATCTGAATAGTGAAAATCTTCAACTTCGCACTTCACATGTAGCACTTCGACAGCTGGGTTTAGGCTAGTGCTTTCTTCTAACATTTGTTCATCTGCTGGTTCCACTTTTACCATGGTTCGAAGTATCTCAGTTTTTACTTTGTGATTTTGTAAACCATTTTCCATCATGTTGAAATTTTTTCTGTGAAAGATGTCAAATATTTGTGAGGTTATGTAGATATGCAAGTGACAAGTGACGTTTGATGATATACAGGATGAATCGATTACATTTTTTAGGTTACACTAATGCGATTTAGAATTTATGCTGAGAAGATTAAACGACTGCTATTAAGATTGGAGACAAAGCTCTAGAATATCAAGAATGGACCATGTAATAAATGACAAAATTTGAATTACAAAAACAAAATTTTTAAGTATTCAACGAAATAGCTTGATCTTTCTTTACAGCTAAATGGTAACTATGTGGATTCTAAAAAAGAAAAAAAAAGAAAAATTTTTTTTATGGTTTATGAAAAAGCATCGCCGCCGTCAAAGGTTGGTTCACCCATCTTGAGCCATGAGTGCAACAGAGTGCGATGAGTTTCATGCTATCTCTACTAGGCCCCTCTTACAGATGAGGTCTACAAGGCAGTTTTAGATAGACGAAAATACAGATGTAACCGGTTGACGATGCAATGGTGTGGCTACTTAACGAATGAGTTGACCGTATGGTGTGTAACGATGGTTATGTTTTTGATTTGTAAATAAATTAATAAGTACATTATCAGTTGATCATTTTAATAATAATCCAAAGTAATTTACAGTACTAGCCTTTGATATTCAATTAAACATTTTGTTTTAATTTAGGTTTTCTACTTTCCAATAAATTGTTTGTTCAATTTTTTTTAAAGCAATAAGGAAAATTAATTCTCATTTAATTTCCGTTTGTTATAGGGTAGTAACCACTATTATTCCCTCTCCCGCAGATCCGGGCTTGATTTTAAGTAATTTTGTCGAAACCAACAAGAAAAAAATAAGAAAGTTTTGCAGTAATTTTCTTCCTAGACAAAATTTAAATTTTAAAATTTAATTAACATCATTTTTACGGCGATAGTAAGCAGTGGCATAATCAGTACCTTACTGTTTAAGGAGGTAGAGGGGATTGTACAAATTATGTACAATCGATAAATATAGCGACAGCGAGCAAAGCGGTTAAATACATCGTCATCGTCAACAACGGTCCGACAGTAGAGGTGGAACGTCAGAAAACTAGACAAGGAGAAGGCAAGAGAGGTAATAAAAAACTCAACTACGGAAAGCATTGGGTCCGCAGAAGACTTGACGGGCCTCCTAAACAAGATCTGCGAAGCTTCTATGCCCAGAAGAAGTACAAGCAAGAAAAAAGCAGTTTACTGGTGGAATGCCAAGATAGCCAAGTTAAGAAGCCTGTGCACCACGAAACGAAGAATTCTTCAACGACTACGGGGTAGAGGTCCAAATAGAGAGATGGTGCAAACCGCACATCAGATGGAATATAATGCGGAAAAACGCTCCCTAGACATTGCAATTCAAAATAGTCGGAGAGAATGTTGGAGGGCTCTCCTCAACGAATTGGAAAAGGACCTTTGGGGCATGGGCTATAAGATCGTTGCCAAAAAGCTCAAAAAACAAATGATTCCCGGGCTCAATAAAGAAAGAATCAAAAATATAGTGGAAAACCTGTTTCCGACCCACGCACCAGTGACCTGGACGAAGGAGAATGCAAAGTTCATCCTATTCACCGCAGAAGAACTGCAGGAAGCAGCTAGAAAGATGGCAAAAGGCAAGGCACCGGGACCCGACCTACTCCCAACCGAGATAATCGCCTTCCTGGTTGAAGAAAGCCCAAATACCATCTTGGGGGTGATCAACACGTATGCGGAGGCTGGAACCTTTCTGGAGGCCTGGAAGATGGCCAACCTAGTACTACTGCGAAAGGGAGACAAACCTCTCCAGCTCCCGAATTCCTATAGGCCTATATGTCTGCTTGACAATGTTGCCAAGCTCTACGAAAGAATGCTGCTAAAAAGGCTAAACCTAGAGATCAAGAGAATCGGAAACCTCTCGGAGAAGCAATTTGGATTCCGTAAAGGCAAGTCAACGGCACACGCTCTCCGAGAAATAGTCCAAATAGCCAAGAGAGCCAAACAGGGTACTTGGAGAACTAGAACAGCAAAATGGCAACATGTAATACAAGAAATGGTGCATAGAGGCATTGATGGGAGTCTGATCAACATCCTTAAAGACTACTTAAAAAATAGGACCATCAATGTCAAGGAAGAAGTATACACAGATGTTTTCCCGGTGACAAGTGGGGTCCCAGTCCCACAGGGGTCAGTGCTGGGCCTTACACTATGGAACCTGATGTACAATGGAGTACTTTAGACTCGCAATGCCAAAGGGGATAACTTTGGTGGGGTTCGCGGACGACTTAACCATGGTGGTTGAGGCAGACACCGCCGAGAACCTTATGAACATCGCCAATCAAGCCATCGTCTTGATACAGAAATGGATGGAGGAAAAGAGTCTACAACTGGTTCCGGAAAAAACGGAAGCTGTTCTCTTAACAGGACGAAAAAAAATTGACAAAGTTACGTTCAGGCTGGGAAATTTTACAATAACCCCAAAGAAAACGGTCAAGGTGCTGGGGGTGACTCTCGACAAATACCTTAACTTTTCTGAACATCTGGAAAACACCTCGAAGAAATCGGAGGCAAGCATAGCGGCACTCTCAAAGCTGATGCCAAATTTGAGGGGCCCATCATATCTAAAGAGGCGTGTGTCGGCAGCAGTCACACAATCAATCATGCTATACGGCGCCCCAGTTTGGCACAAAGCGATAGGGGTGGCCAAATACAGAGAAAACCTGGAAAAGGTTAGCAGAAGAACTGCACTGAGAGTGTGCAGCGCTTACAGAACAGTGTCGGGGACGCCATTCGAGTTTTGGCGGGTATTCCCCCTATAGACTTACAGCGGAAGAAAGAAACCAAAACTTTGAAAACAAGAAAGGTAGTCAACAGCACAGGCAAGCGCTTGAGGAGGCCTGGCAAGATCGATGGTCAAAGGCAGAATTTGGAAGCTGGACAAGACAGCTAATACCGAATATCCAGCCTTGGATAAATAGAAGTCATGGAGAAATGACCTACCACCAGACTCAGGCCTTTACCTGGCACGGTTGTTTTAACACGTATCTCCACAAGATCAGGAAAGTCCCAAATAGCAGATGCGACTACTGCGAGGAAACACATTCAGCGGAACATACAATCTTCTACTGCCCCCAGTGGAGATCACATAGGGAGAAAATTAATAACTTTCCTACTCCGCAAACCGCGACTGGTCAAATGTTGGACAACGAAGACCGGTGGAATTAAATCAAATCGGTGTTTGAGCAAATAATGAGAGACAATGAGGAAGACAAGAGAGCCAAAGAAAGAGAAGCCAACACGCAAAATAGATAGAACCGAAAGAAGAAAAAAGTCTCGAAAGGGCGAACAGAAAGAGGACTGAAGAGAGTCTACACCGGTTGGTATGGAGAAGAATGCCTAGCGATACCACATACCAATCCGGGAAGTTGCGGTCAACATCTAAGCATAATAGGGAGGGGGTTTTCAGTGGGTGGAGCCCTACCAGTCGAGCGCGGTCCTTCTGGTGTCTTTGGAAGATTTTCCCCCTTCCCCCTATAAAAAAATACATCATCATAGGCGATTGTGTAAAATTTTTTTTTTTAAACAAGATTAATTTATATGGAGGGTTACCCCTTGATATGCTCTCTTAGTTCTTTCATAATTTCCTTCCTAAATTTCGGTAAATGGATGGTGCTGTTATTAGAAGTGCAGAACTTTAAAATCGTGGCAATGGCCATGTAAATATAATTATATGGTATTGGTGTTTAAATATGATTTGATGGCTCGAGTAAAGTGAAATTATATAGGCAAACACGCGGCGGCTTTTAGCTTTAAAGTTGTCTATCGTTTCTGGCTTATTGGCGTATATTAGCGACTTTATATTATATCCCCACAGAAAATAATCCAAAGATGTTATATCACACGATCTTGGATGCCAATTCCAAATTTTACGCTTATTGAAAGATTTTTTCAATAAATCGATTGAGGCTCGTAAATTAAGATATTGAAACCCTTACGTAAGGGTTGGAGGTCATCATTCCTTCTCTAACTTTTTAAACCTCTCGGTTTCTTGGATGAACCTGAATATGATCTGTATCCTTCATAACTAGTTCCATAGGATGATGATGGATAACCTGTTAAAGAAGATTGGCACGTAATAATTACTCCAGATTTTCTTTTTTATTATTCTTCTTTTTATCTTTCATCATAACTTTCATAACCACTGCCGCCATAGCTAGGTCCCAGGTAGCACACTATGTTGGCGCAATATTGGTGCAATATTGGGAAATCAATATTGCCCCAATATCGAAGTGTTAAACTTTTCCAATATTGGGGCAATATTGAAAATCAACATTGCCCCAATATTGGAAAGCAATATTGCCCCAATATAGAAAATCAATATTGCCCCAATATTGGAAAAGTTTAACATCTCGATATTGGGGCAATATTGCTTTCCAATATTGGGGCAATATTGAAAATCAATATTTCCCCAATATTGGAAAAGTTTAACATTTCGATATTGGGGCAATATTGATTTCCCAATATTGGCGCAATATTAATTTTCAATATTGCACCAATATTGAAAAAAGTTTACATCTCGATATTGGGGCAATATTGATTTCCCAATATTTCTCCAATGTTGGAAGTCAATATATTGCGCTAATTATTGAGAAGTGGACATTTTCCAATATCAGCGGAATATTGATTTCCAATATTGAAGCTATATTGATTTTCAGTATGCTAGGATCGACGTGTAAACACTCTCCAATCAATATTGATTTGATATATTTTATTTCTTTTATGTTCTTTATTTGAATTATATATTTTTTTACGGAAAGTTACAAGTAATCAAATATATTACAAGATTTAAACATTATACAATCATACAAATTTACATTCTTGATCATTTTCTGACGTATCTAACCACGACTTCGAATAAACGCGACATCTATCGACGACTCTTCAAATAAACCCGATAATATTTAGAAATAATTTTTAAGCATTACATTGTTTTGCCAGTGTCCTTTTTGGATAATTGTAGCATCGAACATCTCATGTAAACCTGACAATTAAAATTTAAGAGGGGCATTTTTTTCAGGGCCCTTTTAATTTAATCAACAGATGGCGCCTACTTAAATATTTTTATAAAATAAGAGGAATTTGCTATATTTAAAATATAGCAAATTCGTTGAGATAATACTGTTCTATAAACAATATTCTTGATCTTAAGCTATTTTGGCTTCGTAATATTTATTTATAAAAACACAATTCATAATTAAAGTTTAATTATCATTTTTTGTAAGTGAGTGTGTTTTGACATACTCAATACGAACTCCAAATAGCTTAAGATCAAGAATATTGTTTATAGAATAGTATTATCTCAACGAATTTGCTATATTTTAAATATAGCTATATTTTAAATATAGCAAATTTCTCTTATTTTATAAAAATATTTAAGTAGGCGCCATCTGTTGATTAAATTAAAAGGGCCCTAAAAAAATGCCCTTCTTAAATATTTTTGTTACTTACCTCATACCACAAAGCAAGATTTGAACTCATGACCGATCATTTAAATGTTACAAGAGCCAACTACTCTAACCACTTACCTATGGAGGGTAACCTATTAGTTTAGTAAATCTGTTTACTTTTAACGGCATAGTTGTTATTTTCGGAGCAAATCTGATTAATAAAATGTTTTATAAAATAATATGGAAACAACATAAACAATATATTATACTTTATAAGCCAACATTTTGGTGCAATATTTATTTCCAATATTGGGGCAATATATGATATCAATATTGCACCAATATTGGTTAAATCTTGGTGCAATATTGTTTTCCAATATTGGGGCAATATATATAATTAATATTGCACCAATATTGGCTAAATTTTGGTGAAATATTGCACCAATATTGCTGATCGATATTGTCTGTTATTATTCAGCCAATATTGGCGCAATATTGTTTTCCAATATTGTGGCAATATAGGTAATCAATATTGCACCAATATTGGCTAAATCTTGGTGAAATATTGCACCAATATTGCTGACCAATATTGTCTGTCATTATTCAGCCAATATTGGCGCAATATTGTTTTCCAATATTGGGGCAATATATTGCTGATCAATATTGCCTGTCATTATTCAGCCAATATTGGTGCAATATTGTTTTCCAATATTGGGGCAATATTTTTCTTAGATTATCTTTTAATCTCTTTGCGGTTAATAACTAAGTTTCCTATATAAGGCAAAGTTTACGTAATTTTATTTGTAGTTTTGTAAACCTTGAGAAAGAATAAGTGAAATAACAAAAGAACATGTCGAAATCTAGATCTGCTACGAAATCTCGGTTTATACGTCGTGAAATGGAAAAATATGAACGAGAATTATTGATGGTCGCTGATAAAGCTAGTGCTGTTAGTAATGCCAATAAGTTGGAAGAAGCGTTAGTCGGTTCCGTACAGAATGTTGGTAATACTGGTAATGGTGATAGGGATGATGTAAACAATATCTACGGATTGGAAGAATTGCACAGCGATAGCAGTTTCAGCGATTCGTTAGAGAATGATAGAAATGTTGATAAATTATTAGTTAGCCCGTCCGACGCGTTAAACTTTAATCAAAATTCTAATATGCAACAGAATGTTACATCTAAATTATTTACAAGTAATTCTTTATAAATGTCACTAAAAAATTAGGCAATTGAAACAAAAATCAATAATCTACAATTTGATAAATTATTAGCCATCTTAAAACCTTATCATCCAGAACTACCATTGAGTGCTAGAACAGTTCTTAAAACGCCTAGAAAATGTGTAAATGTGGTTTCATTACCACATTTAGGTAATTTTAAATACAAGGCTTTCTTTAAATTTTTTAATTTTTTATTTTCTAATTTTTTAGTAATATATTTTCAAATACAGCTTATTTATCTAAACTATAATGTAGGTTCATCCTATCAGAATTCTCTATTTATGTGTTTTACATGTTTGATACTTCACCCTATATAAATCATTCCGACGAAAAATTTCACCCTGAATGCGGTCCTTCAAAATGAGATTGGGAAATCTATGTCACTTTCTACCCTGTATGATAAAATTGTTTAATGCGCATCAACGCATGCGCTTCATGATTTTTATGATAATATTGGAAAACAATATTGCACCAATATTGGCTAAATATTGACAGACAATATTGGTCAGCAATATTGGTGCAATATTTCTCCAAGATTTAGCCAATATTGGTGCAATATTGATTACATATATTGCCCCAATATTGAAAAACAATATTGCATCAATATTGGCTGAATATTGACAGGCAATATTGATATCATATATTTGCTCCAATATTGGAAAACAATATTGCACCAATATTGGCTAAATATTGACAAGCAATATTGATATCATACATTGCCCCAATATTGGAAAACAATATTGCACCAATATTGGCTAAATATTGACAAACAATATTAGTCATCAATATTGGTGCAATATTTCTCCAAGATTTAGCCAATATTGGTGCAATATTGATTACATATATTGCCCCAATATTGGAAAACAATATAGCACCAATATTGGCTAAATATTGACAGACAATATTAGTCATCAATATTGGTGCAATATTGATTACATATATTGCCCCAATATTGGAAAACAATATTGCACCAATATTGGCTATATATCGACAGACAATACTGGTCAGCAATATTGGTGCAATATTTCACCAAGATTTAGACAATATTGGTGCAATATTGATTACATATATTGCCCCAATATTGTAAAACAATATTGCACCAATATTGGCTGAATATTGACAGACAATATTGGTCACCAATATTGGTGCAATATTGCACCAAGATTTAGCCAATATTGGTGCAATATTATTTTCCAATATTTGTGCAATATATGATATAAATATTGCACCAATATTGGCTAAATATTGACAGACAATATTGGTCATCACTATTGGTGCAATATTGCACCAAGATTTAGCCAATATTGGTGCAATATTGATTACATATTGACATGTACAGGGGTAGTTACCAAAAGTTTAAATTATCCGCAATTGATTTTGATTTGTCTTTTCATTGAGTTTTGTATGATTTTGAATTTTACTCTGACAAGTTGAATGGTTTTTCTTTTAATGGTCATTATTTTGTTTGTTACCAAGAAAACAGGATTTTATGGTGGATATTTTGTTCCAGAAATCTAAAAAGTTAAATTAATCAGATTTGACTGCATTTTTGTTTTGATTAAATTTTTGCATTGTTAATTTGTTTACCTTCTTTTTAATAAATAAGTGAATGCGCTGATAGAAAACTATAACGTCGTGTTATTTGTAAATAACTCTAGATGGTGCGGTAATTGTTGAAAAGCAATTTTAAAAGTTTGTGATATCAATTTTTTTTGGAAAATTTCAAATTTGGCTGGAAAAATCAACGAATCGGCGTGGGCCACGTTTTCAAAAACCTAAAACGGAAAGGAAAGGAAAATTTTGTAGGAGGATAAGGATTACTGACTGAGAGGCCGGAGTGTTAAGTTGTGTTGGTCGAGGAAGCAAATTTTCTTGAAAAGTTGTGAAGTGTTGGAATTTCGGCCTGAATTGTAAATTATAGTGGCAATTATGATGAGTACAGTGTCAGTATGATGAATATGATGATTTTTTCTGCAAGATTGATTTCCGGGATTGGAGATGAAATTTGATGCCTGGGTCGTAAAATGGCTGCAATTTTGATGTTTTTCATCGAGTTTTATTTCCATTTAACAGCAAGTAAGGAAGCCATCGAATGGTAATTAGAATTTAAATTCTTTTATTTTGCGTTATTTCGATATTATTTTTCTGAAAACGGAGTTTATAAAAGTTACAATGAGAGGTTATGTTAGTCACATTTTATGCGAACCTGGAAATTTAGTGGACAACAGATGGATTAGAGTATTACATCAACTTTAATTACTTCGATGCAACAAATTCGTAGTTTAACACAATTAGATTACCATCGAGATTAACTTTATTATTTTTAATACGACGATTACGATCTACTGTTGTGATACGCGTTACATTGAACTTTATTTGCGAATAGGCGTAAAAAGTAACAATTTGGTTTTATGTGTGGTTTATAACAGGTCGGCGCGAGATTTTAAATAAGACAATAAACTTGTGCTATTATTTTTATTTCATTTTGTACAATTTATAATGCCTAATTTGTTTACAAGTTACAGTAATAAGTTTGAAACAGTAAATGTGGGAACTTGTAGATAAATTTTGTCTATATCTGATTTATTCATTGTTGAATTTCGATTTAGCTAAAATTCTGTTTTCTGCTTATTATAGAATTTATTGATAACCAAATTTATCTGAGTAAAATTTTATTGATGCCCGGTAAAAATTTTGTTTCATTTGTTGTGGATAATTTAAGCATACCCTGGAACCTACTTCTGAGATTGTCTCGATATGCAAACTACCGACAATAACGGCTACGGCTTTTAAAGAATTGTTCGTTAGAACACGACAATATATTGCCCCAATATTGGAAAACAATATTGCACCAATATTGGCTGAATAGTGACAGCCAATATTGGTCATCAATATTGGTGCAATATTGCACCAAGATTTAGCCAATATTGGTGCAATATTGTTTTCCAATATTGGTGCAATATATGATATAAATATTGCACCAATATTGGCTAAATATTGACAGACAATATTGGTCATCAATATTGGTGCAATATTGCACCAAGATTTAGCCAATATTGGTGCAATATTTATATCATATATTGGGGCAATATTGGAAAACAATATTGCGCCAATATTGGCTGAATATTGCAATATTGCGCCAACATTCTATATTGGCGCTATATTGGGGCAATATTGCCCCAATATTATGTGCTACCTGGGGTGCTTAGTCGTATTCGTCATCGTAACCAGAGGAATTTAGCAAGTTGGATTCCAAATGTTCTTCTTCCATTGGTTGTTCCATTTCGTGGCCATCATTTAATCGTAAGGAAAATATTGAAATGTGGCATTGCTTTGAGGGTATGCAGATGCTTCATTAGATGAATCTGACCCATAAGATGGTGCTGGTGCTGAATATGATTTTTGTGGTGCCGCTTACTGGGATTGCTGCGATGAACCAGAGTAAGCTGCAAGCAAATTAAATGAACAAGACGATGATGAAGATGAACCACCTGAAGATTTTGATTTATAAGAAACTGCGGGTTTACTTGGTTTTGAAGATGCGTAATTAGGAGTGGTAGAGATGAACTAAGTGAACGGGCAAAGAACCGGACTCTAGGCTAGAACTCTTAGGTTCGATCCCCAACCCGGCTACAAAATTTATCCAACTTCATTATAACCCTCTTCTCTCGGCAGGCAATGGCAAACCACCTGGAGTAATTTGCAAAGAAAATCATACTTTTTCTATAGAGTGAAGGATAGAGAAGAAGAATTAAAAGTGGAAGGTTTTGAATATACTAATTTAGAAGATTTATATAAATTTGAAGCACTATTTAAATAATGATGGCGATGCTGGAGCAGAATAAACCGGTGCAGATGGTGATGAGTATACTAGTTTTGCTGGAGCGTATCCTGATAGAACAGGATACGATTGTAGCAGCCGTGCAGAATAAGATGACGAAGGTGCAACTGATACGGAGTACAAAAGCGAAGCTGGAGCACTTTGTTGTGGTACTTGGTAACTCTGTTTTGAAAATACCCTTGTTGGTTACCGTATTCCTTAACTGGTACTGCTGCGTAACCTTGATTAGATTGGTCTGGTTTGCAAACTTGAAATGGTTGTTGATAAGAGCTACTTATGTTAGTTGTAGCCGATTTTTTCGATCCTGTGAGAGCTTTGGTTGGTTGGTCTTCTTGAGAGCCGGAAACCGTTAATTTGCTTGGAAGAATTTCTTTCTATCATGATGTACTTGTTGCAACATATTAGAATGCTGCTATGACACAAGCAAATACCAATGTAGACTGAAGCTAATACTTACATGTTCTTGCTGGTTATGGTTGATCAATTTTTTTTCTACGGTTACAATATTTCGTCAAAATTTTCCACGAAGTGGATGGATACAACTCCAATTGCTGTGCAGGATGATGAATCGACTTATACTGGCCCTCCTCAACACTGCGCCCTCAGAACCAATAGCTGTTTTTCACAAATTCACGATCGGAATTAATAATAAAATGTAAAGTTGGACAGATGTTAAAATTAGATTAGAAATATGGCATTAACCCCTCAAGTCAGCAAAGTTAGTGTCTTAGCTTAGTAAGAGGAAGAAATTGATCAAACAATATTATTGAACTAATAAGAACAATAGTAAATTATTAGATTAAGGATTAAACAGTAAATTATCTTTGTATATGGGATACAATGCTCACCAGGCTCTCCTCCTAGTGACGACGCCTGCCATAAATCTTTCGTCAACCTAAAATAAATCCATTTCTACACTCTCTGGGTTTAATTAAAAAAGAATTAATATGAATTACATGTTTTATTAAACTTCTCTAATATCTAAAAGCACTTTATTTTGTGGTACTAAAGTAAAACTATTAGGGTTCATTTTAAGAGGAACTTCGGTACTTTTATTTATAGACAACTCGTATTTTCGTAATAGTAACGCTAATGCTATTTTCAGTTGCAGAACTCCAAATTTCATACCTACAAGAATAAATTATTGAAATAACTGTTGATGTAGAAAAAGAAATTTTTTTCTCCAAGCAATAAGAAAATTATTTTTTCTGTCTTATCATTATCAAATGATAAACGTTTAAAATTATACAGTTGTACATTTATTTTCTTACTGTGGTTTGCTTGGCGAAAAACAAGCACATATTTTACTTTTTATGCGTAGGACATAGTATACCTATACAAATTCTGGGCCCTTCCCCAAACGGTAGATATGCAAATTGTGGTATGGATTGCTTATTTTCATCTGAAAAACGTTCAGGATCAAACTTATCCGGGTTAGGATAATATTCTGGATCTCGATGTAAAGCATAAACAGGTACAATCACTAGAGTTCCTTTTTCCACAGTTACGTCTTCATTTGGAACTTTATAATTTTCTACGCACACTCGGCTAATATAAGCGACTGGTGGATATTTTCTCAGGGTTTCTAGAAGAAAATAAAATAGAAAGTAAACAAGAAGTAAAATAATGAATCCACTTTTATGCTTACCATTTATAACTTGATTCGTGTAGGTCATTTCCATTAAAGATTCGTATGACAGCTTTTCATCATATTTCTTCATTACACTTTTTATTTCTTCTCTTAATTTATTTTGTACCTCTAAGTTTAGAGATAATTCATACAGGCACATGGTTAATGTGGTCGAAGATGTTTCAAAACCGGCTGCAAAAAATATAAAAGCGTGGGCAGTTATTTCTTCAATAGTAACAATTTTTCCATCTTCAGAATTCTTTAATTCTATGAGTTGCTGCATTAAATCTTTCCGAACAACATTATTTGATTTTCTGTAATTGACCACTTCTCTAACAATCTTGGTAAAAAAGTTAGTAGTTTCTTTATCAAAAAACCGAATTTTTAGAAACCTTCCTAACGATGGTTCAAGAAAAGCTATAATAATTTTAGCAACCCGAAACGGTGTCATTTCAAAGATCCGCTTACCTTGCTTTTGAAACTCAGAATTTGAATCTTCAAAGCAGTTATTATTCAAACCAAAAGCACAGGAACTGATCACGTTGATACTGTAACAGTTAGATATTTCTTTAAAATCTAGATCTTCTTGATTTTTGTGTAAGCGACTTACAGCTGATTCTAATTGGTAACCACATTGAAGAAACGTGTCAAAGATCTCTTTTATTTTACTGGCAGTAAAAGCAGGGGATAATTTTGAGCGAATATTTTTCCATTTTTCTCCACCAATGGCAAACAAATTGGCACTTAGAAAATCGTCTTTTTCATTATGAAAAAATCCTCTCTCTGTGAAGTATTGAAAATCTTGCTGCAAGACGTTTTTAATATATTCTCGATCCACTAGAAAATACTTTTGTCGGTTGAGCACAAAGAAAATTCCATGTTTTATGTTTCTACTTTTTAAATAAGTATATCCAAATTGTAAAATTTCTCCAGCATGATATTTAAATATTTTAAATGTTAATATAGACAGTAAAAAATTTGGCACTTCGGTAATTAACACACTTTTTAATTTGCGTTCTTGCAATTTCCTATGTGTGTAAATTTTTCTACCGTAATAAATAATAATCAAGCTAATCAAGATTATAAAACAGAATAAAAAATCCATTTTACACTTAAGACTAAGTTCTGGTGAACTTTTAAGAAGAAACTAAAGTTAAATTGTATTTATCTTTTTTTATCAACATCATATCTGCTCCGAGCGAATAAAAATATTAATACGTAAATATAATTATTATGAAACCACTGATAACTTTTTCATAAAATACTAAATTTTAAGGTTAATAAACACATTTAAAAAATTTAGCATAATGAAAACAAAAACAAATGTATTTTATTTTTTAATTAATATTGTCGTATTTCAACAAATACACAAGCACGAGCGAAAAATATTAGTCAATATAGAAGAGGTAACTTCTCATTTTTATAAAAAATAATTAAATTGAACTTGGGATTTGGGATATTTCTGCAGTGTAAAAAACCGACCTTCTTACATAATTTTACAATGTTATCTCAAAAACGCCAAAAGTGGTCTTAGGATACTTAGTTCTGCACCAAGCAGACGATATATTCAGAAATTTCACTATTTAGGATTGTATTTAAGCAAAATGTCTCATACCATGACCAAATTTCTTTTGTCCCCATTTCATCTCATCAGTCACCTTAACCCCATTTTACGGTAGATACCTACACATAAAAATGGATTAGTAGGTGGCTTAATATTTATTTAAATTCTGTGTCAAGATGTCGATCAAGTTATTAATTTTATTTCTCAGCTTAAATGCTGCAAATCTTCAAAGTTTAACATATAATGGCTACCGTGTATACGGAATCGCCAATCTAAATGATGAACAAAGTACTTTATTGGGGCGCTTAAAAGGTAATCCAAATGTCGATTTTTGGAATGATATTCAAAAAAGTACGCCTATTAAGGTAATGGTTTCGCCAAAATTTCAAGAAGAATTTGAATTGTTTTTAAACTTTAAACTCCTGGATTACTCAGTTGTAATAGACAACGTTGAAAAGTATGAATATGTTCAAAGAATATTTTAGATATTAATTTACAATTTTAGAATGATCAATGACGAGAGAAAAAAGCAAAATCAATTTTCAATCAAAAAGAAAGGAGATATAAGTTTTGCTAAATATCTTCGTTACTCAGAAGTAAGTAAAGTCTAATGTCCTTTAAAACCTTTGAATTTGCCATAAATCATTAAAAGAGTGGGGGGGGGGGTGATTTTAGATCTGTTCTTTACGTAAGAATGATTTTTATTTGTTTATAACACAAAATTAAGCAATGTACGCAGGAAACTTTGTTTCAGATTCAAGACTATTTGAATCGACTAGCTTTACAGTATTCTGATTTAGTTTCTTTAGAAAATTATGGTCGATCTTACGAAGGAAGAATTTTGACTGGAATATACGTGTCAAGTGGTGGAAATAATACAAAACCAATTATTTTTGTTGATGCAGGTATTCATGCCCGAGAATGGATAGCACCAGCACAATGTTTGTACATAATAAATCAAATTTTGGAAGACGAAGAAAGTAAACGTTTATGCGAAAATGTGGATTGGGTGTTGATTCCTTTACTGAACCCAGATGGTTACGAATACTCGCACACTAAGGTTAATTTAATAAGTTTATTTTTTATTATTTTGACAAAAAATGAAAAGAAAAATATTTTATTTTAGGATCGTTTTTGGAGGAAAACGCGTTCGAAGGGAAAAACTTGTTATGGTGTAGATCCAAATCGGAACTTTGACCATCATTGGAATGGACCGGGTTCGAGTAAATGTGAATGTGCTAGTACGTATGCAGGCTCATCTCCGTTTTCTGAACCTGAAACATTTGCGCTCAGCAACTTAATTGAAAAATATTCTAGCAGATGTAAATTATACTTAAGTTTTCATAGTGCTGCCCAAGCTATTCTGTATACTTGGGGTCATACTAAAGCAAAACCTAAAAATTATAAGGAAATGAACAGACTTGCAGAAAAATCAAAAAACGCTATTTTGAAAGTTAATAGAACAGAATACAAAGTTGGAACTGCTGCTAGTGTCCTTGGAGAACTATCCGGTACAAGTCAAGATTGGTGCTATGGAGTCGCAAATATTTCTTTAGCTTATTTAATGGAATTGCCTCCTGGCGGAAAGAATATTTTTGAGATGCCTCCAGAAAGAATTTTAAGTGTTGTGCAAGAAATGTTTGAAGGTGTTAAAGTGTTTCATAATCATATCGAAAATTGCATTAAATGACGAATACCTCGCAATTTTATTGTATTATTTTTACATACCTCATGTTCTAAATTTTCAAGTAAATATTTTGAGTTCTAGGAATAAAAATCAAAAGAAAAATACTCAGTTTGAATTGATCAAATTTCAAATTTCTTTGAGTTGGTAAAGTTTGTAAAAGATTTTAGTGCATGTATAACCACGTTTTTAGTGAGCACAGAGCTGAGAAATATGGAATTATAGATTTCCAGAAATAATTCAAAGACTTCGGTTCCTTCTAGAAAAGGAAATACTTGGGTATTTGCTAATGGTGGAAATTCATTAATCCAGGAGAACAAACGGCTTTACCTGTACTCCAAAGCACAAAAACAACATTAAGCATAATTTTGACTTTGAATGTTGATGATGATTGACGTGGCGATTTAAAATTTACGGTTCTTAAGCAGGGAGATGTATAGTTAAAGACAAATAAAATTAAAATGATGAATAGAAGTTGGAAGCTTATTGATGCTCAACACCAATTTTATTCCAAAGTTCCGCTTGGGGAGAGGGCATGTCTACAGCTCTTTAACAGTTTTCGCAAATAACTCCGCGATAGTTAAGGTTCAAACGAAAATATTAGAACCTAATTAATACTCAAACGTTTGATACAAATTTCACCCAAAAATTCGATTGGAGAGGGGGGTAGCGACATGCACCTCACAAACCAATAATTATTATGTTGAAAATTACTACAATTTTGTAGGTCTTGGTACTACAAAATCACATATAGTACATCTATGGGTAATATTGCTACAACTTATACTTTCTATATAAATACTGCTTAAAAACACTAAAATTACATTTTTGGAATCAAAAGTTTTATAGAATTTTGAATGTCCATAACTTTGCCATAACAAACTTTGTAATTTGAGGTCCACTTCCCCAGCCATCCTCCCCCCCCCCAAATAATGGAAGCTCATTCAAGCTCAAACGATGTTCTAACATTTGGCATCAAATTAATCCAAAAATTTGAAAGTGGGAAGCCTCTGACAGGCACCTCATAGTTTTCCAATATTTATCTCTTAGGGCGAAAAAAATTCAAAGGGTTAATCTACCGTTTTTGTAAAATTCGAATAACATTTTCAAGTCGCTTTTGTGATTGTAAGCGACACCTGCGCATTAAAATACGTCGCATACAATCACAAAAACCGTGCTTGAAAATTATAGTCAGATTTTACAAAAACGGTAGATTGAATTTTTTTCACAAAAAAAAAATTGGAAAACTATAGCTTTCTCCACGGATTCTTACTTATTTTAAAGAAAAAATTAGCCTGACGCAGGTTATTTTCCGCTAAAAATTAAAAATAAAGTTTTACGGCCGATTAAAGTCCTAAAATTCGAATTTTTGTTTTCCATATTTGTCAGCGATTTCCCTAGGTTGTCAGTTGAAAATTAAATTTTTGGGCTGTACGCATTAAAATACATTGCGAACAATCACAAAAACGACTTGAAAATTTTAGTCAGATTTTACAAAAACGCTAGATTAACCCATTTGAATTTTTTTTACCCAAAAAAATAAATATTGGAAAACTATAGCTTTCGGATTCTTACGTATTTTGAAGAGAAAATTTGCCTGACGCAGTTTATTTTCCGCTACGTATTAAAAATATAGTTTTACGGCCGATTTCGATAAAATCTAAATTTTAAAACACTAATTGAACAACATTTTAAAAATGAGCAAAAATCAAGTTTGTCAATTTGTTGACATTGTTACAAACAATGTGTCAAAACAGTAAACATCAATTAGAGAAAAGATCGCCGGTTGTTCAATTGATGATATTTCGCTAACCGTGCTTGCCCAATAAAAATAATAAATGCAAAAACGTACACAAACAATTGACACCAATTTTGACCCAAAATTCGCCATGGGGAAAGTCTAGCATTTCTTCAGCCCCCCAAACTTATTTGTTAAATAATTCGCAAACGGTGAATTCACAAACAAAAAAAAATAATTGCACAAACGTACAACATAAAAACTGATCCAAAAATCAAAATGTAGCTAAGGACCGTGGGTGCAAGTTAATTCCACCACGTTGCTAATTCACATTTTGAAAGGTTCCGATTTACAGTGCGTTCCACGAGCGACCGCGGCGTGGTCCCGTGGTTTTTTGATTGGACTAAAGCTCAAGAGCAATTATTTGATTAGACTGACAAACGAGCATAATCGTCGTGGCTTTTAAGTGGAACGCACGCTCAAGAGTTCGAGTTCCGTGGACCTAGATGAATTTTTTTAAATTAGACCGTACTCATCGCATTCTATTATCTGACCGTGTGAATTTACTTGGGTTAGAAGCTGGGCGTGGCGCACGACTACGGTTGTAGGTGTGGTGTTTACAATGCTTTACCGCCTAAGAAGTTCAGTTCTCTTCAAGAACTCGCACCGGAAGTACTTCTTCCGCAGAATACTACCTGCCTTAAGGACGCTCTAGACGATCAATCTTTTGATCAAAACCTTTAGTCAATCGATTGTATCAAGCGTGATTGATCGTTTAGAAACCCGCTTGACGCTTGAAGCAAGCATTGACGGTGATTGATAAAAAGTTTGAATGACTCAAGCGGTTGAAGAGGGGCCTTGATCGTCTAGAGCAATTTTACAAAAAATATAGGATACAAAGTACTAAAAAACATTTCTACTATTTTAAGTTTTAACATGAATCCACTGATTAGGGGGTTTTGATCAAAAGACTGATAGTCTGATTGAGGTTGATTGAAGCGCGCGTCAATCGATTGACTCAATCGTTTGATAAAGCAGATTGATCGTCTAGGGCTTCCTTTAGCCCCCTTGACTCCTTCTCTTCAGAGTCTTTCTCCGCATCCGATACTACAAATTTTATAAGGTGGCCAATATCAGCTACTTGCATTCAAATTCATTTGAAAGTTGATTATGTTGCGCGAATCAATACTCTACTTCTTGGCATGCTGAACTTAGGTTAGCGTTAGGAAATGATATTAATTTATGTTAATTGTAAGCTGTTAATATTAGTGATTTTTTTTGTAAAATCTACCTTCAATTTGCCAACCTAACTCACATCTGCGGTGAGCTGTGAGTAATCTTGCCGAGTGTACGTGGTTCTGTTTGCTTAGATGTGTCGGCGACAAAATTAGTAAAACCAAATTGAAACAATTTTAATTTTATTTGTCAAAGTCAAAATTTTGTACTTTGTAACAAATTTGTGAGCCTCTTAAAGTTTTTACTGTAAATTGTCATAAATCATTAAAGAAAAATATTTACCTTTTTTTTAATAAGCAAAACAAGGAAAATGGAATGAGTGTCCCGCTTCTCCCTATACCACAGATAAGTTCTATGAATTTATCAGTACCTATACACCCAAAACTATAGAAATTCGAAAACTTTATTGAGCTGAATTATAATAACTCAAATAAGCCACGGCAGTGAAGTGATGTGATCACTAGTTACGTTACGAAGCAAGAATTCTGAGTTCGAATCACGGACGCTTCAGAATTTCTTAGCTCGGCTTTCTAGTGGACATTCTCACTCCGTGGAGAAACAAAAAAAATCAACCAACCAAAATACCTAATCCAAAACACATAAACAAAAATACTGAACAAACTAAAAATTAACATTTAGAAGTGCTAATAACCCAGTAGTTGATGCACGTTAAAATGTAAATAAAAAAAAATAACTCAAATCTTCAAAAATAAAATCAAATATAAAATTACAAACACTATATTAAAACAAAATACAAAATGTAATGACAAAAAACTTAAAATACTACATTATAAAACTGAAAAACTGAAGCGTGAAACAATGCAAAAAGTACAAAAACAATGGTAACAAAAATAAAATTAAACGCCTTCATAGGTCTTAAGGCGAAATTGTAAAATAAGCAATTCCATCGCAGCAAATAAGCGCAAAAATGGCCGAAAAGTATATTCAGCAATTTCCTTTGCTTCCTTGACCACATCAGAACAATACTTTAATATCTCCCTAAAAAAGAAATTTACTTTTTGAAAAGTCTCCACACATTCAAGTTTATGAACAAAATGTTACAAAAAAACTTACATAATTTCTTGTTTATCTAATTTGGATTGATGAAGTTCTAGAAAAGCAATACAAGCTCTACAGATCATGAAAAGATCGATCATAAAGTCAAAAGCAACAAATCTGCCATTTCTGTTTTCGGCGCAAGTCTTAAAATTTTGCAGCGCCTCGAAAAATTCTCCAATGTTCTCTGAAACCAATAAAATTAAAAACTGCAGAAGGCTACATTCTTAATAATTACAAACCTCGTTTTGAATACAACCAAAGTAGTAATTTATAAATATCGTACATATGAGCGTTGTATGGATTTACGAATTTTTGTACCAGATTTAAACATACAAGTGCTTTTTTCAAATCTGGAGTATCACAGTGAACTAAAATAAAATAATAATTACATTTCAATTAACAGAATTCTACAATCAATGACGGATCTAGGAGGGCGGCGCCGGCCGTAATCTTCTAGTTTGTGATCGTTTCCAAATTTACTTTTCACCCTGTACGAGCGTTATGGAGCCAAGAACAATGTCAATCTAGACGTTGATTACTATAATCTTCATAAGGGGAATGGAATGTGCCCTTATAAGCCACCCCCATATATCCGCCACTAATCGCAGTAAGGATTCAGACTCACTACATTCTCTCATCGCCGTATCAATACATGCATAATCAAACATCGATGCTAGAGCCTCTACAGATGTAGTGCGTTTGCAATTTCTGCAGAACATAAAAGATGCCTGCGTGGGCTGTAAAAGTGTAAATCTACCACACTCAACACACAAGTAGGTGTCCAAAATTTCCTAAAAATTAGTAGATTATATTTTTGAATTTCGTACAATAACACCTACCCTATTGTAATCGATGTCTTCGCAAGCTCTACAGTCGCAATTTATATCCAATTCGTGAAGAAATTTGAGGCGATTAAACAATAGATTCTTTGGTGTGAAATTGAATCCGGATCGAAAAATACGATTACCTGCTTTTATGTTCTTACACGCTTTCACTATGCAAGTATTTCCATCAAAACTGCAACATAAGATACAAAACAGTTGAATCATTATCACCTGGGAAGCACCAAGTACTTACTACATGCTGGTGTTGGAATCGCAGGAATATTTTACTCCTGATATTGTAGGACAAAATACATGAAATTTTGGGCTCATTGAACGCATTATTTCCAATTTCTCATGGTTATCGTTTACTGATACAATTAATATTGGATCATTCAAATTTATAGATCTTTGATATAATTGAATGATATGCTTAAGAAGTAATCCACCAACTAAATTGACTAATGTTGGATAGTCTTCCTGGCAAGATGAAGTAGACATTAAAAGAGTAAAAAAATTAGCCTTTTTGAGGAACTCCACCATAACTACGGCTTGCTACAAGAACAAAAAGGCACAACATATTATAGTAAATTTCATTTGGGGTTTGCAGTTTTCCATTCTTACCTCACAACTTTCCATGTACAAATTTGTGCATTTTGAACGAAAACTTGCAAAATCTACAGGTAAATTGTAGATATTTAAATATGGATTTCTACC